>OX465296.1:12061875-13339375 GCA_949987735.1 Leucophora obtusa
GTACTGAAATAAGTAGTTACTTGTAATATTAAATTCACTAGTTAGCTAAAATAAGTACATACTTTTATAGAGTTAAGTAAGTCATATAGGGAATAAAATAAGACGTTACCAGTAATGACTTTGTTTAAAAGTACACCGATCCGATATTCAAATTCCTTGGGATTTTTTTCGAAAGCCCATCGTAAAAGATGCCGTTCTTGACCACTTTTGTTCTATTAAAACAGCCTCTAGTTTTGAGGCTTCTTTCCCATAGAAATATAAACAGATTCTGAGCTATAGAAAACATTTCAGATTCCATATCACACCTCTTTTTCGAAAGGAAAAATCCAACAAGAAAATCGATTTGTATTAAGCGTACAATATACCAAAGGTTTCGTGTATATTTCATACATATGTAATTTTTTTTCGGTGTATAAACTTACCTGTTCGCGATAGTAATAAAACAAAATTTTCTTTTTATATTTTCTATAATTATAACTTTATTTTCAGTTTAGTCAATTCTTAAAAACTTTTATAAAATTATAAATCTTAATTTTAAATACTGTGTTCTGGCCGCTTGATTTTAAAAAGATGGATCAATAATATTGATCTTGTATTCTTGCCTTAATTATGTTAATGATTTTTATTTTTGTTTTATATATACTCAATACAAATTGGTTTTTTTTTGCACACCCTTCACCTTAAGTTTTTTCCAAGTATTTTGTTTTCCTTAACACGAATGTTACGTCAAAAACTTTCCATCGAATCGCCTTACGAGTTATGTGCCTTTCTTTTTCTAAACCCTCACCCTGGGAAAAATACTTTATGGGTTAATATTGCGGATAAATACATCAAAATCTTTTATATATTTTATGGTTTCGAATTACACTTAAAATTAATTTTATTTGAATATATTCGAACAATGTTCACGAGTATTTAAGCGTTTTGTTACGTAAGTAACAAAAATAAAGCTGGCTCTTGTCAAAATTCGATGTTTCCTTGAAAAACTGCCTCTCTGAAAAATAACTACCTAACAAAAAAATTAAGGACTACTTCAGAATGCATGACTATTTCTTTTTATATTTAATAAAATAAAAAATAATATAATACAAATATAACAACACATAGAAACTTAATGCGCAAGCATAGTTTTTACAGAAAATTTATTAAATTTACAAAAGTTCTTTGCCATGACATGCATGGCTTAATCTATTGATTGAATGAATGTCGCATATTCGTGTCGAAGGAAACAACTGATACTGTTGCAAATTTAATAAAGTTTGAGTAGAAAACTATGCTTGAGCGTAAAGTTTCTATGTGCTGTTGTAATTGTGTTGTTTAATTTTTGCATATTATTACTTGGAATGTAATGAAACAAGTCATGCTTGAAAAACTTAATGTTCTTGTTTAAGGTATTTACAAATACGACTTTGTCTAATAATGAGCTTTGACTGCTTATTTTTTCAATATTTGTAATTTTTAGAAAATTGATAAAAACATCTTTGAAAATTGTACATTATTATTATACTCAAATGAATGATATTTTTTTTTTGCAACCCAAACTAATAGAAATATAGATTTTGATGTACTTCTTCTCCGAAATATTTCCCCATAAAATATTATTCCCTTCAACAGAAGTTAAAAAAGCTTACAACTCCGACAGGAATTTATTTGACTTCAGATTCGTATTAACAAGTCCAAAATACTGTAAAAATCTGTGTAAAAACCGTGGACAGGAGAGTTATTCCACATTGAGTAAATCCATATTTAATTCGTCTTCTAATGCGGCATTGAGTTTATCCATTAATGGAGGTGCCATTAATAATTCTTGTCCAGGCAATAGTTTTACATTCTCAGCTATTAAAAAGCTAAGTTTTTTCAAATCGAAGGGTTTACTGTCAAGTTTTTCATGTAAATATTTAAGATAATCAATTGCATCATTATCAATTTTTATTACCAGTGCATAATCGTTGTCTTCTTGCAACTCTTTTCTGTTTATTTCTAAAAATTTATCAACAATTATTATAAGATCATATGATAGTCTTACTAATGTATTATCGCCCACGAAATATTTCACAGCGTCCGTTCGGTGACAAGGCGTTTCAGAAAAATTATCAATACTGGTATAGGGATGTTCTGTAAATTTAACAATGTCTATTTTGCAGTATATATTGCTGAAGTCGGTTGTGAGTCTATTAGTTCGACCCCAGTCTCCTTCATAATGATTTGCGAACATTTCAGAATACTTTATTATATGTTCGAACAATACGTGCGCAATTAAATATTGAGTTTTTATGTTACCACTCCTATCTAAGTCCATAGCAATTAGACAGCACATAGCTTTTATGAATTTATTGTAATCACCTTGAGGTCCGTTTATGCTAATTGCTCCACTTATATTTATTTGTATTTCAGATTCCTGTTGAGAAGCTTCCATATTAATTTTTTTTTTTTTTTTGTTTTTATGTTAGAATCTGTAAAAAGAAAAATATGGAAAATATGAAATAAGGTATTAATTTTTAAGAATAAAGGATCCCTCACAGAATAAGATATTCCTTATTGAAAGTCTGCGTTTACTGCCTATTTATACTGTAACTGGAAATGCGCACTTCCTTAGACATTCGATATGTGCTTCTATCACAGCTCTAAAAAATGGAATGAAATTTGTTACTACTAGAGGTGTAATAGCATTAGCAAAAGCACTGCTATTAATGGTATAGGTGTACTTCTTTTTTTAACAGAAACACTAATGATTTTAATATTGAGTTGTCATAGGACGTCAGTTCTTCCACTTCAACATTTCCTTAGTACTTTTGGAACTAGCGTATTTTTTCAATACTTTTTTACAAAAAAATAAAAATCAATTTTCTATTTTTATTGAACTTAAATAAATTAATTATAAATATTAAAAAAAAAAAAAATCCCTTCTTAGGATCACTTTTAAAACAATAATGGTTCAGAAGCTGTAATTAAGTGATTTTTTTGGATGTTATTCAAAACTACTACCTAAGAAGCCGTAAATGTATACTGTGGAAGCAATGAAGGAAGTGATTTTTTTTTGAATTTCTTTAGAATTAATTCTAAAAAAGCACACACTAACGGATACTTTGAAAGCAATAAAAGAAGTGGTTTGTAAAGCATGACTTTCAAGTTTTTTTTTGCTGGGTATTGCCATTGTTTTGTATTTACGTAAAGCGATAAGATGTGGTAAAGTAAATTGTATTGCTTTTTTTTAGTGCACTACTGCTAGCTATAATTCCTAAGAAGCTGTAGAGGAAGCAGAAAAAAAGTAGTAAGCATTTTGACCGTTTCCGCTTCTAGTGTTCGTACCATTATAAATAAATTTCGACGAGGTATAGGGCAGACATTGACAGAGCTGTAAATAAATCATTCTTTTTTGAGTTAACTCACGAATCATTCATGCAATGAATTGACGAAATTTTGAATTAATTCTTTTCACTAAAACTACAAGTTCAATGAAAAAATGAATTTCAATTCATTTCGAGTTCAAATAAATTTGGCAAAATGTATCGCAATTCATTTTTAATTCACATGAACTTGGCAAAATGAAGTCATTTGAATTGAATTTATTTTGAATTAATTCAAATGAATTAGAAAAATAAAAAATTAATTGCAATGAAATTTTTAATTACTGTGTGTTTCTGTTTTTCAGCGTATGTCAAAATCAAAATTAGTAATACTTGAAAAACAAACTCCAAACACCATGTTTACTTTGATTGATAGCAATTCATTTTTGATTTCATTATTATGAATTGCAAGTCAATGTTAATTCATTTGAATTAATTCAAAATCAATTCAATTCATTTGAAATTGATTTTTGCCAACTTCATTTAAATCGTTTGGAATTTCATTCAATTCTTTTTCTTGGTGAAAAGAATTAATTCAAAATTTAGCTAATTCGTAATGAATTGAAATCAAAAAAGAATTAATCATTTTTAACGCTCATGCTGTGAATAGCACAGCCAGTTCATCATAAAAACGACATAAAAATGTCTTAACTTTCTTTCTTAAATGATTTTAAATAATAAAATATCTCAAATAGAACTATTTTTAGACTATACGAATCATCTCAATAATATTTTTCTAATTTTATTGTAACATATATTCGCGAATGAAAACTTAAAATTTTTGGCGATTTTATAATTGCAATAAAAATTTTAGAATATTGACGCCATGTAATTGAATTTTTCCTGGGAAATAAAGCCCAAATTAGTTTGGAAGTATCGTAAAAAAAGTTACGTAACAATCTCATAATGAATAAAAAGAGTATAAAAAATAAAAATATTGTATTTTTTATCTTTTTCTTGTGCATAGAATTAAATGTCAAGTAATAAAATAGAAAATTTCTATTTTCAACAGAACTTTTTTACGATTTTACTTGACAACAGTTTCAATGCATAGAAAAAAGATAAAAATATATTTCTATATTATTTTAACACACTGAATTGATTATAGATACGTTTTTTTACTTTACGATTAGACTAATGAAGCCTTAATTTTGGTCTTAAGTGTGTTTTTTTTTTGTTGGTAACTCTAATAGTTTTCGCATATTTAAATGTTTTCAAATTCCAAAGAAAATTCAGCAAAAACGGCTCGGTCGCAATATTATTCTGGGACAGCCTAAATTCATTCCGTTTAGACGTGGAAAGGTTACAGATTTCACAAAAAGGTTTTTTGTATACAGAAATCAAATAAAAATAATTACTTTTGACAAACATTTCGATACTTCTGAATACCAATTTTTCTACCTTTTGATTCAATGCGAGTACTTGTGTTAATTTTGACAAGTAAAATTTTAAAAACTACAAATTTTTATATGTTGGGTTTAAAATTACTTACCAAAGTTATACTAGAAATCTGAGGCGCCGGTTGAAAGTCAAAAAACGTTGGAGTATTGATGAAGCGTCCTGCTCGCTTGTTGAAATATATCGTATTTAAAAATAGCTACAAAATATTTATTAACACGTATACAACTTAAACACAAGTGATCGTTGTAAGTGGTTATTGAAGACTAAATTGTCAAGTAAAATATGTGAAACTTATATACGCGCAGTTTAAAAACTTTAAACTGCGCTAGAACCGTAAGAATAAGGAAGAATCCTTATTCGAAGCAGGTATATTAAATGTGTAATAAATAGGGTATTCAATGGATTAATCGTTATTCGATTAATCGAACTACTTTGCTCAAAAATTGTTCGAATAAGTTAAAGAGGCCAAATTACGAATAACGAATAATTCTAATAATTTAATACGATTAATCGATTAATCAAAATTGGCAAAAAAAAAATTACAAAAACTTTAAAAAAATATATATAATTTTATTAAATAAATATGCTAAGATCCCAAAGTTGTTTAAGGAATTGTGAAAAAAAATTTGGTATAGGCTTGTACCAACCCGGATTTCATTCTGGCCTAAGAAAATCGTCAGAGGACAAGAAACATCTTAAATACCTAGTGTAGAAACGGTAATGACATATTATTATTTTTTGGACTACCAGTAATGACCCCCACTTACCTTCCGCATTATTTTAAAACATATAATAATAAGTTACTGATAATGACTTATTTTTATCATTATTTCAAATAGAAAATAATTTTCTAGATTTTTTTTTTTTAATTTTTTGAAATCTATTTTTAGACTCAATATTTTTTAAACACTGGTAAGGATATATGTAACCACATATTTTTTGATTTTTTGTATGTTGGCGAGTAAGCTTACAGGTCAATTATGTTTTTATCTATTAAATAATACATTTCGATATAGCTCAGGTGGTAGAGCTATTGACTGGCAATCTGTAGACCCAGGTTCGATTCCCGCACCAGCAAACTTTATTAAAAAAAAAAAAAAATACAATAAAAAATATTTTTTTATATAATTTATTTTTTTGAAAATCTATTTTTAGACTCATTATTTTTGTCAGTACTGGTAAGCACATAGGTAACGATATATTTTTTGATTTTTCGTATGCTGGTGTGTAACCATAACTCATTATTTTTCGCGACATCGCCATATAAAGGTAATAAGATGTGTAATAACAAAAGTAACTAGTTACCATTACCAAGTATGTAGTTACATAACCACATATCTGGTAATGATTTTCTACATTGGGATTGTCTCAATTATTACACTGGGATTTTTAGCTTATTTAATTCCTTTGATTACACTTTTTGCTTTTAGGAATTTTAAAAGAGTTACTGAAATTATTTTTGTGCCTTTTTTTTAAATAAAGTTATTAAAAATACAAAAAATGTATGTATATTATTTTACATAAAATTTTTTTACATTAATCGATTAATTTTTAGATTTTATTCGATTAATCGGTTAAGCAAAAAACCCGAATAATTATTTGCACGATTAATCGATTAAGATAAAAAGCCGATTAATTGAATACCCTAGTAATAAAATATAGAGTGATTAAAAACAGTTTATGGGCTACCTAGTATTTACCGACAATATGGAATATCCAAATGAAATGCATTTCCAAAAGATGCATATAAAGTATAATTAGCATTTTCTAAGCAAAAGCTATAAAAGTGTTAAGAAAACAGGGATTTTTAAAAATTTCCTAATCTCCCAAATACACATTTCAGGAAAGAATGAAGAATCCAGGTAGCCTATTTAAGCCGCTTGCAAATCTGGGATGGATAACAAAAGTGTAAATTTTGCATTTCATTAAGATAAACCTGGATTAGCCAGACGTAAACACAGCTCTCTTTAATATATTCAATGCATAAAATAGCCAGCAAAAAAAGAGATGCCGAAGCAGTAGAAAAAGCACTACAATTGATGATCTAGATTTACTTCTTTTTTAACATAAACACTAATGATTTTAACATTGAGTTGTCATAGGAGAGGAGTAATCCCACTTCAACATTTTTTCAGTACTTTTTCAATGAGTGCAAAGGAAGCTCTTTTTCACCAATTAAAATTTAAAAAAAAATTCTTTACCAAAAAAAAAAAAATAATTTTTTTTATTTTACAAAAGTTTTTTATTGCCGCCACCGGGTATCGAACTTGCGACCTCACGATTGCTAGTAAGTTGTTGAAAGTTGACTGGCATAAATACACCACTTTGTTACTGCGAGATATTGTTCCTTATTCTCTTCAATAAAGTACTTATTAAACAAATGCAAAAGGTGCACTCCAATTCAATATTGTTTTCAGTACTATTTTTACAGGTGCATTAAAAGCAATTTCTCACCCTTTTTTTTATATATACATATTTTCAAAATGTAAAAATTGAAAAAATATTGAATTTAAACAAATTAATTATAAATATTAAAAAAAAAATGAATAGGATAAAAAAAATTTTTTTAAAAAAATAAAAAAATATTGATCCCGCCGGGAATCGAACCCGGGACCCTCACTTTTAGACGATCACTTTTAGAGAAATTACTTTTTAGAAGCAATACTTAAGTGATTTTTTGAATGTGGTTCAGAAGTAATTCTAAAAAATCTGTAAAAATGTAATAACGGATACTTTGGAAGCAATGAAAGAATTGATTTTTTGAAGTTCAGAATACCTTCTAAAAAAGTAGTAAAAATACCCTAACGGATACTTGTGAAGCATTGAAAGAAGTACTTTGTAAAGCACTACTTGCAATTTTTTTTGCTGGGTTGCTTATTAGAAAAAAAATCATATTATTAAGTTGCTATTTTATGAGCTTTTTGGCAACTATTTGTTTTTTCATTAAAGAAATAAAATAGGCTAAAATCCCAAACGTATTTTACAAATTGTGAAAAATAATCCATGTCCCTATCCGGATTTCATTCTTGACTAAGGAAATCGTCAGGGGACGTTGTTTTTTTTTTTTTTTTTTTTTTTTTTTTGTAAACAAATATATTTTAGTTCTAACTATAAAGTTTAAAAACTTTAAAATATCTTTGGCAACTTTTTTAAATTTTCCCATACGTACTGTTTTCTTTCATATAGTAATTAAAAATGTATTAATATCGTATTTGTTTAACAATTTCCAAAATATACTATCCTTAAGCTGTTGATATTTCCCATGATCTTGTTACAACCCAAACCCCATAGCCGTTAACTAGGTTATGTTATCATTTCATCATCATTATCAACTCAGCAAGAACAAAAGTGGTTGATGCTTAACTGACTAAATCTTATAAACAAACAAAAATTGGCTTTATTTTTACTAACAACAATACTTATTGCACTAAAAAAGGGGTTGGTTGGTTTGTTAATTTGAATCTTTATTTGCAAAATAAAATAAACTACAATTCTCAATAACCCTAACAAGTTTAACCTACCTTAACGTTTCTAGTCTTTTCTGTTCTTTGCTCCTGTCATATTTTACTCTCTGGTATAGAAAAATTTCTGCATGACTTATTTCATGCAATTTGTAAATGTAATTAATACCAGAAATATATTCTTTATACTGGTTTTAGTTTTTCTATAGTTTTTCTACTCTTATTTACTTTTGTTTCTGTGTCACTTGAATAAGAATTGAATGATAGTCGTTATAAAGAATGTGAATATCAGGGATGTTTTCATATTAAATTTCCATTTCGTTTAACTTAAATAAAACCAAGTTTTAATTGTTATTAAATGGAAATTAGAACAAAGAAAAATCGTTATATGTTTTTTTGGGAAAATTTTATAAATTTTTGAAACATTTTTTCGATAGCTTTATGCTTTTGAGCAATTCCAGCCAAAAAAAAGTGATGCCGAAGCAGTAGAAAAACCACTACAATTAATGATCTAGATGTACTTCTTTTTTAGCATAAATACTAATGATTTTAACATCGAGTTGTCATAGGAGAGGTGTACTCTCACTTAAACATTTTCTCAGTACCTTTTGAACGAGTGTAAAAGAAGCTTTTTTCAACAATTAAAAGTTTAAAAAAATTCTTCAAAAAAATTATATACATTTTTATTTTACAAAAGTATTTTATGTCCGCCACCAGGTATCGAACTTGCGACATCATAATTGCTAGTCTAGCTCTTTACCTCTGGGGTATTTTTTGATATGAAAGTTGACTGGCATAAAAACACAACTTTGTTTATGCGAGATATTGTTTCTTATTCTCTTCAATAAAAGCACTTTTTAAACAAGTGCAAAAGGTGCACTGCAATTCCGTATTGTTTTCAGTACTATTTTCATAAGCGCATAAAAAGCAATTTTTAAAAATTGAAAAATTAAAAAAAATATTTAATTTAAACAAATTAATAATAAATATTAAAAAAAATAACAAAAAATAAAAAAAATATTGGTCCCCCCACGAATCGAACCTGCTATCATCTATTTAGAAATGCCAAGTGATACCAAAATCACTTTTTATGATCACTTTTAAAGCAATTATGCTTTAGAAGCAATACTTAAGTGATTTTTTGGCTGTTGTTCAGAAGTAATTCTAAAAAAGCTGTAAAAATATACTAACGGATAATTTGGAAGCAATGAAAGAGGTGATTTCTTGAAGTTGTTCAGGATTACTTCTAAAAAAGCAGTAAAAATACACTAACGGATACTTGTGAAGTAGTGAAAGAAGTAGTTTTTAAAGCATTACTTCCAATTTTTTTTGCTGGGATACTTAAGTAATAATAATTCTGGAAAAAAATTCACAACACAGACGATATTTTTATAAAAACAAGAACATTTTTATGTTTTTAGAAAACATATCTTAATATTTTCGAGTTAACAAAATTTAAAATATTTCGAGGAAAACCGATTAAATTTTATAATATTTCCTACCATTTATTCACAATATCCAATAACAATCATGTTTATTATAATTTTATACTTTTTTCACTTTTGTTCAATTTGCTGGTTTTTTTCTAACATTTCGTGTCCATCATTATAAAACTCCTTGCTAACAAGCTCTTGTCCCCAGAGGCTATTGTTTATATATCTTCATTTTACCTTTTTTCCTTACATAAAAAAAAAACACCAACAAAAAAAACCAAGGTGGTAATCTTCATAAGCAGCTCAAAGTCAAAACAATTGTCATAACGAAAACATCTTACCAGCTTCAATTCCTTTAGGGAATGAGTCTCTTATGCGTAACGACAACAATAACAAAATTTAAATTTTTATTTACAAAATTTACAGCAAATTATCAAAGAACAAGAAAAGAAAATTGTAATGAAACTGAAAGGTAAATTTTCCACTAAATATAAAGAAACTGTTTTATTATGAACACTGTTGTCAGCTTAGAAACTTTTTAATTAGAAAAGATTTTTAAAATCACACGAAATTAAAATTTTCGAAAAACTGCAATTTGGAAAAAAAAATTTTTTAAGTTACGAATAATTTTTAGAATAATTTATTTACTTACGATAGATTGGTTTAACTGAACTAATAAACAAAAGAAAATTTCACAAAATTGTATACAAAACAACAACATAATTTTGGTTTAACTAATAGTTAACTGTCAATTTTGCGATATGAGACCCACCGTTAGAATATATTTTAAATTAGAATTTATAAATGTATATGATATTCTCAAAAAAGTTTTTATGCAGTTAAAAATATTTATCTTTAAAATAACTAAAAATGTAGTTATTTTTAACTATTGAAAACTAACTTACAAATGCATTAAAAATAACTTATAATTTCGCAAAAAGAACTAAAAAAATTTTATTACAAAAATATTTAAAAAACTATAATTTGAAGTAAATAGTTAAAAGGTACTGTTTTTACAGTTAATTTAGTTGACATTAAAATAATTTCTTTTAATTATAAAAAATTGTGTAATTACATCGTTGTACTTGAAAAGAACAAATTTTACACGGTTCTCCAGCAAAGCAAAAAACTACTGTTTTTACAGTTAATTTTCTTTTCTTTTTTGGTATTACAAAAGTACATTTTACTAAAAAAAAAATTTTTTTCTTTTGATTATAAAAAAATGTGTAATTACTTTTAAAACAACTATAATTTGTAGTAAATAGTTAAAAACTACTGTTTTTACAGTTAATTTTGTCGATGTTATAGAAATATTTTTAATAAAAAAAAGCAATTTCTTTTAATTATAAAAAATTGTGTAATTACATCGTGCTACTTGAAATATAAAGAACAAATTTTACACGGTTCTGCAGTTATTACCTTATAAAGCAAAAAACTACTGTTTTTACAGTTAATTTTCTTTTCTTTTTTGGTATTACAAAAGTACATTTTACTAAAAAAAAATGTTTTCTTTTGATTATAAAAAAATGTGTAATTACTTTTAAAACAACTATAATTTGTAGTAAATAGTTAAAAAATACTGTTTTTACAGTTAATTTTGTCGATGTTATAGAAGTATATTTTAATAAAAAATAATCAATTTCTTTCAATTATAAAAAATTGTGTAATTACATCCTTGTACTAGAAATTTAAAGAACAAATTTCTCGCGGTTCTCCAGTTGTTAGCTTTTAAAGCAAAAAATTACTGTTAATTTTCTTTTTTACAAAAGTATATTTTACTAAAAAAAATTTTTTCTTTTTCTTTTGATTATAAAAAAATGTGTAATCACTTTTAAAACAACTATAATTTGTAGTAAATAGTTAAAAACTACTGTTTTTACAGTTAATTTTTTTGATGTTATAGAAGTATATTTTAATAAAAAAAAAATCAATTTCTTTCGATTATAAAAAAAATGTGTAATTACATCGTCGTACTTTAAATTTGAAGTAAAAATTTCAAACGGTTCTCCAGTTATTACCTTTTAAAGCAAAAAATTACTGGTATTACAGTTAATTTTCTTTTCTTTTTTGGTATTACAAAAGTATATTTTACTAAAAAAAATTGTTTTTTCTTTTCATTATAAAAAAATGTGTAATCACTTTTAAAACAACTATAATTTGTAGTAAATAGTTAAAAACTACTGTTTTTACAGTTAATTTAGTTGATATTATAAAAGTATATTAAAAAAAACAATTTCTTTCGATTATAAAAAAAATGTGTAATTACATCGTCGTACTTTAAATTTGAAATAAAAATTTACACGGTTCCCCAGTTATTACATTTTTCGGTAAAAACTACTGTTTTCTTCAGTTAATTTATTTTTTTTTTGTTAAACAGTTCTTTTTCTTTCGATGATAAAAAAAAGTGTAATTAATTACTTTATTGAACTTGAAATTTGAAGTAAAAATTCTATACGGTTTTCCAGTTATTAACTTCTCCAGTTATTAATTTTTGAAGATACAATATAATTTTCTGATTTTTATTTGCAAACTAAGAATCCATCAATAATAACAAATAAAAACTATAAAAGTATTACAAAAAAAAAATCAAGGAAATGTTTTGTTTTTTTAAACACCAAAAATAACTGTTTACTGTAAAAATACTATTTTAGTAGTTGTTTATTATGATATTAAGAAAAAACAACTGCTTTAAACAACTCTAACAAAATTTCACTACCTTTCGTTAGTAGCTGTCTTCAGTAACTGTCACAATAGCTGTTTTGTACTTTTTCATAGAAAAACAACTGTAATTACAGTTAAACAACAACCAGTGATTACTACACAAACAACCTGTCATATAGTAACTCTTATTGAATTTACACTTAAATAAATTTGAATTTCAAAAAAAATTTCATTCGTTTTATATTCATCAAGCTTTTTTCACAAGAAATAAAACAAAATTTTAACTGTAAATCACAGAACAGCGCGAATTTGTTTTAAGTTTTCCTTTATATTATTTTAGGTGGATTAGGAACTCAGCACAGCTTTGTATATTTTTTGATTATTCATTCATTACAATTTGTTTTTATTTCGTTAACAATTGGCAATTTGAATTTGAATTGAGTTTTGGCTTTTTTTCTCGTAGGGGTTTGAAATAGAAAAACTGAAAGTGAAAAAGTTTTTAACTAACTTTTTTCCTTAATTTTTATTATTGTTTTTAATGATTATGTTCTAAGAAAATAATAGGGAATTTTAGATTATACTTTACAGTATTGCCAATAGGTGTAATTTTTAAAATGCCAAATCGACAATAAAACGGGATAGTTCTTTGCCCAGAAAACAGATTTAGAGGAAAAACATAGTACAGACCAAAAAATAATTATCTAAGCCAGTGAATTAAACTCTACACTCAAGTAGAAAATATATTGTTTGTTTTTGCTAAATCAATTGTAGAATCAATTTCAATTAAATGCTTAATGATATTTAAAAAGAGGTCAATTGTATTTACAAACTATTTTTATCTGTGTATTGGTTAGAGAACAACTTCCTCTTCTTGATAACCCATACTACGGTGGGTTCTTATACCGATGATTTTTGTTTGAAATTGTCCCAAAGCAGCCTCTTTGGGATAACTTTGGTTCATTTAGAAGAGAATTTTATGGAGAATATAATTTGCATCCAAATTATACCCCCTATAGAGTAAAAATTCTTATATTTAATAACAATTGGAACAAAAGTGTGGGGTGTTAGCATTGGTAATCGATTATTCTCAATTTCACTTTAAAAATTTATATAATAAAAATTTTTAAATTTTCAAACGTTCTTTACTACACTCACAAAAGTTTGTCTGTAGAATCTACTGAAAATTACAGTTAAAACAAAGGTATATGCAAGTAAAAAAGGCGATAAAGTTATTTAGCTTTAAAATAACTAAAGCTTTTGTTATTTTGAACTGTTTAAAAATAACTAGCACATGCATTAAAAATAACAAACAATGTCGTAGAATTAACTGACAAATTTTTACTAAAAATTTTTTTAAATAACTGGAAAAATGGTTAAAAGCTACTGTTTTTTCAATTATTTCATTTGATATTATAAAACTGTATTTCAATAAAAAAAAAACTATTTTCTTTCGTTCGATTAAAAAAATATGTAAAATTACTTCAGCCTTTTTAAAATTTGAAGTAAAAATTCCAAACGTTTATGCAGGTATTGTGCTTTTATGCATTGGAGATACAGTACAAGTTTCTGATTATTATTTGCAAACTAGGAATATATCAATAACAATAAATATAAACTAAACAAGAATTTTTTAAATTTCAAGGAAATGCAACGAAATTTTTGATTTTTTAAATAACTAACAAAAACAACTGTTTACTGTAAAATTACGATTTTGCTAGTTGTTTATTATGACATTAAAAATAACTGCTTTATACAACTGTTTTGAAATTACAGTGCTTTTCTTTGTTTGTTTTCTTAAATAACCATCATAACAGTTGTTTTGAATATTTATAAAGAAAAACAAATGTAATTACTGCTAAAAACAACAACTGCTGATTACTACATCAACAACTGTAATGTAGTAACTGTCAATTTTTTTTAAGTGTATTATTACGTATCCCTCTTTTGCACTTTACTTCTCTGGCAACAGACAAAATTCACATCACTGTAAAAGGTCTCCAAAAAAAAAAAATATCCATCAAACAATAACCGTGCATGCAATAACAGCCAACGGATTAAATTGGTATTGTTTTTCACATCATCATTTTCTTTCTTCTTTTTTTTTGTTTTTCTGCCAAAAATAAAATAAAAGAAAAATTGACAATAATAGTTCATCACTGTTAGCCAAAAGATTCATCAAAAAATTGCTTGTGTTGTCGTTTTTTAACGCTTGAATGAAGTAGAAAAATCCAAATAAATTGCTTGCATATGGCCAAAAAAAAAAAAAATATACTGAAAAAATCGGAGAAACAAACAAAAATCCGATAACAAAATGAAAAGAAAGAAATAACCACTGATCTATTTTGTAATAGTGGTGGTTAACGAACAGACAGATGAATAGAGCCAACACTCGTACATACAGGACAACACTTGACATATATAAATGCCTGGTCAGTGTAATCCAAGGATTAATTAAAAATGATGACAGCTTTGTTTTTGCGAAACTACAAAAAAAATACCATCTTTGTTCTATTAAAGGATATTGGTTTCAAATCAAGAAGACATATTTTTTGAAAACTTAAAATATTTATGATAGAATACTAATTTTGACAAATCTAATAGTTGTATTTAAATTAATTGTCTTAACAAATATATTAATTGTATTTACAAATTGTAGTAATAGATCAAAATAATTGGGAATTGCAAATAATTTGTTTGTTAATACAAATTAATTTGTGGTGTATTTCTTTCCTACTATATGGCTGTTTGATATCTAAGTTTTGAGATAACTTATACAAGGTTTACAGTGCCCATAAAAATGGCTACAAAATATAGTTTCCCCAACTTTGTTTAAACCTAATTTAAATAATTAAATTAATTTTTATTAACAAATACTTGTGTTCCAGCTCTCAGTTTTTTTTTTTTTTTTTTTTGTAAATGTTTTTTTATTTATAAATTCTTTTATCGAATATTTCGTTTTTCTTTGAAAAGCATCTTCAGGTATAGCTGAAAAATAAATATGTCCACCCACAGCTTTACCTGAAGGCGCTTTTAAAGAAAACTCGAAATATTGAGTACAAGAATTTATAAAATAAAAAAATTAAATTTATATAACTATTTCATTTTTAAAAACTTACTAAGATTTAAATAGAATATAAAATTAAAACATTTATCTTGCAACATATGAAAACTTCACACATTATTCAATATTACTTTTACTCGATTGAAAATACCACAATAAAATTAAAGCCAAACGAGTGTATTATTGTCTATATAAAAAAATATACTATAAAACTTACTTGAAAATCCTTAAAAATATGAAGTGGTAAACAGTACTTGATGCAGCTTTTCGAGCAACGCATATTGTCTATTAGGGTGGATTGAAATCGGGTTTTTATAGAAATTTTGTTCAGACTTGCAATCGAAAGGTTGTAAATATTTGTAAAAATGGTTTTTAGGGAGGTTTAGCTAAATTAAAATTAAGCTTTTCAATTCAAAATCTAAATTATTCAAACATAATTTGAATAATTCAAACAAAGTGAAATTTTTTTTAGAATTCAAAATTTTTCTATTTAAAAAAATATTTTTTTATTGTTTTTAATTAACCATTAAAAAAAAGACTAACTTTTCATTTGAAAATCTGAAATGTTCAAATAAATTGAAAAATTTTTTTTTAAATTCAATGTTTTTTTATGAAAAATATTTTTAATGGAAACGGGATGGTATATGCACATATATGATCATATATGGGTTCGTATATGAGCATATATTGGGTATATATTATAATATATGTCCAAATATAGTTCCATATACGATCATATATGGTGTTATATGTACATGCTCATATATGCTTGAAACCGACATTTAAGGGTATATGGTCGTATATAATCATATATGAGCATATACTAATCATAATGGGCTTATATGAACATATATGATCATATACGACCGCATACACTTAAATTCCGGGTCCAGACATATATGGTCATATATGAAATCATATATGGTCATATATTACACCATATATGGAAATATTTGATCAGCTATAGCCTTATATGATCATATACAAGCCCATATATGACTATATATGTTCATATAAGATCCCATTTTCACCTCGGCAGTATACTTTTTTACATCTCCTTACAACTTCTATGCCCCTGCCCTAATCGAAATTTTTTTATCGCCGAATTCGATCCACCCTATTGTCTGTAGTTACAAAAGAAAGTTCGATATAAATGTAAAAACATGCGAGTATACTATACTATACTCGAATTATTTGAACAGTTTATATATTTTTTCCATTTAAAAGTATTTTTTTTTTTCGGCGCGAACAGAATGCTTTTAAGAAAATGGAAAGGAAAAATATTGTAAAAAGATAAAACTTTATATTATTTTTTTATTCAATTCTTAATATCAATTCATTTTTATACAAACTATTTGTTTAGTGAAGTCAAGGCAAAGACATTGCAGTAGTTGTATAGGCAAACTTATATATACTCCTATACAGGGAATATTGAGAACAATTGTGTGGTAATATAACCCAGTTGAATATTTTACAAAACAAGGATTTTGGGGGCCATGCAGTTTTTACCTTACTGGGTTTGGAAGAACTGTGAATATCCTCGAAAGACTTTAGATTATGCTTTTGGGTCCTGTGAGTATCCTTAATGGTCCGGCGAAGATTTTTGGCGATTCTTTAAACAAGATATTGCGAATATCCTTGAAGGCCCTATGAATATCCTTGAAGTCCTGGGAGAGTGCTAGAACGTGATTTTAATAACGATATCCGATGTAGAATGTCACATCCTTCAAAGGTCCTGGAGATACCCGGTGAGTATCGTAAATGCAGTACCAGGTCAGGCCCTGAAACATTCTACACTTAGAAAAGTTCTGCAGTTACTACATGACAGTTATTTGTGTAGTAATGCGGTAATAGTTATTTTAACTACAATTACAGTTAATTTACTTAGACCAAAATTGTTCAATGTTTTCGACAGTTATTTTTTTAAACAAACTACAAAAACTACTACATTATAGTAACATTTATTTTATGCAGTTGTGAGTTGTGCAGTTATAGTGAACAATAAAAGTGATATTAAGTGTAAATTTTGATTTCTGAATTTTAAATTTATTCGAGAATATAATTAAGTTCAGAGTATTAACATAAACTTATTTTTATTAATTAATAAATTTTAAAATAATTTTTGTTTATGTTATTTTAACTATATTTGCAGTTGTTTGTGCAGTTTTACAATAAATTGCACGTATGTTGTTTTAATTGCATTTGTAGTTGTTTTTACTACATTTGTCAATTGATTTTTAACAGTTAAAAATAACTTTATATTGCAGTTGATTTAAATGCAGTGGATTTAAATGCAGTTACTTTAACTGTCATTTGCAGTTGATTTTACCTACATTATTCCCTGAATGTAGGAGATTATGGGGTCTCTACACTCCTCACAAAAGTGTTCAGGAAGTTGGAAAGCAGAGTGTGCCTTCACTTTCTACGAGAGGGCTTGGTGGAGAGGTGTGCCGTCTTAGATCACATCTAGAGGAGTCTAACCACACACAAAAAAACCTTAAGTAATATTACCTAAAACTATAGGGTGATATCACCTATTTTCAAAGACAACATAGAGTTTGTTATATATATAGATAAATAGAAATATAAATAAATTTCAGGAAATATTAATTATGCAAATTACACTATTTTTCTATACAAAAAAGTCATTAAAATCGAAAGATTTTTCAATAGGAAAAGAGTCCGCAGAATCGGAGACATTTCTATGCAAAAACTTTTTAAAATCGGAGGATGGTTTTGATGGTTTTCTATAAGAATAAGTCATCCGAATTTAATTTCTTTTTTTTTATATAAAAAGAAGTCATAAAATTTTTTCTATAAGAAAATGTCCAAAAATTCAAATAGTTTTTCTGCAAAAAAATTTCTTAGATTCGAAGGGCTTTGTTATAAGAAACATTTGTCAGATTCCGGAAGTTTTTCTAAAGGAAAAAGTTGTTAGATTCTGAGGTTTCGCTTTACGAAAAAGTCTTTAGGTTTTGAGGGTTTTTCTGTAGAAAAAATTCGTTAGATTTTGAGAGTGTTGCTATACAAAGAGATTCCGTGAATCTGAGGGTGCTCTATAAGAAAAAGTCCTAACATTCTGAAGGGTTTTCTATAGGAAAAGTTATGAGATTCCGAGGATTTATCTATAGGAAAAAGACCTCAGATTCTGAAAATTTTTATATAAAAAAGGTCTCAAATTCCTGTTAAAAAAGTAGTTAGATTTTAAGAGTGTTCCTATAGGAAGAGATTCTGTGATTCTGGTTTTCTATAGGAAAAAGTAATAAGATTCTGAAGTGTTTTCTGTATGAAAAGTTCTAATAATCCGAGGATTTTTCTATAGGGAAAAGACCAATTTTTCTATAAAAAACAGGTCTCAAATCCTGAGGGTGTTTCTATAAGAAGGGTCATCAGATGCTGGGGGATATACTAAAGGAAATAGTCCATAGACCCTAAAGATTTTTCTATACGAAAAAGTCTTCAAGATTTCGAGATTTTTCCTACAAGAAATGTCCTTAGATTCTAAAGATATTTCAGTAGCAACATTTTCTGAGATTTTAAGGGTTTTCTATAGAAAGAGTTCTCAGAAATGTATAGAAAAAAATTCTTTTGTAACCTGAGGGAGATTTTACAGGAAACAGTTCCCAGAATTCTAAGGTTTTTCTATAAGAAAATGTCCTTATATTCTGAGGCCTTTTAATAGATTCGTTTAAAGGAAAAACTTCTCAGCATCTGAGGGTTTTTCTATAGGAAAATTACTCAAAATCTAGCTGATATTTACAGAAAAATTCTTTATATTCTATATTCTCCTGGAAGAAAAAACTCAGATCCTGAAGGGGTTTCTTTACAAAACAAAGGTCCTTAGAAACTATGGATTTTCCTACAAAAAAATTATCAAACTTTTAGAGTTTTTTATAAGAAAAATTCATCATAATCTGAGGGATTTGAGAAAGGAAAAAGTCCTGATGATCTAAAAGTTTTCCTATAAGAAACATATCTCAGATTCTTTGAGATTGTAATAGGGCAAAAAAAGGCTCCAAAATTCTGATGATTTCTATAAAAAAAAATTCCTTAAAATCTGAAGATTTTTCTACATGACAACCTACTCACAATCTAAGAGTTTTCCTCAGAATCTATACTTCCTCAAAAATTTTCTTCAAAAAAAAATTCTTAAAAATTATTCCTATAGAAAAACTGCATGTAAAGAAACCTTTGGTTTCTAAGGAATTTTCCGTTAAAAAAGTAACAATTCAAAGAAATTTTTCTTTAAAAAAAATTCAACTATACATAGCATCATTCAAAAATATTAGTTTAGGGAGTGCTTGATAAAGAAAAACCTTCAAGTCTTGAAGACTTTTCTTATAAAAAATAATTCTCAGATTCTGAAAGCCATCCACTACAGAAAATCCTTGGAGTGTATGAATTTTTTCCTAAAGATAAAGTCTCAGATTCTCGAGAATTTTTTCTGTAAAAACCCTTGAGAAATAGTCTGAACTTCCCAGAAAATTTTCTTATAAAAATCCCTCTGATTACGAAGTTCTTCCTATAGAGAATCCTACAGTTTCTTAGGGCTTTTTGTTTTGGAAAATTTCTCAGATCCTATAGACATTTTGCTCTAGAATACACTTCAACTTCTGTAGACTTTTTTCTATAGAAAACCCTCTAAATCTGAGGATTTTGTGTAATAGAAAACTATCAGTTTTCCTACAAAAAAAGTCTCTAAATTGGAAGACTGTTCTGTAATAAAATTTCAGATGATGTTTATTTTTTTCTATAAAAATACTATCGTAATATCAGAAAACTTATCTTAAAACTATAGAAAACCATCATATTCTGATAATTTTTCCTATAGAAAAGCCATGGTGAGTATTTTTTTTCTCTAAAGACAACATTAAAGCTGGAGTTATAAGAAAAAGCATTTGCAGAATAATCAGTGACAAATAAGTTAAATGATGATGTCAGCATGAATAATGCATAAGGAAAAATTTAGAAGTTAGGTGATATTGACTTATTTAATATGATGTTTAGGGAAATAGAAGGCATCTGCTACCGAAACGTAAGTCGTCCTAGGTCACTTCCTGTGAAGGTTCGGAAAAAAGAGCGAGACGTTCAATGCCACGCCCTACGTAGGGCGTGAGAAGACACAAGAGACCCACGACTGCCCCTCGTAGCAGACTTGGTATTCAAGGCCGATCCCACGCTTGTTTAAAAGACTTCCTCCCTGTCCAACATTCTTGTTTTGCTTACTTCTCTCTCGAGCATATATTTATATTATTTAGGTCTTAATATGAACCGATAAAAAAACCTTGACAAATTCTTTGCTGGGTTATAAATCAAACAAAAGTTTTTATTCGTTTTTTAAAAGAGGGAGTACATATTCTTAGCATGTTTTTATACAAGTATAATAACAAAGATTTAGTTCTTTCTTATTTTCTATTTTTTTTTTTTTATCACAGATAATGTTAAACGCGATTTTTTTGCACTTGAGTGGATGATTTTTATTAGTTGAAATTCTTTTGGTTTGAGGTTTTTTTTCGATTCTTTGTCAAAAGTTTTTTTTTTTATTTTTGTTAAATTTAAGTTTACTGCTTTTTTATCTAGGAATTTGATGCTGATTCAGTTTATTGGTTCAGTATTCTTTGAGTTTTTTTTTCTGTGGGTGTAATTTTACCAAAATGTGTAAACAAAAGAATCTATTTCTTTTATTTTTTTTATACAAAAATAGTTTCTTTTTTTTTTTGAAGATTTATAACTTTCTATTCTTTTTATTTGCGGTAGTAGGTATTATTTTTCTATTATCATATGGCAACAATTTTCAAATAGTTTTTCTTTCGAGGATTTGTAGGTGTTCTTTTGGATTGTTTGTTTTCATTTTTGTATCATTAAACTCTTTGTTTTGCACGTTTTTATTTACAATGTTTATTTTTTTTTTTTATTTTCTTTTTGATTCTTTTGCTAACTTTAATGAAATTGTCAATTCTATAATGGTCCATCATTTTCAAAGGAAATGATATGTAACGCTATTTTGGTTGTTTGAATTTGGAAAAAAAGGAAGAAGGAACTTTTAAAAGCATAACAAATTAAATTGTCAAATTGCTTTTTGGGCAGTTGAAATATTTCGAAGATTTAAAACTATTTTATGAAACTTTTAGTGTATAAAACTGCTTAAGAAACTGTTTGTAGGAATTAATGAAATGTGATTTTAAATGTGGATACATGATCTTCTTACTAACAACTTTTATAGCCCATATTTAAATTCGAAGGAAGGAGGAAGATGTATTGGTACTTATGAGTACTTTACCAAACTAGTTTCGGAGTGACTCTTTGTTACCAGTACTAAACCAGTCATTTTGCACCTCAAGTCAAATCGCAGTAAAGTAAAATTTAACTTATTTGCAAACTCCGATTTTTTATTTAATACACTCTTAATATTTTATCCTTAAAAACAACCTAAAATACATATTAAATTAATTGAAAACACAATTAAAAAAAGGACTACTGATTTTTCATTATATTCAAACCATTTTGCTATTTATTTTCAAACATTGTTTAAACAATCCATAAAAGAAATAAAAATAATTGAAAAGTCTATTAAAATAATCATAAATTTTTAACTGACAAAACATAAAAAACAAAAGATTTTGTGGTTTCATTTTTCATATTTGAAAGTTTTTTTTTTTTTTTCTTAAATTTTCAAAACACTACACCATACACAACTCACACGTTCATATTTTTATTGGCTATGTTTGGGTGTATGAGTAAAGAATTTCTTGTAATTTGAATTGAAATAATTTTAACAAAAAGGAAAACCGAAAATATTTGAATTTTTTGTTTTAAAACAGAAAACAACAAAATTATTTAAATTATTTTTGCTAAAAATAGAAATCTAAAAATAGAATATTTGACTGAAAATAACAACTCCTACAGACAATACATATATATTTTTTTCCAGTTTGTTTTTTATTGATTGATAAAAAAAGTTAAACACTATGTTTCAATGTATTTTAATTGATTCTACAATTGAACATAAACTTTACCTATTACTTTTTTAAAAAAACCTCAATCGGTTATGGAAAATATATTGTGAGTGTACAAATGTAAACAAAATGAGAATTTCAAATCTCACCTTTTAATTGAGTTAATTTGATTTAGAGTCCCGCCGGTTACTTTTGAATCTCTTCCAGAACAGATCACTTTACCACAGGTTCCATGTTATCACAAGTTTTAGAACTGATTCCTGAAAGTCAAGATATGAGGTTTTACTGTCCGAGAATCACTTCTATAACTGGTTCTATAACCGTTTCTAAGGCTGTCTTTCTTATTTATATGAAGAGAACCTATTGCAACCCAGCAAACATATTTCTATAAAAAAAGTCCTTCTAATTGGGCATTGTCATCGATAACTTTAACATGGTCTCATCATAGAATGGAATCATTCCTTTATGATTCTGCGGATGTTGTTTTTCCTAAACAACTTCTTAGAAAGTTATTTAGATATAGAATTTTTTTGAAGCATTGTATTATAATGCTTTAAAACAAATTCCAAGAAAAATTATGTGAATAAATAATTTTTAAAAAAAGTTCTTTAAGAAAAACAACATTAGCAGAGTCCCAAAAGAATGTGTTCTTCCTATGACAACCCCATATAAAATTCATCGATGGAAATGGCGTATTAGCAGGACTTTTTGGTGGAAATATTCGGCTGTAAAACACTAATTAAAACCTGTGGGAATGCAGTATCAGGTGCTCTGCAACCTGTTCTTTGGATTTTACTTTTTTATTGGGCGGTCTTTTACATTAGATTGGAAGTCATTTATCCACATTCTTTAATACTGCTTGTCAAACTTCCCGCTTGTGAAGATGTTTTAAAAAAAATTCTCAAATATTTATTTCTAATGAAAGTGAAACTTGTTATTGTACTGTTTTTTTTTAATAACATTGTAATTTTTCTCAAACTTTTTCTTTTGCTTTAATTTTTTGTATTCCAGCTATCAACTGTCAAATTAAAATCGTACTTAAGTACCATGAAAATATAAAATTAACCAATCATTCCATGCTACAATACCAAAGAAATACGCTGTAGTATACGTCTCCATAAGCAACAAGATACATATAACATGTCTTCTTTAACTCTTCTGTTAAAAGGATTCTTGAAGGAAAAAAATATACATTTTAATAAAAAACATCCTAAAGATGAAGAACAAAATTATTACAACTTGTTATGTTTCACTCTACATACATACTTAAGCTAGTTAAAAACAATTTCAAAATGTTTGTAAAAATTTTCCTGCAAACAAGGTGTTTAACACTAAAGATGATACTGCTCTAAGGCGCTCGTTTATAGAAGAAAGGATTAAGATTTTAAATAAGGGTGACGACGTTTATGAAATTCAAAATATTTTATATACCTACCTACACACATACAAACATTCAGTTAATTCTACTTGTGAATGTTACTATTTAATTTAACACGTTTTACGTATTAATTTAATAAGAACAATTTTCAAATATGTATTTTGTTTTTTAACCTCATTGTAGGTATTTGTATGTGTGTTTGTGTTCTTGTATTTGTTACGTTTTAAATACAAAAAAAAAGGATTTTGGTTTTGGTTAAAGGAAGATGAAGATGAAATTTAATTAATTTTGTAGCTTGATTGCATTTTAAATGCTTCAATAAATGTTTGGAGAAAAAAACATACACAAAACACTTGTTAGAGGTTATGGTTTTAACCAAAGAGTTTTAATATATTTTTTTATTAAAAAAGGCTTGTAATTTTACAGGGTTTAAACAATTTATAGTTTTTTCTTTCTTTTTTCTAGTCTTGTGAATACAGAGTTGTAATATCTTAAAGCAGAATTGTCGAACCTTTATAAGGAAAGCAAATTTTTTAAGGACAAAGAAAAATTTATGTTTAACCACTTAAATCACCATGACGCGTCATTGATATGTCAAAAGTGTGTATGAGAAAAATGCTAGCCACATTATTGCCTCTAGATATTCCCATTTAGTATTTTTCTGTAAAACCTTTACATTAAGAGTTATAGCGCAAAGAAGCTCTGAATTAATTTTAGTCCATTTTTAGGGCTAAAAGGCGGGTGAAAAATATCTACCGAAAAATACGTGAGGAGTTGAAAAAATAGCACTTTTGCACATATGGCTGCTCTATTGAGCGCCAATTCTGAATAAGCACGAAATTAACTCTTAAACACATTTTAAGTTTTGACTTGGCATTGAATCGCTGAAGACTTCTGAAATCTCTTTAGAGACTCATAGTAGAATTCCATGACAAATATTTTTGAGGAAAATTTTAACACTATACCTCTTCAACTCACGGGTCTTTTATGTCTCTTTATAAAAATGGGCAAAAAAGTCCCGTTAATTGATGAGTTAGAGTTACCCAAAAAGTCTACAGAGATATAGATTGTCAAGCAATCCTCAAATAAAATTATTGTTTATTATGAAATAAAGTGTTTAGTGCTATAAATTATGTAAAAAAAGTAATTAATTTTTTGTACTCACGTAGCAAAAATATCGTTTCAGAGCGTCTATAATAATACACTTCTTATTATAGATTTTAGTTTTGTACGACAAGAAAACTGAAAAAAGTGCAAAATTAATAAAAAACAAAATAAAAAAAAAAATTGTAAGTGCACGACAAAATTATCATAGTATTTTCGTACTGACCATATTATGTTCCTGATGATCACATTATGACGCCAAATGATCAGAAAATTTTCTTCATTACCATAATATTATCAAGAGGAAAATATTATGATCATTAAGAAAATAATATAATCACTGAGAACATGTTATGATCATTTCTTATGCATTGTAAAATTGTATTTTTAACAATATTTGTCTATGCGCCATTATCATATGTTTCCATAATTTATTTTTAGTTATATATAAGAGATAACTAAAATTAATTTAAATTATTTAAGTTTGTAAATTAGTCATTGAATAAATAAATGTACTATTTTGAATAAAAGAAATCGTGCACAGCTTTTTCACTCCCCATTAAGAGAATGCTGAGAAAAAAAACTATAGGGATCATAGTATGATATACAGCACTATAATATGATAATATTGGCATCAGTTTGGAATCATAATGTAGTAATTAAGGGATCATATTATGATAGAAAAATGTATTTCATAACATGATTGTCGCAATTATAATCCCAAAAATATATGATGCTCTTGGGGTAGTTCCGCTGTTAGTCCACTAAATTCATTAGTAGAGAAACGTGGCAAAATAGAGTTTCAGAAGTGGAAGTGTGCCCCCTTTAAAAAATATATTCCTTGGAGTATGGGCTAATTCACAGAGAAAAGCATGGTTGGCAACCGAAACGATGCGGATAACGGTAACGCCATTTGAAATTATTTCGAAATCGGAATTTTAAGGGTAACACTATTTTATTTATTTTGGTTTTCGGTATCTTAAGGTTAACGGTATTTTAGTTATTTCGCTGGTTAAAGTTGAGTTTGGGTGCAACTCTCCGATCTGGTCCAAATTTTTACCATAGCTAAAGGTTTTATTAAATACGCTAAAGCTTTTAAATAATAAAGTGTTTAACAAATAAGTGTATAAGCTCAATATCAAACAAAAGAGTGCGTTTATTTTGATTGCAAGAGAAAAGAACCCGATATGTATATATAAAGGAAATAAACCAAAATTTTTAAAAGGTTAAAACGTAACAATATTTTAAATGTAATTCATATGACACCTATTACGAACCAATTTAAAATTAGGTATTGAGATACAGACGTTTTACATAAAAACAGATATTCAGAAAAACTTTTTTCAGCGAAGCCCCTAAGTCAGGAAAATACTTTGCCTTTTACTTTGTATGTGGACTATGAAGTTAATTTTTCACTGCGTATTATATACCACATGAAAGGCATTTCAACTACCTATCCGATCGTGATCATATTGTCCAAATTTAACTATATATAGTGGAATTATAGACAAGATTATATTTCGAATTTGAACCGAAATAACTACCAAAATACGAATTTTCGTCCAAAAAAAATGTTTCTTTCATATTTAGCCCAAAAAGTGTTATCTGGGACAAAAAAAAATGAAAAAATTCCGAGAATTGCACCTAAACTCAACTTGTGCCACACACAAAACAATTTTATGAACTCAAACCAGTAAAAGAAGAGATGCAAAAGCAGTAGAAAAAACACCACAATGAATGATCTAGATGTACATTAGACCGTACCTCAAAAAAAAAAGTTCGCCGTACACCCTCCAATATGATGTATTTTTGAAAGGCGATTTCAAAAAAAAAATTTTTTGAAATTTAAATCGGATTTTAAAGTGTGATTTTTTTGCCTCGAGGAGACCAGTGTTTTGCTATATAGTAAAAATCCAACTAAAAAAAATTTAAAAAGGCGACACCTACGTTTGGCAACCAATATATAAAAAAAATTTCTACTGGGTTTAGCGAAAAACTTCCTTAGCAAAAGTTTAATGATTTTTTGCAATCTTTAATTTTCTGACATTAGGGTCGTACATTAGGGTTGTAGCAACTGAGATCTGGTGGGTAACTACTAGAACGGGATACTTTAGGTCAAAATGTCATTAGAGCAAAACACTGGTCTCCTTGAGAGAAAAACATCGATGTATCATACTTTAAGATCCGACTGTAAGATATAACGAAAAATGTAAAATGGCGACCACTACGTTCGGCATAAAAAAATAAAAAAAATTTTTTTAAACCTCCTTGCAAAAATACTTCATATTGGAGAGTGTACGGCGCACTTTTTTTTTTGCCTGTAAGGTGGTACGCTCTAATGTACATCTTTCTTAAAAGCAACAATAATTATTTTGACCATTTTAACATTTTTTTCAGTACTTTTTGAACGAGTGCTAAGGAAACTCTATTTCATCAATTGCAAGTAAAAAAATATATATATTTTTTATTTTTTTTTTTTTTTAATTCTTTTACTTCCACCAGCAGGTATCGAACTTGAGACCTCTTTTCTTTTATATGAATATTGAAAAAAATTAAAGCATAATTTGTCCCGCCAGAAATAAATTGTATCCAAAGTACTTCTTAGGATGACTTTTAAAGAAATAATATTTTTTTGGATGCTGCAGATAATTAGCTCTTAAACAGCTGTAAAAATGTACTAACGAAAAATTTGGAATCAATGTAGGTAGTAATTTTTTGAAGTTGTTCAGTAGTACTTCCAAAAAAGCTGTAAAAATTCACTAACACATAATTTGGAAGAAACAAGAGAAGTAAAGTATGACTTCACATTTTTGTTACTGGGTAGTTATTAGACTATGATTTTTTGTAATAGATTGGACATCTCTGTCCTCAATATCTACAAAAGTACTTATAGTGCGTTTAGAGAGGGAAATTAAACTACTTGATAAAAGTTAATCCAACTTTTTAATCTTAATCGTTTATACAGGCAGAAAGAGAAAAATCTTAAAAAGCTAAGGGTTTTTATATGAAAAGTACCAAAATTTTGTGCAATTTTCCATAGAAAAAAGTTTTAAGAATCTAGGAATTTTTCTACAAGAAATATGTCTCAGATTCGGAAGGTTCTTCTATAGCAAATATTTCTCAGATTCTTAGAGTTTTTCCATAGGAAAAAGCTCTCAGATTCTGAGGGAATTTTAATAAGAAATAGCCCTTAGATTCTGAGTGGTTTTCTAGAGGAAACAGTCAGCAGAATCTAAGGGTTTTTCTATAAAAAAAGCCCTCACAATCTGCCGTTTGCCGATTCTGAGTGTTTTCGTAGGAAAAAGTCCTTAGGATCTGTGAATTTCTCTGTAGGAAAAATTCTCAGATTCTTAGAAATTTACTATATGAAGAAGTATTGAGAATCTTAGAATTTTTCTGTAGAGAAAAATTCCGCAAAATCTGAGGGTATTTCTATAGAAAAACGTCTTTAGAATCTGAGGGATTTCTATAGGAAAAAGTCATCAGAATCTGGGAAGTTTTCTCTAGCAAAAAGACCTAAGAATCTGGGGAAAATATTTTTGGAATTAACTTGACAGTTAAGAGAATCTTAGAATTTTTCTGTAGAAAAAAATTCTGCAAAATCTGAGGGTATTTCTATAGAAAAACGTCTTCAGAATCTGAGGAGTTTTCTATACGAAAAGGTCATCAGAATCAGGGAATTTTTCTTTAGCAAAAAGTGCTAAGGATCTGGGTAAAAATTTTTGAGAATTAACTTGATAGTTAGAAGTTTAATTCTGTCAGTTTAAAATTGCAAGGTGGCGCCCACAATTACCCGGCATATGATGAACATGTAAAATGTCGGTATTAGATACATATTTGTTGACAACTCCAAAATATTTTTTGGTGCAGAGTCATAACGTTAATTTTTAGTTGCCGTTATGAGTGTGTTTTTCAGTGTTGCCAACCGTTATTATAACGGAAAACAGCGTTGCATATAATTAGTAGTATTAATACAGAGTAGTTTAAAAATAGTTTAATCGAATTGTGTAGTGCTTTATTAAGCAGTTAACCCGACTTTTACGAGATTAGCTTTTGTGTCTAAACGGGGTATTAGATTTAATAACTAAATAGTAGTAGTTGTATGTAGAACATTTTGAAATATTTGTTGCTACATATATTTATTCCCCGTATATGTGTGTGTGTGTGTGTGCGTGTTGGTTGGGTTGGTAATCATTTTTTACTCTTTTATGGTTGATATTTGCTTTTCTAATTTTGTTGTTAGTGTTTGTTATTATTTTTGTTGTTGCTGTTGTTGCCTGTTATTCCTTTTAACAGAAGTAACTACTATATGCCACAACAATAACATAAAAAATCAACAACTTGACTTTGTGTGTATATATATGTGTGTTGTAAATTTTTTAAATGTTTATTGCTTGGTGTTTGTGTGTATGGGTTAGTTTTTTGTGCTAAAAGTGGTATAAGTGGCTTTTTAATAAATTTACGAGTTTCGTATTAAAATTTCATTAAAATTTTGTTTGTTAATAAAACTATATATTGTTTCATTATTTTATGATATTCTGGCGGTAGCTGTATTTATTTTATAACATAAACAATTGGTAAAAGGGTTTTAGCTTAAGGTTTTCTAACACTAAATGTATATATAACTTACCTTTGTTTGAGTGTCTTTCCAGATTGGGATCTTTAATACCTGAAAAAAGGAAATTAAGAAAAATTTGTTAATTAAAAATCAAAGTTAGAAATATAAGACTTTAAAAGTTTTGAATAGCGGTGACGGTATTTTAGGGATATTGGTATTTCATTTATTTCGGTAACGGTATTTTAAGGGTATCGATATTTCATTTATTTCGGTATCGGTATTTTAAGGGTAACGGTATTGCAGTTATTTTGGTAAAGGTATTTTATGGGTCACGTTATTTCGGTTATTTCGATTACGGTATTTTCGGGTAGTCAGTTGAAAGGGTTTTAAATCGATAACGGTATTTTAGCGGTATTGCTTGCCAACCCTGATTTTTCGCAAAACATTTACAGTTTGCTTTTATAAAAAAATTCCCTAAACTTTATGCATTTTTCTATAGCAGAAGTCTTCAGAATCTGAAATTTTCTCTATAGGAAATATTTCTCATATTCGGAAGGTTCTTCTATAGGAAATATTTCCTTGATCCTTAGAGTTCTTCCATAGGAAAAAGTTCTTAGATTCTGCGGAAATTTCAATAAGAAATATCCCTCAGATCTTGAGTGATTTTCTATACGAAACAGCCTGCAGAACCTGGGGGTTTTCTATAGAAAAATAGTTCTCTTAATCTGAGAGTTTTTCTATAGGAAAAAGCTCCCATATTCTAAGTGTTTTCCTATAGAAAAAGGTACTCAGGGTCTGAGAATTTTTCTGTATGAAAAAGTTATCAGAATCTTAAAATTTTTCTATATGGAAAAAGTCCTGAGAATCTCAGAATTTTTCTATGGTAAAAAAGTCCTCAGAATCTGAGGGTTTTTTCACACAAAGAAGTCGTCAGGATCTGAGGGTATTTCTATAGACAAAAGTCTTCAGAAACTGAGGGGTTTTTTGTAGGAAAAAGTAATCAGAATCTCGGAATTTTTCTATAGCAAAGTCTTAAAAATCTGGGGGAAAATTTCTGAGAATCTGAGAATTTTTCTATAGAAAAAAGTCCTCAGTTTCTGAGCGTTCTCATAATATGAGAGTTTTTCTATAAGAAAAACTTCCCATATTCTAAGTGTTTTCCTATACAAAAAGGTCCTCAGGGTCTGAGAATTGTTCTGTAAGAAAAAGTTATCAGAATTTTAAAATTTTTCTATATGAAAAATTCCTGAGAATCTTAGAATTTTTCTATGGTAAAAAAGTCCTCAGAATCTGAGGGTTTTTTCACAGAAAGAAGTCGTCAGAATCTGAGGGTATTTCTATAGACAAAAGTCTTCAGAAGCTGAGGGTTTTTTTGTAGGAAAAAGTAATCAGAATTTCGGAATTTTTCAATAGCAAAAAGTCTTGAAAATCTGGGGGGAAATTTCTGAGATTCTGAGAATTTTTCTATAGAAGAAAGTCCTCAGTTCCAGAAAGAAGTCCTCAGAATCTGAGGTCGCTTCTATAGAAAAAATTCATCAGAATCCGGGAATTTTTCTGTAGAAAAAATGATAAAATCTGGGAGGATATTTCTGAGAATTTTTATATTCGGAAAAGAAAGAGAAAGAACTACTCAGAATCTAAGGGTATTTTTGTAGAAAAAAGTCGTCAGAAGCTAAGGGGTTTCCTGTAGAAAAAAGTCGTCTGAATCTGGCGATTTTTCCTGCAGAAAAATGTACTAAGAATCTGAGGATATTTTTGAAGAAAAAAATCCCCAGAATTCAAATTTTTGTTTAACAAAGTATTCTTAGAATCTGAAGTCTTTCTATAGGAACAAGTCCTCGGAATCTAGTGTTTTTTATACAGGAAAAACTCCTTCGAATTTAAAGCTATTTCTATAGAATAAACTCCTTAAATACTGAAACTTGGAAGAAAAGCTCTTCTATAGGATAAAGTCATCAGAACGCCTGGAGTTACATACAAAAGGTCTCCTGGAGAGGACCCTCAATTCGAAAGTTATACGCATTCGGCAAGAAAAAGTTATCCAATCTCAATTATAGGGGTAAAACTAGGTTAAAACGTGTTGTTACGAAATTGGATTAGCGTAGTATGGAAGGTTCTGGAATTTTGGAAGTAAAATATCTCAAGAGACGGAATTTACAAAACCCGTAATATGGCAACACTACATTTTAGTATACACCACAGCATTGCTGTTAAGTGCCATAAATAAAATAAGTGCTATAAATAAAATAAATAAAATAAGTGCTATAATTATAATACTCGGGAATTGTCTAGTATATTCTACAACCACGGCCGTTAAATTATATAAAGCTGAACTTGACGAAGGAAGGGGAAGTCCGCATTGCCATTTGTGGAGTTCAGTTGCGCTTTAGAGTTTTTATAGTCGGGCTTTAGTAAATCATTGTATTAAAATCGGTGGTGAACTAGTGTGTGTGTTATACAGTTGTATATGAATATGTTAAAGCGTTTCATAAATAAGTGTATAAGCTCAAAATGAAACAAAAGAGTGTGTGCGTTATTTTGCTTGGAATAGAAAAGAACCCAGTTTATTTAAAGGAAATAAACCAACGTTTTTAAAAAGAAAAAGCGTAACAGTATTCCGAACTTTTTTTAAAAAACTTTTTGACATTGTGTTTGCATCGCTGAATAGATTCTTAAAATTATAATCTAATTCAGCAGAATATTGGTTACAGCTGCTTAAACTAAGTTTAAGTTAATAAATTACAAATTAATACCTTAAATATTCATAATTGAAATTATTTTTTTAAACATTTTTCCGGCTAACACTTGATCATTTTTTTTTAATACCCTCCCTTTCGTTTTCATCCAGATATAAAGATGTATATTTATCAATTTATCTCTGTCATGTTTAGTGGTTTTTACGTCTTTTTTCACTTACATATCTACATTTCGGTTTAAGAGTCCCTTTACATATTTATGTTATAAGTATAGTTTTGGATGCTGTATAATAATTTATATAAGGCTAAAGCTATTTTCATATGTCATACATTAATCCAAATTAATTTCATGTAATTAAAATCACCTTGAAGCAAAAATAGATGAAGATTATGTATATACTATACATACAATTACATATACACAGAGAAAAAATTGTAGTCAAATATATTATTATATCATATTTAAGTGAACGTGTTAGTTTTTAAGGAACATTTTTTAATTAAGCATGTAGCTTATTAAAAGAAATATAAATCTGGTTAAAATAAATATTTTCGTATTTAAATTGATATTTCAATAACTTAAACATTGTTTTAAGATTTTCAAAATAAGTAGAAATATATTAAATTTAAGAAAATAAAAATTTTAAAATCAAACTAGATTCCAAGGTTTTTTCTATTTAATTTGATGTTGTTTTTGTTGACATCAATTTTTTTTTTCTGTGTATATACAATAGAATATTTAACAGTGTTGACTAAAGAATTTCAACTACTACAATTGTATATAACACTTAGGCTGTCTCTTAAATTACGATTTATCAAATTTCGTTCATGACATATATGAACATACATGATCATACATTGAGTAATATATGATAACGCATGATCATACATGATCATATACGTACATGCATAGGTCAATATATGACCATACTTGATCTCATATATTTCCAGATATGCTCAGATATGATTTATATATGATCATTTATGACCATATACCTCCATATACCCTTAAATTTCGGATCCGAAGATATATGAACATATATAAGATCATGTATGGTAATACATTGAACTGTACATTGACGTATGTGAACACCCGGCGAAAATGGCGGCGATTCGGCACTGGTTAACTTTTGGGCAAAAATCAAATTCTTCCATTTTGAACCAACTAGAACAAATGCGACAAATCGTATTTTAAGGGTCATCCTAATACACACACATTAAACTGTATTTATTGGATTTGGCCAACTATTTCTATCAGCAAATAATAATTACCCATTCATAATGGGTGCTAAAGTGTAAGAAATATTTAATGTCTACAAAATATAGAAACATAGTGAAAGAGAAAAATGTCTAGAAGGAATTAGTTTACTTGATAATATCCTTAAGGTAAAATTGTTGTATTAAATATTGAATATTTCACGCATTAATAATATTAAGCATTTATTGGAGTTAAAACAGAATGATAAAACCAAAAGTTTCTTTAAACGAAGGTTGTTATAGCAAAGTTTTGCTTATCGGTAACAAATCTTTAAGAAAAAATAACAACAAAATTAAAGTTAAATGTAAACGTGATTTTAAAAAGTTTAAATTTTGTTTGAATTTTAGCATTTCTAGTAATATTTTAGTTGGGCTATTTATATAATTTTTCTACCGAAGAAAGTTCCATGCCTTTTCTTTTGTCTAAGCCCAGCTTGTTAAAATAGAAATTTCAAGCGGAAATATGAAGCAGAGTAACAAAACTTTTTCTTAAATCAAAACAACAAAACAACAAAACATCCCCTTTTAGTAGTGGTAAAAAACTGTCTGTCAGTCAGTCAACGAACTAAAGCACAAATCAGTCTACTACTTGGAACATATGAAAAACTACACTTTATGCTGAAATGCACCAACAAGGGTTCGCCTGGGATTCCCATCAAGAAATTATTCTCTTTTCAGAAACCTACATTTCACTTTTATATGATACCAGCAAAATTTTTTAAAAGCGTTTACTTTGAAAATATTCTAGAATAGCTTTTAGAACTGATTCCTGAAAGTTAAAATAAAAAGTTTCATTGTCCCGTAAATAGTTCTAGAACCGGTTCTTAAAGAACATATTGCTAATGAGTCAAATTCCACACAAAAAGAACTGGTTATAGAACTCATATATGATTTTGTTTTCTCTCTGGAATAACCATAGCCCAATGGTAGGTAGGGCCAAAGATTGTAAATTTTTGTTAAGCATTTTGAAAACACCATTTTCCGTTATTTTTGCAAATTTTGTTAAACAAATATATCAACTTTGAGGATTTTACTTTAAAATTTTATCGGGAATATTATAGTTAATAAAAATTATAAATATTTTAAGGGATGGGGAGGGGGGTTAAATATTCCCCCTTTTTCAAATGCTTATTGTGAATCGGCATATGAAACCATGTGAATCTTCCATTTTAGGTATAGGATGTGTTCAGCGAACTTATGTAAAACCCTACGAGGAATATTTTTATGGAACATTTTAACCCTCTAACTCTGCAATTAAAAGGTGTTTTTTGAACCCTTTTTAAAAAGGGACAGAAAAGACCCGTAAGTTGACGAGTTAGAGGGTTAAAATATTCCACAAAAATGTTCCTTGTAGTGTTTTATATAAATTCCCTGAACACATCCTATATCTGAAATGTAAGATTCACATGGTTTCCCCCTAAAATCCAGGTTTGTTGGACATTTGAGCGCCAATTGTGAATAAGTACGAGTTTAACCCTTAAACACATTTTAAGTTTTGACTTATTTATGGTATAGAATGTGTTCAGCAAACTTATGTAAAAGACTACAAGGAACATTTTTGTGCGACACTGGAAGCCTCTAACTATTCAACTTACGGGTGTTTTTTGTCCCTTCTTAAAAATGGTCCAAAAAAGTGCCTTTAGTTGAAGAGTTAGAGGGTTAAAATGTTCCACAAAAATGTTCCCCGTAGTGTTTTACATAAGTGCGCTGAACACTTCCTTTACGTAAAATGGAGGATTAACATAGTTTCCTATGCCGATTCACAACGAACCCTATTGGAAATGGTTAAAAAAAGGTTTATGGCGAAAGCCCATATTTCAGCTTAAATATTATTAGTAACCTAAGGCGATTTTAAGCTTTTTTGGTACGTGATCTGTGTAATTTAATTCATGAAGCAGATAGCGCTTTTTGCATTTACGAACATCTTTGTTCCTGCTGCTGCTTTCTTACTGAGTTTTGAAGGCCGAAAAGTTAAATAAATTACGAAAATTGTATTGCTTTTAGTGGTTGCTTTGTTCTTTGGTATAAAATTGTTGAGTGAGTTGTACCAATTGAGAAAGTAGAGCTCGAGGCTTAACTGATAGACGTCTGACCCTGTTAGCCAGGAAAAAGTTCGACGTGTAATTTCAAGACCCTAAACAAAACCAAAGAGCAAAAAATTCGCCATCGCTATTTTGGTTTTATATCGAAAATTGCCGAGCCGATATTAACACAACTCAGCAATTTGGAAACTAGAGTATCTGACCTAGTAGACAGTACAGAGTCCTGATTCGTTACGGTATTAAAGAAATCGGCATTTGAAATTTTTTAGCTATTTTTTTCCAACTCCCAAATCTTACTGGGCTACAGGGTTTTATGTAGTTGGCAAGCCCGACTATAATTTTTGTACTTATTTTATTAATCTAAATTGAAGGATGGCTTAAGATCGCTGATATTGAATATAAATTAGCATTTAAAAAAAAAAATAAATTCAAAAGAGCTGAAAGAATATGCACTGAGAGAATTACCTGCATGATATTAATGAATTTTTATATTATTTCAATGAAGTTTCTTTGGAATTCCTCTATTAAAACTTTTGATTAAATTAATGTAGTTTTTAATAAAATATTATGAAAAATTTTGTACTATAAAAAATTTAATGCACCTAATCAAAAATTGTTATTTCATAAAAATTAATAAGTTTTTTCATAAAATTCAAAAAATCTTTCATTCACTTTGTTCAGAAAACTTCACCAGAAAATTTTCTCTGTGTGGCCAGAGTTTCTTCCAATATATTTAATACTTAATTATCTCAAAAGAAATTTATGCTAGTCTAAGTTGAGTTGTTGATAACAAACTCGATTTGCTTTCAACAGTCACATAAGTAGACGATTATCAAAATATTAACCCACTCAAAGGCGAAAGGTACTGATGATGGCTTTGTAGCGAAAGCCGAAAATGCGCATTCTGCCTTGCTGGTCTTATCGAATTTTTTCAATAATTTTTATTCTTTGTAATTTACTTGTAAAAATTGTATCATCTTTCTTTGATTTGAAAATAATTTAAACAGAAAGAGATATTAATTTATGACCTTGAGTCAGACTAAAATAACATTCAAATTTATGCCATATTGTACAAACTATTTTGAATTTATTTAATCTAATTTTTATTTAAAATCAGCTATCCCAAATGTCCAATATATCAATATAAAAAATTATATTTCAGCTGCCATTCAACAATGTCTTCAGGACTTTTTAAAATAAATTATTTTGAATTTTTTTTTAATCTAAGTTTTATTTGAAATCAGCTATCCGAAATGTGGCATCAGTTTATAATGAAATTTCATTAAAACTCGTCCAAGAAAATTCTCTACGTTTATATTTATTCTTCCAATATATTTAATACTTAATTATTTCAAAAGAAATTTATGCCATATTGTACAAACTATTTGGAATTTTTTTAATCTAATTTTTATTTAAAATCAGCTGTCCCAAATGTGGTGAATCAATACCCAAGTAAAAAAAATTGATATGGAGCCATATGAAATTATATTTAATTATATATAATCTTTTATGTAATTAGATATAATTATATCCGAAAAATGAGAACGTCTTATTGTATCATATTGTATCGAATTGTATACAATTGTATACAATTTGGTACAATTTGATACAATTTAATGCAATTCGATGCAATTGTATCCGAATTTTGTCCTCATCCAATTACATCAAATTATATCTTTTTGTATAAAATTATATAAAATGTTATAAAAGTGGACATAGTTTGATACAATTATATCTAAATATTAACCTTATACTTTACATAGGACCATATCTAACAATATACATACAAAAATAATTTTTTTAAATAAAAAAAATTTTCAATTGCTTGTAATTGTAATTGTTCTTTTTTTGAATTGCAATTACAAATAATCGGCCTGATTACAAGTGTCGAATTTGTAGTCGAAATTTTCGAAAATATAATACAATACGGTTTTATATGGACCTTATATATTTTTATATAAAATCACTTTGAAAAAATTGCCTATGTGGGATGATATATCATTATAGATGATTTTATAAAGAATGTTATAAGTTATATATGGGTTCATATTCGTCAATATATAATCATAACTAACACAAATTATAAAAGATTTCTTATATGGATCCACATAGTTTTATATTATTATGTATAGTGTCATACTAAATTATATATAAACGTACATGTAATTATGTCTTTTATATGTTACTTTATGTACTTACATATTGCATATACATATATATGTAGGCCAATATGTAATAATATAAAATCACATATGTCTCCATATTAAAACCTTTGAGGAAAAAATATCTAACATATGACTATATAAAAGTATATCTGCTTGAATTTAAAAGCATATGTGGCCATATGTATCTATAAGTTACTGTATGCAATTACATAAAATAATATATGATTATATCAAAACTTTTTTACTCGGGTATAGAAAATTAAAGCAGAATTATAACCTCCATATTTCAGCTGCCATTCAGCAAAGACTTCAGGACCCTTTAAAACCTCATATGTGATGTTTTATAAAGGTCTGTGAACCTTTGAATAATTGACCTAACGATCTGTTTACACAGGCCCCTACTGAAAACAAAGTTTGTACTTTACTGCCATAAACCAAACAACTAAATGCATGACTGACAATAAAGAGACCTGCAGATGGCGCTAGCGTGGTTTGGAAAATATATGTATTTTCTTTTTAAGAAATAAGTTTTACAATTTTATTTTTGAATGTGAACTCATGTTTATAAAGCATTTCTATTTTTTTTTTGTGAAACTTTTTGTAGCCGTTGTTGTTAAAAAGAAAGAAAAAAAATTATAAAATGGTGTGTAGCTCGTGAGCAATTTCATGGTTTTATGGGTTTTCGACATTTTGTCGTATAATTTTTGTTATTTTTGCTTTTTAGACACTAAAGCAAAAGAGGTTGGGTTTTTAATAGTTAAGTGATGGAGTTTCCTTTTAACTAACATTATATATATTAATAGAATATACTGAGCTAAAAATTTAAAACAAAAAAAAACTTGAAACAAACTAAAAAAAACAGCAACCGGAAATAACTGTAACAATTGGTAGATTATAAAATTCATAGCCATTTTGTTTTGTTGCAAAAAATAAAAAATCCACAAAATCATTCACTTATAATGAAAACCATATGTTTTATGAAAAAGGAAAACCATTGAAAAAATTTTCAAAACAACATATTGCCAGTAAGTTAAACGATTCTTTTTTTCTCCATATTTTAAACAACAAGTTAAAACTCATTTCCGTTTAGTCGAAAAATTTCTCAATATAAAATAAAAAGTTTAAAAATCAAATTATAACTTTTTAAAATATAATAAAGTGTTAAAAACACGCGATTGTTTTTTTTTTCTATAAAAAGGGTTTTTATTACAATTTAATAGAAAAACAAGCAACAGCAAGAAGCACATAAAATAAAAGTTGTTGACAAATTTATTTAACACGCGATAATATTTACTCATGTTACAAAATTGTTGGCTGCTTTGTTAACCCTCCACAATGTGAATAAGGGAATCCCTTAACAAATCAATTACCCTTAAAATGGTTTGATGTCACTTGAGAGTTTTAAACAAAAACTCAATACAATAATTTGCCCAAAAAGAAAAATTACAATTGCTGTGTTATAAATGATATAATGTGTAGCAGCAATTTGTTGCTGTTTAAAAATTATATGGTTGTTTTATTACTTGCAACAATTGCAGTAGTAAATTGTTTTTAAACTAACATCATTTAAACACTGAATAACAAAGTAAAATGGAGATATTATAGAATGAACACAATGGCCTTGGGATACCCTAAAAATAAAAAGTTATAAATTTAGATAGCTAAGTGATATATAATGTAAACTGAATTTCTGAAATTGCCCTACAACTGCTCTCATGCGGCAGAAAATAGATATTTTTTTAACTGATTTTTGTTCGAAAGCAATTTCAAGGAATTTTAAAAGGAATCTTAAAAGCAGAGTCTGTTTGTTGTTTCCAATGGATTTCGCTAAAATATAGAATTTGTGATAAAGGAGACAGAATTTAAAAAAAAGTTAGGGGGTATAATGAGTTCCAAAGTTGTTCCAAATTTTTTTGTTTAAAAATTTTGTAATATTTTTATTACACCATTTAATTGATCTTATACCCAACTAGTATAAATTTTCATTGAAACAAACATTACAAAAAAATTCAACAAAATGAATAATGGGGTTATTTTATTCAAACTTTTTAAAACTTGAATGTAAGATTGGGCCGCTAAAAGGGTATCCAATTTTCATCCAAATCTAAGTGAACCACATATAAGTCGATAATTCGCTTAATTACGGCAAAAGTTCGCTAAAACAATATGAGAAATATTTTAGTAGGTTTGAGGTTAAGAAGAATAAACCTTTTTCTCTAAAAATTATAAACACATTAATTTTCAAATCAGACTAGATCTAATTTTAGACTTTTCCAATGGACAGGCTTCATCAGTGATTTTCCATTAAATTGTATTATTATCCATATTTTATTGTCAAACTGTCTCTATATTATAATTTTTCAAAAATCCGCCGGCTGTAGGAATCGAACCTGTGCCTATTCCTACATTACAAACGTAACTATACTAAGGTGCGACAGCTTAGCCATCTCACTCAAGTAAGGCTTTGAATGCAGTGTAACTAATTCATAGTTTTCTTCCCTATTCAGTTTTCTGTTATTGTTTTTTACTCAGAAGTGATTAAACACAAACACATACAAATATTAAATAGAACCAGCTGCAATACTTTAAGAATTAAAGTTCAAATCAAAACCAGTAATAACAGAGTATAAAAATAGCATTATTAAAATTTCGATGATTATTTGTTTCACAGTCAATATAAGTAAACCATTATCAATTAATAACCCCTAAAGGCATGGATACTGAAGATGAGTCGGCAGCGGGACCTGAAAGTACGTATTCCATCCTGCTGGCCTTATCGATATTTTTCAATTTTTATTCTCTCTAATTTACTTGTATGATCTTAAATCTAATAAAAAAAAAATACATTCATTAACTCTGAATATTATCATAATTTAGAGTCTTTCATGAGTCATAGTCTCTTAGCGCTCATAAATATGTTAATTGAGTAACAAAAAAAAAAACATTTTTAGTTTATTCAATTAAATGTGTTCTCTTTATTTAGAAATGTAGGGTACCTTTAGTCACAAATCTAACGGAAGATGTATAACAACTTTTCGTGTGTTATTTCCATTTTCCGTTCCCTGTTAGTACTCATACTGTACATATTATTTGTTTGCATTACTTCGATTCTTTAGTAAAGTTCAATTTCATGTGTTTTATAAAATTTCTAAATATCTTATATTGATATAATATTTATATTTGTCTCTATGTCTGCAATCCCTGATGCGTAATATATGTGGTATGGATTTTAACACATACATGCACATTCTAACACATACACTTACATATAAATATTCCTAACTCACACCTTGAAATTTCAATATCATGTTTACCCTAGTAAAAATGATTTTTATATAATCATATATGATTTTATAGAATTTTATCTCGTCGAGTATTGTGAAATGTATATTTTTGTATAATTATATCAAAAGATATTTAATTATATAAAATCATATTAATCAGATCCACCATTTCTCGGATCAAATCATATATGGGTTAACACACGCAAAGAAAAAACATGGTTGTGATTATCATATTCTAAGAGCATCATATATATTTGGGTTTATGATTGCGACAATCATGTTATTACATAGTTGGCACAATCATACTCTTACCTCATTTTTATCATAATATGGTCAATAAATTATCACACTATGATTATAAAATTCTCCCAATATTATATTATAGTCCTGCACGTTATCATATTATTGTCCTATGATCCGTATAGTATTCTCCCAGTATTTTGCTGAAGCTGGATTAAAATTTCACAATAAATCTAAAAATCATCACAATATTTTCCTTGTTATCATAATATTTTCTTGATGATCATAATATTTTCCCAGTGATCATATTATATTCCTGTCAAAATTTTGTGATCACTTAGAATCATATTATGATCACTAGGAATATATTATGATTATTTTGTGCACTCTTTACATTTTCTTAAATTTTGTACATTTCTTCAATTTGATTTCGTACACACCTAAAAGCTGTAAAACTCATTATTATGGACGCCCTTCAACAATAATTTTTCTACGTGAGTACAAAAATTAAAATCAAACACTTTTTTTATCATTTTTTTACTTATTTTATAACACTGAGCACTTTAAAGTAAAATCTAATTGGAAGGTTGCTGGTTACACCGAATTCTTTCTTCTACAAGAAATGTCACTATTAAAATGAATATGAGGAAGTTGTTTTCTAGTTTTTTTTTGTTTATTATGTATTATTTTCTTTGATTGCGTCTTATAACTTCTTTTCACAAAATCTGAAACAATAATGAAGCTAACTGATCGATGACGCTCATAAAAACATATACTGACCATTTTATAGTTGTCGAAACCATACCAGTGATTGTGAACATGATATCTCTCAGTAAAAATAATAATATGATTGTAATTCGAAGAGAGGAATATGGTTGTCCGAATAATATATGATTGTAGCCGATTACAGACGACCATATAACTTGTAAAGTATGATTAATGCATTAATAATATGATTGCAACAACCATGTATGGCAGTAGGGATCATACTTTTGTAGCCGTGATCATATTGCAACCATATCTTTTCTCTGCGTGCATAATTATGTCTAAAAATATATTACTAGATCCGAAAAATGGCGGATCTGGTTAGTATGATTTTATATAACTAAATATATTTTGATATAATCATATACAAATATACTTGGTGTTACATATGACAATAGCCAACGATATATAAACCCAGCAAAAAACCTGCTTCGCTGGATGCAGCTTTGTAAGGGAATAAATAAAATTAATCCCTTACAAAGCTGCTTACGGAAGGCATGATTTTTCCATACAAAGGGCCCGCTTGGAAGCACGTTGTTTTGTGAGAAAAAGCGCATTATTCGCTGCTGAAAAATTGCAGTAAATTCATGTTTTTCGTAAGTGCATTTCACCGCAAATAAATTCATGAACTTTTTTTTGGAAAAAGTGCTTTTTTTCTGCTGAAAAGATGCAGTAAATTCATGATTTTCATTGAGCGCATTTAAACGCGACTTCTTATGAAAATAAATGCATTCATTTGCCGACTTCAAAATGCAGACTGACTCATGTTTATGTGGCGTCTATACATTAAACTCTACTAAAGAAGGGTAAAACACGATTGAGAGTGCAGTGCGCATTAATCTTCGGATAACTTACATTTTATTTTACTCCCTTACAACCTGCTTCGTCGTAAGGGAATAGCGTAGCACTATAATTTCTTAAATAACTTGCTTACGATTTGCTCCGTTTAAGGTAGTTTTGCAGGGTATACAATCAAATTGTGTATTGTATACGCATAAAGTGGCGCAACTCTGTAAAGCAAAATTTGTAGCGCATTTTTAAGCGCTTCGTATTTTTACTGCTTCCAAAATACTAAAAATTTTTTGCTGGGAATCTATAAAATCATAAATGGTTATATAAAAAATATTTTAACTCGGGTAGTTGTTTATTTGTATTCCCCCCTTTTTATTTGTTTTGTTGTTGTTAATATATATCTAGTGTTCGTCTATTTGATTTTGCTGCAATTGCAGTAGTTGTAATGCAGTGTCATGAATTTTCAAATATATATTCAGAATAAACATTTTTTGTTTTTTTTTGTTAAACTTGTGGTAAATCCACTTAAGACATACAATGACAATTTGTTATTTTATGAGGTTAAAAAGAGCTTAATTGTGTTGATTATAGATATATGTAAGTATGTAAGTGAGTGTGTATGTGAATATTTCCTGTATATTGTGTGGTATTTTCATTTTGTGTATATGTGTGTGTGTATATTATTTTGTTGGTGAAATTGAAATTTTAGTCAATTTTATATGTTACGTGTTTGAGTATTGTTAAATGATTTGAAGTAAGTAGTTATGTTTGATTATAAAATACTTGTTTTAAAGGTAATATTGTGAAATTTAAGATAAATAATAATTTTATTATTTCAAATAGTAATTTTTCTTTAAACATTTTAAAATAATTAAAATTTTCTTCCTCCCTTTGGAAAAATTTATTAAGAATTTAGCTTAGATTTTTGTTTAATTGATGTTTAAAATAGGTTTAACTTTAAATTTTACTTACAAACGAATTACATTTTAAGTTGATTCTTTAACATTTAATATAAATTTAATATAATTAATATAGTTTTTGTATAATAATTATTTTAAGTAGAAATTAAAATTGAAGCAAATTAAAATTCAATTGAAATTCCAGTGGACTAGAGATTTTTTTCATTACTTAAAATAAAATCTTTTCTAAGGCCAGATTATCGAAAGTCCAGTTGATTATCAAAACCAGGTGAAAATAGGATCGTATATATAAACTTATATGACCAGAAATGGTTTTATATATGATCATATATGCTTATAGCTAAAAAAAAATAGTAATATGTATGAGTTTTTTCTATCCCTCATACATATCGGAGCGTCCTCCTTCGGTGTTCCCATAGCACTTAACCCCACCGAAGTAAAATAATATAACAGGGCTATGAAATAAAAGCTTCAACAAAGTTCGCCAACTTACCAACAGATGGCGCGCAACAACTGTTCTCAAATTCAACATCTCGCGCAATTACAGTGTTGCCATATTTGAAGCCCTTCATCTTTCACCACCTTTCACTTCTTCTCTATCCCATTTCCAAAGGAAGCAACACGTTAATTAGTAGGAAGAATTTCCTGAGTGTTGCTTCTCTTTATAAAAAAAAAAAAATAAAAAAAAAAAAAAATATATAGTACAATATATTACCATAAATGCTCTCATGCATGACCATTAGACTGTCCTATAAATACATCAAATAACGAAATATAATCAAGTTGGTTCAAAATGGAAGAATTTGATTTTTTTTAGAAAACACTCCCCGTGCCGAATGGCGGCCGTAAATGGCCCATTTTTGGAAAAAATACCATCTCTATTAAAAATTCACAAAATTAAAAATTTTGCAAAAATAATTTGTTCATTTAATTTATTCATTAAATATACTTCAAATTATTAGAATACCGAATTTCGGTTGTGTCGGATATCATTAACCCACTTTAACAAGAAATTCAAGAAAAAAAAATTTTTTTTTAATTATTTTAAAATTTGTTTTCTAGTTGGGGATTTTTTGGGGAGAATTTTCGATTTTTTTTTTTGGTATATTGAAAAAGTCCAATAACTAGTAGTGAGTGTTTTAACACACAAACAAACCAACTATATCTGGGGTATGGCATCACCAAAAAAAAAAGTTATAACGACATCGTTATCACTAGGTGGTACTTTGTTCAAAAAATTTATTTTTTTATTTTTTTTATTTAAATTTAATAATAACAAACAAAAAAGGAAAAATCTTCCATTTTAGGTATAAGATGTATTCAGCGAACTTATGTAAAATACTACGAGGAACATTTCTGTGGAACATTTTAATCGTCTAGCCTTTAATAAAAGGGACTTTTTTGGCCTTCTCAATAAGGACGAGAGTAAGCCTTAATCTCATTTTAAGTTTTGACTTATTTCTTTCACTGAAGTTAAATCTTAAACTTTGATGTCTTCAGAAACTTATAGTAGAATTTAATGACAAACATATTTTCGGAACATTTTAACCCTCTAACTCTTTAACTTACGAAGAGTAAGTAATTGGTTAGTTAACATTTTTTTTATAAATAAAATTCTTTCGCAAAAAGTTAGCTCCAAGTTAGCTCCTCCTTGATTTAATTCTGTCATCTATTACAAGTCTTATTATCTTAGTTTGTAGAAGTCTCGGCTGACAAACTGGCGTTCCGGATTCAGTTTTCACCAAAATCATGTTTAGAAAATAATACTTAAAATAATTTTTCTTAATTTTTTTTTTTAATTTCAAAAAATTTGGCCGCTGTTATCAGTCGGGTAACAGAAGAATACCATCAAGATTGTTGATCACACATTCTGGCAACGCATGACCAATCATCGTTTCGCTGAATATATTGTTACGTTTCTATATTTTTAAAACGTTGGTTTATTTAGCTTTACACTTATTTATTTAACACTGTATGACTTTAAATACAACAATATAACACACACACAAACTCTAACGATTAACGGACTATGCAATACTAATGCGCAATTAACAAACTCTAGTACACAACTTAATAGCACAAATGTTGAAGCACAACTTCACCTCACAAATGTTAATGCGCAACTTCAACTTCCTTCGTAACGTTCTGCCTTTTATAGTTTAACGATCGTGAATGTAGAACATGTTAGAAAACTCCAGTGCTTCTAAAATTATAGCACTTATGTTTTTTATAATACATCCCAACTACTTAACATTATTTATGGCACTTAACCTTAGCATATGCTGAATTGCATACTTAAGCCTTAAATGCATGGTGCAGCCATTTGGCAACATACCGGTTTTTAAATAAAAAAAACACACTTGATGCACAAAACTGCATTTTTGGGCATTAGGGGCCCCTTCTTACATAGTGTTCCTATAGTTTAGCGCAGAATTTTTAAACAGTTAGAGTAAAAATCTTGGTTTTGCTCTGTATATATGTGAAAAATCTAAAACACGCGTTTTTTTAACAAAAGTGTAATACTCAAAAATATTTGTTTAAATATTTAAAGTGGTATTCTGGCAATAAAATTCATTTTGGCGATAGTAAATGTATAAATTATAGTTTATAGATTTGTTTGTTTTTTTTTTTCATACACGTTACAATAATCACAATTTAGCTATTTGGCAAAAAACCATATTTTTCAATAAAAATCACCTTTTTTTAAAAAATAATTTTTGTTTGGTATTTTTGTACAAATGTACACTCCTTTAGGAATCATATATAAAAAAATTGTTAAAATCGAAGAGATCATGCATTTAAGGGTTAAATGTAGTGTTATGTCACCAGATTGGCGTGTTTAATAAATCCTGTTGCTCGGGATATTTTTTCTCAGAAAATTCCAGAGTTTTCTATACTAGACAAATCTAATTTCCTAACCATATGTTTTCTACGTAGCTAGGGTTTTCTACTCTGTGGTATATCTGAAGCCAGCTGTGCTGGCTAAATTTTATTTGCATATACTGAACCAAAAACAGCGGTGAAATCAACTAAAATCCATGATAAATTGATAAATGGGTGTTCAATATATAGCTAACAAAACTTGTCCGTCAATTTAGTCCATTGCTTGGTAAATTTATATTTTGACGTTTAACTATTCGATGTGGTGTTGTTTTGACAAAATATCGTCAAATGTATGAACAAAAATTGGTTATGTTAACAATTATATTTAATCAAATTGAATAATTTTACCAATGAATTGTTTTACTAATGAATTTTATTCAATTCAACAATGCATTTTATTTAATTATTTTTTATAATTACCAGTTTCAAATTTATTTAAAGCAAAATCTGTCTTGTAATGGAATTGATCGAATATAAAAAATAATGAAATATAAAATTGAAATTATAATATATACACAAAATTCTTTATTTAAAACACATGAAACATTTTGTGTACAAAAACATTTAAATTAATTTATTTAAATTAATAATTCGAATAGATTTTATACTGATAAATAAATAGTTTGCCTCGCTATAAAAAAAATTAATAAAAAGACAGAGACTATAAAAATTAATGACAGAAATTAAAATTTACAATTTAATTGAAAACTTATAAAATTATAAAAATTTATTTAAATAAATATGAATTTCCTAATTATGAATACTTTGAAAAAAGCACATGTTAATTAATTAATATTTTCGGCTATTACAAATGGTATCACATGCTAACATAATTCCCATTGGAATTATGATCACTTTGGAAACAAGAGACGAGCGATCTTTTCATACCGGTGATTTAATCACAGTTATTGATAAATCACTGGTGAGGGCAGTGATCTAATATTTCAAGTCGCAGCTACTGGAAATTTCGTTTTTTCAATATCTTTATCCAATTCCTTCTTGCAAACTTCATTGTATATAATATTTTCAGTAACAGTGACTTGGGAAAACAATGTGCGGGGGATTGTGTTTTTAACTCTGTAGTATGGTCGAAGACGGATTTACTGAGTAAAGCGTTTTTGCGTAGTCGAGGGGACTTAAGGATGTTTTCCTCTGTAAAATATCGAAAGCAGGGTTCCTGAGGAAACACAATTGTGGGTAATGTCCGAAAAATTCATTAATAATTCCCCCAATAAATCGGTCTTTCACCTCTTGGCAATTATGGCCATTTCTTAAATAGTTATAAACCCTATTCTCTGTTTGGGGACTATGTCATAAAATTATCTGTCATAATATCCAAAATATGAATAATGACCTTGTCAGGCCAAACCTTAGTAATGAAAACTATTTAAAGAATTTCTTCAAACATTTTGTTTGCTTTCTGATACTAAAACATCATGTTGTCCATCATCTAACCATTGCATTAAAATAAGTTTTGCCATTTTAAATCGCTTTTAATATAACATATATCCTCTGACATCTATTGCGGTTTCCTTTTCAGTTAGTTATTTGGCTCGCGAGCCAAATATATATTTTTACTTCCTATGTCACTCAATGATTTTTAATTAATTTCCACTTATCATTTTATAAACCAAAAACTATTGTTGTTAACCACGACAACATTACATTTTTATTTTTTTATTTTGAAAATCTCTAGGGATGTTATAACAATATAGTGTTTGAAACAGAAAAACTTAAAATTGTAGACATTTTCTTATATAAAATTTTTCAAATACCGCAGACATAAAATGAGTGGCCTTTTATGGTGGATGCTTAAGAAAATAAAGAAAAAACTAACTTTCTTAAAAGACTATAATATTAAAGTGATAATGTAATGTGGTTTGATATTATTTAATATCTTTTTGTATTTTCTTAAATTTAATAAAATAAATTTCTGAAAAAAAAATATCTTAAGGCTTATTGCTAGTTTCTGCTATAGACGTATTTTTATTGACATATCGTATTCGAGCCTTTAAATATTTTTGTTGTAACTAATTTTTCTATTTCAGTTTTTGTGAGACATTTATTTGTCTTTTAATGTTTACTTGTCTGCAAATATTTTGTTGACTTTCTCTACTGAGGTTTTTGTTTTAATTTCAAACGTAAAGCAATGCGGTTTTTCATTTTATTGACTTTACTTAATTTTCATGTATTAAAGTTTTTTTTTAACTTTAATTTTAGGTATAAATTTAAAATTTTTCGAATTTAAAATTTTTTCTTGCAATTTTAGGAAGGACTTTTTTTAACCCAATTTTTACTACAACCAAAAACTAGTAGTTTTAAAAATTTCTAGGTTTTGATTCAAAATTTGTAAGGAGTTTGACAACCAAATACAAAATCTCTCCAGTACATAGTGAAAATTGGATTTTAATATGTTCAAGTTAGAATATAGAAGACACCTAGTCGTATGAGTTATATTAATTAATATCACTCATACGTATTTACGTTTTCAAAGCAATACTATTCCCCTGTAGACTGTTTTATCAAATAAGAATTACTGTTCGAAGTGAATCCCCTAATATAGAGTTGCATATTTTCATTTTGTTGTTAAAATCTCTATATACAAAAACATAAGTTTTGAAGTCATTCTTCTGCCCCCAACTAAATAAAAATATCAACAAAATAAATACAACAAGTATTTTAGAATTTGATTTTTTTTCTCTTTTTTTGCCATGGACTTAAAGATCTTAAACTTATGAGGCCAACATATGTAAAAGACACAAAATACATACAACTACAACAAGAATTGACATTATTTGTATAAAACTATAAAGATTTTGTAACAATATACGATGATATTACAATGTAAACGAAAGTCAAAGGGGTTAGTGTGAGTATATTGCAAAAACATGATGCAATTTGTTAAAATAGAATATTTTAAAAATTCTATACATGTAACTATAAAAATAAACATAAAACTTACTTAAATATATTTACATATTCTAATACACAGACATGCTGAGAGTCTTCAGATTGTTTAAATAAGGTCAAAAGGGTTTTTGAAAACGAAAAAAAAAATTATAAATTTATATTAGTGAAAGATTTTAACAATTTTTAAGGACCAACACAAACAAAGAGATTTTTTTTAATTAAATATAATGGAAATTTGAAAATTGTGTGAAAGTTCAGTATATATTTTAAAAATTTGTAGACCTTTAGAAATTTGAAATTAAGTGTAAATTATTTATAAAATAGTGCAGTGCGAAGTCTTTGTAGTTTTTCTATAAAACATATTTCTTTACTTTATAATATCGATATTTCGTTATTCTTTGAATGACATCATCAGGGTGTATGTAAACAACAAAAAATATTAAAAATACTTGAAAATATTGATCATACCCTCCACGCATGTCAACATTACAATTAAAACAGTTTTAAATAAAAGATTGACATACTTGGTGTAAATGGGCAATATTTCGAAGTGTTCTTAATATTTTTACAGAAACTTGATGTTGTCATTTAATGAATGATGAAATATTGACCAGGATTTTTTTTTTGCCTTCGACATCAATTTTGCAACTAGATGCACCCGAAACGTTTCCATGGAACTAGTCAAGGAATCCTTTCCGCAGTTCTTATATGTAAGTTATAAGTGAAGTTGAGTCAATTCTAGCACTAGTTTCACTAGGGAGCTATAGAAGCGGTTGCTTTTTGGGACAATTTCAAACAAAAATAATAATCGATATTAGAATTAACAGAAAAAGGGGTCCCAAAGGAAAGTACCCAGTAAAATTTTTGACAGTCGGTTGCTAACCATACGAATTCTTCAATTTGTCCCACTAGAACTAATAACATGTTGAGGAAACCGTTCTATGGATCTTATACGTAAGGCCTAACTGACGGCTAATAAATTCTAGAACTTGTTCCAGAACTGTTTCTAGGGCAACCGATTCCACTTTGGATCCATATAAGAGATTGCTTTTGTAACAACTTCAAACAAAAATCATTGGAAAAGTGGCAATTTTGCAACCGATTTTTGCAACAGAAAATTTTCCTGAGTATAGAATACTGCTCAGATTTTTAAGACTTTTTCAAAAGAACTGAAGGACATTTTTCCTTCAGAAAATCTCCTAAAGAATTCTTGTAAAGAAAACTATAAAAATAAATGTTCATTCTGACTCTTCTGTAGGGTGTGATTGATAAAATCTCAATTAGTCACACTCATCGCTGTGCCGACCATGGTGTATCTCGTTAAGAGGTGATGCTATGACTCTTAGCCTATGTAGAGGACTGCCGGATCGATCCCCAGTCATGGCATATACAAAAAAGTTTTTCATATAGAAACAAATTAACAATCAAAATTACTTTGACCTATTGACATATGAACTAACCACTGACAAGTCTTTGAGTAAGACAAAACTGTGGTAGTCTGGTGATTCCCTTGGGTCTGTTAAATTTTTCAATAAAAATGTTTTCTTCTTCCTGTAAATCAGCTTTAGAAAAAAATTCTTTAGTAATTAATTCTAATATTAACTACGATTGTGCTATGCGACGGTTAAAAACACTTAACTAGAAAAAAGAAAAATCTTCAGATTCTAAGGTTTTTTTCCTATAACAAAATCTTCGAATCCTGAGAAATTTTTCCTACAGCAAACCTCTTAGATTCTAAGAAATTTTTCCTATAAAAGAAGTCCCAGTTTCTAAGGACTTCTTCCCATAGAAAAACCCTCGGATTCTTATGAATTTTTCCTAAAAAACAAACCCTCATATTCTGAGTATTTTTTTCCATAGAAAAATCTTCAGATTTTGAAAAGGAAATTGAAATCGAAATGCTTAGATTAAAAAAAGTCGCTAAAAATTAAGAAAAAACCTCAAACAAATTGTCAAAGTTGAAAAAAAAAATCTCGAAATTAAAAAAAAAAAACAAATCATTCAAATTCTAAATAATCGCAAAATTAAAAAAAAAATCTCCAACAATGATAAAGCTTCAAAATTTGACGAATCGCCAAAACTGAAAAAAATCGCCATAAGGCAAAATAACGCATACAATGCAACCGAATTGAAAAAAGTGCCAAAATGGGAAAAAGTGCCAAAAATAATATTATTACGACATTGAATTGGTCAAGTATAGGAAACTCTGGAATTTTCTGTAAACAAATATCCCGAAAAACGGGAATTACTAAAATCGTCAATCTGGCAGCACTACATTTAAGTACAATGTTAGTACTCTAGGTGTTTCTGAAATTCTCTACCACATTCAGTTGATTATTAGCGATTGTGTAACGCAGTCGGGCTTTAGTAATTCGTTGTATTACAGTCATTAGAATTTTTGTGTGTGTTATATTGTTGTATTTAAAGTAATACAGTGTTTAATAAATAAGTGTAAAATTAAATCAAATTAAAGAGAGCGTGTTATTTTTATTTACTAAGAGCACCAACCTGGTTTATCTAAGGGAGATAAACGTACGTTTTATAAGGCAAAAATTGGTGGCAGCGGTGGGATCGGTTATTTTGATTGCAATAGAAAAGAACCCGGTTTGTTTAAAGGAAATAAACCAACGTGTTTAAAGGCCAAGAATGTAACAATATTAATATGGACAATATTTCGTTATTCATCATCAGGGTTTCTGTAGACAACATTAAATATTTAGAACACCTCGTGGCAATATCAATATGGGAAATATTTCGTTATTCATCATCAGGGTTTCTATAAACATTATATTTATTTAAAATTGTTTTCATTGTCATATTAATACGCGGTTAATATTTTTAAGGGGTTTTAATATTTGTTGTTGATTACAAAAGCCCTGATGATGACATTCAAAGAATAACGAAATATCGGTATTATAAAATAAACAAATATGTTTTATAAAAAAACTAGAAAGATCTCGCGCTGCATTATTTTACATTTAAAATTAATTTCAAATTTCTAATGCTAAAATTCAAAAAACTCCAAAAATTTAAACATTTTAAAAAATTACCCAAATTTTAAATCATTGCAAAAATTTAAAAAAATTCATCAATAATTAAAATTTCAAAATTTCAAAAATCGCAAAAAAAAATAAAGACAAAAAATGATGGCGTTGTCAAAGTTGTCAGAGAATATTATGGCGTTGCCTGACATCTCCTAGTTATATATGCTTCTTGGTTTAGCTCGTGTTTACCTCGAATTTAAAATTATTGGGTTTTTCTCAATATTTGGTTTTTTTGGTTAATTTTTATTACAAATATTTTTTGGACTTTTTAATTTTGGGAATTTTTTAAATTTAAACTATTTTTTTAAGTTTTGAGGTTCTTCTTTTAATGTTGGCTATTTTGTTCAATTTTAGCGATTTTTAATTTGAACTTTTGAACTAGTAATTTATTTAAATTTTGGCCATTTTTTTATTTTTCAATTTTTTTTTAATTCTGACTATTTTTTAATTTTTATTTTTAGCGATATTTAAAATCAGTTGTCCGCAATAAGAAAATGATGATTGGAATACACAAACCGAGACATTACAGAAGGTACAAAAATTTAAAAGTTTTATATAAAATGTTGCTTTTCTAAAAGTGTTGATTTATGACTGGTTTTACCAAATTAGACAGTTCATATACAAAAGTACAAAATTCTCGTTCCGTTGAATTTTTGTACCTTATGTAATGTCTCGGTTTGTGTATTCCAATCATCATTTTCTTATTGCGGTCAACTGAGGAGTTGGGATGATGTCCACAAAACAATCGTGGAAATGGTCAACCTTTAAGAAACAACAAATAAAATCTAATAGGACAATATCATTCTCAATCAATTACAATTGAGGTAGAATAATATTCTAACAAAATAGATAGAAATAGTTCTAAATGACTTGTTCCTACCACACATTAAATATGAAGTTAAAATTTTAAATATGGCTCCTTTACATGGTTTCTGGAACTAGTTGCACCATCTTTAGCTCCAAAAATGCTATTAAAGAATATGTATTTACTTCCTGAGAAGTAGTTCTGTAAATAATAATTTTGGAATGGGTTACAAAAATTTTCTGAAGAAAGAATAAATTTAATTATACATTTTTCTTTGTGTTTTTTTTTTTTTGTTTTAAGTTTAACTAAATAAATTATTAAGCTATAAATCACTGTTTAAAAAATTGTTGTTTAATTTTCCATATTTCTTTATCCATTGGTTTATATCTTCAGGGAAACAGCAAAACGAGTAGCAATATTCAAACACCAATTTGGCGATTTAGTGCGATACAGTAGAAATTTTTAATAGGTTAAATTGTTTGCATAGTTATACTCGTTTTGGTTTTTTCCTGAAGATATTATCCAATGGATGAAGAAATGTTGAAAATTGATATAAATAAATACAGTTAAGCAAAAAAAGGTAACCCCGAGCTTAAAAATGTATTTAATTAAAAATAAAAAAGGATGTTTTATAAAAAAAAAAAAAATTTTTTAACAATTATAAGAATTATGGCAAATTTCATAAAACTTAAAGATCCCTTTAAAAATTAGTTTATTATAAAAATTATCCTACAATTCAAAATCGTGCTTTAATAAAAAAATTTAATCAGACAATAAATTACGACTACCAAATTTACTTCTCAAATCTCATATTTTATGTGTTTTTTAACATAAATTTTATTTTATATAACGTTCAATTTAAAATTTTATTAACTCTTTTTTCTCCTTAAACCCTTAAAAACCCATAAACACTTTTATTTAAAATCTGATAAATCTTTTCATGTCTTCTGGCAACAAATAAACAACACAATTTTAATCCTTTAATTATGTCTTTGCTATTACTCTAACAATACAAAAGTTGTTTTTTTTTTGTTGAACTCTCTTTCTTAATTTTATGCAAACACAGTTTATTAGCATCAATTGTTGAAAAAAAAAAGAAAATATTTTATAACCTTATTTGAAGTGTTTAAATAGCAACAAAAATGAACCGGTTAGAAAAAGTTTACTTCTTGTTTTTATGATGCAATAAGACTATAAGGTATTTTATGATACAGTGGGATAAAATGTGTAATTACCAGTCAAAATTAATGTGAATCAAGCTGAATAAGAATATGCTGTTCCAAATATATTTTGCAGGGAATATGAAAATACGAGGATGAATCAATAAGTCTGTGAGTTTTCGAACTTGCCTTGTAGTTACATGAAATGCAACACTGAATGGGTCAAGTACCAGCTGTTAATAGACTACTTTAAATTATCAAGCAAGTTCCGTCATTGACTTTACGTGCTCATCAAATCACATAAGGACTAGTGACGCTGAAAGTTCTAGACGCCCAACGTTTTTCACTTTTAAAAACTTTGGCTTATCTCCTTTAGACAAACTGGGTTGGTGCTCTTTGCAATTAAAAATAACCAACACATACACACACTTTTTTGTTTATAAAAACTTATTTATTTAACACTATTACTTTGCAAACAATTTTATAATGATATACTAGAGCTCAACTAAACTGTACAAATGTTACTGCGCGACTCACAACTTAACTCTACAAATGCTAATGCGCGACTTTACCTAAGCTGCAGCCCTTTTATAGTGTAATGTCTGTGATTGTAGAATGAGCTCGAAAGTACCAGAGATATCAATATTATTAGCAGTGGTTGTAGAACAAACTAGAAGGTTCTAAAGACACCAGAGTATTCATAGGCGAGACACCAACCACTTTATACTTATCTGAGTCATCAACCACTTTACTCTTAGTCCCGACATCAACCCCTTTATTCTTATCCGAGACACCAACCACATTACAGTATAACACTTTATATCACATTATAGCATATTGTGGTATACTTAAATGTAGTGTTACCAGATTGACAAGTTTAGTAAAGTCCGTTTCTCGGGATATTTTTCTTCTAAAATACCAGAACTAGACCAATCAAATTTCGTAACAATATGTATAATTAAATTCCACAAATAAAATAATTATAAAATCACTTCACTTCAAATATACACTCATAGAACTAAATCTGTAAAAATAGCAGAAAAAGTTACTAAAAATTAGTTAAAAATTGTGTTGCAGAAAAAACTGCTGAAATTAGCAGATTTTTTTTTACTAAATACTAGTAAAATAAGAACAGCAAAATTAAAACTGTTAAATTTACAGAATTTTGGTTATATTTAAGTTGAATTTTTGTTAATTTAAAATAACAAATTGTACTGTAGAATCTGCAGAAAAATTTGCTAAATATTGGAAGACTAAAAATAGCAAAAATAAACTGAAAAATTTTTGCTATTTTTAAGCTAAATTTAGTTGAAGGTAAATAGCAGTCTATACTGCTAAAATCAGCAGAAATATTTGCTAAAAAGGATCGTTTTTTATTTGCATTTAAAAAAATCAAAAAAAAAACTTCAAAAATTTTGATTTTTTTTTTTTTTTTTTTTTTTGATTTTTTAGGCTACTAATTATTTAGCAAAAATTTTTGCTGATTTTTACAGTTTAATTTGCTATTTTTCATTTACAAAAATTTAACCCAAATATAACTAAAATTCTGTACATTTAACAGTTTTATTTTTGCTGTTCTTATTATACTAATATATTGCAAAAATAATCTGCTAATTTTAGCAGTTTTTTCTTCAGCATTTTTAACTAATTTTTAGTAGTTTTAACTAAATTTTTTACCGACTTTTTTCTATTAGTGTAGGCTGTAATTGACAAGACTTCAATAAGCAACACTCAACCCTGTGCCGACCGTGGTGTATTTTGTTAAGAGGTGATACTACGAGTCATAGCGCACGTACAGAGTTCCCAGTTCGATTCCTCGCCTTTAAATGAGACGAAATTCACTTGTGTCTGTAAAATTTTTCAATAAAAAAATTTTTTTTAGTAATTAATTCTAATATTAATTATTATTGTCCCATGCGACAGTTACAAACATTTGACTAAAAATAAAAATTTCCTTTTTAAATTCTTGTAGTTTATTTAACCTTCCTTTTCTATTTTAACTGCACAATTTTCTTGAGCTTAAGGTTTTGTTTTTTATATATAAAAGGTTTTTTTGTTTCAATATTTCGCTATTCCAATGTGTAGCATCTTCAGGAAATAACAATTAAATTTAATCGTAGCGAAATATTGAAATAAAAAAACTTTTTATATATAAAAAACACAACCTTAAGCTCAAGAAAATTGTGCAGTTAAAATTTCCTTTTTAGTTCAACCAGATAGTATGATTTTTATAATTTGAAGCTTTCCTATCAATTCTAAACATTTCCAGCCCACTGTTTAAAATATTAAACGAGTTTAAGAGATTTTTTTTATGCATAATAATGAGTTCACAAGTAAAACATAAATTTTAACATTAACTGCATTAAGAAATCACTTGATTATATACAATGATAACAACATAAATAAAAAGCAAATAATAGTAGCAAGAACATAAAATTCATTTAATTACTGCAGTATAAATATTGAAAATACAAAAAAATATTTCAAAGTTTCTTGAAACGGAAATAGATACAAGTACAGACATATTTAAATATTTAATAAAATAAACTTTAAAAATCAAAATAAATTTGCAAAACACTTAAATATAAATGTAAATTTTTTTTATAGCAATTTATTTAAAAAGTTTTGGTTTAATATTGTTGTTGTTTTATGGCTTAAATAAATATGGGGGGGGATGAAATGTGCAAATAATAAATAAAACAAAAACAACAACTAAAAATGTTAACAATTGACACAATGTCTACCACAATTGTCACAAAATGATTGCATAATGCACTCATACTCTGCACTCATATGCGGCAAACAAAACTCCTTTTTGAAATTTGCTACAATTCCTCTAAATTTAAACCAAAACTGTGTATTGGACAATTTTACAAAATACAATGTTACAGAAAAACAATCATGTAAAACGCGGTTTTGCTATAGCAGTAAAGTATGAAGGGTTTTGTTTTGTTCGACTAAAAAATGTCTGTCTACCATTTCTGGGTGTCGTACAGAGATTCTGGCTGCATGTTTTTCCAAAGTTGTTTGATCCTGTTTTTTGTCGTGTTTTTATTTCAGTTGGTGTGTTGATTATGTTGTGTTTAAATTGTATTTTTTGGTGGGTACGAAAATTAATGCAACTGTCATGTTTTGTGCCACTTGAAAATGCATTTTAGCGTTAAATGCAAATACACTTCAAATGAACATGTTTCAACATATTTACAATGTTTTAAATTTTAAAATTCTACTCCAAACAAGTCGTAGAATAAAAAAAAACAACAGCAGCGAAACTACTCATTACCAACACATTTAGACCATGTAAAATTTTACTGGGTTTTTGTAAATAGAGACATTAAAAATGTGTTTTTTTTTTGTTTGCGAAAAATTAACAAATCTTCTAAAACCAATGAGTTGTATACAAAGCAGAGATGGAAAAGTGAAACACTTTTTGGTACAAAATTTAAAAAATGAATCGAGATTCCTAAAGTTCATTTACAGGAAGAAGAATTTTTCTTTTATTCAAAGATTTAACAGACCCAAGGGAAATACCAGACTGCTGCAGTTTCGTCTTACCCAAAGACTCGTCAGTGGTTAGTGTTTCAATTGATCAAAGTATTTTTTAATTGTTAAATTGTCTCTATATGAAAAACTTTATGTAAATATATGACATAACCGGGAATTGAACCGACTACAATCTACACCGCTTAACTAAAGGGCTGCACAAAACTTTTTAAATGACGTTCAAGACAACATGATAGCCTAACACACAGTCCACCAACTAGTCTTGAAACAGAGTTACCTTTGCCATTTCTATGTATTACTGTCTGTAAAAACTGTTGCTTCTTTGATATTTTAAGTGTTGAATAACGCTCCTAAACGAGCACCAGAAATTCTCATTGAGTTTGTAATTTAACCTAACAAATATTGCCAGAAATTTCAAAAACATTGTCCCCTGAAGATTTCCTTAGGCAAGAATAAAATCCGGATAGGGACATGCCTTCAGCAGATAATTTTTTACAATTTGTTAAATACGTTTTGGGATTTTAGCACATTTAATGCCTTTAATGCAATAATGTATATCCCGATAAAAAATAAAACAAAAAAATAATTAATTTTAATTCTAAAGGGTTTTTTCAATTTCCGCGATTTTTTCAATTTCGGTGAACTTTCCAATTCGCATTTTAATATTAGCAATTTTTATTGCTTTTCAGGATCTACTTTCTAATTTAAAAAAAAAAATTTTTTTTACTTTAGATATTTTTATTTTTTTAATTTTGTCACTATTAGCAATTTTTTTTCTATCTTGACGATTTTTGTTAATTTTTGCGATTTTTACTTCATTTATTTTTTTTTTTTTTAATTTTGGCAATTTCTAGGGATTTTTTAATCCATTCAAATTTTTTTTCCATTCAAGCGATTTTTTCAATTTAAGCGAATTTCCTGTTTCAGCTATTTTGCTCTTCAGCATTTTTTCAATTTGGGCGTTTTTTTAATTTTTTTTTAATTTTGTCACTTTTTGCGCTGTTTTCAATTCAAGTGGAATTTAAAATGAAAATAAATTTACGTAATTTGTAAAGTTTTTAAAGTAGAAGTGATTTTGTCAATTTTAGTATTCTCTTAAAATTCCTAGCGTCAATTTATATTCAAGCGATTTTCGATTTTAATAATTTTTTTTCCATGTTGACAATTTTTGTTAATTTTTGCAATTTATTTACTTTTTTTTTTTAATTTGGGAAAATCTGGTGATTTTTTTTTTCTTTATTTTGGCAAATTTTTTTCAATTCAAGCGATTTCTTTCAATTTAAGCGAATCAGCTATTTTGCGCTTCAGCGGTTTTTCAATTTGAGCGATTTTTTTTTTTTGGAATTTAGTAATTTTTTGCGATTTTTTTCAATTCAAGAGAAATTTTAAATGAAAAGAAATTTGCATAATTTCGAAAGTTTTCCTTTAGCAGTGATTTTGTCAAATTTTTGAATTTTTTTTTTATTTTTTTTTTTTATTATTTTTTTTTTATTTTTTTTTTATTTTTTTTTTTTGATTTTTTTCTCTTTTAGCAATTTCTTAAAATTTCTAGCATCTTCTTCTATTCAAGCGATTCTGGATCTTAACGATTTTTTTCTATTTTGACAATTTTTGTTAATTTTTGCGATTTTTATACTTTTTTTAATTCTGGTAATTTCTAGCGATTTTTTTTCTATTTTGGTAAAAATTTTTTTCAATTCATGCGATTTCTTTGAATTTCTAGCGATTTTTTTTCAATTTAAGCAAATTTCCTATTTCAGCTATTTTTTGCTCCAGCGTTTTTTTTTGAAATGTTCGCAATTATTTTTTATATTTTAGTGATTTTTTAATTGAAGCTTTATTCACTTTTAGCTATTTTTAAAATTTTGGCAATTTTTTTAATTATAGGCATTTTTGATATTTTCAGCGGTTTTTTTAAATTTAGTGATTTTTTTCCATTCGAAAGTTATTGTTTTTTTTTTGAGTTTTTGTAATTTTAAGCGATTTTTTTTTCCTTCAATTTCTTGGGATTATTTTCAATTCTAGAGATTTTTAGGATTTTTTTTAACATCAGCGATTTTTTTAACTATCAGCGATTTTTGAATAATGAAAATTTTTTGTAATTGCAGCGATTTTCTTCAATTTTAGCGATTTTTTTCATTTTAAATATTTTAAGATTTCTCTCACGCGTGAAGCACTCAAAATTCTGCTCACGTGAAGTAAAGTGAAGAAAAAAAAAACTTGATGAAAAAAAATTTTTTTCACATCAAATGAAGCGACCAGGGAGTCCTGTAGAAGTATACGGATTCAGTCTTCTGGGCACCAGTCTCATTTTCACGTAGAGTTCTTAGTTCAGAATTCGAATGTAATGTGAGGCGATTGGATAACTTTTCATCAAACATATATCATTGTACATTGACAATAGTCCTGAATATAATTTTCCCATAGAAGTTTCCAGATATTCCCCAGATATTTAACTTTAGTATCTGAGGAAAACGAGTCTTAAAATAGATGTTAAAACAAAATTAAATTCTTATAAAAAATATTAGTTTATTGTAATTGTTTTCAATAAAATGTGCTAGCGCTAGGAATTGAACCTGCAACTCTAGATTGCTAGTTGAGAGCACTATTATCTGAGCTATCTTGATATTTAATATTTAATAGAGAAAAACATAAATTACTTGCTGCTGTTCTCAAATGTGAAAATATGTGCTCTCATATACAGACATTATTTTGTGTTTTAAGGTAAGGCTAAAGATAGGCAAGCATTATTATATGTTTCAGAATAATGTAGACGGTAAGAACTCATTAGTGTATTAGTTTAAAATAACACAGAAGGTAAGGAAGTGTCATTATTGGCAGTCCAAAAATAATGATAGCCCATTACGGTTTCTACACTGTAAAAATTTATTACAAATGAACTAATCCGTAAATTGCACTTTTTCTGATATTCCTAAAAGAGACTCCCAACCAAATAAAAATTCGCCATATCTTCCTTCAATAATTGTTAAATTTGTCTTTCCCTTTAAGCGATAAAAATTGCATTTATTACGAATTCATTTTCAACTTCAGTGCATTTTTACAAAATAAAATGTTAAAAATTTTAAAAATACTTGTTACAATTTATCCATTAGAGATTTAAATCGATATGACTCCATGGTAAATAAAACCACATCAACATTTCCAAACTAAATAAAATTAAAACATCCTTATGGACAATGTGATGTAATTGTTAAAATTCAGGGCAAAATAACACTTGAGTTACAAAACCATTAACGCAATCAATTCGTTACTAAATGCAGTCCATTGAAATTTGTGAAGTCACCCAAATACGGGAACAAAAACTGTCTGGAATTTACAGCAGCACGAGTAAATAAGAATTGTAATTGAATAAACAGCAAAATAATCTGCGACGACGACATCATCGTTATCATCGCATCGTTTTTGTCCTTAAATGCATTGACACAGTCCTTTTGTGTGACTCTGAAAATCAATTAATATCAATCAAACAAAATTGTGATTTAGTTTATTTTGTTAAACATTTTTTTTTTTTGCGTTTCAGTAAATACACGTAGCTAACGAATAACAATATACAACCCTAAACCAGACGCATGTTAAATGCTGGCTTAAATTGGAAAATGGTGGTATTAGTATTAGGGAAACTCACCGTTAGGAATAAATAGAGATGACTCTATGAGATGACGGATTTAACCACATTTCATAATCGCAAATGATAAAAATATAAATAAAATAAAAATCAAAAATGTTAATTATCAAATAATTACCCAACAAGCATTCAACCTTGAAACAAAATTGTACTCGATTTTATAACAAACATTTAAACACATTTCAACCCAGTTTGTAGAAATTGAATTTTAATTGAATCGATTAAATATGTTGTCGAATTTCCAAGTTTTTATTTTTTCAATTAAACTTGTTTGTTTAAACTGAATAAACGTGTTTGTTGAATCTCTTCAATTCAAAGTCTGTAAATTAGTGCGTTTAAATCTTTCTTTTCTGTTTTGAGCTGCGACTGAACTGCGTGTCGTGACCACATTTTTGGCGCACTATTTTACCTTCTAAATGTTTCTTCAATGTCTGCAAGCTAAAGGCATCAAAAAATCTTCAACTTTATAAAAAAAAATAAAATATTGAACCAAAAGACCGAATAATGATGAACTCGTTCATATCATTCAAAGACTGAATCGTTAAACTGAACTAGTTAGTTCATATATACATGAAATGTTGCATGGGAAAACATTTATTGAGCTATTTTTTTTTTTTTTGCCCCACCGTATTCAGAGCCAAATTTAGGTAGTAACTCTCAACTATTGTAGCTCCTTTCCTATATTGAACTTTACCTTTGAACTTTAATTCTCATTTCTAAATATAAATCTAAATATTTCTCGACATATTTCATTTAATTTTAACTATTATTTTAAAACATATTTTAAAATAAACATGACTTAAACAATAAACATACTTTCACAATCAATATATAGCAACAACATGGCAATATTCCATACATGGACATTGTACAATATTGTATTTAGTATGTACCTTAGAGTGGAACAGTGTTTAAAAAAATGCCATGTAAATTATTGAGTGGGCTAGAAAAGTGATATACATATATTTTTGGTGTAATCTATACAAATTATTATTATTTTTTTTTTTTTTTTTTTTTAATTTTAACATGAACTTGTTTAGCGAATCATATATTATTAATATTTTTGAGCATTTCACGAAAAATCTAAAACTTTTACAGGGTTAAGGGTGAATGTAATATAAACAGATTTGATTTAATTTTTTTTTTACTAATTTCAAAATTTTTTACTATATTTTGTTTGACTCGAAAATGTTTGATATAAAAATCTTCCAATTTTCGACCCACTCTAATGTACATAGTTCTAGATCATTGTATTTTAGTGATACCAATATTGGTACACAATCTTTAACAATTTGCCAAGTATGTCACATAAACATATACATCGATGAATGCATAGATATTACTGCAATTCAAACCCATACACAACAATATGTAATGCACTTTACATATGAGGCTTTTCACACCAACTGTCCAGCTAAAGAAACAAGTATATCGTATATGTAGTATTTAGTTTTCTATGTGATATAAATTACAGTTGGAATAACTTTTTTAAAATTATATAAAAAAGGAACCGTGATTAAATACACGCAAAGAAATAGCATGGTTGGGAGAATCATATTTATAATTTTGGATTTGTGATTGCACTCTGAAAAATTCGCCCTATTGCAAACACATTTGCTGGTACATAATATATAAATGTTTGAAAAAATTGTAAAAATATATTTTCCGTGTTTCTTTTGTAATATAAAATGGTTGCTTTCAAATATAATAATTTTGCTGCAAAAATATATATGGTTGCATCATAGAAAATGTATTTACTGACAAACATATATATGTTTACCATTATTATGTTTGCATTCCACAAACATAATAATAATAAAATAAAATTGCAAACATATCTTGGTTTAGGTAGGAAAATTATACTCCTATACAAACATTACAGTGTTTGGCTGGAAACGTAAATATAATAACGATGAAAATAAAATAATTGGAAGCATATTTCAAATATATGGGCAGCGGTCCTAAATAAAAGTCCCCGATTTTGCTAAAATTTTGGCAAAATATTGCTATAATGCATTGTAGTCTAAATTTGAACTATTAACTGATTTGATGAAATATTGTCAGAATTACAGGGATGGAAGAAAAAGTTTTTTAATCATTTTTTTTTTTTTTATTTATATATTAACTTTATAAAAATACAACAAAAAGGGGAAAATGATTCTTAAAGTATTTTTCACGGGATTTACAATGCCGATGTATATATTTTTTGGATCGAATTTGACCTTTAAATTCCAGGTCAAACAAAATTATTTTGATTTATCTGAAAACACTTCACTTTTAGCTTCTTTTTATATGAAAATTTACACACAAATTAAAAAAAATTTAAATCGAATTTGCTATGACTTGAAATAATGTTCTTCAGTATTTCTGTTTAAATTCAGAATCATAAATTTATATACATTACGAATATGAAATCAAATTTATTACAATATTAACTATTTTCGATGTGTTCGCGGTTTTTTTTTTTATTTTGAAAGAGAAAAAAAATATTAAAAAAAAATATATAATTTATTTCAAAACATGAAATATTTCAACTTTTTTTTAACAACTTTTAAGATATTGGTAAAATTTTAAAATGTAATTTAAAAGAAAATTTGAAAAAGACTTCATGTGTATAATATTTTTTTGGAGAATAAAAATTCCCTAGTAAAATAACAGAAAGTGATATTAATTTAATTTATGACCTAGAGTCAAACCAATTCCTAATACTGGGAGCTAAACTGAAAAAATTTTGTGCATTGGAAAATTTTTATTCAGTATTATTGCGAAAACTGTTACTCTATTTGAAGTTTAGACTTCGTATTCGTAATAACCATCAAAATATTATAGTTTTGAAGTATCTATTTAAAAATTCTAAATTTTTATGGATCTCATTTAGGGATCTTAAAATGAAAACTTAAATATTTTTTTTTTTTTTTTTTTTTTTTTTTGATTGTGTAAACTTCTACTAGGCACTAACATTGATGGCAACTTGAGGAGCTAGAAAATGCGAACGTCTGGCAATTTGAAGCACTGTAATGTTTATGTATTTCATTTGATCCAAACATATATATGTTTTCATGCAAACATGTTATTCATATATATGTTTTCAGGCGAACATGTTATTTATATATATATTTTTACTGGATTATAACACAATTTATCTAAAAATCGGCTAACATTTTTTTTATTTCTAAAAAAAATTTTATATATATTTTTTTTTTTTGATTCAGGAAATTTAAGCGTGTTACTCGGCTTTATTTTGAAAAAAGAAATATTCGTTATATATTATACTTTGCAAATATTCAGTAGAAATTAATATATTTATTCTATATATATTAGGAACACCTGAAAGTATGATAAATATGATGTTGATTATACATAAATACGTACAGTGTTACTAACTGATTATAGAATAAATATTTGATGTTAAAACTTTTTAAATAGAAACAAAAACACCTAAGCCAAATTTTTATACACAAAGAAATAGAAATAATTTCCTCCGTTTTTAAGAAAAATTGAGTTACATACTAGTCTTATAACAAAAATTAAGAACTTGTACGGAATTTTTTATAAAAAAATTATTTTTATCAAATAGCCTAAACAAAAAAAATTTCCCTTTCACAGTTCAAATTCCATTAAATTATAATAAAAAGTATTATAAAAATAATTGAAAAAGAATTTTTGGAAAATTTTTAAAAAAATTCTTTTCTTTCTTCAGAAAAAAAATATTGGAAGTCATGCTTTACAAATCACTTCTTTCATTGATTCAGAAGCATGCGCGGTTCCAGCAATTAATATAAGGGGAAAAATCATACGTGGCCAACTCAATGTATTTGTCTACTGTGGCGTATGATTGTTCCCCTTATATTAATTGCTGGAACCGCGCATGTTCAGAAATATCCACTTGTGTATATTTACTGCTTTTTTTTGAAGTATTTCTGAACTGCTTCTAAGGTATCCTTTAGTATATTTTTGAAGTTAGAAGTAATTCTGAACACCATCCTAAAAAATTACTTTATTAATACTTCTAAAGCAGGACTATTGCTCTAAAAGTGGTCATAAAAAGTAAATTTTGTTATAGCTTATTTGAAAAGAAATCAACTTGTATTTTACCTTTTAAAAACGTTGGTTTACTTCATTTAACTAAACCGGATTCTTTTCTATTGCAATCAAAATAACTGCACACTATTTTGTTATTTATTTAACATCTTACTACTTCTATACAACATTATAACACACACAAGTTTACCAACGATTTACTATTGCTCAACTGAACTATACAAACGCTAATGCGCAACTGACTGCAATCGCCAAGTGGCAGCACTTTTATAGTTAAACTTCGGTGATTGCAGAACAAGCTAGAAAGTTCTAGACTAGTGAATTTATAACACTTTATTTTATTCATAGCATAGCCCCCAACCAGTTAATACTATACTTACATCTAGTGCTACCAGATTGACGGGATTAGTAAATCAACGGTAGGTAAGTAATTTTTCTATCCAATTTAGTAACAGTTTTTTTTTATTTTTTATTTATTCTTCAATTACATAACCGTATTCTTTATTCAATATTTTTTTAAATTTTTCAATTTTTAAAAATATATAAAATAAAAATGATTAAAAATTGCTATTTACACATTTGTGAAGATAGTACTGAAAAAATATTGAGTTGTAGTGCACCTTTTCCACTGGTTTAATAAGTGCTTTCATTGAAGAGAATAACACATAATAGCCGTTTTTTCTAATCACTTGGATTTAATAAACCCAAAAAGCATTTCTAAAAGTGCTCAACAGATGGGGTTAAATTCTTGCTATTTTAAAAAAATTTTCTGTCCGACACTTCTTTCACCCTAATTTTTATTGCCGAATTCGATGATGAAGGATTCTACTTTAACTTTTAATTTATAATTATATTTTACATAAAACAGCGATAAGCAGTCTGCCTTTTCAGTTTTATCACTTCAATTTATATTTTTACACAATTGAAAAATTTCATTGCAATATTTAATATTCACTAATTGGATTTAATTAAATTACTTACTGTCCCAGTGTATAAACGGTAATGACATATCATTATTTTTTGGACTACCAGTAATGACACCCACTTACCTTCTGCATTATTTTAAACATATAACAATGAGTTACTGATAATTACTTATTTTTATCATTATTTCAAATAGAAAATAATTTTTTAGATTTTTTTTTAAATTTTTTGAAATCTATTTTTAGACTCAATATTTTTTAAACACTGGTAAGGATATATGTAACCACATACTTTTTGATTTTTTGTATGTTGGCGAGTAAGCTTACTTGTGTGCAGCAGGTCAATTGTGTTTTTATCTATTAAATATTACATGTCGATATAGCTCAGATATTAGAGCTGTTGACTGGCAATCTGTAGACCCAGGTTCGATTCCCGCACCAGCAAATTTTATTAAAACAAAAAATACAATAAAAAATATTTTTTTTATATAATTTATTTTTTAGAAAATCTATTTTTAGACTCATTATTTTTGTCAGTACTGGTAAGCACATAGGTAACGATATATTTTTTGATTTTTCGTATGCTAGTGTGTAACGACAACTCATTATTTTTCGCGACATCGCCATATAAAGGTAATAAGAAATGTAATAACAAAAGTAACTAGTTACCATTACCAAGTATGTAGTTACATAACCATATATCTGGTAATGATTTTCTACACTGGGGTAGAGTGAAAAATTGCCATTTCTATTTGAGCTATTTCTCCATGTCCAAGATAAAAAATATGTATTTGGTGAGGTGTAGATTTTTTTTCTAAACATATTTCATAAAAAAAAATTTAATAAAAACCTTTTATTTGTTAGTTTTTCAATTTTTTTGTTTCTCTTTTAATTTTCATTCGTATATTTTGCTGACATTAAATTAATAGGCTGTTTCATATATTTGTGCTTTTATTGTGGATTTATTAAATCCAGCTTTTTTTTGGATTTAATAAATCCATTTTTTGTATGAAAAATTCTAAATCCAGGTGATTAAAAAACACGCTAAATATCTCTCAATAACAGAGTGGTGTTTTTATGACAGTCAAGAATAGCTCAGCGGTAGAGAGCTAGACTAACAATCTTAAGGTCGCAAGTTCAATACCCGGTAGCGTCAATACAAAAATTTGATTTAAATAAAAAATATATAATTGTTCTTGATAAATTTTTTTTTAACTTTCATTCAAAAGGTACTGAAAAAATGTTGAAGTGGGAGTACTTCTCTCCTAGAACAACTCAATGTTAAAATCATTAGTGTTTCCTTTAAAAATGAAGTACATCTTCATCATTAACTGTAGTACTTTTCCTACTGCTTTTGCATTTCTTTTCTTGCTGGGTAATTTTCGGTTCACCTGGACAATTGGCATGGAAGACCTCATATGTAGTACGTTCAACGACAGAAAGAGGAGTTTAATTTGGTATGTGGTTTACTGTCAACTTGAAACAAACAACAACATTGTTACAGTCATGTATTGAGTACATAATACATACACAGTATAGTTAGTACAGGCAATATGTATTTGCTACATGTGCATCTATTTTATGTAGATACATATGTATTGAAATAAATGTCCAACCAATACATGCAAAAATATAAAACAGCAACAACAAGCATTATTTTAGAAAATAAACGAGCCGTTTTAAATGAAATTTATACAAATGATTGTTACTAAAAATATGTACCTACACAAAGTATTCCGTACATAAACGGTATGTTCCAAATTTACTAAAACCCAGGTATATAGAAATCAGAAACATAGAAAGCGGGTTAGCCAAATTTTACGAAAAAATACGAATAATTATTTGGGTGATTAATCGATTAATTACTGAATATCGATTTATAAAATAAAATTTTAGTTGCAACAATAATTTTTTCTTTGGGGTGGTGCATTCGAATTAAGTAGAATCAGAATAGGAAGAGTTTACCAATAATATTTGTTTTAATGGGAAGGAGTATATGAAATTATTGGAATCTAAATCTATAACAGGCATCATTTGCAAATATATAGTCTTCGCAGATTTGGTACTGTCCAAGTATGCACCAACACAGACTAGTGTAATAACAGTAAATGTGTAACGGTAATAATGTGTAGTCTTCTATATATGTATGTATATATGTATTTACCAACTAGATGCTGTAGTGTGTAGTGGTAATAATTTTAATATATACGCAATATGCGAAAGACAGGTACAATATACAATTTACCTGGTTTTAAAATAACAACAACAAAAACAAGTTAACATAAAATAAACACACGTTTATATTATAAATATTAACCGCAAACAGCCGACAAAATGGTTCATAGTAACCATTAAAACGAAACAACGGGGATATACTTACATTGCACTAAGAACTGGGGCTACTATGCTCATCTTGCTAAGGCAATTTAAACAACTAAAATGAAATTGATCCAGAATACCATGTAAGGAAGGATTAACTGTTAATTGTAGTTAAAGCAACTGCATTGGAAAGGAAAATGAACTACAATATGTAGTTATTTTTAACTGCAAAAACTCAACTGACAAATGTATTAAAAATAACTGAGAGGTGACAACTCAAACTATGGTAATTTTTTCCTTGATATTTCAAATATTGAAAAACACTTCTAGACGAGAACAAGGAATTTTCATTATACAAATTTTTAGGAATTTTTAACTCTACAATTTTCTTGAGCTTAAGGTTTGTTTTTTATTTATAAAAAGTTCTTTATTTTTGATATTTCGCTACTCCATTGTGTAGCATCTTCAGGAAATAACAATTGAATTATTATTGTTAATTCCTGAAGACGCTACAAAACGCTACAAGAAAATTGTAGAGTTAAAAATTGAAAAAGAAAGTTAAATAAACGAAAAGAATTTTTAGGAATTCTTACAATGTCCCAGCAAAAAAAGAGAAGCCGAAGCAGTAGAAAAAGCACTACAATTGATGATCTAGATGTACTTCTTTTTTAACATAAACACTAACCCCTCAATTCATAAATGCTTTGTAAAGTTATATCAGGTTTACAAAACGTCATTTTCATACAAAATTTGTTCAACAAACCTCCTATAATTTTATAAAGCGTTTATGAATTTAGGTGTAAGGATTTTAACATTCAGTTGTAATTTTGAACGAGTGCAAAGGAAGCGCTTTTTCACCAATTAAAAGTTAAGAGATAATTCTTCGCAAGAAAAATTTTATTTTTTTTTATTATTTTACAAAAGTTTTTTATTGCCGCCACCGGGTATCGAACTTGCGACCTCATGATTGCTAGTCTAGCGCTCTTTCTTTGAAATGAAAGTTGACTGGCATAAAATTGTTACAATTTGTTACTGCGAGATATTGTTCCTTAATCTTTTCAATAAAAGTACTTATTAAACATGTGTAAAAGGTGCACTCCAATTCAATATTGTTTTCAGTACTATTTTTACAGGTGCATAAAAAGTAATTTCTGACCATTTTTCTATATATACATATTTTTTAAAATTAAATTAATATTGAATTTAAAAAAATTAATAATAAATGTTAAGAAAAGTTAATACATTAAAAACAAATTTTTAAAAAATAAAAAAATATTGGTCCCGCCGGAAATCGAACCCGCGACCCTATGTTTGTAAATGCCAAATGATACCGGAATCACTTTTTAGGATCACCTTTAGAGCAATTATTCTTTAGAAGCAATACTTAATTGATTTTTTTGATGTTGTTCAGAAGTAATTCTAAAAAAGCTGTAAAAATATACTAACAAATACTTTGGAAGCAATGAAAAAAGTGATTTTTTGAACTTGTTCAGAATAACGTCTAAAAAAGCAGTAAAATTACACTAAGCGATACTTGTAAAGCAGTGAAAGAAGTAAAGCATTGCTTGCAATTTTTTTTGCTGTGGTCCTGACGATTACCTTATCCAAAAATGAACTCCAGATAGGGACATGGCTACAACAAATTATTGTTCACTATTTGTTAAAAAAAGTTTTGGATTTAAACATTTATAATTCCTAAAACTAAAAATGTAGTAAAATAAACTACGAAATTTAGTTAAATTTACCGTAATAAAAAAGCAACTATAAATACAGTTAAAAGAACAGACATAACAATTTTTGCAAAAGTGTAAAATATACAGTTTTTTTACTGCTAAAATTCATAAATTTTTTGTTTTAGTATAATTAACTGATCTTGCACGTATCTTAACTACAATTGCAGTTATTTTTAGCTAAAATTGTAGTTAAGATAAGTGCAAAATCAGTTAATCAAATATAAATACAATTGCTGTGTACACTTTTTCAACTGAAATTGCAGTTAATTTTACCGAAAAAATTTTCTGACTGCAGTCGAAACCAGATTTATTTAAACAAGATTTATGAAAAAAAAAAAATCTCTTAACCCTTTCGCTGCAGATTTCGCTTGGCTGAATAGCGTTTGATCAAACTTTGTTAAAATATGTTTATATTGCCTACTCTCATAGAAATAAATCTGTAAAATTAGCAGAAAAAGTTACTAAAAATTAGTTAAAAATGATGCTGCAGAAAAAGCTGCTACAATTATCAGATTTTTTTCCTAAATACTAGTAAAATAAAAACAGCAAAAATAAAACTGTTAAATTTACAGAATTTTAGTTATATTTAAGTTAACTTTTAGCCAACTGAAAATAACAAATTGTATTGTAAAATCTGCAGAAAATTTTGCTAAATATTAGTAGACGAAAAATAGCAAAAATGAACTAAAATATCTACAAAATTTTTGTAATTTTTAAGTTAAATTTAGTTCAATGCAAATAGCAGTCTATTCTGTTAAATTAACAGAAATATTTGCTAAAAAAAATTGTAAATTGCTGTTTTCAAAAGATTTGATTTTTATTTGCATTTAAAAAATTCTGTGTATTTAACAGTGTTATTTGTGCTGTTTCTAAATTACTAGTATATAGCAAAAATAATTTGCTAATTTAAAAGTTTTTTCGTGCAGCATCTTTTTTAACTAATTTTTAGTAGTTCTAACAACATTTTTTCCAGACTTTTTTCTATTAGTGTACCGATCGGTCAAATTTTGAAAAAAAAATTATATTGTTGGCAAATAATTGTCGAATATTCCCATAAACCCTGAAGCTCTTATAACATCCCGTGTAAAAAGTTTACATCTGATCAGATCTTCTTGGATCTAAATAGATATGGTTAAATCTAATTATATCCTGCACCAGATATCACCAAATATGATTAGATATGGCATATGTGATAATACCTTATGGCAAGATCTGATCAGATCTAGTGCCAAATCTATTCAAATCTAAAGTGATCTGGACAATTGCGCCAGATATGCCTAGATCTGATCAGATCTAATTAGACCTCAAATTTTTCCCCAATTTTGAGATCTAATTAGATCTGGAAAGGTCTACTAAGATCTGGCCAGATATGCCTAGATCTGATCAGATCTAATTAGATCTCAAATTTGTCCCCAATTTTGAGATCTAATTAGATCTGGTAAGATCTACTGAGATCTGGCAAGTTCTGATCTTTTTTACACGGGATACTACAACAAAATCAAATTTTTTCCAATATAACAAGGTCCTGACAACTGATTCTGGCAGAGGGTACCAAAAAAGATATACGTGTATCGGCGTTTTATAAGTTTACATCTGGCCCTATGTTTTTTTGGGGGGAGGGGGGGGTTAAAGTTTCCCCATTTTGCAAAGAGCCAGAAATAAATTTTTAAAACCCCGAGAGTTGAGAGTTGATCTGGCATAAGATGAACATCCAAAATGTCACCCTTAGCAGAAAATATGTCGACAGTGCCAAAGACTTTATGCGGCAGCTTCTTAATATTAATTTTTATTTGACTTTGTGTGTGTGTGTGTGTGTGTGTCTGTGTGTTGCCAACCGTCATTATAACAAAACACAGAGTTGCACTCAATTAGTTGTATGAATACAGAGTCGTTTAAAAAGAGTAACCAGATTAAAAGTAGGATTAACTGTTAATCAAAAAGATTAAAATATGGTTTAATCGACCTGTTAAGTGCTCGATTAAGCAGTTAATCCGACTTTTACTAGATTAACTTTTCTGTATGAATTGTTCATACAACAAATTTTTTTAAAGAAAAATGGAACGAAATTTTCAGCTGTGTGCATATGTTTTCTATACCATTTTTTTTTTGACTAACTACACAAGAGAATAGAGTGAAAATGTTGAAGTTGGGCATGACGACTTTATGATACACTACACCAATCTGTTTTGGATGTTTGGATCTGAAATTTTAATGGGCTGAAATGGACTTGCATCAAAATGTGTCTATTAATTGGTAAAAAAATTAGAAAATCTGTACGAAATTTCGATGCAGAAGTTAACAAGTTCTCATTACAAAGTAATGCATGAGTAGAGTATATCGCACCAATTACCAAAGTTTTGCTGACTGGCATAATATTGTTTAATTTTTTTTTTTTGTGTTTTAATTATGTAATTAATTAAATAAAATTTTTTTTATATAAAATGAACACAACAAATATAAACTTTTGACAATTTATATTTACAAAACTTTTTTGTTTAAAAAAGAAGTATATTAACAAAAATTTTTAACAACAAACCGCAAAATGTGTTCTCCTAAATATCGTACGATGCACATAAGGGTGCAAATTTACGCACACACAATAAATAATTTTAAAGTATATTTGTGTGGGTGCAAAAAGTGGTACTTTTTGTAAAACAACAAATATTTTTTTAACAAACACCTTCATATGTGGATTTCCACAGCAACATTCCCGATAGAGAAAAGAAAAAAGAAGGTTTCAAATAATTACCAGCCTATTTACTCGCTTAATTACTTTTGTTTGAGATGTCCTAAAAGTAATGGGTAGTCATTACTTTGAGTTTCTTTTTTATAAGCGAGCGGTTAATAACTACCCATTCTTTTGGGTTTTTTTTTTACTTTTAAAATATTGCGAACAAAAGTAATTAAGAGAGTAAATAGGCAGGTAAGTAGTTGAAAATCTGATTTTGCTGGAAGAAAAAAGTACTTACAGTATTTATTGTATAATACGAATAAAAAATTAAATTCCATTTAATATTTTAGATTGAAAATATTCAATAAAAATTTCAATACGTATAATCAGTATCGTATTTCTGATATTGATTATACGTACTGGTGTTCTAACTGTTTATAGAACAAATATTTGAATTTTTATTGAATATTTGAGATAGACAATACTTAATTCCTATTTTCTTCCAATTAAAGCCGAGTATCACGCTAAAACTTTTTGAATTAATAGAAAAATATGTGATTTTTTTATAAATAAAAAGGTAAAAAAGTTGGCCGATTGTTAGATAAATTCAATTATCAGTTACACTAAAAATTCAGTACTAGCACTGAATTTAAAAAAAAAAAGGTTTTATTCAAATTTCCCATTAAAAACTCTATTGGTGCTTTTAAATTTCTAGTATTTTCCGAATTCCATTAATACAAAAAAATTAAATTAGTTAGTATTTAACCCTTAGACTATTTCGCCTACTTTTTGAAAAATACTGAAAGTTGTTTAAATTGGTGATCGTATTATGTAGGACAATTACTACTGTAATTTTGATATTGATAGGATATATTTTTTTTTTTATCTGCACAGTTGGTATGGAAAGCCTCATATGCAAATAATATTTTATCCGAGAACAACCAAAACAACCAACTTAAACAGTTAACAAACAACAAATTGCATGTCTGCGTCGATATATATTAAGCTATCCTAAATAGAGAAAAATATGTAGATTGCGAAAGATTTATAAATATGTTTAAAATAACTTAATGTAAAATTGATTCAACAAAATTTGAATTTAATGTTTTAATCTGCGCAATTAAAAGTTTTATTGAATTCATTTAAATCTAAATGAATTTCATAATTGTATCAATTGAGTAATTTGTGCACAAAAAAAACCAAATTCTCGACTTCGAGGTCTTGTTTTATATTAATCAATATAGTTTCCAATATTTCGACAGTCTTCAAATGTCCTCTATCAAAAAAAAATTAATTTTTACATTAAAACAAAAACTTAGAAATACAGTTGGTCACACATCGTCATCTGCTATTGCACTCTAAATGACAATGTGTGAACAACAATATTTTTAAGTTCAATTTTTTCGCTAAACATTAAATATTTCCTGAAGATGACAATCGAAGAAAGTCGAAAAATTGGAAAATAAATTTATTACTTTAAAATAAACCTGTAAAAATAGCAGGAAAAGCTATTAAAAATTAGTTAAAAATTAAAGCTTGCAGAAAAAACTGCTGAAATTACTAGATTTTGTTGTTAAATACTCGTTAGAAGAGAACAACACACCATTTGTTGTTCGAATAGTATGAGCTCTTAGACCAACCAACCACCCATCTACCTCTTATTTCTTCTTCCTCTACAAAATAACCCAACTCTATTAAAATCGAAGAAAACCCATCAACGGTTCTTCTTTGTAAGTCACTATAAACTTCATAAGTTCACGAGTTTTTTAAAGAAGAAAATTGCATTTAAAGATTTCAAAACTATTCACAAGAAAACATTTTATAAGGCTTTATTCCGCGGGTAGTCTTGGTTTATAAAATAGTGTAATTCGAACAGTGATTAGCGCCTTAAAATACACTTCAAAAAATTTATAATTTATTTTTTCTAAATTACAATTTTAATTTTTTATGGGACACCCTTCTCAGCTTGTATGGCTGGCTGTTTGTTATTTTTAACGTATGTTAAACTTGACAGGTAAAGAAGTTTATGACTGTATAATGTTTAACAGCTCATATACAAACGATTTAAAAAAAAAACCACTCACACACAAACACACACACATGAAATGACGTTGAAAAAAAAAACTCTATTGTTACTATAAAGGATAAAGTCGAGTTAATTTTATAACAACAAAAATGCAGTTAAAGGAGTAACAACATAACGATGAATTGTTGTACAAGGCAAAAAAAAAAAAAAAATCTACCATATTAGCAACAGCAGCAGCAGCAACAACCAATTATTGTTGCTAACATCAACAGGAAGTAAAAGCGTTAAAAAGTTTAAGGAAAAATATATATGGAAAACATTTTCAAAAGTTTTCTTTTTTATCGTCTAAATAAAAGTAAAATGGAAAAATTCAAAGCCAAAGGTAACAATATACTCAAATAAACATAACAACAATATGTTAGAATAGTTATGGTTACATGCGCAAAGGAAGTGGTAGACATAAGAGAAAGAAATATTTGCAAAGTCAAAGACAAGTGAATACTTTTAATTTATTGAAAGGGAGCATTCAAAGGCTTATAGCAAGTTAAAAAAAAATTTTATATATTCATTTGAAAACAGATTTGTTACAGATGTTTATTTCGATAAACTTTAACAGAATACAAAAATATTAAAAGAATATCAGAGATAGTTTAATACTGAAAATACCGATGAAAATTACCAAATAGTAAAATTGACTGCATTTTCAGTTGTTTTTATTACAAATATCATCAAAAAATTACCCACAAAAACATTAAATTTACTGTTTTGCTGCTGTTCTGGTAAGTATTTTCATGCCCACGTGAACCCTCCTCCCCTCACCCCTAAAACAAGTCGCTAAAAAAGGCTTAATTGTAATTCATTAAAATTTTATTTTTTTTAATAATTTTAATATGAACGATTGGACAAAATTCTCAGAGCCATTTTCACTTATTTTTCAGAAGTTTTCAATTGTATTTTGTCAATTGCATTTCAGAAATTATTAATTCACTTTCAGTTTTCCCAATTGGGCACATGTTCATTAATAAAGGAAAAAATCGCTAAAATTTGTAAAAACAAATCTTTGAATTTAAAAAAAGTTGCTTAAATTTAAAAAAATATTCAAAGAGTTAAAATTAAAAATTTTCAAAAAAAATAAAAAGAACTGAAATTAGAAAAAATTGTTAGAATGTTAAAGAAACCCCTAGATTTAAAAAAAAAATCGTTATAATAGAATAAAATCGCTAAAAATTGAAAAAAGCTATATTGGATAAAACGCCAAAATTAAAAAAAAACCGCTACCAATGAAAAATTCGCGAAAAATTAAAAATCAATAAAATTGGAAAACCGCTAAGATAAAAAAATCGACATTGAAAAAAAACGCTTAGAACTAAAAAACGCTACGATCAAAAAATTGCTGATATTAGAAAATCGCCGAAATTGGAAAACCGCTGAGATCAAAAAATCGACATTGAAAAAAAACGCTTAGAACAAAAAAACGCTACGATTCAAAAACTCGCTGATATTAAAAAATCGTCGAAATTGAAAAAATTTCCACACTTTCAAAAAAAACATCAAAAATTAAAAAAATCGCAAAATAAAAAAAATCGGTACAATTGAAAAAAATTGCCAAAATTAAAAAAAATATTACAAAATAAATAAAGTTTAAACAAAATCACCAAAATTGAAAAATTCTTTTCGTTTATTTAACCTTCTTTTTCAATTTTTAACTCTACTATTTTCTTGAGCTTAAGGTTTGGTTTTTATTTATAAAAAGTTTTTTATTTTCGATATTTCGCTACTCCAATGTGTAGCATCTTCAGGAAATAACGATTAAATTAAAAAATTATAAACAATTTTAAAGTTTGAAAAAATTTGAAAAGCATATGTCAAATATAAAAAAAATGTCAAAAAAATTAAAAAGAAAATTGCCGAAATTGACAAAATATATAAAAAAAATAATATATTTAGTTAGAATATTTTTCTACCTCAAGTCCAATATGACAATATCATATTAGAATTTGGACTTGAGGTAGAAAAATATTCTAACTAAATATATGAAAATATAGAAAGTCCGAAAAAACAATTTTTGTATTTTTTAATGCAAAAATTAAGACAATTGTTGAAAAAAATAATATTAAAAAATTACCAAAATTTAAAAAATTTGTCAATATTTAGCAGTAACAAAAAAATCACTAAGAACACGAGATCAAAAAATCGCTAATTTTAAAAAGTTATTGCAATTAAAAAATGTCCACATTTGGAAAAACCAACAACATCTTCAAAAATGGAAAAAACGCAAATCTGAAAAAAATCGGTAGAATTGAAAATAAAAAAAAATACAAAATTAAAACAAAATCAGCACAGATTGCCAAAATTTAGAAAATATCCCAAAAATTCAAAAAAAAAATCGCCGAAGTTCACAAAATAATTTTGTATAAAAAAGACGCTAAAATATTTAAAAAAAAATCTCCAAAATTTAAAAAATTTACTAATATTTAGCAATAACAAAAAAGAAATCATTAAAAAAACACTAAGATCAAAAATCGCTGATATTAAAATGAAATTGAAAAAAAACAATCAAAAATGGAAAAAACCCAAAATTACAAAAAAATCGGTACAACTAAAAAAAAAATTGACAAAACAAAAAAATTACAAAATTAAAACAAGATCAACAAAATTTAGAAAAAATCCCAAAAACTCAAAAAAAATTTAAAAATTGACAAAATAATTATGTACAAAAGAAGACGCTAAAATATTAAAAAATCACCAAAATTTCAAAAATTTTGCAATATTTAACAATAACAAAAAAAGTCACAAAAAAACGCAAAGACAAAAAACTGCTAATATTAAAAAATCGTTGAAATTGAAAAATTTTCACATTTTGGAAAAAAAAATAAAATAGGACAAAGGTAAAATTGAAAAAAAAATAGGTAGAATTGAAAAAAATCGCCAAATAACAAATAAAATCTAATATGACAATATCATATTAGAATTTTGACTTGAGGTAGAACTATATTCTGCCTAATTATTGTATTTAAAAAAATTTAGAAAAAAAAAATTATTCGCTTTTTCTGCGTAAATAAATTTAACTATTTTGTTAATTAGTGTAATTATTTTTCCTATTTTAAATCTTTAACATATTTCTTTTTAAATTAAGTTTGCACAAACATTGACCTAAAGGCAACCTCTTACATTTCATCATTAATTTTTATTCATTAAATTGTTATACAAGTAAATAAAATTTTATGAAAACACCAAAAACAACACCTAAGATTGAACTAAATTATATTAAAAGAAAAATATTTTTTTTTTTTATACAAAACCATGAACAAATTTTATGAATTATCATAAAATTTTATAACACATTTTATATATTCAAGTAAAAATATACATAAAGAAATGCGTATAATATTCTTATAAGTGGTAGAGAGCCACCAAACGAAGAAGACCCTTTCCAAGTTTTTAAGCTCCTTGATGGTAGTTAGTAAGTCAGTCAGTCAGGCAAACAAATAACATTTACACCTTTATTACCATCATTGTTTTGGACTATAACGGAATATTATTATATTGGAATATTTATGCTAATGGCCAATGGAGAGTATAAATAGACAAAGTAATAAGTAGAAATGAAAATGGAAGAAAAGTTTGAGGGAGTAAGTAATAGAAAAGGAAAACTTTTTTTCATTCCATTTAAACTATGATGTGTCATTACATAGTTAAGATGAACATTTATTTGACCCTGAAGCGCTGTAAATATATATTTAGGTACTAGAAAAAAAAACAAAACTGAAAACTTTAAGAGATTTCATCAAATCGTGAAGAAAAAATTTTAAAATTTTTATTTTTGAGGTACGAAAAATAGCACGTGGCTCTTTAACCTTAAAATTGAATGTTAGAATATAAAATTCCAGCAAAAAAAAATTGGAAGTAATTTATTTATAAATTACTTCTTTCACTGCTGCACAAGTATCCGTTAGTGAATTTTTACCGCTTTTTTAGAATTACTTCTAAACAACATCCAAAGAAATCTCTTACGAATTGCTTCTAAAGCATAATTGCTCTAAAAGTGATCCTAAAAAGTGATTTTGGTATCATTTGATATTTCTAAAGAGATGATCGCGGGTTCGATTCCTAGAGGGAAATTAAATTAATTGTAATATTTATAATTAATTTGATTAAATTCAATATTTTTTTAATTTTTTCAATTTTTAAAAATATATAAAATAAAAATTATAAAAAATTGCTTTTTATGTGCTTATGAAAATAGTACTGAAAATAATACTGAATTGCAGTGCAACTTTTACACTTGTTTTATCGAGTACTTTTATTGAAGAGAATAAAGCACAATATCTCGCAATGACAAAGTTGTGTTTTTATGCCAGCCAACTTTCATATCAAAAAATAGCTTAGCGGTATAGAGCTTTGTAAAATAAGAAAAATATATTTTTTTCCGAATAATTTTTTTTAACTTCTAATTGTTGCAAAAGAGCTTTCTTTGCACTCGGTCAAAAAGTACTGAAAAAATGTTGCAGTGGGAGTACTCTTCTCCTATGACAACTCAATGTTAAAATCATTAGTGTTTATGTTAAAAAAGAAGTACATCTAGATCATCAATTTTAATGCTTTTTCTACTGCTTCGGCATCTCTTTTTTTTTTGCTGGGTGTAGGCGAACTTATTATATTAGCACGCTAGCATATTATATTAAAAACACGACGAACATATTTTTACAGTTTTTTCCAAACATATTTATATATATTATCTTTTTAACTCCACAATTTTCTTGAGGGTAAGGTTTGTTTTTTATATATAAAATGTTCTTTATTTTCGATATTTCGCTACTCCATTGTGTAGCATCTTCAGGAAATAACAATTAAATTAACAAATTATGAACAATTTGAAGAAGTTTTTTTTTCAAACTTTGGAGTAGCGAAATAGTTTGAAAACAAAACTTTTTCAAATTGTTCATAATTTCTTAATTTGTTAATTTAATTGTTATTTCCTGAAGATGCTACACAATGGAGTAGCGAAATATCGAAAATAAAGAACATTTTATATATAAAAAACAAACCTTACGCTCAAGAAAATTGTGGAGTTAAAAATTTAAAAAGAAGGTTAAATAAACGACAACAATTTATATATATTACCAGCAAATATATTACTTTTACAACATTTCTGTTCAGCGAGTGAGACCTGTCCTATAGGGTGGCTCGAGGGCAGGGGTAGGCAAGACTTGGATAGATGTAGAAAATATGTTTATATGGTATATTTCATAAAAATCGTAATTGGTCTTGGACTTGAGCGTTTCATTTAAAATTTTCGAACAAAGTGCATTTTTTTTATAAAAATAGTTTTTAATTGTTTCTTATAAATGAGAAAAAAAAAACAAAAAATTTCGAAGGGGCAAAAATTTGCGGTATCTACACTCCTAGAAATAAATCTTTTAAAATATTAGAAAAAGCAACTAAAAATTAGTAAAAATGATGCTGGAAAAAAACTATTAAATTAGCAGATTTGTTTTGCTAAATACTAGTAAAATAAGAACAGCAAAAATAAAGCTGTTAAATTTACAGAATTTTTTTTTTCGGGGTTTACATAAATTGCATTAAAGTAATTAAATATGCTAAAATCCCAAACGAAAAACAATCCGCTGTAGGCATGTCCCTATCCGGAATTCATTCTTGCCTAAGGAAATCGTCAGGGGACTACATTTTTAGAATTTCTGGAAATATTTGTTAAGTTAAATTACAAACTCAATGAGAATTTTTTGTTCTCGTCTAGGAGCGTTATTAAACATTTAAAATATTAAAGAAAAAACAACAACAGCAAATGTTCCACAATTTGCTTTGTCATCTTCCAAGAATTTTAGTTATATTTAAGTTAACTTTTAATGAATCGAAAATGACAAATTGTCCCGTAAAGTCTGCAGAAAATTTTGCTAAATATTAGTTAATTCAAAATATCAAAAACAAACTGTTATATCTACAAAAGTTTTATTTTTAAGCTTAATTCAGTTGACTGCAGTCTATTTTGTTAAATTAACTGAAATATTTGCTAAAAAAAAATTGTAAACTTCTGTTTTCAAAAGGCTCAAGTATTTTTGCATTTAAAAAAAAATCTAAAAATAAACTTCTAAAATTTTAAGCTTTTTCGTGGTTTTCTAGACTACTAATTGTTTAGCAAAATTTTTTGCTGATTTTAGCAGGCTAATTTGTTATTTTCTATTAACAAAAATTTGACTCAAATATAACTAAAATTCTGTATATTTAGCAGTTTTATTTTGTTGTTCCTAACTTACCATTGTAATATATAGCAAAAATAATCTGCTAATTTAGCAGGTTTTTTTCTGCAGCATAATTTTTAACTAATTTTTAGTAGTTTTAATAACATTTTTTACAGACTTCTTTCTATTAAATAGTGTACAGTTTGTACAGATTTTGAACCTTAAATTCGTTGCGGAAAAGAAATTTTTAGTTTTTCTTGTTAGTAAATAAAAACGGATAAGATTTTTTGCAGTTCGAAAAAAATGTTGCAAAAATTTTTTGTAATTATACCCTACAATTATTGTGCTGATGTTTGTACACCAAAAAATATTGGTCCTAGGCCCACCTTATAGTATACCGATCGGCTCAGAATTTTTTTTTTATTTCGATTTAACAATGTCCGTCTGTCCGTCCGTCCGTCCGTCCGTCCGTCCGTCTGTCCTTCTGTCCATGCATTCTTGTGCGCACTCTACAGGTGGTACACCGACTTATATCGGCCCAAGGACGACGCCTATTGATTTTGGTTAACACCGCTCCATGTTTAGACCTAGTGCCCATATAAGGGTCCCCCCAAAATTATATTGTTTATATGCTGCAGGTCCCAAATATTAAGATATTTTGATGAAATTTGGTACACAGACCTCTGTTGGCCCAAGGACTAAGCCTATTGATTTTGGTGAACATCGGTCCATGTTTAGACCTAGTGCCCATATAAGGGTCCCCCCAAAATTGGATTGGTTACAAACTGTAGGTCGCACATATTAAGATATTTTAATGAAATTTGGTGCGCTGACTCACATTATAGAAAATTTTGACACAAGCCCCATTTTTTTCCAATTTCGGATCCAAACATTAGTTGGCTTTTAACCAGACTGCAGTAGGGTATTGTATAGTCGGCATGCCCGATTTTAACCGTTCGTTTTTATTTCGACTCGGGTAAATTTTCAAAAAATACTTCTGACTTCTATCTACAACTTGTCTACTCTGCCCCATCAGAAATCCCTCCAAAGGCCTATTTCGATCCACGCTACTGCACTAACTAGTGTTTTCGGGTAGTTTTAAGCCAGCGCTGAAACACTTTTTGTTTAGTTCGCTTAACTCTTGAGTTATGACTAGAATTTTAGTTTATCTCATTTTCAAGGAAACACCGTTGCAGGGTTCCTCAAGATTTAAATGAAATTTTTATATATGCTAGAGGGGAACATGGGGGAATTATAAACAATGGGGGAATTATAAAAATTCAACCAAAAATGGTTTTTTATATTGTGAAAGAATTTTTTTATTTTATAAAAAAAGACACAATCGCAACAAATCCAATATATAATTTTTCAACTTCATTTGTTTGGGAACTTCATAATATTTTTAAAATCTCATTCGATAGATCTTTAAAAAAATTTTTTGTCATTTAGTAACCAAGTTATTTGACATTCTCATTTTAATGTGTCAAATTCCATTCCTTGATTGAAATTATTCATAAGGAATATGGTTTCCTGGTTTTTACTTACAAAAATATCCAATTTCCTTTTTTCAGATCTTTACTTAATTTCAGTCCACCATTTAAAGGTTAAAGTTTTTATAACACAACTAATAAAATATGCACTTTGTTGTATTCCACTTCAACAGCTAGAATATCAAACAAGATGATGTGCAGGTTGTCGTGGTCGTCATCTTTTCTAACATCTTGATATTTATTTTGACGATGTTATTATTGTTGATTTTTAGAGCATGTGTGTGCTTGTTTTGAGCTTCAAAATTTTGGGATAAAATTGTTCACAAATTTTGCCTCTTTAATAATACGAGTCTGTAATTTCCCTAGAGTGTGTTTAACTTTGACGACTTAAGTTGTAAAACTTAAACATTATCATTTTACAAGCCAGCCAGCCAGCCAAACAACCCTCCAACTATGTAACTCCAAATACGTAAACGTAAGTATAAATATTCTCCTACAAACAATTTTGGTCATCTATTTAGTTTTGTTAGTCTTACGAAAAGTCTTTTTAACAAAAATACGTTTATATTCGGTATATGTTACATTAGCAAACATATCACACAATTCTAAAATTTCATACTCGTATTTAGTAGAATGTATGTAAGCAGGTAATAAAAGTTACTTATTAATTCTTAAGAGTGACATGTTGATGATGTTGACCTTCACAGAAGATTGTTACCTTAAGATTTCCTGTTTGTTTGCTTCAACAAGAAGTTGTAGTTGAAAACTTATTGTCTACATATGTATGTTGACATATTGTATTACAAAGTAAAAGTTACAATGAAACTTTGTCTAAAATGTTATGCTATAAAGTAAAATGTAATATTTTAAGCAAACAACAGGGTAAATTATATACGGCTTAAGATTCTTCTGTTTTTTTTTTTCTATACGAAGCGTAAAATTCTTTGGACTATTAAAAGAACTAGAAATATTTAAAGATAGGGGCTGGTGAAGAATATATTATTGTTCATAGATTTCGGCCATAAAAAACCCCAAAATATTTTTTTTTACAAATTTTGATAAATTTGCAAAAAAAAATTTTTTGAAATAACTGTGACATATTGTCAATTAGTTCAATTTTTAAGAATCACACACATGTTCTAAATACACACATACACGCAAAATCAACAATTTGACACTAATTCCACTCAAACGTGCGTGTGTCACATGCACATTGTGTGTTAGCAAAAGTGTGTGCTTGTTATTTTTTAAACGCTATGATGATGACATATCACTGCAGTTGTATACACGCAGAAAAAAGTGATTGTTGGATATATTTACAGGCAATTATATTTATGTTTATAAACTACTATACTTATGTTTGAGGTGTGTTTCCAATTATTTTATTTTTATCGTTATAATACGTATCTCCATGCAAACACTGTAATGTTTGAATGTTAGTCATATTTTCCCACTTAAACAAAAATATGTTTGCATTTTTATTTTATCATTATTATGTTTGTGGAGTGCAAATATAATAATGATAAATATAAATATCTTTGCCTGCAAACATTTATATATTTGCGAGTAGATGTATTTCATACGATTCAAACATACATACGTTTACAGACAAAAATATTATATTTGCTGGCCAACATATTATATTAAAAACACGGCAAATATATTTTGACACTTTTTCCAAACATATATATATATATCACCAGCAAATATGATTCCTGCAGGGCGATTTTTTTCAGCGTGTAGTTGTTATAAAAAAAAGTATCTGTATATATTAGGGTGTGCCGATTTGTAAGGACAAAAATTTATCGATATTGTGCCATCGATTGTTCCATAGCTTTTGGCATGAGGAAAAAAAATTCCACTACGACATATCAAAAAAATCATTTTCGAGGCGCCCAAATTTCGACAAAAAATTCGCCTAAAAACCAGAAAAAAAACATTTTTTTTTTTTCTAAAAAATAATATCGCCATCGTTTTAAGCACGCAATTTTACCGTGGATAGGATATATTTAAAAATTTGAAATCGTCGAATTTTTTTTTAACATTCCTACCAAAAAAAAAAACCTTAATAATTAACGCGTAAAAAAAGATCGATTTTTCGACAAAAACTCGTTCAAAACCTCAAGAAAAATACTTTTTTGGAAAAACTGTTATCGCCATCGTTTTTAGCGTACAATTTCACCTTGGAAAGGTAATATAAAAAAAAAATTAAATCAGACGATTTTTTTTATTACGTACTAAAAATACCTTACCTTCAACTCTAGGAAAAATTTTGTTTCGAAATTTTTTTTATATTTTATTTAGATAGAGCATGCTCTTCAGTATATGCTCAGAAAAAACCAATAAAAAATTCGGAGAAATAAAATTTCCACATGTTTTTTTGTAAAATATATTTTGGCCCCAAAGTAATATTCTATGTATTAAGGAGGGACATGATAATCGCGGCAGAGAGTTTAATGATTTTTTGCAAGCTTTAATTTTCTGATATTAGGGTGGTACATTAGGGTTGTAGCAACTGAGATCTGGTGGGTAACTACTAGAACGGGATACTTGAGGTCAAAATCTCCTTAGAGTAAAACACTGGTCTCCTCGAGAGAAAAACATCGATGTATCATACTTTAAGATCCGACTGTAAATACCAAAGATATAACGAAAAATGTAAAATGGCGACCCCTACGTTCGGCAAAAAAAAATAAAAAATTTTTTTTTTAAACCTCCTTGCAAAAATACTTCATATTGGAAGGTGTACGGCGCACTTTTTTATTTTGCCTGTAAGGTGGTACGCTCTAGTGATCATATTGCAACCATATTTTTTCTTTGCTCGAGATGGCTTATTGTGAACATTTATCTAATTTAGTTTTTCTCTCTACAATGCTTAGTTTTCAAATTTGATAAAAATTTGGTACCGATATGGGTTTTGACTTCTTGGGCCAAACACTTTGTCTGTAGCTAGTTTAGTTTTCGAAATATGGATGATACAAATTTTATTAAAGCCATTTTTTAATTATTATTATGAAAGCCGTTTGTTTGGAATATCGCCCGTATTTCGAAAACTAATCGAAATAACTGAACACGGTTTATTTATTTATAATTATGGAGATTTCTATAAACACTTAGGACCACGCAGAGAAATGAGCACTGAAGCACGTAAATATCTTAATATGATCCCAATTAAAATAGTATGATGCTAAATGATGATAAAATCGTCATAACCCAGTGTAGAAACGGTAATGACATATCATTATTTTTTGGAGTACCAGTAATGACACCCACTTACCTTCTGAATTATTTTAAAACATATAATAATGAGTTACGGATAATGACTTATTTTTATCATTATTTCAAATACAATATAATTTTTTAAATTTTTTTGAAAATTTTTTGAAATCTATTTTTAGACTCAATATTTTTTAAACACTGGTAAGGATATATGTAACCACATATTTTTTGATTTTTGGTATGTTGGCGAGTAAGCTTACTTGTGTGCAGCAGGTCAATTATGTTTTTATCTATTAAATATTACATGTCGATATAGTTCAGATGGTAGAGCTATTAACTGGCAATCTGCAGACCCAGGTTCGATTCCCGCTCCAGCAAATTTTATTAAAAAAAAAAAAAAATACAATAAAAAATATTTTTTTTATAGAATTTATTTTTTTGAAAATTTATTTTTAGACTCATTATTTTTGTCAGTACTGGTAAGCACATAGGTAACGATATATTTTTTGATTTTTCGTATGCTGGTGTGTAACGACAACTCATTATTTTTCGCGACATCCCCATATAAAGGTAATAAGAAATGTAATAACAAAAGTAAGTAGTTACCATTACCAAGTATAACCACATTTATGGTAATGATTTTCTACACTGGGAAGTGATTATAATATAATTATAATGATCAGAAATAATTTTAGGCGAACTTTCAGATTTTAATTAAATTTAGAAAAAGCAAAGTGAGGTCATTTTTTAACCCACCTTTTCATCCCTAAAAAGTATGATTGGGCCAATAAAGAACGGAGTATGCTTGGTAAATTAGATCCATCTATCATTACTCAATTCTTTACTGGCCGAAACTTGCTTTTTAGGGTTGAAAAGGTGGGTTCAAAAATGATCTCACTTTGCTTTTTCTAAACTTAATTAAAATCTGCAAGTTCGCCTAAAATTATTTCTGATCATTAACGCATATTTCTCGCGTTTATCTCAAAGAAACTATACAAAAATTAGTAACAAATAAAAGATAGTTAAAAGATTTGAACGGGTATATTAAGGTGTCCCTTGAATTTTGATTTATCGAATTTAAATGCTAACACTACAAGTTTCATTCAATTTGGTCTGAATCTGAAAATTTCTTTTTTAGAAAACGTTAACCCGTGCCAAATCGCGTTAAACTATATTTTAAAATGCATAAAATGTATAAAATCCTAAATGATTACATAAAAACTAATTTTCTTTCAAATAAAATAAAAAAAAAAAAAATTCAAAATTTAATTTGAATTTTATGAATTTCTTTTAACTCCCTCATTATTTTGTGTGTCTAAATAATCGATTTTTGTTTATATCAATTACATTTTTAGCACCTAATTATTATGTAAATTGCTTCTTTTTTTTTAAACTTAATTAAACCCAATTATAGTTATGTGAAATTAGTTGCAATTATACATTAAAGTTTATAATCGCTTTCATTTGAATTAAAATTTATTTTTTGACTATTAAACAAATCAATAAAATTAATATTAATTTGAACAAATAAAATAACTATTTACATTTATACTTAAATCTCACGTTCACACACAAATTTTAATACATTGCTTAAGGTGATAAAAATTCATTAAATTTAATGACATTAAATAATAAAATATTTAATAGCAGCCGCATCATAATAAAATACAAAAAGGGTTCAAGAGAAATAGGAAATATTATTATTGGAAATATTTAATTCAAACCTCAAACCTAGTAAATTAAAATTAATAAAAATGCAAATTAATTACAATACAACGCGTTTGAAAAACTACACTGTACTAAAGAACATTATAAAAATGCCCTATTGGCAGTCCGTCTCCAATATACACAAATTGCCTGCTCTTGAACTTAACAACCATACGTCAGTGTGGCAACATTTGCGAAAAAGGAGACACGGAGTTGATTTAATGATAAGTTGTGTAATTTTAGTGAGTCAAGAAATTACAACTACGACTTCCAGAATATTTTTTATTTTTTCAAAATTGCAAACATATTTTGAATTCAATGAATTCAAATTGGCCACTGGCTTCACAGCTCCACTTATTCCAAAATTTGCCTGAACAATTTTTTTGCATAAAACTGATTTACAAAGTACATAACATTTATGTGAAAATACATACTTAAAAAAATTAGAGTGGGTCGAAAAACAAAAAATTAGGAATTTTAAGTAACTCGTATAAAAAATACTATATCTGAATAAATCAGATCAAATCCTTTTAGTTTTAATTAGGTATGATGAATTTGGTTAGAGCTGGTGCCAGATATGAACAAATATGATAAAACGTGGTACATATTACTCACGTTTTGGCCAGATCAGATCAGTTCTAGTGTCAGACATGTTCATATTTTAATGGATCTGAAGAACTGGATGATTTTTATTACCTGATATGGTAAGATCTGGTCATATAGGATCATATATGATGCTATCGGAAAAGGTCTTTAAAGGCGCCAAAAATGTATGCCCTAGTAAAAAACAAAAATACATGACGTTTGATATTATATAAAACACTGTACAACAAAATCAATTTTTTTTTTAAATAACAAGGTTCTGACAACTGATTCTGGCAGAGGGGACCAAAAAGAAATATACGTGTACCGGCGTTTTAAAAGTTTAGGTCTGGCCCTATATTTTTTGGGAGGCTTCCCCCCTTTTGAAAATGTTAATGTGAATTGGCATAGGAAACCATGCGAATCTTCCAATTTAGGTAAAGGATGAGTTCAGTAGACTTATGTAGAACACTACGAGGTACAGTTTTGTGGAATATTTTAACCCTCTAACTCTTCATTTAAGGGGACCTTTTTGGCTCCTTTTCGAAAAGGGGGGTAAAATTCAAGATCTACAGAGTTGCCATATTTTATATGCTTGCTTTAGCCGACTCAAATTAATTACAAAATATGTATCACACAATTTCTACACGAAACTATAATAATTTTCTTAAAATTTTTTATAATTACCGCACAATTCTTATTTCCACAATTTTTTTCAAGTTTCGGTCCACTCTAATAAACATACGTGTTCGCAAAATACAGTGATGTGTGTTTTTTTATTATAATAAATAATATGACATTATTTATGTAGATTATGGTAATTGTTAAACGATTGCTAGTAGGGTTAATATTACATATCGATGGCCGTACGTTTGCAACCCTCAACTTTTAGTTTTTACAGTTTGAATTGTACAAGTCAAACAGCAAGACCATCATATAGAATTAAATATTTTAGCCATCTAATCTCAAATTCTAAACAAAAACAATGATTAATAAACGGTGGCAACTTGTGACCATCGATATTTTGAAACGCATATTAAATAATATTGTTTTTTATGGTAACATTGCGATTATTGTTAAAGGATTTAATGGTGCAAATATGAAGATATGACTTTAGTAATCCATTTTAATTGAGATTTAAATAACTACAGCAAAAAAGATCATAGTAATATTATAAAAATACGAGTAACTTAAATATTGGGTAAAATTTTAAAATTATTCTTTATTATTATTATATAAGTTTAAATGCTTTTCCAAATTTAAGATTACAAATGACCTACGATTATCCACAAATATGTAAAAGTTTTCATATCAAGAGCTATAATTGTTTGTATAAAAGTTTTTTATACCCTGCACCACTATGTGAAATAGGGTTTATTGACTTTGTACTGATGTTTTAAACTACAAGAAAATAATGGACGTAGATCCATTTTATAGTACACCAATCGACTCAGAATCATTTGCTGAGTCAATTTGGCGATATCCATATTGTTGTGAACCAGTATCCATGGAAATATATTACCAAACTAAAGTGATTTTAGGTTATTTCTTGCACGGAAACTGTATAACTTTACCCAGCAAAAATGTGGAAGCAGTAAAAACGTTTACTGCTTCCTTACTGCTACTTTTACAGCTTCTAAAAATGTATAGCTTCGTAAACAGCACAAATGAAAGGCCTTAGTTGATTAATTGTTTACAGCGCTTTTTGCTGCGCTTTTTAAAAAGGCTTCATGCCAATACAACACATATTGATTGCTTAAATATTTTTGCGGTTATTTTATCAAAAATTTTTAAACTGCGGAAAAAAGTTATTTTATTGAAAATAAGAAGTTTTACTAAAAATAAGAGGCATTTTCTCTTCACGGAAAAATATGCAGGAATATTGTGCTTTTGAGAAGGCATGATTTTAAATAGTTGAAAAGCTTTATAATATGCACTTCCGAGAAGGCATGAATTATCGACATTTTAAAAGAAAAACAGGAGCACTAATTAATAGCGGTGAATTAATGCCTTTTCGGATCTCGAAACAAGTGCTTTTACGCGAGCTATCTCGAACAAAAATCAGGCATGATATCATCAATAATGCAATCGCTTCACTGCTCAACTTTCCCTGACAAAACTACTCCCAAGCAGTCATTTCTGCTGGGTAGTTATTAACAGAAAGTTCTTTTCTGGATAAAAAATACGGATCAGATCATCCTGCTTCTTATTCTACAGCGTTTTCAAGCACAAAAGTTATTGCTCTTTAGGGGATTATCATTCTTTGATATAAAATCCTTGAATGAATCCTACCAATTTGGAAAGCAGATCTCAAGACCTAACTGATAAGCTAACGTTGGGCGCCAAAATTTCACATACACGATTTCGGGATCCCAAAAAACCCATAAAATTCACGATCACCATTTTGGAAACTATCGAGCCGATTTTTACGCAATGTACTAATTTGGAAGTGAGAATACCTTACTTAATAGGCAGCAGATAGTCCAAAGCCTCGATCCGTTCCGATATTGTAAAAATAGGGATTTGAACTTTTTTGGTTTTTTTTATTTAAGCCCAGACTAACTCGTATTGTGCTGATTCTTGTTGCAACAAAAATTATGAACAATATTTATTGCACTTTTAATTGAAATTCCCTTCCCGGAATTTAATCAGCTTCCCGGAATATGACCCAAATCGTACTGTGGTGTAGGGTTTCATATAGTCGCCATGCCTGCATTGTTTTCATTATTTTGATTTAAAATCATAAAAATGTAGGTTCTCTTGACTCCTCTTAATACTCTAAATCCTCCAAAATTCTCTAAAGTATAAGAGTTTTGTTACCTTCAGTAATTACTTACGAGTCTTTTACACTTTATAAGAGTTTTGATGAGTTGTTTTAATCATAAAGGAATCAGATTTTCTTCCATGATCAACAATCTAATACATTTATAAGTTCACTACTGTTTACGATGTTTAACACCTTTAACATACATTGCAGTATAAGAGTTTTGTCACATATCGAAATCTATTAACTTATGCGAGATTTGTCGCCTTTGTAAATAAATGGTTTTATAGAAGTAGCTTAGTCGCTTTTAGATTTCCAATACTGCATATGAATTCATGACACTTTTAATAAACTATAATAAACTCGATTGTATAACAGTTTATATGACTGATTTTTAAAATTTTAATCACAAACAGTTTGTTTTTTTAAATGACCAACAATCTGCCAACATTTAGAGTTATGCTGCTGTTTATTATGTTTGATAATTTCATCACTGCTAACGGATATTTAAAACCATTACAAATCTACTACAGTATAAGAGTTTTGTAAAAGATTTTGCTTCATAGCAGATTTGTCGCCTCTGGAAATACACGGTGGAAGAGTTTTGTGACCTTCTTAATTACACTATTGTTTATGACTTTTTTACCTTTTTTTATACGTTTTGATATATTTGAATGTATAAGAGTTTTATAAGTTTTGTTGTTTTAAGTCAAAAACAATTCAAGTTTTAATAAATAACTAAGAAACTGATAGATTTCGAATTCCAGTACTACTTACGATTTTTGAAATATGTACAATCCACCTCAGTATAAGAGTTTTGTTACATGCAGAAATCCACTATTTTACAACATTTTTATTAACTTTAGAAATACAAAATTATATAGGAGACCTAAAGTCGTTTAGAAATACACTTCTCTACATTACATTTGTCCCCTTTTAGGAGAAATTTGTTGATTGTATAAGAGATCGGCTGCATAAAATATTTCTGATATTTGAACACGAGCGACTTGATATGCATAAAAGAGTTTTTGTATATCTAAAACAAACAACTTTTAATAATCTTTTAAGTCATTTATTGTATAAGAGATTTGTAATGTTTGAAAATCCATGACTGCATAAAAATTGGGAAACAAATGTACCAATTTCGTAACAGTATTAACAACTCTAAAAACTTACAAGCGTATAAGAATTTTGTAACTTAATATTAGATAATTTATGGTTACAAATTCTTATTTAACATTGGGCTTGTTTTAGATGCAAATCTGGGATTAAATTGAAGAAACCATATTCTTATACAGTTAAAAAAGATCAAAATCTAAATGAAATAAAAGTTTTCAAAATTATATCATCATATATTTTTAGTTGAGCTGAAGATAACTTATTTAAAAAAATATGGTTTTTTTCGATATTTCGATTAAAAAGTTTCTTAATCACCATCTGGGATCTAATAGAAATATAAAAACTCATATAATTATAATTAATACACATTAAAAAACAAAACAGTTTTTATTTAATGTGTAATGATTACAATTTTATAAAATTTAATGCAAGGTATATTAATTATAATTAAATATATTTTTGAATTTTTCTTAGATAACAGAAGATGATCCAGAAACTTGTGATCGAAACATCGAAATAAAAACAATATTTTAAAATAAATTTTTAAAATTAGTATTATTTTTGTTCGGTTTTAAGATCAATATGACAAATTCCAAATAGAATTCACAATTTATTTTACAACAAATAGAGAAAAAATGTATGAAAAAACTTTCCTAGAACCAATGGTTGACAATTAATGCATTTTCAAGTGCAACCAAGCACTTTCATCAGATTGTCTTTATGGGGTTCTCTCTAGGTTATAATGTAGATTTTAGTTTAAAAAAAATTAAAGTAAATGATCAAAGTCTTATATAGTATTGCATTTTACCTGTAATAGTAGTGGTAATCATAGTGGTTTCTCAAAATGAAAAATTCTCAAAGTTTTTCAAAGGAATTTGTAAAATAATAATTATCAAGGCCTTATATAATTTATAGAAAAAAATTAGAAAAGGCTTATAAAGTCATGGATTTTCAAAATTCATATAATTATAACCATAACATTTAACGGCTTTTATAAGTTTAATAAGAAATTACGTTTTATTTCTTAAATATTTTATAGCAAATTTATGCTCTCTATCAAGTAAATGAATACATGAATATCTTTAACTCACAATCAATGAATTTGCAATTTATTTATTGGTAATAGCATCAAAAAGAAATGATTATTGTTATTATTATAAAACTGTAAATGGTCTTAAAAACAACTCTTGATATCATTGTTACGCTGTCATTGATAATAAAGAAACCAAAAAGATGGTTTTAGCTTGAAGCCATAGAATTTATATGTACATATATACAAACCTACAGTACAGGCCTCCTGATAGAAGTTTTTTTTTGTGGAAAGGCATCATTATCATCTTCTAGCAGCCAGCCGCCAAAGTTTTGTTACCAATTCATTGAACGTGACTCTCTTATCAATACTAAAGTTATTTAGCAAACGGTGAAAAAGAAAAATACATTTGAAATGACTTTGGCAGCAATTAAAATTTGTGCATATTTCATTTTGAATTGCCTGAGATTCGGCAAATGTGAATTCGATATGAATTTGGTAGTATCTTATACAAAGACTTGTTAAAAAGAAATGAAATTATTTTGTTATTTTATATTAAATGAAAATGGGGGGTGTTTTTGTTTCCTCTTAAAGGGGGAGTTAGAGGCTAAAGAAGGTTTTTTCATGCTCGTTTGCCTGGCAATTGAAATGTAAAATTTTTTAAATTCTGCTAGTAGTAGAGGTAGTAGAAAATAAGAAATTACTGTCAAAATGGGCGTTAGTTAATTGTGTGGGTTTGAGTAGATAAGCACGTGATTTTTTATAAAATTTCATATCCCGAAGGCTTTGTAAATAACGAAAAAAAAAAAAAATAATATTTATTTTTTAAAATAAAGACTGATAAACTTAAAAAAAAAGAAACAGGCGGAATAATATAAAGAAATAGACAGCATTTCCAACTTTTTTATATTTAAATGAAGGGCGTGAGTTTGCTTTCTTTTTTCTTTCCAAGATGATTGTTACTCTTTTAAGGCTGTAGAAGCAAATAAATATAAACTTTTTTTCGATGGGAAAAACGTGCATAAAAGTATGTAATTACTTCTTAAATAAATTTTGGTTGTAAGGGAGCAGAAACAAATAATTTAAATGGAAATAGTAAACTAAATTGTATTCACTTCAAAAAAAATTCAAAATATTTAAAGAAATCACAAAAAATGTTAGTGTATAAAAGTTTTGATATCTTTAGAATTAAACGATCATTTAAAAGCTTTGAAATATCCAGAAAATCTTAACTATATATGAAGTGTGATATTTTATGAGTTTTGTATACTACAAATCCAGTATAAAGTGAAAGAAATACAAAAATATATAAGAAAGCTAATATTTTTATAAATTTTTTATTTTTTAAGTTTGTATAAGAGTTTTAATATCTCTAGAAGTTCGCGATTGTATAAGAGTTATTGTATGTTAAAAAATCAAAGATTGTATAAAAGTTTTTAATAGTTTTAAACCCCACGACTGTATAAGAGTGTGATAATTAAAAAAATTCGCCATTGTATAAGTGTTGCCATGATATGAAAAACTTCCAACTGAATAAAATTTCTATTATACCATAATTTTTTTTATTTTTATAAATTCTTGATTTTTTAAAACTTGTATAAGAGTTTTAACACTTCTAGTTCATGATTAAATAAAAGTCATTGTATGTTAATAAATCAATGATTGTGTAAGAATTTTGAATATTTTTGAAAACCACGACTGTATAAGAGTTTTATAATTTTAAAAATACGCATTTTTAAATGTTTTCATGATTTTAAAAAAGCCTACAGTTGTATTGAATTTCTATTATACATGTTCTGTATTTCACTTTTGGCTTAAAATAAAAATTTCATAAAATCTTTTTTATCAATTTCATTTGGTTTCATTAAAAATTTAAGTGAATTATAATTGTATATTGGTCACTGAATAAAAACACGTTGAAGATGAATCAAATAAAGTTACTGCTCACAGTTTAATAGTGACATAAATATCAATTTCTCTGCGATTTGAAATCACTGCGAAATGCAGCCTATAGTCGCCATCCATGATTTCATAATTAAATCTGCAATTGTATAAGAGTTTTAGAAATACTCAAATTGTAAAAAATTTTAATATTTTTTCTTGTAAAAGATATTGCATTATTTTATAAAATCACGTTTGTATAACAGTTTCAATAATTGTAATAATCCGTAAATGCATTGGATATGATTTACATGTATAAGTTATATAAGAGTTTATATAGCTACAGAATTTCAATATGGTGAGCTTAGAAGTCCTAGATTCTATAGTAAAGTATAAGAGTTTTATATATTTTTCGAATTCATAACATTAGAATTTGTCTAATATTTTCAGAAATCTTATAATGTATAAGATTATTTAGAATTATAAAAATCCAAGACTATATAACAGTTTTTAGTGCTTGCAATGCTCGAGAATCTTTAAAATACATATTAAAAAAATTAAATATTTAGATATTTTAAAAATCTATAATTGTGTATAAGAGATTTAGAAATTTAAGAAATTCGAAATTGTAAACATTGGTTAGGTTTAGAAATTTTTTTCATAATTTTATAAATCCGAGAATGTAGAAGAGAGATTTTAAAAGAACGTATAAGAGTTTTGTAAATGTTTTTGGTTAGAAATCTCTTTTAGGTTTAAAAACCTTTCCTTTGACAAAATATTGCACTATTTTATAAATCCGAGAAGGTAGAAGAGAGATTTTATAAGAATGTATAAGAGTTTTGTAAATTTTATGAACCCACGAATGCTTAAAATATTGATATATCCAGAACTCATATAATTTATAATAAATTTAAAAATAAAATCAAAGAATGCTAAAAACACTATAATGCTTATGGCTGTATAAGAGTTTTAAACGGTTAGAACTTTTTTCTTTGTGATAATATTTCATTATTTTACAAATCCGAAATTGTAGAAAAGTTGTATTACAATAGATATTAAATATAAGAAATGTTATAAAAGCTTTAGTAGCTACAGATTTCGAATATAGTAATTTTAGAAGTCCTAGATTTTATAAGACTGTATAAGAGTTCTATAAATTGTCAGAATCCACATTTGCTTATAAACAATGATGTATCCACAACTCATATAAGTTAAAACAAATTAAAAAATTTTTAAAATCTAGGAATACAATAAAGTAAATAATGCTTAAGATTGTATTATAGATTTATTCGTTAAGAAATTTTTTCTTTCTAAAAAGATTACATTGTTTTATCAGTCCTCGATTGTAGAAAAGTTTAAATAATTGTAATAAAGCAAATTTTAAAATTTTGAAAATTCAGAAATGCACTAAAGTTTTTGTGTTTTACGATTGTATAACAGTTTTACACGTTTAGAAATTTGGATTTATATCCACCATTGTACAATTCTTTAAATAATTGTAAGAACCTGGGACGCTTTAAAAATTATAGGAGGTTTACTGAACAAATTTTGTATGAAAATTTCGTTTTGTAAACCTATAACTTTACAAGAAGGGGTCAAAAAAGTCCCTTTAGTTGAAGAGTAAGAGGGTTAAAATGTTCCGCAAAAATATTTGTCATGAAATTCTACTATAAGTCTCTGAAGAAATCAAAGTTGAAAATTTAACTTCAATGCCAGAAATAAGTCAAAACTTAAAATGTGTTTAAGGGTTAATCTTGTACTTATTCAGAATTGGCGGTCAAGTGTCCAACAAACCTGGATTTTAGGAGGAAACCATGTGAATCTTTCATTTTAGGTATAGGATGTGTTCAGCGAACTTATGCAGAACACTACGAGGAACATTTTTGTGGAAAAGTTTAACCCTCTAACTCTTCAACTTATGGGTCTTTTTGTCCCTTTTCAAAATGGGGCCAAAAAAGTCCCTTCAGTTGAAGAGTTAGAGGATTAAAATGCTCCACAAAAATGTTCTCCTAATGTTTTACATAAGTTCGCTGAACACATCCTATACCTAAAAAGGAAGATTCACGTGGTTTCCCCCTAAAATCCAGGTTTGTTTGACATTTCAGCGCCAATTCTGAATAAGTACAAGATTAACCCTTAAACACATTTTAAGTTTTGAAATTTTAAGCCCCCCTAAAATAAAATTCCGATGTGATCTTTCAAAACGCCGACACACAGAATCCATTCCCTGAAATTTTGAATCCGAAGATGAATGGAAATATATGAGATCATGTGTGGTCATACATTGAACTATGCATGAATGTATATAACCAGGTATGTCCCAGCATGATCATTTACAAGTCAATATATGATCATGTATGTTCATATATATTTCGATTTTCACATTGGAATACAGTATTTAATAAAAATTTTGATAATAATTCGTACTCCAATTGCTTGTATAACAGTGTTGTTATATTTTGCAATTCCTAACTGTAAAAGATTTTCGATACTTTTGACCTTTTAACACCTTTATGAATCCTTATATATTCAACAATTTTGAATAGACTACGAAAAATATTAGTCCCTTTATACAATTCAAAAGCAATTTCTTAAATTAGTTAAATTTGCCTTTAAACAACAAACAAGAAAATTACAAAAACTCTTGGGAAACTCCCCCAAATAATGGAAAGTAATCATTAAAAAAAACTTCTCATTAAAATCAAGCCAAGTCTAATTTATTTATGTTATATTTTTTCAACATTTGTTTCATTTGTTATTTTTCAATTTTTACAAAATACACAGAATTTAATTTTTTATTTGCGCCATAGTACATATGCCACTCCAAGTTATGCAAATTTCAACTATTATTGTTATAAGGGTTATTTAAGGAAACAAATAGTACGTATGCACTGAAAACTTTTTAACGGGGAAATAAAGAAAGCCTGGAAGGGATTTTCTATTAAAATTATTTTGGAGAAGAAAGACAGTTACAATGTCTTTAATGTGGTTGTTATATAAATAATTATATGTTATAGTATTTGGTTGTCTATGTTAAATGAGTAACATTAGAGCAACATAGTAATAGGAGCGTTCATGATGAAAAAGGAAAACAAAATAATTATAAAGAAAAATTTTGGGGTTATGACAACTTATTATTTTGCTTAAAGAACAAATAATTAAACTTAATTTTCCAGCAGAGGTAGTTCTATATAAAATTGATTTAAATTTTTCAACTTGCAAAAAAAATTTATATGACTAAATAACTTTCAAAAAAGTTGTTTTGGAAAAACAATGTTAAAAGAATCGCATTTGGAATGCTTTCTTCCTTCACTTAGAATATTTTTTGTATATAAAGACGGCATTTAAAAACGAATGAAATTTCACTTGAAAACAGGATATTTCATTAAATTGAACTTACATTTTCATTTGTTTTCGACTGTTAATAAAATGAACCACAAATAAGTCAAGAGAATTAACAAAAATTACAAAAATCTGTTTGCTCGTTAATTTTCTTAAAACACAAAATGACTGAATAAAATTAATAAAACGAATTCTCAGTATTTTATGTGGTTTGTTTTTTATGGCCTACGAATGTAGTTATAATTTATATTTCTTCTACAAATGAAACAACAAAACTGAAATACTACTTAAATAACTAACAAATTCTGACTACAGAATTTCCCTGATTGTATGACAAAAATCCGTCAATAAAAAATTTTTTGGGGTAAACTTTATTAAACGAATTATAAATCCATTTAAATTTTGAAACTCTTGCAAAACTTCCAAATTTTAGCACAAAATAGAAAAAGTACAATTTGAATCACCCTGTGTGCTGTAAAACACCTAAAATAAAAGCACAACATTTTGGTTTTCTAAGTTTTTTAGAATTTCAAAGTTTTTGAATTGTTTTAAATTCATTTTTTACAGAAAACATATTCCACAGCATGTTTGTGTATAAGACATTTCTTAAAAATCTTCTCTTACTTGTCGCGAATGACCCTATTATCAACTTGTTTTGGATGTAACATTTTATTTTGCTTTGTTCATTAAAGTTGTAATGACTTCATTTATATTTTTTTTTTTTTTTTTAGTTTTAATTATTATGGCAACAAATAAATGTCACACAAAATAAAATATTTAATCAAATGGTATTAAAAGTAAACCAAAGGACATGTGTATAGTTAAAAAAGGATATTTTGAAATAAGAAGGGAGGCACAAATTTAAATAAGCAACACACTTATAATCCATCAACATGGACTTGAAAATGAAAAAAAAAACTTTGTGGTTGAAATAACTTAGCAGTATCCAATTGTTATGAATTTTATGATAGTTTCATTCTTACACATGAGGCTGCCTTAAAGTATTATTAATCCTTTAGGCTAAGATAAGCCTGCCAAATGACTTCAGTGTGATGGATATGTTGTTGTTGTTGTTGCCACGGCTTTGAAGAGATAATTTTTTGTCAATAATTCTCTTTGTTCGGATCGATTAAAAAATTCGAATAAATCTCGGTCGTCAGAAACTCGCCCAAAGTGGACTATGGTTGAGTTTGGCATTTGGAAATGATTGACTGCGTTTAGACAGCGAAATTAATCTACTTGATTAAAGTTAATCCAACTTTTTAATCTTCATCGTCTACACACAGTGTTGCCAACTAATTTTCAAAATAAATGGCTAGATTAGACCCAAAAATCGTTAGAAAATCACTAGATTTATAAACAGTGCAAGAATTTAGCGATTTATCGCTAGATTGTCGAAAAATGGTACTTAAAGGAGTTTTTTACTCAAAAATTTCTTTAATATGTTCATAAGAAGTGTTATAAACTTGTAAGTAATAAAAAATTTTACGATTAAGCTGCAAATAATGAAGCGCGATTTTCATTGAATTAATATTAGTAATGAAAATATTCAAAAGAGTGCATTCTACAGTGAAAAACTATCTACCCATGTTTTTATCGAAATGTGTATTTTTTAGAAAGTTTTTTACTGAAATCGTTAAAGAAGTTGTTTCTTTTATAATAAAATAATATCAATATGCGAATTTTATAATATTTTTCAACATAAAACTGATTCTTAAAAATTATATTACGGCTGATAAAAAAAATCGCTAGATTTTTGGCTAATAGCTACAGGACAATTTTTACCGCTAGGGGCTAAATAAAATCGCTAGATCTGACGAGAAAATCGCCGTTATGGCAACACTGTCTACACAGGTATTTTTTGACAAATAAAAGATTAATTTCACAGTTAGAAGATTAACTCTATCAGTTTAAAATCCGATACGGTACCTGAGGAACATGGAAAATGTCGGCGTTAGCAACTTACTTGTAATTGTGGACAGTGCCAAATTATTTTTGCGGCAGCGTCGTAACGTTAATTTTTATCTTACTTTGTAAGAGAATTTCTTAGTATTTCCAACCCGTCACTGTAACAAAAAACAATGTTGTATACAATTAGTAGAGTGAATACAGGGTCATTTAGAAATGGTAACCAGATGAAAAGTTGGATTAACTGTTAATCAAAAAGATTAAAATATGGAGTAATCGACTTGTTTAGTGCTGATTAAGCAGTTAATCCGACTTATACGCGATTAACTTTTCTGTCTAAATTGGGTATAACTCAAGTTGGAATTTAACTAGTGGAGGAACAGTGATTTTCATTCCTAAATCACACACCGTCCCTAAGGACTTCAGACCCATCAGTCTATCATGATTTCTATTGAAAATACTGGAAAGACTGATTGCGGGAAACGTTGACTCCAAGCTGTCGTCTGCTCAACAAGTTGCATACAATAAGGTAAGGTCAACGGAGACTGCTCTGCATGAGATTGTTGGTACCATCGGGAAGTCTTTGTTGGTGAAGTAGTACGACATTCTTGGATATAGAGGTCGCTTTTAATAATATCGAACCGTACTCTATAATTGCGGTAACATCAACACTGATCGAGTTGCGGCTAAGTTGGATGACACGATTCGGAAACAGAGGGACGCCTCGGGGAGTGTCCTATCTTCACTTCTATAGAATTTTGCACTTAATCCTATATTTCTCCTCTTGTGGAATATGCCGATGATGTGACGATAGTGTTGAGCGGAATTTCCTTCATCTCAGTATTATTATATTATGTAACAGCTCTGCTGTTATTCTGGACGATGTGGAAATCCAACTTTCTGAAAGAGCTAACTATCTTGGTGTGATTCTGGGCAGGAAGCTCTTTTACAAATACAACATTCAGAAAAAGACGAAAAAGTCGACGATTGTTCTGTACTCCTGCAGTAAGTCCAACCGGAGTCACTGGCTACTGAATCCCAGAATCGTTCGATGGGTATACACGGTGGTGGTTCGCTTTATTCTTTTATATGAGGTCATTGTTTAGTGGCCGGCATATCAACCTTTGAAGCGCACTTATGTTAAGAGATTAGGAACACTCAGGAAAATCTTCCTTTTAATTAACGGGTTGCTTTCCTTGGAAAAGGGATAAAGAGAGATGAAAGATGGTGAAAGATGAAGAGCCTCTTTAATGGAAACACTGTAATTGCGCGAGGTGTTGAATCTTCCGCTTAAGGAATATGTGTACTTTGTTATTGCAACAAAAACAAAATAAACACAATTCCTTCGGGGGAATAATTCCGTCCGTTTTAGAAAAACAGGGGGTTAGAATAAATGTTGGGCGCCATATTTTGGAGCATTGGCGAGCAATTTATATTGTAATTAATATGCATTTTTATTAATTCCAATTTAGTAGGTTTCAGGTAAAGAAGAAGAATAAACATTTTTTCAAAAGTTATAAACACATTAAATTTGCAAATCAGACTAGATCCACTTTCTGCCTTTTTCTATGGACAGTAGTACCACTTACAGGCAAAAAAAAAGTGCGCCGTACACCCTCCAATATGAAGTATTTCTGCAAGGAGGTTTCAAAAAAAAATTTTTTATTTGTTTTTGCCGAACGTAGGGGTCGCCATTTTACATTTTTCGTTATATCTTTGGCATTTACAGTCGGATCTTAAAGTATGATACATCGATGTTTTTCCCTCGAGGAGGCATTTTCACCTCAAGTATCCCGTTCTAGTAGTTACCCACCAGATCTCAGTTGCTGCCACCCTAATGTACAACCCTAATATTAAAAATTAAAGCTCGCAAAAAATCATTAAACTTTTGCTCAGGAAGTTTTTCGCTAAACCCAGTAGAAATTTTTTTTATATATTGGTTGCCGAACGTAGGGGTCGCCATTTTTATTTTTTTTTTAATTGGATTTTTACTATATAGCAAAACACTGGTCTTCTCGAGGCAAAAAAATTGATATATCACACTTTAAAATCCGATTTTAAATGCCAAAGCTATAACAAAAAATTAAAAAAGGCGACCCCTACGTTCGGCAAAAAAAAATAAAAAAATTTTTTTTGAAATCTCTTTGCAACAATACTTCATATTGTAGGGTGTACGGCGAACTTTTTTTTTGAGGTACGGTCTAATGGACAGGCTTCATCAATGATTTTCCATTAAATCGTTTTATTGTTTATATTTTATTGTCAGATTGTCTCTATATGATAATTTTTTCAACAACCTGTCGGCTGTAGGAATCGAACCCATGCACTCCTACATTACAAACGTAACTATACTAGAGTTTTCTTTGGTATGTATGAGGGATAAGAAATGAATATATATTATTTTTCTAAATTGATGTTGCCGTCGTAGGGGATCAAACCCACAACCTTATGTGTAATAGCCCCACGCGCTAACCATTACACTACAACGCCCACAAATATCGATGCCAGTAAAAAAATGCTTTACAAACCACTTCTTTCATTGGCTCGTATGAATAAAAAAATAGTTGTTACTGTTAAGAGGAAATATTGGGTTTTTAAGTAATTGCTTCCAATTTAAATCTGCTGGCGAGTAGACTTAAATTTTTTTTAGTTTTTTTTTTTAGTTTGTCTAAATAAAAAAAAAAATTAAAAAAAATATTGAATTTAATAAGTATAAGTAATTTAAATTGAAGAGAATAAGACACAATCGTGTCTATTCCTACGAAAAGTTTGTGACTGTATTCCCCTTGTGGTTGTTGTTGCAAAAAATTTTAATTTCATTGTTATTTAGTCTTCAAAATAATCTTGTGACTGTCACAATGAGTCACTAGTAGCAATAGGCACCCATATCTCGCAATGACAAAGTGGTGTTTTTATGCCAACCAACAATTATATCAAAGATTAGCTCAGCGGTAGAGGGCTAGATTAGCAATTTTGAGGTCCGAAGTTTGATACCCAACCTCATTTACTAAAATCATCATTAAGGCTATAATGTCAATATAATATCTTAAAAGGATAATATAAATCAGTTTTCTAGCTCTCCCGAAAACCTGTTAAAAAACACATAGCACTATTTACAGGCAAGCCGACGATATGATTCATATATTGGTTCTAAGACCGCTGGTTCTAAAAACGCTTTGGTAGCTCAAAAAAAGTACGTATTATCCATGGAATGTGTGCCAGAACTAGTTCCATGGAACCAGTTTCAGAGTTGGTGTACTTAGCATCTTATAAAAAATAATCTTGGGATATTATTAAATATTATTTCGTAACCTCATAAAATCTTATATAATCAAATATAAATAAATTTTGAATACCCAATAAACTAATTTTTGGCAAATGTCATTGAAATAAGACTACAACAAAATATTCCATACACACATCAATATTTGACATAATTTCCCTTATTTCATATAATTCATGTAAAAATCAAGATGAAAAACTAAAATCATATAACAAAATTAGATTTCTGTCTATAAAATCTGTAAGTAGACTAGAGCAAACAACATCATATATTTAATGAAATATGCAAAATGTTGTTTTCTCTAAATATGAAAATATTTTGTAATAAATAAACAGGGGTATACGAAGAAAAAAAAAAATAATAATATACGAAATTTATTGAAATTACCCTTATTGCCCAAGCAATATGAATTTGAAAGCAAAACAGGAAAAAAGGGTGTCAATTGGTTGTAAATTTCTTTTTACGTTATTATATTTTTTTTTCTACGACTCTTTTGCATTTTAAGCATTTCCAGTCAATGGCATCAATGTCAAGTCAACATGTTACAAAAGTTACAACAAAAAAAAATTCTACCCATTTTTAGGATTTTTATTTTTACACATTTTATTTATGTTATGAATTTTCATATTTTATGAAAATACTCGTATATTGGATAAATGCGAAAAGTGTGTCGATAAACAAATGTGTATGAATATAAATAATATTAAATAACATTTGATTTATAAGAAAATCAGATATAAGCAGAAAATAAATAAGGTCACAAAATTTGGCAAAATAAATTGATTTCATATAGGATGACTGACAATATTAAAATAATGAAAAATATGCGGTTTAGCGAAAAATATATATTTTTTTTGTTAGTTTTTAGAGAAAAAGTAAAGAAATTTGATTTTACTAAGAGCTACTGTGGTGTTATTTATCAAGATTTCATGCCCTGCCGAAAGATTTTTTTCAGTAGAATTTGAATATAATATTTGTTCAGCTATGAAGCCAATCTTAAATATTAGGGTAACAATGGGAATTTAATTTTGTATTTTCCTTGATACCCGGGCGAAATATTGTACCACTTGGACTAACTAATATGGTGAAAATTTGAGCTAAGTCAGATAACCCTATGCCGGACGATCTCACCTAAATAAGGCCTTGAATGCAATGTAACTAATTCGCAATTTTGTTTCCTATTCAGCTTTCTGTTATTGTTTTATTGAAAAGTTGTCAATGCAGATATATACAAATATTCTGTTTCTAAATTTATATTTATTTCCTAACCTCCTCCGTATATCTTTTTCACAAATATTAGCAAATTTACTTCTAGAGTTGATTTATAGGAAGAAGAGGAAGAAAACATTTTTATTGAAAAATTTGACAGACATAAGGGAATCACCAGACTGCCGCAGTTTCGTCTCACCCAAAGACAAATCAGTGGTTAGTTTATGTGTCAACTGATCAAAGTAATTTTTAATTGTTAATTTGTCTGTATATGAAAAACTTTTTTGTGTATTGCCATGACCGGGGATTGAACCGGCAGCCCTCTGCACAGGCTATGACTCGTAGCATCACCTCTTAACAAGATACACCACGGTCGGCATAGCGCTGAGTGTGGCTAATTGATTATTTTTTTTTAGGTTCAAGATAAGGTAGCATAGGTAAGTATTTTTCAGACGGGTTGCCACAGGGCAAATAGTACTTTATGATTGCGACAATCATATTGTCATAATCTGATTCTTTAATTATCACATTTTGAAATGGTCCCTATATTATCATATTATAGTTCTACAAATCATACTATGATCCCAGTAGTATTTTCCCAAAATATTCCTAAAGCTCAGTTAAAAAGCTATGCATGTTTTATTTTATTCAAAATAGTGCATATATTTATTTAATGATTGATTTACATATTTAAATATTTTAGTCATGAAATTAATTTTAGTTATCATATCATATTACTACGAAAATAAATTATGAAAACATGTGTTACTAGCGCTTAGGAAAATATTGCTAAAAATATAATTTTATAATTCATACGAAATGCTTACAATATTTTCATAAATATCACAACATTTTCATACACTCACAATATTTTATCTTTAAAAACAACCTAAAATATACATTAAATTAATTGAAAAAACAATTAAAAACGGACTAGGTACTGATTTTTCATTATATTCAAACCATTTTTCTATCTATTTTCAAACATTGTTTAAACAGTCCATAAAAGAAATAAAAATAATTGAAAAGTCTGTTAAAACAATCTGCAATTTTTAACTGAAAAAAGGTTAGAAAAAACCGATAATGTGGTTTCTTTTTTTTATATTTGAAAGTTGTTTTTTTGTTTGAAATACACACACGTTCATGTTTTCATTGGCTATGTTTGTGTGTATGAGTAAAGAATTTCTTGTAATTTGAATTGAAATAATTTTGTTTATAAACAAAATATTTTAACAAAAAAGAAAACCAAAAATATTTGAATTTTTTGTTTTAAAACAGAAAACAGTGAAATTATTTAAATTATTTTTTCTAAAAATAGAAAACTAAAAATAGAACATTTAACTAAAAATATCAACTCTCACAGACGATACGTATTTTTGTGTTGTTTATTTTTTATTGACTTATAAAAAAAGTTAAACAATATGTTTCCATGTATATTAATTGATTTTTCAGTTGAAAACAAACTTTACCTATTACTTTTCAAATAAACCTCAATCGGTTATGGAAAATATATTGTGAGTGTACAGATTTTTAAAAAATCCCGGTGATCATATTATGGTAACGTAGGGAAATTTCCATATTTATATATATTTCACTCACAAAATAAATATAATTTACCACAAATAATGTTTAAACGTCAATCAGCTATCAATTACTAGTGGTGGTACTTATCTAATCATATACAATGATTGAATGTTTCCCCTTATGTTATCGATATTTGCTCAATCTTGCATACGCACGCTTTGCAACGTGTTCAATATTTCAAATATTAAGATTTTGATTAAATTGTGTTAAGTGATTCGTGGCAGGCCATGATGGCCAAAAAATAAAAAGATCTAATAACATAATGAAATTGATTTTGTTGCTACATTTCTTTTTTGTTCTATAAACCAATAATATTGGCCAGAAAATAGCGATGAGATAAGAGATTTGGAGTATAAAACCTAAAAATAAGCCCGAAAAAAATTCTCACACAATTGTTAAATGTACGAAAGAAAAAAATTAATAAAAGTACTTCAATTTCCGATGCCAATCAATTTCAAAAAATACAATTGCTTAACCGTCAACACAAAAAAAAAACAATGAATGCACATTCAATATCTTGTCAAAAATAAAGGGAAAAGTGAAATGCTTACACTTTTTTTTTTTTTTATTATGCACCCTCTACTTAAGATTTAATTTTCTTTTTTGTTGTACTCGTACTAGAGCTTTGTTAGCGATTTGTATTGTTTTTCAATTTCACTTTTTGTGTTTGCCTCTTTCTCTTGTAATAATCATCATTGACTTATCACTGATTTGATACGTAACGTACGTTTAACAAAATCTTCTATATTTTAGGCCTGTCACTTTGTCAGGCCAATATGCATGCAACTCGTGGTAGTTGTTCTATTACAAAAACAACAACACACAATACAAAAAATGAATCGGAAGGAAGTTAACGTACGTTTCGAGATTTTAATCATAAATGAAGAGTTTGCTTCTCTTTTTTTGTCTTCTTTGCTTTAGATCCCTTTTTTGCATATTTGTTTAGTTTGGCATCACATTACATCAGGATAAGCTGATTTTATAGATTTTAAAAATGTAATTTAAGAAAGCTTGTTATGTGACAGGATTATGCCAAACGGTCACACGTTACTCTACTAATAAGGGTTAAAAATAACACGTATGCCAGACATTTTGAAGTTAAACTGAATTTATTGAGTTGTAATGATGAAATAATGAATCTGGGAAATAAGAGATGGTTTTTTGTAACAAGTAGTTAATCTTTCTATGGTGTTTTTTGTATAATGAATAAAAATATTCCCATAAAAAATATGTACTACGTAGCAAGCAGAAGCTATTGATTAACTGAACTGAGAATTTTTGGTCCAAAATTTGATTTATAATTGCAAGTATTATTGCAACGAAAGTTTCTCAAGATAAAATTTTCAATTTGTATGAAATTTGGATCTCACTCTAAAAAATTTTTGTAAAAATGGGTAAAGTTTTGTTAATTTTACGAAAATTCGGTCAAATTAAACAGAAAATATATAATATTTTTTTGTACACAGTTCCGCACACAATACATAATACACACACAGAGTTTTTTTTTACACATAATGTGTTTACAAATAAACACATTATACGTAAAATTAGTACTCTTTAGTTAAATAATATGTTACTGAACAGAGTTGGTAAATATGCTAACTTAAATAAATACTCAGACATTTTTTAAAATGTAAAAAATTTAAATCTTTTTAAGTCAGTAGGTTTGAGGTTAAGAAGAAGAATAAACCTTCCTCATTATAAACACATTAAATTTGCAAATCAGACTAGATCTAGTTTCTGCCTTTTTATGGACAGGCTTCATCAGTGATCTTCCATTAAATTGTATTATTGTTTATATTTTTATTGTCAGATTGAATTAAGAAAAAGTTAAAACCGATTATTTTTTGTGAATTACCTCATTTCTACAAGGATTTTTTTCTGGAAATTTCGACATAAGAATGAAAATATTTTGGTAATTATTCTTCAAGCATGTGGTGTCTAAACCTCTTTTCAAAATTCTTTTAAGTTCAATAGTTATAACAAATTTTAATTATACCAATTTTATACAAATGCCTTAAAATCTCAAACCGACGAATTTCGATATAAGCGATTATGCGATAATAACCCAGATATTAACATTATATTTAATTTAATTTTAATTTTTTTAATTTCTTCGATTTTTAAATTAATTGCAATATTTATACCCTACACCACTACGTGGTCAGTGTATTATAAGTTTGTGCTGATGTTTGTAACACCAAAAAATATTGGTCCTTATAGTATACCGATCGGCTCAGAATTTTTTTTATTTCGATTTAACGATGTCCGTCTGTCTGTCCGTCCGTCTGTCCATGCATTTTTGTGCGCACTCTACAGGTCGCAAATATTAAGATATTTTGATGAAAATTGGTAAACCGACTTATGTCGGCCCAAGGACGACGCCTATTGATTGTGATTGAAATCGGGCCATGTTTAGACCTAGTGCCCATATAAGGGTCCCCCCAAAATTATATTGTTTATACGCTGCAGGTCACAAATATTAAGATATTTTGATGAAATTTGGTACACAGACCTATGTTGGCCCAAGGACGAAGCCTATTGATTTTGGTGAACATCGGTCCATGTTTAGACCTAGTGCCCATATAAGGGTCCCCTCAAAATTGGCTTGGTTACAAACTGCAGGTCGCAAATATTAAGATATTTTAATGAAATTTGGTGCGCTGACTCACATTATAGAAAGTTTTGACACAAGCCCCATTTTAACCCATTCGAATTTCGGATCCAAACATTAGTTGGCTTTTAACCAGACTGGTGTAGGGTATTGTATAGTCGGCATGCCCGACTTTAACCTTTTTACTCGTTTTATTTAAAATAATTTTCTATTTTTAACTTCACAATTTCTTCAGGAAGATGCTACACAATGGAGTAGCGAAATATCGAAAATAAAAAACTTTTTATATATAAAAAACAAACCTTAAGCTCAAAGAAATTGTGAAGTTAAAAAAAAGGAAGGTTAAATAAACAACAAGAATTTAAAATAATTTTCATTTTATTTATTTATTTCATTATAAAACTCATTATTAATAAAAAACTAACTAAAAATTCATTAATTGTTTTATTAAAAAAAAAAAATGTTTTTGGGTGGCTTAAATTTAAACACCGCTGTAGTAAGTATACGCATTTTTGGGAATTTCTACGCATAATCTAGGGTTTTTGCCCATTTTCTGTGCAGTTTTACACATTTTTTTTGTAAATTATTATGCGTTTAAAAAAGCTCGCAAAACATGCTTTTTACATAAAAATTTAGTAAATTAACACAGTAATTTAAAAATTTCATTTAATTTTTATTCATTTTCAATGTAAAATTACACATTATTTGTGCACCAACTTACACATAAAGTGCGTATTTTTTCAATTACAAACATAGAGTAAATTTACCCAATTTATGGTAGGAGTACAGTTTCCTAATATAAGCTGGGTAAATTGCAACAGAATTTAATTAGAGTGTCTGTGACAGAAACCTAAAACTAATCTAATTCTTAAGAAAATCAAAAAAGGGGAAGAAAATCGGCTATTTTCAGGTAATTTTTTTGCTTTGGAGAATAAAAAAATTTGCAGATTTCGGAATAAAATGTTCATACGAGTCGTAGGTACACTAGACTCGTATGAACACAAAAAAAAAATTCGCGGTACACCTTCAAATATAAAGTGTTTTTCCAAGGCAATTCCAAAAAAAATTTTTTTTTGCCTGGGTCGCCTTTTTTAATTTTTCGTTTTAGCTTCGGATTTTAAAGTGTGATATATCGATTTTTTTGCCTCGAGGAGACTGGTGTTTTGCTATAAAGGAAAAATCCAATGGAAAAAAATGTAAAAAGGCGACCCCTACGTTCGACAACCAAAAAATTAAAAAAATTTCTGCTAGGTTTATCGAAAAACTTCCTAAGCAAAAGTTTAATGATTTTTTCCGGGGTTTAATTTTCTGACATTAGGGTGTTACATTTGGGTGTTAGCAACTGATGTGGGCGCTGTGGTGTAATGGTTAGCGCGTTGGACTGTTACACGTGAGGTTGCGGGTTCGAGCCCCAAACAAGGCAACATCAATTTATGAAAAATAATAATATGTATGAGTTTTTTCTATCCCTCATACATAACGCAGCGTCCTCCTTCGGTGTTCCCATAGCACTTAACCCAACCGAAGTAAAATAATATAACAGGGCTATGAACTAAAAAGCTTCAACAAAGTTCGCCAACTTACCAACAGATGGCGCGCAACAACTGTTCTAAAATTCAACATCTCGCGCAATTACAGTGTTGCCATATTTGAAACCCTTCATCTTTCACCACCTTTCACTTCACACGTTAATTAGTAGGAAGAATTTCCTGAGTGTTGCTTCTCTATTAAAAAAAAAAAAAAAAAAAATACTAGAACGGCATATTTGAGGTCAATGATACTTAGAGCAAAACATTAGTCCCCCCGAATGAAAAACACCGATGTATCAGATCCGACTGTAAATGCCAAACATGAAAAATGTAAAATAGCGACCCCTACGTTCGGCAAAAAAAAAATTTTTTTTTTGAAAACTCCTTGCAAAAATAATTTAGATTGGACGGTGTGCGGCGAACTTTTTTTTTTGAGGTAGGGTCTAAGGAACACTCTAATTAATTTTTGTTTAAATTTATTTATCTTCAAATACGTCAAATTATAAAAATGATAAAAACATTAGAAAAACGGTGTCTTTAAGGGAAAGTCGGAAATATAGTTTATATGGGCGATAGCTTTAAATAAGGACCGATCCTAGCTAAAATCCTTAGCCCTATGTGAGTCAGTGTACCAAATTTCATTAAAATACCTTCGTTTTATAGACCTAAGCCAGCGAGCAAGCCCATTTTTTTAGAGCCTTTATAAAGACACTACACGCAGAAAACAGCTTCAGTTCTGATAACCGCATTTGTAGCCAATCGCATGGTTCGGTTGTGGTAGCCGAATTTTTCAGTTGTGTGAATAGAAAACCAACTGAGACAGGACTAATTTGACTTTGGCAATGGAATTTCAGTTGTATCAAGAATAATTCGTTAGCTGCAACCGAAAAATTCATTTGATGCAACTGGACCATTCGATTGGCAACAAATGGGGTTGTCAGCACCGAATCTGTTTTCTGGGTGTACACATGGACCGATGCTAAAAAAAATCAACGGGCATATGAATCAGTGTACCAAGTTTCATTAAAATATCTTAATATTTGCGACTTTTATCAGAGCAAATTTTAAGGAGACTTTTATATGCTGACTAGGTCTAAGGTCTACAAAGGACTGATGCTAAATCAATCAACAGACTTTGTTCACGGGCGCATGTTGATCAGCGTATCAAATTTCATGGAAATATCTTCGTACTTGCCTTCCATAGAGTACGAAAAGGCTAATTTTGGGGGGGGGGGGGGGGGGAGGGCCTTTATATGGGCACTGGTTTAAACATGGACCGAGTTTAACCAAAATCAACTGGCTTTGTCTTTGGACCGATATAGGACGGTGCACCTCATCATTATTTTTATTTTCTGTTCAGTTTAAGATCATAGGTATATGGCAAATTTCAAACAGAATTCACAATTTATTTTACAACAAACAGAGAAAAAACTTATGAAAAAAAACTTCCCTAGAACCAATGGTTGAAAATTAATGCATTTTCAAGTGCTACCAAGCACTCTCATCAGATTGTCTTTATGGGGTTCTCTATAGGTTATAATGTAGATTTTAGTTTTTTATATTTACATTAACTCAAAGTGAAGAATTTTATGAGAACTAAACTCAAACATTTTTACTTAGTTATTTATATTACAACGAAAATGACACGTATTTTTACGAAGCTATTATTTTTCTCTATGTTATAGTTGTTGCTATAAACTAAAGTTCCTTTAGTAGTAAAGCAATTATTTGTATGTTGTGTTTTCAACATTAGTTTCCTACACTCAAAACTTTAAATTTAACGAAAAGTTTCATTCATTCAAGACAATTCTTTTAGTGTACTATAACAACCCCCAGTTTTAAAGTCATTTTAAAAATTCAGTATGCAAATTAATGATAGCAATAGTATATGCATTAAATGTAAACATTTATTTTATAAAATAACAAATTAATATTGTTAATTTACTTTATAATTGTATTATTTTATTGGTTACAATCACCAATGACGGCCAGAATTAAAGCAAAGTGAATAATTATACTTTTTAACATTTTAATTAATGACGCAGAGTCATAAAACATTTTAAATATGGAATAAATCTAAAACAAGGAAATTCTTTTTCAAAATAAACAAAGAAATTTCAAAATGTTGAAAGTTGTAAAAAGGGTCAATGATTTAAATAAAAAAATGGTCTTAATTATAAACCAAAATTAACTACCCTCAAAATTAAAAATCAGAAACACACACAGACAGACAAAAGACAAGAAAACTCTTTTGACATTTGATTACAAAGGAGTTTTCAACAACAAATTCTACCAAGTAAGAGATTTATAAATTAATAGAAAATGACTAAAACTTTGATGACTTGTGCCAAGTGGTCTTTATAAAGGAAATGAACCCTCTTAACGAGTACTTGTGTAAAAGTAATAGTAATTTTTCTTCTTTCAAACTAACAATTGCATTTTTCTTATCATTGTACTTTTACTTGAGTTTCTCTATTTCAAATTAACAATTTTTCTGTCTTTGCTGAAAACCTCTAGATAACTTGGGCATTAACACTACCAGAGACACAACAAAGACAAAGAACGCCACAAACAAAAAGTTGTTGTTTTCCAATTTACGTTTAAATACTCTAGAGTATATTAATCATGGCTTTACGGTAATCACTGACTTTTAATCTATTTGTAACAGTCACTTTTGGCATAACACCCTATACTCCAATATACATATATATACTTGTAAAAAAGCACGCACCCATCCTACTTACACCACCTCCCCTCTAATCATGCGTTTCATTAGGTTTCTTGGCAATAAAGGTAAGAAAAAATAGAAATTCTTTCTAAACAAAATCTATTTATTGTATTGCAAGGAAGTTACAAAAAAAAATTTTTTATTTACTTTTAATACTTTTTGTTTTATTTTTTCGATTTAGCCTCCCCCGTTCCACTGCTGTTTTGATATAGCCCGAAAAAATATCCAATTATAATTGCTCTTATCATTACTTGAAGTAAAGAAATAAATACTACAGTCTTGTTATTTTTATTTATAAACTTTTTTGGAAAGCACTATATATCGATGGTCATAAATTGATAGCACTTAGCAGCAGTGTTTTTTTTACTCTTTTTTAAGAATTCATAATTTATTTAACAACAAATAGAGAAAAACTTATGAAAAAACTTTCCTACAATCAATGGTTTTCAATTAATGCATTTTCAAGTGCTACCAAGCACTATCATCATGTAGACTTAAAAAGGCTTCAACCGTTTCAAAGCAGAAACGTGTTAAAATTTGAATTTTTAGTCAAAAATTCTACGCTAACAGGTGCGATAGAGCTACAAAAAAATATATCTCAAAGGTAAAGGTTTATATTTCCACAAAGTTTGGTCAACAACTATTCGGCACAAATACGCCAAAAGACCCTCTTCATCATAAGGAAGAATTAGCACCCTAATCTCAATTGGTATAATATGGTCATTTTATGACCATCAATACATTATGTTAGCATTATTCCCCCCCTTTTAGTTGCAAATTTATGTAGCTTATTTGCTCTTGCAATTCACTTGTTTTTCCAATTTTACCAATATGGCATTTTAATCCTTATAATCAGTTTTGATATTTATCTTCTCTGTACTTTTTGTCTAAGGAACATTAATTTTGTTAGAGGTGTATGTTTTCTATACACTGGTTTAGTTTTTTTAAGTTTCTTTTTAGTTGTTGTTAAAAGAGCAAATCCCAAAGTTTAATTGAAGTCGAAATTGCTTGTCAAAGTATTGATATGAAGTGATAAGTATTAATTTCTAAGATTTAATCATTTTAACTAGAAGATTTGTTTTGAAGGGAAATTAAAGATTTGTTACAAAAATAAAACAGACTCTATACTGTTCAGTTCCTCGAACGAATCTGCTTCCAAATTGGGAAGCAATCCAAAATGTTCTGAGATTTTGATGAACCCCAGTAAAAATAGAAATGATTTTAGAAACAATGCACATTTTTCAACGCTACTTTTTTCTTTCCCTTTCAAAAATGCAATAAAAGAAGGCAGAGTGTATGATATTGTTGTATTTTTGTTGTAATTTATTGCTTCTAAATGGGACATCGCGAAAAAAATCATGTCGTATACCCGCAGTGAATGAAGTACTACTTTTTACAGCATTTTTAGAAGCAGCTTCTTTTATTGCGGATACGTGACAGGAATCTGGTTCGCAATGTCCCACTTAGAAGCAATAAATTCACTTTTTCCAATTAATTAACCTGTTGCTTTCTTTGGAAAGGAGATACAAAAGAGACGAAAGGTGGCGAAAGATGGAGCCCATCAAATATGGCAACATTGTAATTGCGAGGGGTGTTGAATTTAGAATGCGCCATCTGATGGAGAGTTTTCGAACTTTGTTGAAACTTTTTAGTTCCTAATCCTGTTATGTTATTTCATTTCGGTGAGGTAAGTGCTATAAGAAGCTGATATATATTGTTACGAAATTGGATTAATCTAGTATAGAAAATCCTCGAATTTTGGAAGAAAGATGTCCCGAGAGACGGGATTTACTAAACCGTCAAACTGGCAGCAATACATTTATGTATAATCAGTATAATGTTAAGTACAATAGTTGGAAGCTCTGTTATGAATAACATAAGTGTTATAATTTTAGAAGCACTGGGATTTTCTGTTATGTTCTACATCCACGGCCGTTACTATATAAGCAAGTCGCGTATTGCCATTTAAGGAGTTAAGTTGCGCCAAGTTAGTTGTATACTAGAGTTTGTTAATTTAGTATTAGCATTGTATAGTGAGTTTCACACTAGCGTTTGTATAATTTGTGGGTGTGGTATACAGTTATAAAGTAGCAAAGTGTTAAATATATAAGGGTATAAGCTCAAAATCAAACTAAAGAGTGTGTGTTATTTTAATTGCAAAGAGCACCAACCCAGTTTATCTAAACGAGTTAAACGTACGTTTTTGAGGGACAACCTAACCTAAAGTAATACAGAGTTAAATAAACAAGTGTAAAGCTAAATGAAACTTAAGAGAGTGTAAACAAAGAAGAATATAAGGTCAATCAAGCAAAGTGTAAGAGTTATTTTATTATGTAAGAGCACCAGCCCGGTTTATCTAAAGGAGAGGTAAAAATGTAACAATGTTATTTTTCCTAACAAATTATTTTTCCAATTAGCTGTTGCCGTCGCTGGTTATCGAACCCGCAACATTATGTGTAACAGTCCAAAGCGTTAACCATGACAACACAACCTCACATTATTTTGATTGAAAGTTCAACTTATATAAATTTCTAAGTGGTTTATTGCAATATCTGTTGGTTATGAAATCGTTTTCCTTTTCGAATTTTTTCAAATGTCCTCAACACCAGGGTTATTGGAAAAAAAAATTCAAAAAATTCTCCTAAATATTTAATCAATTGTCATCTGCTCAATCAGAAATTGTAATCTGCTCACAAACAGCACTTTAGAAAAGTTTCCTGCAAAGAAACCAAACAAAAATACTTGCTTCATATTTTCACACACTTAAGCTTCCCACTTTACCCCACATTGCCGCATATTAATATTTCTTGTTGGTCTAATTAATTTCTAAACATCATTTAAATAAATATATTTGGCAAATAATGACAAATCAGAAAAGAAAATAAATAATGAACTTCACCACAGGGTTTTTTGGGGAATTTTTTTTAACACACGCATAATTAAAACGAAAATATAACTCCCCTTTATAAAAAAAACCAAAATCATAAAGTTAACTTTTGGGAAGTAACATAAAAAACAACTGGATAGATATCCCCAAAATATGTTTATTCATATTGAAAGGAAAGGAAAAAAGGAACGTAATAGGGTATGTGAGTGTATCTTCTGGTTTTAATATTACCACACGACAACACAACAACATTTAAATAATCAAAATAACAAACTCCAAGATAAAATTTAAAAAGAAAATGGAATTGGGCAGAATTACAAAAGGAGCGACTAGCGCAAAAACGAATCATAGTGTTTTAAGTTTCACAGCGATACTGAAAATATTTATCTCACTTGTTTTGTCACTGCAATAGTACGTTAAAAACATATTTAAAGTTACTTAAAGAAGAATTAACTACATTAAGAGAATTATGTCGGACAAATTAACTGTAATTGCAGTTAAAAAAGTATACACTGCAATTGAACATCAAATTAGCTGATATTGCTCTTATTTTAATTAAAATTGCAATAATTTTAAATAAAATTGCAGTTAAAAATAACTAAAATCATAGTTAATTCCAATAAAATTGCATTGCAGACTTTACTATATTAGAATAAAATTTTTTCATATACTCATAGATTAGGATTTATCATATTTACGTAAAGCTTTATTAATAACCATCCAATTAAATATTTCATCATACTTAGTAAACATTGGCAAAACTTTTAACTTGTTAAAGATTTTCATTAATATTGTAAAGCTTTCTCTGCTGATTTAATTACTTTAAGTTATCGCTTGTCGCCTTCATTGTATTACGACTCCAAAGTAGCAAATGTGTCAGTAAATCGTTGTTTACAAATGATAAAGGGAGATTGTACTAAATAATAAAAGAATAGACGGACAAAACTTGTTAAAAGAAATTGCGCGTATGTTGAAACAAGCAACAACAATAAAATCACTTCTTAAAAATGACAACATGCAGCAGCAAGTGCAAAATAAAAGAAAACAAGTAGGATAAACAAATACTTTACCAAAAAGAAAACAACATTTTTGAAACTTTTTTTATGTAAATTAAACGAAAAAAATTTAAAACTTTTTAACTTTTTATAAAATACCTACACTGAGAAAATCATCTTTATGAGATCACTGAATTAAATCAATAAAGTCTCAGTGGTGTTCTGCCAAAGGAACATTTCATTAAAGTACATTTTAAATTTTTATGTAAATTTACTACTAAAAAATTTTTAAAATTATATATAATATTAAGTAAATTCAGTAAATATTAATACCAAATGCATAAAACTGTTTAGTTTACACTTTCATATTCAAAAATACACTCTCAAAGTAGTTTTAGATATAATGCGTTAACAATTAAACAATTTATGACTAAAATTACACACACGAAATGTATGCGATATTTTATGAAAATCGAAATCTATATGAACATGCCTGATCATGCATAGACTTGTAAATGATCATGCATGGGAATACGTGATCATATACTTCCATGCCTAGTTCAATGTATGACCATACATGCTCTCATATATTTCCATGTATCTTGGGATTCAAAACTTGAGGGTTTAGGCTTACAAAATATTTACATCCTCTTTTATTATTGGACTGTATTGTATTTAATTCAGTAAAGTTAGGCACAAACCTGGTAAAATTACGCATAATTTCTGACATCTTTTAACGCATTTTCAATGTAAATTTACGAATTTTGTGTGTAATTGACTTACACATTATATAACTAATTTCTTTCATTTACTTACTGGGAGTAAATTTATAATATTTAGAGTTCAAGGTCTGTTTCCTACTACAAGTTGGTTAAATTTAAACAAAAACGAGTAAAAAAGTTAAAATCGAGCATGCCGAGAATATAATACCCTACACCAGTCTGGTTAAAAGCCAACTAATGTTTGGATCCAAATTCGAATGGGTTCAAATGGGACTTGTGTTAAAATTTTCTATAAAATGATAAAAGACAAAATCGGAAATATAGCCCATATGGGCGATAGGTCCAAATTGGGACCATTTGAGTCAGCGAAGTCAATTTTTTCAAGATATCTTAATATTTGCGACCTACAGCGTGTAACGAAGCCAATTTTGGGGGGACCTCTATAGGGGCACTAGGTCTAAACATGGACTGATTTTATCCATAGGTTTCGTCCTTGGGCCGACGTAAGTAGGTGCACTAAATTTCATCAAGATATCTCAGTATTTGCGACCTGTAGAGTGCGCACAAGGATGCATGGACAGAGAGACAGACGGACGGACGGACAGATGGACATCATTAAATCGAAATAAAAAGTGATTCTGAGTGGGTCTAAGTCCAATATTTTTTGGTGTTACAAACATCAGCACAAACTTATTATACCGTCTACACGTAGTGGTGTAGGGTATAATTAATTACAGCGTATATTTTAAAAACAAGTTCTGTAATGAGGCTTATTATTAGCTGAATCTTAAAATATTTCCATTCATATGGTAAAAAAAAACTCTTAAGCATAAAAAAAACATTTTCTCTATGTATTCAAAAGTCTTATGAAGATGCCAGTAATTTTGTGGTGTTGTCTCTTTGTGGATCATAGATGTAAAATCACTTCATGATTACAAAATGTGTAATCAAAAGTAAAACAACATAGACAATCTTGCAGTTTTTACATTTGTGAATGTTTCTAAATATTGCCATCACTGACACTGCACTGTGGGCCGGGATCCCCATTTTTTGGCCAAAAGTACAATTCAGGTAAAGGGAAAATGTGTTTATATATTTAAAATCTAGGATTGTTGAATATTTCGTGAGTGAAATAGTGTATCATTGTGGTTACTCATTGTTAGTTGGCGAAAGTTCAAAGTCAGTTTTTTAATTTTGTGACATTTTTTATTTTATAATGATGCAATAAAAAAGTCATAAGTAAACAATAATTTGTTCCAAAAACAATCTCAAATTATAAAACTGAAACTAGTTATCAAAAAAAATAGACACCTGTTAAGTATTTACGAAAAAAGCAACAAAATTATTAATTTTACCTCAAAAATATGGGTTTTTTGAAAAAAAAGCTCCAAAATGTTCCAAGAGATATTTGAAAAACTTGAACGCCAATGTGTTCCATAAGATGTCTTCTACCTAGGTTTTTGCGACCGTTTGCGACCGTTCATAAACTTTCGAGATGATGCCCTTTAACCGAAAAAGTACCTACAGATTCGCTGATTTCCAGCATTCCAGAGTTTTAGTAAAAACTTAAAAATAGCACTAAAAATTACCTTAAATGAAGGTTCTGTTTTCTCACACAGACTAGCCCCCTAAAGTCCAGGTTTGTGGGACATTTAAGTGCCAATTCTGAATAAGAACGAAATTAACCCTTAAACACATTTTAAGTTTTGACTTATTTCTGGCATTGAAGTTAAATTTTCAACTTTGATGTCTTCAGAGACTGATAGTAGAATTTCATGACAAATATTTTTGCGGAACATTTTAACCCTCTAACTCTTCAATTTATGGGTGTTTTTTGACACTTTTAAAAAAGGGCCAAAAAAGACCCTTTAATTGCAGAGTTAGAGGGTTAAAATGTTCCACAAAAATATCCCTCGTAGTGTTTTACATAAGTCCGCTGAACGTATCCTATACCTAAAATGGAAGATTCTCATGGTTTCCAATGCCGATTCACAATAAACAGTTTCATAAGAGTGGAAATTTTAAGCCCCAAAAACACAGGGCCAGACGAAAACTTTTAATACGACGATACATTTATATTTTTCTTTGGTCCCTCTGCCAGAATTAGTTGTCATCAGAACCTTTTTTTTTGTACAGTGTAATTTATTTGCCAACACATAACAATTTTAAATTTATGACCGCCATATTGGATCCGCCATGTTGAATTTTTAAAATTTTATTTCAGATTCGTAATCTGCTACCCAAAAACTTCACCTGGTGGAAATTTGAAGTAAATCAGACGACATAAGAAATTTAATGAAAAAATTGTTTGTCGCCATATTGGATCCGCCATTTTGAATTTCAAAATTTTAATTTCAGATTTTTAACCAGCGGAATCTAGACCTATATAATTCATTAGTTTAAGTCCAATATATTAGAAACTAAAAATTAATGGCCGCCATCTTGGATCCGCCATTTTGAATTATATATTTTTTATTTCAGATTCGTGATCAGCAACAACCAAACCCCCCTTTGTGGTATCTTTTAGTCTCATATACTTAATATTCTAGCTTTGGCCAAAATTCGATGATGCTGGCCCACTGTGCACTGGCTGCTTAGTCTTCTTAGAATATCCTGTCGTTTCGTATAAAGCTTCCGTTCTATTTTGTTACAGAAACAAACGCTTAAGGCAATTTTAAATGTGTTTCTGTCACACAGCTACTAAAATATTCTAACACTACAGGAGTTATACAATATGTATGTAAAATAAGGTTGAAAAAATAAAATATAAGTAGAATTTCCCTTAACTAATTTATGCCTACCCTAAATATAGTTTAAAAACTAAGAAAACCAACTGCGAACAGTTTGTTGTTCATCATGCTTTAAGTTTGTGACAATATACGAAAATTTATTATAATTATAATATATTTTTGGTTTACCGACCTTGCGAATATTGAACACTTCACTCAAACTAAATGATCAAAAATGCATCAAATGAGTATTTTATAATTAAAACTTAACCCAGCAAAAATAATTAGAAGTAATGCTTTAAAAACCAGTTCTATCACTACTTAACAAGTATCCGTTAGTGTATTTGTACTGCTTTTTTAGCAGCAATTCGGAACAACTTCAAAAAATCACTTCTTTCATTGCTTCCAATATTGCTATATTTTTACAGCCTTTTTAGAATTACTTCTGAACAACTTCATGTGCTTCTAAAGCATAATTGCTCTAAAAGTTATCCTAAAAAGTGATTTTGGTATCATTTAATATTTCCAAACAGATGATTGCGGGTTCGTTTCCCGCGTTTTATTAATTTTTTTTTAATATTTATAATTAAGTTGTTTAAATTCAATATTTTTTTTAATTTTTAAAAATATATATATTGTATATAAAAAAATTATGAGAAATTGCTTTTTAGGCAGCCGTGAAAATAGTGCTGAAAACAATATTGAATTGGAGTGCACCTTTTACACTTGTTTAATAAGTACTTTTATTGAAGAGATTAAGCACAATATCTCGCAAAGACAAAGTGGTGTTTTTATGCCAGTTAACTTTTATATCAAAGAATAGATCAGCGGTAGAGAGCTAGACTAGCAATCATGAGGTCGCAAGTTCCATAACCGATGGCGACAATATAAAAACTTTTTTTTTAATTTTTTTTGAGAAGAATTTGATTAATAATTTTTAAAGATAGTATAGTTTTATATACAAAATAAAATACAAATTTTTAAACATCATTTTCTAAAAATGGTGCTTTTTTACTAGATTTGGAATCAGCGTACCGTGGTTTATTAGAAAACATGCATTGCAGGAGAAGGTTCTTGAAAAACTTAAAATTTCTCAAATAGTGTTATTGCCAAAAGCCTCAATCTAGGAGAATTTTAAAATATTTAAGGGGACATTTAAAACACTATAAACACTAAAAAAATATTTATTTTAACATGAAAATCTAAATGTTTACCTTTTTTATAATGATATTAAAAATATTATGCAATTTGGTTCGATTATTTTTTGCTATTTTACCACTTAGTTTTTTATAAACCAATAAACAGTTTTAGTTATTATTCCATAAGTTTTTGGCCTTAATTTTAGGAGTGTAATAAGTGCTTTTGGTGTGCACAAATAATAATTTAAAAAAGTAAGCAAAAAATTTAAAAAATATTTGTTTTAAAGAAAACCATTGCTATTTTCATAATAGTATAAATACAATTGTTTATGGTTTTCTTTAAAACAAATATTTTTTAAATTTTTTGCTTACTTTTTTAAATTATTATTTGTGCACACCAAAAGCACTTATTACTCTCCTAAAATTAAGGCCAAAAACTTATGGAATAATAACTAAAACTGTTTATTGGTTTATAAAAAACTAAGTGGTAAAATAGCAAAAAATAATCGAACCAAATTGCATAATATTTTTAATATCATTATAAAAAAGGTAAAAATTTAGATTTTCATGTTAAAATAAATATTTTTTTACAAAAATCTCAGTTTAACGTTGAAACACTAGCCGTTTTACTTATTTGTCTACCAGTTTTTTTTGTGAGTGTAATTCGCTTAATTTTTTACTTAATAATACAAACATTTATTTTTTTGGAAATATAATATTCTATTTTTACTATTTTATTAAACTAATGTTCCTTGTCATGACCAAAAACAACATTTTCCTCGAAATCCGCAAAAATCAAATCGACAAGGTAAGGGTTAACGTTAATTATTTCGTCCAAAAATTTTACCATAGTAACTTCAAACATTATGTTATAATATTTCAAATCACATTTCCTAAAATTAATTGGTAGTAAGCAAAAAATTGACTTCTTTTGTACATTAAAAAAAAAATCTGGGGTCATTTTGGGCACCAGGTCCACATGGGTTAATGATGTCCAAAAATTTTTTTTGTCAACCTTGGGTAGCGATGATATAAAAAACAACTAACATTACAGAAGTAGCTAATTTTTAATTTTAAATATTTTGTGGCAGCAAATAATCCGTGTTATCACCAAAAAACGCAATTTCCTCGAAATCCGCAAAAATCAAATCGTTACCCTACCCAAGTGTGCCAGTGGATATTTTAAATTTTTTTTAATTTCATTCTCTAAGGTGTTCTAAACAAGCTACTGGACTCCAAACCTCAATTTTTTCGGTTTCGTTGAAGAAAAAATTTTGAAATTTGAAATTAGAGATTTCAAAAACGTCCCAAAAATTTTGTCCGCGTATGACGTCATCTTACGACAGGTTTACGACATCCAATAAAAAATCTTGTTCCATATCTCATAGCCTTGAGTCTTTTAAGTAAAAAAATTATAACTTAGTAATCGATTTCAAAAATATTTATGACGTGTGGTCGAATTTCTCAATAAAGTAATAATTTAACCTTTTTTGGTCTGGGGCATTATTTATTACTGGGCTGGTTCTTAACCGAATTTGAATTTTTATACCTTTTTGAATAGACAATTATCTCTTTATATCAAATAATTTAACATGTAGAATAAAATTTTTTCCCATAATTGAAAAATTTACATAAGTCTCGAAAAAAGTCATTTTTTCCCCTTATAAACGCATTTGCAATTTTCAATCGCTTTGAGCGACCTCTAAACATTTTTCGATTGGCCCAAAACTTCGTATTTATCACTTTTTTGGCCATTCGCATATTTCTGGGGGGTGAGACCTTAAGATTTAACACTTTTTTTTTTAAGGGCCACCCTATTATCTACCTACCGAAGAAGTTTCCATAGCTGAGTTATTAGACAGTTTCTGAACTATCTTAACCAATATTATTGTGAAATTATATTTTTATACATCTTCTAAGTACTTTCTGTTTAAATATTTTTCTTAAATCATTTAATTTTAAACAAGCACTTTTTTCTGCATAGTTGCATAATTTCATTAGCAACCGTTAACTAGAAAATCTAAATGTTAAAAAAAGGAAGTTAACTCTTTTACTTTTTAACAACACACAAACAAAAAGTTGCCATACTGTTTTACAACACACATCACTTTAAAACAAGGTTAAACGAAGCGTTAAAATTATAAGCAAATTAATTTTGTAAAACAACACAACAACAATTCAACTTTGTGTTTTTTTCTTCTTTTTTTTTGCTGATGCTGCTCCTGTTTTACAGTAATAAAACAACCTCGAACAATTATTTACAAGAAGAAGAAAAAAGTGAGAAAAATAATGTCAGACATTATTTGAAGCAGAAGATAGAAAAGAGAGGTGAAAATATTAAATACTAAAATACTCTTATTAACATACAGAGTTTTATATGAACATAATTTTTTATTTTTTTACTTTAGTTTTGTTTGAAAGTCTACAAATTATTTAACAAACTTTTCTTGTTAAGTTTTATAAGCCAATTTAACAATCTAACTTAACCTTTCTGTTTCGCCCTCAAACCTTAACATTTTCATGTTCGATAAGATATCATAATTTTTATATAGAAAACGTGTATGGATTTTTTTTATATTCAAACCCATGAAATTAAGCATATGCATAGTATGTGTATATAACCCAGCAAAATTTTTTAGGAGTAGTTCATTTTTATGTATTTTAAATCAATTCTGTCATTACTGTTGTAGAGAAATTAAAGCAGTAAAAGTTTATTTATGACTAATCAAAATTATTTTTTCATTGAATACCAAAATATAAAAGGAAACTATGTTTTGCAATTATTGTGTCTATAAGTTTCCAACAATTACGGCAAAACAAAAATGGTTGAACCTAGTTCCTGGTTACCGAAAATGAATGTAGTTTTTAGCCTATAATAATGGGGCTGAACCCCATAAGTTAAGATCTATTTAGACTCTAAATAGATCTTATAGCTCATTTAGACAGCGAAATTAATCTACTTTATTAAAGTTAATCTAACGTTTTAATCTTAATCGTTTACACATGCATTTTTTGCACAGTTAAAAGATTAACTTGACAGTTAAAAGTTTATATTTATCAGTTTAAAATACAAAGGTGGCGCCGCACAGTGCTTTGCTCCCATATAACGATTCGACAAAAATAGAAAGAGTGTAGAGAGAGTTTTGAAATTTGGTGCACTGACAAAGAACCCCATAGTTAAGAAAAATTTTAATTTTTGGAAATATCGGACCAAGGACACGCCCACCTCCCATAAGTCATGAAATTTAAAAATATTATATTAGCTACATAAATGGACTTAAAATTATAAAAATTATCCATTGAGATGCACATAAAACTGGAAGCGTTTGTGTAAGTTTTTATCAAAATCGAAGCAAGGACTTTTAGTGCTGCCATATATCCTTTATTTTAAATTCTTTATAAAACCTGCAAAAATTATTCGATTGCGATGAAATTTAGCACGTGAATTGATATAAGGTCAAGCCATATTTGTGCCAAATCGATTCATTAATAATAAAAAAAATACCTTTAACAAAAAATGGGTTTTAAACCCTTAAAATTTATTTTCTAAAACAAAAAAAAAATTAAGTAGGATTAAAATAGGAAACCATGTGAATCCTCTATTTTAGGCATAGGCTATGTTCAGCGAACTTATGCAAAATACTACGGGGCATATTTTTGTGGAACATTTTAACCTTCTAACTCTTCAATTAAAGGGACTTTTTTGGCCCCTTTTTAAAACGGACTAAAACGACCCGTAAGTTGAAGAGTTAGAGGGTTAAAATGTTCCGCAAAAATATTTGTCATGAAATTCTACTATAAGCCTTTGAAGACATCAGCATTGCAAATTTAACTTAAAGGCCAGTAATAAGTAAAAACTTAATATATGTTTAAGGGTTAATTTCGTACTTATTCAGAATTGGCGCTCAAATGTCCCACAAACCTGGATTTTAGGGAGAAGCCATGGGAATCTTTCATTTTAGGTATAGAATGTGTTCTGCGAACTTATGTAAAACACTACGAGTAACATTTTTGTGGAACATTTTAACCCTTTAACTCTTCAACTTATGGGTCTTTTTTATTCCTTTTTAAAAAGGGTCCAAAAAATTCCCTTTCATTGAAGAGTTAGAGGGTTAGAATGTTCCACAAAAATGTTCCTCGTAGTGTTTTACACAATTCCACTCAACACATCCTATACCTAAAATGGAAGGTTCACATGGTTTGAATACTAAACACTCTTAAATGCGTGAAAATTGAGTAAAAATCATGAATTTAGGTTTTTCAAAAAAAAAACATTTTTTTTTAATTTGTGGTAAAAAATAGTAACTAATTTTTTAATGATCTATTATATAACAGTATAAACTTACAAAAAAAAAGGAAAAAAATATCTAATTTTATATAATTTTTTTTTATACTCCATCAAACTTAAGTAATTTTTGGATTTTCAACAAAAAAAATGTCTTTTTAGGAGAAATAAAAATAATTATTTTGCAAATTTATACAAAAATCTATATTTTAATTTAACTACAAATATATTGAAGTATTTAATTAAAAAAAAAAATCTTCAAACCAGTTTTTAAAAAAATTTATTTTTAAGAATTATTTTCGTGAAACAATTAAAACCCATTTTTCTGTTCAGTCATTTTTGTATAAAATTCTCTGATTTTAGCGCCCTCTTGTGGCGGCAAAAGCAGTCACACCAAATATTTTTTTTTACATTTATTTAAGTAACTTTATTATATTTCAAAAAATGTGTCTTTAATCTTAATTTGAGACAAAAATTTTTTTTTTACTTTTTGTCCATGGGACGATGCACTGTGCGACGTTAGCGATCTGGCATATGCTAAACATGGATAATGTCGGCGTTAGCAATATATTTGTCGAAGGCGCCAAAATATTTTTGCGTCTACATCATAACGTTAGTTTTTATGTGACTTTGTGTGTTTTTTAGTGTTTCCAACCATCATTAAGCTGCCTACACACTAGGGAACATACTTAAAAAAAGAGAGCATTTTTTGTGAATGTGTGAGGGCGTTTGTGTGTGTGTGCGTGTTGAGAGCGTGCATTTCGTGTTTACAAAATTTTTTGATATTTTTTGTTCCCTCAACCATGTTCCCTAGTGTGTAGGCAGCTTTATAACAAAAAAACAGACGTTGCATTAGTAGTGTGAATAAGGAATCGTTTCAAAATAGTACCAGATTAAAAGTTGGGTTAACTATTAATCAAAAAGATTAAAATATGATTTAGTCTACTTATTTAGTGCTCGATTAAGCAGTTAGTCGGACTTTGAAGAGATTAATTTTGCTGTCTAAACAGGGTATTAGAGTTAAGCCAGCCTTTTAAGTTTGCTTCAATTGATGAAAGTGATATGGAACACTTTTTCTGAACACCAAATTTTGCTGGTTATGGAATTGTAATTGTGTTGGTATGTGTGTTCTTTATAAAACTTAATTTCATTTATATGAATCAATGACAAATATTTGGCAAACTTTTTTCCATTTACTTCTTTTTTTATATTTGTTCATGCGTTTTTTTCTCCCTTTTTTTGTTATTTCTTTTTATTGTAAATCGTAAATTGGCCGCACATTACGGTAAATGCCTTTAAATTATAATCTGCCTTTAGAAAATATTTTGTATACGTTGAATAAATGTTGAATGTCATAGTAACATTGACTTTTTTGCTTCTACTTGAATAAATTTTTATATCGCACATATGAAGCTTTCCCCACCAATTTTAGAAATAAAAAAAGATGTTCCATTAATAAAAAATTGGCAGTAGTTATGACGAAAAACATGGAACAACTTTTTAAATTTTTCAATGGAGGAAGCGAACTAAAAGAAAAACATGATTCGGATGACCATATTCGTAGAGCATTATATATTTTTTGGTTTATGATTGCGGCAGTCATATCAGGAACTTAATTTTTTACCATAATATGATCTTTAAATTATGATTCCAAAATGATCCCTATAATATCATATTATAGTCCTGCACATAATACTATGATCCCTATAGTGTTCTCCCAGCATTCTCTTGAAGATGCGTTAAAAAGTTGAGCACGTTTTGTTTTGTTCAAAATGGTACATATAATTAATCAGTGACTAATTTACACATATAAATAATTTAAATTAATTTATAACTTAGTTATAACTTAAATATAAATAAAAATAAATTATCAAAATATGTTATATCAGTGTGTAGAAAAATATTGTTAAAACTACAATTTTACAATGCATGCGAAATGAACATAATATGTTTCTAACGACCATTATATATTCCTAAAGAAAATAATATTTTTCCAGCGATCATATTATAGTAATGTAGAAAATTGTATGCTCGTTTAGGGTCCTTGATTTAAATAAATTTAATTATTTTTAGTTATCACATACACAAATAAAAATAAATTATGGAAATATGTGATATCAGTGTGTAGAAAAATATTGTAAAAAATAGAATTTCAGAATGCATCCGAAATTATTATTTTCCTAGAGATCATAATATATTTCCAGTGATCATATTATGGTAATGTAGACAATTTTGTGATCATTTACGATCATATTATTGATATTTGGATCATATTATGATCATTTATTTTTATTCGCCTTATTTCCACCTGTAGCGAGTAATTTTATATGGAAAGCCTCATATATGAAAAAATAAGAAAAAAATATTTTGTGAAGAACTTTTATCATGTATACAAAATCAAAATGTGTTTAATATAAATAACTAAATAAGTCTAGAAGGCGAAATGGTATGGGAAAAACTTTCTCTGGAAGTATTTATAGCAAATAAAAACAACTTTTAAAAGGCCAGGGGAGAAAAAAAATATAATAAAAAAAATCTGAAATTTCCCTGTAGTAAATGATCACAGAACAGTGCTTGTCAAGTCATTGGTCCACCGTACCAGGAACCGGTCCTAAGCCACCGCACCTTTTAAAAATATGAAATGGTGTGGTCACTTTTAAATGACATGGTTCTGGGCCAATGTTGGCAAAACTATGGCATGTAAGCGGATTTTCGGGGAAATACAACATTTTATTTGAATTTTGTTCTGTAAAAATAATTATAAGAGATTTAAAAATTAACAGAAATTTTTTTAAGGTTGTAATTCTGTTTTTAAAATTATCAAAAAAAAGAGTGTATTTAAACTACAATATTTTTTTAAGATTTATCCAGTAAAAAAGCCAGATACAAAAAACTGGTTCCAGAACACCTTATACTGCATTAGCAGTATAAGGTATTCCAAGGCACATTGAAACCAGGATGTACATTAGGGATATAACCTTTTGCAAATTTTGCAAATATTATTTCTCCCAAGGCAGAATCAAGTAGAGCATGGACAAATATTAAGAACTAGGATTTTGCTTTTTCGCGATCATTAAAAAAGTTCTCGCACGAAACACATTGAAGTTTTATATAGATAATATTTTTTAACTCCACAATTTCCTTGAGCTTAAGGTTTGTTTTTTACATATAAAAAGTTCTTTTATTTTCGATATTTCACTACTCCACTGTGGAGTAGCGAAATATCGAAAATAAAACTTTTTTATATGTGAAAAACAAACCTTAAGCTCAAGGAAATTGTGGAGTTAAAAATTAAAAAGAAGATTAAATAAACGACAAGGATAATATTTTTTTTTTTATTTAAAAAAAAGTAATATTTTACTCCAAATTAAAGAGCTAATATATTATAGCGTAAACTTCCCATGGGTATATGGCTGTACATGTTCATATATGACCATATATGCTCAAATATGATTCATGTATTCTCATGTATAACCATATATGGCCATATACCTCCATATACACTCAAATTTCGGATCCGAAGATATATGGAAATATATGAGATCATGTATGGTCATACATTAAACCATGCATTGACGTATATGATCATGTATATCTATGCATGATCATATACTAGTCAATGTATGATCATGTATGTTCATATATATTTCGATTTTCACATGGGCTACTAGCTTTATATCGTATAGTATGCAAAAGCTTGGCTAAAGTTTACTAAGTTTTAAGCAGATAATTGTAAAAAATTGGTCATTTAAAGAAACTTGATAGGCGCGTGATACGAAATATTCGTGGTCTCTCGTGATCGTGAATAATAATGATTGATGTGAGCGTGAGTAAGAATAAATGACTAGTGTGTGATTCGTTCGTAAGTTTAGTTTTTTCATCAAATATTTTTTATAATTTTTAGTACTTTTGTTGCAAATTTCGTGACTGTAAGTTTTTACTATACACTGAGAGAATTATCTGCATGATAATAATGAATTTTTGTGATAAAACCAGTGAAGTTTCCATTGAAACTTTTCTTTGAAATAATGGAATTTTTCATAAAATGTTGTGAAAAATTTTATTTTATTTATTAAAAATTTCACACACTCAATCAAAAAGTTTCACTAAAACTGGATTCTTAAAATATATAAAGCTTTTTCATCAAATTTAAGAAATTTTTCAGTTACTCTGTGAAGAAAACTTCATTAGTTCACTAAAAAATTTCATTGAAATTCGTCTAGCAAAATTCCCTCTGTATATTATATATATTTGTTCCTTTTACTCCTGCAAGGAGCATAGGGCCGCATATATTGTTGTAAATAAAATATCTATAAATGGTATAACTTAAAGTTCTTGCCAAATTGGCTTTTATTTAGCTGATTAATAAATCTTTAAAAGATACTCACAATTTTCATATAAACATATTTAAAAAAAAATTAAAATTTTCGTTAATTTACATTAATTTAAAGTTAATAATAGTATTCTTTTTTATATCGTATATTACAATGGATTTATAATTCATTACATGCTAAATTTCATAATTCAATGAAACAAATAAATTTTATATGTATTAATTTAAAATATAATTATAGTTATGAAACACTAACAAAATATTAATGCACAATTTCTTTTATAAAGCTATGAGATGAATCTCTCGAATTCTGCATAATCAGAGATCAGTTTTCACATTCTTAAAAGCAGTTATAACTTTTAAAAAATGTTTGTAACTTGAGATAAATAACAAATAGCAAATGTAATTACATATGCGCAATGCAGTGTATTCGTATTCATAATTTTTTCTTCTTTTTCTTTTATTATTTTCATCTGGTTTGTTAGGTTTATCACCTCCTCAATTTGCCAGACGATATCCAGTTTAAGAGCATGCACTTGCATCAAAATTAACTCTATCAACATATTGTTTATACCATCTGAAAGAAATAATGAAAATACAAATTATATACTGTAAATAAGCCGTTGGATTCGTTTATAAAGTAATCATACCAGTCTCGTTATATTCCGGTTCGACAGATCTTATTGGTAAAGACGACCCCAAACTGATTTTCACGTCTTCAGAGTATGGTAATTTCAACTGTTTTTTTAGGGTTATCAGTACCTCTGCTTGCCTGAATGTTTGGTGCTTTAGCGCACGCACTACTCCTAACATCTCTGCAAATGTCTTCGTTTCATCTGAAAGAAATAATGAAAATAAAAATCACGTATTGTAAATAAGCCGATTCCTTGGCTTATAATGTCATCATACCAGTCGCATTATCATCCAGTTTTACAGCTTTTAGAGGTAATAGATTCTCTAAATTGTTTCCTATGTCTTCAGTATAGGTAACTTTCCAGTGGTTTTTTAGGGTTGCCCATTCCTTTCTTAGCGTGATTATTTCCTGTTCTAGCGCAATTATTTCTCCTAAAACATAATCCATAATCTATCTGAAAGAAATAATGAAAATAAAAAATAGTGTATTGTTTATAATGTCAATTAATTATTTATTTTGCAATCTTCGTCATCTAGCAAAATTCGTATGGCTACTGATAGTTTCAAAAAATTATCGTATCTTTCAACATTTAAAATATTTTTTAATAGAGAAGAGCCAGTGTACAGCAGAAATTGTCGAAATTCTGTAGCCTTTCACCTGTCAAGCTCATTCAAAGACCGTGGTTTTCTGCAAAATTCGTATGGAATGGAGCTACGCAAGATATTAAAATCATCTTAAAAGCGGCATAAAAATTAACTTAACTTTCTTTCTTAAATGATTTCAATTAATAAAATATTTCAAATAGAACTATTTTTAGAATATACGAGTCATCTTAATAATATTTTTCTAATTTTTGGTGGTTTTAATATTGCAATGAACATTTTAGAATATTTATGCCATGTAATTTAATTTTTTTTGGGAAATAATTTTGTTCTTAAGCGTTTTTTTTTTTTTTTTGGTTCATATCTCCGATAGTTTTGGAATATTTAAATATTTGCAAATTTGAAAGGAAATTCAGCAAAAACGGCTCGGCCAGAGATTTTAATTTTTATTGATATATTGTTCTGGGGCCGCCCAAATTCGTGGGCAAGAAAAACATTTCAATTAAAGTTGATTCCTTTTAGGCGTGGAAAGGTTACAGATTTCACAAAAAGGTTTTTTGTATACAAAAACCAAATAAAAATAATTATTTTTTGTTTGTTATTATTTCGGTACTTTTAAATACCAATGTTTCTACTTTTTGATTCAATACTAACACTTGTATTAATTTTGATAAATGAAAATTCAACAAATTTAAAACTACTAGTTTTTATTTATTGCGTTTGAAATTACTTACCAATGTTATACTAGAAAAGTGTCGGTTGAAAATCCAAAAACGTTAGTATATTGATGAAGCTTCCTGCTCGCTTGTTGAAGTATATCGTATTTAAAAATAGTTAGAAATTTATTAACGAGTATACAACTAAAACACAAGTGATCGTTGTGTAAGGTTATGAAAGACTAAATTATCAGAATAGAAATGCGAAATTTATATACAAAATAATAAATCCTTAAGGAAGAATCCTTATTCGAAACAGGTAGTTTAAATGCGTAATAAAACATGGAGTGATTAAAAACTGTTTATGATGATCTACCTAGTATTTACTGTATGGATTATCAAAATGAAATGCATTTTCAAAAGATGCATAATTAAAATAGCATTTTGTAAACAAAAGCCATAAAAGTGTTACGATAATAGAAAATTTTATAAATTTCTTAATCTCCCAAATGCACATTTCAGAAAATAGCAGTAGGTAATATAGAATTCAAATAGCATGATTATTGCAAATCTGGCATGGCTAATGAAATTATATATTCGTTAGGGTATTCAGTTAATCGATTTTTTGGAGAAAATTACTCTGCAGGACTTCCCTGCAAATTTTTCATTTCATAAAAATACACTCTCAAAACAATTCCGTTGTGACAACCGAATTTTTTCCAACCGAATTGGCTCGGTTGCAGCAACCTCGTAATTCGGTTGTGGCAACCAATATTTCGAATTGAAATCGAGTTCGGTTGCCACAACTGGCTTCTGAAGAGCTCATATGTATAAAAAGTTATTTAGTTCTCATAAAATTTTTGAATGCCACACTAATAGAAAAAGGTCCGTAAAAAATTTAGTTAAAATTACTAAAAATTAGTTAAAAATGATGCTGCAGAAAAAAACTGCTAAATTAGCAGATTATTTCTGCTATATATTAGTAATATAGGAACAGCAAAAATAAAACTGTTAAATATACAGAATTTTAGTTATATTTGAGCTAAATTTTTGTAAATGGAGAATAGCAAATTAACCTGCTAAAATCAGCAAAAAATTTTGCTAAAGAATTAGTAGCCTAAAAAATCTTAAAACAATAATTAAAATTTTCGAAGTTTTTTTCGATTTTTTTTTAAATGCAAACAAAAATCAAGCCTTTTGAAAAAAGCAGTTTGCATTTTATTAGCCATGCCAGATTTGCAATAATCATGCTATTTGAATTCTATATTACCTACTGCTATTTTCTGAAATGTGCATTTGGGAGATTAAGAAATTTATAAAATTTTCTATTATCGTAACACTTTTATGGCTTTTGTTTACAAAATGCTATTTTAATTATGCATCTTTTGAAAATGCATTTCATTTTGATAATCCATACAGTAAATACTAGGTAGATCATCATAAATAGTTTTTAATCACTCCATGTTTTATTACGCATTTAAACTACCTGTTTCGACTAAGGATTCTTCCTTAAGGATTTATTATTTTGTATATAAATTTCGCATTTCTATTCTGATAATTTAGTCTTTAATAACCTTACACAACGATCACTTGTGTTTTAGTTGTATACTCGTTAATAAATTTCTAACTATTTTTAAATACGATATACTTCAACAAGCGAGCAGGAAGCTTCATCAATATACTAACGTTTTTGGATTTTCAACCGACACTTTTCTAGTATAACATTGGTAAGTAATTTCAAACGCAATAAATAAAAACTAGTAGTTTTAAATTTGTTGAATTTTCATTTATCAAAATTAATACAAGTGTTAGTATTGAATCAAAAAGTAGAAACATTGGTATTTAAAAGTACCGAAATAATAACAAACAAAAAATAATTATTTTTATTTGGTTTTTGTATACAAAAAACCTTTTTGTGAAATCTGTAACCTTTCCACGCCTAAAAGGAATCAACTTTAATTGAAATGTTTTTCTTGCCCACGAATTTGGGCGGCCCCAGAACAATATATCAATAAAAATTAAAATCTCTGGCCGAGCCGTTTTTGCTGAATTTCCTTTCAAATTTGCAAATATTTAAATATTCCAAAACTATCGGAGATATGAACCAAAAAAAAAAAAAAAACGCTTAAGAACAAAATTATTTCCCAAAAAAAATTAAATTACATGGCATAAATATTCTAAAATGTTCATTGCAATATTAAAACCACCAAAAATTAGAAAAATATTATTAAGATGACTCGTATATTCTAAAAATAGTTCTATTTGAAATATTTTATTAATTGAAATCATTTAAGAAAGAAAGTTAAGTTAATTTTTATGCCGCTTTTAAGATGATTTTAATATCTTGCGTAGCTCCATTCCATACGAATTTTGCAGAAAACCACGGTCTTTGAATGAGCTTGACAGGTGAAAGGCTACAGAATTTCGACAATTTCTGCTGTACACTGGCTCTTCTCTATTAAAAAATATTTTAAATGTTGAAAGATACGATAATTTTTTGAAACTATCAGTAGCCATACGAATTTTGCTAGATGACGAAGATTGCAAAATAAATAATTAATTGACATTATAAACAATACACTATTTTTTATTTTCATTATTTCTTTCAGATAGATTATGGATTATGTTTTAGGAGAAATAATTGCGCTAGAACAGGAAATAATCACGCTAAGAAAGGAATGGGCAACCCTAAAAAACCACTGGAAAGTTACCTATACTGAAGACATAGGAAACAATTTAGAGAATCTATTACCTCTAAAAGCTGTAAAACTGGATGATAATGCGACTGGTATGATGACATTATAAGCCAAGGAATCGGCTTATTTACAATACGTGATTTTTATTTTCATTATTTCTTTCAGATGAAACGAAGACATTTGCAGAGATGTTAGGAGTAGTGCGTGCGCTAAAGCACCAAACATTCAGGCAAGCAGAGGTACTGATAACCCTAAAAAAACAGTTGAAATTACCATACTCTGAAGACGTGAAAATCAGTTTGGGGTCGTCTTTACCAATAAGATCTGTCGAACCGGAATATAACGAGACTGGTATGATTACTTTATAAACGAATCCAACGGCTTATTTACAGTATATAATTTGTATTTTCATTATTTCTTTCAGATGGTATAAACAATATGTTGATAGAGTTAATTTTGATGCAAGTGCATGCTCTTAAACTGGATATCGTCTGGCAAATTGAGGAGGTGATAAACCTAACAAACCAGATGAAAATAATAAAAGAAAAAGAAGAAAAAATTATGAATACGAATACACTGCATTGCGCATATGTAATTACATTTGCTATTTGTTATTTATCTCAAGTTACAAACATTTTTTAAAAGTTATAACTGCTTTTAAGAATGTGAAAACTGATCTCTGATTATGCAGAATTCGAGAGATTCATCTCATAGCTTTATAAAAGAAATTGTGCATTAATATTTTGTTAGTGTTTCATAACTATAATTATATTTTAAATTAATACATATAAAATTTATTTGTTTCATTGAATTATGAAATTTAGCAATTAATGAATTATAAATCCATTGTAATATACGATATAAAAAAGAATACTATTATTAACTTTAAATTAATGTAAATTAACGAAAATTTTAATTTTTTTTTTAAATATGTTTATATGAAAATTGTGAGTATCTTTTAAAGATTTATTAATCAGCTAAATAATAGCCAATTTGGCAAGAACTTTAAGTTATACCATTTATAGATATTTTATTTACAACAATATAGAGAAAGAATTTTTCTAGACGAATTTCAACGAAATTTTTTTAGTGAAATAATGAAGTTTTCTTCATAGAGTAACTGAAAAATTTCTTAAATTTGATGAAAAAGCTTTATATATTTTAAGAATCCAGTTTTAGTGAAACTTTTTGATTGAGTGTGTGAAATTTTTAATAAATAAAATAAAATTTTTCACAACATTTTATGAAAAATTCCATTATTTCAAAGAAAAGTTTCAATGGAAACTTCACTGGTTTTATCACAAAAATTCATTATTATCATGCAGATAATTCTCTCAGTGTATAGTAAAAACTTACAGTCACGAAATTTGCAACAAAAGTACTAAAAATTATAAAAAATATTTGATGAAAAAACTAAACTTACGAACGAATCACACACTAGTCATTCATTCTTACTCACGCTCACATCAATCATTATTATTCACGATCACGAGAGACCACGAATATTTCGAATATATCACGCGCCTATCAAGTTTCTTTAAATGACCAATTTTTTACAATTATCTGCTTAAAACTTAGTAAACTTTAGCCAAGCTTTTGCATATTATACGATATAAAGCTAGTAGCCCATGTGAAAATCGAAATGTATATGAACATACATGATCATACATTGACTAGTATATGATCATGCATAGATATACATGATCATATACGTCAATGCATGGATCAATGTATGACCATACATGATCTCATATATTTCCATATATCTTCGGATCCCAAATTTGAGTGTATATGGAGGTATATGGCCATATATGGTCATACATGAGAATACATGAATCATATGTGAGCATATATGGTCATATATGAACATGTACAGCCATATACCCTCAAATTTCGGATCCGAAGATATATGGAAATATATGAGATAATGTATAGTCATGCATTGAACTGTGCATGAACGTATATGATCATGTATGCCCATGCATGATCATATAATAGTCCATGTATGATCATGTACGTTCATATATATTTCGATTTTTACATGGGAGTAGAACAACTTTAGTTTAGTCTTCTCTGTATTCTAACTTTGGCCAATCATATTTTGAAATTTATGTATTAAAATATTGGTCAATTTAAAAACTTTCAAAATATTTTAACAATAGCATTTATTCATCGAAAAAAAAAAGAATCGCAATGAACACAAAAACTTTTTTTTTGCAAAAGAAAAGCTATTCAACCATTAAAATGTATTCTCAATAACAATGACAAAATGATGAACGAAAATAACTTTTTTCCAATAAGGAAATGAAAAAAAAAATTTGGAAAAATTGTTAGAATCTTTTAACAACATAATCAACAACAGATATCTGGAATAACAACAATAAACAATACAAACTAAAAAAAAAAAAAAAAAAATCTATAGAAAAAAAAATAAACTCCATCCTTACTAGCAATAAAATCAAAACCAATAATAGATGGTTAAAGGGGGGAAATATATATGGATGAACAAAATAAATCGAAAATAGAGACTTAAATCCAGCGATAAATATCACAAAATCCTATATATGAGGCTTTCCATACCAGCTGCCTGGACACAAGAAAAAATATGGCGGATTAGTGTTAAACTGGCAGTATTTATGACCTATATGGAAGATATAAAAAATCAAAACAATTTTTTTTAATTTTGTAAAAAACGGGGCGAAGTAGGCGTGATGAAATATTGGCATGTTTTTATAGGGAGCGACATCTTGTATATTTATATCAAAGTGTATTTAAACTCCATCAACTGGTATTAATCTGATGCAGTCTGGTAAAATCAAATCATTTTGTTTCTCATTTTATCTGATCATTATCGCAATTCGATCGTATTCTATGCAATTGGGCCCACTGTTTCTTAGATCCAAATGAATGCTTTTGGATAAATTCCTTTTTGCTCAAGAATTGAACAATATTGGAATTTTTGTGGAATATTTCCACCAATTTTCACCACGTCTACTTCACCCACTTCCTGGAAATATTAAAAAGGTTGTTTTCTCATTACCCGTGTAAAAAAAGATGAGATCTGAGCAGAACTCATTGGGTCTGATTGTGATAAGTCTAATTAGAGTTCAAAATTGGAAACAAATTTGAGATCAAGTTATATCTAATCAAATCTAGGCAGATCTGGGCCACCTTGCGTATTCAGATCTAATTTGATCTGAACTTATAGTATCTTAACCTGGACATAGACAATACTAAATTTATATTTTTTAAGTTATAAACACATCTGACACCAGATATGATCCTATATGACCAGATATGTTAATATATGCCCATAAAAATTATCCAATTTTTATATGCCTTTAGATATGAACAGATCTGATCAGATATGGCCATAAAATATGTGGCAGATTTCATGTTATCAATAATCAGATTTGACACGATATCCTTTTAGCTTCAATCATATATAATTAGATCTAAGTACATTTAATTAGATCTTATCTTTTTTACACGGGTAATTCGTATTGTCAAGGACACTAAATACTATAAAATTTATATTGATAAAATATACCATATTTTAGCTGGACATTTGATATGGAATTGTATACAGAGATGACTGAACAAAATTTGATATTTTGTTCGCATTTTTTTTTTCAATGTTTAGTAAATAAACAGACCAACAAACTGCATTTGAATGAATGACTGGTTAGATGGGTCGATTTTATATACACGCGCAGCAATTCGTTAAGCTTTATTCTGTTGTTGTTTGCGCTAGTTAAGCCTGCAAAAAAGAAATAACCTACCAAATACTTATTTGAAGCATTTTGTAACATCCTCCAAATTTTTAATACCCACCCATCAAATCATGTTTATTTAGATCACATTAACAACCAGTAGCCATCGAATAAACTACATTACAACCACACATCGCTTTACTGTGTCTCCCTCCAATGTATCACTTTCATTAGACATACATATTGTAAGTATAATATGATGCGTTGTAAGCTGTTCCTAATGAACATATATGAATCAGCAAAATAAAAATGTGAATTACTGAAAAACTCATAATACAAGTTACTTTCATTATAATCGTACTTTACACTAAAAATATTAAGTTAGTAAACAACAATGAATTTATTAAATAATTGCCCTCGAGGTGGTTTAGTTTTTTACATAAATTATCTTTCAAAATAAAAATTATTTTAACTTTTGTTTAAAAAAAATACAAAAATAGAATTTTCTGTCTTTCTTTTATAATTTTTATGTGTCACCGATATTTCGTTTGTCATTGTATTAAACCGTCAGGGTTTATGTTATTGAAAAACAATTACGCATGTTAACCTTACGTTAAGAGAATTACTTTTTAAAAGTTTGTTTAAAATGTTATTTTAATTTGCGTGATATAAAATGACAATATTTTTAATTGTTATTAATTTTGTTGTTTATATACACCCTGAGGCTGTTATTCAATGAATGTCGAAATATCGAAATACAATAAAATAAATTTTCTATTAAAAACTAAATGACCTTGAACTCGATTATTTAAAAAAATCATAAATTTTTAATGTTCAATATTATTTCCAAATTTATAATCAATATCTCGAACACTAAAAAGTTCAAAAAGGATCGTTTTTAGGGACCAGGACCGTGGTATTATTTTCGAAAAAAGAAAAATTTGTAAAATCAATAATATCTCCCCCTTTACGGCGTTCCCAGACCCTTTTGGCGACACACCTAAAATTTTAAATATGTGTTCGCTTGAGAAGGGCTAACTCACCGACAAGGTACTTTTTCGATATTTCGACAGGGACGTGGTAAAAATGGGTTTGCATAACGGGTAAAATGACGGCCCTTGACGGATTACCCAAACATCTTGGGCTATGAAGTTGAGATTTGTTATGAAGGTTCCTGCTCTGCCGTAGATATCCGATACGGGATTTTTGGAAATTCCTTTCGGAACGGGCAAAGAGGGCAAAATCGCCCCCTTGACGGCCTGTCAAAACCCCTTTGGCTAGAAATCTTAAATTTAAACTGTGTGTTCCTTGCAGTATGTACTAACTAACCGACAAGGTACTTTTTGGACAGGAACGTGATAAAAATGTGGGTTAACAAAAGTGCCCTCTTAACACCTGCCCAAACCTTTTTGGCTAGGACTCTGAAATTTAAAGAACGAGTGTATTTGGAACAATAAAATTGAGAAACAAAATGGAAGGATATTGACTTGAACGAAGAATGAGTAGAATTGAAACACCAGACAATGATGATGGAATGGAACAAGGAACGAAATGAAATATAATGTGGCACAAAATGTAATTGAATGGCGAGCGAAGTGGCATACAATGGGGAAGGAGTGGAATTGAAACACTACATTTAAAAAACGGAATGAAACGGAACAAGAGGAAAAAATGGAATGGAAAGAGGAAACACAAAACAGTGGGAACGAACTGGAAGACGAGTAGAATTGGAACACTTAAATTCGGAAATCGAATAGATCAGGGTGTGAAACGAGTGGAACTGAAATACTAGACAATAGGAACAAAATGGAATGGATTTGAGAACAAGCAGAATTGCAACACTAAAATTGGCAAACGAAATGGAATGGAATTGAAATACTACAGTTAAAAAAAAAGGAATGGAACGGAGCAAGTGGAAAAAATGCAATGGAAAGAGGAAAGATTGATATTGAAACACAAAACAGTGGAAACGAAACGGAAAACGACTAGAATTGGAACACTTTAATTCGGAAATCAAATGGAACGGGGTGTGAAAGGAGTAGAACTGAAATACTAGACAATAGGAACAAAATTAAATGGATTTGGAAACGAATGGAATTCGAACACTAAAATTGGGAAACGAAATAGAATGGAACGGGTTGTTAAATGAGTGGAATTGAAACACTAGCCAATGGGAACGAAATGCAGTGGAATGGTGATCGAAATGTAATGGATATGGGATCCATTGGAATTGGAACTCTAAAATTGGGAAACGATATGTAATTGAACGGGGAAGGAGTGGAATTCATGCAGTACATAACTGAAACGAATGGAATTTGAATGACTCAAACCTTCTGGGTTTGATACTAGAATTTTTGCATGTGACTCTATTACCCACTGAGGCAGGTTTATATATACAATTTCAGAATTGTTACGGTCAGGTGCAAAAAGGGTTAAAGAACACCCTTTAATTACCTGTAAAAACCCTTTAAGCCTAAAATCTGATACTCAGCATTGAAACATACTCTACAATTAAACAAATTTATAAAAAGAGAAAAAACCTTACAAAAGGAATGCAATTTTTTTATTCCGATGTTTGAACTGCCGGTAACTAATAAACTGGTGGCACTCTAGCAATATTGTATCATAGTTGAACTCACATCTTAGTTTTTTACAAAAATTTTAAAATTAAATATGAATCTTTTTAAAGCAAATACGATTCTATTTAAAATAATTTTTTTTCGTATTTAAGTACGACAATATCAATCAATAATAATATATCAATATTTTAGATTTGTTAGAAATAAGTTGAACCATATTTAAATTTAAAAAAAAATTAGTTTTAAATTTAGTTTGATTTTACAGCTCTCTCTATTCAATTTTATGTTATTTGTATGTTCTTGTTTAACTATTTATTTTTACCAAAAAAATATCTAGTAACTCATTTTTCTCTATTGGATATTTAAATACCCAAAATGGGAGTAATCTTAGCAAAAATCTAGCTAGATCGAGTTATGACGTACCGCAAATTTGATTTCATGTACAGGTAGCGAAAGGATGAGACTACTTTAGAAAAAAGTGTTGGGTTAAAAATGTACCCCTTCCCAGATATTAAGCGGTTCAAAAACTGTTAAAATTTAGAAATTGAACGGCAATGGCTTTGGAAAATTGGGGAAGTTGGGATTCGGAAAATACTTTTGGTGCCTATTAGTCTCAGGTGTTCTCTATCCTACAAAAAATATTAACTTGGTTATGACTTCTATCCTGGGCTATAGATAAGATTTTGTAATATGGGTATTAAAGTTCTCAATTTGCAGTTTTACGAGATACCCTTATTTGAAATGTTGTTTATTTTTAAGTAAAAATAATAAGTTCTTTTCGTTTATTTAACCTTCTTTTTCAATTTTTAACTCTACAATTTTCTTGAGCTTAAGGTTTGTTTTTTTATTTATAAAAAGTTTTTTATTTTCGATATTTCGCTACTCCAACGTGTAGCATCTTCAGAAAATAACAATTAAATGCACAAATTATAAACAATTTGAAAATTTGAAAAAATTTGAAAAGCATTTGTCAAATATAAATTGTATGTATACATTTATACCAGTAAACAAAGTTTTTGGTATAAAAGTATAACAAACAAAAATAACAATAATTAACAATAAAAAAAAAATGTATTAATATAATGTGCACACATTACATTAATTTATAAATTATAATTTATAAATTAAAAATTAAAAATAATAAGTTTTACCTAGAAATCAATATTAAAAGTATTTTATTAAAAAAAACACGGAGGAATAGTTTTATATCAGTGATTAATTCATAAGTCCCATGTATGGTAGATTAAAAAAAAAGTACAATCATATCAATACAAATACCTTGAATATTTTCAGCATGAAGTTTCACCGCAATCGGACAAAGGATTAGGGGGTCAGGCACGAATTTTTATCCTGGAAACAGCAATGTCTGTTAAATCAATTGATTCTTCAGTTATTTCCACTAACGTAATTTTTTTAGTGTACCTATTACATTTCTTTTCTGGATTTGAAGAATATAAAAAAAAACAAATTAACATCATATCAGCATTATATAAATTGTCTATGACATGGGTTTGGCATAAACCAGTAAACTGGGTTATGACTTGTAAATCTTGTGGTTTGTAAATGAAAAGTAAAAATTAGTTTACAATAGGATTGTAAGTGTTATCACTGAAACTAATTGGAAAAAAAATCATTTAACTATAACAATATTATAGCGAAAACTTCAAAATAAATATAAAGAAACTTTAATCATGGTAGATTAGAATTTATTGAAAAAGTCACAAAAAAGACCCGTAAAGACCCGTAAGTAGAAGAGCTAGAGGATTAGAGTGTTCCACAAAAATGTTCCCCATACTGTTTTACATATGTTCGCTGAACATATCCTATACCTAAAATGGAACATTCTCGTGGTTTCCCCCTAAAGTCCAGGTTTGTTGGACATTTGAGCGCCAATTCTGAATAAGTACGAGATTAACCCTTAAACACATTTGAAGTTTTGACTTATTTTTGGCATTGAAGTTAAATTTTCAACTTCGATATCTTCAGAGACGTATAGTAGAATTTTATGATAAATACTTTTGTGGAACAGTTTAACCCTCTTACTCTTCAACTTATGGGGCTTTTTTGTCCCCTTCTAAAAAGTTGACCCTGTCGCTTTAATTGAAAAGTAAAAGGGTTAAAATGTTTGTTTAAGAAATTCTTCCTAATTAAACCTCTGAAGACATCAAAAATTAAAATTTAACTTTAATGCCAGAAATTATTTAAAACTTAAAATGTGTTTAAGGGTTAATCTCTTACTTATTCAGAAATGGCGCTAAAATGTCCAACAAACTTGTTTTTTAGGGGGAAACCATGTGAATCTTCCATTTTAGGTATATGGCATGTTCAGCAAACTTATGTAAGACACTACGAGGAACATTTTTGTGAAACATTTTAACCCTCTAGCTCTTCAACTTACGGGTCATTTTTGTCCCTTTCGAAAAAGGGGTCATAAAAGTCCCCTTAATTGCAGAATTAGAGGGTTAAAATGTTCTACAAAAATGTTTCTCGTAGTGTTTTACATAAATAAATAATACATAATAAATAAAAGCACGTAAAGAATAGAAAAATAACTTACTGGTATTCCTTTTAATAGTGACATTATTTGTGGAAGAAAGAATTCGGTCCACCCATGAAGTCTGGGCACAATAAAGATTGTCAATCATGTTAAAAATCGAACATCAGGTTTTTTTTACAAACCCCGAAAAGCCCGTCTCTGAAGAATTTCAAGTGAATCTGGGGATAACTCTAATTTCTTTAATATAAGGCATTAGAGGGTAAAATTCTGAAGAATAATTGTCAGAAAAAACCTCAGATTTAAGTTGTTTTTTGATGAAAAATATCTGCCAATTAAGGCACTTTTCTATACATTCAAAGCAAATACTTTATTACTGAACATTTCAAATCTTATTGAATTTTCTTAAACATTAGGATTCCCAAATTGTTATTAAAAATTCTGTAGCCAAAAAGTGAACAACATTTTAAGGAATAAAATAAAAAAACAAGAAGAGATAAAAGTGGAGGGAGCAAAAAACTGCATTAACAGCATTTATGCCCTTAGACTGTACTAGCTTACAGCCATTTTTGCGGACAATCATAGAATAGAATAGAATAGAATAGAATAGAATAGAATAGAATAGAATAGAATAGAATAGAATAGAATAGAATAGAATAGAATAGAATAGAATAGAATAGAATAGAATAGAATAGAATAGAATAGAATAGAATAGAATAGAATAGAATAGAATAGAATAGAATAGAATAGAATAGAATAGAATAGAATAGAATAGAATAGAATAGAATAGAATAGAATAGAATAGAATAGAATAGAATAGAATAGAATAGAATAGAATAGAATAGAATAGAATAGAATAGAATAGAATAGAATAGAATAGAATAGAATAGAATAGAATAGAATAGAATAGAATAGAATAGAATAGAATAGAATAGAATAGAATAGAATAGAATAGAATAGAATAGAATAGAATAGAATAGAATAGAATAGAATAGAATAGAATAGAATAGAATAGAATAGAATAGAATAGAATAGAATAGAATAGAATAGAATAGAATAGAATAGAATAGAATAGAATAGAATAGAATAGAATAGAATAGAATAGAATAGAATAGAATAGAATAGAATAGAATAGAATAGAATAGAATAGAATAGAATAGAATAGAATAGAATATGGAAATTCCATATACAATGGAAAATAACAACAAAAAGTATCAGTTAAATGGACATTTAGTAGCTAACGGGATATTATGAAAATAAGGCTTAATGTGCAGAAAACTTTAATTATTTTGTAAACTAGTGTCGTTAGACAAAAGAAGAGCCTAACTACTACATATATAACAAATACTACTACATATAAATAACAACTGCTCCTTTGACTAAATAGAACATCAATAAAATAGTTGAACTGGGATTGTTTCTTTGGTTACGTGATATAAGTTGTCATGGAAAGGCATCAATTGTTGATGGTTGCCCAAAAAAAAAATTCCAGCAAAAGAGATAATAATGAAGAGTTTATAAAAAAAATGTCAAGCACGTTTTAGAAAACAGACTATAATTTTTTGGCAATAAAAAATATTAAAAAAATTATAAAATCTATGAAAATTAAATCTGAAATTTATGATTGGCAAATTTATGATACTTTGGAAACGATTCCTAAAAAATATTTACTAAATTTATTTTTTTTGTGTCATAAAATCTTTAGCTAATTAATTAATGTTTAATTAATTTTTAATTTTTATAAAATTAAGTATTCCATTTTTTTTAGTTTAACTTACCCTTTTGATAATTCATGTTGCTTCTCAATTGCTGATACACTTTGAAGCCAAGTGGAGATTATTCACCCGTTGAAAGTTAAAAGAATCTTTGTTTAACACATATAGATAAATTTCACTTTAAATTACACTACACACTTCACTATAATGGACACATAAAATATGGATTTATTTTAAAATAATTTTTTGAAATTCTATTTCAATATACCAAAAAATTTAACACTTAAACACTTTAACTTTAAGAAAATCTGTAAAGAAAAAAAATTAAAAAAAAAGTTTGTTAGTTAGAGAACAACCAAATAGTAAAAATTTTAAATCACATGAATCGATTCTATCTTAAATCAATGGATTCTATAACCTAGAGACAATCCCATAAAGACAATCTGATGATAGTGCTTGGTAGCACTTAAAAATGCATTAATTGTCAACCTGTTGAAGGCATGACCCTATCCAGATTTCATGGAGGGTTCATTCTTTTTGTTAAAATAATAAAATTAACATACTCATTACAAAGTAACCCATTTATACAGCTTTCTCATATAAAGACATCCCAACAAACCGTGTTAAATATTTATGTAGGTACCTACAATATTTTTCATGGCTGCACAATAAAAACAAACAACTTATTCTTTACGTTTAATGTCTAACAACCCTGTAAATGCATTTTTTCCTTTATACACATCTAAACCCAACCCTCGTACAACATCGGTGAAGAGTTCGCGGAAAGTTATTATAACTATATAAAACCTCTAAGCCAGATATTTTGTACTTAAAAAACCCGTATTTTAATGGGAAACTGGGGAAAATTACCATGTTATACGAGGAATAGGTGTACTACATATTTATATCAATATAATGTTAGTATGTTGTCGTTTCAAACTTAATTAATGTTATGCTACAAAAGCTGTTTTTTAACATTATTTTCTTTTAGCAAAAACTCCTGTTTGACTTTAAACAGTGTTATAAAAAATGGTAGACAAAAAAATTAAGAGCTCTTTACTCAGCTTTGCCGAATCTTTTAATACCCTCCTTAGTATTGTTGTTAAATGTAAAGTAAAAAAATTGGGTTTAAAAGCGGTTGGTTTTATACAAAAAAATTAGAAAATTAACCCTTTGACATCCGTATATTTTTCTCTGTAGCGATTTTATTTTCTTTATGGCCCTTGAATAAAGAATACTTTTTGACCAACTTTGAACACTTTTGAGAGGTAAGTGGGACCAGATAGGGGGTTACCGCCCACTATATTTCTGTTCCCGAACTCTTCACTGCCAATAAACTTTGAACACATTTACTCCATCTTTAATCTAGACAAATGTAGTTGCCAAAAGCGATGCTTGTTCAAGCATACTTGCCTTTGGTGGTAAATTTCAGTAAAAATTTTCTGTAGTAGAATGGAAAGGAGTACAAATTATGATGCAAAAGTAGTTGTTCTGCAATCGATTTTTTTTATCCCAGGTGAAAATGGGATCGTATATGAATATATGTGATCACATATGGGTTCGTAGCTTATTATATATGTCCATATATACTACAATGTATGATTAGAATTACTTCTGATTTCGGATCCGAACATATATGGTCATATATGTAATCATATACCTATATGACAATATATGTTCGGATCCGAAATTTGAGGTTGTATGGTCGTATATGTTCATATATGTTCATATATGCTCATATATGATTCATATATGATCATATACGGTCATACACCCTCAACTTTCGGATCCGAACATATATGGGCATATTTGAGACCATATATGGTCATATATTGTACTATATATGGACATATATGATAACCTATATGCATATATGATCATATACGGACCCATATAAAATCATATATGTTCATATACGATCGCATTTTCACCTGGAATGTATAATTCCTGATGAGTTCATAATGATACAATATTTCCATATGTTACAAATGGAATAACAAACTCAGACTATGCTTTTCTACTGTATGGTTGTAGCTTGTTTTTTGGAATACATTTCAATACTTATAAAATGTTAAAGTGATATACTAGAGAAGTTTTATATGATAGTTTTTATTTTAAGTTAGCAGATACGGTAGAGGTGTATCATAAAATACCGTTGCAATTCCTTGTCATTTTCAGTTGATATAAGTTTACTTTTAACTAATGTTTTAACATGTAAATGTCAGTTGAAGTTGGTGGTATATAAAGTTGGTATTTTTCATTTTCAGGATTGTCTTGTTTGGTAGTTTCAAGGTTTTTTTTTTGTAGTTAACTTTAACCTTAACTTTACTATAGAGAAGTCTAGTATAAAGAGTATATCGTATAGATATGATGGTTTCATTATTAGATTTGTCGTTGCAAATTAACAACAAACAATATATTGTTGGGAATATTCCTCACATTCTCTTACTATCAATCACATTGAAGTGTTGATATAATGGTAATTTGATAATGTATTAAATTGAGGTCGGATTTAAAGACTAAATATTATAAAATGTAAGACTTTCTTTGTTTCGTTTGTTTATAGCTACTTTTAAGGTCCGATAATTTTAGATAGAAGAACGATATACAACGCTGTAAACAACATGTGATAATTTGAAGTCTTGCCTACCAAAATAATTTTTAAAAATTTATAAACTATTAATCCTAATTGAAATTGATTACTTAGATTTAGACGGCAAAACTAAGACCAAGTTCTACAGTCCGGATTAAAAACCATTGTTTTCTAAAATTTTGCTTAAGCCAGAAATTTTCAAATGAAATTTATATTTTATGTTCAGAAAATTGTTCATCAAATATTAGGTCATTTGAACTTATATTTAAGAATTTTTGGAAATTTTTACTTAAATCGACCACACACTTTTTTAAAAAACAAGTAGAAACAATTTACTTAAATTTAGTAAATTTTTGCTTAAATGTAGTAAATTTTGCTCTAAGTCTTTTTTGGAATTTCACTAAAATTTATTATGTATTTTTGCTACTTAGAATTAGTATAAATTTGTTCTTAAATTTAGTAAATACATCCTAAAAACAAGTAATTTTTTTTTTAATTTTAAAACAATTGAACTTATGCTAATGATGAATAAAGATATTTGTACACCGAGGAAATTGTGCTGGATGAGTTTTAATGAAATTTTCCAGTAATGTAATGATTTCTTAAATTTGATGAAAAAGCTTCATATATTTTATAAATCTAGTTTTAATGAAACTTTTTCATTGTGTGAAAACTTATTTAAATTGCGAAAAATAATAAATAAGTTTTGGGATTTTAGCCTATTTCATTCCTCTAATGTAATTAATGTGCATCCCGATAAAAATAAATTGAAATATAATTTTAAATTAAAAAACAAAAATGAATATGCCGGTGCTTGTGCAAATTTAAATGCTACTGGCACTTTAGAAAACGTATTTTCTATTTCTGGTTATACGTGAATGTATGTCACTACATTGCAAGATCTGTCGAAAGAGCAGAGTAGTTTATTGGAAGATGACAAAGCAAATTGTAGTGAATTTTTTTTTGTTATTTTTGTTTTTTCTTTGATATTTTAAATGTTTAATAATGCTCCTAGACGATAACAAGAAATTCTCATTGAGTTTGTAATTTAACTTAACAAATATTTCTAGAAATTCTAAAAACGTCGCACAGTGCTTTGATCCCATATAACGATTGGACAAAAACAGAAGGAGTGGAGACAGAGTTTTGCAATTTGGTATACCGACATAGAACCCCTTAGTTAAGAAAAATTTTAATTAGGACATGCCCACCTCCCATATGTCCTGAAATTTAAAAATATTATATTAGCTACATAAATGGACGTAAAATTACAAAAAGTATCCATTGAGATGTACATAAAACTGGAAACGTTTGTGTCAGTTTTTATCAAAATCGAACCAAGGACTCTTAGTCCTGCCATATATCCTTTATTTTAAAATCTTTATAAAACCTGCAGAAATTATCCGATTGCGAGGAAATTTAGCACGTGAATTGATATAAGGCCAAGCCATATTTGTGCCAAATTTGGGTAAAATCGATTCATTAATAAAAAAAAAATGCATTTTACAAAAAATGGGTTTTAAGGCTTAAAATGGTTTTTCAAAATAAAAAAAAATTAAATAAAATTAAAATAGGAAACCATGTGAATCCTCCATTTTAGGCATAGGGTCTGTTCAGCGAACTTATGTAAAACACTACGAGGAATATTTTTGTGGAACATTTTAACCTTCTAACTCTTCAATTAAAGGGACTTTTTTGGCCCTTTTCTAAAAAGGGACAAAAACGACCCGTAAGTTGAAGAGTTAGAGGGTTAAAATGTTCCGCAAAAATATTTGTCATGAAATTCTACTATAAGTCTTTGAAGACGTCAGCATTAAAAATTTAACTTAAGTGCCAGTAATAAGTGAAAACTTAAAATGTGTTTAAGGGTTAATTTCGTACTTATTCAGAATTGGCGCTCAAATGTCCCACAAATCCGGATTTTAGGGAGAAGCCATGGGAATCTTCTATTTTAGGTATAATATGTGTTCAGCCAACTTATGTAAAACACTACGAGGAAGATTTTTGTGGAACATTTTAACCTTCTAACTCTTCAACTTACGGGTCTTTTTTGTCCCTTTTTCAAAAGGGGCCAAAAAATTCCATTTCATTCAAGAGTTAGAGGGTTAGAATGTTCCACAAAAATGTTCCTCATAGTGTTTTACAAAAGTCCGCTCAACTCACTCTATACCTAAAGTGGAAGGTTCACATGGTTTGAATACTAAACACTCTTAAATGCGTGAAATTTGTGTAAAAATCATGAGTTTAGGAATTTCAAAAAATCCAATTTTTTTAATTTGTGGTGAAAAATAGTAAGTATTTTTTTAATGATCTATTATGTAACAGTTTAAACTTACAAAAAAAGCGAAAAAAAATATAATTTTATATAATTTTTTTTTTATACTCCATCAAACTTAAGTAATTTTTGGATTTTCAAAAAAAAAAAATTGTGTTTTTCGGAGCAATAAAAAATAATTGTTTTGTAAACATATACTAAAATACATATATTAATTTAACTGCAAATATATTGAAGTAATTTAAAAACAAATCTTCGAATAAATTTTTAAAAAAATGTATTTTTGAGAATTATTTTCGTGAAACAATTAAAACCCATTTTTTTGTTAAGTCATTTTTGCATAACATTCTCTGAGTTTAGCGCCCTCTCTTGGCGGCAAAAGCAATCACACCAAATATTTTTTTTTCACATTTGTTTGAGTTACTTTCTTATCTTTAAAAAATCCTTCTTTAATCACAATTTGAGAGAACATTTTTTTTTTATTTTTGTCCATGGGACGAAGCATAGCGCGTCGTCCCCTGACGTATTAAATGCGGATAGGGACATCAGATTAATTTTCACTATTTGTTAAGTAAGTTTTGGGATTTTAGCACATTTAATTAATTTAGTGCAATTAATGTATATCCCTATAAAAATAAATTTAAAAAAAAAACTATTTTTTGTTCACTTAATTTTTGCATTTAATATTTTGGTTAAAAAAATTATTTACTCAAACATTATTTGATGTATAGCCTGAGGCTTTATGTCGAATTTGTTTTGCTCGGCTTCTTGGTTTTGTATTTCGGGCAGTGTAACAAAATTTAAGAATTTATTTAAAAAATTGTATTAATCTACTAAACATTGCGATAGTTTAACTTTTTTATTTCCCTTTTTTTATAAATTTTTAAAATATCCTCTAGACATGATATAACATGTCATTAACACAATTCAAAGCAACACCTAAACTTCAGCAGTAAAAATATATAAAAAAGTAATTTTGTACAAAAAAAAAAAAATTAAAAAAAAACTGTTGCAACTATTGTAAATTAAAATAAAATAAATCTACAAAAAATTCATTGTAACAATAAATTTATTTGAGTTTTTTGTTAACGAAATATGTATGAAAAAAGAAAACAATTTTCAAATAAAAATTCATAACTGAAGCACAATAGTTATTTTCCATCGACAAAAAAAGGTAAATGTACAATAAAAGAACATAATTTTTAGTTGTTATTTTGCTGTACTACAACAAAAAAACCAACAACAATTGACAAATATTAAAAACTTTTTTGTGAACATAAAATTTTTGCTTATTTTTTTTTTTTTTTTTTTTTGTTATACTATTCTGAGCAATTAAATAATGCCCATTCTAGTAAATTTCTGAGTTTTTTTTATTTTTTTTTTTTTATTTTTATTGGAGTGTAATTTAAATTTATAAAACTTTTTTGAAAAGTATGCTTTTTTCTTTTTTGTAAAATAACAAAGTTAATTTTTGCTAAAAATAGAAATTAAACGATTGGAGGAGAAAAGTTTGCAGTAATTTGGGGGAAAAAAACATGCTGAAGTATACTTTTGGTTTTATTCAACTGATGATGAAATATAAAATCTAACAAATTGTTGTTAATTAGAAAAGAAAATTGGCCTATGGGGAGAATACAACAAAAAGAGATATGGCTGAAGTTTAATGGAGCTTTCACCTAATCCCATCAGGGACTTCTAAATAGCTCTAATTGATCAGCAGTGATTAAAATAACTGATACGTTTATTTAAATTAAACAAAATTTGATTTAAAAACCGGTTTCAGAACTTCGCATTTCAATTTTAATAGTTTTCTGTTTTATTATCAAACTTTTTTAAATAGCAGAAAATCTAGTCAAAACACATGAAAATTTTGTTAAAACAATTGCTGTGATTATAACTGTAAGAAATCGTAAATACAAATTAATATTCCGTTATTTTTACTTGTAGTGGTTGTAAGTAAAACAAAAAAAATTTTTTTCTTTTTTCTTTTTTATTTCTTTATTTACTGCATTCCTTAGCTTTCTTTTTATTTGTATTTTTATCTATCTCTATAACTTCAAAAAACCAAAACAAAATATTATCATATTCCTATTAATCATCAATTTTTCCAAAGAAATTAGTCACACTTAATGGTAACTTATTCCACCCGCTTACAAAATCTCAATATTTAAATCATAAAGGAGCTGGCAAAAAAAGTTTCATCTTTGCTTAAGTAACTAACAACAATAATGTTTGCTGAAATTTCAAAATATTGGTTGTGGTTTCTGATGTTGTGTGTTTATTTAATACAAAATGATTGATGGATTTTTTATGCAATACAAATTTTCCACAACTTTTTTTTACAGGATACGGGAAATTTGATAAAAAAAAAATTAAGAGATATTGAACTATAGTAAAAAACAGAGATGGACAAGAACTGTATTTTCTAAAACAAAATATGTTTAAATTAGATTTACACAAAGTTGAAATAAATTATACACTAATAGAAAAAAATCTGTAAAAATTCGTAGCGAAGAGTTTTCGTCCGCTATAAAACTTTTTTATGCATTCATTTTTATGTAATTATAAGAACACCTAAGCCAGGGGTGGCAAGACATTTTCTCTGCGTGCCAGAAATGTAAAAAATTTTTTCTAAAAACTTCTCGCGTGCCACCTTAATTTTATTTGTCTTTTAAGTCCTATTTTAAAAAATTTTTAAAATTTGTAAAATTTCTCTTAAAAATAACATCGCAGCTGTACATATTTATCAGCGCTATGGATAACCCCAAGGAAATAACCCCCGAAGGCAAAAATTAAATAACATCCAAGAAATGACGTAATAGTGTTTGACGGTTATTTAATTTTTGGGGGTTTATTTAATCTTTAAATATTGAGATTATTTCATTATGAAAAAATCCCCAATGAAATAAAATTAAAACCGTTTGAGCATTATTGCCTTTTCATTTTTTTGGGGGGTTATAACATTTTTGGTTCTTATTTCATATTGTTAAAAAAATTATTGGGCGCCATATTTAACTATTACGTAAGAAACTAGATGAAAAATGTGCTTCGGGCAAAAATTTGATTTTGTTTAAATAAATCTCGAATATATATGAGTAAAAGCGAATATTATGGATTTGAACAGAGAAATTTCTATTTCAGATGAAATGGCTCTGCGAAACACAATCAAAACCAAATTTCAAATTTTCTGAAATCGAATTTGCAAGTTCTGTATTAATTATATTTCTTTAAACAAAAAATGGTGGCAATACAGAATTTTATTCATTTTAAAAGACGATTTACTAGCTCTATGAAAAATTTCACCGCTATGGAGTTAAATCACACATTTTTGTAGCGAAACTTAACATTTAACTGAATTTTTTGCTGGTCTTGTAATAGTTTAAACTTTTTGAAAATATAAAAACTAAACGTCGCGTGCCACCTAAAATCCACTCGCGTGCCACTATTGACAGACATGTCATAGTTTTGCCAGCCCTGACCTAAGCTAAGGTTTATGAAAGAAAATGAGAGAGACGTGTTTCGCCTTTGGTTGCGTTTGGTATTGATGGATGTACGTGGATTCCAGGTCCTTCTTATTGTACTTGGAAGTACTATACTAAGGTGCGACCGCTTAGGCATCTCACCTAAGTAAAGCCTTAAATGTAGTGTTACTAATTCATAGTTTTCTTTCCTATTCAGCTTTCTGTTATTGTGTTTATTCAGTTTATTCACAGACACATTCAAATATTCCCTTTTTAGATTTTTCTTTATTTTTCGCAAATATTGCTAAACTGACGTATGGTTTTAACGTTCAAGAGCAGGCACCTTGGGTATATATTGGAGACGGGTTGCCACAGGACAAATTGTTTTAACATCATATAGACGTTTTAGTTATATTTAAACAAAATTTTTGTTAATAGAAAATACCGATTTAACCTGCTAAAATTAGAAAAAAATTTTGCTAAATAATTAGTAGGTCAAAAACCATAAAATAATTTTAAAGTTTCGAAAATTTTTTTGATTTTTTTAATAAATATACACATCTCACAATCATAAATTCGAAAATTAGCAGTTTACTACTTTTTTAGCGAGTTTTTATTTATTTTTTTTTTTTTTGCTATTTTTAGTCTATTAATGTCCAGCAAAGTGTTCTGCAGATTTAACATTTAATTTGTCATTTTCAATTAACTAAAAGTTAACACGAATATAACTAAAATTCTGTAAATTTGACAGATATATGTTTGCTGTTATTATTTTACTAGTATTTAATAAAAAAAAAACAAATCTGCTAATTTCAGTTTTTTCTGAAAAATAATTTTTAAATAAATTTTAATAGTTTTTTGTGCTAAGTTAGCAGGTTTATTTCTATAAGTGTATTAAAGGAATTAAATATGCTAAAATCCCAAAACTTTTTTAACAAATAGTGAAAAATAATCTGTTGACGGCATGTCCCTATCCGGACGTCATTCTTCACTGAGGAAGTCGTCAGGGGACAAAGTTTTTAGAATTTCTCTAAAGATTTGTTAGCTTAAATTACAAACTCAATGAGATTTCTTGTTCTCGTCTAGGAGCGTTATTCAACAGTTAAAATATCAAAGAAGAAACAAAAACAACAACAAAGAAAAATTGCCACAATTTGCTTTGTCATCTTCCAAAGCACTACTTTGCTGTTTTGACAGATCTAGCAATGTAGTGATATTTATTTTTATATAACCAACAACAGAAAATCAAATTAACCAAAACAACACAGTGGTGTATTGGAAGATGACAAAGCAGATTGTGTTAAAAAAATGTTATTGTTGTTTTTGTTTGTTCTTTAATATTTTTTTTTTTATGTAATGACGCTCCAATACGTGAACAAGAAAGTCTCACTGAGTGTTTAATTTAACCTAACAAATATTTCTATAAATTCTCAAAACGTAAGACTTCCTTAGACAAGAATGACAAGAATTTCACAATTTTTTAAATAAGTTTTTAGGATTTTAGCACATTTAAGGGAGGGGACATGACAGTGGCCGTTTTTGAAAGCGACTTTTCTTTATAATTTTGTGTTTTAGTAAATATTCTTAAGATTCTAAGAAAAAAATTTCATGGAAAAATTCCTACGGTTTCAAAAGTTACAGCCGGATTAGTGAGAGCGCATTTTTAATTTTCGCGCTACCTACGTACCTTTTTTTTCTTTGTTCACAAACTTTGAACGCGTTTATCTCGAAACCATGTTTTTCGTACTGGTTGCGGCACTAGCGGGTTCATTTTTTGACGAAATTTTTTTGTATTTTTTTAAACTTGATTCGCTATCGTATGACACGAGCTTTTATGAATTTTTAATTTTTTCGATTTTTTATGAATTTTTAAAGTCAATATTTTTTTTCGAAAAAACACACTTTCAAATTTGGAACATCACCAAAAATTGAAAAAAAAATGTAAAAGAAAAAAGCTCGTGTCATACGATAACCAATTTTGTTAAGATTTAAAAAAGTCATTTTTTTTCAAGATCGGACAATTTTTGCGACTCCCAGCGCTCTATAAAACCATGTTGGAGTGAATAATATATTTTTTGAATTTTTTTTCTTGTAATTTGTTCAATTCTCTACAATAGTAAAAAAAAAATTTTGGAAAAATGTTTGTTTTTGACTGAGTTATGAATTTTTAAAAAAAGGTCTGTTTTCTCTGCCGCAAATGTAATGTTCCTCCTTAATACTTTTTCTGACTAAAATAAATAAAAAAAACAATTAATTGTAATTATTAAAATTTTTGTTTCAAAAAATTAAGATACCATTAAATTATTGACAAATAAATTTCGAATTTTTAAAATTTATTTGTTATTTTGAGTAAAAAAAAAAATTGATTTAAAAAAAAAAACTTATGACAGACGCAACTCATACAATAACTGTGAATAAGCACGTTAATCAAACGTGTCATAAGTGGGTGGTAAATTCGTTGAATTTGAGTTCAATTCCCAGCATATATGATATACTATCATCTATAACTTCTACAAAATTTTTAACTTAATACTGTTAATATCCTACAGCTATAGTTTTAATTATGGTTTTCCATCTCTGCTTTACTTAGACCTTACTTTCATTTATATTTTGCCCTTATAAGTGGAAAACTCTATTACAAAATACACATAATATTTCAAGTATTTTGATAACTCTGTTAAGTGTAAGTAGAATTTTTTTTTATATTTATACGCTTTAAGTACTCAATTGCGGATTACAGATTATTTATGATTTTGTTGATTTAAAGCCGGTTGGTAAGGCAGCAGTAAACCGGCAGATGGTAAATATGATAAAAATCAAACATAAATGCGAAACTTTAAAAAATAAATATCTGTTTGAAAAATAACAATAAAAATGATGAGGAATGAATATGGATAATGATGATGTTGCAAAAAAATGTTTAATGAAAAATAATTATTTTTATTAAATTTTAAAGAAAATAATTGGGTTTATAAAAACTAAAAACGTCTACCTAGGCTAAAATAGAAAAAAATCTTATTTAATTCCCACAAACCCCATTAATTTGAAATAAAGCCCGTGCGGTCTTGGTTCAATGAAGTCATAATATACAACCTGCATGCAGAGAAAAAGTGTCATGAGAGTTTGACAGCATCATTCTTGGTAACATAATGATCATAATATGATCCTTAATGATGCTAGAGTGTAGGCCCAGAATAAGTACAGAGAGTTTTTTCCATACACTTTAACATTTATAATTTCTTATACTCTCACTCATAGAATTAAACCTGTAAAAATAACAGAAAAAGCTACTAAAAATTTGCAAAAATTACCTGGCAGTATAGACTGCCAAAATTAGCAGGGTTTTTCGCTAAATATTAGTAAAATAAGAATAGCAAAAATAAAACTAATAAATTTTAAAAATTTAAGTTATATTTAAGTTAAATTTTAGTTAATTCAAAATGACAAATTTTACTGTAAGATCTGCTAAAAATTTGACTAAACATTAGTAAACTAAAAATTGCAAAAACAAACTGTTATATCTACCAAATTTTTGTTACATTAAAGTTAATTTAGTTGAATGCAAATAGTAGTTTAACTTGCTAAAATCAACAGAAATATTTGCTAAAAAGATAGTAAAGTGTTGATTTGTAAACCGCTTTTTATTCGCATGAAAAAAATCGAAAAAAGCTTTGAAAGTTTTTAATTTTTTGTGATAATTTATGGACTAAAAATAAATTATTTAGGAAAATTTTTTGCTGATATTTTCAGTTTAAATTGTTATTTTCTATTAACTAAATTTTAACACATATATAACTAAAATTCTGTATATTTAACATTTAGTAAAAATAATCTGCTAATTTCAATATTTATTTTCAGCAAGGTAATTTTGAACTAACTTTTAGTAATTTAACTTAAACTTTTTCCGACTTTTTTTCTATTAAAGTGTATAAAGCTTTTATTTAGCCATATAAAATTAAATTCCTTTTAAACCTTGCAAAGAAAAAACATTGCAAAACAAAACTTAAAGCAATACCATTAATGTAATTATAATAATGTTGTAAAATGTATTTTTAAATTTACCCCAGAAAGTAGTAAGAAAAAAAGAAATCAAACAACATTTTCTAAATGAAAAGTATGAGTATTTAAAGGTTAAACAATCACTGTGAAAGAGATATGGAAAAAAACCAGATCAAAAAGCTAAACCAAAGGTTTAAACAGACTCATCAAACCTAAAAACCCCAAACCCAACCTAATCCAAACAACCATCAGCAACATTCTGAAATTGAAATGATGATATGGTTTTAGTAAAAATGAGAAGTTTAATAAACCAGCAAACATTTTTTGAATAGAAACTATTATATTGATAGATCAAATATAGATTTTACTTTTCTATAGAAAATCTTCTTAATATGTTAGATTCTTGCGGGGACAACGCCCCCAAGAACATTAACCATACTTCGGGTTTTGGGATTATAACCGAAATTTTTTCGGATATTATCCCCATAATTGAAGTGGGAATATTTTTTGTATTATATAAGCCCAGAGAAAATTGGACTTAAAACTTAGAATTGTGGTGCCAAAAAAAAACTTCGTATGTGAATAATTTGAATAATATTTAAGTATGTTCTAAAAAAACAGTTAAAATTTCTTACATAAAGTGTCCGGGCTTCAGGAGGGGCTCGAGGTTTACTACTTCGGGATATTTGAATACCAGTGGGTAGGTTATCTTCTGCATCGAGAAAGTTTCCGCATTTCATTTGAACGAAAGAGCAATTGAATGAAAAGAACTAATATTGATTAACTAGTTCGCAACGTTCTACTGAGTGAATCATTCAACTGAACTAGTTGGTTTATGAACTAAACAACTTTATAAAATAGATAAAATTTCTTCACTAACATTTTATTAAATTTATTAATCAAATTACACACTTTTTATTAAACAATATTTATATTTTACTTCTTAGTTGATTTTTACGTTTTTTTTTTATTATTATTTGACAGATGTCGTGGAATATTCCTGTAACAACGTAGTAGAAACTTAAACAGTGTTGCCTCTTTTCACATTGAAATAAAACAACACTTTATTCAAAATCGGGAAACAGTGAAATATTTTGTTTCACACTTTTTGATACGAAAACTTCGCGTAAAAATTATAGGAATTGCCTACAGCTTCGCTAAGAATTGGTTTTCTGTGTGAAGGGACTGGAGTTTGGGATTTTCTACCCTGGGGGTTTTCAAAAACTGGCTTCGCTAAGTAATTAATGTGTGCTTAAACAAATTTCGGCAATTATTTCCACAATAATTGGTCATAATGGCCATAGGGATTGTGTTCTCGGGAGCCTATTAAATATTGCATTAAAGCTTTATTGAAAAAGTTTCGGAAATCGCCCACGTATGAGTTTCACAACTGATTGTTGAAAATTTTACTGGGTTTTCGAGTAATATGAATTTATATCAATTTGTATATGGGTGTTTGTATGTACCTAAGAGACTTTAATAAAATTTTCATATTGGCAAATCCATTATGAATATTACGCAAAGTAAATGAAAAGTTTAATGGAAAAATCGTACCAACAAAAAAAATTATTAAAAGTGCTTATGGTGGGTCAAAACGAATTCATTAGGCCTTTTAAGGATTTTTTTTTAATGACTGATTTTAAGACAAAAATTTTTTTAAACTTAGATCTACACTTAAAATATTATTGTACAATATGTAAAAACCACTGCAAACAAATAAAATTTCACTCGAAAATAGGACCACTAACATTTTATTAAATTCAATCTTTATTTCCACGTTAATAAAGTCAAAATAAATATCTTGTTCATGTATTTTAACTTACAAAAATAACATATAAAATAGTAAAATTGGCTGAAATAACACACGTTTTTACTACATGAATAATAAAAAAATGTACTTAAGTGTTTGAGGTGAATTTCAAAATTAACAATAGGTAAACTGTAAATGGTTGAAAACACAGTACAACACTAAAAAAATTAAACAATAAATTCAGCTAGAGGAGACCAAAAAAACACAACACGTGTGTCGGCGTTTTAAAAGATCACATGGGAATTAAAAGTTCCCCCTTTTTCAAAGGTTTATTGTGAATCGGCATAGGAAACCATATGAATCTTCCATTTTAGTTATAGGATGTCTTCAGCGAAATTATGTAAAACACTACAGGGAATATTTATGTAAAACACTACAGGGAATATTTTTGTGGAACATTTTAACCCGCTAACTCTTCAATTAAAGGGTCTTCTTTGGACCCTTTTTAAATAGGGACAAAAAAGACCCGTAAGTTGGAGAGTTAGCGGGTTAAAATGTTCCACAAAAATATTCCCTGTAGTGTTTTACATAATTTCGCTGAAGACATCCTATAACTAAAATGGAAGATTCATATGGTTTAACTCTTCAATTAAAGGGTCTTCTTTGGACCCTTTTTAAATAGGGACAAAAAAGACCCGCAAGTTGGAGAGTCAGAGGGTTAAAATGTTTCACAAACATGTTCCTCGTGGTGTGTTGCATAAGTACGCTGAACACATCCTATACCTAGAATGGAAGATTCACATGGTTTCCCCAGGTTTGTTGGACATTTGAGCGCCAATTCTGAATAAGTACGAGATTAACCCTTAAACACATTTTAAGTTTTGAACTATTTCTGGAATTGAAGTTAAATGCCTTCAGAAACTTATAGTAGAATTTCAAGACAAATATTTTTAAGGAACATTTTAACCCTCTTACTCTTCAATTAAAGGGACTTTTTCGTTGAACAGTTCCTGAAAAATATTTGTTATGAAATTCTACTATAACTCCCTGAAGATACCAAAGTTTAAAATCTAACTTCAATGCCAGAAATAAGTCTCGTACTTATTCGTAATTGGCGCTCAATTACCAAACAAACCTTGATTTTGGGGGGGAAACCATGTGATGTGTTCAACGAATAATGTAAAACACTACGATTGCATTTATCTCAGATACTAAGCATCGCAGCAAGAAAATGGCTTTTATTTGGTACATTACTCAAATCCTGAAAATAAAATCAGACAGACAACGATTTTAGCCCATTAAATTAGTCCTCTGTGAAAAAGTTAAAAAAAATCATTGTGATAATATTGTATTTAAATTATTTTTCTTAACTAAGGCGCATTTTTCATATCCTAGTAATTTTTGCCTTTTTTAAGATTTTTTACAATTTATTAATTAACTTCAATTGGTAGCGATTTAAAAAAAAACACAATTTTTTAATTTCGGCGATTTTTAACATTTTTTTGATTTTCAATGATTTTTTAAATTTGGTGATATGCTAAAATGTTTTAAATTTTTCGGGTTTTTGCAATTTTGGTTATTTTTCAATTTTGCCGTTTTTTTCAATATATATATATTTTTTTTCTTTTTAAATTTTAGTATTTTTTTTATTTTTGCAATTTTTTTCCATTTTGGGCGATTTTTTTTTTTTTTTAAGAGAAGCAACACTCAGGAATTTCTTCCTATTAATTAACCTGTTGCTTCCTTTGGAAAGGGGATAGAGAAGAAGTGAAAGGTGGATCTTTTAAATTTTAGCGATTGTTTCCGATTTTAAAGACTTTTTTTTAATTTCAACTTTCCTTCAAATTTGGCATTTTTTTATTTTACTTTTATGGTTTTTTTTTTAATTTCGACGTTTTTTTCAATGAAGAGATTTTTAATTTTATTTTTTAAATGAGAAGCCACACTAAGGAGATTCTGGACTTGTTGCTTTTTTTAGAAAAAGTATAGGAAAGAGATGAAGTGGTGAAAGATGCAGTGCTTCAATATTTTTTTGTGAATTTTAGTGTTTTTGTTTTCAATTTAAGCGATTTTTTCACTTTTGTTGACTTTTTCATTTTTGGCGATTTTTTTAATTTCAACGATTTTTTCAATTTGGGCGATTGTTTCCAATTTTAAAGATTTTTTTATTTTAGCTACCAGCTTTTAAATGTGGCAAATTTTTCAATTCTAGAGATCGTTCTTGGCTATTTTTGTATAATTTAAGATTTTTTGCAATTTTGGCAATTATTTTCCAATTTTGGCGTTTTTGGAATTTAAAGCCCAGTTTTTCGGATGCAGATTAATTTTAAACTTAATTTAAGGCAGTTTGTAAGTGAAACACTGTTTTTAAAATGTGGTTTATTTTGTTTTATGTCAATAGAGAAATAAATTATATTCCATAAAATGTTTTTCCAACAAATTTTTGTTAATAAACTAGGCAATGGCTGACAAAATTTTTTTTCGGTTTAACTAAACTAACTGAGGCCCTATGCTCCTTATAGGAATGCAAGGAATCAATATAAATATATAAACTAAGTTTAACTGACATCCCAAAAACTCGGTCCAAGTGTTTGTTTTCTTCATTTTGATTTTTTTTTAATTTTTTTTCAATTATGGCGTTTTTTAAATTTAAGTGATTTTTTTAAATTTTAGTAATCTTTTAACTTTGTCAATATTTTAAATTTGGCGTTTTTTCACTTTAATAGACTTTTTTGTTTTGATTTTGGTGAATTTTTCAATTGTGGCGATTTTTGTTTTTTTTTAATTTATCTTTTTGCTAGAGACCTTTTCTAATTTCAAATTTTTTTTTTTTTTACCAATTTTTTTGCCGTTCTAATGAACTTGAATTGGCAGCTAAGCAATGGTGCCAGCTGTGACGATTTTTTTAGTCAACATTTTACAAATGACGATAGACATTTTTGAATAAAAACTCCATATGTTTTGAGGATTTAGAAAAATTACTGACTTTTGAATGAATTTTAAGCAAAACTTTAAAGAAAAGATTTTAAAAAACCGCAAATTGTTTTTAATCGTTTTTTGGAATTCTTTTCGTGGTTAAAAAGATTGTTAATTCTTGTTAAAAGTTGAAACTAAGGATTTAAACTTTGGTTCAGCATTTTTATAGATTTGAACAAATTGATGAACTCTCTTTTTTCAAATATCTCAATCACGTGACATTTTTTAGAAAACCGCAGTTAAAAATGCCGAAATATGCTTTGTTTGGCTTATTTGTAAATTATAGGACAATTATGAAGTGACTGAACGTTTTAAAAATAGAGTTAGAAATCACGAATTTTAAGTATATATAAATTATTTATGAGAATTTAAACCACATAACACATGATGAGGTGTTTTATCTTTAACTAATCGTAGCATAAATACCACCTTTTTATGGATGAAATAAAAAATAACGTCCAGTTATATAAAATTCTAATTTAAGAACGGTAACACAGGCAAGCAGTTAAAATTAATTAAATTTCTAATAAAAAAAAAGATGAAACTACTGTTTTTATGATATTTAACTGATTACGATTTCTTGACGATTTTTCATAAAATTGCTTACGGTTTCGACGATTTAGTTTCACATTTTTGACGGTTTTTGACCATAAAAATCTGGCACCACTGCACTAAGAACTTGCTCTGATCTTTTTGGTGGCATGTTGCCGTCACTGTTGCCAATTTAGCTATTTTCTCGTCAAATCTAGTGATATTTCAACTTGTCTAGCGGCATAAAATATGTTTTAGCTATTAGCGGGAAAACTAGCGATTTTTTTTTTAAAGTCAGTCTTGACGTTTTCGTAGCATTTTTTTACATTTATTTCCTTGACAGAATTTTTGAATCATTATTATTCAGCGATTTAATGGAAATGAGTTTTTACATTTTGTATCAACCACATAAAAAAAAATTGTACTTTTTTACTGCAACCACTGTTGCCAACTTTTTTCCTAAAAATATCGCTAAAGCGCACTAAAAAATCACTGAAAAATTACTAAAAAACTTTAAAATATTTGCGATAAATCGCTAAATTTCACGAAAAATTCAAGTTTTGTTGAAAAATTTCTTAAATTTTCTTAAAAAATTATCGATATATCACTAAATTTTTCGAAGTTTTTAAGTTTTCCATAAAAATTCAGTGATATATCGATAATTTTTTTAAGAAAATTTAAGAAATTTTTCAACAAAACTTGAATTTTTCGTGAAATTTAGCGATTTATCGCAAATATTTTAAAGTTTTTTAGTAATTTTTCAGTGATTTTTTAGTGCGCTTTAGCGATATTTTTAGGAAAAAAGTTGGCAACAGTGGTTGCAGTAAAAAAGTACAATTTTTTTTATGTGGTTGATACAAAATGTAAAAACTCATTTCCATCTTTGATTTGTACTAAAAAATAGTGCAAATGCTGCCAAAATTTTACTGCTTTTTACTGCTGCTGGGAAAAAAACTTTTTAAAAATATTATTTAATTTTAGTTAAGAATTTTAAATGTCACAATTTTAATGAACTTAGTAAATTTAAAAATTATTAAAAACCAAAATTTAAATACAGAATTTACTTAAATTTAGTCTAAACATTAAATTTAAGTAAATATTTAATTTAAAATTCTTGAAAAGGTTGGAAATTGAAATGGAATTCTTATTCTGTTTGTAGTTTACATTTAGTTTTGTCTAGTAAAATTTATATAGCAAATTTCCAATTTAAAACATTTGTATAAGTGAAAACTTTTTAAATCATTTTTGCTAATGCTTACTGAAAAAAATAAAATTGATCATTCAGATTTTAGCAGGCCGATTGTAAATACTTATATATTTGAACGTTTAAACCTAATGAGAATTACAAGCCAATAAACAATATTATGTTTTGTTTGCTTATTTCATCTATAAATTAAAAATAAGTTTATTCTTCATTAGAACAAATTCAAGCTTTTTAAAGTTTGAAATTTTTTTTTTTTTTTTTTGTTTTTAGGTAATTTTTACTAAATTTAACAACAAGTTCATACTAAAAAGGAAAATACAAACAAGATTTTAGGAAAATTCCAAAAAATTTAAGACAAAGTTTACCGAATTTAAGTAACAATTTGCTTAAGTTAATTAAATTATTTCTACTTGCTTTTAAGAAAAGTGTGTAATCGATTTAAGTTAAAATTTCCTTGGAGCCTAGTCATACCCAAATTTGTTTAAATTTAGTTCAGATAAACTAAAATTTGGAAAACATGTTGTTTAGTTCAAGCGCAAGAAAAAACGCAAAATTCGATAATATTATAAAAAAAAAACAAAAGTAAAAAGCTTGTATACTGAGTTGACTACTGTTGGACAATGACTGAATATTTTTCGGTCTTTACCCCAATTTGCCTTACTAAGGCCGCTATGCAAAAAACCTTTCCTTAGCTAAGCCGGGGCTTTGGACACTCCACACTTTTTGAATTGATTACTCTGTTACAAACAGTCTAACCCATTTAAAACACCTTTCTGTACTATGCAGCACACTGCAAAAAGAGAGCGCCTGAAAAAAAAAAAGAAATTCAGCCAACATATGCATATTATGATACATTTATGAATTAATGGTCATTTTTATGGCTAGGTGGAGGGAAAGAAGTTTTAAGCTAGACCATCACAGACCATTCATGTTATTGAAATTTTGTGGAATTTTCACTTTTTTTTATGCCATCTCCTCTCCCGCCATTCAGTGGTTGCAATTTTCCAGCTGAACAAAATAAAAAGGCGTTGTTAGTAAAGTAAATGTTTACGTAATAAATTTACGTGATTGAAATGTTGCCAACTATAACACAAAAAACAAACTGATGGACAATATTAAAAGCTCAAAAAAAAAATAAAATCCCTCCAACAAATTTAAAATAAATTGAAAAAAGGCATCGCCATAATTGTAAATGAATGAACATAAATATGGATATTAAAATTATATACATAGAGGAGATTACTTATGATTTCATGTGTAATTTATGGAACATGTAAGAACAACAAAAGAGGTCCTTGATGTTGGCATTTTACTGTTATAATTACAAGCATACAATGAACAACACCAAAATTTTTATTAGTTGTTGAGTAGAAGAAGCAATAGAAAAATACGAGTATGTTTTCTGAGTGAGAATGTGTTGGTGTAATAAATTGATAAGGATGGTTGCTAGTTTTACAGCATTTTAAAAAGGATTTTCTTTTTTAGAATTATTAAAAAAAAATACTCATTTTAGTACCTTTTTAGTTACAAATTAAACAGTGCATTAAGAGGTTTCTGTATCAACCGTTCCAATGCGAAATAAATGAATATCAGATGTTAGAATATCAGATTTTTAATTTTTTCTTGGATTGTGTTAGTATAGAAAATTCGATCGAGCGGTTCAAAATTTTTAAGGCAAAATACGGGGACATCTGTAAAATCTCTCTTACTCATAGATTCACTTCCAACTTTTGGTAGTTTCTTAAACAAACTGCTCAGGAGAACAACAAACAATTTAAGTAAAAAGTAACAACTTATCTTAAACAGACACGTATTTCAAAAAGTTTATACAATAAAATTCAGATTTAACTTTTCAAATTCCTTTGGATTTTTTTTTTACCACTGTATACTGTGCTTTTATTTGCTTATATTACATATTTTTAAAATAATTCTTAACAAATAAAAAAACACTTATTCTTTGCCCATCGGTACATTTTTTTAAACAAAATTTAGTACTCATATTCCAGCTCTATTCTATACATAAGTTCACCCTTTAACCTTCTAGGACAGGCTCTCATAGCGAAAGTGTAAAAAGTTTCTATTCCCATATAACACCAACACAAAAAAAAACAAATCTCCCTCCTATTTACAAAAATTTTAAAGTGTTTATATGAAAAACTCTATTTGTATAATATAAATGGCAACAAAAGTTGCCTGCATAAAACCGCAATTTGGCAAAAATTATATAAACGAGACTCAAAACAAACAATTAACGCTTGAGTGAATTTGATAAATTTTGATGTTTTAATTTTTTTTTCTTCTCTTTTGGAGAAAATCTCTAAAGTATACAAAAGCAAAATTTAAATTAAATTATTAGGATAATATATTTTCCAAAAATAAAATCATAACAAAAATTTTAATTAAGTCGATTTTTTGCTTGAAAATTAAAAATTTTAATTAAAACTCAGTTTTTCTGAGAAAATAAAGAAATGGAAATGAAATTTCTTTACCTTTACTATTAAATTTATTCATAATGAAAAGACAAGAAATACTTAAGGGAAATTGACGCGTAAATTATCCAATATTCAAATATATGTAATGAAAATTCTTTAGTGATTAATTTGACCAACTAATTTTAGTAAATAAAAAATAAAAGCATCAAAGTTTCCCACACAACTTCTCCTTGATTCTCGATATGAAACAAAATACCGGAAAAGCTTTATTTTAAACTAAATTTATCTACAGGGTGGGTTAAAACTACCGAAGGGCTTTAAATTCCTTATAACTTTTTTATTATAATTTTTTTTTATAAATTTGTGTTTTTTATATATAAAAAGTTTTTAATTTTCAATATTTCGCTAGTCCATTATGTAGCATCTTCAGGAAATAACAATTAAATTAACAAATTATAAACAATTTTTTTTTCAGTATTTTGTAAAGAAGATTTGGGGAATTTAATTAATTTTTTTACAAAACGCTGAAAAAAAATTATAATAAAAAATTTATAAGAAACTCAATCCCCTTCGGTAATTTTGGCCACCCTGTGTCACACATCCCAGTACCACTTCATACATTAATTTCCTTCAATAAAATTATTTACTAGACTTTCCCGCCATTTGCCAAAAGATGGTTGTTCACACTTATCTCTGTGAATAATGAGCAATTGATGGTCGTGTCTATCAACTTTAGATAAAGTGGTCTGGGTATGAAATTAAGTGGATTTCACAGTTTATCGTTGAAGATAAAAAAAAAACACAGCACAAGAAACCTTTAATCACCAATAAAGTTTGGTGCTGATGATGATGTTGAAAATATTATTTTTTTTTATTATTAGTTGGCCAAAAAGGAACAAAGAATTTCTTAGTAGAGTATTCATAATGTAAATTAAGGTTTATTGTGGTTGTCAGTGAAACCAGGTGGTGTTGATGGCGTTGATTTGGTAGTTAGAGTTGTTATTGAATGGTATTCATAATTTGTGGCTGATTTTACAAATAAAATAGACAGGGAAAGTTTTTTCTTTTTTTTTTCTTTCTAATTGTTTTAAGCAAAAAAAAATATATGGAAAATATTTTAAGAAAGTTTTACTGATTCTTTGGTTATAAATTTTACAAATACTTATTTATTTATAAGAATTCTGATAATTTTGTGAATAAAATCAATATATTTTTTTAACAAATATGTTGTATTTTTATAACTATTATGACCTATGAAAATAGTAAAATATTAAATAAAAATTTATTTAGAAAACACTTCAAATTTGTTATTTAAATAGTAAAATTTAATTAATCGTCAGAGAACAGAAAACATCCTACGGGAAATTTTAACAAACTGTCACCGAACTGGCCCCTTTATATGAAATAGAGTGGTCACTTTTACATGGCGTTGTCATAGGAGGGCGAAATTGACCCCTTGTGACATGTCACAAGACAAATCCCAGGACAGGTCCCTGAACTTTGTATTTTTATGAGAGTTCAGTAACCTGTCCTAGGATTTGTCTTGTGACATGTCACAAGGGGTCAATTTCCCCCTCCTATGACAACGCCATGTAAAAGTGACCACTCTATTTCATATAAAGGGGCCAGTTCGGTGACAGTTTGTTAAAATTTCCCGTAGGGTAGTTGTTATGGAGTAGCCACAATTAGGCCATAAAATAAGTTTATACTGACTGCAGAAAATATGAAGCAGTGGTGCACAATATGAATTTTTTGTTACATAGTCAAACCCCGACTTGTGCCTAATTTCAAAACTGAAATATTATTTTAAAATTTATAACATGTTTCTCTTAAAATAATTCCGATTTCGTTCAGTGAGTTGATATACATATAATACTTTTACAAAATCGTTGATCTTCAAACAGTGTTAAATTCAGAAAGAAAATATTAAAAGAACCTTGGCCAGGGGCCATTATTTGACACCTCATATCCAGCCAAGTGATAAATATTGCCACATTTTTGGCGAGCTCTATAAACAAATTTGTTCGACTTAACTCCTTTATGATCCCAGCAAAAAAAGAGATACCGAAGCAGTAGAAAAAGCATTACAATTAATGATCTAGATGTACTTCTGTTTTAACATAAACACTAATGATTTTAACATTGAGTTGTCCTAGGAGAGGAGTACCCCCACTTCAACATTTTTTCAGTACTTTTTGAACGAGTGCAAAGGAAGCTCTTTTTCACCAATTAAAAGTTAAAAAAAAAAATTCTTCACAAAAAAAAATTATATTTTTTTTATTTTACAAAAGTTTTTAATTGCCGCCACCACAGCGCTCTACCACTGCACTGTGGGCCAGGATCGCCGTATTTTGGCCAAAAGTACAATTCAGGTAAAGGGAAAATATGTTTATATATTGAAAATCTAGGATTGTTGAATATTTTGTGAGTGAAATATTGCATCATTGTGGTTACTCGTTGTTAGTTGGCGAGAGTTCAAGGTCAAAGTGTTTTAATTTTGTGACATTTTTTATTTTATAATGATACAATAAAAAAATCATAAATAGACAATAATTTGTTCCAAAAATAATCTCAAATTATAAAACTGAAAACAGTTCTCAAAAAAATAGAAACCTGTTAAGTATTTACGAAAAAAGTAACAAAATTATAAATTTTACCTCAAAAATGTGGGTTTTTGTTCCAAGAGATATCTGAAAAACTTGAATGCCAATGTGTTCCATAAGATGCGATCGTTCATAAACTTTCGAGATTTTGCCCTTTAACTGAAAAAGTACCTTCAGATCTCGCTGATTTCCAGCATTCCAGAGTTTAAGTAAAAACTAAAAAATATCACTAAAAATTACCTGAAATGAAGGTTTTGGTTTTCTCACACAGACTAGCTCTCTAAAGTCCAGGTTTGTGGGACATTTGAGTGCCAATTCTGAATAAGTACGAAATTAACCCTTAAACACATTTTAAGTTTTGACTTATTTTTGGCATTGAAGTTAAATTTTCAACTTTGATGTCTTCAGAGACTTAAAGTAGAATTTCATGACAAATATTTTTGCGGAACATTTTAACCCTCTAACTCTTCAACTTATGGGTCTTTTTTGACACTTTTTAAAAAAGGCCAAAAGATTGCAAAGTTAGAGGGTTAAAATGTTCCACAAAAATGTCCCTCGTTTTACATAAGTTCGCTGAACATATCCTATACCTAAAATGGAAGATTCACATGGTTTCCTATGCCGATTCCCAATAAACATTTTCAAAAGAGGGGAAATTTTAATCCCCCCATTAACATAGGGCCAGACGAAAACTTTTAAAACGCCGATACTCATATATTTTTCTTTGGTCCCTCTGCCAGAATTAGTTGTCATCAGAACCTTTTTTTTTTGTACAGTGTAATTTATTTTCCAACACATAACAATTTTAAATTTATGGCCGCCATGTTATATGGATCCGCCATGTTGAATTTTTGAAATTTTATTTCAGATTCGTAATCTGCTACCCAAAAACTTCCCCCGGTGGAAATTTGAAGTACATCAGGCGGCATAAGAAATTTAATGAAAAAATTGTTAGTCGCCATATTGGATTCGGCATTTTGAATTTCAAAATTTTAATTTCAGATTTTTAATCAGCGGATCCTAGACCTATATAATTGATTATTTTAAGTCCAATATAATAAAAACTAAAAATTAATGGCCGCCATCTTGGATCCGCCATTTTGAATTTTATATTTTTTATTTCAGATTCGTGATCAGCAACAACCAAACCTCCCTTTGTGATATCTTTTTGTCTCATATACTCAATATTCTAGTTTTAGCCAAAATTCAATAATGCTGGCCCACTGTGCACTGAGCTATTCTTTGATATGAGAGTTGACTGGCATAAAAGCACCAATTTGTTACTGCGAGATATTGTTCCTTATTAAACAAGTGTAAAAAGTGCAGTCCAATTCAATATTGTTTTCAGTACTATTTTTACAGATGCAGAAAAAGCTATTTCTCACCATTTTTTTTAAAAAAATACATATTTTTAAAAATTTTTAAATTAAAAAATATTGAATTTAAACAAATTAATTATAAATATTAAAAAAAAATAACAGAATAAAAAGAATTTAAAAAAATAAAAAAATATTGGTCCCGCCGGGAATCGAACCCGCGACCCTCTGTTTGGAAACACCAAATGATACCAAAATCACTTTTTACGATCACTTTTAGAGCAATTACTCTTTAGAAGCAATACTTAAATGATTTTTGGAAGTTGTTCAGAAGTAATTCCAAAAAAGCTGTAAAAATATACTAATGGATACTTTGTAAGCAATAAAGGAAATTATTTTCTGAAGTTGTTCAGAATAACTTCTAAAAAAGCAGTAAAAATACTCTAACGCATACTTGCGAAGCAGTGAAAGAAATAGTTGTAAAGCATTACTTCCAATTTTTTTTTGCTGGGATAGAATGACTGTAAAAGTATAAAAAAATCCTTGATTTAAATAGACAAATGCAGTGCCACGGCTGATAACAGTATAAATAAATGCGGTATTTTTTTATAGAAAAAAAAAATACAGTAAGCAAAAATGAGTCATTGCAACACTGGTAACAACAACAGCAACAACTAAAACGATAGAATAAAATTAAATAAAGAACTTTACTACTCATGTAAACAGGTCTGGTAAAACGCAGCAAACTTTTCCATAGGAGAAAATTAACTAAAAAAAAAAACTACCCGCAAAACTACACTCACAATATTTTATCCTTAAAAACAACATCAAATACATATTAAATTAATTGAAAGCACAATTAAAAAAAGGACTACTGATTTTTCATTATATTCAAACCATTTTGCTATTTATTTGCAAATATTGTTTAAACAATCCATAAAATAAATAAAAATAATTGAAAAGTCTATTAAAACAATTATCAATTTTTAATTGACAAAACGTTAGAAAAAAACGATTTTGTGGTTTGTTATTTTCATATTTGAAAGATTTTTTTTTTTTTTGAATTTTCAAAACACAACACACACGTTCATATTTTTATTGGCTATGTTTGTGTGTATGAGTAAAGAATTTCTTGTAATTTGAATTGAAATAATTTTGTATATAAACAAACTATTTTAACAAAAAAGAAAACCGAAAATATTTGAATTCTTTCTTTTAAAACCGAAAACAACGAAATTATTTAAATTATTTTTTCTAAAAATAGAATATTTGACTGAAAATAACAACTCCTACAGACGATACATATTTTTTTATAGTTTGCTTTTTATTGATTGATAAAAAAAAAGTTAAACAATATGTTTTAATGTATTTTAATTGATTCTTCATTTGAAAAAAAAAAAAAACTTTACCTATTACTTTTTTAAATAAACCTCAATCGGTTATGGAAAATATATTGTGAGTGTATTAAAATTTTTTACAACAACTTAAAAGTTTTGAATGCAAGGATGGGTAGGAAAAAATTCACACTCTATTGATGTCTTTTATAAAAACCTTGCTGGGTTAAACTAGTGAAAAAAAGTTGTAAAATAAATGCGAACTAACGCTGATAATACTGCCACTACTCTGGTGATGTTTGTTGAAAAGACTTTGTTTATTTCCTCTGTCGCCACAATGAATGATAGACTCAAACAGCAGGCGAGAGCGTACTTTACTCCTGTTTAAAGGTTTATTTTTCTACTAAAAAAATAAAACAAAATACGTCATGATGAATATACTATTTGTATGTACTTGAATTTGTTACAAAAATTCAACTCATTACCAGAGACGACTCTTGGTTTGTTTTTTACTCCAATGTTTTTATTTCCTTTTTCGATTTTTTTTCCTTCTACTATTTTTGCTGCCTTATTTTGCTATCAATCCCCCTCTGGTGAATCTTCAAACAAAAGCGGGATTGTACAGAATGAAAAAAAAACAACATTTACAATTGTAATGGTACGCAACAAACCATTATGTAGGATTTTAATTAAAATTAATTACATTAAGTGCAGCAAGTAAACAAACATACTTGCCTCCTCAGTTGCCTCCGACTGGTGTTTGCCTTTAATAAAGAGATAGTGTACGTATGTAAGATTTACAATTGTAGTTAGAAGTTTATAAAAGAAAACATGGATTTGAAATTTTAAAAAAAAATCTTATAGAATAATATAATAAAAAAATTCGTAAAAAGGCGGTCAAAGTTTAAAAACTTTGTATTCTAAAAGAGATGAAAGTGATGTTTTGATATAAAACAAAAATCTATTAAATAAAAAATAAATAAATACACAAAAAGGTCATATGCATAATCACTTTTAAAATTTATAAGGATTTATAAAAACAATTTTTTTTATTTTACAAACTTGCTATAAGGTTAATTTTTTAAACTTTCAAAGTATTATATATTTATAAGCACTAAAGTATGTTTGAACACAAAAAATGAGTTAAGTCCGGATAATGCCTTAAACAATGCTTTTTCAAAAAAAAAAAAAATTTTAATGAAAAATATTTTTTTTTTGGGCAAAAAATTTTTTGAACACAAAAAATCAGTTAAGTCCGGATAATGCCTTAAACAATGCTTTTTCAACAAAAAATAAAAATTTAATGAAAAATATTTTTTTAGGGCAAAAAATTTTTTGAGGTGAATTCAAAATAAATTTTTTCAAGTGAAAACGATTTTTTTAGTTGTCAAAAAGTTATTGGAAAAACATTTTAGGTGAATACATCACTCACAATATATTTTCCATAACCGATTCAAATTTATTTGAAAAGTAATAGGTAAAGTTTGTTTTAAATTGAAGAATTAATTTAAATACATGGAAACATATTGTTTAACTTTTTGTATAAGTCAATAAAAAACAAACTACAAAAAAATATGTAAATATGTATGTATATGTAAAATGTTCTATTTTTGTAGGTTTGAGGTTAAGAAGAAGAATAAACATTTTTTCAAATGTTATAAACACATTATTAATTTGCAAATCAGACTAGTTTCTCCCTTCTTTTAATTCTATTCTATTTTTAGTTTTCAATTTTTAGAAAAAATAATTTAAATAATTAAAATAATTTCATTGTTTTCTGTTTTAAAACAAAAAATTCAAATATTTTCGGTTTTCTTTTTTTTTTAATTTTTTTACTCATACACACAAACATAGCCAATAAAAATATAAAGGTGTGTGTTGTGTGTGTAGTGTTTTGAAAATTTAAACAAAAAAAAAACTTGCAAATATGAATAAACAAACCACAAAATCGTTTTTTTCTAACATTTTGTCAGTTAAAAATTGATGATTGTTTTAACAGACTTTTCAATTATTTTTATTTCTTTTATGGGTTGTTTAAACAATGTTTAAAAATAGATAGCTAAATGGTTTGAATATAGTGAAAAATTAGTAGTCCGTTTTTTAATGGTGTTTTCAATTAATTTAATATCTATTTTAGATTGTTTTTAACGATAAAATATTGTGAGTAATGAAATATTATTAGCCTCTAGGTGTTTGATGAAAAACTAATTCAAAATGTTTTATTTACAAAAACAATGCAAAGATAAATTTATATCTTGCACATGTATTTAATAGGGTCGATTAATCCATTAATCGTTATTCGATTAATCGAAGAATTTTGCTCAAAAATTTTCCGAATAACTTAAAATTACCAAATTTCGAATAATGCATAATTCGAATAATTTAATACGATTAATCAAAATTTATAAAAAATTAGAAAAATGTAGAAAAAGTATATATATTTTTTTTAAGTAATTAAATGTCCCTAAATTTATTTAGCACATTGTGAAAAATAGTTTCCTGTAGGCTTGCCTAAGGAAATCATCAGGGCAAGACTTTTTGAATTTTTAGAATTATTTCTTAGGTTAAACTCAATAAGAATTTCTTGTTTTCATCTAGCAGCGTTATCAAACACAAAATAAAGACAAAACACAAAAAAAAATTATCACAGTTTGCTTTGTCATCTTCGAAAATACTATTATGTTATTGTGGCAAATCTTACAAAAAAATTTTTTTATAATTTTTTGAAGATTTTTTAATTGTTGATATTAAATAACAGCATTAAAAATACAGTGCAATAATTTTCAACGATTTGTTTTCACCCATTCAAAAATCTATACACATGTAAAAATAGAGACCACGTAGAGTGAAACTGCGTACCCAGTTTTTCTTGATCATGTCAGATGTTCTTTTTAAAGGACATCTCATTAGAATATCAGACAGAATTTCCACAGTTGAATGATAATGTAAATTTTGACAAAGAAAGTTTTTGTTTTAATATGTAATGGGAATGGTATAGTTTTTTTCATTCAAAATCTACAAACTTATTGGAAATTTATGACATAATTTTATCTTGATGAAAAAAAATAAAAGTTGTGTGGTTTTTTTTTATTCGGCTTGAGGTCATAAGTTTAAAAATATATACAAATTTTTCGTTTACCTTTTATTTTTTAAAAAATTGTTTATTTTCATTCAATATTTCGAACAGCTTTGCTGTTCATCTTCAGGAAAAAATTTAATTATATGGCGATAAAGCGCGGAGTTGAAAGCGTCATTCTTTGTTTACATTACTTAATCAGTTGATTACTTAATCAGTTGATTAAGTAATGTAAACAAAGAAGGACGCTTTCAACTCCGCGCTTTATCGCCATATAATTAAATTTTTTCCTGAAGATGAACAGCGAAGCTGTTCGAAATATTGAATGATTTTTTTATAATGGAAAAATTAGAAATTCGTGGTGTAATTAAATATTTACATAAGAAAGGTTTATCGGGACAAGAAATTCATAATGATATGGTGAATGTGTTAGGTAAAACTGCTCCTTCATATGCAACAGTAAAAAATTGGGTTGCTGAATTTAAACGTGGTCGTACGTCCAAAAACTGCAACAACGCCAGAAATTATAGCTAAAGTCCATGATATGGTATTCGACGATCGACGAGAGAAAGTGGGTGAAATAGGTAATGCCATAGGCATCTCAAATGATCGAGTATATTTTATTTTGCATCAAGAATTACAGATGAAAAAGCTTTCTGCAAGATGGGTGCCGCATTTGTTAACAGTTAATCAATAACGCATTCGAATGAAAATTTCTCAAGCTTGTTTGGATCAATTTAAGCGACATAAAATGGATTTTAAGAGTCCTTTGATGACTATTGATGAAACATGCAATCCAAACAATGAACTGAAGCTGGTGGAAGTGCACCAAAGAAACAGTTCAATCGGCTGGTAAGGTCAGGGCAGCGGTTTTCTGCAATTACAAAGGTATTTTATTGATCGACTATCTTCAAAAAGGTAAAACTATAAATTCGGAATATTATTGTAACCTTTTGAATCAACTGAATTTGAAAATTCGAGAAAAAGGACCTGGTTTAGAACAGGAAAAAAAAATTTCATCAATGGCAAAATTTAACGAATTGAAGTGCGAATTGCTTGACCATCCACCTTATTCTCCTGATTTAGCTTCCTCTGTTCCTAAATCTAAAAAATTGATTGCTGGCAAACGTTTTACCTCGAATGAAGATCCAATGGCAGCTGTAAACGATTATTTTGACGAGCTTTAGGAAAATTACTTTAATCAAGGTAAACGGGATAATCTTGCAAAATACGTTGTTGATCATTTAGAATTCTCATATTTCCCCAAAAAAAAAAAAAAAAAAAAAAAAAAAAAAATCTAAGAAACTGCCTTCAAACTGGAAAACAAAACTGGAATTGAACTTGATTTCAACTTATGGTATGTTCAAGCGAAATTGTTTATACACTCATAGAAATAAATCTGTAAAAATAGAAGAAAAAGTTACTAAAAATTAGCTCAAAATGATGCTGAAGAATAAACTGCTAAAATTAGCAGATTTTTTTGCTAAATACTAGTAAAATAAGAACAGCAAAATTAAAACTGAATTTTAGTTATATTTAAGCTAACTTTTAGTTTACTGAAAATAACAAATTGTACTGTAAAATCTGCAGAAAATGTTGCTAAATATTAGTAGACTAAAAAAAGCAAAAATAAACTATTATGTCTACACCGTTTTCAGCAAAAATTTTAGTTATATTTTTATAGCACTAAACTAATTTTGAACTAATGTTTTACTAATTTATTTTGCTACAAAAATTGTGCTGAGAACCGCATGCGTAGCGTGGACGACAACCAGATAGACAAATGTAGATGTCGCAGCTTGTCTGGAAACGGAAATGACAAAAATAGAAAAACAACTCTACACATATTCTATATTTAAATTTTCAGCAAATAAATTAACTAAAGTAAAATTTCGCTACAAGTTTTTTGAGTTTTTTTCAGTCTACTAATATTCAGCAAAAAGTTTAGTGATTTTAGCAAGGATTTTTTTCATTTGCAGTCGACTAAGTGTTAGCAAAACTTTTGCTGAAGATTACTATTTTTTTGGTAAAAATCAGCTCTCTGATTTTCAGCAAACCTTTTGCTGAAATTACCAACTTTTTTGCAAGCACGCTCCTGACTAAAAATTTGCTGACAAAACAACATTTTTTGCTGACTTTACTGACTTTTTTTTTTGAGTGTACAAAATTTTTGTTATTTTTAAGCTAAATTTAGTTTAATGCAAATAGCAAAATGCTCTTTTCGCAATAATCGATTTTTATTTTCATTCAAAAAAAAAATCTAATAAACTTCAAAAATTTTTAATTTTTTTGAGATTTTTTAGGCTACTAATTACACTATGGAACATTTTTGGGATTATTGTCTGGGGGGTGAGAAATTCCAAGTCAGGGTGATGGTACTAGGTCAGTATAGTAAAACCCTCAAAGGGTTTGGCGTTCGTATGTGTCATTTTTTTTATGACCTTTTAAATTTTTTCCTTATCTTGATGTTTTTTCGCTTAGTTGTAACTCGAGAACCACTTGTCCGATTTTGATGAAACAAATTTAGAAAAATTTAGAATTACAATTTCTTTAATCCGTTCATATAACATTTTTCTTTATAATCAACAGTTTTGCCGGTAAAAATAAATTTGTGGAGAAAAAAAAATATTTTTTTGCCTAAAAATTAAAATTTTTTTTTTTTAAATTCATAAAAAATTTTAATTTTTAGGCAAAAAAATATTTTTTTTTCTCCACAAATTTATTTTTACCGGCAAAACTGTTGATTATAAAGAAAAATGTTATATGAACGGATTAAAGAAATTGTAATTCTAAATTTTTCTAAATTTGTTTCATCAAAATCGGACAACTGGTTCTCGAGTTACAACTAAGCGAAAAAACATCAAGATAAGGAAAAAATTTAAAAGGTCATAAAAAAAATGACACATACGAACGCCAAACCCGTTGAGGGTTTTACTATACTGACCTAGTACCATCACCCTGACTTGGAATTTCTCATCCCCCAGATTGGCTGTTGTACTGTGTTATTAACCCAAATTTTTTGCTGATTTTAGCTGGTTAATTTGCTATTTTCCATTAACAAAAATTTAACTCAAATCTAAATAAAATTCTGTATATTTAACAGTTCTATATTTGCTGTTCTTATATTACTAATATATAGCAAAAATAATCTGTTAATTTTAGTAGTTTTTTTCTGCAGCATCATTTTTAGTAACTTTTTCTGCTAGTTTTACAGATTTATTTCTATGAGGGTAGGGATAGCTTCTACTTTAGTTTTGTTTCAATAAAGGCCCTTTTAACTTTAATGTTGACACACTGGGTCACCATTGCGTATAATTGATTTTAATTAATAAAATTGTACCTCAAGGCGTATGATTATTATTATATTATTATCTGTATATCAATCATACGTCTTTGTGGTGCAATTTGATGTCTTTATTATTTTGTTTAAAATATGTTACTTTTCATTTAAAAAAACTTTCACTTAAATTTGAAAATTTCTTATTATAAATTTTATAAAAAATTAAATACTTTCCATTAACAAATTCTAGAGAATTATTAACACTCAATATGTAATAAAAGTCCGTTTTTAAAATGTGTGAAATTTTCCAACTTTAACCTATTGTAATCGAATAACCTAAAACAATTTGGTATTAAATTTCTTAAAAAAAAGTTTCTTTTTTTTCTACAAAAGTATGTGGAAAGTATTTTTTTTTTTAATATATATCTACAAAGGTCATTTACATGTATGTAAAACAAAAATCTTAGGGGGTCAAAGATTTTCATTCTTTTTTTTGCTTTTAGTTTTTTATGTCTTTATATACATTTTATATTTTTAACACAATTAAGAGAGTTTTGAGTTTTATATATAAAAAAGATTTCCTTTTTTCTAATTTTTTTTTTATTTTGTTTAATTCTTTAAAAACCCACATGTTTATATAGACGTTTTTTTTTTGTGTACGCTTGTTAAAAAGTACAGAAATAAAAGTGCAGAAACAAACTCTATTCTAGTCTATGCACATTTTTGTTTCCAACGATTTTTTTTCTTTTTTTTTTTCCTTTCGTAGAAAAAAAATGTTTGTTTTACATTCATATGAATGTATGATCATGTAGGGGGTGTTTCATTTAAATAAGAACATTCGCTAGTTTTATTGAATTCATTTAGTTGCAATGTAACGTTTTGTGGCAAGTGAAAATATAGATACAACAGTCCATAAGGTCTAGATTTTTATATCAGTCAACATGGATTTTACCTTCTGCTAGTCTCTCGAAATGCTGATTGCGCCTATATTAGGAAAGCGGGGTTTCCGATTTTTCGTCAATCGATTCTATTTAAAAGTATGATACTAGTACTTTTATAAATGATTTTTTAAAATTATTTTTAGAAATTTTGTAAATATTTTTCATTTTTCTAATTTTGTTTTTTATTTTTTAGTACTTTTTTAATCTTTTTAATTTTTGAATTTTTAGTACATTTTTAATCTTCAAACTAATTCGTTATGTTATTTGTTATTAAAGCATCGAGTACTAAAATAACATCATCTTCCATGAAATGCCCCATATAGCCTTTGTTGCTCTATTCAAGTTTTGTGTTTGTTTGTTAAAAAACGTATGAACTTCGCCTTTTTTCAACTTATTTTATTTTAAATTGCATTTACGCTTTGCTAAACAAATGAAAGTCTTTTCTTTTTAACAAAATGAAAGGCGTGCAAATATGTGCATCGTTTGTTTCATTTAATGCTTACACCATCATAAATTCAGTCTTCAGTCTGGATTGTTAGATGGAATTAATTTGAAAATATTTTAAACTTAATGTTGATTAGGGATACCGATCCCGAAATCCCGATCCCGAAAATCCCGGGATTTTCGGGATTTACGAATCCCGAAATCCCGGGATTGTTCTTGAAAAAATCCCGGGATTTCCGACTTCATTATTTGGCATATTTTATCAGTTTTTGTATTTATTTTTATTGTTATATTCGACCTAAATCACTTAAAAATCTAATATCTTATTAAATTTTATTTAAAAAAAACTAATTTCTACTATTCGTAAATAACACAGGCCGACAAAATTTGATGAAATTTTCTAACCAAGAATCAGACTTACTTTTCCGACGGTTTTAGACGTGCTGAATCCGAATCTGACCTAGAAGTGCAAAAATAAGTTTTTGGGTACATTTGAGGTCCTATAAGTTCCAGAAATTTATTTTGATCATAATCGGATTCAGCATGTCTAAAACCTTTGGGAAAGTATAGTCCGATTCTTGGCTAGAAAACCTTGTCACACATTAAATAGATCTGAATATAAACCTAAATAACTTAAAAAATTTTATTCAGCTTTAAAACTATTAAAAACCGTAATTCGGATTTATTCAATCTTTTAACGGACATGTTTTTATTTATTTTATTGATGATTTACTGAAATCTTAACTTCATGCAAAATAATTTTACCAAATATTAGTGTACCAAAAACAGAACATTTTTGTTAAAGTATTTAGTAAAACCTAACCATCTACCTTTCTGAAATCAGCAGAGATATGTGCTCAATATTTTATATTAGTACACTTAAAGAATGCAATATATCACTTAATATTTTTGATGATTTCAGCAGAGAGGTTTGTATGGTCAATTAATTAATTTTAGACAAATATAACTAAAAATTTGTAGACATAGCAGTGTTTTTTTCTACTTTTAATTAAAAAGTTTTTTCTCAGAAGTTTCAGAGATAAATTGTAATTTGTAATTAATTGAATTAACCTTATAAGTATATTACTTATATTTCGGAAATTTAACAATTATTTAGCAAACACGTTCTGCTGATTTCGGTAGTTTTTATGGCGAAACTTTTTTGCTAATTACTAGTAACTTTTTCTGCTATTTTTACGCACTTATTTCTATGGGTGTACTTTCGTTTAAAGCCTGATTCACAATGCTGTAGTACTCCACTCTGAGCTGATTTTGTTTCTTTCTTTTTCCCACATCTATATTTTTTGTATCATGTCAAATGTACTTTTGTCTACTCCACTCTGCGGCGTTGAACACTCCAGCATAGTGAATCCGGATTAATTTGTTTATTTTTTTATACTACAAGAAATAAATAAGTAGATTTGTAATGAATTATTTTAATTTGTAGGGTTTATTTCAGCTATTTATTTTTAAAATTAAAAATATAATGAAACAGGAAAATCCCGAAACCCCGAAAAATCCCGAAATCCCGAAAAATCCCGGGATCCCGATAAATCCCGGGATCCCGAAAAATCCCGGGATCCCGGGATTTCAATTTTCAAAATCCCGAATCCCGGGATTTGTAAAAACCAGTCCCGTTCGGCATCCCTAATGTTGATGTTTCAATCTAGAATTGAAGGTAAAAATTAAGCAAGCAAGTTTTGTACTAACATTTAATTCAAGAACGTAATAAATTATTTGAAGTGTAGTATGTACTAAAACCAGCTTATAATATAAAAAGGCACATGTTTAGTACTTTAGTTAAATTAAGAAAAAAATCTTTCCCGATTAGTACTAAAATTAGTACCATTTAAAACCTCACGGATATTTTAAACTTAATCATATAAAATCATAAGATTTGTTAGAAAGATATGAACCACCAAATTTAAAAATTAAATTTTTATAGGTAAGTACTAAAAATAAAATTTTTATACGCAAGTACTAAAAATAAAATTTTTATACGTAAGTACTAAAAATTAAATTTTCATACGTAAGTACTAAAAATAAAATTTTTATACGCAAGTACTAAAAATAAAATTTTTACACGTAAGTACTAAAAATTAAATTTTCATACGTAAGTACTAAAAATAAAATTTTTATACGTAAGTAATAAAAATAAAATTTTTATACGTAAGTACTAAAAATTAAATTTTCATACGTAAGTACTAAAAATAAAAATTTTATATGTAAGTACTAAAAATAAAATTGTTATACGTAAGTACTAAAAATAAAAATTTTATATGTAAGTACTAAAAATAAAATTTTTATACGTAAGTACTAAAAATTAAATTTTCATACGTAAGTACTAAAAATAAAATTTTTATATGTAAGTACTAAAAATTAAATTTTCATACGTAAGTACTAAAAATTAAATTTTCATACGTAAGTACTAAAAATAAAATTTTTATATGTAAGTACTAAAAATTTAATTTTTATACGTAAGTACTAACATAAAATTTTTATACGGAAGTACTAAAATTTCTTAAACTTTTTTAAGCTGGATTCACAATGCTGGAGTTACCCACTTTGCAGATTGGATTTCGTCCTTTATTTTTCCCAATTTTTGTATCAATTATTACACTCCTCTATCTCTGCAGCGCGGAGTACTCCAACATTATGAATCCAATTTTAATATTTTTAATTGACACAACATTTAAGTAATTGAATTTATAAAGAATTTGCTATAAAATTATAACAATTGAATTTTAGTACTAATACCAACATAAAAAATTTAAAGGCAATAGCATAGTACTAAATTTTAACTATTAAAAGCTAATCGATTAGTACTGAAATTTAGACCCTAAATGACATCTTTTAATTTAAGCAACTAAAACAATAAAGCCGAATTCACAGTGCTGGAATACTCCACGCAGCAGAGTGAAGTGTACTAAACTACAGATGGCATGCTACAAAAAACATGTAAGTGCCAAAAAGAAAGTAACAACATCCACTCTGCATAGGGGAATACCCCAGCATTGTGAATCCAACTTAAGATTTGTTTAAAAGTATAAAATTTCATAAATTCTATTTCCTTACATTAGTACTAAACATTTTCAAAAGTGCCTTAATGCTTAACAATCTGCTCTCAGTAACTACAATTTTAATCACAACCATGACGTCATTTATTGTGCTAAATAAATAGTCCAAACAAATAAGTATTAATATCCTTTATGCAAAAAAAAAGGAAAAACTATTTTCAAAATTCCATTTTATAAAATAAATAAATATTCTCTTAACTCATAAATGTTTCCTAATAACATTTCATTTTATAACAATTTAAGACAGCTCTACTTTTAAAGTTGAGTAATGGATTTTAACCACATTTTTTAAAGCGCTCATAAATGTTTTACAAATAGCGTTACCACGAAAAACAAAAACTATATTTTCAAAGAAGAAACCTTATGCCGGAAGTGCATTTCAATAAAATTTATGATGCATGGAAATATTAGAAGAAGGTTTTCTGCAAAATACATGAAGTCAAGGAAAAAACAACCTAAAGGTGGTAACATTTCCTTAAAATGTTGATGAACTATAATTTATAGTCAACGAAAATGATATTCATGTAAATGTAAATTAAAAGAAAAAAAAATATTTCAAGCAAATTTTAAAAATACTATAGAAGAGGATGTATTAAGCATAAGGAATAGATTATTTAAAGATTTACAACAAGTGCTTAGAAGATTAATAAACAAAATTTCCAGAATAGATACAAAATTGGTGTATGTATTTTAATTTGTAATTAGTACTAAAAAGGTAACTTTCAAAATATATCAAAATTAACATTGTGCACTAAAAATATTAATCTACGAGATCTGGGTTTCCCACCGAAATATAAATAACATAACGAAAGATTATATTTAGTACTAAATTTAATTTTGAATTGTTGGCAATTCATTTCAAAAGTGTTATGGAAGAGGGTATATTAAGCAGGAGGAATAAATTATTTAAAGATTTAGAACAAGAGCTTAGGACATGAACAAAAAAAATGGCCAGAATATATACAAAAATGGTGTATGTATTTTAATTTTTAATTAGTACTAAAAACACAAATTTTAAAAGCGATAAATAAGTACAAAAAAATACATTAAAATTCAATATTATGCACTAAAAATTCACTTATAAGATCTCGATTTCATAATAAAAGATAACATTTAGTACTAAATTTGTTTTTTCATTGTTTGCGATTCATTTCAAAAATGTTATAGAAGAGGGTCTAAGGGTGAGGATGAGACTATTTAAGAATTTACAAGTAGTGTTTAAACCTGTACTAAATTTCCATTAAATATATAAAGATTATTAACTTACTTCAATTTACAATTAGTACTAAAAATCAATTGAAAAGAGAAAAGAAAGTTTTAAAAAAAATATTACCATGCACCATAAGTACTAAAAATATTTTTCAAAAACATCTAGTTTTTGCACTTAAAGATTAACTACAAATTTAAAAAAACTTTATTTAGTACTAACTTAGATTTTTGAGTTTTTAAATTGATTTAGAAATGTTACAATTAGTGCATAGATATGTACCAAAAAATATATCCGGCATAGGTGCTAAAATAATATATATATTTCAATTTATAAATAGTACTAAAAAGTAAACTTTTTAAAGGTATAAATAAGTACTAAAAAATATTAAAAGTTCACAATAAGTACTAAAAATATATTTCTTAGACATCCAGTTTTGACACTCGAACACAGATTACACATTAAAAGGTAATATTTTTAGTACTAAATTTGATTTTGAGTTTTTTTGCAATTAATTTCAAAATTTTATAGAAAAAATTTACTATTAGTGCTTAGACATGTCCTAAAAAATAAAAGACTTTATTTTTTGATTTTTTTCAATTGATTCAAAGTTTATAACTTCCCCTAGTGGAAATTTTAAGTAAATCAAACGACATAAGAAATTTAATGTAAAAATTATTTGGCGCCATATTGGATACGCCATTTTGAATTTCAAAATTTTAATATCAGATTTTTAATAACCTATATGTGATTATTTTAAGTCCCATTTGGAATTTTAAATTTTTTATTTCAGATTCGTGATCAGCAACTACCAAACCCCCCATTTGTGATACTTTTTAGTCTCATATACTCAATATTCTAGTTCTATCCAAAATTCGATGATGCTGGCCCACTGTGTATTGGTATTAAAACATTGACTATTAGTACTAAACATTAACTTTTTAACACCTACTAATTAGTACTAAAAGCGGAACTATTAGAAAATGTTGAACTCAATTTGATTCTTTTCAAAATATGCACTAAGCAATTATATAACAACACCGAATGCACGATTATTTAGAATAAATGTATTAAAATACCTAAAATTGGAACTTAGCACCTATTTTTTCTTTAACAAATTTAGTACAAAATATTTTATTTTTAGCATTTCAAATATGAGTGATAAAATTTGGGAAATTCGTGAAATCACTATTATGGTTAACTTTTTAAAAAACCTCTATTATTTAGTACTAAAAAATCAGTTAAATTGTTATTTGCATATTAAGATTTTTCAATAATATTGTTATTAGTTTTAGCAGTTCGCGAAATATTGTATAAAATATAATTCATAAAAAATCTTTGCTATTTTTTAATTTGAAATAAAAATGAGTGTATAAAACCCCCAGTACAAAGCAATTTACTTTTGGTAACAGTGTTTATGTATATGACCGACTTTATTTAACGAACCTGCTGTTTTTTTAATAAAAACCTACAAAGTTTTGTCTTCCAGATAAGTGACACTAAATAATGTTAACAAGGAGAAGAATATAACTAAAAAGAATTTCAATTAAATTTAATTTATGGCATTTAATTTTATACTTTTTTAAAAGAATTTTTGTATAAAACACAGTAGTTAATGTCTTTATTTTTTTTTTTCATATAAAACTCCTAGTAATAAACTTTTTTTCATTTATGTTCCTCTGTTGGTGTATTAAGTTTATATGCTTGCCTTAATGATATGTTTATGTATGTGTATTTAACCCTTTAAGCGTGTTAAATTTTATGTTCTTACATATGTATGTGTTAACACAAATATACATCCCTACATATGCTCGTTAGCTATGTAGTCTTTAAATTACTTCATGAATTCTCACTCACTCACTTTGTGTGTGTGTGTGTGAGAGAGAGTGCATGTGTTTAAAAGTGTATGTGTGTAAAGTTTATGTTATTTCATGCTTAGTGCCAGGAGGCAAACACAACGGAAATGATTCGCCGTAATTTTCCTTTGTGTAATCAACTTCTTTTGTATGTTAAATATTTTTTTAGATTTTTTTTTTTTATATACATATTTAATATAACATAGAAATTTGCAATCAAATTCTGAAAAAACAAAGTTTAGAAAAAAAAAATTATACAAATGACTTAAGCTTTTTGGAAATTATTTTAGAAAAAGAATAATGATAAATTAATAATTTCCCAAATGATGGTTTATATAATTTAATATGAGATTACGAGTGGATTTTGATGTATTACAAGAATGGGTCAATGGGGAATATAATAATACATAATTTTGTACTAAAACTTAATTCTTTCAAACTACTATAAAACCAGTCCCTCCATAAAAATAGCAATGGCGTGTTATTGGAGAAAGAATTTTAACTTTCTTTATCAGGAAACTATTATTTCTAAACTTGCAATAGTTAAAGACCTAAAATTAGTTCTAAAAATGGTCTAATGAAAGATCCACCATTAGTACTAAAAATTGTACATTTAAAACTCGTCGTAAGTTATAAAAATTGTTTCAGAAAATTTCACTGCTTTGTTCTAAAACATCCCTACGGGAAATTTTAGCAAACTGTCACCGAACTGGCCCCTTTATATGAAATAGAGTGGTCACTTTTACATGGCGTTGTCATAGGAGGTGGAAATTGACCCCTTGTGACATGTCACAAGACAAATTCCAGGACAGGTCCCTGAACTTTGTTTTTTTATGAGAGTTCAGCAACCTGTCCTAGGATTTGTCTTGTGACATGTCACAAGGGGTCAATTTCCACCTCCTATGACAACGCCATGTGAAAGTGACCACTCTATTTCATATAAAGGGGCCAGTTCAGTGACAGTTTGCTAAAATTTCCCGTAGGGATGTAATACTAACACATTTAAAATTAGTTCTAAAAATATACAATTGACAATGAAATTACAATTTACTCTGGAGATGAATAAATTTTTAGAACTAATTTTTAATGGTTAGTATTGTATTTTTTAAAACAAAAAGTAAAATTTTTTTAAACAATTTTTATAACTCACGACGGGTCAATTTTTAGTACTAATGATAGATCTTCCACTAGAGAACAAAATCTAATTTTATTAACTACAACAGATTTTAAATAATAATTTAGTACTGATTTTCAAATTATTTTAGGTCATTTATCAAACAATATTGCTTTTATTAATAAATTCTTATATATATTATTATTCAATTAATATAATAAGACATCATTATCAGTTAAATAAAATCAAGCAGACATCTTTTATAAAAAATCTTTTAGTTAGATTTTTTATTATGTTCCATTGTAATTTCTTGCAATTCATACGCACGATTTATAATTTTCTTAAAATATTGTATATTCGTTCAAAAACTTATTTGCCACTCAAGTAGAAAAAAAGAATAGAAAAAGAAATAAGTTCAATTGACTTGATACATTCAGCCATAAACACACATTAAGTATAAAAAATAAAATCTTAAAATAATATCTTTAGTTTACTTTTAGACTAGATGAAGAGAAGAAAAAAACGTGGCTATATGCCAATTACAAAAGTGATTTTCCTGTAAGAACAAACTCCCATTTGGGGAGTTTTTAAATAGATATAAATCCGACATTATAAAGACACTGAGGAATTTTTTTTTTTTTTTGTTCAAATTTGCAACAAACAACGTTACTTTTTTTGTGCTAAACATCATACATCTTATAAAAGTAAAATAGAACAGAAAAGTCGTCGTTATAAAACGTGTCATGCCAACATGGTCGGAAGTCATAAGACATATGAACTTGTCATCACTACTAAAAAAAGAGGACTCATATGAAGTTGTAGGTATTATCTGTTATAGTATGTTGTAAAAGTCATTGGAGTTTTTATATATAGTTTTAGTACCAGTAGTAATCGTAGTAGTAGTAGTAGGAGTTTGAAATAAATTGAATGGCAATACAGTGATATCGTTGTAAATACAGAATCATCATGTAATTCTATTAATATCCTGGATATTGATAGCTTATAGAAAATATTGAAAAATAAAAATTGAATATTTTTTCAACGACAAATTGTGTAGCAAATAACTTGAATTTCTTTGAATGATGTTAGTAAAATGATTATTTTTCGGAAAAAATGGTAGCAAAGGTTAGAGATTCAATTTTATAAATTAAATGCTGCAATTTTAAACTAATTTTATATTTTACAGTTTTAGTTCTAAAAATTGTCTTTTAAGAAAACCACAATTAGTTCTAAAAATTCTTAAATAACAGACCCAACGATTAGTTCTAAAAACTTTTTACTCATATTTAAAGGCCCACATAAAGTGCTAAAAAGTTTTCAGTAAAAGTCCTTTAAAAATCTTTAATTTCAAGAATAACGATTAGTTCTAAAAATTATTTATTAAACTACCCACAATTGGTTCCAAAAATTATTTCTCTAAAAACCGTCAATTAGTTCTAAAAATTGTTTATTAAAAGATCCGACGATTAGATATAAAAATTATTCATTAAAATATCTAGGATTAATTCTAAAAAGTCTGTATTATTTAAATTTTTTATTTTATAAGAAGTTCCGGATTCAAATTAAAAAAAATATTCACTATAAACCCCAGCTACAAATTCTTTTTAAAAAACCCAGGATTAGTGCTAAAAAATTGTATTAAAATATTAGGATTAGTTCTGATAATTCCCTATTAAATGACCCAACAATTAGTTCTAAAATGAATTACTAATAGTTCTAAAAATTCTTTATTAAAAACCCCATTACTTCTTCTGAAAATTCTTTGCTGAAAAACTAAAAATTCTTTATTAAAAAATCTGTGCAAAAAATTGTTTACTAAAAGGCCCACAATTAGTGCTAAAATTTCTCTACAAGAAAATCCAAGGATTAGTGCTACAAATTCACTATTAAAAGATCCAACGATTAGTTCTAAAAATTCTTTATTAAAATATCCAGGATTAGTTCTAAAAATGCTTTATTAAAAGTCCCAAAATTAGTTATAAAAATTCTTTGTTGAAATAATCACGATTAGTGGTAAAAAATGTTTATTAAAAAAGTCACGATTAGTTCTAAAAATTCTTAGTTAACAGACCCACAAAATTTGTTTTAAAAATGCCTTATTAAAATGTCCAGGATCAGTTCTAAACATTATTTACTCAAATATCAGGGATTAGTTCTAAAAATTCTTTATTAAAAGATGCAACGATTAGTTATAAAAATTCTTTATTAAAATATCCACAGTTAATTATAAAACTTCTTTGTTAAAAGACCCACGTGCTAAAAAATTCTTCATTTAAAAATTATTTCTTTAAAGACCAACAGTTAGTTCTAAAAATTCTTCATTAAGAGTTTCAAACACTAGTTCTAAAAACCCTTTATCAAAATCTCCTGGATTAGTTCTAAAAATGCTTTATTTCTAAAATTTTGTATTAAAAAGTTTTCCAACAAAGAATTATTAGGACAAATCCTGGGTCTTTTAATAAGGAATTTTTAGAACTAAAATTAGGTAGAGAATTTTAGTACCAATTTTTGAGTTTTATAGTAGAGCATGTCTGGAGCTAATTGTGGGTCTTTTAATAAAGAGGTCTCAGTACTAATCGTTGAGTTTTTAGTAGAGCATTTTAAGAGCTAGTTGTGGGTCTTTTAATAAAGAATTGTTGGAACCAATCTTTGGTCTTTTATTAAAGAATTTTTAGTACTAATTGTTGAGTTCTTTTGTAGAGAGTTTTTGGAGCTGATTATGAGTCATTTAATAAAGAATTTTACCACTCATCGCGGGTCGTTTAACACAGAATTTTTAGTACTAATCGTTGAGGTTTTAGTAGAGCATTTTTAGTACCAATTGTGGGTCTTTTAATAAAGAATATTTTAGCACTAATAGCGGGTCGTTTAATAAAGGATTTATAGTTTTTCAACAAAGATTTTTTTATAACTAATCCGGGATTTGTTAATAAAAAATTTTTAGAACTAATAGTTTGTTTTTCAATATAGAATTGTTAGAACTAATCCCAGATCTTTTAATCAAGAATTTTAAATATAATCCTAGAACTTCTAAAAAATTCTTTTTATAAATTTTTTATAAATAATAACGATTGTTTTAATCAAGAATTTTTACAACTAATACTGAATATTTTAATGAAGAATGTTTTGAACTGATCTTGGATTTTTTAATAAAAAATTTTGAAAATAAAGAGAGAGCCTCTCTGGATCTTTAGAACTCATCTACTATATTGTTTAACAGTTTTTAGAACTAATCGTTGGATTTTTTAATAAAGAATTTTTAAAACTGGTTGTAGGTCTTTAAATAAATAATTTTTGTAACTAATTTAGTAGAAAATTTTTAGCACTTATCGTGAGTCTTTAAATTAATAATTTTTGAAACAAGTTTTGGGTCTTTTACTGAAGAATTTTTAGAACTAATTCTGGGTATTTGAATAAAGGGGTTTAATAACTAATCGTCGGTTTTTGCTCTTTTAATAAAGATAATACAAATTCTTAATTATAAGAGCCAAACGATTAGTTCTAAAAATTCTTTATTAAAAGACCCACAAATAATTCTAAAAAAAATTTATTACCTAGTTCTAAAAATTCACCATTAAAAGACTAACGATCAGAAATTTTTTTTTAAAGACTCTGGGTTATTGTTAAAAACTCTTCATTAGATACATAAAAATTCCTTATAAAAAGACCCATGATCGGTTGTAAAAATTGCTTATTAAAAAACCTACGGTTAATTGTAATTTTTTTTCTAGGACCCATAAGTAGTCATAAAAATTGTTTATTAAAAGACCCAAAACTAGTTCCTAAAATATATTTTTCCAGAACCCAGGAGTAGTTCTAAAAAATATTTGTGAAAAGACTGATACTAAGTTCTAAAAGTACTATATTAAAAGACAAACATTTATTTATTAAAAGTCGTTATTAAATTCTTCTTTATTAGTTCTGAAAATTATTTATTAATATCTCATGACCTGTTCTAAAAAAAGACCCATGATTAGTTCTAAAAATTCGTTAATAAAGAACTCATTCTAAGTTTAAAAAAAATGCTGTATTAAAAGGATCAACGATTAGTTCTAAAAAACATTTATTAAAATAACAAACATAAATTCTAAAAATGTTGTACTAAAAGGTTCACTATTAGTTTTAAAAATTCTTTACTATGGAGGATAAAAATGCCTTGTTGGCTGTCCGTCTCCAATATACACAAATTGCCTGCACTTGTACGTACAAACCATACGTCAATGTGGCAATAGTTGTGAAAAGGTGACACGGAGGAAATAAGAAGATAAACAGGAAATCTAAAGTAGAATGTTTATATATGTCTGTTTGATCACTTCTGAAATTATTCATATAGAGACAATCTGACAATAAAAATATAAACAATAATACAATTTAATGGAAGATCACTGATGAAGCCTGTCCATAAAAAGGCAGAAACTAGATCTAGTCTGATTTGTAAATTTAATGTGTTTATAACTTTTGAGGAAGGTTTATTCTTCTTCTTAACCTCAAACCTACTAAAAATTCTTTATTAGCGAACCACAAAATCTTTATTAAAATATCCATGATAAGTTCTAAAAATTTGCTTCCAATTAGTTATAAAAATTTTGTATTAAAAGATTAACAGTTTGTTAAAAAATTTACTATTAAAAGCCCCATGATTAATGGCACAAAGTCACTATTAAAAAAGTCACTATAAAAGGCCAAATATTGGTTCTAAGAATTCATTATTGAAATAACTAAGATTATTCCAAACTATTTACTTCAAAAAGACCAGTGGTTCATTCTAAAAAGTTTATTTTTTTTGTGAGCCACGATTAGTTCTAAAAGATTAGTTCTAAACTATTTACTTCAAAAGGACCAGTGGTTCATTCTAAAAAATTTATTTTTTTTGTGAGCCACGATTAGTTCTAAAAAATTACTAATTTAAGATTTACGATTAGTTCTAAAAATGAACTAATTTAACATACAAGGTTAGTTTTAAAAAATATACTACTTAAAGAGCCGTGATTAGTTCTAAAAATGTACTTAAATAACTACGATTATTTCTAAAAAAAATTATTCCTCCAGTGAGTCATGTTTAGTTCTAAAAATTTACTACTCAAAGAAGCACGCTTAGTTCTAAAGAGGTACTACTTAAAGAAGCACGATTAGTTCCAAAAATTTACTTAAAAAAAACCCACGAATGTTTCTTAAAAAATTAAATATTTAAAGGCTTACAATTAGTTCTAAAAAAGTACGAAAACTAAGAGTAGGTAACTACAATTACAGCTCGAAAAGTGTGCGCTGCAATTGCATTTAAAATTAACTGATATAACAGTTATTTTAACTACAATTGCAATTAAAAATAACGGCAATTGCAGTCTACACTTTCTTAGCGGCAATTACAGTTAATTTTACCGACATAATTCTCTGATTGAAGAAAATACTAACTTCCTGCCACCGTGTATCAGTTTTAAGTTTCCTCCTGAAAAATTTACTATCGATAACTAGTTTTTATACATTATTTGATTAGCCATCTTTATTTAAGTTTCCCTTAAGTTCCTTACTAATTCAACTTTATTCTTTAACTAAAGTTAAATCAATTAAATTTCATAAGACTTTAAGTAAGCTCAAGTTATTTTTAGGTAAATAGTTTCTTGACCAACTTTTGTTCTTTTATTTCATTTAAATATTTTTACTTTTCTTTCTGTTGGCCAAAAATAACATGTTTCCATAGACCTATTAAAAGCCTTAATGGGAAAAGTTAAAAAGTGCTTATAACTACAAAAAAAAATATGGCAACAACTAACAACTGAATAACAACAATTACAACTTTATCCCTCTCTATGGTAAACTTAATTTACAATTAGTGTAAATCTAAATAAAAGAATGTTGTAAACGAGTATTCATACTTGAATATAAGCAACAAAAAAAAAAAATCATATACAAAAAACCACATATTTATGGTATAAATTGTAAGGAAGAAATTATATTATACAGTGGGTAACAAAAGTAATAGTACAAAAGTTTATTTTTACATATTCTAAGAAAATCTTATTCACCTTAAATATCGAATTAAATAAATATTAAAAATAAAAATTGTTTCTAAACAAGTATTTAATTGAATCAATTAATATTTGAATTTAGTTTTAAATATTTTTGCAAATATTTGTTACACAATTATGTGTTGTATAATTCCCAAACTTTTTTTCTTCAACTGTATGCATATATAGAAAATTTTTACACATATGCCATACTCGAAATATATAAACATGATATACACACACATTTTTACAATTTCATATTATTTTTTTTTTTTATTTTCAATTAATGTTTTAATTGATATTATTACTACTTTAAACGAAATTTGTTTCAATTAATCGTATACAATTTTTAGTAGTTAATAGTATCATTTGAGTGGTAGGTGCAAAATCAATTAAAATTTTAATCGATATAATCAATTTCGTTGTTAAAATTCGTTTTTAGTTTTTTCTGTGTAGGGTGTTATTAACATATTGTGAGATGTCTACCGAAAAAAAAAATGTTTTGATGTTGAAAATTTAATAGGATATTTTTTTATAAAAAAAATTTGTTATCGATAAAGGTTACCGACATACATATAATTGGATATTTTTAATAAAAAAAATTTGCTATCGATAAAGGTTATCGACATTTCTAAAGGTGTGAAAAATTCTCCACGATAACATTTTTTTTTGCCAAATCATATTTTAATACATTTTTCTTAAATTTAGTCAAAAATTCTCCACGGTAACGAGTTTATTTGCCCAAGTACCTTCATTGGTTTGCCACTCATTCCTAATTTATGGCCTTATGGGTATCCTTTAATTTTATAACTTACTGTACTCTACATAACACCAAAAAAAAAAAAAAAAAAAAAAAAAAAAAAAAAACCAAGAACAAAATGACCGACCTTAGTAATGATAAGTGCTACTACAAACAACCTTTAAGTAGCAACAAAACTGTCTCAAATAACGACTCTTTTCCTTCTTATTGTTAGTTACATGTTTACTGTTAGTTTACTGGTAATACAATTGAAGTTTTCTTTAATGAAATAATTTCTTATAACGAGTTAAGTTATTGGACATGTAGATTGTTCCTATGAACTAAATATGAAAGTCGGAAGTATCTTATGTAGAAAATATTTACATATTATAAAAATATGTAATGAGAGTTTAACAAAAAATAACTAAATTTTGAGAAATTGACATCAAGCAAGATATGATCGACATCAAAATACTCTAAAGATACGGCTCTATCGAAGATTTTGATTTTTACCGCAATATTATTATGGACATCCAAAACTTATAATCAACTCTCTCAGTTAGAGTTCATTCCAACGAGGCGTGTTGGAATGAACTCTAAAATTAGTTTTGGAAAAAAATGTAAAAATGGATTTTCTTTTTATGAAAAATTTAGAAGCAATGGACTAACAACTTAGTTCAACTAAATTTAACATATAGCTTGAAATTCAAGTTACTTCATAGTAACCTTTTGCAAATGTTTATTGTGAATCGGCACAAGAAAGCATGTGCATCTTTCATTTTAGTTGTAGGATGTGTTCAGCGAACTTATGTCAAATACTAAGGGGAACATTTTTGGTCAACATTTTAACCCTCTAACTCTTCAATTAAAGGAAGAATTTGGCCCCATTTTAAAAAGGGACAAATTCTTCCTATATCTGAAATGGAAGATTCACATGGTTTGCCACTAAAATCCAGGTTTGTGGGACATTTGAGCGCCAATTCTGAATAAGTACCAAATTAACCCTTAAACACATTTTTTTTCTTCTTTTTTGCATTTAAGTTATATTCTTCACTTTGATGTCATCAAAGACTCATAGTATAATTTCATGGCAAATATTTTTGAGGAACATTTTAACCCTGCAACTCTTCGACAAGAGTTAGAGGGTAAAAATGTTCCACAAAAATATTCCTTGTAGTGTTTAAAATACTACGAGCAACATTTTTGTGGAACATTTTAACACTTTAACTCTTCAATTAAAGGAATGTTTTGGCCCCTTTTTAAAAAGGGACAAAAAAGTACCGTAAATCAAAGAGCTAGAGGGTTAAAATATTCCAGAAAAATGTTACTCGTAGTGTATTACATAAGTTTTCTGAATACATCCTATACCTGAAATGGAAGACTCACTAGGTTTCCCCCTAAAATCCAGGTTTGTGGGACATTTGAGGGCCAATTCCGAGTAAATACGAAATTAACCCTTAAACACATTTTTTTTTTTTGGCATTGCAGTTAAATTTTCAACTTTGATGTCTTCCAAGATAGAAATAGTATAATTTCATGGCAAATATTTTTGAGGAACATTTTAATCCTGTAACTCTACAACTTACGGGTCTTTTTTGTCCCTTTTTAAAAAGGTGCCTAAAAAGTCCCTTTAATTGACGAGTTAGAGGGTTAAAATGTTCAACAAAAATATTCTTCGTAGTGTTTTACATAATTTCCCTAAACACATCCTGTACCTAAAATGGAAGATTCACATGGTTTCCTGTGCCGATTCACAATAATAATTTGCAAAATGGGGGAAACTTTAATCCGAAAAAAACATAGGCCCAGACGTAAACACTTACATTTTTTTTTGTACTCTTCACCAGATTATTGCACATAAGGTTCTGGCTAATGGGAAGATGAATTTAGAAAAATAATAGGTAGCTAGCAAAAAAAAGAGTTGCCGAAGCAGTAGAAAAAGCACTACAATTGATGATCTAGATTTACTTCTTTTTTAACATAAACACTAATGATTTTAACATTGAGTTGTCATAGGAGAGGAGTACTCCCTCTTCTATATATTTTCAGTACTTTTGGAAGGAGTGCAAAGGAAGCTCTTTTCACATATTAAAACTTTACAAAAGTTTTTATATTGCCGCCACCGGGTGCACTCCAATTCAATAATGTTTTCAGTACTATTTTTACAGGTGCATAAAAAGCAAATTCTAAAAATTTTAAAAAAAATAAAAAAATATTGGTCCCGCCGGGAATCGAACCCGTGACCCTCTGTTTGGAAATGCCAAATGATACGAAAATCACTTTTTACGATCACTTTTAGAGCAATTACTCTTTAGAAGCAATACTTAAGTGATTTTTTGGATGTTGTTCAGAAGTAATTCTAAAACAGCTGTAAAAATATACTAACGGATACTTTGGAAGCAATGAAAGAAGTAATTTTTTGAAGTTGTTCAGAATAACTTCTAAAAAAGCAGTAAAAATACACTGACGGATACTTGTGAAGCTGTGAAAGAATAGTTTGTAAAGCATTACTTCCATTTTTTTTTTGCCGGGTATGAGTTTTCTGTCCCTCACATACCTATATCGCAGCGTAATCCTTCGGTGTTCCCATAGTACTTAACCCCACCGAAATAGACTTGGGCATTCTAGTTCTTTTTGGTGACCGCTCTTTCTAGTTCAATTTTTTGTAAAGAACTAGTTCGCTCTTCTAGTTCAGTAGCTCTTTGTCAATTTCGTTCAATCGTTCAGAAAATAATTTTTTCGATCGTTCGTTTGGAAATTTTGTATAGGTAGCTAATTTATATAGCTCGTCATTTAGTTAACAAGGAATTTTAAGAAAAAAAGAAAATATTTTTAATTAATAAAAAGAAATTACCGGCCAAAGGTAATAAAATGAACGATTGAACTAGAAGAGCGATTCAATTGAACTAGTTCGTTCACGAACTACACAAGTCTACACCGAAATAAAAAAACATAATAGGGCTATGAAATAAAAGCTACCACATAGTTCGCCAACTCTCCATCAGATGGCTCGCAACAACTGATGGAGAGTTGGTGCAATTACGGATTTGCCATATTTAAACCCTTCATCTATCAATACCTTCTTATCAAACAACAAATTTCCACTCCTAAGAAATTTCCACTCCTTTCCATTTATTTAAAAATCTATTAGCGAAATTCAAATTGTTATCGATAACTTGATTTATTTTAAGTCTTTAGTTAATAGTTCAATAATTTCCTTAAATAAATTTTTGTTATCGTTAAGTTTCCTATTACAGCTTAGTAGGGTATTATAAATGTTTAGAATTTATAACAGTTTTTCTAATTTTTTTCTTCTCCTACAACTAAGAAAATTTGCATGGTAGACATAAAGATAAATAAATAAATGAATGAGTGTATAAAGTTAAGAAAATCTTAAGGCATAAAAACCATAATAAATGTTACAACTAAATGCAAAAAGACAACGAAATTCAAATTAAAGTGAGTTTTTTTTTTTGTATGCTACTGTGGCATAAAACTGAACAAAAACACCCTCTTTCTTGGTCATATAAAAAGTATTAGGAGTTGTGGAATTATTTATAAATTCTACTGCATTTTGTTTAGACTGGTTGTTGTATCATAACTTAAAACTAACGAAGGAATGCAAATCGGAAACAACATTTATTCATTCGTTTCTTACTTCCGGTAGAAAAGTAAAAAAAGAAACTAAAGAAAAAATAAAAAGGATGAAGGAAGAAATGTAAGTATAAGTAAAACTAAAATAATAAAAACAAAACAAAATCTAAACAAAAAAAAACCTTAAACTAATAACAACAAAATATATGTTGTTGTACTTTCTTAGCAACCTCCCCTTATTACCATTTCTAAAACTTTTTTTGTTGTTAATTTTCCTTGAAATTTTCCTAACAAAAGTCAACTCATTCCGTTTTTAAAATGCCAACACAATTTAAAAGGTTTTTATCCCTAGTTTTTATTATTTTATAGTTTTTTTTCTTGAGTGTAATGTTTCTTGTTTGGTGTGTTTTTTTTTTTTCTTTAGCTGTTAATGTCTGCTTGTTGTTCAGAGTTGTTTTATTACATTGTTATTCATAATGTTTCCTCTTTAAACCTTTTTTTGTATGTCTTTAAGACATGTTAAATGTTATGAAAACTTTTAGCTTTATCTTTTACTTAAACGAGAACACAACAATAACTTAGAACACAAAGAAAAACAGGACTGGCCAGAGTCCAGGATATAAGGCAAGCAAGAAACAACAACAACAAAAATCTGTAATGAAAATTTTGAATACATTTAAATCGATTTATAAACGTATACCTAGCGAAGTATATAAAAGTGTATCTGAAATTACTTAATTTAAGTTTAATTTGGCGTTACAGGTTAGGAAGAAGAATAAACCTTTTTCTCTAAAAATTATAAACACATTAAATTTGCAAATCAGACTAGATCTAGTTTCTGCCTTTTGCTATGGACAGGCTTCATCAGTGATTTTCCATTAAATTGTATTATTGTTTATATTTTATTGTCAGATTGTTTCTATATGCTAATTTTTCAACAACCAGTCGGTTGTAGGAATCGAACCTGTGCATATTCATACATTACAAACGTAACTATAATAAAATACGACAGCTTAGCCATCTCACCCAAGCAAGGCCTTGAATGCAATGTAGCTAATTTATAGTTTTTCTTTTCTATTCAGCTTTCTGTTATTGTTTTTTATTTCAGAAGTGATCAAAGATAATTTTCATTCAGTGAAACTTTTCATTATTGAAAATTTTGTTAACAAAATTTTAATAATTTAAATAAATAATAGTACAAAGTTGTTTTTAATAAAACATTTTCCTTTAAATATATTAAAATAAAAAATAAAAAATTTACGATCAAATATATTAAAGATTTCATAATTAATAAACAATTAGAAAAATAATAAATTAGAAAAATTAATTTCATATAAGTTATAACTTATGTACGGATGAGTAATTTAATTCAATTAGGTTTAAAATAATGATAAGTTTCGAATTGAATTCAAAGTCATTAAATTTATGCATTCAGTTTGAACACTGAAATTTAGTAAAATTTAAATTTCATTATAAATATACCATTACCTTAGCATACAGCAAAGGCAAACCTTGGTTAAAAGGGGGCTATAACTTAGAAGACCAAAATGAGAATTTTCTTACAAAGAAAGTTTTATAGAAGAAAATTGTATCGATATAGTGTACTCAGAAAAGTTCTGCAGTTAATAGATGACAGTTAACTTTTCTGTTCAATGTTTTTGACAATTACTTTTTTAAACAACCGACAAAATCTACTGCATTTTCCTTACAGTTACTTTATATAGTTGCTTTGAATTTTTGACAAATACATTTATTTTAAAGTATGTGTGCGTGTTTGGACCTATTTAAAATATTCCGCTTACACAAAAATATGAGAAGAACATTTTTTCTCTTGTGTCGTTAGTCACAAAAATGAACGCTGAAGAAAGCCAACAGATAAGACTCAAAATTATCAGTAAGAAATTTTATTATATATTTCTTTTTGTATCGAAAATCAATAAAATAATAATATTTATTATTTTTATTTTAACTCTACTTGAGAGAAAAAAGGAAGCGAAACAAACAATATTTCATCCCTCGCAGAAAGACATGTAGAAAAATTACTTGAAAGTTAATAATATTGCACAAAAAAAACCTAATGTTTTTTTTCAACAATGAAATTTGTGAAAACAGACATCTTTTCTTTTAATTGAAATTCGATTTCTAACAATTTTTTTGTTTTAAATGTTTGTAAATTGATATTTTTATAAATTTGTTTAAAAATAAAAATTCAAAGTTACAAAAAATAAATTTTCTTTTTATTTACAATTTCCGTTGGTGGTGCCTAGTTAAAAATTGTTTTGTTATTATTTACAAATACAGTATGAGAAAAATGTTAAATAATAAAATTAGAATTTTGTAAATTATTACTATCCCAGCAAAAAAAAATTTAAGTAATGCTTTACAAACTACTTCTTTCACTGCTTCTAAAGTAACCGTTAGTATATTGTTAAAGCTTTTTGAGAATTACTTCTGAACAACATCTAAAAAATTACTTAAGTATTGCTTCTAAAGAGTAATTGCTCTAAAAATGATCGTAAACAGTGATTTTGGTATCATTTGGCATTTCCGAACGGAGGTTCAATTCCCGGCGGGATCAATATTTTTTTTATTTTTTTTTTAATTCTATTAATTTTTTTTTATATTTATAATTAATTTGTTTAAATTAAATATTTTTTTAATTTTGAAATTTTCAAAAATATGTATATTAGGGTTCGTCAAAAAAAATTCTTTGATTTTCGGATATCATCACTTTTTTTAAAGTTTTTGCATAGAAGAAAGAATGGCCTTTTTTTTCTTTTTTATTTTAACTCCTTCCACTGGCGCAAGTCGGCCAAAAACGCTGATTTGGGCACCCATTTTTTGCAGAGCAAAAACGGCTGCATTTCTGGGAAATCTAACTTTACCATTCGATTCGACAGCAAAAATTAATATAAAACACATTTTTTTGCCTTTTCTGAATACAGCAAATAGTCATTAGAGTGGTCCAAAAATCCACTTTTTTCAAAAATTTCAAAAAAGTTACTTTTTTATTACACACAATGAAAGTGTATTCCTTGCTGAGAATATTGGGACAAAAATTTTTGATATACCGCGACCCGGTAAAAAGTTATTTAGTAATCAAATATGTTTAGTAAAAAAAAATCTTTGTAATAAACATTACAAAACTTACAAATTATTTTGTCATTACTAAAAAATAAATTTATAATGCGGCAGCGAGTATTGAAAGCTGCATTTTAATTAGCTCAAATACTTTTTCATTGAATTAAAAAAAAAAATACAAATTTGATTATCTAATAACTTATTAACGGTTCGCGGTATATCTAAAATTTTTGTACCCATGTACTCCGCCGGAAATACATTTTCATTGTGTGTAATAAAAAAAATTACTTTTTAGAAATTTTTGAAAAAAACTGGATTTTCGAACCACTCTAATGGCTATTTGGTGTATTTTGAAAATGCAAAAAAAAAGTTTTGTGCATTAAATTTTGTTGTAGAATGGAATGGTAAAATCAGATTTCATATAAATGCAGCTGTTTTTGCTCTGGAGGAAAAGGGTCTTTAAATTAGCGTTTTTGGCCGACTTGCGCCAGTGGAAGGAATTAAAATAAAAAAGAAAAAAAATGCCATTCTTTTTTTCTATACAAAAACTTTAAAAAAAGTGATGATATCCGAAAATCAAATTTTTGTGACGAACTCTAATGTATATAAAAACGAGTAAAAAGGTTAAAGTCGGGCATGCCGACTATACAATACCCTACACCAGTCTGGTGTATTGTTTGGATCCGAAATTCGAATGGGTTAAAATGGGGCTTGTGTCAAAATTTTTTATAATGTGAGTCAGCGCACCAAATTTCATTAAAATATCTTAATATTTGCGACCTGCAGTTTGTAACCAAGCCAATTTTGGGGGGACCCTTATATGGGCACTAGGTCTAAACATGGACCGATGTTCACCAAAATCAAACTTGTTCGTCCTTGGGCCAACATAGGTCTGCGTACCAAATTTCATCAAAATATCTTAATATCTGCGACCTGTAGAGTGCGCACAAGATTGCATGGACAGACAGACAGACAGACGGACGGACGGACGGACGGACAGACGGACATCGTTAAATCGAAATAAAAAAAAATTCTGAACCGATCGGTATACTATAAGGTGGGTCTACGACCAATATTTTTTGGTGTTACAAACATCAGCACAAACTTATAATACCCTGACCACATAGTGGTGTAGGGTATAAAAATGGTGAGAAATTGCTTTTTATGCACCTGTAAAAATAGTACTGAAAACAATATTCAATTGGAGTGCACCTTTTACACTTGTTTAATAAGTACTTTTATTGAAGAGAATAAGGAACAATATCTCGCAGTAACAAAGTGGTGTTTTTATGCCAGTCAACATTCGTCTCAAAGAAGAGCTCAGTGGTAGAGCGCTAGACTAGCAATTGTGAGTGAGGTCGCAAGTTCGATACCCGGTAGCGACAATAAAAAACTTTTGTAAAATAAAAAATATATTTTTTTTTGTGAAGAATTTTTTTTTTTAACTTTTAATTGGTGAAAAAGAGCTTCCTTTGCACTCGTTCAAAGAGTACTTAGAAAATGTTGAAGTGGGAGTACTCCTCTCCTATGACAACTCAATGTTAAAATCATTAGTTTTTATATTAAAAAAGAAGTACATCTAGATCATCAATTGTAGTTCTTTTTCTACTGCTTCGGCACCTCTTTTTTTCTAGGATGTAATTGGAAATTTTGTTTCTTAACCTTTTGACTTATTTCCGGCATCGAAGTTGAATTTTCAACTTTGATGTCTTCAGAGACTTATAGTAAAATTTCATGACAAATATTTTTTTGAAACATTTTTAGCCTAGAAAATTTAACTTCAATGCCAGAATTAAGGCAAAACTAAAAACAAACCGTTTTTGCAAATGTTTATTGTGAATCGGCATAGGAAACCATGTGAATTTTCCATTTTAGTTATAGGATAAGTTCAGCGAACTTATGTGGAACACTACGAGTAACATTTTTGTGGAACATTTTAATCCCCTAACTCTTCAACTTACGGGTCTTTTTCGACACTTTTTAAAAATTATAGCTATTCAATGCTTGAAAAAGATAATTCTTTTTATATTATATATATTTGTTCCTTTTACTCCTGCAAGGAGCATAGGGCCGCAACAATTAAATTAATTCACTTAAAAATGTATTGATTTTATTAATCAGTGAGTAATTTATAAAAATTTTAAATACATGATTTGATATTGAATAAAGTGACATAATGATTTGGTCTAATTTATATTGATTACATTTCGATTCGATTGAATAATTTGTTTGAAAAGATATAAATCAAATCAGAGCTTTGAAGAATTGATTCAAAAGAATTATTTTCAAAGATGAGAAAAAAAAGCTGATTTACTCATTCGCGAATCAAAAAATTATAAAGATCTTTTGCAGGAATTATTTTTATATTTCTTGATTCGCGAATTGATGTTAATTTTTTAATTCGTTTGTAGGACTCTATTTCAATTTAAAATATTGATTTATTATCTAAAAATTTAGTTTTGTATTTAAAATTATTTTTAAATTAATGTATTAAATGAAAGTTTATTTCTTACAGATTTAATTTTAAATTCCGAATAAAAAAAAAATTATAATTCGCGGGAATCGAAAAAATTAACATATAATTTGAGAATCAAAAATTTATATTTTGTTTTATCCTTTTTATACCCTACACCACTATGTGGTCAGGGTATTATAAGTTTGTGCTGATGTTTGTAACACCAAAAAATATTGGTCGTAGACCCACCTTATAGTATACCGATCGGCTCAGAATTTTTTTTTATTTCGATTTAAAGATGTCCGTCTGTCCGTCCGTCTGTCTGTCTGTCCATGCAATCTTGTGCGCACTCTACAGGTCGCAAATATTAAGATATTTTGATACGCAGACCTATGTTGGCCCAAGGACGAACAAGTTTGATTTTGGTGAATATCGGTCTATGTTTAGACCTAGTGCCCATATAAGGGTCCTACCAAAATTATATTGTTTATACGCTGCAGGTCGCAAATATTAAGATATTTTGATGAAATTTGGTACACAGACCTATATTGGCCTAATAACGCAGCCTGTTGATTTTGGTGAACATCGGTCCATGTTTAGACCTAGTGCCCATATAAGGGTCCTACCAAAATTATACTGTTTATACGCTGCAGGTCGTAAATATTAAGATATTTTGATGAAATTTGGTACATAGACCTATGTTGGCCCAAGGACGAAGCCTATTGATTTTGGTGAACATCGGTCCATGTTTAGAACTAGTGCCCATATAAGGGTCCCCCCAAAATTATATTGTTTATACGCTGCAGGTCGCAAATATTAAGTTATTTTGATGAAATTTGGTACATAGACCTATGTTGGCCCAAGGACGAAGCCTATTGATTTTGGTGAACATCGGTCCATGTTTAGAACTAGTGCCCATATAAGGGTCCCCCCAAAATTGGCTTGGTTACAAACTGCAGGTCGCAAATATTAAGATATTTAATGAAATTTGGTGCGCTGACTCACATTATAGAAAATTTTGACACAAGCCCCATTTTAACCCATTCGAATTTCGGATCCAAACAATACACCAGACTGGTGTAGGGTATTGTATAGTCGGCATGCCCGACTTTAACCTTTTTACTCGTTTAGAAATAGGATTACTATTGAGGATTGAATTATTTTTTTAAAGGTCTGAATCAAGTGAATAATTTTTAGTTGAAATGAAATTCGCTAATTCTTTTGATTCTATGAAAAGAATCAACAAAAATATTCTTTGAATAAGATATTGACGGAATAGAGTAGGCAATAATTCAATCAATTAAATTAAGTTTTGCGAATCGATTCATACAAAATTGAATCCGATTTATAAATAGAATTAAGGAATTATATTTTTAAAGGTCTGGTTCTATTCCAAAAATATCTCAGATTCCAACAAAATTTCTATACAAAAAATATAGTTATATTAAAGAAAAAAATGTATACCAAAAATTCTGCAAAATAGTCCCCTAGTTTTAAAATGATTGTTCTTTCCTGCTTTTAAACAGGAATATTCTCACCACATAAACACAATTCAAACACATTTCCATATGAGATAATATTAAATTGTTAATTAGAAATTTCCTAACAATTAACTAAACATTTGCTGGTTTGTATAACTCTCTATGGACAAAATAAATTTGACACTCATAAAATATTTTTGCTACAACTACATACATTCATGCTAAGGACTACAATTGATAATAAGGACAATAATAATGGTGATGATGATTGTGCAGATGATGAAGTCAATTTATAATTAAGTAATAAACTGTCAAAAATTACCATTGGAATTTAGAGATTGCAGTTGCAGTTTCAGCAGCAACAGCATCATCAGCAATTGTTGCAAGTGTGTTAAAATTAAACTCTCCAAATACAAGTTGGAATATGAATTAAGTTTGTTGACCATATCAAATGTATGAAAGCTGAAAATGTAGAATCACATGATTGTGTCTTCTTTTTCTGTGTGAGTGCGTATGTGTGTTGGCCGGAAAATGCCAACTAAAAATAGGCTTTAATTATCGATTTCAAGCCTTAAGGGATAAAATTATTTGAATATGTGTGAGTGTGAATGTACTCATATAGGCAGCAAAATGCATGTTTTTTTTCGATAGTGTGTGAAAAAAGTAAATCCTGTTATCTGCTAGTAGTTATTTTACAATTTTAACATTTTAATAGTCTATTTTTTGTCTTTTTGTGTATGTGTTGGGGATTTTTATGGGCAGAGATGTATGGCATAAAATTTGCAGACTTTGTGCAAAAAAAAAAAGGTCAAATAGAAAGTTCATGTGTATGTACGTCTGCGATACATACTAATTTTATAATGCAATCAAAAGGAATAAAATTTTTGACATTTATGCAGAACATGACCGGCCGCACAATAAAGTCATTCTATAGTCAAACTCGTTTATTTGTAAATCCATACATGGCACTCATGCATAAAAGTAGTATTTTAATATGCAACAGTAGTGCAACATGTTTTGTACTACATGTATGTTGCATACATTCGTATACATTTAAAATTATTGTAATATTGTTATCACGTTCAACAAGAGTGGATTTGTAAAGTTGTTAAATATATACATATATATTTTTTTTTATATAAGTTCTTAAAACAGTGGGTTCTCTTAAGTCCCAAACGAAAAATTTGAAAGGCCCATATATGCTGTCTGTTATATCTGGGGTCCTACATTTTTACACATCAAACATTTGGCTTCCTAGCGCCAAACCTACTGAATTGGGGCTATAAAAACATTTTGGGTAGCCGAGAATTTTTAATTAATTTAATTATCAGTACACTAATAGAAGTAAAAGTTACTAAAAATTAGTTAAAAACGATGCTGCAGAAAAAACTGCTGAAATTAGCAGATTTTTTTGCTAAATACTAGTCAACTAATAACAGCAAAATTAAAACTGTTAAATATACAGAATTTTAGTTATATTTGAGTTAAATTTTTGTTAATGGAAATTTGCAAATTAACCTGCTAAACTCAAAAAAAAATTTTAAATTTTCAAAGTTTTTTTTCCATTTTTTTTAAATGCAAATAAAAATCAAGCCTTTCGAAAACAGCAGTTTACAATTTTTTAGCAAATATTTCTGCTGATTTTAGCAGGAGAAACTGCTATTTGCATTCAACTAAATTTTGCTTAAAAATAGCAAAAATTTTGTAGATATTCTTAGTCTACTAATATTTAGCAAAATTTTCTGCAGATTCTACAGTACAATTTGTTATTTTCAATTAACTAAAAGTTAACTTAAGGGGGGTAGCGACTCTAGGAAAATTTTTGATTTCGATTTGGATAGAGCATACTCTTCAGTATATGCTCGGAAAATATCAATTAAAAATTCGAAGAAATAAAATTTCCATATGTTTTTCTGTAAAATATATTTTAGTCACAAAGTAACCCAAAAAACATTTTTACGGACTCTCCGGCACGTACGGATTCATGAATCCGGCTTTTACGGCACGTTAATTGTCCGTAATGTACGTATCCGTGAATGCTTGTACGTATACGGAACATTAACGGACCGTATAAATGGATTTTCGAACACAATACGTTTTAACTCCGTTTTGGTGTATCCGTTTCCGGACCTTTAAATACTGATTTCATCGGTTGCAGTTTGTTTACAAAATAAAAAATTATATTTTTAAAAAGTCGGTGAAAATATTATTATAACGGGAATATATGGAGAATATGCAATAGAGGGAATTCTTTCTATCACACCATTAATCAAACAACATCAAGTAACAAGGTAAGATTTATGAAACTTATTGTTTTTTGTATAACATGTGAGAATTTGCATCGTGTACGCAGTCAATTAAACCATAACTAATTTATTGTCTCTTTTCCATATAGATGTTGGATTTTACTCTGGGTCCCTAAGCGTTGGATAGATAGGTAAACCGAGCCGGATGTGCTAAATATTGTAATTGTATTAATTAGAAATTTATTAATAGTAATTGTAAATAATAATTATTAATGAATTTATAAAAAAGGAAACAAGTATTGTGTATGGAAAATAATAAACACATTGTCTATTTTTGTGGAAAAAATCGGTAGGATACGGACAAGGAAATACTCAGTTTTTCACACGACATAACGGTCCGAAAACGGTCCGGCATTGACGGACTTTCAGCGGACTAGTCCGTTTTTTACATGACATAACGGTCCGTCATTGACGGACTTTAAACGGACTTGTCCGTTTTTAACACGACATAACGGTCCGTAAACGGTTCTTCATTGACGGATTTTCAACGGATTCGAATCAGTTTCGATGTTCCTTATGTTCCGTTTTCTGGTCCATATACGGATCCAGAAAACGGTACGTATACGGAGTTGGATTCCGTTTATGACGGACCGAAAACGGTGCGTAAACGGAACGAATTGTTTGTTCGGAATATTCTATGCATTAAATTTGAACACAAAATTTTTCGGAAGCGTTTTTTATTATTGTCTTTATTATAAATTTTATTTCGCATAATACAGCAGAACAAAAAGGAAAAAAATTACATCAAAAAATGCAAAAATTGCACGCAGTCTTTAAAGAAAAGCCAATGACGATTTCTCGATGGTGGGCGAAGGCACTTTAGATGAGGAAGGTACTGATGGCTTTATATTAGCTTCAAAAGAAAGTAATTAGTGTGTACAAAAAATAAAAAACAAATACAAAACAAATTAAAAAATGTACGAAATAAAAAATGTTTACCGAAATTAAATGCCTAATAAATTCTCTATCATCGTTTTTAAGTATATTTGCGTTAATATATAAAATACTCTTTGTCCGATTCTTTTTAAATTTGGTGCATATGTAGAAAACTGCAAGATATAAATTTTTCTCATACACGGTTTTTTGAAATTTTGCAGTTTTCTTAGCGTAAAATTAATTTTAAACTTTAAACGCGTTTTCCCACAACCCTGAGTTCAAAATCGGCTGCCACTGTACAGCCAAGGTGGGTTAACCGATTTCGATCAGGGTTTTTTTCTTTCATAGGCAACAAAAAACTCTAGTCCTTATCGTGGCCATTTTTTTGAATTTTTGTCAAATAAATTTTATATCACCAAGCAAATTTGTTTTATCTTGCCTTTTTTTGGAATTTTTAAGTTTGTGTGGCAATTTTGATAAAAAAAATTTTTTAAAATAAAAATCGGGCCACGATAAGGACTAGAAAATTTATCTGGGATTAAGATTCACTACATTTTTATTTTCCGATAATTAATGAAGGCTGCAAGGTGGCAGCCGATTTTGCCTTTTATGGCCAGTAATGAAGTGGCAACTCTGGCGATTTTGGCTGGGCAAATATAAAACTGATATTTTTTGAAAATACTACAATAACATGATTTTTAAATAAAAAAATAAAATATTAAAAATATTGTTAATTGAATTTTTGACAACCGTTCAAATATGCCCTCTAAAATGCTGTTGTTACAGTATTCAACCCCCTTAAATATATCTAAAATTCTGTAAATTTAACAGTTGTAATTTTGCTATTCTTATTTTACTGGTATTCAGCAAAAAAAAATCTCCTAATTTCAGTGGTTTTCCTGTAGCATAATTTTAAACTAATTTTTAGTAACTTTTTCTGCTATTTTTACAGATTTATTTCTGTGAGTGCGCATGTATTGATTTTTAGTCCTGTAAACACTAATATAAAAAAGTCTGTAAAGATTTTAGTTAAAAATTCTAAAAAATAGTTAAAAATTACCTTGCAAAAGAAACTGCTGAAATTAGCTGATTATTTTTTTTAATATTTGTAAGATAAGAACAGTAAAAATAAATCTGTTAAATATAAAAAAATTTAGTTATATTTGAGCTAAATTTGAGTTACTATAAAATAACAACTTAACCTGCTTAAATCAGCAAAAAAATTATACTAAATTCTCAGTAGACTAAAAAAGCACAAAAAGTTTTTTTTTAATTTCTTTTTTAGATTTTTTTTAAATTCAAATAGAACCCCAGCTTTCTGAGATCATCAGTTTACTATTTTTATTGGTAAATATTTTGGTCGATTTTAGCAGGATAGACTTCTATTTACATTAACTAAATTTAACTTAAAAATAACAAAAAATATTGTTGATATAACAGTTAGTTTTTTGCTCTTTTTAGTCTAATAATATTTAGCAAATTTTTCTGCGAATTTTACAGTATAACTTGTCATTTTCAATTAACTACACCGAGAAAATAGATTCAGTGTTGACAACCGCATTTGTGGTAGCCGAGTTTTTCAATTAAGACAACAGAAAACCAATCGAAAAATTCATTTGATGCAACTGAACATCATTAAATCAGAGAGTACATATCTTAATAGAAAAATTACAGTGTTCACGGTTTTTTGTTATTGTGTGAGTGACCCTCTTAATTCAGTTTTTCATATTTTTTAATATTTCAAAACATTTTTTAAATACTTATCTCCAAATTCATAAACGCTTTGTAAAATTGTAGTAGGTTCATTGAACAAATTTTGTATGAAAATTTCGTTTTGTAAACCTCCTATAAATTTACAAAGCGTTTATGACCCCTCAGTATTTTAAGAAACAAATAATTAAAATCAAATACAAAAATATTAAATTTTAATAGAAAATAACACAATAAAAGCAAAATAAAAGTTCGTGTTGATAGCAACAATTTTTAGTTAATATGTTGCAATGAAATTTTTTCTATGTAAAAAATTGTTTTCATTTTTTGCTCTTGTGTGTGTGACTCTTTTAATTTAGTTTTTTTCATATTTTTTAATAATATTTTAACATATTTTTTAAATATTCAACATTTTAACGAACAAGTAATTAAAAAAAATAAAAATATATTAAATTTTATTAGAAAATAACACAATAAAAGCAAAATAAAAGTTCGTGTTGACATCAACAATATTTGGTTAACATGTTGCAAAGAAATTTTTCTATGGAAAATAATCTTTTCATTTGCTTGTACAAGCAACACACACAACAACACAAAAATGGTGAGTAAAAAAATACTCTAATAAGTGTGTATATTTTGGCTTTAGCCTGCTTTAGCTAAAACAAAATACTCAAATTATCATTTTGTTTTATATAAATGAAAAAACTCCTTTATGTACTCTTTTTCACCCCACTGTTTCCCCCCACATGTAGCAAAATGTATTGAATTGTCGCTAAAATAAACGTGTTTATTGTTTTTGTGTTTTTTCTTTTTTTTTTCATTGTGTGTATTTTTTGTTTTTTTAGAATTTTTGTCTCATGTTATTGCTTTTTTTATAGCAACACTAAACTGTGACTACAATTAACCGCAATATAACAGTTAAAGTTTTAAAGTATAGAAACAGAAAACACCAAATATATTCTTATATTAATATACATAAGAAAACAACAAAAAAAATATGAGTATAAGAAATTGTTTAATATCGTTTTGCTAATTACCTTAATTAACTTTTTTAGTTTTAATTCATGCATTTCACACTCACTTCTTTTATAAATAATTTAATAATAAAAATTATTAAAACCTTTAATTTAAATATACATATATTTTTTAACACTCTAATTAACACTAATCACTTTAACATTTTATCTATTTAAATAATTTATCGCTTTTCCCGGAATTTATTTGCTGCACTGAGCAACTTCCCGAAGACACTAACATGTAGTTTAAAAAAATCGTTAGTTAACGATCATTCAAATGAAGGAATGGCAAAACTGTTTAAATACAGTGATGCCAACTTTTTTGTAGTATAAATCGCAGCGAAAATTGTGAAAATCTTAAATAGCGTATTTATTTGCTTGAAAACTCCAGGAAATGTTGTAAGTAGGCAGATAGCTTACAAATAATGTACATACAGCTAAATTGCGCATAAAGTTAAGTATTTTCCAACTAAATATATTTAAAAATTCAAGTTTTATATTTTCTGATTGTTGTTGAAAAAGATGTTTGTCTTAATAGTGCTCAAATGTTCGATTATGTTTTGCTTATTATATACCGTTATCATTTTTGCGTTAACAATGCTGATTTAAAGTGGACATATAAATGGCACAATTTACTTAAAATAGGCAGTAGTCATGTAGATTTAATTCAAAGCAATAAATATTTTTCGTAGTTCAAAAATAAATATAAAAAGTTAAAAAATTTTTAAAATGGGATCAGGAAAACATACCACAGGTGAGAAAAGGCGGATCATATGGAAAATGTATGAAGATGGAAAAAAGTAGCGGAAATTGCTGAGATAATGCAAATTTCTCGCAAAAAAGTCTACAATGCAATTAATTGTTGTGTTGAGGATCCCGATATATTGACTAAGGGTAAAATTCGGAAGCCAAGGCCACGAAAAACAGATGAGCGTACGGATGCTGCTATAGTGCGAATGGTGGTATGTATAAGGGCCAGTTTTATAGTGAGAACTAAGATCGATTTTTTTTTCTAAAAAAATACCGTAACAGCATTTAAAAGAGCATATTTGAACGGTTGTCAAAAATTTAAATAACAATATTTATATAATTTTATTTTTTATTTAAATGACATGTTTTTGCAGTGTTTTGAAAAAATATTAGTTTTAAATTTTGCCAACTAAAATCTATAGGGTTGCCACTTCATTATTACACTTTTTTAAAAAAGGCAAAATCGGCTGCCACTGTGCTCCATTAATTAGAAGCAAATAAAAATGCAAAGCGATTCGTAATTCCAGATAAATTTTCTAGTCCTTATCGTGGCCCGATTTTTATTTCACCAAATTTTTTTTCACAAAGTTGCCACACAAACTTAAAAGTTACAAAAAAGGCAAGAAAAACACTTTTGCTCGGGGATATAACATTTATTTGACTAAAATTCAAAAAAAGGGCCACGATAAGGACTAGAGTTTTTTGTTGCCTACGAAGAAAAAAAACCGGATTGAAATCGGCTAACCTTCCTTGGCTGTACAGTGGCAACCGATTTTGAACTCACGGTTGCGGGAAAACGCGTTTAAAGCTTAAAATTTATTTTACGCTAAGAAAACTGCATAATTTCAAAAAACTATGTAGGAACAAAATTTACATCTCCCAGTTTTCTATAAGTGGATGAAATTTGGGACGAATCGTTTACAGGGTGTTTTATATATTAACAGAGGATTTATTAGACATTTCATTTCGATCAAAATGTTTTTTAATTTTTTAATTTATTTTGTATTTGTTTCTTATTTTTTATATATCGAGACCCTATATTCAATACTCTATATCTGCAATTTTGGCCAAAATTAGTTTTTGATGGCAAAATCATTGTTGCTATTATATCCATCTATGATATCAATTTGGAAGCAAAATATCCATATCTACAAACAAATTTATTTTCAAATACAGAAGTCTATATCTGCATATAAATTTAAATTATTTGAATTCTATAAGGTATACATAAAAGTTTTTTGAGAATATCTTTTTTCGCAAAGTTTTTTTTTTTTGCAACTAACCACCAAACTTTATTTTAGGAGATATGCATTATAGTCCCTAGATTATAAATTTAAAAAAACCGCACTAAAAAATTCAGAATAATAGCGGGACGCTCAAAAAGCCTTTATGGTAGAAAAAAATAATTTAAAAACTTAATCGGCGATTAACATTCTGCAAACGAATATAATGATGCAAAAATGTTCCCTTTTGGAAAATATTTTCGTGATTTTTTTTGCAAACTAAGAACCAAACTTTTGTGTGGAAATTGGTATTATATTCCCTAAATTATAAATTTTAAAAAACCACACTTAAAAAATTGCAAAATAATCGCGGAAAAGGGCGAAAAAAGGCTTTATGGTACAAAAAATTAATCATCGATTTACATTCTGCAACCAAATATATTGATGCAAAAATTTTGCTTTTGGCAAATTTTATTTTTCGCGATTTTTTCTTTTTTTTCCAACTAACCACCAAACTTTTTATAGTCCCTAGATTATAAATTTAAAAAAACTGCACTTAAAAATTTGCAAAATAATAGCGGAACGCGAAAAAAAGACATATAGGGTACAAAAATTTAATTTAAAAACTTAGTCAGCGATTTACATTCTGTTGCAAAAAATTTCCTTTTTCCAATCTTTTTTCGGGTTTTTTTTTTTTGCTATCAACCGCCAAACGTTATTATGTGAAATGGGTATTATAGTCCCTAGATTATAAATTTAAAAAAATCGCACTTAAAAAATTGCTAAATAACGGCGGAATGCAAAAAGGGCAGAAAATGACCTAGAAGAGCTAATCAACTATTGACATTCTGCAAACGAATATATTGGTGTAAAATGTTCCTTTTCGCAAAAATATAAATATTGCATAAAGGCATCAAAAATCACATATAACGAAATTATTTTTCTTTCAGTAAAGCTTTTTTTATATTTTCTGTTTAAAAAAAATTATTTCTTTGCATTAAAATTAAGCTTTCCTTAAAATTTTAAATTTTAGTTAAAATTAAAAATAATTTTGGTTTTTAACAAAATTTTCTTTTTTTAAACAAATAATTTCAAAGAATTTTTTATAGATTTTTTTATCCATTTTTTTTATCCATAGACTCATACTTTTAAAATCGTATTTAAGTGATAAATTTCGCATCTACTTTATTAAGAAAACTCTGAGTAAAATTTTGAAGCTTTTGACTACACTATAAAGAGGCTATAATCTAAAAATTTAAATATTTATATTTGTCAAACTCTCAGAGTTACAAAAATTAAAATCCGCAGCATTGGCCTAAATAATTGAAAATTAGCTTCAACTGTGAATCATATTGGGGATTTTCATCTAGTGTTTCCATACCCGTTAACCGAAAAAACAGTTTTCCCCATATTTCGGTTTTTTGCAAATCGGTTAACTGTAAATCCTTAATTTCGGTTAACCGAAAACTCGGTTTATTTAGCACGGTTAACTGGTTTTTTATTGTATCCCTTCAAAATTTAAGATTAATAAGTGGTGAATTCCTAAAAACGAGTTTGGTTCATAAAAAAATGATATCCAAATTGTGGCGAATGTGAAAATAAATTTTAAAAGTTTTATGTTTAATACCCAAAATATTTATTTTAATAAACATTCTTTTTCAAATATTCAGTAGAAGAAAAACTTCCTTATTCCTTGTTTATATTTTTATATGCCCATGTTTATGCGATGGTTAAAAGAAATGGTAAAAAAATATTCTCATTTTCTTTTTTTCCATGATTTACAAAGAAATATAAACAATTTGGGTATTAAATGAAATGTATATTCAGTTAAGTACTGCAATTTTAAAAAAGTTCTTACAAAAAAGTTTCGAACAACATTGAAACTCCTTTTTAGTCCCTAAATATGAACTTGAGCCGGATATGTTTAATACCGAAAGTTTAATAATTTTTAACTATTTATCACATATCCAAATCGAAATTTGAGCGAACTCTGAAACATGCTTTCCTTGTTAGATGTTTATCTAATAGTAAATCTCTAAAATTTTTAAATAGTTATTCTGTAGAATAAGGGTCAAATTTTAATATATCCAATATAAAACCTTTTATTCGTTAAAAGACCCTTTGAGTGTGTATGTCATTGCAAATATTTTTTGAGTTTTTTTTTTGAAGACATAAATTTTTTAGTTGTTCTTACTGTTTGTTTTTTGTTTCTAGATTGTTAACCGGTTTTTTCATAAAACTTTTAATTTAGCGCTTTTTAGTGTTCTGATTTCGCTTTTTAACCTCCAAAAAGGTAACATCACTATTGCTAGCAAAAGCTAATTCATAATTCTCTCTCCCAGCGCTGCCAACGTTGACGATTTCTCCCTATTTTGACGATTTTTGAAGCGAAATTTGATGAAATGATGATTGAAGATTTTGCCGAATTTCATATATAAAAAATTACGATTTTCTAATATGGCGTGGGATTTTTTATTGTTTTTTGTTAAAAAATTTTAATTTTATTAAAAAAAAACAATAGAAAAAATAATAATAGAAGTAATTTTTTTCAAAATTTCCATTTAAATTTGAATTAAGCAAAATAAATACTTTCTTAAATACAATAGTACAATTTTTATTAAACTTCGTGAAACGAAATGTAAAGAGAAAAAAATTAATGTTTTAAACAGAACCAATACTTTTTTAACAGATTCTTAACAATTTGTCATGAAATTAGTTTTAAAATTTTTAAAAAAAAGTTTGATGAAATTACTATTTTAGTTTCCCGTAATTAGTTTTTCAAGATAGATATTTAAAATTCACAGCCAGTTATTGTTAAATTCTTATTGTTGAGTTACATAAAAAGGTCAGATTACATAGTCGTATGTGGTCAATTACAGAAAAGAGTTGGATCTTAGGCTGCGTTTACATCTGCACCGAAATCTCGAGATTTCGTTATTCACCACTCTGAAAAACCAATGAAGGAAAGCTTATAGATGTTTAATTTTGAATAAAGTACACATATTTAGTTCTTGTAAATATATTTTCCAAAAAATTAAAGTTTATACGCATTTCTTCACTGTTTTCTCAAAGCGGTGAATATCGAAATCTCGGGATTTCGGTGCAGATGTAAACGCAGCCTTATAGATTTCTTTTTTATGTTGAATCAAGCATCAGGAAATTGTTCTATTTCGGACAATTATGAATATCTTGTAAGTTTTATGTGATTATCTTGTAATTTTTGATAATTTATTTCAATATCTGAAAACACGATCATAAAACTCAATAAAATTATCTTTAAATTTCTATTGTAGGGTTTTTGTATTCTGACAAATACAAGTTTGAACTATATACTATTTTTACTTTTATCGATTAGCACAAATACAAACTTCTTTAAATCAAATTGAAAAAATTGTATAGAAAAAAATTTAAAATGCTATTTAATGTCGAAGACTTGCTCTTTACGGTAGTGTTTTCATAAAGTTGGCCAAAATTACTTCAAATCTTATTAAAATTCAGTGTAAAGAAAACTCTGTAAGGTCTGTGTTATTGAAATGTAAGAAATTTTCGGATTGACGATTTTTTCTGGCGATTTCTCATACACAGTGACGATTTTGACGATTTTTTTACCAAAATCGACGATTTTTCAACAAAATGGTTTGGCAGCACTGCTCTCTCTCATAATAATAACACTCTTTTGTAAATTTTTGTATTTCCCTTTCCTGTCGATATTATAGGAGTACAAAATAAGCAATTTATAACAACACTAACGCCTTGTTTTTATAAAGCGAGCGAAAAAAATCCACCTGGGGAATGTGTGTATTTTGTTATTGTAACAAAAACAAAATACACACATTCCTCTGGAGGAATAATTCCGTTCGCTTAATAAAGAGGGGGTAAATTGTTACGGCTCTAAGGTCGGCTAACTTATCTAAAAGTACGCTCAATTTAAGACTATCCGCAGTCATTTTAATGCAAATTTTTTTCATGGTTAAGGTTAAAGACTAACTTCACTACCTTAACCAAGAGTAAAATTCTCCTCAAGATAACTCTAAATAGTGTTAAAATAATCATTCTTTTAGATAAGTTAGCCGACCTAAATGTTTAAGTTTTAATGTATACGTAAAGAAGTATAAAGAAACAATAGCTACCAACTAAATATGTGTATTTCTTTAAAATAAGAGAATGGCAAAAACAGAAGAGAATAAGATCTTATAAGAAACTGATTAGAAATATTGTATAAGATAAAATAAAAATTTTGATTTGTAGTTACCCATATTATTGCTTTTGAATTAATTTATTATGGCTTTTATTAAAACTTTTACTATTTATTTATTTTTTTTAAATTTATTTTTAACACTGATCACTTAAATAAATCACATTTTAAATTTATTATTTTATATATTTTATTACTTCTCCCCAACCCCCAAATTTATTTGCTGCACTCAGCAGCTTCCCGAAAGACACTGACATTTAGTTTTTTATAGTTAATGACCATTCCAAACTATTTAAATGCAGTGATGCCAACTTTTTGAGAGTTAAAAGCGCAACAAATATTGTGAAAAGCTTAAAATGCGTATTTTTTGCTTAAAAAGGCGTAACAAAAAGCCAGATTTTTTAAGTTAAAATTAAAGAGCGTGATGTGCCGCCAAAAAAAATCTTGGTTAGTACATTTTGTATGAAAGGTCCCTAAATACGTCGGACGTACAATTTAAAATATTACAACATGGCTAACATGGACGGGAAATAGGTTTTTTTTTTGGGGTATCAAAAAAATTTATAGAGAGTACTTTTTCAATTCAAATAGTACTAGAATTTTTGTTTTGCTTTTGATTTTATTATAAACTAAGCAATAAAATAAAAAATCATAAACTATTATTATTCTACATAAAATATTATAATTTGTGTTTATAGCCAAAATTTATACTATCTTCTCCTTTTAATGCGATTTTAAAACAAATATTGTCTTGAAAATATCGGTTCCTGAAGTTGGTTTGTTTTTCATAGGAAAATACAACTGAAACCACTCTTAGTACACCTTGTGAACATTTTAAATATATTTTGTTTTAATTATTTTCAGCAAAAATTACAACATAAAAACGTATATAAAAACTCTTAAAAAACCTCAAACATCCCAAAGGAGCCTTAAAAAAGAGAAAATGTTATAAAATGAAATAACAATAGCAAAAAAATAGTCTTTATTGGTAAATATAGAAAAATATCAACTTTACTCAAATAAAAAACATTAAACATCTACTTAAAGAATATATAAAAGCAATACAATTTATATTTTTCTCTTTAAACACCTTTTCCAGTTGTTAAACGGACTCATAAAAATAAATATATCAGCGAAACAAAAACTTAAAAAAACTGATGAAGATACAAGACGGGTGACTACTTTTTAAACAGATTATTTGTTATTCTTTCAAAAAGCTCTTTGTTTAAAATTGTAAAAATCGGTCCAGCTGTTGAAAAGTTGTGAGGACAGCTATATTTTCTCAAGCAGCTCTGTATTGAACATTATCAAAATCGGTCCAGCAGTTGTACAGCTGTAAGTGAAAATGTGAGAACACCTCGAAATTTTATGCAGAAAAGAGTAAAAATTTTTATAGAGATTTTCTAAAATATTTCACTGTGTATGAAAATATTAGAGGTGTCTCAATATTTTCACTCACAACTTTCCAACCGCTAGACCGATTTTAGTAGTTTTCAATACAAGCCTGCTTGGGAAAATAAGAAATAATATAGGTAAATAGCCTGTTTAAAGTCCGTTCTTGTAAAATGCTTTGGGTGGTTTGTTTGTACAATGTTTTTCTTTTATTTTGCGATGAATCTATTGAGACTGACGACATTGACTTAAATGACCCTCTGGAAATGGTTTAAAATATTTTATACTCATACTTGTTATAAATAAAAAATAAATAAATTCATTTTCAAATGAATTGGGATGTTTGTTTGGATCTGAACGTATAAATCTGTCTGTAATATGAATGTTGTATAAATATGTGTAATTGTTGGAGAATTAAATGGTTAAATGGTTTTAAGGCTACAATCAACAATAACAAAAATGAAAAGAAGGGGCAAAAATATACAATTCAGGCTGTCAGGCATTTAAGGATAATGCCACATATAAAGTTTAATGAGCTGCAATTAATCGTACATGACGACACTATAAAAATGTTTTTTTTATACCATCTTTCTTATGAAACGTTCACATATTCATATGAATGTATGTACTGTATTTATGTTTAAACGTAAGTATGATTAAATGCACATACATAGTGTGATTGTAAGGATATTTCAGGGAGTTAAATAGTAAAAGACCATTTTGGTTTTTATATTTTTTCCATAAAGTTCTGGCCACATATACTGTACATGTGGTATAAACAGAAAACATATAGCAAAATTTTATATATATTATGGTAAAGTTGAAGAGACTTTTGAAACAATAGTAAATAGTTATTTGGAAAGGGAGGAACAATTAATTTATTAAGGATTCAAGAAAATTAAAGAAATTTCAGATTCCTTGTTACCAACTGAACCTTTGTCTTGAAAGAAAGCTCTGCTAGTTTTTGGTGAAATTTAGATATTTTTTAGAGGGAACAAAATCAAACAAACTTGTGTTTTTTTTTAAAATTAGTCTAACTGATTCACTTTACAATAGTAATTACTTAAAAACTTAAAAACATAAATATTATCCTAGCCAAGACAAAATTTTCATAAAACAACATATTTAATTTTTCTGGAAAATAGGCGCTGTCAACATAGCAAAATTTACCAATTTTGAGATGATATCTAAGCAGAAAGTTTTTATAGTTTTTTGAGAGATTTTTTTTGTTGGCTATCGATTGGTGAAATTTTTTTTTTTTTAATTAAAGAAAATAATTCTAAACTTTGTTTGAAGGGTACATATGGAAAATAAAATTCGATATATGTATCTGAAAATACTTATTTTTAGTTTTCAAAAATAGTTTTAGTCAAAAGAGGACATATTTTTTATTGATTACAGAGACGATTTTTTTGATGGAGTAATATGTGTTTGCTCCAGAGATGGGCCAAAATCATTTTAAATAGTCGCGTCTTTATTGGAAAAGTTATTAATTTTCATATAAAATATTGTGGTTGAGGAGTACGGATGAGGCATTTTATAGTGTCAGACATCAAAATTGAAGCTTATTTTTTATTTGGGCCTTAAGCCAGTAATCGGTAGAATTCAGATTAAAGGTCACAAGGAAAGGAAAATATTTAAGTTTGTGTAAAAGTAATGGTTATGCAAATCTATGTCTAATTTTTTAATGGAAATTAAAGGTAACTTCATTACAATTACTTGAATGTATTGGATATGAAACAATATTTCATTAGAAGAAAAATTAAAACAAGTGTAATGAAAACAAATGTAAAAAATTTAGTTAAAACTAATAAAAATTAGTTAAAAATGACATTCGAGAAAAACACCTGAAATATCATATTATTTTTGCTATATGTTAGTAAAATAGGAACAGCAAAAATAAAACTGTTAAATATACAGAATTTTTCTTATAGTTGAGTTAAATTTTTGTTAATAGTTAACATTTTAACCTACTAAAAAAACAGGTTTTTTAGATTTTTTTAAATACAAAAATCGAGCATTTCGAAAACAGCAGTTTACAATTTTTTTTTAGCAAATATTGCAACTAATTTTAGCAGGATAGACTGCTATTTGCATTTAACTAAATTAAGCTCAAAATATATAAAAATTTTGTAGATGTAACACTTTTTTTTTGCTATTTTTAATCTACTAATATTTAGAAATTTTTTCTGCAAAATCATTTTGAACTAACTTTTAGTTGCATTTCCTGCTATTTTTATAGATTTATTTTCATTATAAAAAATTTTATAATTACAATAAAATTATTAATTAATTATCTAAGAATATATTATTCTCTATTAACAAAAATTTAATTCAAATATGTCTAAAATTTTGTATATTTAATAGTTTTATTTTTGCTGTTCTTATCTTACTAATATATAGCAAAAATAATTTGCTAATTTTTGCAATTTATTCTGCAAGGTCATTTTTAAATAATTTTTGAAATTTGATTAAATGACTATTTTGCAAAATTTCATATATGAAAAATAGAGATTTTTAAAAATGAAAAATGCTTACAGTTTATTGCTACAAAAACATATATTTTATCAGAAAATAGATAAATTCAAAGCAATTGAAATTTATTTATTTTTTTTTTGTAGAGAATTCCAGACTGTCATTATCAAACCATTAATGACTGGTTATTACTAAATGTCCAGTTAGCTTCTAACCGGGACTTTAAATAACACATTTATTGTTGTTGTTGTTGTTTTAACTGGGCATTCAGTAATCGGGCCTAAATCTATGTATGTTCTTCTGTAAAAAATTTTAAATATTGTAGATTGAATAAACCATATATTTTAAGAATTTCGTCATGGTATTAGTTTTACGAATTGTAAGATTTTTCGTTACGAAATTCATGATACTTTTTGAAACAAGATCAGTTTTTCACTTTACCCCACATTACCAAATCGAAATAAGCCACGTATTTACATAAAAATGTGAAATTGTTACAAATTCAGTATTGTTGAGAATTTTTTTTTAGTAAACTTTTCCCTTCTATCAATCAAATATAGTTTTTGCATTTTTGATGATTTTCCATTTAGAAATTGACGAACTTTTGCAATAAAATGACGATTTTTAATAAAAAGGGTTAGCAGCACTGATAGTGAGCTTTTTGAATTAATATTTTTGATCTATTATCTCTCTCTGTCACTCTCGTCGTTTAATAACCTGTTACTGTTTCCGTGTGTTTTTATTTCCCTTTCCTTGGAGATAGCAAGCAAAGATTTTAGTTACTAAAGAATTTTGGTGTATAAGATTATGAGTTTAGTATTTAACAAGAGTCTGGTTGTTTAAGTTCTAGCGAAAAGTGTTTGTTTATTTAAAAAGTATTTATTATAATTCTATTAAGTATTATTTATTGGTTCTACAGCAAAGATAGATGTGTTTATTAAAAATATAAGAACTTTGTGTTTTACAATAATATAACTGCTACAAATAAGTTCCTCATCTGCAAAACCTCACCGATAATAGCATAAATTTACCAACAGCGAAAAATATTATTAAAGATAATAAACTGTAAGTCTTCTTTAATATAACACTATATTAAACTATTTTTTGCCAACGCGTCTTTAACGATGAAAATAAAAAAGTTAATTTAATAATTTTTACAGAAAAGAAGTAATTAAAATAAATTATTTATTGTATTTCATTCTTAAAATTTTTACCGTTTTAATAAATAACCATAAGACACAACAATAAAATGCATTGTTAACTTCTTCATTTTCTTTTTGTTTCTCTTATTCTCCATGGAAATTTAAAAAAAATTAGTATACATACAAAAAAATAAGGGAACCGTAGATTATACTTTTTTTAATTCAGTCTTTACCCTCGTTGATTTAATATGGTGCCGATATAACAACAAAAAAGTATTTATAAGAGGGACTACCATGCTCACCGTTTCTTGTTGTTGTCAGTGATGCCAACTTGGTGCTTTTAGCACTATTTATGGTGCTTTTTGAAGACCCAAAACGCCACAATTTTGCCCATGGTGCCAAAACAAAAAAAAAGCACTAAAATAGTGTTTTTTATTTTTTGGTTAGTGCTTTTTTAACAATTTTTCATATTTGTGTTTTTGCAATTAAATTGTTCTAAAAGGGTCACTAATTTTTTAAAGTGGTGCATTTTATATGGCATTTTTCTTTTTTTGGGTTTTTAGGTCATTGTAAATCGTCAAAATCGTCAGCCATTTTATAAGAAGTTGTCGGGAAATCGTCATCAGTTAAATATCATAAAAACAAAAGTTTTATGTAGTTTTTTACTCGAAATTTAATTAATTTTAACTGCTTGACTATATCGCTGCACTTAATATAACTAGACGTTATTTTTACTTAACCTGTAAAAAGGTGGTATTTGTGCTACGATTTGTTATAGATGAAACACCTCGAGCGTTATGCGGTTTAAGTTCTCATAAATAATTTATATAGACTTTAAGTTCGTGATTCCGCACTCTGTTTTTAAAACGTTTAGTCACGTCATAATTGTTCTATAATTTACAAATAAGCCAAACATAGAGTATTTCGGCAATTTTCACCGCGATTTTCTAAAAAATGTGACGTGATTGAGACATTTGAAAAACAGATTTATAATCAAAGTGTTGTACCAATGTTTCATTCTCTGAAAAAAATTCTGTGTAAATTAAAAGTTAACCTAAATAGTTCCAACCAGGGATGATAAAGTTAGTACTATAGTACTTTTTGTGGTACTATTTGAAACTCAAAAGTACTATGGTACTCCTCTGACTCATTTAGTACTATTTACACATTTTCCGATTTTTAAATTTTTTGTGCTTTTTTAATTTTTAGAGATATTATTGTGTTTATAACGAACACATCAAATATCGGAGTTTTAAATAAAAAATAATTATGTTGAAAATATTTCAAATATTAGATTTTACTATTGAAAACTCAAGTTAAACACATAAAAAATGTATCCAAAAAAAAAATATTAAAAATTAGGAGAATTAAGAAATCTAAAAATTTTTCTATTTTTTTAAACGAGCAAAATGTTTTTCCCCATCAGAGCTCCTAAAGAATTCACTTATTCGGTTTTCATTTCTGAATGATTAAATACCTAAAACCTATTTCGAAGAATCGATTGAATTTTTAATGCAATCATTAAATTCATTTGATTCGTTTGTCAATCAATCTGTTCATTCGAAAATATTCTTATAACATTACAAGGTGGAAAAGACCTGTAAATAACTTTAAAATAATATCCGCTTTAAAACGAAATCAAATACGATATTCAGGGACTTTAAATTCTGAATCCTACACTCACAGAAACAAACCTGTAAAAATAGCAGAAAAGGCTACTAAAAATTAAGCAAAAATGGCTATACAAAAGAAACTGCTGAGATTAGCAGATTTTTTTATATATTTTTTATATTTAACTTTTACACTGAAAATATTATTACAGTAACTGACTGTAATTTATTTAAAAAGTTATCCGTACATTTATTTTTAAATGATTATTCAGTTAAAATACAAAGAAATATATTTTTTAACTGTTTTTGTCGTTTATTTAAAAAATAAATTACATATAAATACGGATTTTCTGTTACAGTTAATATTTTCATTTAAAATGTTTTGTTAAAAAAAGAATTCCTTTTCGATTTCTAGGTCAGTTGAAAAAATGAAATAAATTAAACATCATTTACTCTTACGGATTTTGTAGTTAATTTTTTGAAATTTAAAAAAACGAAATAAATGAAAAATCATTATTTTTTAAGGATTTTGTAGTTTATTTATTAACATTTAAAAATAAATGAAAAGTTCTTTTGATTTAAATGAAAAGTCAGTAGACCGGTTTTCAAGTGATTTTTCATTTATTTTAAATTACATTTTCAGTTAATTTAAACTACAAACTATTTTGAGTGTAGTTCATTAAAAATAACAAATTATACTGTAAAATCTGCAGAAAATATTAATATTAATAGAGTAAAAATAGCAAAAATTAACTGTTATATCTATAAAATTTTTGTTAATTTTAAGTTAAATTTAGTTGAATGAAAATAGCAGTATATCCCGCTACAATCAACGGAAATAGCTGCTAAAAATAGTAAACTGCTGATTTTAGAAGACTAGATTTTTATTCGTATTAAAAAAAATAGAAAAAAAGCTTTCTACATTTTAAATTTTTAGTGATTTTTAGCCTACTAATTATTATTTATTATTAATTTTAGCAGATCAAATTGTTATTTTCTGTTAACTAAAATTAATTCAAATATAGTTAAAATTTTGTATATGTTTTTAACAGTTTGGTTTTTGCTGTTCTTGTCTTACTAATATTTTACAAAAGTAATCTGATAAAATTTTTTTATGCAACGTAATTTTTAAATAATTTTTAGTAGTTTTAACTAAAATTTTTACGTATTTCTATTGCTGTATGAGTTAGATATAACAGAACTCTTTATTTCTTATGAGTTTTTTATTTGTTAATTTATAATGATAAAAAAATTAAATGAAAAAATTGTTGGTGCTATACACTGAAAATATTATTACAGTAACTAACTGTAGTTTATTTAAAAAGTTATCCATACATTTATTTTTAAATGATTATACAGTTAAAATGAAAACAAATTCATTTTTCAACTGTTTTTATGTTTTATTTCAAAAATAAATTACCGATAAATACCGATTTTCTGTTACAGTTAATATTTTCATTTAAAATGTTTTGTTAAAAAAAACGAAACCCATTTAGATTTCAAGGTCAGTTATAAAAACGAAATAAACTAAATATCATTTATTCTTACGGATTTTGTAGTTAATTTTTTGTAAGTTAAAAAAACGAAATAAATGAAAATATCATTATTTTTTTAAGGACTTTGTAGTTAGTTTATTAACTTTTAAAAATAAATGAGAAAATCTTTTGATTTAAATGAAAAGTCAGTAGACCGGTTTTTAAGTGATTTTTCATTTATTTTGAATTACATTTTCAGTTAATTTAAACTACAAACTATTTTGAGTGCAGCAATCAAAAAAGTACTATTTTTTAAGCTGGTTAGTACTATTTTAAAAATCCCATTTATCATCCCTGGTTCCAACTTTTGTTCTTTAATTGTTTTTTTTTTTTTTTTTTTTTTTGTTAGAATTACGAATTCCAAAAACACGATTCGAAAAGAATAATTTGCTGTTTTTTAAACACTTTTAGTTTTGCTTAAAATTCATTAAAAAGTCAGTAATTTTCCTAAATCATCAAAACATATGAAGTTTTTATTCAAAACTCGCCAATAGTCATTTGTAAAATTTTGATTAAAAAAATAGTGAGAACAGCAGACAAGTTTGACAACTTTTCTCTTAACAATATCTGAAGTGGAATCTGATGAAATGACAATTGGCGATTTTGCAAAATTTTATTTATGAAAAATTACGATCTTTTTTAATGAAAAAAATATTTATATATACACACAAAATATTTTGAATGTAAAATTAACTAAAAATACAATTTAAAATGAATAAAATTCAGTTAAAAACTACTCACATTTTCATTTAATTGAACAATTTTTTTCTTTGTTTTTGACTATCAATAATTGACTATAAGAAACCGTAAAATCAACTTAAATTAATTTATTTTTACTATAAAAATAACAAGCAAAATGGTGCGAAGAACTAAATTTATATTTGAATTTACAAAAAATTTTAAATAAAAACAATTCAAAATACGAAGAACTAAATTTATATTTGAATTTACAAAAAATTTTAAATAAAAACAATTCAAATAATTGTATTGTTGTTTTTTTTTTTTATTTCAAACAACTTTTACTACAAAATACCTTTTTTGGTTAATTTTTTTAGTTTTACTTTAAAACAATAAAAATTGACTAGAAAATTTGACTGTTACGAAATATCCGTATTTTTATTTAGTTAGATTTTTAAATAACTTGTGAAAAAAGTTAAAAATTATTTTTCTTCTACGAACAACTGTTATTATTTTTAAAAAAAAACTTAACGGGAAAACTCCAGAAACAACTAACAAAAAGTGACTGTATTTATTTTGTGAGTGTAGTTCATTATTAAAAAAATATATTTTATTAGAAAACAGGATAAAATTAATAAGATTTCTAAATTTTTTGGAAATTATTACAGATTTTACTTATCCAATACAATGATAATTTTAATTTCTACTAAATCTATGTTATTGCTGAATATTTTTAATTAATTCAGGCCGATTAAAAAATTACAAATCAATTACAAATTTTAAAGTGTTTAGGTAAAGGAGATTACTGTTTCAATGCATGGTAATTAGATGTAATGTGGGAAGTTAAATGTATTACGTTACCACAGAGAGTCAAGCACCCCTAAAATAAGCTAAAACAAAAAATATTCTTGGTACATTTTGTAACAAGATCAGTTTTTCACTTTGCTCTACACAACCCTATCGAAATAAACCACGTATTTACATAAAAATGTGAAATTGTTACAAATTCAGTAATGTTGAGAGTTTTTTAGTAAACTTTTTCCCTCTATCATTCAAATATAAAGAGTTTTTGTATTAACGATTTTTTTCCATTTATAAATTTACAATGTTTTTCAATAAAAATTACGATTTTTAATAAAAAGTGTTGGTAGCACTGATGGTGAACTTTTGGAATTAAAAGCTTTGACTGATATGTCAAGTTTTTTGAAGCAAAACGCGCAGTTAGGCCCTTAAAAACGCGCTAAAAAGCGCTAAGTAATAAATTTGATAAAAAAGTTGTACTTTTTCATCTAAATTAAGCGACGGAATAGTCAAAAAGGGCTAAAAATCAGTACTTGGGGAAAATAAAACATAATTCCACATATTTATTGGCTTGAAAAAGTTGAAGATTAAAAAAAAATTTTTGATTTTTAAATTCAAATTAAAAGCAAAAATCACTTTTAAAAACAATTTAAAATAATTTAAACTAAAAAAAAATTATGAAAAAGTAGTAAATATATTTTTGCTTAAGAACGTTCAAATTAATTTTATTTAAAGAAAAACGTTTTACTGAAAACGCGCTAAAAGCGATAAATAAAAAATCGAAAAGCGCAATCTTTATAAAAAGCGCTAACAGAAAATAATGCGAGTTTTGAGTATTCAAAATGCGCTAAATATAGCGCGAAAAGCGCTAAGTTGGCATCGCTGAGCTTTGATCTATTTATCTCTCTCTCTCTTCGTTTAATAATCTGCTACTGTTTCCATGTGTTTTATTTCCCTTTCCTAAGGAATAGCAAGCAAAGATTTTAGTTAGTTACTAAAGAATTTTGGTGTTCAAGAATAAGTAAAAAGTTTAGTATTTAACAAGAGTCGGGTTGATCAAGTTGTATAGTGAAGATAGATTTGTTTATTTGAAAAATAAAAACTTTGTATTTTACATTAATAAATATGTGTTTTACAAATAATATCCTCTAAAAAAAAGTTCCTCATCAGCAAAATCTCACCGATAATAGCATAAATTTACCAACACCGGAAAATATACTAAATTTACTGCAACGTAATAAACTGTAAGTCTTCTTTGATATGACGCTATATTAACCCATTTTTTGTCAACGTATCTTTAACGACGAAAATAAATAAGTTAAATAAATAGTTTTTATAGGAAAAAACAAAAGTAAAACAGTAAAAACTAATTAAAATAAATTATTTATTGTATTTCATTCTTAAACTTTTTACCGTTTTAATAACCATAAGATACAACAATAAAATGCATTGTTAACTTCTTCGTTTTCTTTTTGTTTCTCTTATTCTCCATGGAAATTAAAAAAAACCTTAGTATCCATACAAAAAATAAGGGAACCACTATCCACGGCTCTCATCGAAATAACCGAACTGGTTTTAATAGAGTTTCGTTAAAAAAAAAACAACAACAAACATGAAAAATGTGGTGTTTTTAATTATTTTTATTGTTTTTAAACAATTTTTAACAAAGAGTAAGAGAGCTTTGATCTATTTATCTCTCTCTCTGTCTCTCTCTCTCTATCTCTTGGTTTAATAATCTGCTACTGTTTCCGTGTGTTTTATTTCCCTTTCCATAGGGATAGGAAGCAAAGATTTTAGTTAGTTACTAAAGAATTTTGGTTTTCAAGAATAAGTAAAAAGTTTAGTATTTAACAAGAGTCGGGTTGTTCTAGTTGTATAGTGAAGATAGATTTGTTTATTTGAAAAATAAGAACTTTGTATTTTACATTAATAAATATGTGTTTTACAAATAATATCCGCTAAAAAAAAGTTCCTCATCAGCAAAATTTCACCGATAATAGCATAAATTTACCAACACCGGAAGATATACTGAAACATAATAAACTGTAAGTCTTCTTTGATATAACACTATATTAACCCATTTTTTGCCAACGCGTCTTTTTTTCACAGAAAAAAAAAACAGAAGTTAAAACGGTAAAAACTAATTAAAATAAATTATTTATTGTATTTCATTCTTAAACTTTTTACCGTTAAATGCATTGTTAACTTCTTCGTTTTCTTTTTGTTTCTCTTATTCTCCATGGAAATTAAAAAAAAAAAAACTGAGTATCCATACAAAAAATAAGAGAACCGTAGATTTTACTTTTTTGAATTTCAAACTCTTTATTCTTTGCCCTTGTTGATTTGATATTGACAAATAGTATAAAATCTTACTAGAGATTTTTTCTTACTCACTGTTTTTTGTTGTTCTGTGTGTTGCTTGGAAAAGCAAATAAAAACTTTTTTTATATAGAAAAAAATTCATTGCAACATGTTAACTAAAAATTGTTATCAACACGAACTTTTATTTTGCTTTTATTGTGTTGAAATGTTATTAAAAAATATGAAAAATTGTAAAAAACTATTTTTGACTTTTTTTCAAAGCACTTTATTCCAAAATTTTTTTTAAATATAAAGAGTATCGGCGTAATAAAATTAGTATGCTGATTTCGATTAAGACATGAAAAAAAAATTTAAGAGAATACTTTAGCTGTATTTTCAACTTAACTATATCCGTTAAGTCATAAAAAAAACTCAAAGTGCATAAAAACGCGTTTAAGATGAAAACTAATATATTACTCTTCGTATGCACGTTAACTTTCAACACGGATAATTATCAACGTTGAAAACTTTATACATTTTCAGATGTAACGTAACTTATTCGCGTTACTTCCTAAAAACTTTTGCTGAGGTACGTTTGATTATAACGGAACAATTATAAACATAACCAGTTTAAAATTTAAACTGGTTAAAATCGGTTTAAGTTAGCTTTTGCTTTAAATACTTAACGTTGATAGGCATGAGACAAAATACAGGCTTTATTATTTAGTATGTATGTACATTAGGGTGGGCCGATTTGTAAGGACAAAAAATTTTTAAGCACGAAATTTGGGTGCCTCGAAAATGATTTTTTTTATATGTCGTAGTGGAACTATTTTTCCTCATGCCAAAAGCTATCGAAAAATCGATGCCACAATATCGATTGTTAAATCGACTGACCCTAATGTACATACTTCCAAAAAGTAAATTGACTGATCGAATGAACGGATTTCTGTATTTGTAAAATCGTACGTATGTATGTAGAAACTAATTTATTTTTAATATCAAAAATGCTTAGGCATAGATAGGCCGGTCTTATTTATTTAAAAATTTTAAACGTTCCACAAAAATGTTTCTCGTAGCGTTTTACATCAGTTCACTGAACACATCCTATACCTAAAATGAAAGATTCACAGGGTTTCCTATGACGATTCACAATAAACATTTGAAAAAGCGGGGATACTTTAACCCCTCTAAAATAAAATTCCGATATGATCTTTCAAAACGCCGACACTCATAATATTGTCACACTAATAATATTTTTTCCTTAAAATCTACCGAATATATGGGTGAAATCAAAAAATGTGATAAATTTTTGGGCCAAATTTGTGAGAAGCAAAAAGTGTTTTTTCTTAATGGAATCAGTAAGTTTAGTCATTATAAACCTAATTGCAAAAAATGTCTTCTACAAGTTGTCGCAATAACTTTTTTGGCACAATTTTAATTTTTTTGTTGTAACGGAGTTTACATTTCTGCAAGCAAAAGATATAACAAAAAACATTGCGTACGAATTTTCTTCAATTTATTAGTTTTTCGTATTTGGGTTTTTAACTTGCTTTGCAATGATATATAATTTGTGTTTATCAAATTGACGGTTTCGCGAATAAAAATACAATTCATTCCGCGAAAAAAAAATTTTTTTTTTTAATTTTGTATTTTTGCTCCTTTTAAATGCTTTTCAAAAATATAAAATTTTTTTAAATCCAAACGGCGGTTGCGCAGTTACAAAATATTATATTAAAAACATAACATTTCGCGATCAAAAAATTCTTAAATTGTGTTAAACAAATTTAATTTGTCAAACTAATGTCAGTAATGACTCAAAATATCGATTCAAAACCAATGAAATGCAAAATCAATCGTTTTTCGCTGCAGCAGCTTAGGGTAAAAAACTGATAACTTTTTTTGATTTGACGCAAAATTATTAGTAGAATCGTCTTCTGATGCATAAATATTAGTTGAATCACCTCTGTTTATGGTTATTTTAAAGTATTTTAAACATTTATCTACATTTATTTAAATGAAATCTGATGCAAACAATTGTGGTTACGGAGTTTACATTTGGTTACTTTTTTCGTTCTCTTTCAGAAACGCTTTGTCAAAATTTTTTTTCCGAAACAAAATCGCATGATGCCTACAAGGTGAATCGAAATATGACATTGTTTTTCTTACTTGTTAAATAGTTTGGTGTAAAAATTTGGAACGGAGTTTACAACATTTTTTCAAATCTTATTAAAGACATCCTTTTTCATCTCAAGAATGTTACATGCTGCAGAAAAGCTTCAAGTCTGTTATACTGGATGATTACTTACAGTCCAACGATCATTTGTGTATAAATAACATTATACTTTTCGCAATATAAATAATAGATAACTCCAAAATTCTGGTAAATGAATTTTTATCAAAAATTATGACGAAAAATCATTACAGAGTTGAAGTCGTAATAGCTAAGATATACGAAAAAGTTTGTAAAATATATTAATTTTTATTAAAAACGGCACTTTTACTCTTCATAAAAATTCTCACAGTTAGTGTTTAGCTTTATTGGTTATTAAAATATAAGCTATTAAAATTAAAAAACCTTATGAGTTACTTGTTACGGAGTTTACATTTGGCCTATAAAATTGGTCACAAATTTTATGTATTAACCAAAAATTGGTCAGATTGTTATAAATTTTGTAAAACAGGTGACAATGCGCTGATATATATCAAAATATATAACTCAAATGTAATCCATGCATTAGAAATTAGGTGGTTACACGGTTTTTATCACATTTTTTGATATCACCCATATACATTAAAACAATTGAAAATAAGTTAAAAAAACGACTACCGACTTTTCGTTTAAAACAATTGTATTTTGTCCTTTATTTATAATTGTTAATTAATTAACTGGCAAAGTCGGTAAAAAAAAATATATATCTCGTTTATTTTAAAATTAATTGTATTATAACTATTGTTTTTTTTTTTATTGTTTTTAACAGAAAACTTTGATAGAATATTTGAACTTCTACCGAAATTTAGTATTTTGTGTATTTTGTTTATTAAATGACTGATAGAAGAATTTAAAAAATATATTTAACTACACTCACAATATATTTTCCATAACCGATTGAGGTTTATTTGAAAAGTAATAGCTAAAGTTTATTTTCAATTGAAGAATCAATTAAAATACATGGAAACATATTGTTTAACTTTTTTTTATCAGTCAATAAAAAACAAACTACCCAAAAATACGTATCGTCTGCAGGGATTGATGTTTTCGGTCAAATATTCTATTTTTAGTTTTGTATTTTTATAAAAAATAATTTAAATAATTTCGTTGTTTTCTGTTTTAAAACAAAAAATTCAAATATTTTCGATTTTCTTTTTTGTTAAAATAGTTTGTTTATATACAAAATTACTTTACTCAAATTACAACAAATTCTTTAATCATACACACAAACATAGCCAATAAAAATATGAACGTATGGGTTGTATATGTAGTGTTTTGAAAATTCAAACAAAAAAAAAAAAAAACTTTTTAATATGAAAAAACAAACTACAAAATCCGTTTTTTTCTAACGTTTTGTCAGTTAAAAATTGAAGATTGTTTTAACAGAATTTTCAATTATTTTTATTTCTTTTATGGATTGTTTAAACAATGTTTGAAAATAGATAGCAAAATGGTTTGAATATAATGAAAAATCAGTAGTCCCTTTTTTAATTGTGTTTTTAATTCAAAAATTCAAAATTTCTATTTTAGGTTGTTCAATCGAAACAACTTTACTGATTTACTTTTTAAACAACTGTTTGCACTTTTACGGTAAAGTTATCGTGAGTGCAGAACCCCGTGATTTTGGAAAATGTTCGACGTGGTTGTACAGTGTAATTGTCACCTGCTTTAAGTGGCATACTTCTAAAAATGTCATCCTCCAAAATCGTCGGAAAATGAAATCCAAAGTTTTAATTAATTTTGTGTTAATCCTTACAAAAATTTAAGGCAAAATATTGCGATTCCAAAATTTTAGAGAAGCGCCCAGATATTTTAAGTATATATTTTAATTTTTAAAAAAATGTATTGCTGTAGGTGGCACTAACAAAATATTCAGAGCACTTTACCATTTAATGTGACTGAATAGTTTTTGACCAAACTTTATGGATATATAGACCTATGCCTAAGAAAACATTGTTTTTTTTTGTCGCTCCTCCTAGCGGAAAATTTTTGGCTTAAAATTCCAATTTTAACACTCAAATGCATTTAGATTTTTCCAATTTAAAATTTTATGTTATTTCCGCTGCAAAGCTTTATACAAAATAAAACTAATTTTTCGAAAACATTTATAGTGCTAATTTTGAGATGTTTTCCAAAACAGCGCAATTTTGGGCCACTTTTAAATTTGTTATATGGCAACCCTGGTGTAAATATTTTTATTACATTAAATATTTTTTACAGCCAAAACGTCAAATTTTGTACCAAAATCAAAAAAAAAAAAAAACAGACTCATATCTGTAAATCTGTCGATTTATATAGACGCAAACCCAGCAAAAAAATTGGAAATAAACCCCTCATTAAAACATTTGGTGTTATTATAAATTTATGTTCTAAATTTTGATCACTCTATTAATTCATTAGACAAAAATCAGATAAATTACTAATGCCTTTAAAATTTATTAGTAGAATTGTACTTCCACGTGAGATTATTAATAAAAAAAAAATCATCATATTTAAAAAAAAATATTTTTGTTTTAAATTTAATACTATAGGCACGACTAAAATAAAAGAAAATCATGGTTTTATGTATATCGTTTTTTGTTTGTAAATCCGATTAAGTTTAATTATTTCTGGCTACCGGCTGTCAAATTGTATGGATTTAACAACAACATAAAAAAATGTATGAAAATATTAAAAAACCAACAACACAAAACTGCAGGTATATTAAAACCCGCACATAGAGCATAGTAAAAGTGTGAAAGTGTTTTATACGCTGCCAGTATGACGCACACCGATTATAAACACTAACACTTGGACAGAAGCATAACAGCTGTGACATTATTCCCTAAAGAATGCAGTATATTTTTTTTTGTACAAAATATTGTTCATTTTTGCCGTTCACTCGTTATGATTATTCGATAACAGAGAGTTGAAAAAAAAAAATGATATGAAGCAGTTAAAAAAATAGACAAAAAACTGTTCATTCTTCCTTATATAGTGCTGCCCTTTTTGTAGGTCCACCGGCAAAAACATTTTTTTGTGTTTGTTAAAAAATTCCAATCATTTGGCTTTTCACCCTTAGAATTATAAAAAAATAGTCCAAAAATAAGTAAATTTGTTTAAAAAATATATATAACATTTAGTCACTTTAATATAGGCTCTGGCCACAATTTTTCACATCACTATAGGCGACAATTGCTTTAACTGCACTATGGTCGGAGAGAAAGATACGAAAAATAATTTTAAGAGAATAAATAAAATGAAGTGCCATTCTTTTTGTTTTCATCCAATCACGAAAATTGTTCATTCAATTAAAAATTTTTAGCTGTTTAATTGAATAAATTTTAAATAAAATATTAATACATTTCATTAGGAATTTTATTTGTTTTTTATGTGCATTTGATTAAAATTTAATCCATTTGATTCAAAATTGATCAATATCGTATACCTTCTTGATAATACTCTAGTCAGCTAAATAGAGTGGTAGATGTCATTCCAACTGTAAAAATATATTTTTTATTTTTTAGCATCAATTTCATAACACTGAATTTCGTTAAAGTATAACCTGCATAAAATTCTAGTTCAGTTAATAGATTTATTTATACTTATGTGAAAAAATATCTCACAAAAATTAGTTTTTTTCATTTTTCTAAAGTATCAGGACTCTTTAAAAATTTTTTTTTTTATGAAATTTAAAAAAACATAGTTATTTTCTTAAAAATGAGAATAAATTTATTTTATTTAAAATAATTTTTTTAGCATATTTATTTTTTTTGAGATCTTTTTGTTAAAAAAAAAATAAAAAAAATTTTAAGCAAATTTCAAAAACTACAATATACTAATGTTCTACAATAAATAGATATTCAAATTTACGTAACTATTCCTACGAAAAATCTGTGGCTCTTAATTGTGACTGTATTTCCCATTTAATTGTTGTTTCAAAGTCACAATATTCAAACTTTTGTTTGAAAATTTTAAAATAAAAATTGAATTTTATTGTTATTTTGTATGAAAAGTTATGACTCTCAGTCTTAAAAATAATCTTATGACTGTCAAAATGAGTCACAAGTAGGAATAGGCACCTTAATCTACACACATAATAATCCATGCATAAAAATACGAAATTAATGTCAAAACAACAAAAACTTTCGTCAAATAAACCATTTTTTTGTATATTTTTTGTTATTTTGACATTTTTTCGTAATTTTATGCTTGAATTATTATCAGTGTAATAAACTTAATGAGAATTTTTAAAATTTTATACAAATTAATATATTGTGGTTTTTCTCTTTTTTTTATGAAATGCTTTTGAGCGATATAATTAAAAAGATGTCAAGCAAATTGCAGTTTTGAACACTTAATTAATCTATTGGATTAATTTTTAATTGACTCCTTTTCAAAATTCAACGAGTTCTTTTAATTGAAAAAAGTTAGGCAATCATTTTCTGTGTGTAATATAGAAAAAGAGGACAAAATTAAAAAAATTTCGGTAGTAAATATATCGACATATGTTGATATTTAAGAGGTAAATGAATAGGGGTTTCAAAGTTCTTATAAACTTTTTTTTTAACTTTGTAATATTTTAGCGCCAGAACGGCGAGTTCATTAGGATGTCATAAGGCTGATCGGGATTCCTCGGTCTCCCCAATATCCAAATGGAAAGAAAAACCACAACCCGAAAAAACCCTAAAACCATTAAGATCACAATAAAAAGTTCCCAAGACCATCCCGCAGAAAGTCCAGTAGAACGTACCACAAAAAACAGTTCGGCGGTTTCGAAAGTTATTTTTTGCCGAACGTAGGGGTCCCCTTTTTAAATTTTTCGCTATATCTTTGGCATTTACAATCGGATTTTAAAGTATGATACATCGATGTTTTTGTTTCGAGGAGACCAATCTTTTGCTTTAAGGGCCATTGACCCCAAGTATCCCATTCTAGTATTCACCCACCAGATCTCAGTTTCTACTACCCTAATGTACAACCCTAATGTCAGAAGATTAAAGCTCGCAAAAAATCATTAAACTTTTGCTAAGGAAGATTTTCGATAATTCCAACAGAAATTTTTTTTTATTTTTTTGCTGCCGAACGTAGGGGTTAAAATAATTAATCTTCATTTTTTATTTCTTTAAAATTAATTAATTTTATAGTTTGTATCGGCTGGAAAATAATAATAATTTAAAAAGAAAATTCTTAATATAAATTGATTCGGCCTAAAAGCTTTATCACGGTAATAGCTCAAGATTTTTTCTATTAAAATTCTCTATTGTATAATTGTGCCTTCATTCGACAGTTTTATTTCTGTGAGTGCGTCTCACAACGATTGTAAAAATTTTGGATTAAACATCCACCAAATTACTTCAAAACAAATTCTTTGATTATTCCAAAAGGCTATAATATTGCTGTTACGGAAATCACATGCCAAGAGATCTAGGAGTATTTAAAATTCTTTTCTTCAAATTACTAGAAGATTTACCAATTGACAAAAGGAAACCCTAAATTCATCGTTGCAGGTTTTAGGATTAAAGCTGCCTAGGAAATATAATTGTTCTACCAAATCATATTTGAAGCCCTTTAACTTTCACCACCTTTCACTTTTTCTCTATCCCCTTTCCAAAGAAAGCAACAATTTAATTAATAGGAAGAATTTCCTGAGTGCTGCTTCACTTTAAAAAAAAATCTCCGATTAATAGAAAAAGGGTAATTATTGTAAATTACTGCTTTTTGATTAGAATTTTATATAAAAAAACAACAAACCTAATGTTTTTTTTTTTTTTTTGTTGTCAGGCCCCCACACTGAACCAAAAACAGCTGTGAAATCAACTAAAATCCATATTAAATTGATGAATGGGTGATCACTATACAACTAACAAAACCTGTCCATCAATTTAACGCATTGTTTAGTAGATTTATATTTTGACGTTTAACTATTTTATGTGGTGTTATTTTGACAAAATATCGTCAAATGTGTTAACAAAAATAAGTTGTATTAACAATAATATTTAATGAAATTGAATAATGATTTTGTTGTTTTACCGAAAAATTTTATTCAATTCAACAATGCATTTTATTTAATTAATTAATTTTTTATCGATTTATTAATAATTTTTAGACTTATATTTCATTATTTTTTATATTTCACAAATTTCAATTTTTTTTTTAAGAAATATACATATGACTTTTTTAAAATAAATAAAAAAAATTTTAAAAATTAAATATATTGAAATTATAATATAGTATATACTAAAAACTATTTAAAACACATAAACCATTTTATATAAAAAAACATATGTATAACTTAATTTATTTAAATTAATAATTCAAATACATTTTATTATATATATACATAACTTTCATTAATAGTTTGCCTAAAACAAATTAACAAAAAGAAGGAGAATATCAAAATTAATGACATAAATTTAAATGTAAGATTTAAATGAGAACGTTCAAAATTATATAAATTTATTTAAATTAATAAATCTTCAATTAGCAATTCACTACAAGTCACTGAATTTGTTAATTATCTATACGTTGAAAAATAAAAACATTTATTGATATTTCCGACAATTACAAATGGCCCACACATGCTAGCACGAGTAATGACGCGACAAAAATAACCTCACTAAACTTTTTTCTACAGATTTAATACTTTTTTTTCAAATTGAAGAAAAATTATATCAAATTTACTTTACTGCCTTTTTAAAAAAATTTTAGAGTTAACAAATTAAGTTTTGTTCAAAAATGGCCAAAAAATTATCAAAACAACAATTGTTTCGTAGGGTATTATATTGACGATAATAAGTATTATGTTCTTTTAAAAAAAAAATAGTTAATTTGAAAAACACACACATTAATTTGAATAAAAAATATATTGTTTTAACGATTCGTTTCATCAAAAAGTAACAAAATTTTTTTGTTGATTTCACTTACGACTTTTGGTTCAGTACATGCAAAGGCACTCTCTTTTGATGGTGGAAGTCGATTGAGGAAAAAAGTTGGAAATCTAGTATGGTCAATTCTGATTGTTTTCTTAGGTTTCTTTGCTGTGCATAGGAGTAATCATCAAAAAATCTGGTTAGTTAGATCGCTAATGGCTGAAATTATTGTTGCTTAATTAATAAAAAAAAAAACAAAATGTCTAAATTTTAATTTCTGATTGCCTAAAATGTTGCGCAAATTTTTTGAAAACTGAAAAAAAATATTATATAGTTTTAAATTTAAAGAAGAGAAAATCTGGTATAGGAACAAAAAAGTGGTATGTAAAACTCAAAAAAATTATCAATTTTTTTTCCTAAGAAGAAAATAAAAATTAAAATGAAGAAGCTACAAGGGAAAATTATTTAAAAAAAAATTATTAAAAGAAAACGAGTGGTAAAAAATTTTTCCTATGTAAAAATAAAAAAATCTTGAAATACCATAATTCGTGTCGCGTCGGGAAATAGGTATACCAAAAAAAAAAAAAAAAAAAATCGATTGTTAAACGGAAAGAAAAAGAAATTAAAAAGTTGTCAAGCTAAAGTGTAAAACAAAAGTTTTTAAAAGCCTAAAAAAATTAATTAATTTAAGAAAGAAATTAAAAAAAAAAGCTAGGAAAAAAATAATTGAGAGTAAATAAGGGTAAATAAAAGAAAAAAAAAGTTATATAATAGTTGTCCCAGTGGTTCGGAAAAGGTTAAGTGTAAAAAAAAGTTATTAAAAGCCTAAAAAATTAATTTATTTAAGAAAGAAATTAAAAAAATAGCTTAGAAAAAAATAATTGAGAGTAAATAAGAGTAAATAAAATAAAAAAAAAGTTATATAATAGTTGTCACAGTGGTTCTGAAAAGGTTAAGTGTAAAAAAAAAGTTATTAAAAGCCTAAAAAAATTAATTAATTTAAGAAAGAAATTAAAAAAAAAGCTTGGAAAAAAATAATTGTGAGTAAATAAGAGTAAATAAAATAAAAAAAAAAGTTATATAATAGTTGTCACAGTGGTTCGGAAAAGGTTAAGTGTAAAAAAAAAGTTATTAAAAGCCTAAAAAAATTAATTAATTTAAGAAAGAAATAAAAAAAAGCTTTGAAAAAAATAATTGTGAGTAAATAAAAGTAAATAAAATAAAATAAAAAAAAAATAAAAAAAGTTATATAATAGTTGTCCCAGTGGTTTGGAAAAAGTTAAGTGTAAAAAAAAAGTTATTAAAAGTCTAAAAAAATTAATTAATTTAAAAATGAAATTTAAAAAAAAGCTTGGAAAAAAATAATTGTGAGTAAATAAGAGTAAATAAAATAAAAAAAAATGTTATGTAATTTAAATAAGCTTATAATTTGCTTAAATAAAATTAAGAATCTAAAAATAATGAAAGCCAAATTTTGAAGAAATATTTTAAAATAATATTGTGATAGTTTTTTTTTCAAAACCAAACCACTGTGCAATAAAAAAAGTGTTAAAATTCATGCAATTTCTGAAAGAAAAAAAATAACGGCGAATTGTAAATCACCACCAATAACAACGAGACGACAAGACAACTCTCTCTTCCTACCTCCCCCGCAGCTCCATGGAAGGCCTTTCATCGTGTTGGGGTAAGTGTTAATTTTTAAACTTGTTTTATGATTTACAAACAAGAGAACACGAAAATCTTAACAAAGAAAATTAAAAAGATCAGCTACTTCAAAAACTTTTAATTTCTTTTGCTTGACAAGAGAAATTAGAAAAAACTAGAAAAAGAAAATCAAAAACTCAATTTAGATGATAATAATCCAATTTGAAAAAAATTGCAACAAAATTATTTATATAGATTTCTTAAAGAATAATTACAGCAGCCAGAACTTTTAAAGAAGTTCCAATTTCAATTTCGTGTTCTCTTATTTCTTGATATCAAAATTTTTTTTCTTATATAAAGGCCATCAAGAATTGTTTTCTTGTTTGTTTGCAATTAAAATGAAATTCTAAAAATTTTTATAGGAATTTTTCTCCACTTATTTTGAAACTTTTTTGTTCAGTCTAGTCAGAGACTATTAATTATAGAGATAGGAAATCAAAATTTAAACTACTCACCGATAGATGGCGCTGAAATTTAGTATTACCTGAGCAACTATTTAGTATCAGTTTAGTATCAGCTGAGCCTATATTTAAAAACAGAAAAACTGCTGAAAACTGCTTAATATTCGGAAGAAACAAACGCGGAATATATTCAAATAATAAAATTTTAAATATTTGTTTGTATTTTCTCCTTTGTTGTTTGTTATAATTTAAATTTAAATAAAAAAAAGAAAATTGTCAAAATTTTTACAAAGTGCCATCTAGTGATAACGATTTTTTTATTACTTATTTTTTTAGTGATGCCATACCCCTGAGTCTAGTTTTTGTTTTGTTGATTAACAATTCAAAATACATATTTAATTAATCATAATTCAAATTATTTAAAGAACAACAATAATTGTGGAACTTAATCGTGATTAGTTTATAAAAAACAATTCTTGGTAATTTTTATAATAATCAAATTGTATGAATTCAAACCAGCAAATCTGAAGTAAATGGTTGATGAAAGCATTCCTTTAGTACATTGCTGAGAGAGAAAATTTAAAACTATTTGAAATTCCACAAATTTGGTCAAATTTCGCTCGACACCCTACAGTCATTCTCTTGCGGTAGTCGCTCTTAATAACGATTTTTTTTTTTGACAAGTAATTCCTATCGTATTTGTTTCAAAAGATAACTATTAAAACTCTGCAATCGTGTACAAACTAGTAATTATTTAATATAAAATGTTGAACTACAATAAAATTTACATTTTGGAAGATGACAAAGCAAATTGTGGTAAAATTTCTTTGTTGTGTTTTTGTTTTTTCTTTGATATTTTAAATGCTAAATGACGCTCCCAGATGAGAACAAGAAATTCTCATTGAGTTGGTGATTTAATCTAATAAATATTTCTAGAAATTCTAAAACGTCGTTCCCTGACGATTTCCTTAGGCAAGAATGAAATCCGGATAGGGGCATGCCTGCAAGAGATTATTTTTACAATTTGCTAAATAAGTTTTGGGATTTTAGCACATTTAATTCATTTAATGCAATTATTGTTTGTCCCGATAAAAATAAATTTGAAATACATTTGCAAAATTTAACAACTAAATTATACCTACCAGTTTCAAAATATAAATTTTCCACTGCCATAATGTATACAAGATTTGATAAATCACTACGGTGTTATTATATGTTACTATTTTGAAAATTGTAAATAACTTGTTACAATGTTCGAACATTTTTGAAGACCTGTTAAAATTTAGCTATTAGTTAATTATATTATTATTTTTAATTATTAGAATGGTTTATATTTGAATTTTAATTGAATAAAAATATAAATTTTCATTTGACTCCCACTTTTTTCTAACCCCTTACTGTGAGCTTGGGTCGCTTTTACATATCCAAATTTCATTCAAATCGGATTGACACTGCAGGCAGACCAATTTTCTTGGTTTATCAGCCTACAGTGTTAGGCAGGCGAAAATTGCTTCGACTATCTAAATAACTGTATAGTTGCAACATCTGTTAAGTCAGACATGGTAGTGTAAGCTTTACAAATTTTCTACTTTCCTCACACACACACACACACACATTCAGATACAATTTTACATGTGTTTGTTTCAGTGTGTTTGTAACAATTTGACTACATTCATAGATTTTTTAAGTTTTTTTTTTGTTCGAATTTTTTCCTTGTGTGCATTTTTTGTCGATTGCATATGAATATGACCATTTTTGTAGTTGAACAAGTCAATTTTATTTTTACTCTTGTCCTGTTGTAAATGTTAAATGGTTCATAATTTTCATTGTATCTCCACAATCTGTGCGTTTATATAACTGAATGTCTGTCTGTCTATCTGTATGGCTGTGTAAGTATATGTTTGTTTAAGTGTTGTCAATTTTTTTTTTTATATTTATACTGATTTTTATTATTGGTCATATATGAGTTCAATGGCAAAATTTTCAGTAGTTTTACAATTTGTTATTGTCATAAATTGGTTGATTATGTGTACGTATGTATATCTTTTTTATTCTGATTTTAATTTGTTGGGTTTAAATTGTTAATAAATGAAAAATATTTTTTTTTTCTTTTAATATTTACTAAAATCAACACGAAATGTTTAATAAATATTGACAAAGGAAAATATAATTGATCAAGAGCTAGTTCCAGAACTATTAGTTCTAGTTTTGATGTAAAAGGACCGGTTACTTTAAACCGAAAATATACAGAGAATTTAGACAATAGAATTTTCTGTCAAATCGTATGTTGTGGTTGTTTTTTGGTTGTGACAATTAAAAAACAGTTGAGGTTACAGTAATTTGGTTATGATCACAGAATTTGGGATGAAGCAACAATAATTTGGTATTAACAACTGAAAAATTCTGCTGCCATAACCAAACTATTCGTTTGACAATAAATTAGGTAGTGAGCATGAATCTATTTTCTAACTGTCGAACATATTCTGAAGCAATGGTGGCAATTTCATTAAAAAAGAGTTTCCAAATTTTAAAAATTTTTTAAGTGATTTGAAGAAATGTGGCATATTTATGTTTAGGCTACACTCAAAGAAATAAGAAAATAGAAAAATTAGTGAAACGTCCCTTAAAGAAATTATACTAGTTTTCAACAAAGTTTTTAGCAAAAGATTTAGTTGCATTCACATATTTGATTAGAATATTGTTGTATATGGTTTTTGCAAAAACTAATTTATTAGATCCCTAAAATATAACCTATAATTCAAATAAAAATAAAAAAAAAGTTTTACTCTCCCCTAAAATCCGTCTTATGCATTATAGATCAATCAATCATTCTTAAATTCTTTTCTATTCAAATTTAAAAAGTGATTTCTATTAAAAAAATGTAACTTTAAATTTGTTGCTTATTTATTTAGAAATCCAAAATCCAATGCTGTCAAAAAATATGCAGTAAAATGGTCATTATTACAAACAAATAAAAAAATTCAAATATAAAAATATTTATTTAAAAAACTATTGCTTTGTTAAAAAGTATATTAAAATAAAAATAATAAACACACAACAAAAAAAATAGAAAAACTAGATCTAAAAAATAAATATTCTAACAACTGAAATAAAATAATTTGAGGGAATGCGCTACAGTAGGAAATAAAATTATTAAATATCATAAAATCTTAAGCCCTTTTGACAATGCAGGAATTGTCTTTTGAGAGTGATGAATATCGAAACCTCGGGATTTCGATGCAATGTAAACGTAACTTTAAAATAAAAATCGAAAATATTGGAAAAGTATAAAGCGCCCAAAAGTATGTTATATTTTTATAAATAAGTATAAATATTTGTTGCTCTGTAACTCTAAATACAAAAGAGTTGCCAGCGTTATTATTTGTATACAAAATTTGCAAAAGTTGCCAGAAATATTTAACCCAGTGTTGCCAGAAATATTTAAGCTCATGTCCCCCTTTTTGCTGGTTGAAATCCCAAGATAAATATTTGAATGCCTAAATTCGTGCCCAATTTCGTTTTTATTGAATTTAAAAAAAAAAAAAAACGTTTAAAAAATATGTTACTGTTAATTCAAAAAAATCTTAAAAAATCCAAAAGAATTATAATAATACCAAACCAAAAACTTATAATTTTTGAAAACAACTTGTGTTTATCTATCAATTTCCATACAAATTTTTAATCAAAAACTAAAAGTTTTTTTCACTACTAGTTTCTTGTGGTAGTAAAAATTAGGTTTAAAATAAAAATTTGTTAAGTTTTAAAATTTGTTTTCTAAAATATTTTCAGTTTTTGAATAAAAATGTCATGAAATGTTGTGAGCAAAATCTTGTATCATTTTAGCAAATCATTTTTTGCTGGCGAAAGGTCAAAGTCAAAGATTTTTATTTTCGTGACATTTTTTCTTTTCATTTTTCTTGACTCGTAAACTCAATAAATTACTTCTGAAAACAAAAATAAAGTCCTGTGAAATATTTAAGAAAAATGTGATAAAAATTATTACTTCTGAAAACAAAAATAAAGTCCTGTGAAATATTTATGAAAAAAGTGATAAAAATTATTATCTTTACCTCATTAGAAATATAAATTATTTAAATTCCTCAACTTTCAAAACAAACTCTAAAAATATTCCAACGTATATTCAAATAATTTCAATGCCAATGTATTCACTAAGATGTTTCCTCTAACTAAAAAATGTTGTAATAATTATTTTAAGTGTATTGTAAAACTACATTGTATTTCAACATATTGAATTCGAATCTAATAGTATTTGATAAGTTTGTTTTGTTAAATTGAAAATTTTACTTCACTTCAAAATTGTTCTCTAAATAAATTGTATCGTTTCTGGATCTACAATATTGTATTGGACTTTAATTAATACAATAAAAAATTACCTCCAGATCTCACTTTTACACTACGTTAGATTTCAATGTCCCAATTTTTATAAACTATAATAAAGTTTTCGAGGTTTCTGGTCTCAAATCAAAATGGCGAGTCCATCATTATTTAGAAATAATCATGACGAGTCCATTATTATTTCGAAATTTGTATTATATTTTTTATTTATTAGTCAGTTATGTATTGCATGTGGTCCCTCATCATGATTTTGGAATAAAATGTGTAAATATAAAAATTTAGAAGCCAATATGGCGGCTATTAACAGTCTTAATAAAACTACTTATATAATTGTTATTAATTATTATCAATCTGGAATTAAGAATTAAAAATTTAATACTATTAAATCCTTTTATATTCGAATTCGGGTTGTGACGGTTGGCGCCAAATTCAGTTGGCACAGCAAACATTGTTTCTGGCTGTACGTCCTTTCTTCTATATTTATTCATAAGTACGAAGGGACGATAAACCCTATTAATAAAATTTTTGTCTACATTTAAATTCTAAATTTTGTATTTCTGATCAGGGATAGAAAATGTGGTACAGTTGTACTTCTAGTATAATTAGCATTCCAGCACAGTAAGTTTTTTCGATTTCACATCAAAAACTATTATAATCCATATAAAAGAAATATTTTTGACGATAATGAGTTTCACGTAAAAATTGTGTATAGTTTGTTAACACTCAAATTTAATGTACAAGACTATTATTTTTCTGATGAAAAATTTGCATTTTATGTTTGTTGTGTTTGTGTCTTTCTTATAAAATAATAGTTTATTTTTATAATTTAAATTAAAATTTGAGGCTTCTAGAATTCGAGTTCAAAATTACGCCGCAAAAAACAAATGACTGTATTTTAAAATAAAATGCTGGTATCATCATCAGCGTAAAAAAAAATACAACTTTCTTATCTGGTATTTACAGAATTTCCATTTTCCATCCCTATTACAGATTTTAATCACCCATATCCAGTACCCAATATATTAATATTTTTTTAGTTTTTATGTGTTCAAATTTCTTAAACTCATAGAAATAAATCTGTAAAAATAGCAGAAAAAGTTACTAAAAAATAGCTAAAAATAATTCTGCGGAAAAAACTGCTAAAATTAGCAATTTTTTTTTACTAAACACTAGTAAAATAAATGACGGCATTTTTAATTTTTAATTTCAGATTCCAGTTTAGCCACCGAAAAAATTCTATAGTGGCAATTTAATAAAAATCGACAATAGAAAATATGTTACATTCCATTTTGAAAGTCAAATTGCTGATTCTAGATTCTTAATCAGCGACTCTAAATCCTTTACAAATAAATAAATTTCAAAATATTAAAATTTTGCAAATTTATGATTTTGAATACGCCTTTTTTGAAATTTTGATTTCAACAAATTGTATAAAAATAAATATTACGATATCTTGGATCCGCCATTTTTAATTTGAGAGTCTTTGTTCCAGATTCGTATTCTGTGACCACAAGTCCCTTAAAATTATTGTATACAAATTCAAAATATTTAGAAGATTTTTCAAAATGTTATTAAAATTTAACATACATTCTTAAAAAATTTAAATATTTTAAAAAAGAATTTTAAATATTGATTTTTTAGCAAACCCAGTTTTATCGATTACATACCCAAAATAATACGCCCGTAATAAAGTATAAATTGTTTTCATTTTCGGACTACATTAAATCTTTTAAAATTCACAATTTTAATTAAAAAATTTAAAGCTGCAATATTTTAAATTTTCAGAATTTTGAAATTCAGAAACCAAATAAGTTTCATATAAAAAGAAACACAAATATTACTAGCAATCCTCAAAGAGAAAAAATCCCGAATATCTGTCCCCAAAATTAAATTGAAAACCACAAGTTGGGGCCGAGTCTTAGCTGAAAACACTGATGTTACCAAATGTATGAGGATAGGAAAATTCTGAATTTTGTTTAAATTTCCAGATATAGGGAAAATTTCAATCACTATCAACTACTTATGATTTTTTGTTACCATTTTATTAAAATTATCATTTCAACTCTTTATTTTTGTCCAAACATTTTGCTACATGCTGTTTGATATTTAAAAATACATTTGACCATTTAACAGAGAAAATAAAACAGATTTAATTTATTTTGTTTTTATTTTAAAAATTTATTTTTGTGAAAATAAATACATTGTAAATTTTATACAAAAATAACAATGTAGCCGCACATTGAAACATATTCAAAATCACATTCAATACAACATTCAATATTATACTTCAAAAAGGAGTCTTTAATAATAAAAAAACTATAAAAAAATAAATACAACAATTTTAAAATGCATACACAAGGCTGGGTACAAAACAAAAAAAGTCGTTGAAAAAAGTAGTGAAAAAATCCTTGAAAAAACTCCAACTGCAATCATTCAGTCAACTTTGGTTGTTTTTAACAAAAATGAACGAACGTTCTTTGCGTAAAAATATGTTGACTGTAATAACAAAAAAATAATGTAATTTAAAAAAAAAAGGCAACAAAAGTTGCCTTTATTGTATCGCCGCTACTAGGCTTTTAACTGCAGTTATAGTAAAAAATTGTTCCTTTAAATAAAAAATCAAATATCGTTCATTGATTGCTCGTTTCAATTTTATGTTGTGTCTATTTTTATGGATATTTTATTTTGGTGCCCGAGTATTGTTTTGCTTTCAGTTTACAACAATTTGTACAGTTTGTGTTTGTTTTTTTAGATATTTGTATCCTTTTTTTAAATTTATCTTTATTGCAATATAATATTTTAACTATGTGTTTGTGAGTCATAGATATTAAAAAAAATCATTTTATTAAATTGGAAGATATCTGATGGAAATAACAATTTAAGATACATTTAGGGCATCTAACAATAAGTGAAATCCGAAACTTTTAGATGTTTTATTTTTCTTTTTAATTTCCCGCTCATAAGTGGTCCAACATTATGATTTTTCAAAAAGAATTTAAAAAATACTCCACAAGAAGTATAAAGTTTTAAGGTAACTTAATCCCACATTTTAAGGCTGATCTAAAAGATACCACAATTTAAGTGAACATGATAACCTTTGCGCACTGTGCATCTCTTAAATTTAATTTTTTAAATTTATGATTTTTTCTTTTTATTAAAAGTGTTAAATTATTTTGATAGAAAAGAAAAATTCAAGCGAATTCCCTATATGGACATTTTCGAAAATCCGTCAAAACAAATTTCGGTAATTTTATTTTTTTGTAACAAAGTAAAATAATTATTTTTCAATAGAATTTATGGGACATATTGCAATAAAATTCCAGGCTTATTATAAATTTTAAAATTGATTTAAAAATATGATGGAAGTAGCTTTCAAGTCTTAAAAAAAATAGTAAAATTACCAAATATTTGATTTTTACAATTTTTCCTGTCGCTGCTTTAAATATGAACAAATTTAAAGCAGCGATTGGATACAACGCATATTATAAGTAGGGCAAGGAACTCTATGCAAACGCATGTTTTTTTTTCTCGACTGTCCAGAACCGATATCGACTAGATACTTATCGGAATCACTAAATTTAGATCAAACTGGCATCGATTTGTTTTTGCATATTTTGACAAAAATGCATATATTTGCAAATTTTTACTTAAAGTGAATATTTTGTGCTTTTTTAGTGCATATTTTAGGCTTTTTAATGCATATTTGTGCATATTTTTCGTCTCTAGGTAGTGGTTTTTAAATTTGATAACAAAAATTGAAAAATAAATGGATACATGTTAATATTTTGATTCAAACAAAATCTTTTATTTTTATTTTGAAGATTCTAAACTCCTGAAAATCTTGGTCACTTGACTAAAGCGTTGTTTCTATTTGAAAAATAATTATTTGCTTATTTTATATATATTTTTAGTTTTCCATGCGAGTTTTTTTTTCTCCTTTACAAAAATAATATTTTTTAAGTGCATATTTTGTACGTTTTTAGTGCATATTTTTATTTCTTAACTGAATTTTAAGGCGCATATTTTATTTTTTTTCCTTGCCTTAATTATCACATTAGAAGTAACTTGGATTATCTGATTCAGCATTTTATTTTCAAATCTCAAATTTACAATTAGATCAAAATTTGGTTAAATTCAAAATTTGAGTAAAGAAGTAGTCCTTAAATTTGTAACGTCTTTAAGTAATGCAAATAGTTATTACATTTAAATTTTCTTTAATTACTATACTAAAGAATAATTTGCTGTAAATATTACCAATATTTTACAGAAAAATTGGCCTTGCTGTTGACCTTTGCCAGCAAATTATAAATGTTACGTTTTCAAAATCGCATTAAAAATCACAAAATATTAAAGCTTTCAAAAATATAGTTCGATGGATGTAATACCCTTATTCGAGCTAAATATTCAACTTTCAAAAGAGACTTTATAAGTATATAAATGAGTAGATTTTGTACTAATCGAACTTTAAAATTGTTTGTGTCAACTTAAACGATTTAGCCATAAGAGTAAATGAATTTAAAACAAAAGTTGTTTGAATTAAGTTTTCCTCATCTTATCATATGATATTTAGTGTCAAGAATTTACGGTGTATTTATCTCAACTTACGCCAGTTCTAAAAGGGTCAAAAATCACAGTTCGCCTGTGATATTTAATATTACACCAAATATTTTTGAAATCTTCCAAAAATTGCCAAAATATTTTTTAGATTCAAAAAAGGGTCTCTTATCATCAATTAAAATTAGAGTTGTGAAATTTCGGTATTTTTTGAGTACTCAATACTACTCAATACTTTTCAATTGAGTACTCGATACTACTCAATACTTTTAACGGTTTTTTTAATTTAAAAATAAAAATGTTATGAGTTCGAATTTATTAGGAAAAATTATAACAATTCACATACACGTGTTAAATAACTATTGTTATTTACATTTTAATTAATTTAAAACATTTTAAATAAATTAATTAAATAATTTTACCCAAAAATTCGTTACAAATTTCTTTGCTTCACAAATAGAGTTGTATTTTCAGAGCTGTATTTTTAGAGTACTATTTTTAGAGTTGTATTTTTATACGAAAAATACACATTTCTACGGAAAATTGCATCTTTAAAAGTATTGAGTAGTACCGTTTTAGTATTGAGTACTCAAAAAAACAGTCAGTATTGAGTACTCAGTACCGGAATACTCAATACTTTTACAACTCTAATTAAAATTTTATATCCCATGAATCAATTAAAAAAATCCCCAAATTATGAAAAATTTATATATGGCAAGCCTGTCTATTATAATAATAAAGAAATGTAACATACTTTTGGGATGTAAAAAGAAATTCGCTTTAATACACTTAAAATAATATATCAATAGAAATAACTGAGAAATCGATTTATACAACATAAAAACCGATTTTACAGTTATCAAGTAAAAATATTCAATTAATATTTTTTTTTTTTTTAATTTTAAAATTATTTAAATTCATTAATTTTCCAACAAAAAAAAAATTATCTGTTATCTTTCTATATACAAGCTCTGCATGTTAAACATGTTTAAACAATTTTAATTGATTTCCTTTGCATGTAATGATGCATAAAAATGTTGCAATATGTTGTAGTGCAGTTGTTGTAACATGTAACATGGCATGTAACGTACTTGAACACAATTTTACAAGTAATATCTAATAATATTGTGTAATAATTGCATTTTCTAAGGCACTGAAGTTTGAAATTGATAAAACAAAAAAATTATATACATAACAGGATAACAGGATAATGATTAAAATTGTGCGTAATAATAAAATAAAAATGTTATTCTAGTAAGCAGATATCAAATGAAAAATTTAAATATTTTAATGAAAAATTCATATCGTTGAAAAGTTTTATTTTCAAAATTTTATATTCTCATGTGAAAATCGAAATATATATGAACACACATGATCATACATTGACTTGTATATGATCATCCATGGGCATACATAGTCATATACGTTCATGTCTAGTTCGATGTATGACCATACATGATCTCATATATTTCTATATATGTATCTTCGGATCCGAAATTTGAGGGTATATGACCGTACATGTTCATATATGACCATATATGCTCATAAATGATTCACATATGCTCATATATGATCATATATGAGCATATATCTCCATATACCCTCAAATTTCGGATTCAAATGTATATGGAAATGTATGAGATCATGTACGGTCATACATTGAACTATGCATGTACGTATATGACTATGTATGCCCATGCATGATCTTATACGAGTCAATGTATGATAATGTGTTAATATTTATTTCGATTTTCACAAGGGCTGTAAAGTTCCTTTCTTAAAAATTGCCTGCATTATAAAATGCTAAGAGAGATACAGCAAAATATTCGAAAATTTCAACGGCTCCTAACCATTACAATTTCCCCTAAAGAGTGACATACCTTGCAAAGAACTAAACGGCACCGTCGGAATTGATATTTTAAATAAGCTAAACTGACTAATAAACCATATTCGGCTTAGCATTTTTTTAATTAAAACAATCGTTTCATTTTGTATTTAATAGATAACACTGCATGACAAAATCTTGTCTTTTAAAAATTAATAGAGCTCTGACCATCAATTCTATATATTTCGGACATGCTGATTACAATGATTTTTATCAGGCATAGCACTAATTGTACAAAAAATTACAAAAATAGACTTCTCCGGAATTTAATTTTTTAATCCAAATCTTCATATTGTACATACCGTTTATGAAAAAATCGCGATTAAAATTATAAAACTAAGCCGAGCTTAAATAGAAGAAACTCCTCAAACGATTTCTCTTCAAGCGTAATCTGATGAATTCCCTCTATCACTTATTTAAATTTGGTTGTTGAAGGATTAAATCGACTTTAAAGTTCTTTGGATTTTCTTATGACCCGGTAAATAATAATTTAGGGCATGTAGTTATCCATCCCAGACAACATATTTCTTAGCGCTCAGAAATTATGACTCATAAAAGACTAAACTATGATTATTTTCAAAGTGCTTAAATTTTAGAGTCATAAAAGGAACATAATAGACACTTATTTATGGGTCCGACTGAAAGATTTTGAAATTTTTTCAATACTCATAAATGACTCAAAAATTAATTATAACTGACTCAGAAATGGCTCAGAAAATTATAAAATTTCCAATAATGCAATGAGTGTTAAGGCAAACATACACGTTCAAATTATTGATCGATGTTTTTAAAATCAACCAATCAGAATGAAGTATTTAAAAATAAAATGTTCTAATTGGTTGATTTTTGAAAAATTGCCCTACTTTATTTTTGATCTTTTGAACCGATCAAAAACAACACTCATTTTAGCCATCTTCAGATCAACTAAAAATAAAATTTCCAATAATTCTCATAATTATGAGTCTTTAACTCATATGAGTCGCTCAGAAAGTAGCCTCATCGGTAAAGAAAAACTGATTTCCGAAGGTGTAAGATCTCTTGTGAGTCTTTTCGGGCTCCAATTGTACCGTAGTTCCATATTAACATTTTTGGATAGGATGACATTCTCATGGGATTATCGTATGTTTGGATATGGGTTACTTTTAAAAAAGTATAGATTTTATTTCAAAAATCTGAGATGTGTTTTACAAATATTTGCGAATAAATAAGGTTTTTTGGTTTTTGTAACCCTAAAGAATTTGCAATTTTTTGAAAATTATATTTTACATTAGATGGTCTAAGCTTTCATATCAGCTAGGATATACAAAAATCCAATAATGTTTAAAAAAGTTTGAAAAGTTTTAACATAAGGGATTTCGCTAACTTTTCCTAAAAATATTAAAAATTGAGTCGCGATTAAACATGAAATACACCGAATTTTGAAAAGCCAAATGCAGCACAGATGTTACACTAAGGTGAAATATTCATGCGCTAATATTCATATATAGAGTTCCGTATATATCAGAGTTCCGTATCTAAAATTGTTTGAATTGCTCCTACGTTATTAAAGCGAAGCTAATTTCGATAAGGACACATGTTGGATAGGAATTTTTTTTACAAGATGTATTTTTATATTAAAATAAGCAGATCGGATGAAGACATTTTCAAACTTACAAAAATTTTATATGAAGAAAAAAATGTTCGAAAAATGACGAATACTTATGCTAATGATCTTTTGTAATTTTGTCTTTCTTTGGTATAAAATTCTTGATTGAATAGTACAAATTCGGAAAGGAGAACTCGAGGGTGAACTGATCGACCAACTTTTGAAGGCGAACTAATGTGACTCGAATAAAAATGCAAATTTTTGACGTATTTCAAGGGCCAAAAAAGGTCAAAAAACCCGAAAAATTCTTTATTTGATTTTTGATTTATCTAGAAAACTGTCGAGCCAATATTTACGTGACGTACTGATTCTGAAAGTAAAACATAACTTAATATTTACGCAATGAACCAATTCAGAAACTAGGACTAATTATATAATAGTTTATTTTAACTAAACAACTCTTTGGCAGCACTACTGTACCAGCTGGTTTGCAATCCAATTCAATTCAAAATTTCAGTGTTTTTATGTAATCGCTGCACACAAAATAAGTGTAAATTTACAGTATAAACAGTGAAAAGACCTCCTCTTCTGAACTGAACTGAAATCTGAACACACCGTTTCTTTTTTAGGAATTTTGCTTAACTGACGCTGATGAAATTCCTGTTTGTCATCATTACAAGAATTTGTTCCTAATTCGCGCTGACTAATATATATATATATTTGTCAGTATCACGTCTATAAAAAGGATAATTGCTCTGACGGCGGATTGAACCACGTACCTTAAAACTAAAAACATCGATTTTAGAGCATCTTGTATGTAGGTCATGCGCGGTTCCAGCAATTAATATAACAGGAAAAATCATACGCCTCAGTGGGCAACTCAATGTATTTGTCTACTGTGGCGTATGATTTTCCGCCTTATATTAATTGCTGGAACCGCGCATGATGTAGGTACTTAATTTGAATTTAAAAAATTCACTTTATGACAGTGGGGGGGATTTAAATTTGACAGCCGCATCCTTTGGCGGAGTACAATTTAAATTATTTTGTATCAAGATCTAATGCTAATTACCAGGGCAAGTTTAAATGCCATTTTTGCCATTTTTCGCTTATTTTGTAAAAATGCCATTTTTACAAATCCTTGTCTATTTTTTTTAGACTTTTCATTATAAAAATGCTATAAAATTCATTAAAACTCAATCTTTGTAAATAATTTTTAGAAAAAATTAAAAAAACGATATTTTTTTTAGAGTTGATATATAGGAAGAAGAAGAAGAAGAAAACATTTTTATTGAAAAATTTAACAGACACAAGAAAATCATATTTAATAAAATTTCATATTTTTAATATACGGCGAATGCACTTTAACAGTTCAACGGTAAATTCCTTCATTATTGTATTTTTGTTAAAAACATTCAGAAAGACACTTATTATACTTTAAAATTTTTGGAATAAGCATGCCAGTTTTGCTTTTTTTGTGCCAATTTTACTATTTTTTCGTGCCATTTTGCCTGCCAATTTCAAATTTTTTTTGGGCCAATTTAAACTTGCCCTGCTAATTAAATATGTTAGAAAATTTGTTTTTTTTTTTTTTTTTTGTAAGAACGATATCAATTTATAAATTGTAATATCAATTATAAAATTGTATTTGAATTTGAAAAAAACATTTACTTGAAAATTTAACGTGCTATCACTGTAATTTATAAGATTTATTCTTGTTGTGATAGTTTGAATCAATAAACTAAACTAAAAGCTGAAATCAAGAATTTTCAATATATTGATGAGAGGAAGATATGAACTTTCCAAAGTTTTCTTTACACAAAAAAAAATAATTAACCTAAAATATCGAATTAAACATAACCGATTGAGGTTTATTTGAAAAGTAATAGGTAAAGTTTGTTTTCAATTGAAGAATCAATTAAAATACATTGAAACATATTGCTTAACTTTTTTTTATCAGTCAATAAAAAACAAACTATAAAAAAATATGTATCGTCTGTAGGAGTATTTTCAGTCAAATGTTCTATTTTTAGTTTTCTATTTTTAGAAAAAATAATTTAAATAATTTCGTTGTTTTCTGTTTTAAAACAAAAAATCCAAATATTTTCGGTTTTCTTTTTTGTTAAAATAGTTTGTTTATATACAAAATTATTTCAATTCAAATTACAAGAAATTGTTTACTCATACACACAAACATAGCCAGTAAATATATGAACATGTGTGGGTAGTGTTTTGAAAATTTCAACAAAAAAAAACTTTCAAATATGAAAAAACAAACCACAAAATCGTTTTTTACGTTTTGTCATTTAAAAATTGATGATTGTTTTAACAGACTTTTCAATTATTTTTATTTCTTTTATGGATTGTTTAAACAATGTTTGAAAATAAATAGCAAAATAGTTTGAATATAATAAAAACTCAGTAGTCCTTTTTTTATTGTGTTTTCAATTAATTTAATTTGTATTTTAGGTTGTTTTTAACGATAAAATATTGTTAGTAAATATATTGCACCATTAATTGATATCCCCCTGCCGGGATTTGATGCACTTCCCAGCCAATGAGCCAAATCCCACAGTGGTTTAGAGTATCATGCAGTCGGCATTTCCGTTTTATATATATATATATTTTTTTTTTTGATTGGCTATTTTAAATATTTTGCTTAAATAATAATATTTCCATTTCAATACTTACCCATTATAAATTCAAAAAGTTTGTGTTTATTTTTGTTTGTTCAAATATATGCAGGATTTTTGATGTTCACAAAGGACAATTGGTATAAAAGCAAACGATGATCAACTAGTTGTAATATTATGATGTTGATGATTTTTACATAAAATTCAATTAACAGTTTGATAATTTCAATTTATTTTATTATGTGATGATGATGCACATTTTGCTCTTGTTGATTATATTTTATAATAGTTTTAATATTTATTTTAGAATAGAATACTAAATATATTTACCACACACACACATATGCACAAAAACACTTCAAAATCAATACAGCTACAGTTACAAATATACTATATATGTATATATTTATAAATATTTAATCTAACAATTACATATGTATATGGGTTCTATGTGTATATGGAAACTAATACACTTACAACAGTGAAAATGTTCTATTAGTTTGTGATGTTGTTTTTTTTATATTTGGAAAAATATTTAATTAAGTACACACAAAAAGGTTTTTACACATAAATATAAAAATAATTGGAATAAATTTATTTTTATATTGAAAAACACTCAACGATTAGTTGTATTTTCGATATTTTTCACATAAATGTTAATGAATTTAAATAGATGGTTGTTACTTTTTTTTAATTTTATTTTAGTACGTTTTGCTTCAACAAATATTTGAAGTTTTTTTTATTTTATTTTTAAATGTTTAATTGATAGAGGATTTAGTTTTTTTATGAATATTTGAAAAGCCACAAATTTATTTTGGTCAAGATTTTTATAGTCTTTTTTTAGTTAGATTTTTTAAAATATTTTTTAAAAGTTTTGTTTAATTCCAACTGTTACCATTTAAATTGTTCAAATTGTTCTTTTATGTGATATGATTATATTTGTTTTATATAAAATATATTGCTGGTATTTTTAATTTTTTTTTCTTCTGATTATTGTTATAATTATTGTGCTTTTGAGCCTGATTTAAGTTACGTCTTAAAATTTCTTATTAAATTATTTATAATTAATTCACAAATGTTTACTCTGAAGTTAATTTTAATACAATTATTTCCAAAAAGTTGACTTTGAAATGTATTTTTCCAATTTTATTTTCTTTGTCTTTATTTTCACAACCGTTTCTACTATTAAGCGAGCGTTTATTTTCAAAACTTTTTTTTTTAATTATTATTTATACTTATTTTCTTACTTAAATTTTGAATTTTAACTTAAATTATACACATAATTCTAATTGTTTATTTAAGTAGTGTGGAGCAAATGATATGAGTTTTATTTTAAGTTTCTATGTAGTACTAAAAATATTGTAGCATACAAGTAGGCGTCACGTAAATTCAATATTCAATGCAAATATTCAAGGTTTTATTATACCGTTCAATAGATTAGTGTGTCAAATGTTGTTGTATATTATAATTTCTGTAAGAAAAATTAAGTTTAATAAATTAATTTTAATCACAAATTATGCAAATTTTTATTGTTGAAAAAATATAATAAAACTATGCTGTATTTTTTTACAAAACAACTTAAATTATATTGAGTTACTTAAAAATACGAAGCTGTTCTGGGTTCCGAAACCACATAAAAAAAATTCTAAAGTGAAACATTCAAAATTTTTTTGGTATTCTGAGATCCATATCCGAATTATATTCGGATTGGAGAATAGCTCCAAAGTGGATCCCCTTGCAATAGAATCGGTTCTGGAACTAGTTCTAGAACTGATTCCCTGCCAATCACACCTTCGATGGAACTGGTTCCATCGGTTGCAGTGAAACAAATTGCAAAATTTTTTTAATTGTGGTTTTTCTAACAAAAATTCTTTGCAGTTCTCGGTTTGTTTCCTGTCAACAAAAGAAACCTCCCTTTAACTATCGGGAAGAAGTCCCGCATCGGGCCTGAAAAGCGGATCACAAGAGTTATGAGTTTTTGTTAATTTTATCGAAAATTTTATTATTTTAAATCACATTTGAATCAAAAGGTTTGAGAAATTGTGATTAGCAGTAAATTGTCTTTCTAAAGAGGCAATAAAACAAACATCGGTTAAAGAATCGGCGAGTTATTTCAATTTCCCCGACAACTGATGTATCGCAGATCACTTTATCGAGAAATTGGAGCCCAAATTTTCTATTAATTCCAAGATACCCAGATAAGAAGTAGTTTTCAGTATGTGTTTTGCTAATTCGTTTAAAATGAATGCCAAATCTGCAATTTTTAATTTAAAAAAATTTTTTAAAGAAATTTTCAAAAATTAATGACTAAACCACAAGGTCTTATTAAGGACATGTTAGGTATTAAAGACTCGAAAAAATTGTATGAATTCCCTTTTTTATTTGGCTATCGCAGCAATTTTAATTCAGCGGATTTCGATAAAACCTAGATTTTTGTCACTTATTGAGCTTTTAGGCAATGTTTTCTTTCTTTTTTTTTTAAATTTAGTATGTTTTTGACCGGATTATTACAGCACAAGATCAAATACTTCTGTCATCTTAATTTAGGGTAAAATGGAGATCCAATAAATAGGAGATTTAATTTTTTTTTAAACATATTACTTAATACAACAGATATTCATGAACGAATATTATTTTTCTAGGTCTAGAAATAACATTCTTAAATTTATTTCACAAAGTTAACCCTTAAGTGCTGTTGGGGCGTATATATCCCACTAAGAAAATATTAGTTTATTTTTATCCTACGCAAAGGGAATTTTGCTGGACGATTTTTAACGAAATTTTTCAGTGAACTAATGAAGTTTTCTTCATAAAATAAACGAAAATTTTATTAAATTTGATGAAAAAACCCTCATATATTTTATGAAGCCAGTTTTAATGAAACTTTTTCATTGAGTGTATAAAACTTTTAATATATAAAATTAAATTTTTGACAACATTTTACGAAAAATTCCGTTAATTCAATGAAAAGTTTCAGTGGACGAGTTCTAGTAAAACTTCATATGCAAAAATTTGTAAATATCAAGCAGATAATTCTCTTAGTGTAGGATCAGTTTACGTCTTCACTAAGCTCATCAATGGGCAACAGCGGCACCTAATTAAATCCAACACTGAGAGAATTTTCATCACTTCAGTAATGAATTTCTTCATAGTTTCAATGAAAATTGTCACTGGAACTCGTCTATTGAAACTTTTCATAGAATCTATGAAACAGGTTTTATTAAAGTGAATGTTAATGAAGAGTTCATAAAATTAGTGAAACTCTTCATAAAATTAATAGGCCACTCCTCCAATGAATAAATCATTCAGCAAATGAAGAGCTTCATAAAATCTATGAAGCAATTTCATTTACTATTATTTATTATAGTTGGTTGTTGTCGTTGCTAGGATGGAGTGGATAAATAAAAAGTACTTAGCAAATGCAAAAGGCGTAATAAAATCGTAGCATATTTTACGGATGTACAAAATATATCTAAAGAAAGAATTCATTTAATTAAAAAGTTTCATAGAAAACAAAAGTTTCATAGAAAACAAATTTCAATGATTTATAAAAAAATTTCATAGTCCAAAATTAATAATAAAAAATTAATGAAAAAGAAATAAAAATGATAAAAGATTATTCTCTCAGGAAATGACGATATTTTATAAAAAAAAAATTAAAAAAAGTAAATACTATCGAACAATTTCATATATATAAAGAACATTTTCATTAAATTTATGGAGATCTAATTTCTGAAATTCAATGTATTTTTTTAATGAAATTAAAAAATTTTATGAAAGAAAAATTATGAAAAATTTTATAGTATTAATTAAATATTATATACATAATGAAATTCTTCATTGGTTCTACGAAAAAAATTCTATGAAATTATATCTTTAGTGTCATGAAGGATAATTCTTTCAGTGAATATTTATTTGCAAAATTATTAGTTTAGGTTTAGTTGATTGTATTTACGATGGGGTTTTGCGTTCGATAAAAATTCGCGCACTTTCTTATTAAAATTTCTTAGGAAGTCCAAAAATATTTCTAATTTCTCAGTTGCATTCGCTTACACAAACTATCGTATAAACAAGTAATAAATTTTATAAATACTTACAATGATTGTATATAAATAACTTCAAAATATTTGGCAATTATACGGCCAGTGGCCTGGAGCAGATGCTCAATTTTGTGATATGCAAAAACATTTTTACTTGACTTAATTGCGCGATTCACAACAAATTATTTTAATAATTATCTTTGAAGGACAAAAATCCACGAAGAAGCGAAGTTCTAACAGATGAAATTCGGTGAAGTCTGTATTTAATGGTGCCAAAACGGATACACCAAAATGGATTCAAAACCGATATAGATCGAAAATATAAAGATATTGCAATGAAATTACCCTACGGGAAATTTTAACAAACTGTCACCGAACTGGCCCCTTTATATGAAATAGACTGGTCACTTTTACATGGCGTTGTCATAGGAGGTGGAAATTGACCCCTTGTAACATGTCACAAGACAAATCCTAGGACAGGTTACTGAATTCTCAATTTCAGGGACCTGTCCTGGGATTTGTCTTGTGACATGTCACAAGGGGTCAATTTCTCCCTCCTATGACAACGCCATGTAAAAGTGACCAGTCTATTTCATATAAAGGGGCCGGTTTGGTGACAGTTTGTTAAAATTTCCCGTAGGGTAGGTACACTGATTCATATGGACCCAAGGACAAAGCATATTGATTTCGTATATAATCGTTCCACCTTGAACCTAGCGCCCATATGGACTATATTTCCGGCTTTATTTTAAATGCGCCTAACATAAGGCAGAATTAAAATTTCTTACTGATTTTCTAATTTTTTTTTATCAATTTATTCACATATTTTGACTCAAGTCCATTTTAACCCACTAAAATTTCAGATAAATATATTAGTTGACTTTTAACTAGACTGGTGTATAGTGCTGGTAAATTCGGTTAATTTTCAATACTCGATACTACTCGATATTTTTGATTTGGATACTCGATACTACTCGATACTTTTAACGGTTTTTAACTTTTGAATTTTTTTTGGTAAAATTCCTTGAAAATCTTTTTGGTAATTTAATATTTAAATTTATAAACATATTTTTAAACTTTTTCACCAACTAGTCATTGCGTTTTTAATAGTTTTTTAACATATTATTTTAAATATTTGACTTCTGATTTTTTCTTTTAGCAGAGTTGTAATTTTGTGACAAATATTTTAGCAGAGTCACATTTTTGTGGTAAATATTTTAGCGGAGTCACATTTTTATATAGTTTGTCTGTCCAAAATGCAACTCTGAAAATATCGAGTAGTAGTTAGTATCGAGTACCCAAAAAAAAGACAAATACTCGATACCCACTACTCATATTTTTACCAACACTACTGGTGTAGGCTATTGTATAATCGGCATGCCTGACTTTAACCTTTGTAGTTGTTTTAGGTATAAAAATATTCGTTCAACTACTAAAGCATATTTTTTTATTAAGGTAATAAATTTGATATTCCCTGCAAACATTTGGAGCATATTGTGGCAAAAATATATTTTTATCATCATAAACGGCAAAAAAATTTTAAATATTGATGAAATATTTTATTTTACGAAAATATTATCAAGTATTTTTTTATTTTTTAAATCTTTTATCAAATATTTTTATTTAAAAAACTTTAGGAAAATATTTTTATTTAAAAAAATTTAACTTATTTTTATTTAAAAAAAAATGTAACAGAATACCCAAAGTTGTATTTATTATTTTATTTTATTTTATATTGATTCAAGTTCACTCAAAAAAGTTTGACAGTTACTACTTAACAGTTGTTTGTATAGTTAATAGTAACTGTTGTTTTTAACTACAATTGCAGTTTTTTTGTATTGAAAAAACAAAACAACTATTATAACAGTTATTAAAAAAACAACTAATGTAAAGTACTATATTTCGTTACAGTTGTTTAATCCTGTTATTCTAAATATTATAATGAACCACTACTAAAACAGTATTTTTGCAGTAAACAGTTATTTTTGTTAGTTATTTAAAAAATTAAAAATTTCATTGAGTTTTTCAAAATTTTTGTTTAGTTCATGTTTATTTTTATTGATGTATTCTTAGTTTGCAAATAAAAATCAGAAATTTTTATTTTATCTCCAATAGGATTTGGGATTTCCGGGACATTTTTATTTCCCGGTTAGCGGGAATAAAAAAAATTATTTATGCACAGAAAAATCGAGGAATGTTATCAAATATTTAAATTTAATTTTTAAAGGAGTTTTTTTATAAACCGACCTATTTTATTTTCGGATTAGCCATTCAAAATTTATATTTTTAAAAATAACCAACACACCTAAATCTAAATTATAAGAATAGTCTTTACAGGACAATGTTAATTTGAAATACTCATCTTTAAAACTGAATCGCGATTTGCTGCCCTTTTGCGATAGACGTTAATTTAGGACGATAAATGTTAAACGATTTTTACTTTTCGCAACATTTTGAATTATTTATTTATCTAATTTAAGCGACCAAATTTTAACAGCAAATTATAAAATAAAATAATTATTGCAAAATGTCAAATTCTTTTTCTTTACCCAAAAGCAGGGACCGCAACGGTTATGACTTTTATCATTAAAGTCAGATAAAAAAAATTTTTTTTTTGACTTTTATTTTTTTGAGCAAAAATAAAAGTTATTAAAGGAATTAAATATGCTAAAATTCCAAAACTTATTTTACAAATTGTGAAAAATTATCTGTTGAAGGCATGTCCCTAAGGAAATCGTCAGGGGAGGACGTTTTTAGAATTTCTAGAAATATTTGTTAAGTAAAATTACAAACTCATTGAGAATTTCTTGTTCTCATCTAGAAGCGTTATTTAACATTTGAAATATCAATGAAAAAACAAGAACAAAAAATTTACTACAATTTGCTTTGTAATCTTCCAATATACTACTCTGTTGTTTTGACAGATCTAGCAATATAGTGACATCCATACATGTATAAACAACAATAGAAAATAATATGTTTTCTAAATTGTCAGCAACTTTTAAATATCAAATATTTATTTTTGCTCTAAAAAAATTAGTCAAAAATTAACTGAAAGTCATAAAATAACTTTAATTTATACCCAAAAAATAAAATTCAAAAATTTAAAAAGCAATTCCATAAGGGTCTTCACGATATACTTTAAACAGTTCTTCGACATTTGGTTCTCGTATGCTTTTTTACTTAAAAATTCATAAATAACTGTTAGTTTCTGGAGAAAAATGTATTGAGTGAGACGAAACTGCGGCAGTCTGGTGATTCCTTTGTGTCTGTTAAATTTTTCAATAAAAATGTTTTCTTCTTCTTCTTACTGTAAATTAAATTTGGAAAAATTCTTTAGTAATTAATTCTAATATTAATTACGATTGTCCTATGCGACCAGGCTTGTGTAGTTCGTGAACTAACTAGTTCAATTGAACTAGTCACTCAATTGATCGAAAGATCTAGTTCACTTTTAATCGCTCTTCTAGTTCAATTGTTCATTTTATTACCTTTGACCGGGGATAACTTTATTTCTTTTTATTAATCAAAAATATTTTCTACACTAAACGTTTCACTTTTTTTTTATTAAAATTCTTAATTTGCCTGATATTTTATATCCTTGTTAACGAAAAGACGAGCTATATGAATTAGCTACCTATTCAAAACTGCCAAACGAACGATCGAAAAAATTGTTTTCTGAACGATTGAACGAAATTTATAAAGAGCTATGGAACTAGAAGAGCGAACTAGTTCTTTACAAACAAATTGAACTAGAAAGAGCGGTCACCAAAAAGAACTAGAATGCCCAAGTCTATATGCGACGGTTACAAACACTTAACTAAAAAAAGAAATGTGTCTTTTTTACAAAGAATTTACTAATTTCGGGTTTTTTACCATTTCCCATTTTTCCGGAAATTGCCATCAAACTTTTGCCGGGAATATCCAATGTATAAAAACCTAATAACTAAAGAACCATTTGGAATTCGGACTTCAAATTTTGTGTAAGATGAAGTAATTATCAATTTTTTATATTTAATAAAAGGAATAAATTGTAAAAAACAGTAGTTTTTCCAAGTTTTTTTAGTTGTTTTCAAATTTTTGTAGTTAAAAAATTTCAGTTATTTTAACGACATTGTTAGTTATTTTTCATGCATTTGTTAACTATATTTTTAGTTATTTTAAGGGTAAATACCTTTGTCGCCTTTTTAATTGCAGAAACTTTGTTTTAACTGTCATTTTCAGTAGATCCTACCGACAGACTTTTTTGAGTGTTGTTTTAATCCGAAAGCTACAACTATTTTCTATTAGAATATGTCAGTATAGGAAAAATCGGTTATAAATATGGTTAATTTAACAAAAATTATAAATGGAACATATCGATACACCCATTCTAAACTATGCGAATTCAAAAAAGCTTTGTTTTTCAGAAACCCCGTTCAAATTTTATGGACGATATCTAAGCCACCATATAAGCTAGAACTTTGAAACTTTCACAGTTTATAATTAAATTTTAATAAAATTTTATAGTGTACTTGAAGTTTACAGCGTTTAAGTGGATCGTGGTTAAAAATTACTTGGCATAGTAATTCACTTACCGATTTGTATGAAATTTGCATAAGTTACATAAGCTAGAAAAATCTCTATTCTTCCGCTGTCTGTTTCGACGTTAAGAGGTTAAAAATCAGGCTCAAAAATTATCCCAGTTTTGTATGGGAATATATAAAAAAAATTTATGATTTTTATAAATTTTTGTATACATTATTGAAGTGCTTACGAAATGAAAATTGTTTATGCCCATATTGCCTATATTTAGAGACAGAGTTGCCACTTTTTTTAATGTAAAATATTTTTTTTTAATTTTCACACTTTTTTACACTTCTTTTTCACAGTTTTGCTTTAATCTTTCATTGGATGGTTAGATAAATATTTAAATCTGAAAAAATTAGGGCTCGGAAGTTCATGTAAATACACGTTTGTTGGCGTTAGCTGAAGAAGAACGTAAAAAAAACATCTTTGCAACAAAATGGCATCGATTTATTAATGGATATTTTTGCATATTTTACAGTAAATGCATATATTTACATATTTTATTAAAAATGCATATTTGAATGCATATTTTGTCACAGTTACATATTTTGCTATAAATGCATATTTTTTTTGCATATTTTGCAAAAAATCGGCATACTTTTTGATATCTTGCTAAAAAAATGCAATATTGAGCAATTTATATTTTTTATTAAAAAAAAATATTTTTAAAATTTATAAATATTTTTTGAAAAAATATTTCTTATCACTAAAGGTGGCCATACACTTGCAATATTATTATACAACTTCTCGATTTAGTTATTTATTCTATTACTATGTGTGGTAGAAGATTAAAGACCTAAATGGAAAAATTGCGCAATAATATTGTTAATGTATGAATAGCTTAAGACAAATATGTCAGAAAATTTATATTACAAATTTTCTGACGATGATTAACAGTAATTTCAAAGGTAAAATCTATTTTTAAAGGCAAAAAACTTAAAAAAATTTAATTGATAATATTTAAAACGTGGAAAAACTTAATATATAATAATATGCTTTTTTTCATTTTAAATGCATATTTTGCGATTTTAAATACCTATTTTAGGTAAATAAAATACGATTGTAAATGCATGAACTTCCCAGCCCTAGTATATAAACAATACTGAATCCAAAAACACAGGTCCATTAAAACTAACCTAACAAGGTGAGTCTTTTTTTGGCAAACAAACCGTTATATCTACAAAATTTTTTATTATTTTTAAGCTAAATTTAGTTAAATTCAAATAGCATTCTATTCTGCTAAAATCAGCAGAAATATTTGCTAAAAAATTGTAAGCTGCTGTTTGCAGAATAATCGATTTTTATTTAGGTACATTAAAAAAAATCGAAAAAAAAAACTCAGAAAATTTTAAATTTGTCGGTGATTTTTTAGCCTACTAATTATTTAGCAAAATTTTTTGCTGATTTTAGCAGGTTAATTTGCTATTCTCTATTTACAAAAATTTAGCTCAAATATAACTAAAATTCTGTATACTTCACAGTTTAATTTTTGCTGTTCCTATCTTACTAATATATAGCAGAAACAATCTGCTAATTTTAGCAGTTTTTTTTTCTGCAGCATCATTGTTAATTAATTTTTAATAGTTTTGAATAAATATTTTTCTGACTTTTTTCTATTAGTGTAGGGTAAAAATGAGTATCAAAGTTGTTCGAAAGGTTTTTGTTTAAAAACTTTTTAACATTTTAAGTTCGCTATAATTTTAACTTTCATTTGATACCTTGAAACAAACATAAAAGAAATAAAAAATAAAACGCAAAACGGAAACATTTTTTACCCTCAAATATGAGATAGGGCCGCTAAAACGATGCACATGCCTATTTTTCCGTCATCATCTATAACATATCCAAATTTCATTTAAATCTGAGGTAACCACTTATAAAGACCTTCCTTGTAAGTCGACTTCCAGCGTGTAGAATGGGTGTAACGATGTATTAAATGTTAAAGAGTTCAAAATTTGGCCGTATCTTTGGTATTCGTTCGCGAGTCATAAAATATACCTAAAAAAATTAGACATCACTTTAAAATTTAAAAAGAAAAAAAAATGTGTGACCAATTTCTATATTTGCCGATTTTTTTTTTTTTTAATAATTTTGTTAAAAAACAATAAAAATGTAATTTTTATTTTTGAATTTAGCTTAAAATTCAAAATAAAATTATTTTCCTATTTCTATATTTTTATCAGTTTTAATTGGTTTTAAATTTCGAGTTACTCGAAAGTTTGAAAAAAAAATAATAAACCAATCATAATTTTTTCGAATTAAGCAGAAGAGACACTTTCCCAAATTTTTTTTTTTTTTTTTTTGCCTCAGCATGCAAATAAATACTGTAAACTAGTTTAATAAGAAAAAAATATTTTGCTTAATAAAACTATAATTTAACTTTTGGTTTTATTTTGTTTACAAAATAAAAATTCTAAAACACTTTTTTCAAATTCCTTCACTTTCAAAAAAAATATATATGTATATATTCACACCCTTAGCCTTAGGCTACGAAATTTTATAACACTTTACTAACCGTTAAAAGCTTGAGATAGGTCAGTTTTTCATTTCTTTATTAAATTTTTTTTTTTTAGAAAATTCAAACAAGAAAATTAATATTTTAGCGTGTTTCAAAATTGATATGATGGAAATTTCTGAATACCAAATTATTTTAGGTTATATTTCAATTTAAACGAGTTTTATATTAAACGAATTTAATTTTAACGTTTTTTTAGATTTTTTTTTAAGTTTATGTAAATTTTTTTTTTTTTTGAAAAAAACACTTTAAAAACACGTTTAATACGTTCTATGCATTGGCATCCTTTCGTAACCGTAATTCGCGTTAAACTGATCCTTACAATTCGTTAAAAAGCGCATTGGCCCTTTTTTGCAAAAAAAAAAATCAAAACAATAACACACACTCACAATTTAATTGTCTTTTACAAAAAGAAAAAAATATACAGTATAAAACGAAATGCATCCCAGGCTCTAAAAAAAAGGCAACACACGACGATGTCATACAACTACAAGTAATAGACGAAAATCCAGCTGAACATACGACGGCCACGACACAAACGACAGGACTACAACGAGAAAGGAACGATGGAACGAACATGTCTATGTGGATGGCTAGGATTGTTTCTGTGCATAGTATAATATGGCCAAATTGTAAAATCGGTTTAAAACGAATAGTTTTGTAATGGTTAAAATGCAGACACAAAGGATAACAATGTTTAGGTTGTTTATTTTCTTTTTTTTTTCCTTGAATTTCTTTTAAGGCTTTGAAAAGAACGAAGTTAAAAAATACTACTGCTATTCATGTTTTTATACATTGCAACAATGTAGATTTTTTCTATATGTGGGCCATGTTAGTTGAAAAGGGGTTTTTTTAGTAAAAAATTTCGTTATATATTGCAACTTGAGTAGTAAAAACCGATGCATAGTTTTAAGCAAGTTTGATTAAACATCGTGTGAAACTATTGCATACTTCTAGGCTGGTTTGATATAAAACCCTTAACTGCAACTTGTGCGAGATGAACTTTATTTCTATGAAAGACTTTCAAAGTTTGAAATAATTTTTTTTACCAACTTACACCATAAACTTTTCAAAATATTTATGTTTTTAAGTTTAAATTCTCATTTTATAATATTTTTTTTTATTTTTTTTCTCAATGCCTAAAGTTATGTTGTACTTTAATATCTACAACAACTAAATCAAGGTAAACAAGTAACTGTAAATTATATAACCCAACATGTTGCTTTCAATTTGCCGTACAAAAATATAAAACTGTTTTTAAGTTATAGAAAAATTTCGCTAGTTCTGTAAAAAATTAAAATTTTAACTAAAACAAACTTCAAAGTACATTTCTTTATTTTATAAAACTAAATTTTTCTTATTTCTTTAAAGCATAATGTCTATTCAAAAACTTTTAATTAATTTTTTTAAATTTAACTGCATGTTTCTTTAGTGATTATATTTTCAGTTGTAAAAGCTTTTTTCCAAAAAGAGCTTATTTTTGGGGCGAAAATTTGGAGCATTTCGCCTTAAGAGAGTAGGTTAGGTAAAAGAGAAAGTCTCCACAAAACAGCTTTTTATGTTTGTTTATGTTTACTTTTTTTTAACACCACCGCCCCCATAACTTTCCCACCAATAAAAATGGAATAAATTGTAACCATATGACCATAACACCATTAATTGGAAAATGAAAATAATTCTTTTGCCAATATTATGATGGAAAAAGGCGAACAAATTTGTGGGCCTTAGCTGATTTTTCGAATGTTTAGAATTGTCAAAAACAAATACAGTTAAGACCAATTTTATTATATACTGAACCAAAAACATCGGTGAAATCAACTTAAATCCACATTAAATTGATTAATACAACTAACAAAACCTGTCCGTCAATTTAACACATTGTTTAGTACAATTCTGTTTTGACGTTTAACTATTTTATGTGATGTTAGGTTGACAAAATATCGTCAAACGTATTAACAAAAATTAGTTATGTTAACAATTATATTTAATCAAATAGAATAATTATTTTGTTGTTTTACCAATGCAGTTTATTCAATTCAACAATGCATAGTATTTAATTAATTCATAGTTTTTTTCGATTCATTATTAATTTTTGGACTTACATTTCATTATTTTTTATATTTTACCAATTTCAAATTATAAATATACGTCTTTGTTATAATGAAGTCGATAAAATATAAAAAATAATGAAATACGAGTATCAAATTTAAATTATAATATAACACATATTCAACACTCTTTATTTAAAACACATGAAATATTTTATGGATAAGAACATATAAATTTATTTATTTAAATTAATAATTCAAATACATTTTATATACTTCACATAAATAATATAAAAATTAATGACAGAAATTAAAATTTACAATTTAGTTGAAAACGTTTAAAATTACATAAATTTATTGAAATTAAAATTAATAAATATTCACTTAACAAGTCACTGAATTTGTTAATTATTAATACTTTGAAAAAAAAAGAAACACTTAATGTTTTTTAATTAATATTTCTAACTATCACAAATGGCTGTCACATGCTAGCACGAGGAATGACGCGACAAAACTAACCACACTAAACCTTTTCTACAGATTCAATACTTTTTTTTTAAACTGACGATTATTATATCAAATTAACTTAACTTTTTAACAAAATTTTTTATAGTTAACAAATTAATTTTTTGTTAATAAATTGACAAAAATTCTTCAAAACAACAATAACTTGCTAGAGAATTTTTGACGCCAATAAGTATGTACATTTAAAAACAAATGGTTGAGTTCAAAAAAACACACATCAATTTCAATAAAAATGATATTGTTTTAACAATTCGTTTCATCAAAAAGTAACAAAATTTTTATGTTGATTTCACTTACGACTTTTGGTTCAGTGCAGAGCTTCAGAGCATTAATTCCCTTTTGGAATGAATTCCTAAAAATTTAATTCAATTTTTTAATTCAAGGAATGCATTCATTAATAAGACATTCATTTATTCACATAAGCCTGTGAATGAATTCAAAGAATTCATTCACTGGAATCAGTTCCCTGACCAAAGCATTAAAATAAAAGAATTCGTTCACTAAAGAATTCATTCAACACGGGTTAATTTAGTTTTAAGTCAAGGAATTCGTTCAGTTCTAGTTAATTCAACTTTTGGTCAAGGAGTAATTCCCAAGAGAATGAATTCCCTGAATTAAACGAAAATTTTAATTCCATAGGGAATTAAACGAAAAAGTTAATTTCTTCAGGGAATTAAATGTACAAGGGAATGAATTCCCTAGGGAATTAATTCCTTGACCAGAAGTTCGATTAGCTAGAATTGAATGAATTCCTTGGTGAAAGAATGCATCAAATTTTATGAAGGAAATAGAAAAAAAAGAATGAATTGCTTTAAGATAAATCGAATGAAAAAAAAAATGGAATTCATTCAATTATTAAGTTTGGACAGGGAATTCAGTCCCAAAATATAAATTCAGTTCAAAAAAAGTCATTTAGGGAATTAATTCTTCGAAGCTCTGGACACACTTACCTGCTTGCTTTCTTTAAAATAACCAATAGTTGTGAATATCAAATATATGTATATGAAAATATATGTTGTTATGTTTTGGTTATATTTTGGAACATGGGATAGAAAACTCGCGAGACTTTATGAATATGCAGCTCTGTATAAGTCTATGAAATGTACCTAATCTCTAGACCATTGACAATTGCTGTCATGCACAATTTTTTTAATTAGCAACAATTTTTAAAATGTTTTGTAAAATTATTGAACATTTCATTTCATTAAATTCACCTTTTGGTATTTTGAGAAAAAATTATTCTTTGAAATACAACAATTTTAATAAAAACAAATACTTGACAACTAGAGATGGTACTTTGCAATGGGGTTTTATTCATGGGCTGAGGTATTTTAGTCGTGCCCAGGATCTATTTAAGGACCCTTAAAAACCTTAAGTGAGTAATAAGACAGTTGATTTTGGAAAATACTAATCTTATGATTTATTTAACTTTACTTCTACAATTATTGATTTGTTTATTAAATATATAAATAACACTCGTCGAACAGCAATCCTTTTCTTCACTCGGTAAGAGATGGGTAGTGACGAACTGTCTGTGTACGTGATGACACTCGGGTGTGATGACAAACGGGCGGTGTACGTGATGATTCTCGGGCGTGATGACAAATGGACGGTGTACGTGACGACACTCGGGCGCAGGCTTGCCAGATACTTTTTTTCGTTATCCCCAAAAAAATCTAAAAATATCCCCAAAAAATCCCCAACTAGAAAAAATGCTGAAAAAGTTAGTAGAGCTTATCTAATCTGCTTAAAATGAACATTATACGCATAAAAACTACAACTAAAAATAAAAAATAGCATTAAAATTTTTAAAAATTCTTGGATTGCTTTCGTATAAATATCTAGAAAACTTCTCAGAATTTAGCGACTTTTAAGAAAAAATCTTCAATTTTTATATTTTTTTTTAACAAATCGAACCCTAAACATATTTTATTTTGCAGTTTTCAAGAATTTAAGGCATTTTTTAAAGAATTTTTAGATTTGAATTTTTCAAGTTTCTCTGTTTAATACAATAGACTTTTATCCATAATCGATATGATGTGTTTTTGTATAAACAATATTTTAGATCTGGGACATTAACCATACAAAACTCTCAGGCAAAAAGAATTTATTTGTGTTAAAAAGCTTTAATTAAATTAGTATAGAAAATCCATTAAAGGGTGAATTTGTTACTTTTTTTGAAATTATGCGAACAAACTTGACTGATGTTTTCTGAAAACTATACAAATTTAATAAATTCTTCAAAATTTAGGAAGGATTTTAAATATCCCCAAAAGAATTTCTAAATCTCCAAAAAAAATCCACTGTCCCCAAATGAAAAATTTTGTCCCCAAGACCAACAAAAAATCCCCAAATTTGAGGACAAACCCCAAGTCTGGCCAGCCTGCTGGGGCGTGATGATAAACGGGCGGTGTACATGATGACACTCGGTATGCGTAGATGGTGGCATTCGGGTAGTATATAGAGCCCCGTCGGCAATAATCGGGGTAATCCACGTCTTGGTACGATCGCTGCAGTCGGATATATATCTCAGCGATAAATCGCCTACACGAGCATCAGCCGAAGCCGCTGCAGAACAAACAACCGAAGTCGCTGTGGATCAATCAACAGTGATCGCCTTGAACGGGCAACCACAGTCGCTGTGGAGCAATCAGCCGAAGCCGCTGCAGCACAAACAACCGAAGTTGCTGTGGAACAATCAACAGTGATCGCCGTGTACGGGCAACCATAGTCGCTATGCAATTGATTAATATGAGACTACGATCTTGCATTGTATCTTTACCAGTGTTGCCACCGGTAAAAGAAAAAATTATACAGCTGTAGGTCAAAAATTATCCAAAACCGTATTAAATTACACAAAAAATTTTTCAAAATAAACTCTCCTGAGCACAGTGGGGAAGAATAAAAATATTTTTGAAAAAATTTCGCCATTTCTTTCCAAAGTTTTGCATTTTTTTCTATTTATAAACCGATTTATTTTTTCATATGCAATGTGCAAAAGTTATTTGCATTTTAAAACTAAAATTTTGCAAAGTGTTGGTTTTTAATTTTTACTTAAAAAATAAAAATTGTTTTTTCGACCTTTTTAATTGATTAATTATAAATTTATTAATTCAGTTCGAATTTAATTTTAAAATTTTGCATTTTTACAAAAACCTGGTCTGAGTTTTTGCCTTCTGCAAAAGCAAATCCAGGCCAATTTTCCTGAAAAATATATCAAATTATTCTATTAACTAAAGGGAATTCCAATGCAATATCTTTTTCAGGCTTAAAATGGCGTGCTTTTAAATTTGAATATTAATAAAATGGTATTTTATCCATATTAAAAGCTTCTTTCAGAAAAATGTATTTGTGTTTTTTCAGAAAGGGTACTTCAGATGCGTTGCATGCAAAAATATAACTTGCTAATTATTCTCTCCCATACCCCTCAAATTTTAACCACCCAGCACAAAAGATGATCATTAATGACTCAGAAATGAGCTCCAAAAACATAAACATTTTTCCACTTTTTCCTATAAAAGTGGTCCGTCCAAAAGAGCCCCCTGTATACTCAGAAATGACTCAGAAAAAAGAACGTATACGTTCTATATATATAAAATCGAAATTTTCCTCATAAATTTAACTAATTTTGGAATCTTCTTTGAGTCCGAAAAATGAACCCTCATTTTGAGACAGCTTTTTAAATTGTAGAGACAACTCTTTGGATTGTTTTCTGAAGGTTCATATCTTCTACCAAAAAAAGAGTGTTTTCAAAAAAACAATAATCATTTCTATGAGCCATTTAAGAATCTTATTTATGAGCGCTCCGAAATTGCTGGCTGGGCATAAATAAAAATATAACAATTTCACAAAAAATTACCGATATTTTTTTCAAAAATTTTATAAGATTCTGTTGAAATCTGGAACATGTTGGATTTACCGAATTCTAAAATATTTTGATTCTGCATCACTTTGCTGCGTTCACAAAATTTTTGTCTGGTCAAAGCCCAGTGTCATCTTAGCTACAGCCAAAAATTTTCAGAGATTAGAAAGCAACAATCATAACAAACCTAAATTTTCCCAATCTTTCGCTGAATTTTTATATGGTTTTGCAAACCAAGAGAATTTTTAAAAGAAGCTTTACAATTATTTTCGCAAAAAATAAACAAAAAACGGAGCTTTAAACAAAACACAAAAATACATAGCACCAGTGTTGCCAGAACTCTTAGAAGGAAATATGCTAAATTCCTAAAAAATTTCTGCTAAAATCTGCTAAATCCTAAAATAAAAAATATATGCTTAGAATATGCTAAATTAAAAAAATCAAAATTTTTTTATTATATTCATTATGCTAAAGATCTGCTAAATTTAATACAAAAAATATGCTAAAAATCTGCTAAATAATTTTTTTAGTATTATTTAATAAAGTCTTATTAATGAAAAAATACTTTTTTTAAACAATGTTCATAAAAAATTATATTTTCATACTCTTTCAAACTATCTTATACCAAATATAAAAGTTTACCCCTTTCTTCATAAATGTTTTCAAAACTTATAGGACGTTTATCGAACAAATTTTATGTGAAGAATTTGTTTTGTAAACCTCCTGGAACTTTGCAAAGTGTTTATGAATTGAGAGGTAAACTTTTACATTTATTCTAAGATACTTTAAGATACTTTTTGTAAATACTGTTTAATCTTTCTTTGAGACTAAAAAAATAAACTTTCTCATTTAATTTTTCCACAATAAATGTAACTGATTTTAAATTTTTGCAAGATTTTTTTATGATTTTTGTAACATTTTCAAATTATAGTAGTATATCAATACTATTAAAAAAGTTTACACTGAAAAAAGAATTGAATAATTACGCATGAAATAAATAGTTATGAAAACATTGTTATTGTTATAAATAGTGTTACAGAAAAAATTATTTTGTTAAAAAATATGCTAAAAATATGCTTTTATTAAATAAAACAAAATATGCTAAAAATCTGCTTTTGTCCAACAGAATATGCTAAAAAGCAGTTAGCATATTTTTACAAAAAAAATATGCAATTTCCCAACTCAATCTGCTAAATCTAGCAGAAAATATGCTAAAATGGCAACACTGCATAGCACCATTTTTGATTTCTCCTAAACTCGGTTTAGCGTTGAAAAAATTTATAAAATCATTCACCAGAAACTGGAGATTTGTGGTAAATGGTTCACAGACAATCTCGTTTCGTCTATATCGACTAATTTTTATTAACTTTCAAAAATTTACGGAACTTTTATAAATTTGCGGAAATTTCTGTAAAAAGTGAAATTACACAAAAACTACACAAAAATATCATTATTCAAAAATTATCCAAGGAATGAGTAAACAGTCCCGTTTTTGAATAATTATTCAAAAAGTGGCAACACTGATCTTTACAGATGTAAAGTCCAATACACTAGAATTCACTAGATAGAACAAGCCCCACCCTTTGTACCACAAACTGAAACACTTAAGTGATTTGGTTCACAAACCAAATGAGAATTATATTACACAGCAATTTATATAAGTTACTATGCATGCATAAGAGATTAATCAGAACTAGGTCGATGTGCTTTTTCATATATTTTGTATGGGAAGCAAAATTTCGCCATGTCGTCCGGCGATTTGTCGTCGTAATAGAATCTATACTATTTTCGTGACGACACACTAATACACACTCAAAATATTTGTCAAATAGTTCCCACATTTTTAACTAATTAAGGGAACAGAGTTGCAGAAATTCGTATTAGAGTTGCAAAAATTCGTACTTTGTTTACAAAAAAATTATTTTTTTGGCAGAAGAAATATAATTGAAAATAAAAATGCATAATTTACCGCAAAAAAGCAAAATTAAATAGAAAAAAATGTAAAACAACAAGTATTAATGGAAAACCAATTGAATTGGTGAAGAATTGTGGCGAAAAAAATACAAACATATTCTTGTTTTGCTTTAATTTTTTTCTAAACGTCAACAAATGTCGACGGTCGATTGTCGCTGAATTTAAATTATTCGCGACGACTTTTGCTGTCGTCGGTCGACAATCGACACAGTTGTGATCAGTGTTGCCATTTCAGTGCTTTTCGGGTATTTTTTGGTGCTTTTTTCCTTCCCGTACCCGGTGATTTTTTACAAATACCCGTTTATAAAAAGCGGGTATTTACAGTGCTTTTTTAGATTTCTGGCAGTGCTTTTAGTGCTTTTTGTACATTTTATATTTTTGGTATTTGTTCTCCTTTTTTCAATTTTTTTTAATTTTCTGTTAACGTTGAAAAAATAATACGAAATATATAAAAAATACATTTTTTCACAATGTTTGTAGTACTATTTTAAATAGCAGCTTCGTTATATTTAAACTTCAAAATTTTGAAATATTAGTTTGGTGCTTTTTTACCCCTTTTTTGGTCATTTTTTGAACCTTTTTTTCACGATTTTACAAAGCTAAAATGTGTTTTTAAAATCTTGACTTAAATTTTTCAAAAAATTATTATCGTGCTTTTTTACCCCATTTTGGGTAAATTTTTACCCTTTTTACCCGTTTTCAAAATGCTCACGGTGCTTTCCTGCCTTCAAGAGTTGGCAACACTGGTTGTGATTAACCTCTAACTTGGGAAGTGCATGTGTTTGTTTGTAGGTAGAGTTCTTGTAAATGAAGACAGGGTGAGCCACTATGAAGGTACATTCTTATCAAAAACAGGGGGGTCACTGTGAAGGGTTGTTATTATTAGCAAAGTTAGATGCTTATTACGAGCTATCTATGTTGCAATATTGGTATATAATATGCAACGTTACTTATTCAATAAGTATTGTTATCATTTAGACATAAGCATTTCCCATTCTCAGTTTAAAGCTCTATTAAAAAATTTACTGTAACTTATTTATATTTCTAAATATACATTGCTAATATGTAAGGATAATATTGATTCCATAGACTTAAATAAATAAATAAAAACGAGTGCCAACAATATTAGAGATGACAAATTTAGCGCAAACTCTACGAGAATTCTATACCGTGCAGATGTATGTGCCTTAACTCTTTGAGGACCATACATTTGCTGCCGAGGCAATTTTGAAGTTTTTGCAATTTACATCTCTGACCTAGTAGTAGTTATTCCAAGAAAAATTGGCTCCGTAGAACCCCTCTTTACACCTCATTTCGCTTGCCAAAAATATTTGCCATCCGGAATGGCAGAGTATTCAAATGTCGTTACAAAAAATTAGCCTCAGGATGTTACAAAAAATTGGCCTCATAGACCAACATTTCGCTTGTCAAAGTTTGTGCTTTTTACCCCTTTTATGAAGAATTCTAGTTAACCAACTTCGAGGGCTCACAAGGGGAAAGCGGGACCATGTAGGGATCTACCTCCGTCTACATTTTTGTTTCCCCAACCCTCCTCTACAAATAACCTTTGGACATGTTTCTATGTCTTTTGTCTGGACAATTATAAGTACGAAAACCCCTGGTCGTCAAAGAATTAAGAAAACAATGTAATTAATACTTTTTTGTAGAGCTGATTTATAGGAAGAAGAAGAAAACATTTTTATTGAAAAATTTAACAGACTGCCGCAGTTTCGTCTCACCCAAAGACTCATCAATGGTTAGTTTATGTGTCAACTGATCAAAGTAATTTTTATTTGTTAATTGTCTCTATATGAAAAACTTTTTGTGTATTTCCATGACCGGGGATTGAACCTGCAGCCCTCTCAAGGCGGATTTTTAGCACTTTTTCTATATTTTAACTGATTTTAACACGGTATACCGGTATTACTCGGTACTCCTTATGGTATACCGAGATATAACCGTGTTAAAATATAGAAAAAGTGCTAAAAATCCGCCTTGAGCCAAAAAATTCGTATGGCCATTAAATTGTTAATGCAGCCAACTTCATTAAACGAATTATGCAGAATATCTTATTTTTTGGGGCTACTTTCACATGCAACTCTCAGAATTGAGTCACACATCAATGAGCTGAAAAATGTTGTACTGTGAAAAATGCTGCTTTCTTGAGATTAAAAAAAAAAATTTGTTAAAAATTTCTGATTTTTGAAATGGGACGGCTCAAACAGAGATGCCAACTTTTTTTTTCATAGCAAAAAGCGCAAAAAAGTTACATAAAAGCAGTGTTGCCAACTCTTGAAGGCAGGAAAGCACCGCATTGTGAAAACGGGTGAAAAGGGTAAAAATTTACCAAAAATGGGGTAAAAAAGGACGATAATAATTTTGAAGTCGACACATTTTGCTTTGAAAAATCGTGTAAAAATTCCCAAAAAAAGGGGTAAAAAAGCACCAAACAAATATTTAAAAATTTTGAAGTTTAAATATAATGAGTTGCTATTTAAAATTGTACTACCAACACTGTAAAAAAATGTATTTTTTGCATAGTTCGGTATTATTATATTTTCAGTTTTGACAGAAAGTTCTAGAAAAATTGAAAAAACGAGAACAAATACCAAAAATATAAACTGTAGAAAAAAAAGCACTGCCAGAAATCTTAAAAAGCATTGTATTCCGCTTTTTACGGTACGGAAAGGAAAAAAGCACCAAAAAATATTAATGTTTTTATAAATATAAAAAACATATATTATACATCAGGGATGATAAAGTTAGTACTATAGTACTTTTTATGGTACTATTAGAACCTCAAAAGTACTATGGTACTCCCATGACTCATTTAGTACTATTTACAAATTTTCATGTTTTTTTTTTTTTAGTTTTCATACCAAATATTGTATTTAAAATGAACAAATTAACTGTCGGAGTATAAAAGACGTAAATAATTCAATGAAACAAATTATTAAAATATGTACACAAAAATATTAAAAATAAGGTGAATTAAAAATTTTCGAAAATTTAGTATTTATGATTTAAAAAGATCCTTAAAAATCGTAAATTTAAATTGTTTTGATAACCAAGAAGTTGCGTTCATCGAGGGTTATGTTAATTGAGATGGTACTTAATTTAATAGTTGAATAAATCAAATAAGCTGAATTGATTAAATCCCTTTAAAATAATTTTAATCTTACAACGAAATTGAATACGACTTTCAGGGACTTCATTCAAACAAAAATCTGAATCAACCGTCAGCACAAAGTTATTATATTTCATACCAAATAATTCTATAGAAACGCATTTAACAAGTTCAAATATCGATTTTTCCAATTGTGGAAGGGATCGTACTTCCGGGCATATGCTATCTATTACGTCTAATATTCTAGTTTCCGAATTGTAAATATCGGCTCGACAGTTAGCGAGATAAAGCCAAAACAATTATCTTGATTTTTTCGGGTTTTTAATTTTTTTTTTAAAACCATGAAAAGAAATAAAATATTTGTAATTTTTAGGACTTTTCCGAGCACAAAACGCTGTAAAAAAGAACCGGGAGGAACTGAGCCAAATTTGGTCTTTGCCCGGAATGATCACTACCTCACTATCTAATCAAATTAAATAAGTCCGGTGAAAGAAATCAAATTGCTTTGATTGGGTTATACCATTAAATACCAATATGTACATTCAATATCAGATAGGACCTCTTCATGATTACTAAGTCAAAACATAGACCGATTCTAACCTTTCTCAATAGCGTTAGTAATCGATGCAGTAGAAACTTAGTATACCAAATTTCGTCAAATTATCTTTTAAAATGTGACCGTAGTTTGATTTTATAAGGATCGATCGTTCATTTTGTACGGACAGACGAACCGACATCATAAGCACCAACTCAATACACCCAAGGAGTGGTGTAGAATACAAAAAATATTTTTTGGTACTATGGAGGTCGAAAAGTACTATTTTTTAAGCAAAAATCCCATTTATCATCCCTGTTATACATACATATTTTTACCCAAAGATATTTTCCCATTTTTGATCCTACTTCTATGAAATGTATTATTATATGTCGGGACGGCGCGAACGCCATTCCCGGCTACCAAAAATTTTACGCACGAGTTACTCACATTAGGAATAATCGCGGAGGTCAGCTCAATCGAAGTGCAATGATCAAGCCTCACTCCGGGGGAACCGCCTTCGTGATCACGGATAACCCCTACGCCAGGTAAGTATGCTTTTTGCCGATCAAACTAAAGTACTTAAGGTAAAGTAAAACTAAACTAAACGAGAATCTTCCACACATTTGAAGAATGTGTTAAGCATTTTACAAATTTGGTGGTAGGTAGAAAACAAAACGATCCTATGATCACTTCTATGTGGAAATAGATAGAAAGGTATTGCTACATTTAGATTAGATATGAATTCTTATCAACCAGCATGTACGCATATTATGTGTAAATTGTGTGTAGAGTAGATCATTGTAGAAGATTGTGTGTGTAGATTATCTAGAAGAAAATATAATCCGATTCACATGTGGTTGTTTAACATTGAGAACGTTTACTAGAAAATCATGCTACTCAAATGTGGAGTTGTAGCACTTTCAAATTTATACCTATTTTCTAATGAAATAGGTATGTTATTTTTAATATTTATAAAAACAAAAATATTTCAATAGTATCCCAGAATCATTGGGTGTTGACTCGACGACTAGTTTTGGGCGGTATTACCTAAATATGCTCAAAATCAAAAAAAAAAAAATTTAGTAAGAAGGAACGTAATGTCAAGGTAGAATTAAGGCTCCCTTAAAGCCTGGATCAGCCAGACGTAAACGTAAACGTATCTGTGCATAGCTGAATTAATAAGTTAAATAAGAACAGAAGATGTGCTGTGTTTTTTGTTTCATTCTTATGAATTCAATATAGAGCAGACGTAAATACACAACAAAAATCTGTTGTGAATAGATTTTCGTTGTATATTTACGTTTGCTCTATATTGCATGCATAAGAATGAAACAAAAAACACAACACATCTCCTGTTCTTATTTAACTTATTAATTAAGCTATGCAGAGATACGTTTACGTCTGGCTGATCCAGGCTTTAGTCTGGTAGTATCGTAAAGTATCGTGTCAGCTGTTTACATTTGAGTGTAGATTTGAAGTAAGTAAATCTATTGAAAATAGTTTTCTACCTCACGATACCTCATTTCGACGCACTTTACTTCCAAACTAATTTGGGCTTTAAGCTTAATTTTCATACAAAACGTAAAACAAGATTTTTTGTCAGAACATCATGCTAATTTTGGGAGATGCTTTAAGGAATTTTCATTGGCTTTTTGAAATTGTTTGCTTTTAGATTTGGTATTTATATTTATTTTTATTTGTCAACAATCAACAGAAGTTGACGTATTCATCACTATTTGATCAAAAGAAGCATTAAATTTTTACCACAGATTAATACACAGATGTGTTACCAATGACAGATGCCAAAAAAGGTATTCTCGAACCGTATGGTTTTGTTTACATGGAAGTCATGTCAAGAGGGAGATAACAATATAAAATTTCCATACATTTTGTATTTCGCATTTTTTATATATATCTGTCTCTTTTTAGACTATTGTGCTTTATCTTTTGTGTTTTTCTTAAATTTTTGCATTTAATTTTGCTCATTTTCTGTCAGCCATATTGACCAAATCAGCTGATTCCTATCTGTGTATAACACTGCATGACAAAATCTTGACTCTTAAAAATTAATAAAGCTCGGACCATCAATTCTATATATTTCGGACATGCTGATACCGATTTTTCGCTAAATGTCTTTGAAGTTTGGCAGTTGTCCATTCAGTTTTTTATATAAAAAATTTTTTAATTCAATTAATATGAATTTTTTTGTTTTAAAATGTAAGCACAGGACCTTTGGCCATATTTACGATATAAATGCGATGTGCTAATCTTGATATTTAAACCACTACTTAGCGTTTTATATAGATTTTTATGGTTTTTTGCTATTTCAGCGACTTTAGTCGCCGAATGTGCAATCGGCCTCAATAAATGTAATGCCTTAGTAAGGAAGCAATTAAAAGAAAAATATTTCAATAAAAAAAATGTATTCATCTATAGCGGCCTATACATTAAAATCGCGATTTGTCAAAAATTTTGTATGGCAGCATATCTCTCCAAGATGTCCCCAAAATCCAACTTAAGGTTAGTATCATAACTAAAGACATTTTAAGATACTAAAGTGTCTTTAGTACGAAAAAAATTTTGGATTCTAAAAAAACACAGGAAATGGAAAAGAAAACACCTTAAATTCTGAGGTCTTTCCCAAAAAAAAACCTCTCAAATACTGTTTTTTGATTTTCTATATGAATAAATTCAGTATTTGAGAGGTTTTTTTTTTGGGAAAGACCTCAGAATTTAAGGTGGTTTCTTTTCCATTTCCTGTGTTTTTTTAGAATCCAACATTTTTTTCGTACTTAAGACACAAATCAACCAGATGCAAATGATTATTTCTTAAGAATGGAAATAAGTTCTAAGGATCTGACTTCATTTCAATACTAATAATATTCAGAAAAATTCTTCAGTATCCGAGTAACAGTCTTCAGAACATGTAGGATTTTATATAGGAAAATTCCCCGCATCCTCATTGATTTTCCATAAAAAAGGAACTTATAATTTTCTGAAGCGAAAAGTTCTTTAAATCTTTAAGTATTTCAATAGGATTATATTCGTGAGGAAAACCGTCAGATACCCAAGACATTTACCTATGAAAAACTTCCAGATTCTGAAGGCTTTTCCTCAATAAAAACGCTTGTATCTGCAGAGAGACCGTAACATCTTGAGGATGTTTTCTTATAGAAATCTCTATTTTAGTACGGTATACCGTTATCGAAACAGCAATACCGGTACGTATCGGTACAATAAATAACGTTAAAAACATATAAAAATAAAAAAAAAATTTTTCCAATTTTTTAATTCGAAATGTTAAAAATTAGCTATGTATATAAAAACGTTAAGTTTATTAAAAAAAATACGTTCACTGAATTAAAAAAATTACGTTCACTGAATTGAAAAAAAATACGTTCACTGAATTAAAAAAAAATACGTTTACTGAATTAAAAAAAAATATACGTCCACTGAATTGTAACAAAAATTACGTTCACTGAATTGCAAGCCTGTTTTCTGCCGTTCACTAGAAAAAAACATTTATTTATAAATAAAATTTGTAATACGAGTACTAAGCAATTTTACAGCGTTTGCTGGTTAAAATAAGTGGGTTATTTTGTAAAACGCAACGCCTTGCGTTGCGTTGATTTGTGTGTAAATTGTTATTGTTACAAAAACAATTTGTATTGAAAACAACGCAACGCAAGGTATTGCGTTTTACAAAATAACCCCCTAAACAAATAATATATTAAGTGTTAAAGTCACATTTACAGTGACACTTTCTTTTTCGCACTTACATGTATTTTGTATCATGCCATCTCTATTTCAGTACACTCCACTCTGCAGAGCGGAGTTCTCCATCATTGTGAATGTGGCTTAAGGCACATCTACACGGGATATAATACGCGTTAGACTTTATGGAAATGCAGCTCTGTATAAGTCTACGAATTGTAATCTCTAGACCATTGAAAATTGCTGTCATATACAATTTCTTTAATTAGTAACAATTTTTAAAATGTCTTGTAACATTATTGAACAGTTCAGTTTATTAAATTCACTTTCTGGTATTTTGAGAAAAAAATTATTCTTTGAAATACAACAATTTTAATAAAAACAAATACTTGATAACTAGTGATGGTACTTTTACGATAAAAATTAGTGCCAACAATATTAGAGATGACAAATTTAGCGCAAACTCTATGAGATTTCTATACTGTGTAGATGTGCCTTAAGGTCCATTAACAGTAAACAAATTAACCTAAAGTTTGAGCTAACTTAGAGTTGCAGATAACAAATTCCATACAAATTTGATTTTTTTAAATTTCAATTTGTGTTAACTTTAGGTTATTTGTTTATTGTTAATGGCGCTTAGGTAAAAGTTTAATATTTATTATTAGATTTGTTTAATACCGCCACTGTTTTTGCCCTAATGAAACAAATTCATTTTGTATCAATGTCAAAAGTATATAGTATAAATAATACCGATACAATGTTTCTTTGCCGGCTTCTCTCTTTAACACACATGTCTGCTTCAATGGTGGAGTACAATAACAATTTGCAAATAAAATTCTCCAAAATAAACCAAAAAACCGGAGCAGACACCACCAGTGTGATGCCACCATAACGTAGAGAGGCGTCAGGTATCACTGTGAAGGAACCTACATAGTCCTTAGGGAGCTTATAAATAATTGTGAAATGCGCTTTGAGTAGACAATAAAATTCTCCCATAAAATATTTATTGGAATACTCACATGCGCACAAAAAGCTCCCTTATGAAATTTAACCAATCACAAAAATGTCAAATTTCCCTAAATGCTCTCTGTGGTGGCCAATGATATCATTGCATATTTCCAGGCTTGTAAATTAAGGGAAATTTATTGCATATGGAGAAATGCACAAGTGCATAATGATACTGTAATAACTCTTTTTATAATGTCATTTTGCGAGAATACATGTTTGAAATTGAGTATTATCCAAAGATTTATGACTCTATTTTTTGTTTGTTAAATGTTGGTGACAAAAAACTGAGTATGCAATTTTATGTGAATATTCCATTACAATTTTCCATTACAACACCCTTTAAGCTGAAATCATACAATGTATAGTTATTCAGCTTTCAAAATGGTGTGGCAGGAGACTTATGCATTTCTATATGTCGTTTTTTATTCCACACGAACGTATGAAAACAAATGCGCATTGTAGTATTTACTTTAACGTAGACGCCCTAGTGTATGTTACACTTTATATTGCATATTTATACTTACAATACAATAGTAGCATATATTCTGTGTGTATTTTTGTATTATTCTAAAGTTTACTCATATGAATGCATTCACACTTACCCTTCTGCCAAATAATTTTGTAGTGTTTTATGTTAATATTTGCTCTCTATTTTCCAAATGTAGGCAAGAAAATAAGGTGACAAATATTTTATTTCAATGCCTTTCACATATGTACTGCAATGACTTTTGTTGTTTCTGCCTAAAAGTAGACTATGGAAAAAAAATAATTTAATTCGCCTTTAGTGTTTGCCAGCATTTTGTTTGTTAAAACTGTGGTTCGTTGACTTTTTTCCGGTGTTTTAATTTAACATGAAGAATATGTTTGCAATTGCACCAGTTTTTGCAAATGTTTTCTTTGGAATGAGATTAAAAGCAATTGAAAAGGTGTTTGTTCAATAGAAAATAGGTTTTATTTAAATATGTAAACGCCAAAAATTAAAGAATTTTAGAGTGTAAAATTTTGTTAAGGAAATAAAAAGAACAAATATAAACAACAGGGATTATTTCATGGAAGAATTAAGCATTTTTAGCAGCTCCGAATTCCGTTTTACATTTAAAGGCAAATTAAACAAAATAAAAAACAGCTTCGCTTTCGCATAAACAAAACTGTAAAAAATATATCGAGAATAAAATTTCTTCAAAAATTAAGGAAATGTCAGTAGATTTTTTGAAAATCCCGCAAAGAATCTTTGAAAGTAGAATTTTTTGTCAAATAAGAATTTCGGTTTTGCTGAATAGAGGACATTTAATCGAGGAGACAAAATTAACGGACTTCCTTAGCAAAAGTTTAATGACTTTTTGCGAGCTTTAATTTTCTGATATTAGGGTAGTACATTAGGGTGGCAGCAACTGAGATCTGGTGGTTAAATACTAGAACGTGGTACTTGAGGTCAATGGTCCTTAGAGCAAAACATTGGTCCCCTCGAGAGAAAAACATCGATGTATCATACTTTAAGATCCCACTTGACTTATACATGTATTTTCATATATATATATTTGATATTTACAACTATTGGCTTTTTTAAGAACAGTGTCTTTGTGTCGTATAGAATGGCATTTCCTGCAAGCTTGACCTCGATCGAACGTACTTTTTATATCAAAAAAATTGGTGGAGCTGGAATATTTTCTGCAAGTTTGACATTGCTGGGACAAATTTTCTATGTGTGAAATATTTTGGTACCGTGAGGGTCGAAAAAGTACAAATTTTTTATGTTGTTGGTACAAAATGTAAATTTTTTCTTTAAAAAAATGCCTTAAATTCTTTAAAATTTCAAAATAAAATATGTTTAGAGTTTAATTGGTTTGTTTAGATAATTTTATGAAAATTGAACGTTTTTTCCTAAAAGTCCCTAAATTCTGACGGTGGGTCTCATACTGTAGGTTTAACTTTAACTTAACTAAAAACAAAATAAAATGTCAAAAAAATGTACACAAAACAACTACAAATTTTGGGTTAACTATTAACCTAAGTTTAAACCTGCAGTATGAGACCCACCGTGAAAATTTTTCTAGACAATTTATACAAAAGCAATCCAACAACTTTTAAAAATAGTTATTCTTAGCAAAATTTTTGTATTTGAATATAGTTTTTATGCGTATAATGTTCATTTTAAGCAAATTAAATAAGCTTTCTCAATATTTTTGCTAGTTGGGGGTATTTTTAGATTATTTTGGGGACAACGAAAAAAAGTATCTGGCAAGCCTGTATAAAAGAGTAAATTTGTACTTTCCGTTGAAATTACGTGAAAAAACTTGACTAAAACGGCATTCACACCTAAATCTTAAGCACGTGTTTAGCTAAAACGAGTGTAAAAGAATAAAGAACTTTTGTAACAGAATAAAGAGCTAAAATATGTGATTTAGCTAAACACGTGTTTAAGAATTAGGTGTGAACGCAGCCTAATGTTTTCTGAAAACTATTCAAAATTAATATAATCTCCCAAATTTACGAAAGGTAAATATCCCCAAAAAAAAAGTCCCCTGTCCCCAACAGGCTGGCCAGACTTGAGGTTTTGGGGATTAAAAAAATGTTTTGGGAATTTTTTGGGGATATTTACAACCTTTCGTAAATTTTGGAGATTATGTTAATTTTGATTAATTTTTAGAAAACATTAGTCAAGTTTCTAACACGAATAAATATATAATGCCTGAGATTTTAATAGGATTAATGTCCAAGTATCAAAAATATGGAAAAAGATTTTTTTTTAAATAAGCTGGCATTAAAATTTATTCATTTTATGAATTAGTTAATAATTGATTATCACTTTAAATCAATTATTTAAATTGAATAAAGTTAGCAAGAGATTTCTTCAAATTTGATAATTTGATTATCGAGAAATTTTGACTCGATTATATTTTTTGCTTTATGATATGATTCGCGAACATTTTTGGTAACATTGATTTGTTAAAATTGAATTAAAACAAAAATCAAACTGATTCTTTTAATAAGATATTAACTAATTGAAGTGGAAATATTTCAATCAATAAAATGGGTTTTGCAAATCGATTTGTTAAAAATTGATTCAAATTTAAAAGTCAAATTAAAGGATTATATTTTTAAAGGCCTGATTGTGAAGACAAACTTGAAAAATTCAAAATTACGAATTGTTTAAAAAATTAGTTCAAATTCTGAAAATTGAGCAAATTAATCTTTTTTAACATTTTTTCTAGTTGGGGATATTTTAAGATTTGTTTGGGGATAACGAAAAAAAGTATAGCTGGCAAGCCTGGTCCCCAAATCAAAATTTTTGTCGCCAAATCCCCCTAAGTTGTTCAAAAACCGCCCTAAATTTGCTCTACAGCTAAAAACATCCCCCTAAAATTAATTTTCCCAAAAGTTTTTATTTCAAATTATTTTTAATAAATGCAAATAATTGATTTTTTTGTTGTTAAAATAAAAAAAACTTTGTTATATTTTAGCTGGTTTTCTTTTCTTTCCTAGTCATAGTCTAAAATTTTTCAACTTCAAAAATATGTGGCTAAAAGAAAATAAAAATTATGTGAAAAACTATCAACAATTTGGCAAGGACCAACATCGAACTCTAAAATTTAATTGCTTTTTAAGTCAAAACTACCCCTAAAATGATTTTTTTACCCCCCAAATTTCCCTCTAACAAATTGGTACCCCTAAAATTCCCCCTAAGCGGTTGAAAACCTCCTAAATTTAGGGGAAAAACCCCAACTTGGCAACACTGCGCCAAGGCCAACAAAATCAGTGTTGCCGACTCTTGAAGGCAGGAAAGCACCGTGAGCATTATGAAAACGAGTAAAAAGGGTAAAAATTTACCGAAAATGGGGTAAAAAAGCACGATATCAATTTTTTGAAAAATTTAAATCAATAATTTAAAAACAAATTTTAACTTTGAAAAACGTGTAAAAAATGTTTAAAAAAATAACCAAAAAAAAAGCACCAAACTAATATTTCAAAATTTTTAAGTTTAAATGTAACGAAGTTGCTGTTTAAAATTGTACTACAAACATTGTGGAATATGGGTATTTCTTGTATAGTTCGTTTTATTTTTTAAATTTTGACAGAAAATTCAATAAAAATTTTAAAAAACCAGAACAAATACCAAAAATATAAACTGTACAAAAAAAAGCACTGCTTGAAATCATAGATGCCAACTTTTTCATAGCAAAAAGCGCAAAAAATATACAAAAAAGGGTAAAAACGCGCAAATTTCTACTTAAAAACGGGTAAAAAAGCACTAAACATTTTTTACGACCTTTAAAAAAATTTGTCGTGTTTCACGTACGTAGTTTAATTAAAAACAAATAAAATTGTAATATAAGCGTACGACCTACATCAGTAAATATGTCGACCGGGGGTAAAACAAAAATAAAAACGAATAACTTTCGCAAAATTTTTGAATTTTATTCCATTTTTTTGTGATTATAATAATAATCCAATAAAAATTATTAGATTTTTTAAAATTTAAGTGCCAGTTTTATAGTCAGAACTAAGAACGATTATATATGACCATAAATAAATTTTTTTTAAATATGCAAAATTGAAAAGTTTCGCGTTTTGACACATCAAACTACATTTAGATCGAATAGCATGACATTTATAACTTTTCCTTGATATTTTAATTTATTGTTTTTGAAATAACAACAAATATTGATATATTTCGTGATATTGCCATAATAACAACAATAAAACACAAAAAATGTGTAAAAAGCGCAAAGCGCGCTAAATAAATTTCGGAAAAGCACCAATTTAGTTAGCGCTTTTTTCAGTTACGCGTTTCAATAATATTTTTCGCGTTTTGGCACATCAAAAAGCACCAGATTTATGCGGCCTATAGACTACTCAAGTTACTTGCACAATAATGAGTTTGTGCAGGTCAGTTGAACAGTGTGTGGCCTGGTTTGTGTACTTGTACAAGTATATTTTTAGACTTGAGTAAAAATCAAAACGATTTTGATTTTTACGCAATATTTTAGAACTTGTACAAGTCATTTGCGCGGTGTATGCTGAAATTAGCACAGTTCAGCAGTAATTTTTGAAGAGTGAACATCATAAATACGGATAAAAAAATTAAAAATATGAATAAACGTAAAGTAAAAAATGTTAATATAAATTTATTGACATCACCAACGAATTTCAGGTATTTTGGCCTGCACAAAGTGTAAAATAAAGCTTTTAAAGGCTAATATTGCCTCATAGAAATAACAATCCGCTACATGTTTCTGCTGCTACGTGTGAATTAAAATGAATATTGCACAGTTTACTTGAATGGTGTGTAGCGAGTAAGGTGACTTGAACAAAATCGTTATTGTGCAAGTGACTTGCATAGTCTATTTGCCGCATTAGCGCGAAAAGCACTAAGTAGTTGGCATCCCTGCTTGAAGTGTTGCCAACTCTTGAAGGCAGGAAAGCACCGTGAGCATTATGAAAACGGGTAAAAAGGGTAAAAATTTACCGAAAATGGGGTTAAACAGCACGATATCAATTTTTTGAAAAATATAAATCAAGAATTTAAAAACAAATTTTTACTTTGAAAAATCGTGTAAAAAAGGTTCAAAAAATAACCAAAAAAGGGGTAAAAAGCACCAAACTAATATTTCAAAATTGTGAAGTTTAAATGTAACGAAGTTACTATTTAAAATTGTACTACAAACATTGTGCAATAATGTATTTCTTGCATAGTTCATTTTATTTTTTAAATTTTGACAGAAAATTCAAGAAAAATTTTAAAAAACGAGAACAAATACCAAAAATATAAACTGTACAAAAACCACTGCTTGAAATATGAAAAAGCACCGTAAATACCCGATTTTTTTAAACGGGTATTTGTAAAAAATCACCGGGTACGGGAAGGAAAAAAGCACCAAAAAATACCCGAAAAGCACTGAAATGGCAACACTGCCTGCTTAAAATATGAAAAAGCACTGTAAATACCCGCTTTTTTTAAACGGGATTTGTAAAAAATCACCAGGTACGGGAAGGAAAAAAGCACCAAAAAATACCCGAAAGCACTGAAATGGAACACTGAATGAACAAAATATCCCCAAATTTGGGGACAAAACCCCAAGTCTGGCCAGCCTTTTTCCATTCCTGGTTAGTGTTGGATGGTGGAGGATTTGATGAAATTAGGGTTCTATAAGTCGACTTTCGATTAATCGACGTTTTGCGAAAATTTTCGACTTTTTGAAAGTCGACTTTATTGTGATGCAAAAGTCGAAAAGTCGACTTTTGCTTTCGACTTTTTTACTTATTACCATATGGCTAAGAAGTAAATTTTGTTTTCGCTGATATAACACAATAGAAAAAATTAAACAAGTGTTGCTAATCTATTGGAAAACAAAACAGTGAAATATGACATAAAAAACTCTAAAATATCTACGACACACAGTGGTTTTAAACTGAGAGAAGTGGTAATACATACACAACTTCTAACCTAATCGTCCGATTTGGACAAAGTTTATAGAATATAGTAGAGTAGGAATAAGGCTTTTGGTCAACCTGTTTTATTAATAGGGCATTTATTTAGCACCAGCGTGCAAAGTAGACCACCTCGAGTATTAACAAGCTTTCGGAACCCTTGGCTTCTTAATTTCAATGAATTTAGACTTTTTGAATTATACTTAGGGCAAGTAACGTTTTTCCAATGTAACCATGGTTAAACGTTAACCCCAGATATTTTCATATAAATTTGAGATTCAAAACTATGGTTAAGCACTAAACTCAGTTTATTTTGGGATAAGTTAGCAGGTCTTAATAACAATTTTTCAACAAAACTTACGTTAATTTCAGCAGGATAGAATATTATTGGCATTTAACTAAGCTTAACTTTTAACAAAAAATTTATAGAAATAACAGTTTTTTCATTGTGTTTTGTCTACTATTGAGATAATATGCTAATATGAGAAGGGTAGTTTTATCTAACTAAAATTTACTAAACAGATTCGGCAGTTATTTTCTGCAGGGCCATTTTTATCCATATTATCTGCTATTTGCACAGATTTATCAGTGTATTAGTATTACTGGAGTAAGTCATAAAATCAAAGTGAAATTTAAACAAAATGTAAGCCTTGACTTTGATTTCACTTAAATTTTTGTAGCGCTTATTGGGTAAAGCTTAAAGCAGAACTTGTCAGAATAGGTATCTGCCGATAGCACTGATGATCATAATGAAAACAGAGGAACCAAAAATTTAAAAGGCTATAGCCCCCCTAGAAAAATGGTCTACCTACGACGGTGTATGCAATCTACGCTCATCATTTGTTGAAAGCGAGAAAATTTTTGAACTTAATTTTAAGTTTTCACAGGTGCGTAAAATATAGCTCCCCAATTTTTTTAGACAGAGAAATTGTTGTAAATACTTGATTACAATTAATCCAACCTTTTAACCTACATCGTTTAAACATGCTTTTTTTGTCAGTTAGAAAATTAACTGGACAGTTAAAAGTTTAACTCTGCCAGCTTAAAATACCAAGGTGATGCTCAAAAAACTAAAAGAACACTGTCTATAGAAGGGGCTCCAAAGCCCAAAAATGCAGTTTTATGCATCAAGTGGGGTTTTTTATTAAAAAAAACTGGTATGTTGCCATATTGCTACACCATGCATTTAAATGTATAAGAATAAGGGGGTAATTTTCTAAAACACTTCGGTGAAGTGTTGCGTTATTTCTATAGAAATTGTTTTTGTTAAAAAAACAATTTACATTGAAAGTTCCCTTCACTTCACCCAAGTGTTTTACGAAATTAGGTAGTTTAATAAGCCTTAATGTATATAAGTTTTGTGCTACATTTTATGTTTAAAACCACTGTGCGATGATAAAAAACAAGGAAAAATTTTATTTTATATGCATAAAAGTCGAATTTATGCTCATTATCAACAAGGTGCAATTCTACGTTTCGAATCTAGTTAACTGACCCCCAAACAGTGTTGCCATATAGCCAGTTTTAACTGTTTTTTACAGTTTTTTGGGAAGCCTAACAGTTTTTCAGTTTTTGCATGTAAAAAACAGTTTTTTTTTAATTCATGGATTTTTTTACAGTTTTTTCATATTAAATCGGCATATTTGTTTCATTTACAATTTTTTTTTAATTTTTTAACTAAAAATTAAGAATTCAAATATAAAAGTTCTTATGCATAATAATTTGAAAACCTTATAACACGTTTATAAAATGAATTTTGTATAAAATATTTTTCTTGTAAGCCATTTATATACTTAGAAAGTGATTATGCATATGACCCAAAAATTACAATAAAAATTTCATATTGTGCTGAAAAATTAGGTACAAATCGAAACATAAATAAATTAAAAAATGCCATTATTATACTACAAAATATGCTTACTGAAAAAACGACACTTTTAACAAATTTCATCAAATATTAGCATGGAATAAAATTAGCTAAACCACATCTGACATGGACATTTTTTAGCCGAACTTTTCAGATCATTTCTAAATGAAGGATAATTTAGAAAGTTATATTTTTTTGAAAAAATTTTTAAAACAATGTCTCATCAAAAAAGTCCGAAATTCATTTTTTTTAAATAAATATTTGCCAATTCTGGATAACAGTTTACTAATTTTTTAAATTTGATCAATCAATTGAATAAATTTTTTTTAATTTTAAATTATGATCAAGGACTATTTCAAAAAACGTGATTTTCGAGATTTTTACGGGGTTTTTACACGCTGTCAAACAATTCCCGACATAATAATATTCAATCGAATAAAAGGTAATTTTATGCAGAATGCAAATCCATAAAAAATATTTTGAAGTATAACATTGACCAGTAAAGTATTCTATCCTAAGTCAGGAGTTAATAAAAAAAGGCTCACATCTCGGAAGGGTGATTAGATGAACTTTTTTTTAACTTCAGATTCGGGCCTAGGAGACCAAAATTCTTAAAAAAGTTTTGTTAGAAGGCTGTGCAAAAAGTCGATTAATATAAATGCCAAACGCAATTAAATTGTTCAAATCTAGATATTTTGAAAATTGAAAATTTTGAAATATTTTAATCCCACTATACTTTGTGATCCCAGAATTTCTTCCGATTTTTAAAATTTTTTAGAAAAACAGTTTTTCTATAAAGAAACAGTTTTTTTTTACAGTTTTTCTAAAAAAATATATGGTAACACTGCCCCCAAATAAGCTAAAAAATATGATTTTTTGCTATTTAGAAATTTTCATATAAAAAGTCGATTAATCGACTTTTACCTATAAAAAGTCGGAAAGTCGACTTTTCAAAAAGTCGACTTTTTGTTGCAACTATATAACCCTAGTTTTTTTACTTTACGATTAGACACTAAAGGTTAAAGGTTAAATTAGACGTGCCATAACGCCATAGCCGTAACCATAACGCCATAGCAGACAACCAAAATTCAATTGGTTTCTATGGTTACGGTTATGGCGTTATGGCATGTCACCAATAATCGTACACATTGTAGCCCATAATATTGGTTTGAACAGCTGATTTATATGGTTATGGCACGTCTAATTGAGCCTTAAGGTTCAATTAGACGTGCCATAACCATATAAAACAGCTGTTCAAACCAATCTTATGGGCTACAATGTATACGATTATTGGTGACATGCCATAACGCCATAACCGTAGAAACCAATTGAATTTTGGTTTTCTGCTATGGCGTTATGGTTACGGCTATGGCGATATGGCACGTCTAATTGAACCTTTAAAGCCCAAATTAGTTTGGAAGTATCGTAAAAAAAGTAACGTATCATTCATATAATGAATAAAAAGAGTATGAAAAATAAAAATATTGTCAGTGTTGCCAACTCCAGAAGGCAGAAAAGCACTGAGAGCATTGTAAAAACGGGTAAAAAGGGTAAAAATTCACCAAATATGCACAAAAGTAACTTTTTAAAAAATTTAAGTTTATAATTTTAAATTGCACTTGGTGTTGTAAAAATGTGTAAAACAAGGCTATAAAAATTTCCAAAAAAGGGGTAAAAAGCACCAAAATAATATTTCAAAATTTTAAAGTTTTTATATAACGAAGTTTTGACTGAAAATTGTATAAAAACACTGTGCGAAAAGGACTGTTTAATGTATTTTTTATGAAATTATTTATATTGTTTTTTATCTTTTAAACAAAAATTAAGTAGAATTCCAATAAAACGAGAACAAAAACCAGAAATATAAGTTTTATAAAAAGCACTAAAAGCACTTTCTAGAATTGAAAAAAGCACTGTAATAACCCGTTTTTTAATAACGGGTATTTGTAAAATATAACCGGGTACGGAGAGGTAAAAAGCACTAAAAAATACCCGAAAAGCACCAAAATGGCAACACTGAATATTGTATTTTTTATCTTTTTCTTGTGCATAGAATTAAAAGTCAAGTAATAAAATAGAAAATTTCTATTTTCAACAGAACTTTTTTACGATTTTACTTGACAACTTCAATGCATAGAAAAAAGATAAAAATATATTTCTATATTATTTTACACATTGAATGGCTACAGATACAGTTTTTTTTACTTTACGATTAGACAATGAAGCCCTGAATGAACAAAATATCCCCAAATTTGGGGGACAAAACCCCAAGTCTGGCTGGCCAGCCTTTTTCCATTCCTGGTTAGTGTTGGATGGTGGAGGATTTGATGAAATTTATTATTTAATGTCGGGACGGCGCGAACGCCATTCCCGGCTACCAAAAATTTTACGCACGAGTTATTCACATTAGGAATAATCGCGGAGGTCAGCTCAATCGAAGTGCAATGATCAAGCCTCACTCCGGGGGAACCGCCTTCATGATCACGGATAACCCCTACGCCAGGTAAGTATGCTGTTTGCTGCTCAAACTAAAGTAGTTAAGGTAAAGTAATAGTAAACTAAATGAGAATTTTCCCACATTTTAATAATGTGCTAAAGCATTTTTTAAATTTTGTGGTAGGTAGAAAACAAACGATCGTATGATTGCTTCTATGTGGAAATATTTTGGCTTCACTTAAATAGTAATCATCAACCCCCTTGTGTATCAGTGATTGTGTTCGGCAGAAAACAACAGTTGAGTTGTAGAGTGTTGTGATACTCTTAATTTTATGCTACATTTATATCTGAGGAAAGACTACTTGGTTTTTGGCTCTTGTAGTTTTGAACTTGTCAAAACGCATACAAAAATAACAAGCAAAAACTAGGTGGTTATTGCTCAAATATAAATGTAGTATTAAAGCATTAAACACATAGACGACTGCAGCTACACGACTACAGCCTGTCAAAAATAAAATACACACTTTTATATGAAAACGATTATTTTGACACCAACACAGCTACACGGCTACACGACTACTTTTGCCGCTGTAGTCAACTTAGGATAATGCATTAAACACATAGACGACTGCAGCTACACGACTACACGACTACAAATGCTGCTGGCTGCAATTGTAGTCGTGTACTCAGCTACTTAATTTTTTTGAAAACGACAGCAACATGTAAACAGATAATCCTAAATATTTGACATTTTGATAAATATTAATCTTTTTTGGTTTGTGCTTCTAAAATAATGGCTGAGGAATATTTTGTTAATTTTGTAAGATCCATTTTTTTTTTACAAAACATCACAATAAAGTTATTTCCAAATATAAATTAATGAAACCTTCAAACAATTGTAAAATATAAACAGCTGTTTCTTCAGTGTTCCCAAAACGGTGATTTTCTAGTCAGAACTAGCGATTTTATTTCGCCTCTAGCGGGAAAAATTGTCCTGTTTTACATATTTTGTTATATTGTCAACACTATTTTTGTTTTGTAGCCAACAAAAATAGAAATTATCCTAAGTTGACTACAGCGGCAAAAGTAGTCGTGTAGCCGTGTAGCTGTGTTGGTGTCAAAATAATCGTTTTCATATAAACGTGTGTATTTTATTTTTGACAGGCTGTAGTCGTGTAGCTGCAGTCGTCTATGTGTTTAATGCTTAATTTCTATTTTTGTTGGCTACAAAACAAAAATAGTGTTGACAATATAACAAAATATGTAAAACAGGACAATTTTTCCCGCTAGAGGCGAAATAAAATCGCTAGTTCTGACTAGAAAATCACCGTTTTGGGAACACTGAAGAAACAGCTGTTTATATTTTACAATTGTTTGAAGGTTTCATTAATTTATATTTGGAAATAACTTTATTGTGATGTTTTGTAAAAAAAAATGGATCTTACAAAATTAACAAAATATTCCTCAGCCATTATTTTAGAAGCACAAACCAAAAAAGATTAATATTTATCAAAATGTCATATATTTAGGATTATCTGTTTACATGTTGCTGTCGTTTTCAAAAAAATTAAGTAGCTGACTACACGACTACAATTGCAGCCAGCAGCATTTGTAGTCGTGTAGTCGTGTAGCTGCAGTCGTCTATGTGTTTAATGCATAAAGAAAAAATAAAAACTATTTTCAATTTGCCTATTTTAGTTTTGAATTTTTGTATTTTAGGGTGCGTACAGAGTGGCCGCTTGTTACCGAGCCGACTGACGCTTACTGCGAAAACTAATGCGAGAAAACTGGTACTATACAAATTAGTACAAATAAGCGCGAACAGGTCATAGTGGGCGCCGAGCTGGTCAGAGCGCAAAGCTGATTGAATGCGAGAAAACAGTTCCAAAGCGTTTTTCAGCGCCGAAAACATTGTTTATGTTATGTTAATAAAATAAAAATTAAACAAAAAAATAAAAATTCAAATAAATAATAAAAATTAAATAAAATTATAACAATTATAAAAAAATTTAAAAAAAACTTATAAACAAAATTTAAAAAAAAATTTAATAAAAATTTCAAGAATAATTGAAGAAATGCGTTAATAAGTAAAATTTTTTTTTCACAAACACGAATGAACAACTAACCCAAATGCATACAAACATACATAAAACACAAATAATAGATAAAATATCAGCGCTGATTCTCGCATCCACTATGCACACCCAAACTTGTTGCTCGCATGAACAAGTTCTCGCAATAAGCGTCAGTCGGCTCGGCTCGGCAACAAGCGGCCACTCTGTACGCACCCTTAGATTTGTTAATAAATAAAGGCTTCATTAGTCTAATCGTAAAGTAAAAAAACGTATCTGTAATCAATTCAATGTGATAAAATAATATAGAAATATATTTTTATCTTTTTTCTATGCATTGAAACTGTTGTCAAGTAAAATCGTAAAAAAGTTCTGTTGAAAATAGAAATTTTCTATTTTATTACTTGACATTTAATTCTATTCACAAGAAAAAGACAAAAAATACAATATTTTTATTTTTTATACTCTTTTTATTCATTATGAGAATGATACGTTACTTTTTTTTACGATACTTCCAAACTAATTTGGGCTTAAGGCTTGTATTCTCCAAATCTTTTGAATTTACTTACATTTTAATAAAACATATTAAAATGCAAAACAGCAACAAAAATCCATCATTAGCCTTTAATAAGACAAGAAGTTGATTGTGAATAAATATGTAAATTTATTTCCATCCAACTTCGTTATCACTAGATCCCACTTTGTTCAAAAAAAATTTACAAGTTTCTGTTTTTATTTAAATTTAAATAATAACAAACAACAAAGTAAATAAACGAATATCTCAAATTATACCTATTACTTGAATATATTCCGCGTTTGTTTTTTCCTTATTTTAAGCAGTTTTTGAGTTTTTAAATATAGGCTCGCTGATACTAAACTGATACTAAATAGGTAGTTGCTCGGTAATAATAAATTTCAGCGCCCTCTACCGGTGAGCAGTGTAAGTTGTGATTTCCCATCTCTATAATTAATAGTTTTTGGTTAATCTGGAAATGAATTCCCTGACCAAACTTAAGGAATTGAATGAATTTCTTTTTTTTTCATTCGATTTATCTTAAAGGAATCATTCATTTTTGTCTAATTCCTTCATAAAATTTCAATTCCAGTTAATTCAACTTTTGGTCAAGGAGTTCATTCAATTCTAGTTAATTCAACTTTTGATCAAGGAATTCATTCCCTTGTACATTTAATTCCCTGAAGAGATTAACTTTTCGTTTAATTCCCTAAGGCATTAAATTTTTCTTTTAATTACTTATCCCTATTAACAATAAACAAATAACCTAAAGTTAACACAAACTGAAAGTTAAAAAATTCAAATTTAAAACGGCTTTAAAATTGAATTTTTTATGTTACGAGGAGAAATTATTTTAGTGAATAATAAATAAATGCGTCTATAAGATAAATTTTCATGAATACAAAATTAAATTTTCTTCTAATAAATCATCAATCATCATCCACAATAAATAAATGAATTAGAAAATCATTCTGTAAGATAAAAAATAATTTGTGCGATTTACCTTTTTTTATTCCCGATTGTATTCATCTTTGAAAATATTTTTTTTTTCATCAACGAATCAAAATTGAATCAATATGTACAGTATGTCAAGAAAGTGTTTTGACATAGTAAAAATTGTATCCTTTTGAATTTTAGGTTTAAAAATATTGCTTATCTTTTTTTGTTTTAACGTAATTTTTTAATATTTGAAATTTATTTATGTATTTGATAACGAGCAGTGGCATAGATTGACCAAAATTAAAAAAATTTTAGAAAATGTAGAACAAAAACAGAAGAGATCCCCAAATTTTGCTGTCAAGAATGTGTTTTTACAATTTTTTTTGAATTATAATTTTTTTTTAATTCACTTACTGTCATCGCCTAAGATTTTTTGAATTTTATCATAGTCACCTGTTATATTCTAATCGAATATCATTCAAAATTGTTTGTGATTTACTCATTAAACGCGTTGAATTTTACTGAATATAAAATGCCTGGCAAAAGAACATCAATTAATGTAATTCAGTTGGTTTACTACAACCACAGTCTCGGGAAAACAGTGCAGGAGTTGTCCGAAATGTTTTCTTTAACAAGACAGACGGTTTACAATATTTTAAATCGAGCAGAAAACGAAGGTAGACTCGAACATAAGCCTTCAAGCGGGCGCCCAAGTAAGATATCAACGAGAGTAGAGCGCATTTTACGAAGACAGGTTGATGAAATCCCAATAGTTTCTACTCGAGAACTTGCAGGTGACCTTAAAAAAGAATGTGGTGTTGAAGTCTCCGACGAAACAGTAAGGCAAGTCTTGAAAAGGAATGAGTATTCATCAAGAGTTGCTAGAAAGAAACCTTTGCTTACAATACAACACAAAGAAAAGCGATTGTCTTTTGCTAGAATACACATTGCCAAGCCAAATGACTACTGGGATGATGTTATATTCTGCGATGAGACCAAAATGATGCTCTATTATAATGATGGGCCCAATAGGGTGTGGAGGAAGCCGTTAAAAGCATTGAAAAGTCGAAATATAATTCCAACTGTAAAATTTGGAAAACTTTCGGTTATGATTTGGGGGTGCATATCCAGTAAGGGAGTAGGTGATATTTGTTTTGTTGAGAACACCATGGATGCACAACAATACCCAGATATTTTGAAGTGTCATCTAATCAACAGCGCGAATAAATTTGGGTTTGGTGGTGATAGAAAGCCTCATTTCAAATTTTATCAAGATAATGACCCGAAACATAAGGCGCATATGGTAAGGATGTGGCTGCTCTACAACTGTAGCAAAGCGTTGGATACACCTGCCCAGAGTCCAGATCTAAACCCAATCGAAAACTTATGGGCTTACTTAAAAAAATGCACAGCCAAGAGGCATCCTAAAAACCAATCGGAATTGAAAAGAGTAATTATAGAGGAATGGAACAAAATTCCAACGGAATATGTCCAAAAATTAATTAACTCTATGAAGAGACCGACTGCAGTCTGTGCAGTCGTTTTCTCATATAAACATTTTCAATGTTAAAACACTTTCTTGACAACAATGTTCTGGAGTTTCTTTTGTTTTAGCTTATCCAAACTTATTTTTAATTTTGAAAACTTTTGTTACTGCTAGTTAATAAATACATAGAAAAATTTAATAAATAAAAAAAATAAATTAAAAAGAAAAACAATTTTTTTCAAATTAAAAAGTCAAAACAAAAATATTTTTATTTACTAATGTCAAAAGAATTTCTTGACGACTGTATATGTGTATTTTAAAATTATAGATAGACGAAATTAGATCACAAACAGTGTTGCCATTTCAGTGCTTTTCGGTGATTTTTTACAAAATACCCGTTTTAAAAAAGCGGGTATTTACGGTGCTTTTTCAGATTTCTGGCAGTGCTTTTTTACAGTTTCTATTTTTGGTATTTGTTCTCGTTTTTTCACATTTTTCTTGAATTTTCTGTCAAAATTTAAAAAATAATACGAACGAAATCTATCTTTATATATTCTAAAACAAAGTATTTTTTCCTAATGATATGTGAAATTTATTATTTAATTTGGGCCGAAATCCCGGCGGTACTGCAATACCGGGCCAACCCGTGACAGAAGTGGAGCAAGCCCCTAACATTCCATCTATTTCCAAAAATCAGTTTAACATTTGTTGTCCTCCGATGGAGGATCTATCAGATGTTAAGCTGATAAGAACAGATACTACACTTTGATCTTAGCCATAAGGCCGAGAAGCGATAACTTTGAACACATCAACTTGAATATTTAATATTAAGTAAATTATACACTAAATGAGAATTACGATAGAAAAAAAAATATTTTTACATATTATTTTCAAAAATGTATAATAAATTTTCAAGAGTAGGTAGCCAGCTAAAAATAAACCCATATAATCTCTACATCTTTTCATTTTATTTCTACTTTTCATAAATATGTACATTAGGCTGGGTCGATTTGTGGGGAGGCAAAAAAATCGCCCATGGCTCAGGGAAAATCGTATTCTAGGGATCAAAATAAGAAACTTTGCCGAAGGAACCATACCTCTAAAACGAATTCTACTACCCCTAACTGTTGACTTTTGTCCCGTAGGGTCAAGTTTTGAAAAATCCCACTTTGACCCATTTAGAGTGCCCCAATCGAGTCCAAATGTATGACCGACCCCCACTAACTTTGGAGGGCCGATCCACCCATGCCAGTGGTACACCCCCTGGAACTCCCCTGGGGGGTTCCCCATACAAACATTTTAAAAAATCACCATTTTTGGCACTTTATTTTATTATTTTTTATTTATTTTATTTATTTTTATTATTTTATTTATTTTTTCTCCTTAGAAATTTATTTAGTCAGAACATATGTAAATGAAAAAATTAATTTAACTTAGTAATAGAAAAGAAAAAATGCCCAGACTTGAAAGCAAAAAAGACTTCAAACAGTAATTTTTTTTATTTTCTTTTCTATTACTAAGTTAAATTAATTTTTTCATTTACATATGTTCTGACTAAATAAATTTCTAAAGAGCAAAAATAAGTAAAATAATAAAAATAAATAAAATAAATAAAAAATAATAAAATAAAGTGCCAAAAATGGTGATTTTTTAAAATGTTTGTATGGGGAACCCCCCAGGGGAGTTCCAGGGGGTGTGCCACTGGCATGGGTGGATCGGCCCTCCAAAGTTAGTGGGGGTCGGTCATACATTTGGACTCGATTGGGGCACTCTAAATGGGTCAAAGTGGGATTTTTCAAAACTTGACCCTACGGGACAAAAGTCAACAGTTCGGGGTAGTAGAATTCGTTTTAGAGGTATGGTTCCTTCGGCAAAGTTTCTTATTTTGATCCCTAGAATACGATTTTTACTGAGCCATGGGCGATTATTAAATCGACCCGCCCTAATGTACATTAAGCATTAAACACATAGACGACTGCAGCTACACGACTACAGCCTGTCAAAAATAAAATACACACGTTTATATGAAAACGATTATTTTGACACCAACACAGCTACACGGCTACACGACTACTTTTGCCGCTGTAGTCAACTTAGGATAATTTCTATTTTTGTTGGCTACAAAACAAAAATAGTGTTGACAATATAACAAAATATGTAAAACAGGACAATTTTTCCCGCTAGAGGCGAAATAAAATCGCTAGTTCTGACTAGAAAATCACCGTTTTGGGAACACTGAAGAAACAGCTGTTTATATTTTACAATTGTTTGAAGGTTTCATTAATTTATATTTGGAAATAACTTTATTGTGATGTTTTGTAAAAATAAAAGGATCTTACAAAATTAACAAAATATTCCTCAGCCATTATTTTAGAAGCACAAACCAAAAAAGATTAACATTTATCAAAATGTCAAATATTTAGGATTATCTGTTTACATGTTGCTGTCGTTTTCAAAAAAATTAAGTAGCTGACTACACGACTACAATTGCAGCCAGCAGCATTTGTAGTCGTGTAGTCGTGTAGCTGCAGTCGTCTATGTGTTTAATGCTTTAAAATTGTCAAGAGTAGGTAGGTATGTAGCTATAAATAAAACCAGGGAAAAGGGTAGTTTTAGTCGATTTACTGAAACCGTCATGACACATTTTTGACATATTCTAGCACAGAAATAATTGATCAAAAGAAAATAAGAGAATTTTGTTCGACATGTTTTGTTTGGAAATTATTATAATTTTTTTAATACTCTTTTGTACACGTAAAAAATAACAAGTCCATAATTGGCAAAGTATTCCGGTAAAATAAAATTTCAAAAGTTTTCTGCTAAGTTAAACAATTCTTTAGTTAAAATATAATATTTTCTAAGATAAGTTACAAAAGTGAAAAATTAATTAACATAGGTCAAAAACTAAGACCAATTGACAATAAATAAAAATTGATACACTACTAACTTACACAAAATACTTTTAAAGTTGTATTTTACTCAAGTACTTCGATAATTATGCACTTTTTATTTTTTACGTGTAGCTTAAAAAGCGTTTGAAAGCCATTGAGATTTAGATTGTTTTATACCTATTTATGTCGCATTTATACTACCCGGATACCCTGAATAAACAAATGTAATCAATATAATAAAATGTTTTTTTTTTATACAAACTTATAAAATACAACAACCAGTCAAACCGGGGATGATAAATCGGATTTTCAAAATAGTACCAACTAGCCTAAAATCTAGTACTTTTTTTATTCTAAATAAACCAACAAAAACATGTACAACGATTCTTCTGTACAGTAAAATAAAAATTAAAATATAATGTATAATTTATACAAGGAAACATTTTCTAGGGTGTTCTCAACTGATTTTCAAATAAATATGTACCTCTTACTGAGTCTCACTAGAAACTGTTCCTTGCGCAGATTGTGGGAAAAATAAAAATAACATTTATTTAAAATTTTTTTTTATAATTTTTGTTTGTGTTTGGTCACATTGGCTACATCTTAAAAATACCTCTAACACATATCGAAGTTTCATTAAGATCTGAGCGTCCGCGAGAAGAGATATGCATAACCAGTGTTGCCATTTCAGTGCTTTTCGGGTATTTTTTGGTGCTTTTTTCCTTCCCGTACCCGGTGATTTTTTACAAATACCCGTTTAAAACGAGTAAAAAGGTTAAAGTCGGGCATGCCGACTATAGAATACCCTACACCAGTCTGGGTAAAAGCCAACTAATGTCACCAAAATCAATAGGCTGCGTTATTGGGCCAATATAGGTCTGTGTACCAAATTTCATCAAAATATCTTAATATTTGCGACCTGCAGCGTATAAACAGTATAATTTTGGTAGGACCCTTATATGGGCACTAGGTCTAAACATGGACCGATGTTCATCAAAATCAATAGGCTTCGTCCGTGGGCCAAAATAGGTCTGTGTACCAAATTTCGTCAAAATATCTTAATATTTACGACGTGCATCGTATAAACAATATAATTTTGGGGGGACCCTTATATGGGCACTAGGTCTAAACATAGACCGATGTTCACCAAAATCAATAGGCTTCGTCCTTCGGCTGCCATAAGTCGGTGTACCAAATTTCATCAAAATATCTTAATATTTGCGACCTGCAGCGTATAAACAATATAATTTTGGTAGGACCCTTATATGGGCACTAGGTCTAAACATGGACCGATGTTCACCAAAATCAATAGGCTTTGTCCTTGGGCCAACGTAGGTCTGTGTACCAAATTTTATCAAAATATCTTAATATTTGCGACCTGCAGCGTATAAACCATATAATTTTAGTAGGACCCTTATATGGGCACTAGGTCTAATCATGGACCGATGTTCACCAAAATCAATAGGCTGCGTTACTGGGCCAATGTAGGTCTGTATACCAAATTTTATCAAAATATCTTAATATTTACGACCTGCAGCGTATAAACAGTATAATTTTGGTAGGACCCTTATATGGGCACTAGGTCTAAACATGGACCGATGTTCACCAAAATCAATAGGCTGCGTTATTGGGCCAATATAGGTCTGTGTACCAAATTTCATCAAAATATCTTAATATTTACGACCTGCAGCGTATAAACAGTATAATTTTGGTAGGACCCTTATATGGGCACTAGGTCTAAACATGGACCGATGTTCACCAAAATCAATAGGCTGCGTTATTGGGCCAATATAGGTCTGTGTACCAAATTTCATCAAAATATCTTAATATTTACGACCTGCAGCGTATAAACAGTATAATTTTGGTAGGACCCTTATATGGGCACTAGGTCTAAACATGGACCGATGTTCAAAAAAATCAAACTTGTTCGTCCTTGGGCCAACATAGGTCTATGTACCAAATTTCATCGAAATATCTTAATAGGTGCGACCTGTAGAGTGCGTACAAGATTGCATGGACAGACAGACAGACAGACGGACGGACGGACGGACGGACGGACGGACGGACAGACGGACATCGTTAAATCGAAATAAAAAAAAATTCTGAACCGATCGGTATACTATAAGGTGGGTCTACGACCAATATTTTTTGGTGTTACAAACATCAGCACAAACTTATAATACCCTGACCACATAGTGGTGTAGGGTATAAAAAGCGGGTATTTTCAGTGCTTTTTCAAATTTTTGGCAGTGCTTTTAGTGCTTTTTGTACAGTTTATATTTTTGGTATTTGTTCAGGTTTTTTTTAATTTTTCTTCAATTTTCTGTCAAAGTTGAAAAAATAATACGAACTATACAATACATTTTTCCAGTGTTTGTAGTACAATTTTAAATAGCAACTTCGTTAAGCTGCCTACACACTAGGGAACATACTTAAAAAAAGAGAGCATTTTTTGTGAATGTGTGAGTGCGTTTGTGTGTGTGTGAGTGTTGAGAGCGTGCATTTCGTGTTTACAAAATTTTTTGATATTTTTTGTTCCCTCAACCATGTTCCCTAGTGTGTAGGCAGCTTTATATTTAAACTTCAATTTTCTAAATATTAGTTTGGTGCTTTTTTACCCCTTTTTTTAGTTATTTTTGAACCCTTTTTACACGATTTTATAAAACTAAAATGTGTTTTTAAATACTGGACTTAAATTTTTCAAAAAATTAATATCGTGCTTTTTACCCCATTTTTGGTAAATTTTTACCCTTTTTACCCGTTTTCACAATGCTCACGGTGCTTTCCTGCCTTCAAGATTTGGCAACACTGTGCATAACTTCTCAGTTGACTAAAATTTCAAAAATAACCAACAACTTAAAATTTTTTAAAGTTAACAAAAAATTTGTTAAAGTCTAACCAAAAATTAAGTTAGTAACAACCAAAATTAACAAAAGTCAATTTAAATTAAACTTAGGGGGTAATTTTCTGAAACACTTCGGTGAAGTGTTGCGTTATTTCTATAGAAATTGTTTTTGTTACAAAAACAATTTACATTGAAAGTTCCCTTCACTTCACCCAAGTGTTTTACGAAATTATGTAATTAGTGAGGGATAAATAACTGGGAATGGGAAATTTCTAACACGGGCTCTTAGTGTCCTATTTCTTAATGCAAATAAAAGATTAGCTTACTTTATTGTTTTGATACTTTTATTTATTTTTGTTGACCTTAATCCGTTTAACATAGGTTTACTTTCAGGACTTAACGTTGATAGGTAAAGCCCAAATTAGTTTGGTAGTAAAGTAAGGTGAAATGAGGTATCGTAAAGTAGAAATCTATTTTCAATAGATTTTCTAACTTCAAATCTACTTCCAAACAAAGTAGTTGCACGCAAAAAATAAAAAGTGGATAATTGCCGTAGTACTTCGGTAAAATACAACTTAAAAAGTTTTCTGCTAAGTTACACAATTCTTTAATTGAAATATAATATTTTCGAAGACAATTTATAAAAGAAAAAACTTAGGTAACATAACGTAACATATTTTGAAGTACGTGAAAATGAAATAGATCAAAAACTAAGGCAAGTAGACAAAAGCCATAATTTGATAAATCTACATGTATTTTTTTTACTAACTTAGAAAATATACTTTTAAAGTTGTATTTTACCTATGTACTTCGATAATTATACACTTTTTATTTTTTCCGTGTGTGTATAATATCACTAGTTGAAAGTAAACAACTGACACGATACTTTACGATACTACCAGACAATTTCATATTAAGATTTTTTTTTAATCTAAAAATAATACCAAATTAATCATTTGAGTATCATAGTAAGGTTCTAATAGTACCACATAAAGTACTATAGTACCAACTTTATCATCCCTGAACCAAACGTAAAGTGATCATGAACCAGCAGTGTTATCAGTTTAGGGAATTTATCCCCAAATTGGGGATTTTTTCGTCAATGGGGATTAAAATTTCTGTTTGGGGATCTGGGGATTTCTTGGGGATGATATGAAATTTTAGGGGATTTTTTGGGGATAACATATTATTGCTTTTTTATATTTTTATGAATTTATCCCTGATAATTCTAAATATTTATATATTTCTTTTAAGAATGATGATAATAGCGCATGATTTTAAACTACACAAAATTTGAATTCCTTTTGTTTCCAAAATATTTAAGGTTATTTGAATGTAAATGAGTTATAAGAAGCTCTTCTTAAATTAAATATATTCTATACATGTTATTCAATTGTCAAAAATTCAATCCATCTGCTGAAATATTAAAACTTTTTAATACAGTACCGTACGCAACAAAATGTCTGAAGCTGATGAATCGGAAAATTTTGATTCTGCAATATTTAAAATGAAAAATTTTGGTTCACATTTTTTTTGCTGTTATTTATTGTTCTTTTTTATAATTTGTTACAATTACAAAATTTATTGAGTTTGAGTGTATAAGTTACCGAAAAAATTAAATAAATATAATATTTTTACATTAATTTTTTAAAAAAAGATTTACGAATATGAATTTTTTTACACAAAATAAAAATTGGGAATTTTTGGGGATTACAAATTAAAAATTGGGGATAAGGTCTGAAAAAAAACTGGCAACACTGTAAACCAGAGCTTCAAAAAATAATTCGAATTTGCAGAAAATTCGTTTAAAGCACAACTTTTGAACAATTTTACAATTGGATTTACCACATATAGCACTCAAATTGAATAAATGCAGCATCAAGCATTAAACACATAGACGACTGCAGCTACACGACTACAGCCTGTCAAAAATAAAATACACACGTTTATATGAAAACGATTATTTTGACACCAACACAGCTACACGGCTACACGACTACTTTTGCCGCTGTAGTCAACTTAGGATAATTTCTATTTTTGTTGGCTACAAAACAAAAATAGTGTTGACAATATAACAAAATATGTAAAACAGGACAATTTTTCCCGCTAGAGGCGAAATAAAATCGCTAGTTCTGACTAGAAAATCACCGTTTTGGGAACACTGAAGAAACAGCTGTTTATATTTTACAATTGTTTGAAGGTTTCATTAATTTATATTTGGAAATAACTTTATTGTGATGTTTTGTAAAAAAAAATGGATCTTACAAAATTAACAAAATATTCCTTAGCCATTATTTTAGAAGCACAAACCAAAAAAGATTAATATTTATCAAAATGTCAAATATTTAGGATTATCTGTTTACATGTTGCTGTCGTTTTCAAAAAAATTAAGTAGCTGACTACACGACTACAATTGCAGCCAGCAGCATTTGTAGTCGTGTAGTCGTGTAGCTGCAGTCGTCTATGTGTTTAATGCATCAGAGTTTAATTTCTTTATAATTTGAATTATATACAAAATCGTTTTGTATGGAGACGAAAATTTCGAAAACTTCAAATCAATGATTTGATATTGAATAAAATGAAATAAAGATTTGGTCTAATCTATATTAGCTGTGTTTGTGCGGCATTCCTATCAATGATATCTCGAACAATTTTGACAGTAGAAAGCCGGAATACGTTGAAAAACTGTCAAAATCGTTCTAGATAACACTGATAGAGAGTCACACAAATACAGCTATTGTTTCAATTTTAATTCGACTGAATAATTTGCATGAAATAGTGGCAACGCTGGTCAACTGCTGACAAAAACAATAACCTAAAAATACTACAAAAAAATGAAATAAAGGAATTATTAGAAATATAATAAAGACAAATTTAGACCCAACATAAATATACTAATGATTATAAGAAGTGGTGCGAGGTTCCAATTTTTGCTTTCCACGAAGTATAACTATGAAGAAACCATTGGAAAGTGCATGTCTTCCTTCCATCAAAATATTGAAAATTGTTGCTTCTAGCTCGTCGTCTTTACAAAAAACAATTTTACTAACATTATTGAATTTCAGATTCATTTAGTAAAATAGAAAATTCTGTAAGAATTTCAAAGATAGAATTATTTTGTTATTTATTAATATGCATAATAAATCACTAAAAATTAAAAATTTACTTTTTTTGAATTAAAAACAAAAATCGACTTTTTTCGACCAAAAATCGGCAAATCGGCATTTTGCATATTGTTGACTAAAAAAATTGGCAAAATGCCGAAAAATCGGCAATTCTGGCAGCCCTGTACACCACCTTTGTTTAGTAGCATACATTTTTATTATATTTTTATCAAATTTCCTTTCATGCTATGTTCGTAAAACCACCACTAAAACCCTTGTTGGCTTGTATATTTTTACAAATTTTAATAAAGTACTAGTAGCACGTTAATAGTGCTCTAGTAAATTCTCGTTAAGTTTGTAAATGTTTTTATATGTATAGTTTAGTTTGGCTACGGTCTTGTTAGCTCTGGCTTCTCTTCAGTTGTCGAATAAATCTTTCGCCTTTTACTAAAGATTTCCGTGGAGAGGAGCGCTCTATATGAGTCTTAAGTAATTTTTTCATAGGCCTAGTCTTAGGATTGGGCCCATAATTAATCAATTTCAAGTATAAAAATAAAGAAATATAAGTAAAAATATGTAAATAGGTATAGTGTTTTCTATTTTTGGGCATATATTTTCTAATGGATTTTTAGCAGATTGAGTTCGAAAATTGCATGTTTTTTGTTTAGCAAAATTTGGTTAAAATACTTTTTAGCACATAAAAATTCGTTTGACAAAAGCAGATTTTTAGCATATCTTTTGTTCACGCGAGATTTTTATTTTTTTCAACACTACTTTTTCAAATAATTATTAAACGTGTATACGTTAAAAGAAACTATATAAAATGTTTATCTAATACGAAAAATCCCGATCAAGTAGAGTAAAAATTGCAATATTTTTTACGCAGCAGATTTTTTGCATATTTCGTATGTGGTAATTTAGCAGGTTTTTAGCATAATTAATATTTCAAAATTTCTTGTAATTTTTTCAAATTTTAAGCATATTTTTCTTTTTTCGCTATATAGCAGAATTTAGCATATTTTTTTCGGTTACGCATATCTGGAACAAAAGATTCGATATGTGTAATAGCGGCAAAGGCTGTGTTGCCAGGTTTATTACGCACAAAATCGTCAAAACAAAATCCGTTCGTGTTGTAAGAACGCTGAAAACTTAATAATTAATGTGAAAATTATCCTTTCATTTATAAGCATTGAATTTTGTCATATTATAGTTTCTCTAAAAAAAAAAAAAGAAATACCACTAAATTTTAAGCTTCGAAATATTTAATCCATATGTATTTTACAGGCATTTTTCCCCATGTTCAAAATTGAGATTCGTTACAGTATTAAGGCACATCTACACCAGTGATGGTATTTGAGAATTTTCGTTTGGTGCCTCAATGATGCCAAAAAAGCTTTAAAAGTGCCAAAAAAAAAAAAAATTAAGCAACATTTAATGTTTCAAAAAAAATATGTTCAGCTTTTATTTCAAATATTTATACATTTAGTTACTTTAACCCTTAAATGCATGGTGTAGCCATTTGGCAACATACCAGTTTCTTAATAAAAAACGCCACTTGATGCATAAAACTCAATTTTTGGGCATTGGGGCCCTTTCTGCACAAAGTGCTCTTATAAACTATAACTCAGATTTTTTAAACAGTTATAGGAAAAATCTTGGTTTTGCTTCGTATGTTTGTGAAAAATCTAAAACACGCGTTTTTTTTACAAAAAGTGCAATATTCAAAAATGTTTGTTTAAATATTTAAAGTGGTATTCTCGCAATAAAATTTGTTTTGGCAACAATAAATGTATAATTAATATTTCATATATTTTTTTTTGTTTCTTTTTTTTCATACACGTTAAAATAATCACAATTTAGCTATTTGGCAATTTTTTTGGTATTTTTCTTGAAATGTACACGCCTTTAGAAATCATATAAAAAAAAATGGTTAAAATTGTAGAGAGCATGCATTTAAGGGTTAAGTAAAAAGACAAAAAAAAAAAAGGCGGGCAACTTATCTAAAAAGTAACCCGAGTTTAACATTACCTACCACAAATATTTTCATATAAAAATGCCATTCTTAACTATAGTAAAGCACTAAACTTACGTTATTTTAAGATAAGTTAGCAGGTCCAAGACTTTCAAAAAATTTTACAATTAAATTTGACAATACAATAGAATCAATTAAAGTTTTTCTAATTTTATCCCCGTTGCTTTTATTTTTAAATATCAAAATAATGATTAAATTGTCTCCAAAAAATTGTAGATATTTTTAGTGTAGCATTTGTTTTTTAATTTTGCTACCCCTTCTTAATAGGCGTGGCTTTTAATGAAAAATCAGCGATATCGACCTTTTATCAAATTATATAGAAATTTTCGTAAAAAGTGCCAAAATTCTATGGAGAGTGCCAAGGTGCCATTGAACATTCAATAGTGCCACAAATGGCACTTTTGTGCCACTTTTACCAACAGTGATCTACACGGGATAGAAAACTCGTTAGACTTTATGAAAATGCAGCTCTGTATAAGTCTACGAAATGTAATCTCTAAGCCATTGAAAATTGCTGTCATACATAATTTCTTTAATTAGTAACAATTTTTAAGATGTTGCACATTTCAGTTTATGAAATGTACCTTTTGGTATTTGGAGAAAAAATTATTCTTTAAAATACAACAATTTTAATAAAAATAAATACTTGACAACTAGAGATGATACTTTTACAATAAAAATTACTGCCACCTATATTAGAGATGACAAATTTAGCGCAAACTCTACGAGATTTCTATCCCGTGTAGATGTGCCTTTAGGACAGAAGTTTTATACAAAAATTATCATTTTTTTTATTTTTCCTAAAAGCTTGGTACATTTTTGAATAGGTTCTTAAAGCAAAATTGACATTTTTGCAATAAATAAAAATCATGATGCACTTGAACGAATTTTTCTATTTTTTCTAAATATAATTTTAATTAGACAGAAGAATAAAAATTTTCTGATTTTGCAGCAGTTTTTGTTAAGTTTTTTTTTGTAATTTTAAAAACTAAAAACTTGAATTAAAGATAGAAACAATATCGTATTTTTCACATTTCTTGCTATATATCGGATTAAAAATCGTGATTTTCAAGGAAAAAAATCGTCATTTGGCTATTTTTGATAGTAAAAATCGTCAAACCTGGCAACACTGGGTATAGGGCTCGTTAGCCATACGTACACATAACGTACCCTAACGTAACGGGACGGAGCAGAAAATGAGCAGTTATAGATAAACGGATCATATGTTTTTAAACAAAACTTTTGGTTTGCATTGTTGTTTATTGTAAGTATTTGCAAAAAAAAAAATTTTAGTTTATTTTTCATTTATTTAAAAAACAAAAATAACAAAATTTATTTTTCAATTTTCCAAAAAATATTTTTTAACCCCTTTTCGGTCTCCTCAGCACAAGGATTAACGATTTTATGAGCGACACTCTTTCATAGAAGACAATATAAAGTCCAACGGAAATTTTTAAGTTATATTTTTCTTCAAAATTTACTTCGAAAGTTCAACTTTAATATTTGATACGTAGTTGACCGCAAAAGATGAGAAAGAGTTTCCTTTGCACTCGTTTAAAATGAACTGAAAAAATATTGAAGTGGGAGTACTACTCTTTTATGACAACTCAATGTTAAAATCCTTATTCATTAAACACATAGACGACTGCAGCTACACGACTACAGCCTGTCAAAAATAAAATACACACGTTTATATGAAAACGATTATTTTGACACCAACACAGCTACACGACTACTTTTACCGCTGTAGTCAACTTAGGATAATTTCTATTTTTGTTGGCTACAAAACAAAAATGGTGTTGACAATATAACAAAATATGTAAAACAAGACAATTTTTCCCGCTAGAGGCGAAATAAATTCGCTAGTTCTGACTAGAAAATCACAGTTTTGGTAACACTGAAGAAACAGCTGTTTATATTTTACAATTGTTTGAAGGTTTCATTAATTTATATTTGGAAATAATTTTATTGTGATGTTTTGTAAAAAAAAAATGGATCTTACAAAATTAACAAAATATTCCTCAGCCATTATTTTAGAAGCACAAACCAAAAAAGATTAATATTTATCAAAACGTCAAATTTTGGCAGCCAGCAGCATTTGTAGTCGTGTAGCCGCAGTCGTCTATGTGTTTAATGCATTAGTCTTTCTGTTAGAAAAGACTAATCATCTAAATCATTAATTCAGATGCTTGAAAAAGCGTTTCTTTTGCACTCTTTCAAAAAGTACTGAAAAAGTGCTCTCGTGTGACAAATCATTAATTGAGGTGCTTTTTCGACTTCTAGGCTCAGCTGATACTAAAAAGTTGCTCAGGTAATACTAAATTTCAGCACCCTCTATCGGTTAGTAGTGTAAGTTTTGATTTCCTATCTCTATATATGTATAGCTAGCTCGTTCATGTGAATATCCTGTTAGTGTGATCTCAAAACTGTTTCTATTTCATTCAATGTGATCTTCATACAGTGTTACCATATATTTTTTTTGAAAAACTGTAAATAAAAACTGTTTCTTTATAGAAAAACTGTTTTTCTAAAAAATTTTAAAAAGTCAGAAGAAATTCTGGGATCCCGAAGTATCCTGGGACTAATATATTATCCCAGGGTATCAGTTTTCAAAATATCGAGATTTGATAATTTAATTAACTTTGACATTTATAGTAATCGAATTTTTGCATAGCCTCCTAATAAAACTTTTTTTTAAGAATATTGTTCTCCCAGGTCCGAATCTAAAGTTAAAAAAAAGTTTATCGAATTACCCTTCCGAGATTAACCCCTGACTTAGGATAGAATACTTTTCTGATCAATGTAGTACTTCAAAATATTCTTTATTGATTTGCATTCCACATAAAATTGACTTTAATTTGATTGAGTATTGTTATGTCGGGAATTGTGTGTTTGCAAAAATTAAGTTTTTTGAAATTGTCCTTGATCATAATTGAAAAAATAATAGTAATTTGTTATCCAGAATTGGCAAATATTTATTTAAAAAAAATAAAAATCAATTTTGGCCTCTTTTGATGAGACATTGTTTTAATTTTTTCAAAAAATATAAATTTATAAATTATCCTTCATTTGGAAATGATCTGAAAAGTTTGGCTAAAAAATGTCCGTCGGGTCTATGGCGTGTCAGATATGGCTTAGACAATTTTATTAAGTGCTAATTTTTTATGAAATTAGTTATAAAAATGTTTTGTTTTTCCAGTAAGCATATTTTGTAGTATTATGTTGGCATTTTTAAATTTATTTATGTTTCGATTTGTACCTAATTTTTGACAATATGAAAGTTTTATTGTAATTTTGGGTCATAATAACCACTTTATAAGTTTATAAATGGCTTATAAAACAAATATTTTATACAAAATTCATTTTATAAAAGTGTTATAAAGTTTTAAAATTATTATGCATAAGCACTTTTATATTTTAATTCTTAAATTTTAGCTAAAAAAATTGTAAACTAAACAAATATGAAAAAACTGTAAAAAATCCATGAATTTAAGAAAAACTGTGTTTTACATGAAAAAACTGGAAAACTGTTAGGCATCCCAAAAAACTGTAAAAAACAGTTAAAACTGGCTATATGGCAACACTGTCTTCATATCTCAATCAATATTAGAAGTCACATTTTGTGCAATTCCGTTGTGCTGTTATATTTTTCTAAATTTAATTATTGAACTTTAAACAACTTTAAGAGTAATTTCGTGTATTATTTACTCATAGACAATTTAAAATCATACCTATATAAAATGGTGACATCATTAAACATCTAAAATGACAAGACCTAAATTCCACTATGTTCATTGTTATTGTTAAAAACATTCGCTTTCAATTATGCTAGACTTAATTTTTAGTACAATTTTTATACTGCTGTACATATAAATTTTTTTTATTTAGAATTCTAAAGACAGAACAACAACAAAAAACAGACCTTAATTTCTAACAAAACAAGCTTAAATAAATGAATCTTGTTTCAAAATGAATTTTAAATCTCCCCTCATATGTGGGGATTTTCTTTCCATGCATTATATACATACAAATACAATAAGGTCTTGTTTTATAATGATTTTAAAGATAATTTTTATGCAAAATTGTTTAGAGGCGAATCTACTGCATAAAACAAGACCTTAGTGTAGAGCATAAAATGGGGACATTCAACTTTTTGTTCATCTACTGTTCGTAGATGCCCACACTTGGTAATGTGTGGGCATCTACGTAATGTCGTTTACATCTGGTAGTAATGTCGTTTACGATAATCTATAAGTGTACTTTTTAGCTACGGCACGGTACAGTTACATCACATTTACGTTTACGGTCCCATAATCCGCCCTTAAGTGTAAATATGCGAATATCTACCTGACTGCAAAATCTTGCAGTATATACAATTCACAATAAAAATTAAAAAAAAATTAGAGTTGCCATATACATATGGTATTTTAAGAACGTACTTACTAGGGATGCCAAACGGGAAATCCCAAAATCCCGGGGTTTTCAAGTTTGGCAAAATCCCGAATCCCGGGATTTTTGGGAAATAATCACTTATCTATTAATATTGATATGAACGCAAATGAACAAAGTGAGCAATTTTAGATTACCGCCTTTTTTTCTTGAATTTTGTCATATTTACAAGAAATTGATGCCAAGATATTGGTAAAATTAGAAAATAAGTAGATTATTCGAGTAAACTATGCAAAGGCTTTGCAGAAAAATTTGAAAATTTGGTAAACAATATTAAGTTTTTGAGTAATTCATGCGAAACATCAAGTTTGTTTGTTTTTACCGGTTTATTCTTCCAAGCGAAATTCGACTTCTGAAACATAATTTTGGCTGGGACTGTAAGCTTAAAAACATTTGATAACGATAACCAAATAACTTTGTTGCTGTAATTACACGATTCAGTGGGTACAAAATACACACGTTATTCCGCTCGCTTTATAAAAACAGGGGGTTACTAATATTGAATGTAAACAGTTTGATATGTAGCTCCAATTAATATTTTTACACATTTTTGTAATAGATTAATATTTTCGAACAAACTCAACATTTTAAAATGTTGTCAAAAATATGTGTATATTGAATAAATAAAAAATTTGTCTTTAATTTTACACATAACTTTCACCTCTACGAAGAAAACACGTAATTTTTAAAGACTTGTCTGAACACAGAAGTTATGAGTAAATATCTGAAAAAGTACAAATAGTCCAGGAGTTGGCGACACTTTTTTCACAGTGATTTTAGTAAGGCTGAATTTCATTCACAATATTGAATCGTTAAAAATAACCTAAAATACACATTAAATTAATTGAAAACACAATTAAAAAGAGGACCACTGATTTTACATCATATTCGAACCATTTTGCTATATATTTTCAAACATTGTTTAAACAATCCATAAAAGGAATATAAAAATAATTGAAAAGTCTGCTAAAACAATCTTCCATTTTTAACTGACAAAACAATTTTGTAGTTTGTTTTTTCATATTTGAAAGTTTTTTTTTTTTTGTTTGAATTTTCAAAACACTACACACACACAACACAAACGTTCATATTTTTATTGGCTATGCTTGTGTGTATGAGTAAAGAATTTCTTGTAATTTGAATTGAAATAATTTTGTAGATAAACAAACTATTTTAACAAAAAAGAAAATGGAAAATATTTAAATTTTTTTGTTTTAAAACAGAAAACAACGAAATTACTTAAATTATTTTTTCTAAAAATAGAAAACTGAATATAGCATCTTTGACTGAAAATATCAACCCCTACAGACAATCAAAAAACTAATTCGTTATAAGTAGGGCAAGGAATTTCATGCACTTAAAAATGGAAAATATGCGCCTAAAATATGCGGTTAAAAAAGAAAAATATGCATTAAAAATATAAGAAATATGCACTAAAAACCATTATTTTTGCAAAAATAATGCACCTTAAAACTTAAAAATATATTTAAGTTAGTTATTTTGCAAAACAGAACTCGAAGATTTTCCATAGGTCAATAAGGTTTTAAGAATTTTTATTTTGATTGAATTTTTTATATTTTTTTACAGAATAAAAATGCTCCTAAAAATTAAAAATATGCACGAATATGCATTAAAAAGCACAAAATATGCATTAAAGAGGCACCAAATATGCATTTAAGGTCAAAATATGCAAAAACATGCATTTATGACAAAATATGCAAAAATATGCAACTACAAATCGATGCTATTTTGTTCTAAATTTGATGATTCGGATAAATATTTAGTCCATATTAGTTTTGGACTATCGAGAAAAAACATGCATTTGCATGGAATTCCTTGCCCTAGTTATAAGCAATTTTTGTAAAAAATAAAATTTTTTTAAAATGTTTTAATCACAAAATATTTAAAAATATTTTTAAAAATTACTAAATTTTTTCAATTAATTTCTTAAATAATTTTTTCCGATATATTTAAGAAAATATATCGGTTTACATTAGGTTTAAAATTTGTCAAAATACTAAAAGAATACAAAAAATTGCAAAATTTTGGAAAGTTTTTATTGAAAATAGAAAATTATATGAAATTTTGTTTGTGGACCATCAGAAACAGTTCGTTTTAAACGCGAGTTCACCTTAGCGAGTTTGTATTATCAGATTTTTTTTATTTGGAATCAAAATATCGGGACTTTTAAAGTTGTTCGTATTAGAGTTGTGAAATTTCGATACTTTTTGAGTACTCAATACTACTCAATACTTTTCAATTGAATACTCGATACTACTCAATACTTTTAACGGTTTTTTTGATTTTAAAAATAAAAATGTTACGATTATTATTTTTTTTTATTATTATAAAGAAAAATAATAACAATTCACTTACACGTGTTAAATAACTATTGTTACTTACATTTTAATAAATTTAAAACATTTTAAATAAATTAATTAAATAATTTTTCCCAAAAATTCATTACAAATTTCTTTGCTTCACAAATAGAGTTGTATTTCCAGAGTTGTATTTTTAAATTAGTATTTTTAGAGTTGTATTTTCATACGAAAAATACTCATTTCTACGGAAAATTGCATCTTTAAAAGTATTGAGTAGTACCGTTTTAGTATTGAGTACTCAAAAAAACAGGCGGTATTGAGTACTCTGTACCGAAATACTCAATACTTTTACAACTCTAGTTCGTATTAACCACAACAGTTCGTTTAATCCCTAGTTCGTCGTAAATGAGTTTTACTGTGTTATTAAAATCCGTGGATAAACAGAATTATGAAAAATTTGTAAAGTTTCATTTATTTAAAAATCAATTAGATACGTTGATGCCTCATATTTGATAGTTTTCTTACAGCTTGCGTTAAATAAGCCATCATATAGAAATCATTTGTTTCCTTTTAAAAAATCAATTATAAGCTGTCAACTTATAACCATCGGTATACAATTCTCATACACCCTGATTTTGCAATTTTAATATAAATAAAAGCTTAAAAAAATCAAAATATTAAGCAATTAGCAAAAAAGTATAAAATTTTAAAATAAAAAGGCATCCAAAGCGTTTACGTAATGTAGAACACGTACATACATATGTATATAACACTCATACGCCCTCAGTTTTTTAGATCTTCTTAATTATAGTGTTTTACGTAATTGTTCATAACTTTGACATTTTTCAATAGATTTTCTTTAAGTTTTATGTTTTTACAATAATTCGCAAAATCACAGACTTTGTCTGAAAAATATAAAACAATTGATTCATTGTTATGATAATTATAAAAAAAAAATGATTGAATAAAAAAATTAATAAATTTACATAAAAAACTTTATAAAATAAATAATATATTTAAAAATATTTTAGAAAAAAAAAGATATCGATTGACCCCGACGTGATTTGAACACGCAACCTTCTGATCTGGAGTCAGACGCGCTACCGTTGCGCCACGGAGTCCGTTGAAATTATATGTTCAATTGCCAACAACATTTCATATATTTATTTTTAGTATGAGTAGAATAGCTAAAAATACATTGTGTGTTATCATGAGAATTATAGTGTTTGTGAGTGTTGTTTACTAAAAAAAAAACAATAACTACAACAACAATAAAAACACATTTATCAGTAGCTGCCATATGAATAGTAAGTTGATTATTTACCTAGTGTCTTCAAATCAAGGTTGGTTACCGAAACGAATAACGGTAAGGGTAACGGTAACGGTATCGGATTTCGTTTGTTTAGGTAACGGTAAAGGTAACGGTATTTAAGACTGTTTCGGTAACGGTATACCGTTATCGAAACAGCAATACCGGTACGTACTGGTATTAAAAATTATGTTAAAACATATAGAAACAAGTAAAACCATGGCATATTTTTAATTTTAAGTACTGAAAATACAGATTTTAAGCTATAAATTCAATACTGGTAGTTTTAATAAGTAATATTATTATCTATAAATTTTTTTTGTAAAAAAAACTCAAGATTATAAAATTAAAAATAAAAAAATTTGTAATTTTTATATAAAATAATAAATACCGGTAAAATACCGGTAACTACCCATAAAAATAACGGTATCGGTAACGATAACGGTATTTGTAATTTTTTTTAGAGGTATCGATAATGGTAACGGTATTCAATTTGAAACGGTATTTTAGCGATAACGGTATTATAACGATAACGGTAACCAACCTTGCTTCAAATGCAATGAAATGTGCAAAGAAATTTGAAAATAACACACAAAACAACAACGAAAATAATTTTGTTGTTGCTTTGTGTGTTATTTTCAAATTTCTTTGTAAATTTCATTGCATTTGAAGACATTAGGTTAAAGCAGTGGTGTTCAGCCCATAGGACAATTGTCCCTGCTCAATTCACATGTATTCTTACGCTCTTGTTTTTAGTCGTCACTGAAACAGCGACGAATGAACATGAGTGCGGATATATGCTGATTTTTTTTTAATGTACTGAAAAAAAAAATAATAACAATGTACGACAAATATTTTATGATTATAAATACAGATTAAAGATATTTTATAAATATGTAAATACAATGAAATCACTGATATTGATTTAAAAAAATCGAAAACCTTTTGTTTTACATAGAATGAAAGAAGCCACCCTTATGTATGTATGTATTTTTTTTCTTTCATAAATTGTATTTTGTTTATTTTTACTTCTTTGAAACAGTGTAGTATTTATTTATATTTGCCGGAAGTACCTACTTCGATTTTTACACAAAAAATTTTCATATTTTTAATAAAAAATAAATGCAAACAGATTCTATTAACCCATTCAACATTTTTTACAGTGCAATTCTCATTTTCTCACCAACACAACTACATTTTTAGTTTTGAATACCACTGGGTTAAAGCCAACTGAGAGATTAAGCACAATACAAATGGAAAAGGAATCTTAAATCGTAAAAAAGTGAACAAAATAGCAACGGAAACGGAATCTCACTTTTATATTTTATATTTTTCTTCTTGACACATTCCAACGTATTGTTGTTGTTTTACATTAGTTAGAATAAAAGGCTGTGAAAGTGTTATTGTGTTATTGCTGTTTTTTATATATTTTATAAATGTATAAAGTTAAATCCTTTGATATTACTAATGCATGTGCATGACAAAATCAACCATGTTATCGTACTATACTTGTACTGTGATTGAAATTGTGTGAAAATCTGGCAGCATTAGTAAAATAATCTGAGAGTAAAAACAGGAGAATAAAGCATTAAACACATAGACGACTGCAGCTACACGACTACACGACTACAAATGCTGCTGGCTGCAATTGTAGTCGTGTAGTCAGCTACTTAATTTTTTTGAAAACGACAGCAACATGTAAACAGATAATCCTAAATATTTGACATTTTAATAAATGTTAATCTTTTTTGGTTTGTGCTTCTAAAATAATGGCTGAGGAATATTTTGTTAATTTTGTAAGATCCATTTTTTTTTACAAAACATCACAATAAAGTTATTTCCAAATATAAATTAATGAAACCTTCAAACAATTGTAAAATATAAACAGCTGTTTCTTCAGTGTTCCCAAAACGGTGATTTTCTAGTCAGAACTAGCGATTTTATTTCGCCTCTAGCGGGAAAAATTGTCCTGTTTTACATATTTTGTTATATTGTCAACACTATTTTTGTTTTGTAGCCAACAAAAATAGAAATTATCCTAAGTTGACTACAGCGGCAAAAGTAGTCGTGTAGACGTGTAGCTGTGTTGGTGTCAAAATAATCGTTTTCATATAAACGTGTGTATTTTATTTTTGACAGGCTGTAGTCGTGTAGCTGCAGTCTTCTATGTGTTTAATGCTTAAGAAATTCCGTTGAGAAAATAAAATAAGTTTTATCTCTCACGGAAATCGTTGCACGATTTTAATTGTCAAATTGTATGTACAAAAACGGGCACCTTTGCATTGTGCTTATACTCTGAATATGGAAACCAGTCCTACTAACGAATTAATTCTTTTAGTAAGAATTTTAATTTAAAATTAAATTAAAAATAACATTTAATACATTACTTTATAAGTAAAAATTATTAATAATCTCAGTTACCATGTTTCATTGTTTTAAATTAAATTAACCCTTAAATGCTCATATTTGATTTAAATTGAACAAAAATAACACAATAAAAAACTAAAACGGCATTGGAATTGTGAACTATCTGACAGATTCTAGAATGTGTATCACGAATGTGAACACCAAATTTTAAAATTAGTCCCATTTTAGAAAAAAACTAGATTTTTTCTTAAACTGAGGATAATTTTCAGTATGATTTTAAAGACTCTCTGCTTTAAGAACCATATTAATTTATTTCGATTAATTAAAGAATGTAAAAATTTCATTTAATTTTCTATTTTGTAAATCTTACAAAATCCCTTAAGGAGTGTATCGACTCTAGGAAAAATTTTGTTTTCGATTTTTTTTTTATTTTATTTGGATAGAGCACACTCTTCAGTATATGCTCAGAAAATATCAATTAAAAATTTGAAGAAATAAAATATCCAGATGTTTATTTGTAAAATATATTTTAGTCACAAAGTAATATTCTTTGCATTAAATTTGTACACAAAATTTTTTGGGAGCGTTTTTTATCATTGTCTTTATTATAAATCTTATTTCGCATAATACTGCAGAACAAAAAGGAAAAAACTACATCAAAAGATGCAAAAATTGCACGAAGTCGATTCCTCGATGGTGGGCGAAGGCACGTTATATGAGGATACTGATCGCTTTTTATATGCCATAAAAGTAATCAATGTATATAAAAAATAGAAAACAAATACAAAACAAATAAAAAAATGTACGAAACAAAAGATTTTGACCGAAATGAAATGTTTAATAAATTCTCTACTATCGTTTTTAAGACTATTTGGGTTAATATATAAAATACTCTTTTTCCGATTCTTCTCAAATTTGGTGCATATGTAGAAAACTGCGAGGTATAAATTTTGTTCACACACGTTTTTTGAAATTTTGCAGCTTTCTTAGCGTAAAATTAATTTTAAACTTTAAACGCGTTTTCCCACAACCCTGAGTTCAAAATCGGCTGCCAATGTACAGCCAAGGCTGGTTAACCGATTTCAATCCGGGTTTTTTTCTTTCATAGGCAACAAAAAATTCTAGTCCTTATCGTGGCCCTTTTTTTGAATTTTGGTCAAATAAATTTTATATCCTGAAGCAAATGTGTTTTTTCTTGCCTTTTTTGGAATTTTTAAGTTTGTGTAGCAACTTTGTTAAAAAAAATTTAATAAATAAAAATCGGGCCACGATAAGGACTAGAGCATTTATTTGGGATTAAGAATCACTTTATATTTTTATTTTCCGATAATTAATGAAGGCTGCACAGTGGTAGCCGATTTTAAATTTTTTAAAAAAAGCCAGTAATAAAGTGGCAACTCTGGCGATTTTGGCTGGGGAAATACAAAACTGATATTTTTTAAAAATACTACAATAACATGATTTTTAAATAAAAAAATAAAATATTAAAAATATTTTTTTTATTGAATTTTTGACAAGCGTTCAAATATGCCCTCTAAAATGCTGTTGTTACAGTATTTAACCCCCTTAATCGGATTTGGCAAATTTTAGCTCATGGTGATGATAGGTTCTTTTTTTATAAAATATTTTTAAATATTTTTTTTATTTTATAAAGTTTTTTATGTGAATTTATTAATTTTTTTTATTCAACTATTTTTATTATCATTGTTATAGCAACCCTACGGTAAATGGGGGGTCAATTGCCCTCAAAGTACCTATCCCGTGACTGGTTAAAGCAAGACTTGTCACAGGATTGGTACACTCAAAATATATTTTCCATAACCGATTAAGGTTTATTTGAAAAGTAATAGGTAAAGTTTATTTTCAATGGAAGAATCAATTAAAATACATTGAAACATATTGTTTAACTTTTTGTATAAGTCAATAAAAAACAAACTACAAAAAATACGTATCATCTGTAGGGATTGATATTTTCAGTCAAATGTTCCATTTTTAGAAAAAATAATTAAAATAATTTCGTTGTTTTCTGTTTTAAAACAAAAAACTCAAATATTTTTTTCTTTTTCGTTAAAATAGTTTGTTTATATACAAAATTATTTTAATTCAAATTACAAGAAATTCTTTACTCATACACACAAGCATAGCCAATAAAAATATAAACGTGTGTGTTGTTGTGTGTGTAGTGTTTTGAAAATTCAAAAAAAAAAAAAACTTTAAAATATGAAAAAGTAAACCACAAAACCGTTTTTTCTAACGTTTTGTCAGTTAAAACTTGAAGATTGTTTTAACAGGCTTTTCAATTATTTTTATTTATTTTATGCATTGTTTAAACAATGTTTGAAAATAGATAACAAAATGATTTGAATATAATGAAAAATCAGTAGTCCTCTTTTTAATCTAATATGTATTTTAGGTTGTTTTTAACCATAAAATATTGTGAGTGTATGGATTATGTTTCCAGTTGTTTTTTTAAATATAGCTAACATAAAGCAAAATCACATTTTACCTTTTAAAGACTTAAAGTACTTTTTTTATTTTTCTTATTTTTGAAAATTTCGCCTGAGGCAGTTTGACTTTTCAGATTATATATCTCGTTCCAGGACAAGACAATCATATATGAAATACACCCTTGGATATTAATTAGTATAATACTTTTGTGCTATAGGCAAAAAATCTGTAATAAATAAGTCTAAATTTGCGAAAACAAATATTTTATAAATTTTCAAAAACTGTGGACAAACAATAGTTTTATTTAAATTTTAGCGTAGACCAAAATTTTCAGCGAAGAAATCAAGGTATACATTGGAGAAAATCTATGGATCAAGAGATTTAGAATTTAAAATTTTTTAGTGAGAAACCTCTTAGATCCATAAATTTACAAATACCTGGCATTCCTACACACAAATGAAATACCTGCAGCAGATAAATGAAAAAAAAAAAAAAAATAAATAAACTCAAATGCCAAAAGCCTAAAATCTTAAGCAAAATATGGAGCTAAAAATAAAAGCAGAAAATACACTTCAAGTTAAATAATAAAAGCAATAAAAAATATAAAAATAATTTTAAGGATTTAGGGATGCTGTCACAAGGAGTGTTAAGACCGAAATAAAGAAACAATTGTCAATTTGTTTTTTCTTTAAATAGCAAAGTTACAAAATTGCAATGTTAAGCCATTTGGCAACCTGGCATAGCACGTACACAAACCAAAGCAGGACATGCATTAAGAAATACAAAAAAATAAGGTGCTAGGCATAAAATGGTCACAGAGTAAGAGTAAAAACACACACACACACATACAGTCTCATATACAAATGTATTTTGATTTTATTTACCACATACTCATATATCACGATTAACAACTAAAATTTACGAAAGTTGCTTTTTTAAAAGAATATCTTAGAATAAATACAGTTGATTATGCTAACATAAAAGACACATAGAGAATTTAAACCTGAAAGTAATGTCTGAACAGCATAAATGTTAAATTTTTACTAACAATTCTTTTTAATTCTAGTTTATTTCAAGAATTTCATACCAACACTATTTACACCATTTTAAAATGGGACAAAAAAGACCCGTAAGTTGAGCTAAAGGGTTAAAATGTTCCCTAAAAATGTTCCACGTAGTGCGTTACATAAGTTCACTGAAGACATCCTATACATAAAATGGAAGATTCACATGGTTTCCCCCTTTTTGGTCATTTCAGCGCCAATTCAGAGTAAGTACGAGATTAACCCTTAAACATATTTTAAGTTTTGACTTATTTCTGGCATTAACGTTAAATTTTCAACTTTGATCTCTTCAGAGACTTATAGTAGAATTTTATGACAAATATATTTGCGGAACATTTTAACCCTCTTACTCTTCAATTAAAGGGACTTTATTGACCCCATTTTAGAATGGAACAAAAAAGCCCCGTAAGTTGAAGAATTAGAGGGTTAAAATGTTCCTCAAAAGTATTTGTCATGAAATTCTACTATAAGTCTCTGAAAACATCAATTAAGTTGAAAACTTAACTTCAATGCCAGAAATAAGTCAAAACTTAAAATGTGTTTAAGGGTTAATCCCGTAATTAATCAGAATTGTCGCTCAAATGTCCAACAAACCTGGATTTTAGGCGGAAACCATGTGAATTTTCCATTTTAGGTATACAATGTGTTCAGTAAACTTATGTAAAACACTACGAGCAACATTTTTGTTGAACATTTTAACCCTCTAACTTTTCAACTTACGGGCCTTTTTTGTTCTTTTTTAAAAAGCGGCCAAAAAAGTCCCTTTAATTGCAGAGTTAGAGGGTTAAAATATTCCACAAAAATATACCTCGTAGTATTTTACATAAGTTCTCTGAACACATCATATACCTAAAATGGAAGATTTACATGGTTTTCCATGCCGATTCGCAATAAACATTTGAAAAACTGGGGAAACTTAAATAAAATTCCGATGTGATCTTTCAAAACGCGAACACACGCATATTTTTTTTGGTCTCTTCTCCCAAAATCAATTATCAGAATTCCGTAATTTTGGAAAAAAAAATTCGAAATTGTTGTAAAGTGTTATAAACAATGTAATATAGAAATTGGAAATGGTGTAATTTAAACACCCACTTCTCCCCAACATGCATGTATGCATGGCTGCTTCATATTCAGGTATGCATGTGTGCGCGTGCATTTGTTTTTTTTCTTCTGTCAGGCCCATGTACGAAAAACAATAACATGGCGTTAATGCAACATTGTACTAGTATGTGTGTAAACGTAAGCAAAAAATTACGTGCTATTGTTTTGTCGTAAAATGGCAGTAACGTAACGTAAACATAGACACATCGATTGCATGCAGATGAGACAATAGTAAATAATGTACCATGTTACATGTTCCGGTTTATCTTCTACTATTTGTTTTTGAGATATTTTTTTGTTGCTCTTCTATATACTGTAAGTGTGCATTCACACGATTTTCTACTTTGGAACTCTACAATGCACTAAGGGCCAGAACGTAAACAGTCGGTGTGTTCTCATTGTTGAATTTTTCAAAATGGTCTAGGGCAACAAAAACAAAAACTTTAAATACTGAAACCCTGTTAATTGCACCATTTCTTTTTGGCCCTAATCAATTTGTATCAAATCGAAAGTTTTTGACTAGAGTGTCCAAAAAACTGGCTATTATAGAAAACCGGTTTGTTAAAAAATTACTATTTTGAATAAATCGGTTTCGAATACGGGTTGGTTAGGAAAACGGGTAAAACTGGTTTCGGTTTTTTGTTAATTAAAATAAAACTATATATCTTATTATTAATATTTTTATTAATATATTTCATGTACAGTAGACGCTCGCAAATTAGAGCTTTCAGTAATTCGAACGTCCAGAAATTAGAATCAATGTTTGCAATACATTAAACGCTCTGAAATTCGAATTTAAAATTCTAATTTCTGAGCGTTCTTTTTTTTGGTTATTTGAATACACAGGAAATCCCCAATTTATTTTTATTCTGTTTGAATAAAGTAAAACTAAAAAGGGGAATCACCAAATTATATATGTTTTTCCCTATTTGTTTTTTTTTTGTCGCATTTATGTACATTTTTGGCTAGTTTATTTGTGAAATTTGATACGCGTGTACATATTATTTGGCAGTCTCTATTAAATAGTGAAAGTGTATCATTTAAAATGTTAAATAAACGTAAAATAACACTTTATCATTGGAAACGAAACGAAAAAAAACGTCCAGAAATTAGAATAATTCAGAAACTAGAATTGCCTCAAAAACAAAGCGGTTCTAATTTGCGAGCGTCTACTGTATTACACTCATGGAAATAAATTTGTACAAATGGCAGAAAAATCTAATAAAAATTCGTTGAAAAAAGCCCTGCAGAAAAAATTACTGGAACTAGCTGAATCATTATATGTAATGATGTGACTGCCAAAAATATTTTTTTTTTTCGCAAGTCTCTTTTTATACTGCCAGATGCATAAGATGATAATTTTAATTTCAGTTAAATTTTAGTTAATCTCAAATAATACTTTAGGCTGCTGAAATCACCTTAAAAAAATGAATTAGTAGATTAGAAACATTACAAATATCTTTTTACATATACAATTTTCGTACATGTGAAAAAGGTATAAATAATTTTGTATACACCCAGAAAACAGATTTGACGTTGCCAATCGAATGGTTCAGTTGCATCAAATGAATTTTTCGGTTGGAACCACCGACTTATTCCTGATACAACTGAAATGCCATTGTCACAGTTAAATTAGTTATGTCTCAATTGGTTTTCTGTTGTCACAACTTAAAAACTCGGCCATCACAACCGAACCATTGGATTGCCTACAAAAAATCGATAAAAAACAACCAAATTGTAACCCGTCTCCAATATATACACAAACTGCCTGCTCTTGAACGTAAAAACCATACGTCAGTTTGGCAACATTTACGAAAAAGGAGACACAGAGGAGATTAGAAGATAAACAAAAATCTAAATGTTTTTATGTGTCTGTGTTGATCAATTCTGAGTAAAAAAAAAACAATAACAAAAAGCTAAATAGAAAGGAAAACTATGAATTAGTTACATTGCATTCAAGGCCTTACTTGGGTGGGATGGCTAAGTGGAACCTTAGTATGTTTGTAACGTAGACATAGGCACATATTCGAATCCTACAGCCGGACGAATTGTTGAAAAATTATCATATACAGAGAAAAACTGACAATAAAATATTAACAATAATATAATTTAATGGAAAATCACTGATGAAGCCTGTCCATTAGACCGTACCACAAAAAAAAGTCCATAGAAAAAGGCAAAAATTTTTTTTGAAAATTAATATGTTAATAGTTTTTAGAGAAAAAGGTTTATTCTTCTTCTTAACCTCAAACCTACTAAATTAAAAACTGTAGTTTCGTTTATTAAAATTATATTTTAGTAAAAATAAAATGCTGTCGAAATATTCAATTTTGAAAAGATTAGTTTATAAATAGGACTTATTAAATCAAATGGTTAACCGACAAATAATAACAGGCTTTCGGTTTCTTCGAATTTAGAAATTATATGAAACCGGTAGCTTTTTTTAAATTAAAGTAATCGTCGTTTGATTACGGTTTCGGACACTGAAGGTTTGATTCACAAAAAGAGGTTAAATTTAACTATTTTTTTTTATTATTAAATTTAACTAACAAATCAATTTATTCTCTAGATTAAAACCTCATATTTCTTTCCGAAAATGCAAATAAAATATTTTAGTCTGCTGAATTATTTTTTGCCTGGAGAGTTTAAAATTCTGTCCCTGTATGCATCGTTGTTATTCAAAATAAGTTTATAGATGTTGTTTTTTGTTCCTTTAGTCTGAAGAGTTTAACTGTTTAGATTTAATGAAAATAAAGGGGAATTTTAAACGGTGAATAAAACACAAATCTTTGGTTTACTTTATAGATTCTTAGATTCGAGGGGATTATGTATTCAATAGCTAACAACAGGAAGTGACACTTTAGCGACTAGCCTATTTTCAGTTTTTATTAGAATGATCGAGCCGGTTTTAAAAACCAGTATTTTTTTGATTTCCTGGTTTCGGACTTTTTAAAATGTTCATTTTTTGAATATCGATAATCCAATTTTTTTAAACTGTAAATTTAAAATTTTTAAAAAATGGTCTTTAGTAGTAAATTTAGATAATTGTGTATTTTGTACTTTGTTAAATCACGAAAACCGCCTATTCAATAAATTTTATCATTGAAATTCCTCCAATCACGAAAATTGTTTAATTAAACATTTGTAGTTCTTTAATTGAATAATTTTCAATAAAATATTAATATAGGTACATTTGATCACGTGAATCTTCCATTCTAGGTACACACATAATAATCCATGCAAAAAATTACGAAAAAATGTCAAAATAACAAAAAATTTCGTAAAATATACGAAAAATGGTTTATATTACGAACGTTTTTGTTGTTTTGACATGAATTTCGTATTTTTGTGTATGGATTATTATGTGTGTATAGGATATGTTCAGCAGACTTATGTAAAACACTACGAGGAACATTCTAACACTACTTTTAAAGTAGTGAAAGAAATTGTTTGTTAAACATGACTTGCAATATTTTTTGCTGGCTTCTTTTAAAATGTCTTATATTTCGAAGTGTGCTGATGTTCAACAAGCCCACTTATTACAAGGCGTACTTTTTTGTCGATAATCCAAAATGTTTTAAAATTGTAATTACCAGTGCCCCAGGGAAACATAGCATCAGTTTGTTTTCCTGGAAGCCGAGTTAAATATATATCATGCTTAAATTAAAAAAAAAAATATTAAATAAATTTAAAATATATTTTTAATAAATTGCATAATACTTTTTAACCCTGGAAGGTACATATAGTGTTCTTTGATTTGTTTATATTCAAACAAATTTAAATTAAAATTTGTTTTTCGTTTTATAATAAACTTCATTCTAATTTGTATATCCTTCAAGTTAAGTAGTTAAATTAGCTTGAACCTTCTAGGGTTAAATAATTATCTAAAAACTTACATCAAAAGGGCAGGTGTGATTTAAATTTGTATATCTACTAAATAAGTCATTTAACATATTTAGTATACGGTGTCTTTTAGGTCTCTTCAAAAAATCACAAGTATCCCAAGTGGCATTAAATTTAATTGGCAGTACTGATGAAGTAAACTCTAGCTGCAATTTACAATTAATCATAGGTGTTTGTAAAAGTCTTATGATAATAGAAGCTTCCTCAACATCCTTGCTGATTTTCTTTAATTCACATAAATCAAATCGTGAGAAATTGTTGTCAATTGTTTGACATTTTAGTTCCTTAAGACGTATTAAACAATAATGCTGAAAATTATTGAAAATATATTAATGGAAATACAAAATTAAGCAGTATATGTAAAACAAATTACCATTTTAAATAAAAATACACCAATTGATAAATATATTAAAAATAATTTATCGACTGCCATGTTAGAAAATAGAATATAAACTAATCAATTTGTTATGTTACACTAAGTAATTAATTTTTTAAAACATGTGGGTGAAATGAAGCGAAGTTTCGATGTATATTGTTTTTGTAGCAATTTTGTTAAACGTTATTATCTCGATAAATGATTTACTAAAATCATCAATATTAAGCCTAAAATTATTAATATTTTAACCCTGGAAATGAGGCGTAGAAAATTAAATTTTCAACTTTGAAATTAAATTTTCAACTTTGATGTCTTCTGAGACTTATAGTAGAATTTCATGACAAATATTTTTGCGGGACGTTTTAACTCTCTACTCTTCAACTTACGGGTCTTTTTTGTCACTTTTTAAAAATGGACCAAAAGAGTCCCTTTAATTGAAGAGTTAGAGGGTTAAAATATTCCACAAAAATGTTCCCCGTGGTGTTTACATAATTTCGCCGACCCTATCTTAAAAATGAAATGGAAGATTCACAGGGTTTGCTATGCCGATTCGCAATAAACGTTTGCAAAAGGGAAAATTTTAACCTTTCAAAAACATAGAGCCAGACGTAACTTTTAAAACGCCGGTGCATGTATATTTTTTTGGTCCCCTCTGCTAGAATTTGTTTGTAAAAAACTTGTTATTTTTTTAGTGTTGTACAGTGTAATATGCATACATTTGTTGTATTTTTAATGATTTTATAAAATAAAAAAGGAAAAAAAAAAAATAATTTCAGTAACTCTTCCAAAATTTATAAAAATAAAGAATTGAGATCATATTTTGTCAAAAAAAAAAAAAATATTTTCTGTCCCCTCTGTCACATATTCAAATTGTATGCAGATGGATAACCTCATCGCAGACCTTCGCGGTAAATTTTCCATTTCATAAAGTTAAGCCTGAATTAGCCAGACGTAAACGTAGCGCTCTATAATACATTTAATTACCCAGCAAAAAAATAAAAAATAAAAAATGGAAGTCATGCTTAAAAAACAACTTCTTTCACTACTTCAAAAGTATACCTTCCCAGGAAAATTTTCTGTTCCAAAGAATCGGTTGTAGAATAGCTACTTTTCATTCACAACCCCTTCTACTGTCGATTCTAACACCGATTCTTTTTGTTTGAAATTGTCCCAAAAGCAACCCCTTCTATAGCTCCAAAGTGAAACCGGTTGCTCTAGAATCAGTTCTGAAACTAGTTCTGGAACTGATTCTACGTCACCCAGATCCCAGGAACTAGTTCCGGAACAAGTTCCAGGGAATCGGTTGCAGTGGAACCAGTTGTAGAATGGGTGTGGTTGGCTATCGATTTTCCTGGGTTAATGTATTTTTACTGATTTTTTAGAAGTATTTCTGAACAATAAAAAAAAACACTTCTTTCATTGCTTCCAAAATATCCGTTAGCATATTCTGAACAACATCCAAAAAATCACCTAAATACTGCTTCTAAAAGTGATCCTAAAAAGTGATTTTGATGCAGTATATTCCTAAATAAATGCTCACGGGTTCGAATCCCGGCGGCACCAATACTTTTTTTATTTCTTTTTTTTATATATATACCCAGGAAAATTTTCTGCTCCAAAGAATCGGTTGCACAATAGCTGCTTTTCCTCTACAACCCCTTCTATTGTCAATTCTAACACCGATTATTTTTGTTTGAAATTGTCCCAAAAGCAACCACTTCTATAGCTCCAAAGTGGAACCGGTTGCCCTAGAATCAGTTCTGGAATTAGTTCTAGAATTCATTCTACGACCGTCATACCTTCCATATGAGATCCCTGGAACTGGTTCCGGAACCAGTTCTATGGAATCGGTTGCAGTGGAACCAGTTGCAGAATTGGTCTGATTGGCAACCGATTGTAAAAAATTTTCCTGGGTACCCAGGAAAATTTTCTGTTCCAAAGAATCGGTTGTACAATAGCTACCCAGGAAAATTTACTGTTCCAAAGAATTGGTTGTACAATAGCTACTTTTCATTCACAACCCCTTCTACTGTCGATTCTAACACCGATTCTTTTTGTTTGAAATTGTCATAAAAGCAACCCCTTCTATGGCTCCAAAGTGGAACCGGTTGCCCTAGAATCAGTTCTGGAACTAGTTCTAGAACTGATTCTACGTCACACACACCTTCCATATAGGATCCCAGGAACTGGTTCCGGAACCAGTTCCATGGAATCGGTTGCAGTGGAACCAGTTGTAGAATGGGTGTGGTTGGCTACCGATTGTAAAAAATTTTCCTGGGTACTTTTCATTCACAACCCCTTCTACTGTCGATTCTAACACCAATTCTTTTTGTTTGAAATTGTCCCAAAAGCAACCCCTTCTATGGCTCCAAAGTGGAAACGGTTGCTCTAGAATCAGTTCTGGAACTAGTTATGGAACTGATTCTACGTCACCCACACCTTCCATATAGGATCCCAGGAACTGGTTCCGGAATCAGTTCCATGGAATCGGTTGCAGTGGAACCAGTTGTAGAATGGGTGTGGTTGGCTACCGATTGTAATAAATTTTCCTGGGTATATAATTAATTTGTTCAAATTAAATATTAAAGCATAATATTTCGCAATGACAAAGTGGTGTTTTTATGCCAGTCAACTTTCATATCAAAGAATAGCTCAGCGGTAGAGAGCTAGACTAGCAATCTTGGGGTCGCAAATTCGATACCTGGTGGCGGCAATAAAAAAAAAATTAAGTAAAAAAAAAACATTTTTTTGCGAAGATTTTTCTTTTTAAATCTTTAAATTGATGAAAAAGAGTTTCTTTTGCACTCATTCAAAAAGTATTGAAAAAATGTTGAAGTAGGCGTACTCCTCTCCTATGACAACTCAATGTTAAAATCGTTTAGCGTGTTTTTTAATCACCTGGATTTAGAATTTTTCATACAAAAAAATGGATTTATTAAATCCTAAAAAAGCTGGATTTAATAAATGCACAATAAAAGCACAAATATATGAAACAGCCTATTAATTTAATGTCAGAAAAAATACGAATGAAAATTAAAAGAGAAACAAAAACATTGAAAAACTAACAAATAAAAGGTTTTTATTAAATTTTTTTTTATGAAATATGTTTAGAAAAAAAACTACCTCACCAAATACATATTTTTCATCTTGGACATGGAGAAATAGCTTAAATAGAAATGGCAATATTTCACTCTACAGTAAGTAATTTAAATAAATCCAATTAGTGAATATTAAATATTGCAATGGAATTTTTCAATTGTGTAAAAATATAAATTGAAGTGATAAAACTGAAAAGGCAGAGTGTTTATCGCTGTTTTATGTAAAACATAATTATAAATTAAAAGTTAAAGTAAAATCCTTCCTCATCGATTTCGGTATTAAAAATTAGGGTGAAAGAAGTGTCGGACAGAAAAAATAGGAAGAATCTAACCCCATCTGTTAAGCACTTTTAGAAATACTTTTTGGATTTATTAAATCCAAGTGATTAGAAAAAACGGCTATTGTGTTTCTGTTAGGAAAGAAGTACATCTAGATCATTAATTGTAGTGCTTGTTCTACTGCTTTGGAATCTCTGTTTTTTTTAGCTGAGGAGTTAAAGAAGAATAGAACAATTAGTACCTTTCGTATGCATTGAACTCATAAGAAAATTAAATAAAGAGAGAAAATTCTGTTGAGAATTTTTTTCTTTGTTTACGTCCCTCCATCTTTTTATTTGATTTTATTAAAATTAAAATAAATTCATTACATATATAATTAATTACATAGCAAAATATTACATTTTAACCACTCTGTTCTAAAATACATTAAGAAATCTGCCCTGTGGCAACCCGTCTCCAATATATATGCAAGTTGCCTGCACTTGAACATAAAAACCATACGTCAGTTTGGCAACATTTGCGAAAATGGAGACATGGAGGAGATTAGAAGATAAACAAAAATATAAAAATAGAATGTCTGTATGTATCTGTGTTGATCACTTCTGAGTAAAAAAAAAAACAATAACAGAAAACTGAATAGGAAAGAAAACTATGAATTAGTTGCATTGCATTCAAGGCCTTACTAAGGTAAGATGGCTAAGCGGTCGCACCTTAATACAGTTACATTTTTAATGTAGACATAGGCATATATTCGAATCCTACAGCCGACAGGTTGTTGAAAAACTAACATATACAGAGACAAACGGACAATAAAATATAAACAATAATATAATTTTTAGAGAAAAATTTCTTGATTCTTCTTAACCCCAAACTTCTAAATTAAAATTGATAAAATGCATATTAATTACAATATTAATTGCCGCCGTCTTTATGACGTTAAAACAACACTGTACTGAATTAAAATAAATTATTTCCGATTACGTCACACCCTGTAATTCCAAGAAAAGTACTACTAGTCTGAGCTTGTTTTTCATGACCTGCAAAATTTTAAGTCTTTAACATTTAATTTAAATAAATTTAAAAATTAGTTTAGCAGTTTTATAATTTACTTTTCTACCAGGAAAAATTTTATGTAATTTTGTTGGGTGTTATTTGGGGGTTTTTTCATTGTGGATTTACTTCGTGGCTTCCCAGGGAGCCAGTGTGACATCATGATAAAAAAAATACCACAACGTTTACTGCTGTTAAAACATTCAAATTTCTTACTTATTCAAAAATTTAATAACAAAATTATAAAATTCTGTGGACTTTTTACTAAAATGCTTTTTTTTCTCTAAAATAAAACCTTTTCGTTTATACTTTTTGGAAGGTCCTTAAATTTAAAAATAACCGGTTCTTAAATCACTAAAAACTGAACACAAACACTTTTAATTCTAGGATCTTATTTTAGTTCCATAAATAAAGTCAAATTGTCTACAGAATCTCTTAAGCTACCCTTACGAAAATAAGTGTTAATATTAGCACAATATTTACCGCCCGGCAAAAATGGTGGTATATTTATTTTTTCTGCTCTCAAGCCATGCCAAGAATAATTTCCCTGGGAACAATGAAAATAAAATCAAGTTATTTCAATATTTGCAATGGAAATCTCGACATACAATACCTTTAAAATGGGACATCTCTTAGGTAAATTTCCATATTTCAAAACATTCTTAATCCAGGCCGTTACAAAATTATTGAACTGTGTACCCGCTTTTCCCAAAATATTACAAGCATTTATATCATATTTAAATAGCGGTCGATATGTATTTCCTTTAAGATTTATTCCACTCAAAATAATTTCTATCCATGGATCGTAAGGAAAATTTCGGATTATATTATAGATTACAGTTAAAGATACATGAGCTGGACTAATATCTATAGTGTGATTCTGTATGTATACGGGATTAAATGAGATTTCACTGTGCAGAAAGTACATATTTTTGGTGGTTTTCTTAAAGCAAATAGAAAGTTATGATTTATTATGAATTAAAAATTAAGAAATATTTCAGAAATTTACCCTAGTTTCATGGTTAGAAATTATAGTCACAAATATTGTGAATAATAAAACGATTTTTTTTAACACCGTCATTTAAAAAGTATTGGATATTGCTGTATTTATTAATATTAAGTTTTTTTAATTTTGCAATTTTGAAAATGATTGTTAATAGTAAGCAGTGCTTAGTCAGTATTAAGCAATTAGATAAAATAATTATAATTATTTAATTGTACAGTAGGGTGTCCCGATAGAAAAAAATTTAGGGTAATAAAGTACTTAGTGTTTGAGTAATTTTCCATTTTAATGATAAAAAAAACATATGTGAATAATATAAGTTTTTTTTAAATTCCTTATTCTTAAAGTTTTAAAGACAAATTAATTATTTCGTAGTGCAAATGTTAAAGTGCTTATGCATAATATTTTAAAAATCTTATAACACGTTTATAAAATTAACTTTGTATGAAAAATTTGTCTTATAAGTCACTTATAAATTTTAAAATTGATTATGCATATGACCCTAAATGTCTTTCTTATAACAAATTATTTTAATAATATCTGGACACTATTGTATTATATGGATCGCACAATTTCCGTGCACAGAAAAAATGTATGGCTAATTAAGCCAATAAACTGTTTAAATAATTAATAAAAACTTTCTTTACATAATGTTTTAAAAATTTATTAGCCGAAAAAAATTTTCCTTTCAAAAAGTGTTGATTTATGACTGGTTTTACCAAATCAGCCATTTCATATACAATAGTATAAAATTCCCGTCCGTTGAATTCGAAGTACTGGCTTCCGAGATAAACGCCATCTAAAAATGTAGGTTATTAAGTCGAAATTTGACACCGGCAGTGGAGTATTGGGGGTGGGTTTTATCACAGTTAAAACAAATTTGTTTCCCTCGCTTGTTCAGTTTTCGAGATATGGGGTATTCAAATTTTGTCTAAGCGTTTTCTTCTCACAAATCGCTTATTATGCCTTTCTTAAGCCATTTATTTGCTTTATTTTCAAGAAACGAGACACAAAAGCCCGTTTAACTCTACAGCGCTTAGTTTTCGAGATAAACGCGACCTAAAAATTAAGTAAAAATTTGTGACTGTACTGGGGTATTAAGGATGCAGTTTGACTTCTGGTTCAATTACTTTTTTCTCTCGCCTGGTTCCTTTTCGAGATATTGATGTTTCAAATTTTATCTAATTGATTTTTTTGTATATAAGAATTTTTTGAATTTAAGCGAATTTTTTTAAATTTTAGTGATTTTTTCAAGTTTAGTGATATTTTTAAATTTCCAGCTTATTTTCTAATTTTAATCAATTCTAACGTTTTTATAAAATTTCTAAATATTTTTTCTAATTTTATGCGAATTTCGGAGTTTGTTTTCAATTTTAGCAATTTTTTTGATTTTTATCGATTTTTTTTTTCATTTTGACAAAATTTTAAAATTTAGCGATTTTTTTATTGGGATTTTTTTTGAATTCTAGCAATTTTTTTTAGAATGGCCGATTTTTTACATTCAAGCGAGTTGTTTATATAAGCGGTTTTTATTTTTTAGAGATTTTCCTAACTTTAACAATTTTGAAAATTCTAGCAAATTTTTCTATTTTTTTTTTGATCCAAGCGTTTTTTCTGCAGCTTGTCAACTTTTCGACATATAGACCTTTTAAATTTTATGTAAGCGATTTTTAAAATTCTAGAAATTTTTGGCGACGTTTTTCAACTTTAGCGATTTTCTTAAATTTTTACGGTTATTTTAGTTCTAGAGTTTTTTTTTTAATTCAAGCGTTTTTTATAACTTCTAGCTCGTTATCGAATTTTAGCGATTTTTTTTAAACGTTTAAACGTACAAAAGGCTTGTTTTAATATTGGTTTTAATGTTTGTTGTTCTTATATTAAAATTAAAATTTTAGGGAAGAATCCTGAGGATGATATTCAAAGAATATCGAAATATTGATTTATAAGAAGAATATTTATAATAAAATTCACTGACCTCGAGCTCAAATATCTGAAGTTTTATTAAGATTTTTTTTTTATTAATTTCAACGATTTCCTATTCTAAAATTTTGTTCTAGTGATTTTTTGAATTTTGGCGATTTTTTAAATTTAAACTATTTTTTATATTAGCAATTTTTTATTTTAAGCGATTTTTCCAAATTTTGCGGTTTTTAAAATTTTAGCGGTTTTTTTTTAAATTGGGTTGAACATTTTTTCTCCGGGTTGTAACATTTTCAAGATATAGACGTTTCAAATTTTATCGAAGGAATTTTTTAAATATTAAAATTTCTTCTTTTTTTTTTAATTTTTAATTCCACAATTTTCTTGAGCGTAACAAACCTTATATATAAAAAGTTCTTTATTTTCGATATTTCGCTACTCCCATGTGTAGCATCTTCAGGAAATAACAATTAAATTGTGTAAAAATACTTTGTATATGTATCATCGATTTTTTACAGTGTAATACAAAAGTTCACTTTAAAAATGCTAATAAAGATCTTTATAAATATAAGTCACATTATGGCATTATTTTAATAACGTGATCACATTAATCAAAACAATTATTAATCAATTTTTTATAAATTTATTTTGAAAAAAGCCACAATGGAAATCTGAAAACGCTTTAAAAACATTTCTTTATGAAATTCAATCCTTAAATAAGCACTGATTTTCTAAAAACAATAATGAAAAAACTTAAGCCAACAATTCTAACAATTTTCATGATAATATTCATAATCATAAAACTTACCCAAGCGGTAAGTTTTTAATCATAGACTTTAGCCACAACCTAATTCAAAAACGTTTATGCTATTCCAGGCTCGTTATGCAAAATTTCGCAGTGTAACTAATCGTTGGAGCTCGAAATATTTTTCTAATTTTACCGCTTACACCAAAAATGGTAGTATTTTCTGTGACATGCAGCTTGTAAAACCGTTAAAAACTGGCTTCAAAGCCAATTTAGAAATTCAGATACGTTTGAGAAATTCTGAAAAATATCAAACACTATTTGCCTTCAATTTCGATATTTGTAATATGATTATTGACTACAAAGATACCATATTTAAAAAATGGTTTAAAAGTCTACTGCGTTATGGAAACTTTATGCAAAATTGTCCCGTCAATATTGGTCGTTACTATTTAAATGGCTGGAAATTGGAATCAGCATTAATACCATCGTATCTTTATGCGAGTGATTATCGTATTAAAGGTAATGGGTTCTTTGGTAAGCTCAAAGGTAAAGATCAAGATTTTGTAATAGATTTAATTTTTGATACCCTTATAACTGACAACTAAAGAATTATTAAAATTAACACCTTTGAGTTATTATGATTTAGAGTTTTCTTGAAAGGGGAGAAGAGGAAATTATATACGTGGATGGATCAACATGCAACTAGAAACTACTATATATTTGAAGTATGCTTCCACTTTATTACATTGTAAATTTTTTCTTAAACATAACCAGAGGAAAATTGACCATGCTTATAGTAGGAGAATAGTTGGGTAAATTTAAACAAAAATAAATTTGAGTGTAGTAATTTCATTTTAAATAGTAAAAAGTTTGTAAAAAATAAGCTTTAACATAGTGAAATGTTCCGCAGAAAATATCCATGGTATATACATAAGTTTGTCGACTAACTAAGTAGCGCTCTAATTAATTTTTGTTTAAATTTACCCAACTTGTAGCAGGAAACTGAAGTCCAACTATAAATACGGGTGCGTAAAAGAAAATCTTTACACACATAATGCGTTAGTTAATTACACAAAAAAAATTGTATATTAATATTGAAAATATGTTAAAACATTTTCAGAAATCATGTGTAATTTTACCATTTTTGTGCGTAAATTTACCAAATGAAATACTTTATATTCCCAAAAATAAGAAAAGTTAATAATAATAATAATTTAAAATATTCTACAAGCCTAGAAAGAATCTCTCCAGGGTATATGCTGCACGGCCATACCACAATTACTGGTTCGGCTGAAGCCACCGCAGTTAACATTACTCGGAAGCCCACGTTTGAGTAAAAAATGATCATAAAAAAAATGAATGTTTTCGAATGTCGGTCCTTACATATTTTTTTATTACTGTTAGTAGGTTAGTAAATTTACAACATTTGTGTGTAAAATTTACATTTATCAACAAAATAAAAAAAGTAAGCAAAACATGTTTAATTATAAACACATAATGCCTATAATTATATTACATATATATTATTCCCTATAAACTATTTCACTGGAATTCAAGTTGGAATCAAGTTCAATTCAAGCCCTGTTTTCCAGTTTCAATGCTTGAATACAACTTTTATTACATTTTATTTCAATAGCATACTCCAGCAAAAGGGAAACAAAAATTCAAGTTTCAAATATTTTTGTTAAAAATTCAAATGCTAGAATTTGAAATCTACTTTACTTCAAGCTAAATTTAAAGCACTTGAATTTTTAAAACCTATGTGCTTATTGGGATTGTATATGAAAGTGTGTAGAAAATAATTTTACGCATTTTTTGTTTATATTTAATAACTATGTGTTATATTAAAAAAATGTACTGTGTTTATAGTAGTGAATTTTTAAGAATTTTTTAGAGTGAAATAATGAAATTAAAGCTCTGCTGAAGATTACTCGATAGAGTGTGAAATCATGTTAAAGAAATTACCAGAAAGGCTATTAATAAGAAATTTAAACAATTCTTTGAATTGTTGACAAAACAATTTAAATCGATTTGAAATTGTTCATCAAAAGCAAATTTCAAGAGATTTTTTCCATGATTTTTTTGGAAGATTCAAAAAGTTAACAAATTTTATATTTTATATTTTTAGATCTATAAAAGAATGGACACAAAAAGTTTTAATTTTAACCATAAGAGTCCCTTGAAAAATGTATTAAAAGAAATATGTCCCTTTGCCAAAAGACCACAAAATTAATATTCTATTTTATTTAAGTTCCATAAATAAAGTTGAATTGTTTACAAAATCTTTTAAACTACCCTTACGAAAATAAGTGTTAATATTAGCACGATATTTACCGCCCGGCAAAAATGATGGTATATTTATTTTTTCTGCTCTCAAGCCATGCCAAGAATAATTTCCCTGGGAATATAGATAATAAAACCAACTTACTTCAACATTTTTACAGGAAACCTCTACATACCTTTATAACTGGGCAACTTTTAGGAAAATTTCCATATTTCAAAACATTCTTAGCCCAACCCGTTACAAAATTATTGAATTGTGTACCTTCTTTTCCCAAAATATTACAAGCATTGATATCGTATGTAAATAGAGGTCGATATATATTTCCTTTACCGTTTATTCCACTGAAAATAATTTCTATCCAAGGATCGCTGGAAAAATTTCGTACAACATTTAAGATTATATCTAAATATCCACGATCTGGACCAATAACTAAGGTATGATTTTGTATGTATAAATGATTAAATGAAACTTCACTGCATAAAAAGTAAAATTTTTTGGTGGTTTTCTTAAGGAAAATAGAAAATGATGATTTATTATGCATTAAAAATTAGGAAATATTTCAGAAATTTACCTTGGTTTCATTGTAACAAATTGTTGTTACAATTATTGTGAATATTAGAATAAATTTTGTTATCGAGAACACCATTTAAATTCTATTAGGTGCTGGCTTATGTGTTGAAATTTAAATATTTCAATTTTTTAGATGTTGAAATTGTTGTCCCAGTTAGCAATACGTAGTCATTATTAAGCAATTTGTGCAAAGAATTATAATTATTTATTTTTATGGATTGAACGGATGATAAATTTGTACATACGCAGATAGAATTTTAGGCCTTTTTAAGCCAATTAAATTTTTATTTAATTAATGAGAATTTTTTGATGTGTATACTGTATTGAAAAATTCTTTATACATACACACTAAAAAATGCTTGTACATTTGCTACTACAAAATGGTTAAATTTTTGTTTAATATAACTCATAGTGATGAAATATAAGCACAAAATAAGTAAAATTATTTTATACATACCCTACGGGAAATTTAAACAAACTGTCACCGAACTGGCCCCTTTATATGAAATAGAGTGGTCACTTTTACATGGCGTTGTCATAGGAGGGGGAAATTGACCCCTTGTGACATGTCACAAGACCAATCCTAGGACAGGTTACTGAACTCTAATCAAAAACAAAGTTCAGGGACCTGTCCTGGGATTTGTCTTGTGACATGTCACAATATGTCAATTTCCCCCTCCTATGACAACGCCATGTAAAAGTGACCTCTCTATTGCATAAAAGGGGCCAGTTCGGTGACAGTTTGTTAAAATTTCCCGTAGGGTACTTTCATATACAATAAAACACATAATATAATTATAAGCATTATGTGTTTATAATTAAAAATGTTGTGCGTTTACAATTTGAAGCTTGCATTAGGCTTGAATATAATTATAAATTGTTTTATTAATAAATTATTCAAAAAATTACTTTTTTTCTTTTATTTGTGTAAATTTACGCACAAAATTAATAAAATTACACAAATTTTTGAAATTTCCTTACACATTTTCAAAGTAAATTTACAAATTTTGGATGTAACTCATGTATATAATGTTTTTATTTACGAAGTCAAAGTAAATTTACCATATTTCTAGTAGGAGTTCAGTTTCCTATTACAAGTTGGGTAAATTTAAACAATTATTATTTAAACAACAACACAGTACAACACGAAAAAAATTAGGGTATTCTAATAATGGATTCTGGTAGGGGAGACATCGGAATTTTATTTTAGTGGGGGTTAAAATTTCCCCCTTTTTTCAAATATTAATTGTGAAACGGCATAGGAAAACATGTGAATCTTCCATTTGACGTGTAGGATGTGTTCAGCGAACTTATGTGAAACACTACGAGCAACATTTTTGTGCAACATTTTAACCCTCTAACTCTTCAACTAAAGGGACTTTTTTGGCTCCGTTTTAAAAGGGGACAAAAAGGACCATGATTTCCTATGCCGTTTCACAATTAACATTTGAAAAAAGGGGGCGGGGGAAATTTTAAACCCCCTAAAATAAAATTCCGATGTGATCTTTCAAAAAGCCGACACACGTGTATTTTTTTTGGTATCCTCTACCAGAATCTATTGTCAGAATTCCGTAATTTTGGAAAAAGTTCGAAATTGTTGTACAGTGTAATTAGAGTGTAAAAACAGCTTTTCTATACACATTTATGAAAATTTTTATCAATTTCCTACTGATTAATCGTTTTGTCATATTTAAAACAAAATTGTTATAATGACAACATGTGATTAAATAATTCATAAACACCCAGCCCTCGTATAACGCGATTTCATAAAACGCGGTTGTATAAAAATTACTCGTTTTCTTAAAACGCAAACTTTTTTCTGTAATTATACCCTGTTTTGAACAAAATGTGTGAAAAATTACTTTTTTTCATGGATGGTAACCGAAACGATGCGGTTAGATTATTTCGGTAACGGTATTTTAAGGGTATCGCTATTTCATTTATTTCGGTAACGGTATTTTAAGGAAAACGGTATTTCTGTTATTTCGGTAACAGTATTTTAGGGATAACGGTAATCAGTTGAAAGGGTTTTGAATCGATATCGGTATTTTAACGTTATTGCCTGCCAAACCTGCTTTTTTTCCTTATAACCACGGACTTTTTTTGTAATTATACCTTCTGACGGTCTTTATACTACACAATGTTTCTTTGGAAATTATTAACCGCGTTATACTAGAGAAGGGTGTATATGATCAAAATTGTTATTGAAGGCATATTGATGAATATTTTCCTAAGTATAAATACGTGTAAAAACTAATTAAATAATGTAATTATATGATAAACATTAGTCAAAGCATTTATAAATCAATTTTATAGTAATTTATTTTAAACAAGCAATAATAAAATTTTGAAAATATTGCTTCTTTTTTTTTTTTTGAAAATTAATAACTAAATAAACACCAACTTTTTAAAACCAAATATGAAAATACTTAAGTCTACAATTTTAAAAATTTTCATGATAATTTTATTAACTTACACAAAAGCCAGTCAAGCTGTAAGTTTATAATTACATTCTTTAACCATTCCCTAATTCATAAATGTTTGTCCTATTTCAGGCTCGTTATGCAAAATTTCGCAATGTCACTAATCGTTGGAGCCCGAAATATTTTTCTAATTTTACCGCCTTCACAGAAAATGATAGTATTTCTTGTGATATGTATATTATAAAACCTTTGGAAACTAATATCAAAGCCAATATAGAATTTCAGTTACGTTTGAGGGATTCTAAAAAATATCAAACCCTATTAGCCTACAATTTGAATCCTTGTAATATGATTATTGATTATAAAGAAACCATATTTAAGAAATGGTTTAAAAGCCTATTACGTTATGGTAACTTTATGCAGAACTGTCCCGTCAATATTGGCCATTATTATTTAAATGGTTGGAAAGTAGAATCATCATTGACACCATCATATCTATATCCGGGTGATTATCGTATTAACTATTATGTTTTTTTTTGGTAAATTCAAAAGTAAATATCAAGATTTTGTAATATATTTAAGTATTGATACTGTTATAACTGATGGTTGAAGAAGTTCACTGAACATATCCTATACCTAAAATGAAAGATTCCCATGGTTTGCCCCTAAAATCCACGTTTATTGGGCATTTGAGCGGCAATTCTGAATAAGTACGAGATTAACCCTTAAGCATATTTTAAGATTTGACTTATTTCTGGCATTGAAGGTAAATTTTCAACTTTGATGTTTTCAGAGACTTAAAGTAGAATTTTATGACAAATATTTTTTGGGAACATTTTAACCCTCTAACTCTTCAACTTACGGGGCTTTTTTGTCCCTTTCTAAAAAGGGGTCAAAAAAGTACCCTTAATTGAAGTGTAAGAGGGTTAAAATGTTCGGTAGAAATATTTGTCATGAAATTCTACATAAGTCTCTGAAGACATCAAAGTTGAAAATTGAACTTCAATGCCAGAAATAAGTCAAAACTTAAAATGTGTTTAAGGGTTAATCTCGTACTTATTCAGAATTGCCGCTCAAAAGCCCAATAAACGTGGATTTTAGGGGAAAACCATGTGAATCTTTCATTTTAGGTATAGGATATGTTCAGTGAACTTATGTAAAATGCTACGAGGAATATTTTTATGGAACATTTTAACCCTATAACTCTTTCACTTACGGGTCTTTTTTGTCCCTTTTTAAAAAGTGGGCAAAAAAGTTCCTTTAATTGAAGAGTTAGATGGTTAAAATGTTCCACAAAAACATTCCTCATAGTATTCTACATAAGTTTGCTGAACACATCCTATACCTAAAATGGAAGATTAACATGGTTTCCCATGCTGTTTCACAATAAACATTTGAAAAAGGGGGAGATTTTAACTGCCCTAAAATAAAATTCCTATGTGATCTTTCAAAACGCCGCCACACGTGTATTTTTTTTGACTCCTCTACCAGAATCCATTATCAGAACATGGTAGTTTTCTTTCATGTTGAACTGTGTAATTTCAAATTAACAATCTTTGTAGATGTTAAGGGGTCGATAAAGAATTGAACTAAAAGGTTCTCAAATGTAGGCACGAAATGGCGCCCAACATAACGTAAATAGTTTTAATTATTCAAACAAATTGTTCTGAAAGAGTGGACTGCTAACTATGTTTTGCTGAATGTTTTCACTTCACTTTTAACCATGTTTTCAACAATATTTAAATTTAAAATTTAAATTAAGTTTTTGACAGCGTTTTTAATTTACTCTTCTAAAAGTAATAACTCCCTAAAAGTATTTAAATACATTTTAAATTAATCATCGATAAAACGAATTTAATCTTTTTTCTTTTATCTATTGTCGAAAGTTTTGTTTCTCTAATATATAACACAATTTTATCTTAGAACAACAATATATACTTCTTCTTAAGTTTAAATACTTCTGTCAATTTCTTTTAGATTATCATGTATTTCATAAACAATTCTTTAAAAATTGTTTGTTTATTCTTTTCCTAAAAGCATTACACCACTAAAATAAAACTGCCTCAAAAATAAATGAAAAAAGTTAACTTTTACAAGGTTCCAAAGTAAAAAAAAAGAGTTGTAATAATATTTGCAAAACTATTTACATTTGAGTGGTTCCAAGTACTGCAAAAATAAATAAACAACCAAATCCTTTAGTAGTTGAAGAAGGGCATACAATTTTAAGACGAACAAAGAAAACACAACAACTATCATGTGAATTTATATTGGAATTTGTTCGACAGTAAGCATGCACAATGTGCATTGCACATGCATGCTATTGCATAAAATGAATATAATAAAACTTTTATTTACGCGAAATAAGAAAAGTTTTTTCTTTCTTTCTAAAGTGGAAAAATTAAACTTGTTTTTTTTTTTTTTTTTTTTTTTAGGCAAACAAATTGGGGAAGACGCAAAAGTTAGTTTTTTTTGTATTTTTCCTGAAATTGTAGCGAAATTTAACTTTCTGTTAAGTGTTATTAAATATTTGATGAGTTTTTGTTTTATTTTTTATTTTACAAAATCTCTTTAGCTTAATCATGTTATTTTAACAATTTTATACAAATTAATATGATTATGTCATTTCTATGACAGTTTGTTAACTATAAATTTTGTATATACAACTTGTATAAAACTTAAATGCTTACGCATGCAGTTAATTTTCTGCTAATCAAAAAAACAGGCAAAAATAATATTATTGTGTTACGCTTAAATGAGTGACAGTGTTCTATAAGCATTTTCTACATCAAAAGAAGAAGATGGGGAATTACATGCCTCACTTTATTAGATGTCCTGTCGTTTATGAACCAATAGTTTTTTTTGTCTATTTAAAAACTCTGCAAAGCATTTCTAAAATTTTATCTTCTAAAATAAATCAGTTGAGAAAAGTCTTACATGGAAAGAAAAATTGTAAAATCAGTTCACATTTGACCTGCCCATAGCCTTCTTATATATTTTCATAATATTTTGGGCCACTAAATACTAATACTAATATAGAATCGCTCTTACTGTTTTTATAATATGGCAACCATGTTAGTGTTTTAACATTCTTTTTAAAATCAGAAAAGCAACTTCAAGATTAACGATTGCCTAACACTGCTTTAATCATTACACAGGGCGACAAAACATGTCATCCTAAATGGCTCCAATGCAAAATTAAAGTATGCTATCAGTTGTACAAAAACTTCTAACGCCCATTAAGACAACCCCAGCAAAAAATACTGCTTGCTTGGAAGCAGGTTCGTCAGGGAAAGAAAATAGTGTAGTTCTTGCATTATTGCTGATATAAGGCATGATTTTTGTTCGAGATACCTCGCGTGAAAGCACTTGTTTCGATATCCGATATGCGCTTCTATCATAGCTCCAAATAATGGCATGAAATCACAGCTATTAGCTAGTAAATTCGGTTATCATTGTCATTTTTTCATGCTTTGTTAGAGCGATAAAGTGTGGTAAACAAAACTGTATTGCCTTTTTAACACAGTACTGCAAGCTATAAATCCTCAGAAGCAGTAAACGAAGCAGAAAAGAAGCACTAATCATTTTTACCGCTTCCGAATTTCTGCTGGGATGTCCTGTTTGCTACTAACTGGGACTTTAACTGACACTTTTGTTGTTGTTTACCACACAAATTTTAAATTTAACTTTAGGTTAAATTTTAACGGTACATTGTGTTATCCGGCCTGAGGCTTTTTTAAAGTTAACTACGATTTCATTTTATAGCGTTCTGTCTATTTTAATAATGACTGCGCGATAAAATACAAGAAATGTTTGTTTTTTTTTTTTAATAGAAGCAATACTTAGGAAATTCTTCCTATTAATTAACGTGTTGCTTCCTTTGGAAAGGGGATAGAGAAGAACTGAAAGGTGGTGAAAGATGAAGGGCTTCAAATCTGGCAACACTGTAATTGCGCGAAATGTTGAATTTTAGAACAGTTGTTGCGCGCCATCTGATGGTGAGTTGGCGAACTTTGTTGAAGCTTTTTAGTTCATAGCCCTGGTATATTATTTTACTTCGGTGGGGTTAAGTGCTATGGGAACACCGAAGGAGGACGCTGCGTTATGTATGAGGGATAAAAAAAACTCATACATATTACTATTTTTCATAAATTGATGTTGCCTTGGTTGGGGCTCGAACCCGCAACCTCGCGTGTAACAGTCCAACGCGCTAACCATCACACCACAGCGCCCACTATTATTTTTAATCGATATTTTTTGTTTCTCTCTTCAGTAGTTTAGTGTTAGGATTTATGCGGTCTAGGGAGGGCAACTTCCATTGCAGTTTTCTTCTCATATGCACTTAATACAATACCCCTGAATACTGTCATTAATAAGCGCCGACGCCCTCCTTTGTACACGCTCCAAAATATCCAAAATATACTTTGAAACCCCTGCCCATAATAGTAAGGAGATCAGAAGAAGTGAAGTAGGTCTTACACCGGTTAAGAAAGCCAACAAACTTGAATGCTTCTTTCGACACATGAATGACGTGATCCTTCCCACGGACATCACACTGGATTCTTATGCCCAGAACATAAAGAGCTTCAGATTCCTCAATATTGCGACCACCCATGTATGCAGATGACATTGATAACTCCGCGGTCCTATGGGTCAGCAAACAATATTGGGTCTTACGTGGATTAAAATCGACTCTATTCGCGCGACCCCACTCAGAGATTGTAACTAGGTCTTTATTGAGTGTGTCATTTATAATCTGCCTCTTGCCCCCAGTCTCCACAAGGCTTGGCCTTTGATTGAAGAAATATGAATGGCAAATGGTGCTGTCATCTGCAAAAGAGTAGATAGGATTGGAAGTTTGACAGAGAAAGTCAATCAGAAAAAGAGAAATAGAAAAGGAGAAAGAACCCTTGCGGTACCCCTGCATTCAACTGAAGCTCATTAGATGAGACCCCATCTATAACAACTCTTATAGTACGATCCCTGAGAAAACTCGATTTGAATCGAGAGAAGTCATCACCGACACCTAAATGAGTTTTAACACGAGTGCTTTTTGACAAAGACGATCAAACGCCTTGGAAATATCCAGCGCAACCACTTTGCTTTCACCAAATCCGTGAATTGACCGACTCCAACGCTCCGAAAGAAACGCCATCAGGTCTCCCGTAGAACGATTTCTACGAAAGCCATATTGTCGATCATAAAGAAGCAAATTGGACTCAAGTTAATTAGCAAGATGGCAGTTAACCATGCTCTCCATGACCTTCGAGAGAGCAGGAGGACGATAATTTTCAGAGTTGGTAGCCGCACCTCTTTTGCGGATTGGCTGGACATTGGCAACCTTCCAGCACGATGGAAAGATACTCATGAGATATGATGTGCTAAAGAGGGTTGCCATTGGACGCAATAGCGTCGAAGAGCACTGTTTCAGTACCAGAGCTGGTAGACCATCCGGGCCCCCTGACTTATTTACGTCGAGATTCGCAAGAACCCTTTTAACGGCTCGAGGACGAAAAAGAATCTTAGGCATAGTATGTGATACACTTTCGAGCACGGGCAGTGGTTGATCGCTTTCCGGCAGAAAGGAATTTTCCGCGAACAGTGCAGCCAGCAGGTTGGCTTTATCAACCGGGTCCGTGAATATTAAGCCATCCTTTATAAGAGTTGGGATAGAGGAACTAGCATTAAAGCTTACTCTTTTAACAAATGACCAAAAGAGCAGCAAGAACTTTAGTGAGTAGACGCTGTTCGTGCAGAAGCTTTCCACGTCTTAGTACTTTGGCACGTCCTCGCCTGCTTGCGCAGCATGTCAGCATTGATGTTATTATTCGAACGCCAATTACTGAATGCTTCCTCTCTGGATCTGACTGCATTTCTGCAAACCAACTCTTATGTTTGGACTTAACCGAAATGTATTTTGAGGGAATAAAATGTAATTTGAGGAAATAAAATTTCATTCCAAGCAAAATCACGCGTTCTACCATTTTCGAAGCGGTATCAACATAGTCACCCAAGAGACTAGTTTCCAGTTCATTTGCCGTTAAGTTCGACCCAACGAGCGTTTTAATAAATTATAATTAAAATAGCGGTATAAGATGGGGATACAATCAACATAAACAGAGCTTGAAATATACTGATATCTGCCTTTTGTCGCACATTTATCGCCACATGACTGTCAAATTCAAAGTCCTTGTTTTCGGGTTAAAAATAATATAAAGAACAGGAAGGTAATGTGGTACAAAACCCTAAACAACCCGAATTTCGAATACAGGCTGGAAGAAGTTAGTACAATTTTTAACCTTGGCAGGATAATAACAGTGCGTTATGGTGTAATGGTTGGCGCTTTGGACTGTTACACATAAGATTGGGGGTTCGATCCCCAATAACGGTAGCATTTAATTAGAAAAATAATATAAATGAGTTTTCTATCCCTCATATACCCATCGAAGTAAAATAACATAAAAGGGATGTGAACTAAAAAGCTTCAACAAAGTTCATTAACTCTCTATCAAATGGCGCGTAACAACTGTTTTAAAATTAAACATCTCGCGCAATTTCAGTGTTGCCATATTTGAAGCCGAATTTTACTACCTTTTATCTCTTCTCTAACCCCTTTCCCAAGAAAGTAACACGTTAATTAATAGGAAAAATTTCCTGAATGTTGCTTCTTATAAAAAAAACTCCGCTTTTTCCTGTATACGAGAAATAATTCTTTAAAGAAATTATTTTAGCGAGACTCCTTATTTGTGGCACAGTGTTATTATTTGCAACCGATACTCATAAAAAGTATGAGTTAAATTTTTAAACACATTGTTTATTAATTATACTAATTAAGATTTACTTTTGATTTTTCATATAGCATTCAAATAAGAATCGTTACATATACCCTTTCCATTTATACAATCGTTTTAAACAATACATTTTGGCATATTTTCTTTTTTGTTTTTCATCTCTAACGAGTCCATCACTTGTTATGTACGCTTAAGTTTCCTCATAAGAGGGGTTGAACAACAATTTTTGTTACAAATTAATTGTTGTTCATTGGTTCGTTTAAAATGCTGATTCAGTATTCATCATTATTGAAGATTAATATACCGTTGCAATGTCTGTGACAGCCATTCAATATATGAGATGGTGTATCATCAGCAAGAATCATTATTATCATCATCAACAGCAGTATCAGCAGTAGAATCATCATCATCATCATTGGCCTTAACATCATCAACAACAGCAACATCTAAAGTACAGCAGCAGCAGCAGCATGAACACCATATAACATTTGATGACCTTTTAAAATTGTCAGTTTAACTTGAAACAAAATATCATCATCAGCATCATCATCTATCCAATAAATGTCTATGGAAAGGACATTTAAAGTTATGATTATGTGATTCAGGTGAAATTTATTAAGCCTTTTATTTTGAATGTGTTTAGCTAATAAAATTTATCACTGGTTTAAAGAAAAGCAACAGAAAAGAACTCTACCATAGAAATTATGATTTTAGTTATTTGATCAAATAGTAATAGAAATATTAAATTTAATACTGTGCTAAATAAGTTTAAATATTAAGAAGTTTAATGTCAGTAATAAATATAACATCTTGCAATTAAATCTATTGTAATTACAGTTAAATTTTTATTAAAACAATAGAACTGTTTTTTTAACCATGTTCATTCTTATTTAAACAGATAAATTAGAATCCTATTGAGGAAATGGTGTGAGTATTGGTATGGTATTTTATTTTTGAAAATAAAAAATATTATAAGCATTGTATTTTGTAGTCAGATGGGAACGTTTCCATCTTATATTTCAATAAGATGAAGAAAACTTCTTCAGGGCAGATATTTCTATTCATGATACCTAAATTTGATGAAATTTATACATCTGATGGTAAAAAGTCTAAGATTTCAAGAATTAATAGGATAAAAATACAGCCCCAAATAACGCTTTTCTTTGGCTTTTACATTGATTTTATATTGATTTTATGTTGATGTTTGTTATAACCGAAAATACTGGACCTAGACCACCCAAATAGTATACGAGTCGATTCAGAATCACTTTCTGAGTCAATTTAGCTATGTTTCTTCATCCCTCCCTCCATCTGTCTCTATATTCTTGTACTAAAAGTCTCAATTCAAAAGATAAATTGACGAAATTTGGTACTACCTAACAAAAAAAGGGATGCCAAAGCAGTAGAAAAAGCGTTACAATTTATGATCTAGATGTACTCCTTTTTTATAGAAACCCAGATGATTTTAATATTGAGGTATCATAGGAGGGAAGTACTCCCACTTTAACATTTTTTTCAGTACCTTTTAAACGAATGTAAAATTATATTTTTTTATTGACGCCACTGGGTATCGAACTTGCGACCTCACGATTACTAGTCTAGCTCTCAACCGCTGAGCTTTGATGTGACAGTTGACTGGCATAAAAATGCCAGTTTGACATGGCGAGATATTGAGTCTTATAGTGCATTTGGACAGAGAAACTACTTGATTACAGTTAATCGAACTTTATAATCTTCATCGTTTACTCAGTATAAAGTAACAAGTTGGCGCCGATAGCGATCCTGTACATGATGGACAAGGCAAATGTCGGCTTTACATCATTTGTGTAGTCAATGTTAATAGTTATTTTTAACCATAACTTTAGTTGTTTTCTGTGTATAAATATAAATATATAACTACTGCTGACAGTTGTTTGAAAAATTAACTAACTAAAAATGTTGAAATGTGGTAAGAGTTATTTTGGATCTAGTGAAGTATTGTTTTTTCAAACGCGTCATATAGACCAACTGCAATTAATATTCAAATTAATATGCATTTTTAGTAATTCTAATTTTAAGAAGAAGAATAAACATTTTTTTCAAAAGTTATAAACACATTAATTTGCAAATCAGACTAGATCTAGTTTATGCCTTTTTTCTATGGACAGTAGACCGTACCTCAAAAAAAAAGTTCGCCGTACACCCTCCAATATGAAGTATTTTTGCAAGGCAATTTCGAACGTAGGGGTCGCTTTTTTAAATTTTTGTTAAAGCTTCGGCATTTGAAGTCGGATTTTAAAGTGTGATATATTGATTTTTTTGCCTCGAGGAGACCAGTGTTTTGCTATAAAGAAAAAATCCAACGAAAAAATATTTAAAAAGGCGACCCCTAAGTTCGGCAACCAATATATAAAAAAATTTCTACTGGGTTTATCGAAAAACTTTATTAACAAAAGTTTAATGATTTTTTGGGAGCTTTAATTTTCTGACATTAGGGTGGTACATTAGGGTGGTAGCAACTGGGATCTGGTGGGTAACTACTAGAACCGGATACTTGAGGTCAATAGCCCTTAGAGCCCAACACTGGTATCCTCGAGAGAAAAACATCAATGTATCATACTTTAAGATCCGACTGTAAATGCCAAAGATATAACGAAAAATGTTAAATGGCGACCCCTACGTTCGGCAAAAACAAAAATAAAATTTTTTTAAAGCCTCCTTGCAAAAATACTTCATATTGGAGGGTGTACGGCGCACTTTTTTTGCCTTTAAGGTGGTACGCTCTAATGGACAGGCTTCATCAGTGATTTTCCATTAAATTGTATTATTGTGTATATTTTATTGTCAGATTGTCTCTATATGATAATTTTTTCAACAACCCGTCGGCTGTAGGAATAGAACCCATGCATTCCTACATTCCAAACGTAACTATACTAGAGTTCGACAGCTTAGCCATCTAACCCACGTATGCAGCTAATTCATAGTTTTTTTCCTATTCATCTTTCTATTATTGTTTTTATTTACAGAAGTGATCAAACAGACACATACAAACATTCTACTTTAGCTTCTTTTTGTTATCTTCTTATCTCCTCTGTGTCACCTTTTAAGCAAATTTGGATAGTTGTTTGGTTTCTTCAGTAAATAACTGTAAAAAAAGATATTATATGTGCGTTAAAGTAAATTAATTTTTGGTTGTTAATTTATTATTTTTTTTTATAATTTTGTTAGAAAAAAATCTTTAATCAATAAAAAAGAAAATCCCAGATTACAAGCAATAAAATCGGTCATTGTTAGGTTTTTTTTTTGGATTTGAGTGTTACAATTAGTCACACCCTTAGGTTTTTTTTAAGTATACAATTTTAGGCAATTTATCAAAAATATTTTAAATATTTTTGTAAAAAAATGTTTCTTAAGTAAGTTATGTTCAATCAATTAATTAATAAAAAAAAAAATTCTTCAGTAATTTTCGCAGAAAACTTGGTAAAACGATAAAATGTTTTTGCACAATTTATGTGAAAAAATTTCGCGTGGTTTCTGTTTACCTAAAATATTTAACTAAGTTCCATTTCAATGTGATGGGGTTGTTTTTCATAATAGAACTAACATTTTAAATAAATCTATAAATTATTGAATTAGTAACTTAGGTAATTTTATGAATATATAAAATAATACGCGCTTCTTTTATAATTCTTACAAAAAAAAGTAATAATTGTATTATTAAAATATTTATGAAAAATTTGAATTTATTTTATTTCACAACTATTTGAAATCTAATTTAATAAATATATTTTTTTGTGTGAAAATTCTCTGAGTCATTTTCCTCTGAAAATTCTCTGAATGCCTTTGATATCTAATTGCTTTTTAAATAATAAATTTATCAGATTACATAGTTATTATGCATAAGAATGTAAAACTTTTACACTAGAATTCTTAAAATGAAAAAATTTTTCGTATTATTATTTATAAAAATTTGTGGCGATTTTTTTAAGGCAATACTGATATAAAACGTGAAAAGTGATGTAAATCGCTAAATTTTTGCACATATACACTTTTTTTTTTTTTTTTTTTTTTTTAAAGAGAAGCAACACTCAGCAAATTCTTCCTATTAATTAACTTGTTGCTTCCTTTGGAAAGGGGATAGAGAGGAAGTGAAAGGTGGTGAAAGATGAAGGGCTTTAAATATGGCAACACTGTAATTGCGCGAGATGTTGAAGATGTTGAATTTTAGAACAGTTGTTGCGCGCCATCTGATGGTGAGTTGCTATTCACATAAGTGTGCTAGTGAAGGAAGAAAATGCTTGCGAAAAAAATTATTAGGAAAAGTAAAAACTAATTAATTAAAATTCTTCACTTTTTTAATCCTTAATAATATTTTATCTCATGACTTACTTTTTATTTTTATCTTCTGTCATTCTAGGCTTGTGAAACAAAAATCGAAAAATGGTAAGTAATAATTTCATAAATTTTATTTGTATATTATTAAAACAATTTAGTTTTTTGTTTATTTAGTTAGAATATTCTTCCATCTCAAGTCCAAATTCTAATATGACATTGTCATATTAGACCTTTATTTGTTGTTTCAAAACTAACGCAATAACTTTCTACAACAAAATAAAAACTAATGGTGCTAATTTTAATTTTCAAAAACTAAATTTATGTACAGTGAAAATTTGATAAATTTGTTGTTTAAATAGAGTTGGTTTTTATTTAAACCGTGTGTGCAGCAGATATCAGTTTGTAATTTTGACAACTTATGCACTTGATTTTACAATACAGGCTATTATTTTATATTAGTCATTTTGACCATTTTTGGTAGTTGTTTCTACTACATTTTAGTTGTTTTTTTTAATAGTTAAAAATGAGTACAATATTAGTAATTTTTATGAAAAATATAGTTATCGTCTTTTTAATTACATTTGTAGTTATTTTAACTGTCATTTTTAGTCATTTGTGCCTACATACTAGAAATTAATCAAGATATCACCTCAAAACTTCTCACAAATATGGACCAGCAATAAATATATGTATGTTTGAGAAAATTTAAAGAACGTGCATTTTCAGATATAGAAATTTAAACTCAAACCTCCATAAAATTACATTTGACACTTTCATAGAAAAAATCGATATGCATATTAGGGTGGATCGATTTAGCAATCGATATTGTGCCATCGATTTTTCGATAGCTTTTGGCATGAGGGAAAAAAAGTTCCACTACGACATATCAAAAAATCATTTTCGAGGCGCCAAATTTTTTTACTTTTTCTCAACTTATATTTTTAAGGTTTTGTTAGTAGGTAATAAAAAAAATCAGCTGATTTAATTTTTTTAAATATTACCTTGCCAAGATAAAATTGTACACTAAACCAAAGGCGATAGAATTTTTTTCAATGATTTTCTTGAGCTTTTGGACGAGTTTTTCTCGAAAAATCTTTTTTTTTTCACGCGTTAATTTTTAAGGTTTTTTTTAGTAGTTAAAAAAAAATTTGCCGATTTCAAATTTTATAAATATATCCTATCCAAAGTAAAATTGTACGCTTAAAACGATAGCGATATCATTTTTTAGAAAAAAAAATGTTTTTTTTTTTGGGTTTTTAGACGAGTTTTTGTCGAAATTTGGGCGCTTCCAAAATGATTTTTTTGATATGTCGTAGTGGAACTTTTTTTTCCTCATGCCAAAAGCTATCGAAAAATCGATTGCACAATATCAATTTTTGTCCTTAAAAATCGGACTACCCTAATGCATATAGATTTAAAGGGTACAATCTGGGTTCCCACATTTAGAAATCTATGTACCGAAATTTATGCAACGTTGAGCTCCTGTAGTGCACGACAGTTGTTGTGAGTTTCATTGAAAATGGAGACGGTAAAATTGAGTTGGCATAGTTTCACCCCAATTTTAATTTCTCTCTTTAGTTATTTAACCCACTAAAGCGAACTTATATTTCAAATCAAGTCCTATATGATTTGATTAATATTTCAATAATTCTCAACAGCAATCATTCCCTTTTAAAAAATCTCGAGATAATCATATGCGGAAGTTAAAAACTTGTTACAGCAGCAAAACTCACAAAAAATCATAGAAAGTTTTAGGATTTTTCATTACACAGAAAAATTGTTACTTTACTTGAATGAAAAGGAAAACCAAATGACTTGTTAGTTTAAAATAAAAATCTTTTTTTTTAACATTTTCCCAAAAAGAAACACTCATTTACACACATACGTACACCAAATAAAAGGAAGTGTAAGAACAATTCTTTTATTTTCCTAAAAGAAGTATATAAAATGCAAAGTTACCACAACTGAGTTTTGATGATGTTGGAATAATGAAGAGACAAAACTTTTGTGAAGGCTTGTAATTTTTTCCCAATCTTGTTTTTTTTGGTAATTTTATTTTTTGTTAGTAGGCGACAGCTTGGTGGTTTTAAAGTAAAAGAAAACGACATGACAAAATATACACCAAAAATATAAAAAAAGTTGTTAGAAAAGTTTGTCTTATTGTTATAATATAAATTAAATATAAAAAATGTTGCTTGAAATATATATAAAGGATTTAATATTGTGTTCATTTGAAATACTCTATTAACAATATAAAGAAATCTGAAGAAGAAAATTAAGCTTACTAAAATTTTGACATAATTATTATTCCAACTATGCTATTGGAAACTATTTCTTAAGAAAAAACCAAAATTTGGTAAATAGTTAAATTTTCTTCACATTTCTACAGCCAAAAAATAGATTCGTGGGTTTAAACAACCGAATTTGTTTTTAATCGACTGGTTTAGTTAGCATTAACCAAATTTTTTAATTGTGAAGGAAAAAAATGGTACACTCAAAAAAAAAGTTTATAAAGTCAGCAAAAAATGTTGCTGTGTCAGCAAATATTTAGTCAGGAGCGTGCTTGCAAAAAAGTTGGTAACTTCAGCAAAAGGTTTGCTGAAAATCAGCGGGCTGATTTTTACCAAAAAAATAGTAATCTTCAGCAAAAGTTTTGCTAACACTTAGTCGACTGCAAATGAAAAAAATCCTTGCTAAAATCACTAAACTTTTTGCTGAATATTAGTAGACTGAAAAAAACTCAAAAAACTTGTAGCGAAATTTTACTTTAGTTAATTTACTTGCTGAAAATTTAAATATAAAATATGTGTAGAGTTGTTTTACTTTTTTTGTCATTTCCGTTTCCAGACAAGCCGCGACATCTACATCTAGTCCATCTGTTTGTCGTCCACGCTATGAATGCTGTTATCAGCACAATTTTTGTAGCAAAATAAATTAGTAAAACATTAGTTCAAAATTAGTTTAGTGCTAAAAAAATATAACTAAATTTTTTGCTGAAAACGGAATTTCAGCAAAAAAATTGCTGAAAACTAGTACACTTGATATACCAGACGTTTTACTAATTTTTCTACTAACTTATTTTTTTGAGTGTAGAAATAAAAACTATGAAAAAAGTCGCTGAAATTAAAAAAATCGCTAAATATAAAAACCGTTAGAACTAACTAAATCGTTACAATAAAAAAAAAACTAAACTTAAAATATAAAAAAAAAGATCACAAAAAAATGAAAACGAGTCGCAAGAGTGGTGAAAAATTTCAAAAATTATAAAAAACTACTATAAATCAAAAAAAAAAAAAAAAAAAAAAACAATCTCTAAAATTAAAAAAGCTAATTTAAAAAAATCGCTTAAATTACAAAACGCTAACACAACACAGCTAGAGGAGAAATGTTTGCCATAATGGTAAAAAATTTTAGTCGCCCATATCTCGAAAACTAAGATCGCATATTTCTCGAAATGGAGAGATAAAAGGGCTTTTATTTGAAATATCATCCGAGAATTGAATGAGATAAGTGAAATTAAAAACTGTCCGTTAAAATTAAAAACAAAAATCGCCTAAAGAAAATTTGAATCGTCCTTATCTTGTAAAAAAAAATTATAATAATAATAACATTTACATTTGTTCTACAAATGAATATTACTTCAACTTAAAATACGTAGTTCTCTGAGTGTAGATTATAATATCGCTTTTTTATCGAAAGCTAAGTACATCGGCTCCATTTTGAAAACTTAGTGAGATGAGTGGAATGTAATATCGGTTTGGAGCCAAGGAAGTAACCTAAAACCACTGTTAAAACCTCCTAAATAAAACTTAATTGTTAGCCACTTTTCCAAATTCGGCGATTTTTTAATCAAAGCGATTTTTGTACATTCTACAGTAGTGCTGGTAAAAATATGAGTAGTGGGTATCGAGTATTTGTCTTTTTTTTGGGTACTCAATACTTAAAACTACTACTCGATATTTTCAGAGTTGCATTTTAGACAGACAAAATATATAAAAATGTGACTCAGCTATAATATTAACACAAAAATTTGACTCCGCTAAAATATTTATCACAAAACTACAACTCTGCTAAAAGAAAAAATCAGTAGTAAAATAATTAAAAGTATATGTTAAATAATAATATAATTTAAAAAACTATGAAAAATGCAACGAATAGTTGGTGAAAAAGTTTAAAAATATATTTATAATCTTAAATATTGAATTAAAGTAAACATTTTCAAAGAATTTTACTAAAAAAATTTAAAAATTTCAAATTTAAAACCCGGTAAAAGAATTGAGTAGTATCGAGTATCCAAATCAAAAATATCGAGTAGTATCGAGTATTCGAAAGTAACCGAATTTACCAGCACTATTCTACAGGTTTTAGTCTTTTTCAACGGTATTTTAAATTCTCGAGTTTTAGCGATTTTTTATAATTTTAATATCTGTTTTTAATTTTAATAATTTTTATAAATTTCCGCGAATTTTAAAATTTGTTTTTTTTTTTTAAATTTGATGATTTTTTTTTAATTTTAGCAATTTTTTTAATTTTACCAATTTTCTTTCATTTTGGCGTTTTTTAAATTGAGGTATATATTTAATCCTTTAATTCCCAGTGGAACATAGGGCCGCAAGGTTTCAGTAATCATTTCAATTTCGGGGAGAATAAGTGATTGGCCTATAGCTCTCCTAGGCTGGTGCTGGGGCTGCCAGCTAAGCCACCAGCCTGGCTTGGTGAAAGTCAGTAGCAAACTTAGCAAAAATGCCTACTTCCCGAGACGTCACTTTATTTTCCCTAAGTGACCATTCGGACATGCTACAGACCGTCGCTCGAATTCGCTTCCATCTCAACAGAGGTGGTCCCCAGGGAGTACCACGAGGAGGCCACTGCCGTAGCAATGGGATCAGCACGCTGACCTACGAGTCGACTTGGAGTGACTTACTAAGGATAGTGGGAACACTTTACCTTATACTTGTCAATTTTAAGGATGACAAGTCTTACTAAGGAACGCTTTAACCAGTTTGCCTTACACACTCCCATACTCCCCTTTTAAATTGAGGTGATTTTGTTAAATTGTAGTGATTTTTTGTAAAAGATTTTTTTTCAATTTTCCTGATTTTTTAAATTTTGGCAATTTTTTTTTAAATTTTAGTGATTTTTTTAAATTTGGCAATATAAACAATACTCTATAAAAAACCCGCTTAGATTTTTAGTGAATTTTTCAATTTGGCGATTTTCTAATTAAAGTGGTTTTTGAACATTCTACAGGTTTTTGTTTTTCTTTTTAAACGATTTGTTCAATTTCCGCAGCTTTTTTCGAGTTTTAGTGATTTTTTTTTAATATCCAAAGATCTATTTTTAATTTTAACAATTTTTATAAATTTACGCAATCTGTTAAATTGGATTACTTTTTAATTACTAGCAATTTCTTCATTTTACCAAATTTTTTTTTCATTGTGGCGTTTTTTAAATTCTGGTTAATTCTTTTTTTCTATAATTTTAGTGTTTTTTTCAATTTTGGCATATTTAATTTTAGCGATTTTATTCGAATTAAACTATTTTAATTTATTGATTTTTTCAGTTTTGGCGATTTTTTTTTTAAATTTTAGCGATTTTTTAGTTTTGGCGATTTTTTTAAATTTTATAGATTTTTTTAATTGTCAGTTTTTAAGTTGGAGATTGTTTTTAAATTAAAATATTTTTGTATTTTAGCAATTACTTTGTAATTTTGACGATTTTTTCAATTTTGACGATTTTATTAACTTTTTGTTATTTCTTTAATTTTGGCTATTTTTTGAATTTTAGTGGTTTGTTTTAAATTTTTTTCAATATAAAAGCTTTATTTCAAATTTTTTTAGTGATTTTGGAAATTGTCTCTATCTTGGCGATTGTTTTTAATTTTATTGTTTTTATGCGATTTTTTTCATCTTACATGAGTTTATTAAATTTTGGAAATTTTTGCAGTTTTGGGGATTTTTTTTATTTTGTCGGTTTTTTAATATTCAAGCGATTTTTTTTAAATTTTGGCCTTTTTCTAATTTTGGCGATTTTTTTCAATTTTTCGGTTTTTTCGGTTTTTTCGGATTTTTAAGTTTTTGTGATTTTCTCATTCTTGGCGATTTTTTAATGTTACATTTATTTAATGTTAGCCACTTTTTTCAAATACCTATATTGTTTTTGTCTTTGTTTTTGAATTTTAACGATTTTTTCAATTTCATTGATGAAATTTCGGACATTTTTTTAATTTTGTATTTTTTTTTTTTTAATTTTAGCGATTTTTTTAAGCTTTGGCGTTTTGTTAATTTTAAACAGGCTTGGTTAACATTTCACTCTTAAGATAACGGTAATTATGTAATCATCTTCATACTTTGGCGTTTTTATTTTCTCTTGGCTTGCCAGTTCATATTGTTACTATTAGCAAATTACCGTTATAAATTGCTGTTTTGGCATTTTAGCGGTATTATAACGATAATATGCATATATTACGGAATTGGACAGCTGAAATATTGAAATGAAAACTACTAACTATGAACACAATTACTCTTAATGGTATCAGCATTTGAAAATGTTCATATGGAGTTTATTTTCGGCATGGTTGACAATTACCGTTATATTAAAACGGAAACGGTAACCAACCTTTATTTTCAATGATTTTTTTAATTTTGGCGATTTTTTCAAATTTAGGAATTTGTTTTAGATTTTTTCGACTGCTTTTAATTTATAAGTTTTTTTTAATTTTAGCGATTTTTAAAATTTTGTTTTCTCAATTTTGGCGAAATTTTTAATTTAAGATTTTTTTTTTATTTTGGCGATTTTACATATTTTTGAGAATTTTTTATTTGAACGATCTTTTTAATCTTAGCAATTTTTTCAATTTTGGTGTTTATACAATTCTAGCTCTTTACGATTTTATCAAATTTTTTCGACTTTTTTGTGATTTCAGCAATTTTTTAAATTCAAGCGCTTTTTTGATATTTTGGCGTTTTTGTTTAATTTCAGCTCTTTTCATTTTTAAAATTTTTGAAGATTTTTAGTTTCGACCATTTTTTCAATTTAAGCGATTTTTTTGCAATTTTAATGATTTTTATAAATTTTAGCAATTTTTTCCAATTTTGGTGAACCTGTGAACATTTTGGCACACTGTTGCTTGTTTAGAACTTTTTTAATGGCATGGACATGAAAATAGTTGTCAAAACAACTGCAAAACAATAAATTTTACTGTTTTTCTAAAGTAATTTTTATGTCATATTTTTAGTAAAAAACAAGTGCAAATGCAGTAAATTTTTACAGTTCGGTAAGTCATTTATTTCTGTTTCTGTCTTAAAAATAAATGTAATATTAGTCAATTTTACAATTTTTTTATATTTTTATTGGAAATAGTTGTAATAACTGTCAATTTTACGATTTCGTAAGTTATTACTGTTAGTAAAACTAAATGTAGTAAAAAATTGTTTGGAGTATTGTTTTAATTAAAAAAAAAAATTACTGCATAAAATGAATGCTACGTATTATCTATAATTTTATGTCGATTCTTTTAATGACTAACAAATATTGTTGAAAATTATGTTTATTTTATAAATAAATGCTTTTCCACTTGAAATCAGCAAAACTTAAATACTACTGAAACAACTAACAAATCTTAAAAGCAGAAGTACTCTGAAAGTACTCAAACGAAAACCAAATTTTAAATTTCTGTGATTTAAGCAAAATCACTGAAATTTTATAAGTTTCTTTAAAACTTTTTTAAAAATAGTTGTTTTTAATAAATTTGCTTTTTTAACAAATTATTCAAAAAAAATTTCAAGTGCCTTTTTTCTAAACCCCAAAAAATGCCGTTACTATAGACACCGGTGTACATAAACTAGAATCATCATACGTTTTATTTTCGATACATCACTACTACCAATTTTGAAAACAACCATTCATACATGTTATAAAGTGGTATTCTATGTCATTTGTATGTTTGACCCCTTCATTTGTTGAGTTTTTGTTATTATTATGTTGCTGCAGATACTCGCCTGTATTTTGGTGTAAAAAATCACCACAGTTAACGTTATAAATGTGTACAATGCTTGAATTGATTGGCCAATTATAGTGGGTGATTATGTCGTTACGTTACGCTTTTTTTTCCAAGTTATGCTTCGATGATTTTTTACAATTAAATAAGCGCGTTATATTTTTTGGGAAAAACTGTTTTTTTTGTTCGTCCTTTTTTTCGCTTGTTTAACTAATGAATGCTCATAATTTTATTTGTATTGTAAAGTTCTCAAACCAAATATACATATATGTTGTTCCTACTGGAATTTGTAAGAACTTTATCCATCATTTTATATGAAAGAGACCTGTCACTTGTCATAAAAAAGTAAAATTTATCCCTTTCAACACATCACAGAATTAACTGGGCTCATGTATTCAAGCTTTATCTTTAACCGTTTCGATATATTGTATCCAACTTTGGCTGGATCTGGAAACGTCCATATCAGAGACACGATTTGGATTTTAGTAGGTTTGAGGTTAAGAAGAAGAATAAACCTTTTCTTCAAAAGTTATAAACACATTAAATTTGCAAATCAGACTAGATCCAGTTTCTGCCTTTTTCTATGGACAGGCTTCATCAGTGATTTTCCATTAAATTGTATTATTGTTTATATTTTTATTGTCAGATTGTCTCTATATGACTACTTTCAGAAGTGATCAAACAGACATATACAAACATTCTACTTTAGATTTTTTTTGTTTATCTTCTTATTTCCTCCGTGTCACCTTTTCCCAAATGTTGCCACATTGACGTATGGTTTTTACGTATAAGTGCAGGCAATTTGTTTATATTGGAGATGGACTGCCAACAGGGCATTTTTTATTTTTTATAGTAAAGTGTTGTTTTTTCAGACTCGTCGTATAGACCAAATACAATACAATTAATTGATAATAGCTTTTTTTTAGCAATTTTTGTTCTTTAATTATTTAAAAATACATGAGATACCTGCTTTATAAATTTCTAAGCATGATTTTATTAGGAGAGCTTCAGGGTTTATGGGAATATTCAAAAATTGTTTATGAACGATATATATATTTTTTTTTTCAATTTAACCGATCATTATAAGAAGATGTCTTCTATATAAAATGACAAATTTATATATGTATATACTGGGCATAGTTCGAGGACATCGCCAAAAAAGTGCCCAAACTATGCGGTATATTAGTCAAAAATACCTTCGAAACTTTTAGTAAATTGTGGATCGAAAAAATCAAATAAATATTACTTGTCGAGATAGCTCAGATGGTAGAGCTATTGACTGTCAATCTGGAGTCCCAGGTTCGATTCCCGCACGAGCATATTTTATTATAAAAATATTTTATTATTATTTACCAAATAAAAGATCAACTATACATACCCCTCATTCATCTTAAAAAACACATGCTACGGTGTAAAATATAATTTAAATAACATACATTTAAATTTAAATTTAACGGTTCGTGGTAATTCAAAATTTGTGTTTAGCATACACGGAGTTGAATAGAACAACCAGCTGAGATACTTTAAGAATTAAGGTTCAAAGCAAAAAAGGGTAATAATAACAAAGGATAAAAATAGCATTGTTAGATTTCGTCGATGTTAGTCTAAGTTGAGTTGTTAACATATTCGATTTGCTTTTAACTTTCACATAAGTAGACAATTATCAATCTTTAACCCATCAAGGCAAATTACACTGATGATGGCTTTGCAGCGAAAGCCGCAAATACGTTTTCTGTCTTTATCGAATTCTTTGAAATTTTTTATTCTTTGTAATTTACTTGTGAAAATTGTTCATCTTTCTTTAATTTGAAAAATAATTTAAAACAGAAAGTGATATTAATTTATGATCTATAGTCAAAGTAAAAAACATTCATTTACCAAATAAAAGATCAACTATACATACCCCTCATTCAAAAAAATATTTTTTTTATAAAACTTATTTTTTGAAAATTTATTTTTAGACTAATTCTTTTTGTGGTTACTTTTCTTATTACAATTGTTATTCGATGTCGATGTCGCGCAAAATAATGAGCTATGCTTACACACCAAAAATCTAAAAATATGTCGTTACCTATATGCTTACCAGTATTGATAATAATGATTATAAAATAAATTAAAAAAAAATAAATTTTAGAAAATAAATATTTTTTATTTTCAAATTGTTTTTTAATAAAATTTGCTCAAGCCAGGAATCGAACCTGGAACTCCGGATTTCGAGTGCACAGCTCTACAATCTGAGACATATCTCGACATGTTATATTTAATAGATAAAAACATAATCGACGGTTGAAAAAATATTAAGTTTACAAAAAAATATTCAAAAAAATCTTGAACATTACTTTATACTTGAAATAATGATAAAAATAAGTCATTATTGGTAAGGCATTATATTTTCTTTTGAAGTAATGGAGAAAGTAATTTGTTTTTAGTAAATAATTATTATATTTTTTAAAAATAATGTAGAAAATAAGCCGGTGTGATAACTGGTAGTTCAACAAACGTTTCTACACTGGGTAGTTCATAAAAGAAATGAACAGTACTGAACTGCACAGCTCTACACAGAGAAAACAGAATCGTACTCAAAACCGAATTTGTTTGTCATCTATTAGATCGTTGTAATGGAATTTTTGAGTTGTGACAATAAAAAATCAACAAATTCGGTTGCCAGCTTAGATCTGTTTTCTGAGTGTGCCCCATATCTTTTCCACTAACAAGTAAAATATTTCGAATACACATATTTATTTTTAATTCAAAATTCTAAATAGTTCTTTTTTACTTTTTAAATCAGTGATATATTAACGAGATAAACTACCACGTTTAATATTTTTTTATTCCCATTTGAATAATTTGACACGTTTCGATAATAAATATTATAAGTAAAACCATAAACTTTTTAATGCATCTGTCAAAACTAAAAACAAAAGATTTGAAAAGTTGCAAATGTTTGAAAGAGCAACAACAAAAAAAAAAATATAACTACGATTAAAGATGAAAATCCTTAGATTATTTACAGTTATTAACAAACAATAATATTACCTACACCATCAGACTTTATCCAAACAATATACATAAATTTCCCAGCAAAATATTTTGTTTATCATTTCGTCTATCGTATTTAAAACAAATTTAGGAACTTTCTCAATGGTTCCAGGGCAGAATTAAGGAGCATCATGAGGCGTCACAATTTAGAGGCGTTTACAGATTTTCACAAAAAACTTTTGAAACGCTGAACTGAATTTTCTCAGTTTTAGTGCTTGGACGATAACAAAAAATTTGGATGAAATTTTGGATGAAATGTTGGCAACGCCACTGGCCCCTTTGCGACGTGCTTGCCAATCAACCACTCTCGGCATATTTTGTTTATCTGATATTCTACTTTCACTCCTTCATTGAAATCTTGAAAGCTGACATGAGAATACAACTGTCTCTGATATGAATCTCTATATCAACTATTTCTGCTTAAATCTAGAAGTATGTCCTCTTAAACCAGTTTAAAAATTAAATTTATTGGTATTTCTTAAAATTTTAGTCATATAAATTCATTTCGGAACAATTAGAAGCTCCTTTTTATAATATTGCTGGGTTTTCTTCCACTATTCTCTTCACGTTCCTTAAAGCTGTTATCATAGAGCAATTAGCATTTAAATAGTACATGCTTGTAGCAGCAGAAGTAGCCATGTTGCATACTACACATAATATAATAACAAAACTTTAATAACTTAATACCATAACGAGATGTTGCATTCACATAAACTTTGCAGTAAAATGTCATAATTTATATATAAAAAAAAAAAAAAAAATTACGAAGAAAGTAGGAAAAAATATGAAATGCTGTGTGGAAAACTGCTGTTCCATAGAAAAAGTAAACTAGAATATGCAATAGTATGTAATAAAGTTAGAAGATGTGCGAAGGAAAAAAATTATAAAATTTTTTTGTGTTTAAATATCCTCAGGCTTTAGGCTGTCACAGTTTTCTTTTTTGCTACAGTTATGCCACATGTTGGTTACTTGGTAGATGTAAGTTTGAAAAAGCAGTTGGTTAAAGGAATAAGTTGAATTTTAACAGCCACAGTTACCTTTTAAATACCCAGCAAAAAAAATTGCAAGTAGTGCTTTACAATATACTTCTTTTAATGCTTCACAAGTATCCGTTAGTGTATTTTTACTGCTTTTTTAGAAGTTATTCTGAACAACTTCAAAAAGTCACTTCTTTCATTGCTTCACAAGTATTCGTTATTATAATTTTACAGCTTTTTTAGAATTACTTCTGAACAACTTAAAAAAATCACTTTTTTCATTGCTTCCCAAGTATCCGTTATTACATTTTTACAGCTTTTTTAGAATTACTTCTGAACCACATCCAAAAAATCACTTAAGTATTGCTTCTAAAGAGTAATTGCTCTAAAAGTGATCGTAAAAAGTGATTTTGGTATCATTTGGCATTAACAAACAGAGGGTCCCGGGTTCGATTCCCGGCGGGACCAATATTTTTTATTTTTTTTTAATTTTTTTTTATTCTATTAATTTTTTTTAATATTTATAATTAATTTGTTTGAATTCAATATTTTTTTAATTTAAAAATTTTTAAAAATATGTATATATAAAAAAAATGCTGAAAAATTGATTTTTATGTACCTGTAAAATAGTACTGAAACCAATATTGAATTGGAGTGCACCTTATACACTTGTTTCATAAGTACTTTTATTGAAGAGAATAAGAAACAATATGGTGTTTTTATGCCAGTCAACTTTCATATCAAAGAATAGCTCAGCGGTAGAGCTCAGCGACTCGTGAGGTCGCAAGTTCGATATCCGGTGGCGGCAATAAAAACTTTTGTAAAATAACAAAAAATATATTTTTTTTTGTAAATAATTTTTTTTTAACTTTTAATTGGTGAAAAGGTGCTTCCTTTGCACTCGTTCAAAAAGTACTGAAAAAATGTTAAAGTCGGAGTACTCCTCTCCTATGACAACTCAATGTTAAAATCATTAGTGTTTATGTTAAAAACGAAGTACATCTAGATCATCAATTGTAGTGGTTTATCTACTGCTTCGGCATCTCTTTTTTTGCTGCGTACACTTAAAATACATTTTATGGAAAAAACGCTACAAATGTATTAAAAAAAATAAATGCCAGAATCACTAACATTTCATTAATTTCAACTCACATTTTCTTTTGCTTCCGACATCTAATAAAATGAACCACAAATTTTTCAATCCAACTAACAAAAGTTACTTACATTCATTTCATTTGGGTTTATTTTTTTCTTTAAACATGATTGGATAACACAAACCGAGACATAACATACAGTAAATAAAATCAACGCAACGAGAATTATGTATTTATTTATGTATGAACTGTCTACTTAGTTAAAACATCAGTCAAAAATAGTTTTTCGAACTTTGTATAATTTCATATATTTAGTTAGAATATTGTTCTACCTCAATCTAATATGATATTGTTACGTTTTTGCGTTTTAAAAACATTGGTTTATTTCCTTAAAATAAACCGGGTTCTTTTCCATTGCAATTAAAATAACCACATACTCTTTGTTTGATATTGAGCATATACACTTATTTATTAAACACTTTATTACTTTACATACAACATTATAACACACACAAGTTTTTAAACGATTTGAATACAACTATTTAGTAATGCCTAACTAAATCACACAATCGCTACTACTGACTTACTTAAATGTTAAGTGGCATCTTTTTTATAGTTTACTACCGTGGTTGTAGAACCAACTAATTAACATTATACTTAAAATTATTAAATGATTGACGGTTTCAGTAAATCCCGTTTCTCGTGATATTTTTCTTAGAAAATTCCAGAATTTTCTATACTAGATTAATACAATTTCGTAACAATATTGTCATACTAGATTTTATTTCTTGTTGTAGAAAAATTGTTATAGAAAAATTATCTAATTTGAAGGACTTTTGCTGTAAAATCCCTCATATTCTAAGGAAATTTTTCTAAAGAAAAACCATTATATTTCTGGAGCTTTTTCCATAGAAAATCAATCTGATCCTGGGGATTTTTTTCCCATACAAAACATTAAGATTCATAGGACTTTTTTCTAAACAAAAGTGCTCATATTGCAAGCATTTTTTCTTTGAGAAAACTTCCAGATCCTGAGGAGTATTCCTATAAAAAAAAATCAGATTTCGAAAAATTTTGTTATAGAAAAATCCTAAAATTCTCAGGTCTTCTCCAATAGAATATTGCTCACCTGCTAAGAGCTTTATCCTATAGAAAAGCTTTGCTGAATCTGAGACATATCTAAAGGAGATCCTTATCTTAGCTTTTTCTAAGGAAAAAATCTTATGAATCTAATGCAGTGGTCGGAACCCATAGCTATCAGTGGCCGATCATAATCGGCTTTTCACACGTACACAACCAGTGTTGCCATTTCAGTGCTTTTCGTGTATTTTTTGGTGCTTTTTTCCTTCCCGTACCCGGTGATTTTTTACAAATACCCCTTTATAAAAAGCGGGTATTTACAGTGCTTTTTCAGATTTCTGGCAGTGCTTTTAGTGCTTTTTGTACAGTTTATATTTTTGGTATTTGTTCTCCTTTTTTCAATTTTTCTTGAATTTTTTGTCAAAGTTGAAAAAATAATACGAAATATACAAAAAGTACATTTTTTGTAGTACAATTTTAAATAACAACTTCGTTATATTTAAACCTCAAAAGTTTGGTGCTTTTTTACCCCTTTTTTGGTAATTTTTTGAACCTTGTTTACACGATTTTACAAAGCTAAAATGTGTTTTTAAAATCTTGACTTATATTTTTCAAAAAATTATTTCGTGCTTTTATAACCCATTTTTGGTAAATTTTTACCCTTTTTACCCGTTTTCAAAATGCTCACGGTGCTTTCCTGCCTTCAAGAGTTGGCAACACTGTACACAACACGAATGGCAACAAAACTCTCAACTAAGAGCGTAAAAAATAAAAGTATTTTATTCAGTAGCGTGGTAGCTTTCAACAAAGCAGGTTGATGTCGCTTTGTTTAAGAAATTTAGAAAAATATTACACTCTTAAAATTTTACAAGAAGAGGAAATTTATTATGAATTATTTTTATTTCTTTAATTCATTAATATTTGCTAACTAATGGAATACTTTTTTAAGAATAAATAATTTATATACAAAAATATAAATATTGTTTAAATAATGTGTATAATAAAATTTATTATGAATTATTAAAAAAAAATGAAATTACTATGAATTATTTTTTTTTATTTCTTTAATTCATTCATGCATTCATTATTAAGTCTCTTGATTAATTCATGTTCTTAATATAAAAATATAAATTTAAAAATGATAAACTAATTTCTCACAGTGTAAAAACAGCAATACATTCACATTCTCTTTTGTGCCGACCACTTATCTAATGTATTTCTGAAGAAATAAGAATACAATATCTAAGGCTTTTTCTACAGAAAATAGTTTTTCTATAGGAAAAAGTTCAGAATCTAAGACTTTTCCTATAGAAAAAAGTAATTGGAGCCTAAGACTTTTTTAAACGGGAAAAATGGCTCAAAAGCTTAAGATTTTTTTCTTATAGAAAAAAAGTAATTGGAGCCTAAGACTTTTTCAACGGGAAAAAGGGCTTAAAATCTGCAGATTTTTCAGTGAGAAAAAGTGTTCAGAATAAAATGAGTTTCTAGAGGGAAATCTCCTAAGAATTCGAGGCTTGTATTATTTAAGCTTAATTAAGTATTGTTATAAAACTTATTTTTAATAAAATATTTTAAAAATGAATTTATTCTTTTATATCTGGGTGGCATTACGTATTTTATTTGGTAAATTTACGCACAGAAATGGTAAAATTACATCGCTTTTATCAAAAATTTCTATGCATTTTTAAGGTAAATTTACAATTTTGGTATATGAATTTTTTTTAAACTCGCTACTTTTTTAATAATAATAATAATAATAATAATAATAATAATAATAATAATAATATCTTTGGTTTGGTCTTAAAAATAGTTTAAAAATATATATTCTTAAATAAAGCGATTTTAATTCTTATTAAAAACAATTTTCTTAAAATTTTTATGTGGTGTGGTTTTTATGACCACCAGTGTAGTCAACTTACACATCGTGTGTGTAATTTTTTGTCAATTACGCACTGGGAGTAAATTTACCATATTTATAGTAGGAGTTCAGTTTCCCACTCCCACAATTGACAATTACTTCACCACGGTTGTTTATATAGTAAGGAGTATTTGTTTTTTTAAACTGTAATTACAGTTGTTTTTTTCTAAAAAAAAATAAAAACTAATATTATGACAGTTACTTAATACAACTAACGAAAATTACTGTAATTTCGTAACAGTTGCTTAAAGCTGTTATTTTTAATATCATAATACGTAAATGCACGTTTGGTGAACAGTTATTTTTGTTAGTTATTTAAAAAATTAAAGATTTTATTGAATTTTTAAAAATTCTTGTTTATTTTATATTTGTTATTATTTATATAACCTTACCCCTGAATTCATAAATGCTTTGTAATGTTATAGCAGGTTTACAAAACGTCATTTTCATACAAAATTTGTCCAATAAACCTCCTTTAATTTTACAAAACGTTTATGAATTTAGGGGTAAGTTTGCAAAAAAAAAATTAAAAAATTTTTACTTCAAGTGCGATAAAGAAATTACACATTTTTTATAATCGAAAGAAAAACTGTTTTTTTTTTGTATTAAAAAAATTAACTGTAAAAAACAGTAGTTTTTACCTAATTCGTCAGTTGTTTTAAAATTTTTGTAGTAAAAATATGTGGTTACATATATCCTTACCAGTGCTAAAAAAATATTGAGTATAAATATAGATTTCAAAAAAATTTACAAAACAATCTACAATAAAACATTGCTTTATATTTCAAATAATGATGAAAATAAGTCATTATTTCATTATTATTTTTTGCTTTGAAATCCTGCAAAAAGTAACTAGTTATTAGTAACTCAGTATTATATGTTTAAAATAATGCAGAAAGTAATTCGGTGTCATTAGTGGTAGTCCATAAAATAATTTTAGGTCATTACCGTATCTACACTGGGTGTAGAAAATTTAACTATAATTTTGTTCTCTTTGTTTATGATAACAATGAAAAGACTCTTTTCCATATCTGTTACCCAATGCAAGTTCTTTTTTTTTAGTATAACACATTTTTGCAAGGCTGTGCTATGTCAGCGAAAGTCTTGTATAACTTCCGTCTTCAAAACTTGTGCTGCTGGGCAGTAAAAGCACAATGAATGAAATCATTTATGCGGTATTAGAGTCAGTTTTTTTTTTATTTTCCGATTTTCTTTTTTTTTGCTCTCTATTAAATCATATTCTTCTTGAAATTATTTTCCGCTACTCTTATATATTTTCCGTAGTTTTTGTAATTTGTTTTTGTTGCAATGTTTCCTGCTTTAGATTTATAATTAAGATTTGGTTTGCAGCAATTGCTGTTTAAATTTATGTAGTTTTTCATCCCTGGCAACATACACACTTACTCAGCCCAGCTTAGTGTGGCAACAAATGTTATAAATTAAAGAGGCGTGTTCGGAAAAAAATAACGTAACAGCCACTTGGTAGTTATTTTTTCTTTCATTTTCATCTACATACTTTACATTTAGTATTTTTTCGATTCATTTATCATTTTTTCAAGAATGTTTTTTTATTCTTTTTTTTTATTAATTACATTGTGAAGTTCTTCCTTTTATTTAAAGGATCAGTTTTGTTTTAATTTTTGTTACAAAATTATCTATTTTTTCAGTTCCGTTGATTTTGTGCTTCTTGTACTTATGATTAGTTGGAAGTTGTTTTAAAACAGAAAAGTATCTTCTTCTTTTTTGTGTTTTTGTTTGCGTGGTTTAAATGGTTATCCTGTAATTATAACAAATTTTCACATTCATTAACCAACTATTGGTTTGTTAAGTTTTGATTAAGGATTATAAGCTATTCATAATTTAGACACAAAAAAGATTAATATGATTTATTTTCGAACCAGGAGATGTGTAAGAAGATTTAAAAATTGAGGTTTTATAAAGTTGTTGCTTTTACAAATTCAATTTTCTAACACGATGAATAGTGTTTTTAAGACGCTTACTTACATTTCGGTAACTGGTAACAGGAGAAATGTTTTTCAAATGTTTTTCAAAATTTCTTATTTCAATTCGAGTTAAAAGAAATAATACTTGAATACTACTGTTAGCTTTTTCTTTAAGAATTCCTGGCAATTTTTTTTAAGTTATGAAATTTATATCTTTTATCTATTTTAGTGCCCTTATAATAGAAAGTCAATATTTTACGTTACTCGCCATTGCAACAAATTAATGAATATCCCACTTTGGGCGCAATTTATTCGCTTAAACAAATATAAGGTGTTCTTTGTCAACCGGGCCACCCTTCTCTCCAAAATAATGTAGGTTTAAATTAAATGTTTTAATTTTAAAAATCATTTAAAAATATTAGCTTTTCAATGGCGAGTGGCATTTCCTGAAATTCCAATATGATAAATAAGAATCTGAAATTAGATTTTAAAAATAGCACATCCAAAATAGCCTTTTATTAATTTTTAAATGATTGGATTTGCCATTCTTAACGAGCCTTAAAAGCTCGCTTATGAAAAGTTTCAAGTGAATATTTTTGTGCCATTTAAATATTTTTAAATGATTTTTAAAATAATAATCAACAATTTAAACCTACACTAATTTTAGACAGAAGAGTGGCAGGGTCGACAAGGAATTCTTTAATATAATTTTAGGTATTATGTGTTTCTAATTAAACATTTTGTGTGTAATTTGTTTTTATTTTGTTGATAAAAATAAATTTGGCGCACAAGTTTTGTAAATTTACTTACTTATAAAGGGTTCTTCAATAAGAGCGCTACAAAAGTTTTTTTAAATAAAACAAAAACGGTTTTGGATATCAATGAAATTCTTTATTCCTGTGAAAGTACGTTCGATGCCATTATGTATGGAAATCGATCTCTTTTGCATGGCCACCACGGGTACGCTTGCAGAAGTCCAGACGCTGAACCCAATTTTCGACGGTTTTCAAGCATAAATCGGCCGATATTCGTACGAAGTTCATCAATCGTCGCTGGCTTGTTGGCATAGACCATAGATTTGACGTAGCCCCACAGGAAATAGTCCAACGGCGTCAAATCGCACGACCGAGGCGGCCAATCGACTGTACCATTTCGTGAGATAACACGTTCTCCATATAAAAATCAAGGACGGTGGCTCCCGCCGGACCAGTGATTTTCGTATGTCTGTAAAATATCCAAACTTGAGAAGTAACAACAAGTTTTTTTTTTTTCAAAGATTTTGATTCACAATATTACTTCTTGCCAGACTTGTGCAATTTGACTCTGGTGAATAAGGTGCTTAACTCTAAACCCTTTGAGTGATACCACCAGTTTCTAATTAATTTAGTATAACAGTAAAAAAATATATACTGGTATTTTATGACGAGTGAATAATTTTTTCCCTTAGAAAAAGCTTTCTTTCTGAGGATGTTTCCAAAGGAAGAGGTTCTCAGAATCTAAAGCTTTTCTTTAAGAAAACTTCTCAATAATGTGATGTTTTTTGAAGTAGATCCTAACTAAAGTTTTTCAATGACAAAAAGTGATTTATATTTGAAGATTTTCCCACTGAATTTTTTCTATTAAGAAAGGCCTCTGGTTTTTAAAATTTTACTTATGAAAAGGTATAGAATTTTTCTACAGGGAAAAGTTCCCAAAATTTAAACAGCTTTCAATAGGAAAAAGTGGCAGAAACTGACAAATTCTCTTAGAAACAAATCGTCAGAATGTATGATAGCAAAAAACCATCCATTTCGGAGCATAAAAGAAATTCTCCAGATTCTGAACTCTTTCTACAAAAAAACTCTTTCTACAAAAGTTCTTGAAATAACTTTTTCTTATAGAAAAACCCTTGATTTCTGATGACTTCCTTTCACCCTCAGTTTCTACTGACTTTTGCCTATAGAAGAAAGTTCGCCGCATCTGGCACATTTCTATAGAAGAAATTTCTCAAAATCTGAAAATGTCCTTAATCTGTTAGAAAATAGGTTTTTTCTATAGGAAAAAGACTTCATAATGTGATGTTTTTTTTATAAAAAATGCCCACAGTTTAAGGCTTTTGCTATAAGAAAATCATTTAGAACCTTTCAATGCGAAAAAGTGCTCAAAATCTAACTGTTCCCATGGGAAAATCTTCTCAGAACTGAGGCTTGTAGTGAAGCGAAATCTCAAATGATTTACACCTTAAAATGGAATTCCAAGATTCTCTCCAATATCTTCAGGAGAATGGAAGTGAGTCTGATGGGTCTATAATCCTTGGGATACAAATGATTGCTTTTACCCGATTTCGGTAAAAAAAATACAACCTTTGCTGTCCTCCACCATTTAGGCACATACTATAAGAACTGATTGCTTTTAACAGAAAATTTTGACTGAATATTTTAAATAATACCGAAAGTCCGTATTTTGTGGTTTGTTTTTTTATATTTGAAAGTTTTTTTTTTGTTTGAATTTTCAAAACACTACACCATACACAACACACACATTTTTATTGGCTATGTTTTGTGCATGAGTAAAGAATTTCTTGTAATTTGAATTGAAATAATTTTGTATATAAACAAACTATTTTAACAAAAAAGAAAACCGATAATATTTCAATTTTTTGTTTTAAAACAGAAAACAATGAAATTATTTAAATTATTTTTTCTAAAAATAGAATATTTGACTGAAAATAACAACTTCTACAGACGATACACATTTTTTTTCTAGTTTGTTTTTTATTGATTGATAAAAAAAAGTTAAACAATATCTTTGAAAATAAACTTCACCTATTACTTTTTAAATAAACCTCAATCGGTTATGGAAAATATATTGTGAGTGTAGAAGCGAAAGTTATTGAATTTTTTCTCATCTATAAAACATATTTACTGAAATCTGCGGAAACGGACTCTCCTTGTTACAGTAATAAAAAAAGTCTGTAAAAACTTTAGTGAAAACTAAAATTTTTTTCAATTTTAGTTAATGTACTTATAAATAATACAACTACATCACTCCAATTGGATCTTCTAGTAACTTACATAGGTACTAGTAATTAGTTCATGATTACCTTGTAAAAGAAAACGACAGAAATTAGCAGATTATTTTTGCTATATATTAGTAAGATAGGAGCAGCAAAAATAAAACTGTTAAATATACAGAATTTTAGTTATATTTGAGCTAAATTTTTGTTAATAGAAAATGGCAACTTAACCTGCTAAAATCAGCAAAAAATTTTACTAAATAATTAGTAGACTAAAAAATCACAAAAAATTTTAAATTTTCAAAACTCTTTTTCGATTTTTTTTTAATGCAAATAAAACTCGAGGCTACTGAAATCATTTGGTAACTATTTTTTTTAGCAAATATTACTGCTGATTTTAGCATTTTAAATTTAACAATTATTTTTAATTTTTGCATTAAAAAATACAAAAATTGTTTTTCGGACTTTCTATATTTTCAAATATTTAGTTAGAATATTGTTCTACCTCAAGTCCAAATTCTAATATGATATTGTCATGTTAGATTTTATTTGTTGTTTCAAAATTTAATTTAAAAATAATAAAAATTTTGGAGAAATAACAGTTTTGCTTTTTCTGCTATTTTAAGTTTACTAATATTTAGCAAAATTTTTATGCAGATTTTATAATATAATTTGTCATTTCGAGTTAACTAAGAGTTGACTCAAATATTACTTAAATTCTGTAAATTTAATAGTTTTATTTTTGCTGTTCTTATTTTACTAGTAATTAGCAGAAAAATCTGATAATTTTATCAGTTTCTGCGGCAGGGTAATTTTTAACTAATTTTTAGTAGCTTTTTATGCTATTTTTACATGTTTATTGTATTGCTATGGTTGTAGTTATTTCCATAGAGATATATTAATTTGAAAAGATTTTACTTTTTTTTTTATTTTTGATTTCGAAAAAATAAATTTTTCAGCTACTAAACCTAAAACTGTAGGTTTAGTAGCTGATAATGGGTACGTTTATCAGACGCTCAACTGTTACTAATCTGCTACTCAACAAGCTGGTGATCGATCTCATTACCTAGCGCTAAGTCAACATGTTGAGTTAGCTCTACCTTATTTTGGTAACGAAAAAAGTGTATGCTACTTCCGATCAGTTATGAATGCTACATCAGCTATCGTTTGTTCTGTTATGTTTTTTTTTTTAAGAATAATAAATATATTTATAAAAAAAAACCAAGAAACTTTAAAAAAATCAAAGAAAGTTGTAGAATTATTTTTATTTTAAAATAAAATCAAAAATCACCATATTAAGTTAATCATAAAGCGCTACAAATGAACTGTAGAGGTAGCGGATTTTTCTGGTAAACCTGCCCAATATTTCCACCTAATTGTTTTAAAAGATACAAGTATTCACATAAATTTTCAAAATCCTCTAACATTAACATTATTCTTAATAGAGAAGTAGAAAAATAAAAACATTTACCAATTTAAACATTCCTGTCATCATCACAGCAGTATAGCACGTGTAATCATCGTGTAAATTGAATTTTTCCTATATACTCCAACTCTTGGCTGCTGCAACAACTTCTTGCGAAAAGCAGCAGGCAGGAAGCAGCATGTTGCTGATGAAACATTCAAACAATTTGCACTACAGTTTGGATTTTTTCTATACTTACTTTTATGACGACAGTCATTGCTATTGAAAAACTATAAACGGATATTACTGTGAACAATTTTTGTTTTTTGTAAACATAAAATTGCAATCATCCAAAAAGAAAAAAAAAAAAACTAAATACTCGAGACAAATGCAGTTAAAACGTTAAGTTTGTACTTAAGGTTCCCAGTAAAAGAAGATGAAGACGAAAAACGCGTTCTAAATATTTAAAAGTCTGTGTTGGTGCGTTTTCATTTTTTTGTAAAGGATAATGATGCTGTTGCTTTGGCTTGTGTGCAATTGATTGCAGGAAGTGTCAATATTATCGATAATATTGTTGTTATCCTTCGTATACTTGATACCGCATTTTTTTTCTATCTCTCGCTGTTGACATTGATAATCATGATGTTAAGGAAGCAATGGATGAACTGAATGAACGCTCTGATGATGGTGTTACTATTGAATGTTGTTGGTATGGCAAGATACGCATTGGTTACGTTTATCCTTAAAGTATCCAACGTGTTTTTTTTTAATCACTGTTATTTTGTTACTTAGACGGAAGTATTTTGTGTTTTACCATCAAGATTCGTGTCTGGAATTTTTTAAATTTAATTCTAAAAGATTTATGTAGGTTTCTGGCGAATGCAGTAAATAATACAGGTTAATAAAAAGAAAATAAGCTAAGCTGTGTATTGTAAAATAAAGAAGGTTTCAGGTTCGATTCTAGGCGAGAATGATAAAATAAATGAAAACTAACTTTCCAAATATAGCGACAGTTGAAATTCTAGCGATGATCGAAATCATGATATGGGAACACTACAATGGCTTTAGCTCTTAGTAAAATTCATATTTCTTTACTCTTTCGAAAAACTAACGTGCCAATTATTTAGTTAAAACCCATAGTTCCCTGATTAGTTTTCCCTGCCTCACCCTGTTTCCTTTCCCATAATAACACTGGCAAAATATATCTATTTGATACATTAACGAAATAATAAAAAAAAAAATACATAATAATGATGGCAATTTCCTAAAGTACACACAGTTTTATTAACATTTGTTTCAATACAACAACTTTCTTTGCAACACATTGATTTCATTGTTTTATCCTGTATTGTATATATAGATCCTACTGAAATAACACAACGCATAGTTTTATTTTTTTTTCGAAGAAAATAGTGGAAAAAAACGTTTATTTATTTGAGCATCATTTCATTTTGCACTATATATAATGATTTTGAAATTATACTTTTAGAAGTATTTTTCCACTTATTTTTCTTCAACAGGAAATTCAATGTCGTTTAAAAGTGTTAAAGAAATACGAAAAAAAAAACAATTGACATCTTTCTTTTGTTGTAATTACGATAATGGGCAGGCAACATAGAGTTAGAGCCAGCATCTTGCAAAGTATAGATAAGACATGCATTAAATGAGGACATGTATTGAAAAGTGTTAGAAATTTGTAAAGAAAATAAATTGCACAGTAGCATGATAAAAAGAAAGAAAAATCATGAAAGACCAAAAACTTTTTCGATACAAAAAAATTTTAAAAATCTTCTTGTAAAAATCTCAGTGGAGTAGTTTTATTTCAAATTCAGTATAATACTTAGATTTGAAGTTGTAAATCAAAAACAATTTACAAATTATAAATTAGATCCTGCACTCATTAAAAATGCTGATTAATCAATACAGAAATATCATGTCGTCATATATTATCGCCATACTTTTGTTCGAAATTCAGTGACTCATAAGCGGAAAAAGTGAAATTTTCGAATTTAACTTATTAAAGCCCGATTACTGATGGTGGTTCCCAAACTTCAATCTTATTTTTGACTTAACTAATGAATAAAACATAAAGAAAAATGTTGTCAATATTTTTCAATGAAATTGATCAAAAATGTGTGAATATTTTCATAAAAGGCACAAGTTCGTTTGGTACCAAAGATTAAGTACCGTAATATTTAGAAATACAAAGTTAGATTTATCCAAAAAGCTGCAAAATCTCTTGAAATATTTTTACAACCACAGAGTTCTCAAAAAGATGATATAAAGTACCAAATTTCTAAGAAAGTTATTTAAGGGTACGGAAATGTTTTTCAATTAAGGCTAACTAAGAAAAAGTACATAAATGTACTAGTGGGGGTACCAAAAATTACAACAGAAAAAAAAATCCCAAAAAGTACCGAAGTATTGCTACAAAAACGGTTTTTAAATATGTAACAAAAAGTACCGAATTATTGCTATAATCGTGCTTTCTTAATACGTATCCAAAAAGTACCTGAATATTACTACAAAATGTGGATTCATACAAAATTCTCCAAAAACTATCAATATATACCCAAAATCATGATTTTATAATCATAACCATAAAGTACCAAAAAAAATTGTAAAAAACGTGGATTAATAAAAAAAAAGAAATACAAGAGGTACCGGGATATTGCTGCAAATATGGATTTATAAAAAAGATTACAAAAGGTAATGGAATATTGAATATTATGGGCTCTGTGGTGTAATGTTTAGTTCGTTGGACTGTTACATATAAGGCTGCGGGTTCCATCCACAGCGACGGCAACCTCAATTTAGGAACATAATATGTATATGCAAAAAGCTTCAACAAAGTTCGGCAACTGTCCATTAAATGGCGCCCAACAACTGTTCTAATATTCAGCATCTCGCGAAATTGCAGTGTTGCCATATTTAAAGCCGTTCATCTTTCAGCACCTTAAAACTCTTCTCTTACCCCTTTCCAAAGAAAGCAATACGTTATTAGGAAGAATTTCCTGATTATTGCTTCTCTTTTAAAAAAACGTAATACAAAGGTGGATTTAAAAAAAAGTTTATAAATAGTATAGAAAAGCTTACAAAAAAAAAAAAAAAAAAAAAAATTTAAAAAAGTAAAAGGCAAAAGGTACCAAATTTATATAAAGGGGCTTCCTAAAATGCACCAAATTTATAAAAAAAAAACTTTCCCAAAAAAGCTGACTTTCAAATAACCCTTCTAAAAAAGTATTCAATTTATAGAAAAAAAATTTAAAAAATTACTAAGTTAATAAAAATAGAAAAGCTTCGAAAAAATAACCGAATTTATATAAAAAAAATTAAAAGTAACAAATTTATAGAAAAAAGCTTCTAAAAAGTAATTTGAAGAAGAAAAGCTTCGTAAAATATCGGAATAACTTACAAAAGCTGACAAAAGTACCAAGTTTATAAAACAAGCTTCCCAAAAACTCTCTGAAGTACGAAATCATAACACAATTCATAGAACATATTAAAAAATTATATAAAATTAACGAATTAATAAAAAAGCTGCCCAAAAAGTCTCGAACTTATAAAAAACCTACCTTAAAAGTGTCGACTTTACAAAAAAAGCTTTGCAAAAAGTCACTAGAGTACCAAATTATAACAAAATTAGTGGAAAATAGATCGAATTAATAAAAAAGCTACCTAAAAAGTACCGAATTTACAAAAAAAGTTTCCTAAAAAGTACCGAAAAAGTGTTGCAAAAAGTCACTAAAAGTTCGGAATTTATAAAAACAAAGTTATAAACACAAACACAGGAAAAAAAAAATTTCCAACCGAATTGCTAAGCTTATTTTGGTTGCTACAGCCAATAAATTCGGTTGGTGAAACCAAATTGGATTGTGATTTCTAAATATTTTGGGTATTGCAACTAAAATTCAGTTGTATAAACCGAATTTTGTTGTGATAACCAATATTTAGTTGCACCAACCTATTTTAGTAGATGTAACCGAATTTGAGTTGGAAAATGGTATATTTTTTCTCTGTGTGTACCATATAAGCGTTTGGTATCGTTGGAAAGGAAATTACCTGTATATATTTAGATTAGATTACGACATTTTTAAAAAGAATCCAATTTTTTACTATTGGTAGAACTAAAAATTCGGAAATCCGAATAGGAAGGTAAAAATTGCGGTTTTTGCTAAAATGTAAATTTTTACTTTAGTAGGTTTGAGGTTAAGAAGAAAAATAAATATTTTCTTCAAAAGTTATAAACACATTAAATTTGCAAATCAGACTAGATACAGTTTCTGCCTTTTTCTATGGACAGGCTTCATCAGTGATTTTCCATTAAATTGTATTATTGTTTATATTTTTATTTGCAGATTGTCTCTATATGAATACTTTCAGAAGTGATCAAACAGACATATACAAGCATTCTACTTTAGATTTTTTCGTTTATCTTCTTATTTCCTCCGTGTCACCTTTTCGCAAATGTTGCTACATTGACGTATGGTTTTTACGTACAAGTGCAGACAATTTGTGTATATTGGAGACGGACTGCCAACAGTGCATTTTTATTTTTTATAGTAATTTTTACTATTCAATGAAATATTTATTAATAGACATAATCAAACGATTTTTTGGACCTAAATAAGTTTTAAAGCTAATTTAAGATTTGCAATAAGCAATCCCACAATTCCTAAAAATAAAATTAAAATTTCCAAAAATGCGATTTTTTATATTTTTTGCTGCCACGTCTACATTTGAAGCAAGGATTGATAGGGACTCATCCAATAAATTTTTGTATATGTTGAAGTATCTACAACCGCTTCCGCTATCTAATTGGAGGCGCGCAAACTTTGGAACAGTGGGTTAAAATTATTATTTGCTTTAAAATTGTAGCAATTTCCCAGCAAAAAAATTGCAAGTAATGCTTTACAAACTACTTCTTTCAATGCTTCACAAGTATCCGTTAGTGTAATTTCACTGCTTTTTTAGAAGTTATTCTGAACATTTTCAAAAAATCACTTCTTTCATTGCCTCTAAAGTATCCGCTATTACATTTTTACAGCTTTTTTAGAATTACTTCTAAACATCCAAAAATTACTTAAGTATTGCTACTAAAGAGTAATTGCTCTAAAAGTGATCGTAAAAAGTGATTTTGGTATCATTTGGTATTTCCAAACAGAGGGTCCCGGGAACGATTCCCGGCGACACCAATATTTTTTAAATTTTTTTTTAATTCCATTAATTTTTTTTTTAATATTTATAATTAATTTATATTTGACAAATGCTTTTCAAATTTTTTCAAACTTTAAAATTGTTTATAATTTGTTCATTTAATTGTTATTTCCTGAAGATGCTACACATTGGAGTAGCGACATATCGAAAATAAAAAACTTTTTATAAATAAAAACCAAACCTTAAGCTCAAGAAAATAGTAGAGTTATAATTAATTTGTTTAAATTCAATATTTTTTTAATTTAAAAATTTTTAAAAATATTTATATATAAAAAACTGGTGAGAAATTGTTTTTTATGCACCCGTAAAAATAGTACTGAAAATAATATTGAATTGGAGTGCAGCTTTTACACTTGTTTAATAAGTCGTTTTATTGAAGAGAATAAGGAACAATATCTCGAATTAACAAAGTGGTGTTTTTATGCGTGAGGTCGCAATTTCGATACCCGGTGGCGGCAATAAAAAACTTTTGTAAAATAAAAAAAAATATAATTTGTTTTTGTAAATAATTTTTTTTTAACTTTTAATTGGTGAAAAAGAGCTTCCTTTGTACTCGTTCAAAAATACTGAAAAAATGTTGAAGTGGGAGTACTCCTCTCCTATGACAACTCAATGTTAAAATCATTAGTGTTTATGTTAAAAAAGAAGTACATCTGGATCATCAATTGTATTGCTTTTTATTCTGTAGAGAAAAGGTTGTCTTGTCTGTCTACTCCTTAATTTATAGAGCACGAAAAAAACCATAATATATAATTTTGTTCACTACTCGATTTTTACGATCGATATCGTGAAATAAAGCTATGGGTTTTGTCTTTCTAGGAAAAGAAACTGCATTGAAATACGTCAACTCCTTCAAAAGTTATGGATTTTTGACCGCCTTCTCTGAAAATTTACCACCGTGCGTCGTCCCGATGTCCGATTATTCTAATTTTTTAAGGAACGTAGTTTTACACCCCAATAAATATTTCCAGGTGGTAGCCCGGTCAATAACTCAAAATTTATTTTCCTCCATACAAGCTTCCATCACCCTTTTCACCACCCATGTTGGTGTTAAACTTGTTGGATACAAAATTATTATGGCAAAACTACAAAGACATTTTTACGTCTATTGTTAACGAGTGCGAGTACACGTTAATCTTAACGATCTGGTGGTAATTGTAATGATTTTTTTCTACTAACAACACTAACATGAACATGTTATTTGTGGCGGCCGTCATTTACACACATACTGACATCCACATATACATTTACGATATAATCAGGATTTCAAACAATTTGAACATCTATTTCCGGTTGAGAGCATAGGAAATAGATGGAAGTACTAACAAATATAATACTTGAACACCGTCGTGTGTGGTGTAATAGATTTTAGTTTGTCTTGTAATTCTTGTATGGCATTTAAAGTTAAAAGCAAATAGAAAATGTGAAATAACACACGGAGAATTTGTAATCATTTCAGTTACAATTTTCAAAAATTCTATGTTCGCATTAGTGATGGAATATTTTTAAGATTACTTTTCGATAATAAGAAATTCTGCAAAAAGAACAAATGAATCGTATAGAGTTTATTAAATTATTTCGAACGTTTAAACAGTGCAAATCCAAAAGGCGTTACACAACTTCGAACGTCATGGTTTTTCTTTAAGATCATTAAAAACTCTGATATACGAATATTTGGCCAAATTTGTTTCAACTTAAATTTTTTTTAATAGGTTTGAGGTTAAGAAGAAGAATTAACATTTTCTTCAAAAGTTATAAACACATTAAATTTGCAAATCAGACTAGATCGAGTTTCTGCCTTTTTTATGGACAGGCTTCATCAGTGATTTTCCATTAAATTGTATTATTGTTTATGTTTTTATTGTCAGATTGTCTCTATATGAATACTTTCAGAAGTGATCAAACAGACATATACAAACATTCTACTTTAGATTTCCTGTTTATCTTCTTATTTCCTCTGTGTCACCTTTTCGCAAATGTTGCCACACTGACGTATGGTTTTTACGTACAAGTGCAGGCAATTTGTGTATGTTGGAGACGGGCAGCCAACAGGGCATTTTTATTTTTTTTTAGTTAAGTGTTGTTTTTTTCAAACTCGTCGTATAGACCAAATACAATTAATATTGTAATTAATATGTATTTTTATTAATTCTAATTTAGTAGGTTTGAAGTTAAGAAGAATAAACATTTTCTTCAAAAGTTATAAACACATTAAATTTGCAAATCAGACTAGATCCAGTTTCTGCCTTTTTTATTTCTAAAAAAGTTTATAGGGTTTTCTATCGATTTAGAAAGTTTTAGAAGTTTCTCCCTTTGGAGAAAATGTTTGTTTAATATAGTACATCGTAAATATTCAGTAAAAAATAATATCTTTGATTTGTATTAAGGATATATAATATATATGATGTTGATTATACATACAGGAGTATTAACTGATTATAGAACAAATGTATGAATTTTTATTTCATATTTAAGATAGATATAATTAAAAATTCTTCAAAACGCAGCTTTTTTTATAATTTTTTTTTTTTTTAAATAGCGATTAAAAAACTCTGTTGACGTAGTTAAATTTCTAACGTGTTCGATCTAATCGTTGGCGTACCTTTTGATTTTAAAAGACGGACATGAAAAACTACCTTTAAAACAGTAAAAAATTAAATTTTAAAAATATTGGAGTGAAGACCTTTACCGAATTCACGATTCAATTTCTAACAGTTTTAAAATGTATAGGAATAAATTTGTTAATATACTGAAATAATCGAATCCCTTAAATTACCAATTAACTTTCATGAATCGAATACCCATTATTATTTTCCATCACTAACTTTTCAAGTTCCAACAATTCATTCATGTTGTCTCGTTAGTTTTAAGTTGATGTAATTTTCAGCTCACCTGGGTGCAAAATATTCTTTTGTATGAGTGAAAATGTGTGCAAATTGTTGTAGTATGTGCGTTGTGGGGGAAAAAATAAGAAACATTAAAACGATTTTAACAATTTTATTAAATTGAATTTATCACACATTTACACGAGATGCTCACAGTTGTCGCTGTATCATTATATTCCTATGAACCATATAAAAGATTCATGAACAAGAAATTATTTTCATACTTGTTGCATTTATATGTCGCAATCTTATTAGAAAAAGTTTTTGTAACTAGAAAAATTTATAGAATGGGAAATACAATAAGTTCACTATAACGGTTGAAACATAAATTTTTAAAAAATACATATCTCTAGAAAATGAAACAGAATGAAAGCAAAGCGGTTAGATGTTACTGTCCAAGACATCTAAGAGGAGATTTAAATAAAAAGACAGTCTTGATTTTATCTAAAATAAAATATTAAAATTTTAGAGGAATTCTAACTTGTGTGATTATTATTGGAAGAGCTTCCAAGTGTATTCGCTTGAAATTGTTAATCATTAGGTTTTTGCTGTCAGTGGTTTAAAAAAAGTTTGATTTGTGTAGTGTATCGAAAATTTGCCAACGCCGATTATAAATTTATTTTTTAATTTAATTTTTTTTTGTAACAAACTGAGTGTTTATAACACACGTGACATTCCATTTAAAGTTTTTTTTTCCATTCGGTATGAACATAAAGACAAAGTTCCTTGAAGTGATGCTTTTAATTTGCTGGTATGTGTTTGCACGAGAAAACACTGTGGATAATTTTGAAAAAAAAGAAAATCTGTAATTTTCTTGCTTTCTTGTTTGTTGAAGCAGTTGATATTTAATTGGTGATTCAATATATAATATTGCGTTATATTGTTAACGGAATGTAATTAAATGTTATAACCACCTTAAAGTATACTCTAAGTATACCCAGTGTAGAAACTGTACTGATATATTATTATTTTTTGCACTACATTCACAATATTTCATCATTAAAAACAACCTAAAATACATATTGGATTAATTGAAAATACAATTAAAAAGAGGACTACTGATTTTGCATTATATTCAAACCATTTTGCTATATATTTTCAAAAATTGTTTAAACAATCCATAAAAGAAATAAAAATAATTGAAAAGTCTGTTAAAACAATATTCAGTTTTTAACTGACAAAACGTTAGAAAAAAACGATTTTCTGGTTTATTTTTTCATATTTTAAAGTTTTTTTTTTGTTTGAATTTTCAAAACACTACACACACAATACACACTTCGTATTTTTACTGGCTATGATTGTGTGTATCAGTAAAGAATTTCTTGTAATTTGAATTGGAATAATTTTGTATATAAAAAAACTATTTTAACAAAAAAGAAAACCGAAAATATTTGAACTTTTTGTTTTAAAACAGAAAACAACGAAATTTTTTGAAATTATTTTTTCTAAAAATATAAAACTAAAAATAGAACATTTAACTGAAAATATCAACCCCTACAGACCATGCGTATTTTTCTCTAGTTTGGTTTTTGTTGACTGATACTTACTGTATTTTACATAAGTCCGCTGAACACATCCTTTGCCTAAAAAGGAAGATTCCCATGGTTTCCCCTTAAAATCCCGTTTTGTTGGACATTTGAGCGCCAATTCTGAATAAGTACAAGATCAAACGAGTAAAAAGGTTAAAGTCGGGCATGCCGACTATACAATACCCTACACCAGTCTGGTGTATTGTTTGGATCCGAAATTCGAATGGGTTAAAATGGGGCTTGTGTCAAAATTTTCTATAATGTGAGTCAGCGCACCAAATTTCATTAAAATATCTTAATATTTGCGACCTGCAGTTTGTAACCAAGCCAATTTTGGGGGGACCCCTATATGGGCACTAGTTCTAAACTTGGACCGATGTTCACCAAAATCAATAGGCTTCGTCCTTGGGCCAACATAGGTCTATGTACCAAATTTCATCAAAATATCTTAATATTTGCGACCTGCAGCGTATAAACAATATAATTTTGGTGGGACCCTTATATGGGCACTAGGTCTAAACATGGACCGATGTTCAGCAAAATCAATAGGCTGCGTTATTGGGCCAACATAGGTCTGTGTACCAAATTTCATCAAAATATCTTAATATTTGCGACCTGCAGCGTATAAACAGTGTAATTTTGGTAGGACCCTTATATGGGCACTAGGTCTAAACATGGACCGATGTTCACCAAAATCAATAGGCTGCGTTATTGGGCCAATATAGGTCTGTGTACCAAATTTCATCAAAATATCTTAATATTTGCGACCTGCAGCGTATAAACAGTATAATTTTGGTAGGACCCTTATATGGGCACTAGGTCTAAACATGGACCGATGTTCACCAAAATCAAACTTGTTCGTCCTTGGGCCAACATAGGTCTGCGTACCAAATTTCATCAAAATATCTTAATATTTGCGACCTGTAGAGTGCGCACAAGATTGCATGGACAGACAGACGGACGGACGGACGGAAAGACGGACATCGTTAAATCGAAATAAAAAAAAATTCTGAACCGATCGGTATACTATAAGGTGGGTCTACGACCAATATTTTTTGGTGTTACAAACATCAGCACAAACTTATAATACCCTGACCACATAGTGGTGTAGGGTATAAAAATTTTATTTTCAGCCAAAAAACAGAAATAATTTTTTTAAAGTAACTAATTTTTCTGTTGAGCCGACAGACATATTATTTTGAGTGTATGTAATTAACTTACGCATTCTGTGTGTAATTTTTCCATTTACGCACTCGAGTAAATTTACCATTTTTATAGCAGGAGTTCAGTTTCTTTCTATAAGTTGAATAAATTTAAACATTAATTAATCAGAGTGTAGTCATAACTATTTCTCTATATTTTCCACCTGAATAGTTATTCCCCATATTTGGTCCACTTTCTGGAATATGTCCAAAAGCCACTATAGTGCAGATAATCTCATAATGTTGGGCTTAAGTGACAATAATTTATTAAATTCTTTTTGCACAACACACTACAGAATGTCAGTTTAAATGATTCCAACATGAAATGAAAGAGGATATATTTATTTGATATTTCAATAAAGCATTGAAATGTAGAATTTTGTACGGACAATCAAGATTTTCAGTTAGAAGGTTTGAGGTTAAGAAGAAGAATAAACCTTTTTCTCTAGAAGTTATAAACACATTAATTTACAAATCAGTCCAAATCTAGTTTCTGCCTTTTTCTATGGATAGGCTTCATCAGTGATTTTGCATTAAATTGTATTATTGTTAATATTTTATTGTTAGATTGTCTCTAAATGATAATTTTTCAACAACCCGTCGGTTGTAGGAATCGAACCTGTGCATATTCCTACATTACAAACGTAACTATACCAAAGTTCGATAGCTTAGCCATTTGACCCAAGTAAGGCCTTGAATGTAGTGTATCTAATTCATAGTTTTCTTTCCTATTCAGATTTCTGTTATTGTTTTTTACTTTCAGAAATGATCAAACAGCCACATACAAACATTCTACTTTTAGATTTTTTGTTTAACTTCTCATCTCCTCCGTGTCACCTTTTTCATTTTAATTTAATTTTGAACGACTCTCTAGCATAGTGACCATGTAGAATTTAAATCAACTTTGTATTTATGTATTATGCCTAATTGCATATTCATATAAATGTTAATCCTTAAAATCTATAAAATTATTTATACATCTTAGGTTTATATTGACAAAAACCTGTTTTGAATTTAAATAAACTATTATGTCAGTATTCCCCCACTCTACGTTATAAAAACTAAACACATCATCATCTTTAACAAAAGTTACGGTAATTTTACTAAAATTAACCTAACCATAACCCTCAGGTCATTTTGAAATAAATTGCTCAAAGTGTACAAAAAGTAACAAACGGCATAAATTTTCAGCACCACAACCACTATAAAAACCCCCTCTTCCACCTCAACCTGAATGAAAACAAACTTACAACTAGTGACCATTACATATGATGGTAATATACATAGATACAAACGTATATATGTAGGTGGTATTTTGAATGTAAATATTACAATTGGGGATATGGTGGTTCTATTGTGGGTGTCCATTAGGGAGGTATTTATTATTATTTTTTAATTGGAAAGGAAAAACTAAATAATATTTAAAACAAAGCACCAGTTTATTTCAGATATTTAACATTTTTAATTCTTTTAATAAAGGATTTAGAAAATAAACCATTAAAATTGGGCGCCATTTAATATACAAGCTCTATTCGTTCCACGAAGAAGAAGAAAAAGGAAATCAATGGATACTGTTAAATTGATGTAGAATTTCCTAACAAATACCACCTTATTGCCTATATACAAGACAATACATTAACTTAACTTGTATATGTTAAATTAAACCCTTACCCTTTTTTCTTGTTTCCTGAAAATTTGAATGTATAAAATCCAAATGGACATATGACCATAAAGTTAAGTGTGAGGTATCTAATGATGCCTTAAATTGAATCTAATCATCATTAACAATTATATGAGTATGTTTTAAGTATTTCATGTGGAGTAACAAGGTAATGTTATGCCGTATGTCTAAAAGACAATTTACCATACACCCCAAGCGCGTATATGGGTGGGTTGATGGTCCGGTGGATGATTGTGATTTCTACATGTATGGTTTGTTAAAGATAATAGCCAGCACACGATTTTTTACTGTTTGTGGGTTTCTTGTACTAGTCATTTTCTTTCAACTTCCGTTTTTGTCTTTTCTGTTGGTCATAAAGTCAAATCATATGCAAATAATTAAGCACACTGACTTCCTGCCGTACAAAACAAAAAAAAAAAGGATGTGCAATACAATCTATTGTTGAGTATAATGAATAAGACTAAAATGATTATGCCATGCTCTACAGCAATATTGTGGTGTGTATTTAAATGACTGTCTACTGAAGTAGAGTAAAGGCGTTGAAATATTTCCCTAAAGTCCCATCACGTTGTATGTGTCGCCAATACGTTTTCATATAGGGTAATTTTGTAATATCAGTGAAAATTTGTCGCCATAATGAAGTCAAAAAGGAGAACCCATTTAAAAAAGAGACTTTACAAATACATATAAACGTATGCAGTTATACAGCTTCATATCCTTTTGGGCAATTATCCAGTTCTCCAAATGAAGGGAACTTATTATGAAGGTACACAGGGCCATATAATTTGGCTAATGTAAATGAAATTCGATCGAAAATAAGCAGATTTCTACAGAAAAACTATACTAAAGTAAAAGTAAACTATTGCTAAACCGCAACTTCAATCAGTTTTATTATTTCAAATGAAAGTTATATTAATTTGTAGAAGAAATGTTAATTTTAACTACATTCGTAAGTCATTAAAAAAAAAAATAAATAACATAAAATACTAAAGGCTTCATTAGTCTAATCGTAAAGTTTGAAAACGTATCTGTAAACAGTTCAATGTGTTAAAATAATATTGCTAGATCTGTCAAAACAACATATTAGTATATTGGAAGATGACAAAGCAAATTGTAAAAATTTTTTTGTCGTTGTTTTTGTTTTTTCTTTGATATTTTAAATGTTTAATAACGCTCCGAGACGAGAACAAGAAATTTTCATTGAGTTTGTAATTTAACTTAACAAATATTTCCAGAAATTCTAAAAACGTCGCCCAATGCTTCGATATAACGATTGGACAAAAATAGAAGGAGTGGAGACAGAGTTTTGAAATTTGGTATACTAACATAGAACCCCTTAGTTAATAAAAATTTTAATTTTTGGAAATATCGGGCCAAGGAAACGCCCACCTCCCATAGGTCCTGAAATTTAAAAATAATATATTAGCTACATAAATGGACGTAAAATTACAAAAAGTATCCATTGAGATGCACATAAAACTGGAAACGTTTGTGTCAATTTTTATCAAAATCGAACCAAGGACTCTTAGTCCTGTCATATATCCTTTATTTTAAAATCTTTATAAAACCTTCAAAAATTATCCGATTGCTATGAAATGAATATTGGAAACCATGTGAATCCTCCATTTTAGGCATACGGTATGTTCAGCAAACTTATGTAAAACACTACGAAGAATAATATTGTGGAACATTTTAACCTTCTATCTCTTCAATTAAAGGGACTTTCTGGCCTATTTTTAAAATGGGACAGAAACGACCCGTAAGTTGAAGAGTTAGAGGGTTAAGATGTTCCACAAAAATATTTGTCATGAAATTCTACTATAAGTCTCTGAAGACTTCAGCATTGAAAATTTAACTTAAAGGCCAGCAATAAGTGAAAACTTAAAATATGTTTAAGGGTTAATTTCATAGTTATTCATTATTCTCCCTAAACCTGGATTTTAGGGAGAAGCCATGGGAATCTTCCATTTTAGGTATAGGCTATGTTCAGCGAACTTATGTAAAACACTACGGGGAACACTTTTGTGGAACATTTTAACCCTCTAACTCTTCAACTTACGGGTCTTTTTTGTCCCTTTTTAAAAAGGGACTCTTAGAGGGTTAAAATGTTCCACAAAAATGTTTCTCGTAGTGTTTTACAAAAGTCCGCTCAACACATCATATACCTAAAATGGAAGGTTCATATGGTTTGAATACTAAACACTCTTAAAAGCGTGAAATTTGTATAAAAATCATGAATTGAGGCATTTCAAAAAATCCATTTTTTTTTTTAATTTGTGATAAAAAATAGTAATTAATTTTTTAGTGATCTATTATACAATAGTATAAACTTACAAAAAAAAAAAGGTAAAAAAATATAATTTTTTATAATTTTTTTTATACTCCATCAAACTTAAGTAATTTTTGGATTTTAAGCAAAAAAAAAAAATTGTTTTTCGGAGCAATAAAAAATAATTGTTTTGTAAACATATACTAAAATCCATATTTTAATTTAACTACAAATATATTGAAGTAATTAAAAAAAATCTTCCAACAAGTTTTTAAAAAAATGTATTTTTGAGAATAATTTTCGTGAAACAATTAAATAAAGCCCATTTTTCTGTTAAGTCATTTTTGCATAAAATTCTCTGAGTTTAGCGCCCTCTCTTGGCGGCAAAAGCAATCACACCAAATATTTTTGTTCACATTTGTGTGAGTTACTTTCTTATGTTTAAAAAAATCCTTCTTTAATCACAATTTGAGACAAAAAATTTTTTTTTTTGATTTTTGACCATGAGACGAAGCATAGTGCGTCGTCCCCTGACGATTTCCTGAGGCAGGAATGAAATCCGGATAGGGACATGCCTACCACGAATTATTTTTCACAATTTGTTAAATACGTTTGGGATTTTAGCATATTTAATTCTTTTAATGCAATTAATGTATATCCCAATAAAAATAAAATAAAAAAAAAAAAATATTTTTGTCTTTCTTCTATGCATTGACTCTGTTGTCAAGTAAAATCGTAAAAAAATTATGTTGAAAATAGAAATTTTCCACTTTTTTACTTGACATTTAACTTAATGCACAAGAAAAATAAAAAAAAAAAACAATATTTTTATTTTTTATACTATTTTTATTCATTACAAGAGTGCTACTTTACTTTTTTTTTACGATACTTTCAAACTAATTTGGTCTTAAGAATTCGTAACATCCTTTTTATTGTCATATTGTTAAAAAAAGTAAAATAAAATAAAATTAAAAATAAAAAAAAAAAATATATGTGAGTAATTTTTGTTAATTGTTTTGACTGATTTGTGGTTCATTTTATTAATAGTGACATGAAATGTTAGTGGTCCTCTTTTCAAGTGAAATTTCTTTTGTTTTTAAATGCATTTAGCAAAAGTCTTTACATTCACATAACACGAATAGACTAAAGCCTTCTCAGTGGCGCATTTAGGCCCCAACGACATTAACAGGTTAAATTTTTGAAATCAAATTAAGAATATTATATTTAGACCAAGAAAAATAACATCAAGAAGTTTCATGAATAACTCATCAGAAATATACACAGAAAAAATTTACAAAATTCTGTTTGTAATGTTAAACACCTTTTTTGTATAAACAAACAAAAATTTTTTTAAAAAGGCACCAACAATGGAATTTGTATATACAAATCCCTTTTTGTAACTTTTTTGTAATTTGTTAAAAATAAAATCAATTTTTTTTTAACAATGTGTTTTGTAAATACAATAATTTTTTTTTGTAACTTGTTTGTATTTGTTAAAAATAAAAAAATTAAATTCAACAACGAGTTTGTTATATTAAAACAATTATTCGCTTTATGTTGTCGTATTGACAAAAAAAAATACTTTTTTGAAATTTTTGTTACAATTTACAAACATTTGAGCAATTGAAAACAAAAAATAAATGATTTGTTTTTTTTTTGTTTCAAAAAATTCTAAGGCTATTTTTTTGATATTTTTGATACAATTTACAAACATTTAATAAAAAAATTGTTAGATATCTAAGTAAAAAGCCAACAATTTTTTTTAATTACTTAAAATTTTGTGATACTTTTTTCTGTGTATGTTATGCGACAACCGAATTATCGGTTGCCGCAACTGAATTCGGTTGGGACAACCGAATAACGAGGTTGCAGCAACCGACCCAATTCGGTTGTCGCAACGGAATTGTTTTGAGAGTGAACCAAGCCTATATATAGAGCCCTTAAATTGTATTCCATATTGCGAGCCTTGTTATGGCAATCATAAACAAAAAAAAAAACCCCTAAAGTACGTGTATCTTTCATACACAGTATTACACTGCTATACTCTTCTGCTTATAATGCATTTATCGAGTTCAGAGGTGGCTAATAAATTTGAATAATAATTGTCGACTGTATGAGTAGACCATCTCTTACATATGTATTGCTCTCTGTGTACATGTATGTAGGCAATAGACAGTGTTTGGGGGTACTTACAGGCGTTTTTATATAACACTAGTTTACAAAATAATAATAAAAAAAATTGGGCACTAAATGTAACTAGGGTTTTGATATTTATTTTGAGCAGGTGAACTCGAAAATCACATATTGAATTTTTTATGGATTAGTTTTTTTTAATTAGTTATTTTACCGATTTTCTTCAGAGGGCTTGTTGAATATTTCAGCTTTTTCTCTGTCCAAGAACAACCAATCTGCTCAGAGATGTTATCAGTATAAAGAAAATCAAATAAGAAACAAACTTTATAAATGTTATTTTAAATGCTACAGGCAAAAATATGTTAAAAAAAATAAATCTAAATTTGCCAAAAAAAAAATCATTAAAATTATAAAAAAAATTGTTTAAAATAGAAGTTTTTCAAAAAAAAAAATATTTTTTTTATTTTCAGCATGGAACCTGTGTTCCAACAAAGAAATCAAGGTTTGTACTAAGAAAGAGCATGGAAAAATTTTCAACTTACGGCCAATTATGTTTAACACTAAGTTTCCACACAAAATCTGTTATACTAAGCGTATGAGTAATAAGTTTTTGTATTAATTTAATACTCATACGCTTCGTATAACACATTTTTGTATTAACACAGTACAACATTTTTCAGCACATTGATGTGGGACTCAATTCTGAGAATTACACGTGAAAGTAGCCCCAAAAATAAGAACTTCTGCATCATTCGTTTTATCAAGTTGGCTGAATTAATCGTATGGCCATTAAATTTTAATGCAGCCAACTTGACAAAACGAATGATGCAGAAGTTCTTATATTTGGGGCTACTTTCACGTGTAATTCTCAGAATTGAGTCCCAAAATCATGTGTTGTACTGTGTAATTTAGTGGAAAAATGCACACATTTGTTTAACCGAATTAGCCATAATTTTGGAATTTATTCATGGATTTACTTAAAATATACCTTGATTTCTTGATTTTACGTTGGAAGACGAACCTTGTTATTTTTTGGTCAATTTTTATTTTTAAAAATTTGTTTTTTTTTTAATTTTAAAAACAATTATAAATTTTTACAAATTCAGATATATTCATGTATTATTATATATTCACTAAATCACTAAGCTAATTAAAAATTAATATTCACAAAATTTATGTCTTATTGCCTTAATAGTCCTACCAATCTGTAAACAATTTGTTTCTTCTCTGGCCAAGATGTAATCATAATATTCCTACATATATCCTCCGATAAAAATCTGTCATACATATATCATGCGATAAGATCATATTTGATCTTAAAACCGAACAAAAATAACACTCATTGTAACAATCTTCAGATCAACTAAAATTCTATATGATTGTAATAATTGTAATACATAAATAACTAGTAGAAAATGTTTGAATTAATTCCTCATTTCACTATTTGCTTGGGAGTATTTATAAATATAAAATCTTAAAAAATCTAAGTTATAACCTAGTGAGAACTTCATAAAGACAATCTGATGATCGTGCTTGGTAGTACTTGAAAATGCATTAATTTTCAACCATTGGTTCTAGGAAAGAACAAAAATAAGACTTATCTGTAGAACTTTTAAACATTATCAAAAACAAAATCTAAACCATAATTATAAATTTTTTAATGCTATTTCAGGTTCAATAGACAGTATACACAAAAAAACGTATTTTCATTGAGTGTGCAAACTAGCTGTAATCTAGTGTTATTATCGAAAATTGCATTTACACTTGCATTAACGTTTTTCTCAGGAGAGATTCTGTGATAATTATCATACATACGTTTTATTTTTTGTTCAATTTTTTTTGCTCATAAATTGTCTGCAATTTTTAACTCGTCTTTTTTTAAGGCTTGCGGTAAGTTGATAAGTTATGATAATTTTACAAGAAGAATTTATATGAACATTTATTAACTTCTTATTTCTTAAGTGGCATAAATTATGGTTTTATTTAAGGGATACGTATTGATGATGCAGCAATATATTGTGGTTAAATGATTAAAAATAATTAAAAAAATTAAAAAAAAAAAAATAAAAAAAAATATAGAGAAATTATACCAAAGTATTTGACGGAAGCTGCTGAAATATGTTTCTAGCTAAATATTATTAGAATACATTTTTTTTTAAGATACATACAGTTTCTTTAAAATATGAAAAAAAAAAAAATTTCTTTTAATTATTAACACACTACCTAATTTGAAATATTTTTTTTGCAGTGTTAAAATTAAATTATTTAAGACTTTTTTTTTGAATGATTAAAAACGTAAAACTTCTAATAAATAGAATCAAACTTTTTTTATTAAGTAGATGAAAGTTTTTTATTAAATATATGAAATTATTCATTAAATGTATGTGACCTTTCGTTATGTGTATGCAAGGTTTCATTAAATGTATGAATTTTCAAATAAATATACAAACAATTTCATTAAATGTATGTAAGTTTTCATTGAATATATGAAACTATTCATTAAATATATGAAACTTTTTATTAATTAAATGCAACAACCTTTTAATTACATGCATGAACCTTTTAATTAATAATATGAAAACTTTTCATAAAATAAATAAAGCTTTTCATTAATAATATGAAACTTTTCATAAATACATATATATAAAACTTTTTCATTTAATGTATGAAACTTTTCATAAATACATATAATGATAGATTTTAATTAAATTTATGAAACTTTTCATAAATAAAATTAAATATTTTCATTGCATAAATTAAAGTTTTCTTAAATAATATAAAGTTTTTCTCATTAATTTTATAAAAACTTTCATTACCTGATATCGAACGACGCTTTTTAGGTAAAGTTTATAATAAAATTTAGTTAGAATATTATCAAAATTACGGTGTTCTCACAAGGGATTCTGATAGAGGAAATCAAAAAAAATATACGTGTATCGGCATTTTAAAGATCACATCGGAATTTTATTCTAGGGGGGTTAAAGTTTCACCGCTTTAGCCTGTTCGTGCAGCATATCGGTGTATGAAACTATGTGTACTTTACATCTGAGGTGTCATACCCTACACTTTTGCAATTTTATAGAAAATATTAAGAAAAATATTTTTGTGGAACATATTAACCCTCTAATTCCCCCACATTACGGTAATTTTTTGCTCGATTCTGACAAATCGTAAAAAACACCCCTAAAAAGGGGAAGGGATGAAGTGTTTTACAAAAATGTTGGCCATAAAATTTTACTACATAAGTCAGAACACAAACAGCATAAGCTAGTCAAATTCAAGATTGCTTATTAAGGGTTAATCTCCGACGAGAAGATTTGACACTCAGCTACCGCATACTTTTATATCTATGTTATTATGACTTCAGTTTTGTTTCTTCCGTTATTCTTCAGCCTTTTTCGTTTTTTAATTGTCCCACAAGAGAATTTGTAAGAATAAAAATGCCTGACTAAAAACTTGACTGCTTTTGCTAAGTCTGCGGCAAGCATACCCTTAAGGAATACAAGGCTTCATTTTTCAATAGTAAAGTGGATATAAACTTTATTTTGAACTGGAAGTTTTTCCAGATGAGCCATGGATGACAAAACCGAAATTTCTACAACGGCTTGATGCTGTGGTCTAAAGGTAATACAAGTTTTGATTGATATTCTTAGCACGATAATAATTTTGTTAAATTATTGATTTAGGTGAACGAAACTCAATGAACTTTGGCTAGAGCCAGGTAAGCACGACAAGACTACATGCTATGTTTGCCATAATAGTGGCATAATCAAATTAAATAGGCATAATCCAAAAATCCTTTGCTCCAGTACCACATTCGGATGTGCTTCCGGTACCTGAGCTACCTGTTCGCAGTCCAAGTCTACATTGGGGACATGGTACAAATAAAATATGATTTTGAAAAAGTGTGCCTACTTCGTGTTTTTATACTTGGGTGCTTATGCATAATAACTTGAAAACCTTATAACACCTTCATAAAATTAATTTTGTCTGAACAATTTGTTTTATGAGCCATTTATAAATTTAAGAAGTGATTATGCACTTGACCCTTGAAGAATTGCATATGTATTTGCTTTATTTGTTTGGTTATACTAAAAAATTCCTGTTAATGCATACAGTTGAAAAAAAAAAAATATAGGAATTATGTAACACATAATAATGTAGTATACATAAATTGATTCAATTAAATATTTTTTTAAGTTAAGTGTTTGTAACCGTCGCATAGGACAATCGTAATTAATATTAGAATTAATTACTAAAGATTTTTTTTTTCTAGAGTTGATTTATAGGAAGAAGAAGAAGAAAACATTTTTATTGAAAAATTTAACAGACACAAGGGAATCACAAGACTGCCGCAGTTTCGTCTCACCCAAAGACTCGTCAGTGGTTAGTTTATGTGTCAACTGATCAAAGTAATTTTTAATTGTTAATTTGTCTCTATATGAAAAACTTTTTGTGTATTGCCATGACCGGGGATTGAACCGGCGGCAGCCCTCTGCACAGGCTATGACTCGTAGCATCACCCCTTAACAAGTTACACCACGGTCGGCATAGCGCTGAGTGTAAAAAGAATTTTTGTTTTTCACATTTATTTAATTAGAAACTCAAGATTAATAATTTTTGCTGTGTAGTTACTCTTTGTAACAATTTTTCACTGAAAACCCCAAAACCACAGTTACAATTCAACATATGGCCACATAAAAAATACACGCAATATGGTTAAACAACATTAAATTTTCTTTAAAAAAATTTCATTTTAAACAAAATCAATCATTTGAATTCGCCTCTAAAAAAACAACAATAACAATTCTATAAAATTTTGTGCATAGTTAGCAACACCAAACACATTAAGGCTTAATTATTATTTGGCTTTTACATAATGCAATTATAAAATCAAAAAGCTTGCATTCAATATATTAATGCTACAGAAAGCTCCAAAAAATGTTTGCTTACACATGCAAAAATTTCAAAAATCGTACAATGTAATCAGTCAACCGGTTAGTTTAAAAAGCCTCAGAAAAAAAAACAACAAATAAAACCACTGGTTATTTAGCCGGTCATTTGATATAACAAAAATAAAATGAACCATTAGACAAGGCAAGGAATGGTAAGTGAAGAAGAATCCAATCACTCTACCGAAATCATTTGCAACAAAAAAAAAAAAAACAAAACCTTCTGACTCCTCTTATGAAGTAGGATTATATAAACATTGAAAGTTTGACTGTGTAAGCAGCCTATTGCTGTAATATCAAACGCATATCCTTAAATCAGAATATTAAAAGGCGAAATTCTTTGGAGGAAATTTGGGTAACATATACTTAACTCAAAATTCATTCAATATAGATTTGAATTATACTTATGATAGTCAATAATAAATATGCTATACTAACTAGATGTCGAAATCTGGTTTGCGTAATGTAATGTAAATGCAGCCAAAAACCAAAAGAACGAGTATTCAAATCGTTTTTTTAATACTTTCTTTTTTTTTAAATTTTCATTCATTTAATGTAAAATTATAAGAACTATGAAAGTTTGCATTAATATACAGAAATTTTCACTTACTTTCTGAAGAAAAGTTACTTTAAGTTACTTTAATTTACTGAAAATAAATAAAAGTCCGTTAAATACCAAATATTTTGGTACATAGCTCAATATAAATTTTTGTAATGAAATAAACCTTTCAAATTCCTGTATAGAGAAGTGCACAAAAGGTGCTACCACAGCAGAATAATAAACATTGGTACGATGCACACGGGGCCAAAAATAAATTTTTAAAGCAAAAGTCATTAAAGTTGTCCTGACTATAGGGAAATGTGACTCCCCAAACATATTTTGTAAAAAGTCAATCAGACTTTCAATTTGAAAATATTTAAATCTATTAATTACACTCCAATTAATTTCTGTTTAAATTTATCCTTCTCTTAATCGGAAACCCTGCTCCTACTATAAAGTGGATAAATTAAACGAAAAAATACACACATTCTGTGAAACTAGTATTAAAGCTTCATAACTATTAAATTAAATTTTAATATTTGGAGTATTGTTTGGCTTTACGTCATAAATTTTAAAAATAAAATAAAAATCCAAATATTTTATTTTTAATTTTCTTCCGATATTTCGATTTGCATCGCAAATCATCCTCTGGGATATTTAAAAAATATATTTTTGAACATCACAGTGAGTTGAAAACATCACATATGAGTCATATATGCTTATATATGGCCATATACATCCATATACCCTCAAATTTTGGATCCAAAGATATATGGAAATATATGAGATCATGTATGGTCATACATTGTACTCTAAATGGTCGTATATGATCACGTATGTCCAAGCATGATCAATTAAAAGTCAATGTATGATCATGTATGTTTATATATATTTCGATTTTCACAGGGGTATGAAAATTCTTGCACGATACCTATATAATTTTTATTATACTTTATGTTTTCATATTTTATACATACAAGATATTGCTCACTCCGAGAGAAAAGTGTCCAACTTTGGCTCAGTTCCTCCCGATTATTTTCTGACAACGTTTTAAAGGGCAAAACATTATGAAAATGGCGAACCCTGAAAAATTCATTTGGATTTTTCTCGGAGATAGCCGACACGATAACTACGCAACGTTCTAATTCGAGAACTACGACCTGCTCCGATATTAAAGAAATGAAACAATTGACCAATAACGAGATAATTTAAGTTATTCTAAGTACTAGAGCGCCCGTTAAGGGACAGTGTATAATATAGTAATAAATATATAGTAACTAGTTGTTTATTTGCAGTATAAATCTTATATAAAATTTTTTAATAAATAAACATTAAAAAAAAAACTGACCAATTTTTTTTCCTAATTTTATAAATTATTTTTTTATTTCTGGCGATTGTGCACTTTTAATTTTGAGCGAAATTTAACTTTTTGTCCCTGTGTGCAATGTTGTAATTTAGCTATTAAAATTGATGTCGCATGTAAAATCATGCAGACTATAGAATTGGGCATGAATAATATAAACATGCATACATATGTCCAAAAGTGCCAATATGTGCACATGTACATTAGGGTGTTCCAATGAAGGATAATCGAATCTTCTAGTTTAAGAATTACCAATCAAAAGACGAAAATTTATCTTTTAAACTTTAAAACCTTACCAATTTATATTGCTTATAATTTACAGCAAATTTAAAGATTTGTTTATGTTGTTGTTAGGAGCGGAAGAGGTCTGACATGCCCATAGACAACTAAATGGCGCTCAGGCTGTAAATTGTTATCCCGCATCATTTAAGTAATATAATTTCAATTTAAATTTACAATGGGACACTCTAATACACATATTTCCCATAAAATGCCAACACAACACTTTATTTTCATATACGTATATTAAGCAGTCACGGGTGGTCTTAAAATATAAATTGACCAGAAAAAATATTGACAAAATTTTTTAAATTATTACCAAAATAGCCAAATAGGATCTTAATAAATTAATTTTTGAGAAAAGAAAATTGCGCTTTATATGCCTATTTCAAATAAAACATGATTTTATGCAACCTATAGCGATGTTCTATAACTGTGAGAGAGGTTTCTTGCATAAAAAGTGGAACTCCGTAATATTTAAAACAGGGTGAGTCGTATAACGTTAAATTTAGCTAGAGGTATGTAAAAAAATTTTTATATATTGTGTATAAATTTCAAATTATGTGACTCGCTCTGTGGTAAAAATTGTAGCGTTGCTTTTTAGGATGAGAGTAACTTCTCACATAGTTACAGAAGACCGGTACTGGTTTTGTTCCAAGTGCCTTCCTTTATATAACCTTCATATTTTTGAAGCAATTTTTCCTGCACTTAAAACTTAAAATTAATACTTGTAATAAAACTAATACAATTATCTTTTCTGTGTAGGAACGGTTTTGGAACATCACTATTTTTTGGACTGGTAATGATACCGACTTACATTCCGCATTATTTTAAAACATAATAATGAGTTACAAATAACTAGCTACTTTTTCCATTATTTCAAAACAAAAAAATAATACCTTACCAAAAATTATAATATCATTATTTCAAATATAAAGTAATGTTTCCGATTTTTTTTTTGTAAATTTTTTTGAAATCTATTTTTAGACTCAATATTTTTTTAACATTCTAAGGATATATTTGTCAGTTATCCCAGCTTATTTACTAATATCTAAATAATAAGCAGTAGAATTAGGGTCTACTGCATATAATTCGGTGTCAAAACTCATTATTTTTTATCGACAAGGTTGTTTTTGTAAGTAGTTGTCCCTATTCGCTGCATGAAAAAAACAAACAAAATTTGTGCTTACCTGCTGCATTACACAAATATATATGAAATAAGTAGTTAGCAAAATAAGTAGTTATTCGTGTGCTGATACGCAGTTAAAAAATAAGTGGTTACAAGTTGTTAAATAATAAGGCTTACGAATATACTTATTAGGAGTTAAAAAATAAGTAGTTACCAATATCACATTATCTTTATAATGTAATGTATAAAAAGTCGCGCGTAAGCTAGACTGCTTATAAAATCGGCTTCGTCTAACAAAAATACCTAGTACTGACGCCGCATTATACTTAAGTATTAAAAAATTTTAATTTCATTATATAACCACTTCTTTGGTAATGAAAGATTTTGCGGGGATGTTTTTATCTAACAAATATAACATATGGAGATAGCTCAGATAGTAGACCTATCGAATGGTAATATGTAGTCCCAGGTTCGATTCCCAGCACAAGCTAATTTTATTAAAAAAAGATTTTGCAATAAAAAATTATTTTTTTATAGAATTTAATTTTTTGGAAATCTATTTTTAGACTCATTATTTTTGTCAATACTGGTAAGCGTATGGATAACGACATATTTTTGGATTTTTCGTATGCTGGTGTGTAACTATAAGTAATAACAAAAAGTAATTAGTTACCATTACCACATATGTGGTTACATAACCATTTATCTGGTAACGATTTCCTACAGTGGATATTTTTATCAATAAGCACCGTAAGTTGTTTTTCACGTGGAAAAATTTCACTCGAACTTTAAAGGCCTCAAATTGCAATTTAATGTATAAAAACGAACGATTTTTTTAATTTTATGACAAAGACACAATCACAATAAACACAAAATGTCACTTTTTCTCAAGAAAAATAATAGTCTTGTACATTAAATTTGCGTGAAAACAAACTCTGCACAATTTTCACGTGAAACTCATTATCGTGAAAAATATTTTTTTTATATGGAGTCTAACAGTTTTTCCACGTGAAATTAAAACAACTTACGGTGCTTTATTTCAAATATAAAGGTGCAATTCCCAGTGAGAGTACATTTTATTAAAAAAAAATTAACGAAAAAAATTTTTTTTTTATAAAATTTAGTTTGTTTAAAGATGTGTTTTTAGACTCATTATTTTTGTCAATACTAGTAAGCACGTGCACTGAGAGAATTATCCTCACTTTACCAATGAATTTCTTCACAGTTTCAATGACAATTTCACTGTTACTCGTGCATTGAAACTTTTCATAGAATCTTTGAAACAGATTTCATTAAAGTCAATGTTTATGTAAAGTTCATAAAATTGATGAAACCTTTCATAAAATGAACAGACCACTCCTCCAATGAATAAATCATTTAGCCAATGAAAAGCCTCATAAAAACTATGAAGCAATTTCATTTATTATTATTTATTATAATTGGTTGTTGTCGTTGCTAAGCTGGAGTGGGTAAATAAAAAGTATTTAGCAAATCCAAAAGCGTAGTAAAATTGTAGCATACTTTACGGATGTACAAAATATATCTAATGAAAGTATTCATTAAATTAAAAAGGTTCATAAAATTTTATAATAAGCTTAATTCAATTAATGAAATTCCTTATTAATAGGGCAAGGAATTTCATGCACTTAAAAATGGAAAATATGCACCTAAAATATGCGGCTAAAAAAGAAAAATATGTATTAAAAATATAAGAAATATGCACTAAAACCTATTATTTTTGCAAAAATAATGCAACTTAAAACTTAAAAATATATTTAAGTCAGTTACAGAACAGACACAGAACTCGAAGATTTTCCATAGGTCAATAAGGTTTTTAAGAATGTTTATTTTGATTGAATCAAAATATAAAAATTTTAATTTTTTATATTATTTTACAAAATAATAAATGTTCCTAAAAATTAAAAATATGCACAAATATGCATTAAAAAGCACAAGATATGCATTAAAAAGGCACCTAATATGCATTTAAAGTCAAAATATGCAAAAACATGCATTTATGACAAAATATGCAAAAATATGCAACTTCAAATCGATGCCATTTTGTTCTAAATTTGATGATTCAGATAAATATTTAGTTAATATTAGACAAAAAACATGCATTTGCATGGAATTCCCTGCCCTACTTATTAATGTTTCGAAAAAATTATTATGATTTATAAAAAAATTTCATAATCCAAAATTAATAATAAAAAATTAATAAAAAAAAAATTAAAATTATAAAAGATGGACATTAATGCACATCACTAAAACTGGGTCTTAAGGCACATCTACACGAGAGAGAAAATTACTAGAGGTAGAGCAAAAAACACCTCTAAATAGCTTAAATCATTCACAATAGAGCTAATTAGAGGTGTTTTTTGCTCTATCTCTAGAAGTTTTCTCTCTCGTGTAGATGTGCCTTTAGGGTTACATAAAACTATTGTATTTTATTTGAGAATTAAATGTTTAATATAAAATTCTAATATTATGAAAATTTTTAAAAATTAATGAAAGACGATATTTTATAAAAAAAATTTAAAAAAGTTAATACTATTGAACAATTTCTTATATATAAAGAACATTTTCTTTAAATTTATGAAGATCTAATTTATGAAATTCAATGAATTTTTTTAACGAAATTATGAAATTTTATGAAAGAAAAGTTATGAAGAATTTCATAATATTAATTAGATATTATAAACATAATGAAATTTTTCATTGATTCTGTGAAAAAAGATCTATGAAATTATATCATTAATATCGTGAAGGATAATTCTTTCAGTGTAGTGAAATAAGAATAGAAAAAAAAAATTGTTATATTTACAGAATTTTAGTTATATTTGAGATTTATGTTTTAGTTAATTGAAAATGACAAATTATACTGTAAAATGTGCAGAAAATTTTGTTAAATATTAGTAGACTAAAAGTGGCAAAATGTTATATCTACAAAATTTTTGTAATTTTTAAGTCAAATTTAGTTGAATGCAAATAGCAGTCTATCCTGCTAAAATCAGCAGAAATATTTGCTAAAAAACTAGTAAAACGCTCCAGTTTTTTGCATTAAAAAAACTGGAAAAAAAATTGTGAAAATTAAAATTTTTTTGTTGATTTCAGCAAGTTAAGTTGCTAATTTTTATTAATTAATATTTAACGGAAATGTAACTGAAATATATTTCACAGTATTATTTTTGTTGTTTCTATCTTGCTAATATATAACAAAAGTAATCTGCTAATTTCAACAGTTATTTCTGCAAGATAATTTAATTTAACAAATCTTTACTAGTTTTAACTAAATTTTTTACAGAATTTTTTCTATAAGTGTAGAGATTTATTATTTTTATTAAAATTTTTTTAATATTTTCAACTTTTAGAACCTGCGCTTTCTTCCAATTCTTTCAGCAGTTCTTTTAAAAATTGTATGGAATCCAGTAGAATTCATAGTCAGGTTCTTAAATCTTTTTTTTTTATTTAAAATGTCATTTAAATTTAGGGCTACGCGCAATATCGGGTATGCTGTTGTTCATGTTATAAAATTGTGTGTGTATGAATTCCCGAAATTTTTGTAAATGTTTTTTTTTTTTGCTCATGTAATAGGAAGTTGAGTTTTGGCACTTTGTGGCATTTTTGTATTTAAGCCCTGTTACACTCTCGTGTTACTTAAAATGTTTTTTTATATGTATGTATAACATGCGGAAACGGATGCTGTTCTATATGGTCAATATATTAAAACGACCTCGTTTGATCAGTTTACATAACATTTGACTATTACTGCAAAACTTCTCTGCTGTGTGTGTGTGTGTGTGTGTGTGAATGTTATATCATTCTCCTATTTCGTTCTATAGCTGCATTTCGTTTTTATGCCATTTTGAATACTACTTGACACACTGAAGCGTAAAATTAAACGTGGCATATGTTAAAGGGGTGTTTTAGATTCTACAGGGAAGGGGCACAAAAAATCTGATATTGTACTAAAGTTTCCCTTTATTTGGTTTTGTTTTTTTTTTCATGTTGTGTAAAATTTCATTTACTTGTATACAATTTCTCCAAAAATCTATTGAAATCATGAAGTTGTTCAGCAGCTTTATAGGCCATATGTTACATTGAGCTTAAAAGAGGACATTCTTTAATTGATGCATTGCAAATTCTGTATTTTTTGTATAAAATGCACATGTTGTTTGGCAAAAATAGAGAACGCTAAAGTTCAATGACCAGATAACAGATGAATTTCAAATTGCAACAAACATTTTCGATGTAACTGTCAGAGAGAACAACAATAATTAGTTTTTTTTCTAAAGATCGAAATATCTTTAATTGGAAGTAATAATTTAATGATTTTGGAAAAATTTTAAATATTTCAGGTAAATATGAAGGCACATTTACAAGCGAGAGAAAACTGCTAGGTACAGAACAAAAACACCTCTAAAGGTCTCTATTGTGAATGATTTATCTATAGCAGTTGATCTCTAGCAGTTTTGGGATTGGGATTTTTTTAAATTTTAAATGGGTTGCCAACTTATTACCATCGATATTTATATAGACATAGAAGTTTTGCGCTCACTTTTCATTGTAATAAATTCCCAGAAAAAGAAGACAAGATTTTATCAGGAAGTACCTTCCATGTTAGTGTACACTAGAGGGTTAATATTAACTCATAAATATATTTTTAACTTCTCATATATAACAAGTATTTTGACACTGTCATCTACAAGTATAAACAATGTTTTATTCCACTTTATGCCAAAACTATTCCTATCTAAACACCACAATAACAAAAAAATATAAAATTCACATAAAAAAAATATTGTCACTTTTATCAGTTTGAGAAGTCAAAAAAAAAAAAATACACCATCGTATTCAGAGACTTGGGAAAAATATATTGCCTACATAGCAAAAATTCTAAAGTGCTATAAATTCATCATGTGTGCAATGTTGCATTGCCAAACAAGCTGTTGCAGTTCTATGGTTATGCAGTGCTTCATGCTATTTATAACATTAGGGTGAAAGCTATATGGCAAAATGTCGAATTTTGAGATATAAAACCATCCGCTGTTATATACATTTGATCTCAGTATATGTTGAAAATTTGAGCCAATTGGTATAACGTTAAGCCGTTGCACATAGATATCAAAATTTCGTATATTACAAATAGAATGTTTTTAGGTGTGTGTGTATGATCACCTCTGAGTAAAAAACAATAAGTAGGAGTAGGAAAGAAAACTATGAATTAGTTACATTGCATTCAAGGCCTTACTTGGGTGAGATAGCAAAGAGGTTGTGGTATAGTTACGTTTGTAGTGTAGGAATAGGCACAGGTTCGATTCCTCTAGCTGACGGGGTGTTGAAAAATTATCATATAGAGACAATCTGTTAATAAAATATAAACAATAATACAATTTAATGGAAATATTTTTTTTTTTTATTTTTTTTAATTATTTAAATTTTAATCTCGGTGAATCGTGGGTTAACATTGTACGACTTGGCTCAAATTCCGTTTGAGATCAAATATATAAAAAATAGATTAGAGCTCATCTCAATAGTATATATTTTAACAAATATCTGCCACCCTAATATATACTAAACTTTACATAAAAAACACACTTAACCACCCTCAAAAGAGGCAACAACAAAAAATGTACAAATGTATAAATACTTGCCATCAGAAAAATGCTATAAATTGTAATTTTTTGTAATTTTTTTTCCTGGTGTAATCAAGTGTTGTTATAAACATTTATGATAAAAATTGTAATAAATTGGTTGAGGTATATGCAAGCATGACGTGTATTTAGGAAAACAAAAAAAGAAAAACCAAATATGCATATTAGATTTTAATACTTTATAAACAAATTTGTTTTCACAATAAATTCTAAGAAGTTATACAAATGCTTATGTAAGTACCTAAAACGAATACAATACTAACCAGGAAAGTATCTCCGGTATCACAAAATATCGCTGAAATTTAAATATGTGATAGAGGATAGAAAATTAATAACCAAATATTTTTAGGGGCCCAATCTCATGACCTTTGGGCAGAAGAGACCGCACTGCAGTTAAATTGTATTGAAATTTACCCAACTTGTAGTAGGAAACTGTACTTATATTATAAAATGGGTAAATTTAATCTGTGTTTATAATTAAAAAAAAAAAAAATATGAATATTATAATTAAGTTAGAGCACAAATATTATGTAATTTTACATTGAAAGTGCATAAAAATAAAATGAACTTTCGAAAGAAGTATGCTAATGTACTAAATTTCTTCGTAAAAACATGTTTTACGTGTAAATGTACTCAGAAAATGTGTAAAAATCTACAAAAAAAAAGTGTATCTTACCACAGCAATGTTTAAAGTTAAATCAACGAAAAACTTTTCTTTTTAATAAAAAAAAATAAATTAATGAGTATTATTTTTGTTCGGTTTTTAGATCAAATATGACAAATTCCAAATAGAATTCACAATTTATTTTACAACAAATAGAGAAAAAAAACTTATGAAAAAAACTTTCCTAGAACCAATGGTTGACAATTAATGCATTTTCAAGTGCAACCAAGCACTATCATCAGATTGTCTTTATGGCGTTCTCTCTAGATTATAATATAGATTTTAGTTTTTGTATTGTTTGTTAATTACAAAGTGAAAAACGTTTCGAGAAAATCACATGTTTTTAATAAAGTTATTATTTTTCAAAATGTTGGTTTTTAATTTTTATTTACAAAATAAAAATAGTTTTTTCCACCTTTTTAATTTACAAATTAGAAATTTATTAATTCTTGTTCGAGGCCAAATTTCCTTATGATGAATTAACATCATAAGTACTTTTTTTTTAAAAATTACTATTTTTCTTCATCAGGATATTCTTCTGACAAATACTTCAAAGAGTTTTTGCTTTCAAAACCTTCTACACTTTCAGGAATGAAAAGACGATCGTTTCGGGGATCTTCCAGGTCACCTTCATCGTTTTCTTTAGAAAGTGGTGGCATATACTGCAAATTAATACATCAATCAATGCAATTTCGAATACCCTGTACTGCACATAGATTGCTCCGGTGAGCATTCGATGTGCTTCAGCTGCACTTTTTTTCAAATTGAAGAAGTAAAGCAAAACTTCCCGCAAATGATGCTTTGTTGGCACAAAATTTGACATTTTTGAAGCAAAAAAAAAAACTGTGTTGTTTACATTATTTTGTTCAATGACTAAGTGAGAATAAATGACAGAAATTTACCCTCCAAAATGCCACATAAGTTATTAAAGACACAAACCATGTGTAAAAGATTTGCCATCTGTTGTGAATGCCGTATTTGTGAGTTATGAAACCAATAATAAAATTATCGCAAAATCTTAAAACCGCGAATATTTTGAAAATGGTTAGCAATTCAATAGATATTATTTCATATTCCTAAAGTGTATAAAATTGTGATTCGAAATTTATCTCGAAATCTTGAAGGACATAAGTTTAAGTGTCAATAAAATTAATTTAAACTTTTTGTTTACTTTATATGTAAATCTCCGTACAAAAGTTTAGAAAAACTTGAGATTTTTAGGGACCTTTAAATGTAATCCAACTACGCTAAAATGTGGTACTGATGATGCCGCAGTCTATTCGCCACGATCCCGCATTAAGGAGCAAAAATCGGACTACGTCCTGTTTCCACATACGATCTTGAAGAACCCTAACGTAGATATTTTAATGAAATATAATACACTGATTAACATCATGGAGGAAGCCTATTGATTTATTTAGAATCAGTACATGTTTAGACCCACTGCCCTTATTAAGGTCCCCCAAAAATGAGTATTTTCGCACGCTAGAAGTTGAAAATATTAATATATTTCGATAAAATTTGGTCCGCCAACTTATATCTGCTAAAGGATGCAGCGAATTGATTTTGGTTTAAATCGGTGCATGCTTGGTCCTAGGTCTCCCCAATTTTTCATGAAATAGGTCTCAGATATGCAGAAATGTTAATAAAGTTAGGTAAGCTAACTTACATATGACCAAGGACACAGCCTATTGATTCTATATAGGATCGGTCCATATTTGTACCTACATCGCATATGGACTATATTTATAATTTATTCTTAAATACAGCTGAAATTAGGTAAAATCAAAATTTCTTACAGTTGTTCTATTTTTTTAATATTTTATAGACAAATTTTAAAACAAGTCCATTTCCACCCATTTATATTTCGGATCCAAACATTATTTGGCTTCTAACCAACCTGGTGTAGGGTATAATCGGCATGCCCGAATTTTCTTAATTTTATTTTTTATCGGGATATCCATTAATTGCATAAAAGGAATTAAATATGCTAAAATCCCAAACGTATTTAAAAAATTGTGAAAAATAATCCGTTGTAGGCATCTCACTATCCGGATTTCATTCTTGCCTAAGGAAATCGTCGTTTTTAGAATTTCTGGAAATATTTGTTAAGTTAAATTACAAACTCAATGGTAATTTCTTGTTCTCGTCTAGGAGCGTTATTAAACATTTATCAAAGAAAAAACAAAATAACAAAAAACATTTTTTCCCCACAATTCGCTTTGTCATCTTCCAATATACTACTCTGTTGTTTAACTTTTTTTCCTTGTTTCTATTTAACTTTTTTTAAACTTTTTTAACTTTTTTTTCTCAATAAAATTTAAGTTATCTAAAAAATATTTCATTCATCTAAAACTCAAGATGATAGTTTAATAAATCTTAATTCTTCTACCTTTTTACTTCTAATTAAACTGCCAATAAAATAACAAATCTCTCATTACTTATTAAGTCTTAAAACATAAAACTTTTAAAACATGACATCATTAATATTTATAGGAAATTTAAAATGCAATTTTAACATTTATTGAGAAAAATATAACAAAAGAAATAAATGGACATAAAAACTGAAATTTAAAACAGAAAGTACCAAATTGCAGTAGACCAGAACAAAAGGCTGAAATTAATTTATCACCCACACAGGCTACACAAAAAAAAAAGAAAACATAAGAACAAATTTCGTAACAATCGCTGGCAAAGGAAAAAAAGTGGAAAAAATCAGACAATTTTCTAGCAGAACAAAATAACGGAAATAAAAGAAAATGGACAACTCATCAAAAGATCAAAATGGGTATGAAAAAAAGAACATGAACACACAAGAAAATTAAGAAGGAGAATTACCGACTTTTTTTCACAATAACTAAATCCATTTACACAGCTTCTTATACACACACACACACACACACACACACACACACACACACACACACAGTTACAAAATACAATGTGAAAAGTTGCGCCTGATTGATTTCATTTAATGTACAATTTTCCAATTATACTATGGCGTAAAAATAAGAAAAAAAGCTAAAAATTACGCCAACAAATAAAATCGAAAATCAGCAATAACATTTAGTTTTTTTTCTTTTTATTTGCCACAATCATAGCAGTAAAACCCCAAAGATGAAACAACTACATACATTTATTTTTAACATAATGAGTTTTGTAGAAAGATTTTTTTGTTATTTTTAGCCATTCTAAAAGAATTGAGCCTAATTGCGGAAGTTATACGCCAGAGAATTAGTTTTATATTAACTTTTATATCCTTCTTTTTAACAAAGCCAGTAAATGTCTATTCTTACTAAGTATAACAGCCAACTAAGTAGTACTTACAATTGCTAAGCAGGTGTTTAAAGGAATAATTTATGAGCAAAAGATTTCAATTTAATTTAACATGAACAATTTTAATAAAAATATGGTAAATAAATTTTTGGGGGAATCAATTTTTGAGGCTGATGGCCCGTGGTGTACCTAGGGGAGAGTGAATAAATTTCTAATTAATAATCTGAAATTTTAATAAAAAAGATATTTTAATGTATTTCTGGATATTTCAATGCTAATATTAGGAAAAATAAAAGAAAAACAAACAAGTTAAAAAAAAAATTTTATTCGACAAAAAAAATATTGGGACGGATCTAATTTTCTTATTATTGGTGGTGAAAAAAAATTTAGAATGGTGTAAAATTTTAAGATAAAAAGTACGCAAATGTTCCAATTTGTTTTGAAAATATATGCTTATTAAAATTTTTGAGATTATATTATAATCTTAATTTAATGCTAAAGAATTAATATCTTCTCAGTCCTTCCTGTCGATATTGTAATGGCCCGTTTGCAAAAAATATATATATTGAAAGCAGTTAACGAGTTGTTGTTTTTATTAATGTTGAGTTTTCATTGTACGTTACAATCATTTTATGAAGGAAAAGAAAGAAGATGGTTGCAAAAAAATAGCAATTAGTATCTATGAATAAAAGCTGTGTAAATCACGATTAATGAACATTAACATGACCAAATGACTTTGAACAATACAAATTGTTCCCATGTTTTGTTTTAAAATTTATTTTTTTCAACATTTTTTCATCTTGTACATGCTTAATCCTTGAAAAGTTTTTTTTTAACTGACCATTGAGACTTTTAGTATTTAGTAATTTTGTAATGTATTTATCTGCTTCGCAGGCGAGTTTTATAGCCATCAGTTATTTATTGTATTAAAAAGTTGAAGTTTTGGCTAATTACAAAGGAATAAGTGTTAATATTGTTGGCATTTTTACACTCCCCACACAGATTTAGTTATCAGATCTAAGGAAATTTTCTTATACAAAAATCTTGTAAATTTCAGGACCCTTTTCCTTAATTTTCCTTATATTCTAAGAAAATAATAAAAAAAAAATCACAGCCCTTTTGATTAATATAGACCTTTAAAAGATTTGTAAATAAAATGTACACTTAAACAAATAATTTAGTAGCAAAATTAGTAAAATGTCTTGTATATCATAAATATGTACTATTGCTGTATAACTTAAAAATTCTTAATTCACAACAGTTGGCGTATCTTTTACCCAAGGTTTGTGTCTTTAATAACTTACACGGCACTTTGGAGGGTAAACATCTGTTATTTATTCTCACTTTGTCACTAAAAGAATTAGTGTAAAAAAAAAAATTTTTTTAGTAGGTTTGAGGTTAAGAAGAAGAATAAACCTTTTTCTCTAAAATTATAAACACATTAATTTGCAAATCAGACTAGATCTAGTTTTTGCTTTTTCTATGGACAGGCTTCATCAGTGATTTTCCATTAAATTGTATTATTGTTTATATTTTATTGTCAGATTGTCTCTATATGATAATTTTTTCAACAACCCATCGGCTGTAGGAATCGAACCCGTACATATTCCTACATTACAAACGTAACTATACTAAAGTGCGACAGCTCAGCCATCTCACCCACGTAAGCCCTTGCTCATAGTGTGGCTAATTAATAGTTTTTCTTTCCTACTCAGCTTTCTGTTATTGGTTTTACTCTCAGAAGTGATGAAACAGACATACAAACATTCTACTTTAGATTTTTTATACCCTACACCACTATGTGGTCAGGGAAAGAAATTTGCCCAACCAGCCAAATCAAAACCAAAGCCCAATATCCGCCGAATGGCACCAAGGTAATGCTCTGAATTTGTTGAGACCACGAGGCTCTCATCTATTATGAGCTGCTGAAACCAGGGTAGTAGACCGTACCTCAAAACAAAGTTCGCCGCACACAGTCCGATCTAAATTTTCAAAAAAAAATTTTATTTTTTTTACCGAACGTAGGGGTCGCCATTATGCATTTTTCGTTATATCTTTGGCATTTACATTCGGATCTTAAAGCATGATACATCAATGTTTTTCTATCGAGGGGATCAACGTATTTCTCTAAGGACCATTGACCTCAAGTATCCCGTCCTAGTATTTACCCACCAAATCTCAGTTGCTACCACCCTAATGTACCAGCCTAATGTCAGAAAATTAAAGCTCACAAAAAATCATTAAACTTTTGGTAAGAAAATTTTTCGATAAACCCAGCAGATATTTTTTTATTTTTCTGGTTACCGAACGTAGGGGTCGCGTTTTTAAATTTTTTTTTCATTGGATTTTTCCTTTATAGCAAAACACTGGTCTTCTGGGGGCAAAAAGTCGGTATATCACACTTTAAAATCCGACTTTAAATGCCGAAGCTATAACGAAAAATTTAAAAAGGCGTCCCCTACATTCGGCAAAAAATTTTTTTTTGGAATTGCCTTGCACTTTTTTTTTGCCTGTAAGGTGGTACGGTCTACATAACTAAATCATTTGAAGCGAGCATTGGCCAAAAAATGCCCGGAATATGAGACCAGACAAGAAGCCGTAATAATCCATCATGACAAAGCTCGGCCACATGTTGCAAGACCGGTTAAAAACTATTTGGAAAATAGTGGTTGGGAAGTTTTACCTCACCCGCCTTATAGTCCAAACCTTGCCCCGTTCGGCTACCATTTGTTTCCATCGATGCAGAATGCTCTCACTGGAATACGCTTCACTTCAAAACAGGGTATCCAAAATTCGCTTGGTGCGTTCTTGGCCTCAAAAAATTAGCAGTTCTTTTTGAAGACCAAATATTCACTGAACCGGTTGCTAAGGCTAACCTTTTAGCTGAGATGGTTGTAGGTAATTCATTCCTGCCGGAAAGTGATCAACCATTGCCCAAGCTTGAAAAAGTATCGAGTAAATACTATTCCTAAGATATTATTTCGATTTCGAACAGTTAAAAGGGTTGTTGCTGATCCCAACGTAAATACATCATCGGGGCTGGATGGTATACCAGCACTGGTGCTGAAACAGTGCTCTTCGACGTTAGCTCGCCTATTGGCAAGCCTTTTTAGTGCTTCATACCATGCGGGAGTTTTCTCCTCGTGCTGGAAGGTTGCCAAGGTCGAGCCAATCTCTAAAAAGGGTACTGCTAACAACTCTGAAAATTACCGCCCGATCGCAATATCTCCTGAGCTCTCTCAGACGATGGAGAGTATGGTTAATTACCATCTTTTGATTTATCTAGAGTCCAACTCACTTCTTAAAGACCGACAGTATATCTTCCGTAGAAATCGTTCTACTGAAGACCTGTTAGCGGTCCTCTCTGAGCGTTGGAGTGGGTCCATCCACCGTTTTGATGAGCAAAGTGGTTGCTCTGGATATTTCAAATGCCTTCGATCGGGTATGGCACGGGGCACTTGTATCAAAGCTTATTGCTTTTGGTGTGAGTAGTGACTTCGTTCGTTTCATTTCTAACCTTCTCAGAGATCGCACTATTCGTGTTGTTATAGATGGGGTCCGTTTCTACGAGTTTCAACTGAATTCAGGTTTAACGCAGGGTTCTGTTCTTTTTCCTTCCCTATTTCTTATCTTTCTCAATGATCTTTTTGGTCAGACTTCCAACCCCATCTACTCTTTCTCAGATGACAACAACATTTGTCATTCATTTTCCTTCGATCGTAGGTCAGCCCTTGAAGAGATTGAGGGCAAAAGGCAAATTATGAGTGACACCCTAAATCGTGACCTTTCTACAATCTCTGAGTGGAATCATTCGAATAAGGTCGACTTTAATGCATGCAAGACGATATGTTGTATGTTAACCCATAGGGCTTTGGTGTCGGATACTCTTCCTATTCTTTGCATGAAAATTCAGTGCTGAAAGAAGCATTCAAGTGTCTGGGTTCCTTAAGTCGGTTCAAGAAGTACTATATGTAATCTCTTTTTTTACTACGTAATTTAGATTAGGTATATAAAAAGTACTTTACTCCATCCGATTTACTCACTATTTATACCACCTATATGGAATACAACTTCCAGGCAGGAGCTTCGAAGTCTATTTTGGAGCTCCTGGACCTGGACTCCAATGACAGTAGGGTATCCAGCTCTATTGAGTCATTAGAGCATTGTCGGAATGTGGGTTGCGTGACTCTGTTCTATCGATATTACCATGGGAAGTGTTCTGCTGAGATAAGAGAATTTATCCCCAGAGCCCGAAATTTTATTCGTAATACTCGCTTATCAAGTAGAGCACATCTGTTTGTAGTCAATTTTGAAGTGGATCACACAGCGCATTACAGAGAGAATTCGTTTATCAGTCGCACCAGCCGTATGTGGAATAAACTCCCAGCAGAAGTCGTCCCTGTTACTTCCAACAAAAAAAAAAATAAAATATCAAAAATATGGTTTAAAATATGCATTTATATCAAAATACGCAAAAATATGTGGGCATTGTGGTGTAATAGGTAGCGCTTTGGAATGTTACACATAAGGTTGCGGGTTCGATACCCAGCAACGACAAGCCGATTGTGGTGGCCACGATAGAAACGGTTAAGAAAATCAACAAAATGGTATTGGATGATCGTCGGCTCAAGGTGTGGGAACTAGCTGAAATGATAGGCATTACGAGAAAGTGTTATGCATCGCACCTTGACCGAAAAATTTAAGATGAGAAAGCTATGCATAAGATGAGGGTCGCGTTTGCTCACAATAGAAAAAAACAGCATCGTGAGGATGTTTTAATAGAGTGTTTGGCGATATTTCATTGCAATAAAGCCAAGTTTTTGGTTCGATTCTTAACTATGGATAAAACATGGGTCCACCCAATCATACCTGAGATAAAGGAATAGTCAAAACAGTGGACTTAAAGTGTAGAATCGTGTACAAAGAAGGCGAAGACAGTTCCATCTGCAAGCAAGGTTATAGCGTCGGTTTTTTTGCTATCTTCAAGAAGGAATAATCAATCAACAGCGAGTATTATGGGAACTTATTGCAGCGTTTAAGTGATAAAATTAAGAAAAAAGGCCGTATTTGGTGAAAAAGAAAGTGTTTTTTTTATCAAGACAATGTACCAGTTCACACATCCGCTATTGCGATGGCCAAAATCAATGAATTAAAATTTAATTTATTGATTTTGGTTTGGTTTGGTTTGACGTTAAGAAGAAGAATAAACATTTTTTCAAAAGTTATAACTACATTATAATTTGCAAATCAGACTAAATCCAGTTTCTGCCTTTTTTTAATTTATTTCTATGGACAGGCTTCATCAGTGATTTTCCATTAAATTGCATTATTGTTTATATTTTATTGTCAGATTGGCTATATATGATAATTTTTCAACAACCCGTCGGCTGTAGGAATCGAACCCATGCACTTCTACAAGTAACTAGTCTAAACTTCGACAGCTTAGCCATCTAAACCACGTAAGGCCTTGAATGTAGTGTAGCTAATTCATAGTTTTCTTTCCTATTCAGCTTTCTGTTATTGTTTTTACTTTCAGAAGTGATTAAATAGACAACTACAAACATTCTACTTTAGATTTTTTGTTTATCTTTTTATCTCCTCCGTGTCACCTTTTTTTTCGCAAATGTTGTTCAAATTACTTCACACCTTATTTACCACATTTAGCTCCCTCGGAATATTTTATATTTCCAAACTTGGAAAAATGGTAAAAGATTCGCCAACAATGAAGAGGTGGAGTCTATCATTGATGGCATTTTATATCCTACATTTTCGTTAGTCGGTAAAAAAAATAATAATCTCATAAAGAGTTCGTTAAATTCTGACAGATATCATTTTTATATCTCCCAGATCAAAAGTGACAACCATTAAATTTACATACACTATTTTCATTTTATATCCTACATTTTCGTTAGTCAAAAAATAACAAATACTGTAGGTATTATGAAGAATAATAAAAACAACTTTATCATCATTATTACAGTGACAATAATAATAAACACGATGCTTAGTGCAGCAACTAACACAGCACGCATCAACTTCTAAAAATGTTGTACGACATTAAACGAGTTTAAAAGGAAAAACAATGACAATAAACAATGAACTCTAACAAGCGTGAAATTTTACATTTTATAAAAAATGAAAACAATAGGAAAACAAGATTTACAACATATAGAATAGAGATGATAAAAAAGGAATGCTTAAATTGGTACTAACTGAAGGGGCGTATTATTTTCAAACATCACCGAACTATATTGAGATAGAATAGAACATTATAGTTTCTAAAACGCTCATATATATTTTTAAATACACTTCTTACATCACTTCAGCGAGCTGCAAATTAAAATATATCATCTGTCCTACTCCAATATTTTTATTGTCTCCGAAAATGTCCCAAAACAACGTACTTTTGTAAAAAGCATTATCATCTCTTACCCATACAGACAAAATAAATATTTGTTGGAAAGCAACAATACCAACATTAACAACAACCACGATCTTACGATAACAAATTGCGATATTTTTTGTTGTTGTTGTTGTTTATCTAAATAACGAACGACTAGAATGTTGTAGAATGTGTTTCAATATTATGAGAACTCCATTCATTCATTAATTTAGCATAGTACCAGTAGTTAAATTGTGTATTTTATACAGTGATAGTCATAGTAATGTGTTATAGGCTTGTATAGAAAACGTTGCATACATTTAGGCGCTAAATTAACGAGGTATTTTAAAGCATACCATAACAGCATTATAGTGAAAATTCATTGTATGATGGGGGTCTGGGAAAGCGAACATTAAATAAAAGTGTCTTGTTGATAAATTGTTATCATTTGAACAACTGAAAATTATTTCATTAGAGAATAAAAAAAAAAGTAAGAAAGAAACATTGCATGCAACGTTTTGTAAAATGTCATGTTTCGAACTTAAGAACTCTAATAAAAATAATAGCTTAAATATGTATGATGTGACATTCCAGCTAAATATGTTGTAAAGTATTTACAAACAATCAGGAGAAACAAATATTAAAAATTATTTAAAAAGTATATACTCAAAAAATTACATCAAAAATATAATAACAGAAATTTTTTTGATTTTCCAACTTAAGTAAACTATAATAAAATTTGTTTTCGGATAAAAATTAGCAAATAAACAAGAGCATAAATGAAAATCTACCATCTATTTTTTATTTACATATACTCACAATATTTTATCGTTAAAAGCAGACTAAAATATATATTAAATTAATTGAAAACACAATTAAAAAAGTACTACTGATTTTTCATTATACTCAAACCATTTTGCTATCTATTCTGAAACATTTTTTAAACAATCCATAAAAGCAATAAAAATAATTGAAAAGTCTGTTAAAAAAATCTTCAATTTTTAACTGACAAAAAGTTAGAAAAAAATGATTTTGTGTTTTTTTTTTTTACATATTTGAAAGTTTTTTGTTTTTTGTTTGAATTTTCAAAACACTACACACACAACACACACGTTTATATTTTTATTGGCCATGTTTGTGTGTATGAGTAAAGAATTTCTTGTAATTTGAATTGAAATAATTTTGTATATAAACAAACTATTTTAACAAAAAAGAAAATCGAAAATATTTGAATTTTTTGTTTTAAAACAGAAAATATCGAAATTATTTAAATTATTTTTTCTAAAAATAGAAAACTAAAAATAGAACATTTGACTGAAAATATCAACTCCTACAGATGATACATATTTTGTTGTGGTTTGTTTTTTATTGACTGATAAAAAAAGTTAAACAATATATTTCAATGTATTTTAATTGATTCTTCAATTGAAAACAAACTTTACCTTCAAATAAACCTCAATCGGTTATGGAATATGTATTGTAAGTGTATCTATGTATATATTTCAGTAACCTTTTCTTGGGATATCTTTCTCGTAGGCCTCAAAATTATGTGTTTTAAATGTACAATTTAATAATTGGTTTCTTTAAAGCATATTTTAAGAACCTTTCAAGAAAATTGTAATTCTGTGCGTTTTTTTTTTTTTTTTTTTTGAAGATGAAATATTTGTTGAAGATGAAATATCTTTAAGAAATTAAATAAGATCGTACTTAGAGAAATGAACAAAAAAGAAATACGACATAATAAAATTCATAAGTCTTTACAACCTTTTTGAAGTAAATATACAAATTCATAATATAAATTACATTAACTTGAAAGTTTTATACTCATAAGTTCAACATAAACAAAAAACGAAGAGAAAAACTGGTCACCACTACTAACTAATACCACCTTCAGCATATATTATACATAATATGATTGGCTTTTCATAAGTAAAATGAAAAAAAACCTGAAATGTGAAAAATTTTCTCTCTAAACAGGATAAAAATTTATATACATAAACTCATAAGAGGTTTTCTGCTTACTTGGGCAAAATGCCAAAATAATGTCTTTCTTATACTTCATTCATGTATGAGCAAAAGAAAAAAAAAAAATAACAGAAAGTTGTGTAGTAAATCTAACCTAAATCTTCAAGGCCTACTTTAAATAGTAGTAGAAGTTGTGACAACCTAGTTCTATTTCCAACCGAATTGACTCGGTTGCCACAACCTCGCAATTCGGGTTGCCCAAATCGAATTTAGTTATCACAACTGAATCGGGATGTTATTCGATTGTGAAAACCAACTTAACGGGTTAACTCGGTTCTCACAACGGAATTCGGTTGCGACAAAATTCGGTTGGAAAAAATCGGTTGCTATAACGGAATTGTTATGAGAGCGTATTTATGTACGAACCATATTTCCAATTGCCATCACCCAACATTTTGTTACAATCTTAAAAAAAGTAAATCAGTAAATCATATCCCATTTCTTTCCAATTTTTTCTTACAAAACTCCAAATTATATATATAAATATAAACAATAATACAATTTAATAGAAAATCACTGATGAAGCCTGTCCATAAAAAAGGCAGAAACTGGATCTAGTCTGATTTGCAAATTTAATGTGTTTATAACTTTTGAAGAAAAGGTTTATTCTGCTTCTTAACCTCAAACCTACTAAATAAATATACTTGATTAGAGTTTTTTTGTTGTATTTTAATTCCATTAGTCCTTCACGTTTTGGGTTAGATTTTTAGTTATGTTAAACACAAAGTTCATTAAAGAAACAAAAAATATTGTATAAAAAAAACTAAGATGAAACGTTAGTTATGATTATATATCTAATATTGTAGAGTCATATGGTTAAAAACAAAGTAGAGGAAGTCATATGCAAAAGTACAAACAAAAAATAGAACAAAATATACTCGTATAAGAAACATCTTTAAACAAGCAAAAGTAACCATTGAAGTATGAAATTAACAACGTCTAAAAATATGCACTAAATATATTGTAAAAGATAGAGAGATATGGTAACGCCAGTATATATAGACATAAAAATAATATTAGGCATATGATAAGCTTGGTAATAACTTTGAAAGTTACTTACAAACTCAAGTGTTTATATAATATTCAACAATATAAATGTATTCAAAACATATATGCAAAAAGTTCTATCTGCAAGCAAAAGGGCTGCAGATCTAAGAAAGCGATTTATGCACCCAAGTTTAAAAATTTATATCAATTAATTTACAGCACTATCAATTAACACAACTTATTTTTATTTATATTCCAGATTAAAATTAATATTAACCATAACAATTAATTCTGGAAATTACTGAAAATGAAAATAATAACTTACTTTAGAACTGTAGATAGTTCTTTTTGTATATAAGATTAATTAAAAAGAAAGATGTACATTTAGATCATTAATTGTAGTACCTTTTCTACTGCGTTTGCCTCTCTTTTGCTGCTAGGATGTATCCATAGTCGACCCAGAATCTTCTCATTCGATATAGAATTTGATTAGATTTCATACTATAGTATGGAGCCTAGTGGATTTATTTTTAAATTTATATATAGTTATTTTTCCAATTTTTTTTCGATTTTTTTAATAACAAATCCAGCAAATTATTTTAATATAATTTTGGGCTCTTGATTCTACATGTTTGTATAACAACCAAGAAATGACCTCTTGCATAATGTTGTTAAAGCACTCAATGGTCTTAACGTGAAGGCATATAAAGCTACTTATATTGTACATGCAAATACATGTATGAAATATACAATACGGAATACTTGAGCCTTGATGGTTGTATTAACAAAATCTAAATTCTGCCCTATAACCTCTCAATAATATACAATACAACTTCAAACATATATATGTGACAGCGCATAGAGAAAGGGACCTAAGGGTGAAAAAATCAATTTTTTTTTTTTGATGTGGACAACATCTGAGCATCGAATGAGACCGATCCCATGCCCTCCTGAGAAAGCGACCTAAGGGCACCTTAGGTCCCTTTCTATTTTGCGCGTCACATATAGAAGTGATTATACAAATTTCGTACATTTACGAATACTGTTTGCGTGAAGGCAAAATATGTAAATAAATAAAAACAATAAAAATTTCGATTTTGGTGAGAAAAAAGGATTCTCTAATTTATTTATAAAATTATTAAATTACCGTCGGTAAATCGATGTTGATCGTATGTGTAAGGACAACGAATAATATAATAACAAGAATTCTTAAGGCGGTGAACAACAACGTTTAAGTACTCGCTAGAATCTGTATAAAAAGTCCCAACAAAGTTGTACAAAAAGGGGAGTAAAAGTTAGATTATAGTGAAAATTAACCCATCAATGGCAAAAGTGCCCAAAAAGTCATAAAGAGACAAATTATTGATTTGTAATTAAACATTGCCGGCCACCTTGCAACACCCAGGTGTGTTGCAACCAAAATCTTATATCTAGGCTATATTTAAAAAAAAATTGTATAGTTCAGTTTATAAATAAAATGATGTGAGCTTGAATTCAAATAATTTATTTTCAAATAACACTTAAAACTAATTGGGTCAGTAGGGACCCCGTAGAAAATTCATACAAAGTTCATGGTGTGAATGGGCCAGTAGGGACCCCGTAGGTTATAAAAAAAACAATAGTGGATCAGTAGGGACCCCGAAGCGGCCAGTAAGGACCGAGTAAATAAATTTAGGTGGTCAGAATGACCAGTTTTGTGATCGGTCGTTTTACAACCCCGTTTGCTGTACGTATATCAGCGACCCTTACATGTCCGTCGCTTCCAGGATAAACTTTAATAACCCTGCCTAGTCGCCACGAAGTCGGAGGTAATTGTTCATGTCTTACCACGACTAAGTCATTTACCTGAAGATCGCGTTCCGGATTTTTCCATTTATATCGTTTATGCAAACTCGCCAAATACTCTTCCTTCCACCGACGGCAGAAGAGTTGTGCAATAGCTTTCATTTTCCGATATCGATTAATTAAACTCAAAGGGGACTCGTGTACTATAGGCTCTGGAGGGGCCAGAATTGGAGAGCCAATCAAAAAATGACCAGGAGTCAGGGCAACCGGGTCCTGGGGATTGTCCGCCATAGGACAAAGAGGACGCGAATTCAAACAAGCTTCAATTCGAGAAAGAACTGTAGAGAACTCCTCAAATGTATATTTAAAAGCTTGTGCCTCTTTCCTAAAATGGAGTTTAAAACTCCTGACACCGGCTTCCCAAAGACCACCCATGTGAGGAGCCCCAGCTGGGATAAACCGCCACGAGAGGCCCTGAATGCGATAAGCGGAACACAGAGTTGTATGACTTTCCTTAATAAAAGCTTTAAAATCCCTCTCTATTTCACGCGAAGCACCGACAAAATTTGTCCCATTGTCAGAGAATATTGTATTCGGACAACCTCTTCTCGAAATAAATCTATGAAAAGCCGCTAAAAAGGTCGGCGTAGACAAGTCAGAGGTTGCTTCCAAATGAATTGCCTTTGTAGAAAAGCAAACAAAAACACAAACGTAGCCTTTAGTAATCTTACAAGCCCTACCAGTAAAACTCTTAATATCAAAGGGGCCTGCAAAGTCCACGCCAGTTGTAGTGAAAGGCCTATCGAGAGTGCTCCGTTCGGGAGGAAGAGCTGCCATAATCTGACTACAAGACCTTTTCCGGTCAATAATACACCGTTTACAACGACTAATAACTCCGCGAATCTTAGATTTCAATCGTGGTATCCAATATTCTATGCGAAGTATTCGCAACATTAACTGATTTCCACCGTGAATAGAAATCAAATGAGTATATTCCGTCAAAAGTAGCGTAAATCTACTGGAATACGGCAAAATTATAGGATGCCTCTCTGTATAAGAAAGAGAAGGCGATTTAGTCAAACGACCATTCAGTCGAATGACCCCATCCTTATCAAGAAAAGGATTTAAAGGGAGGAGAGAACTTTTCGAACGCAAAGGTTTTCTCTCCAGAAGGCATTTATATTCCTCAGCAAAATAGTATTTCTGAGCCATAATGGCCAAACGCAACTTGGTCCTTTTCACCTCAAGACTAGAAAGGGTCTTATTTTCGTATATATTACGACCTAATTTATGAGCCGGGTGAGTATTCTCAATGAATCTGAAGACATACGATAGAACACGAAGTGCCCGATCAAGACTCGAATAATTCGTGAGAATATCCTCAGATACGTCAGCGCCTCTGGCATCGGTAAAAAACGAAGCATGAGTTCGAACTGCTCGACACTCAATGTCCGTATTAAGGCGAGAAATATCGGAAACAATCCACTTAGTTTTCTCCTGACGAAGCCATTGTGGGCCGTGCCACCAAAGTTCACTAGTTGCCAACTCAGAGGGAGAGGTTCCCCGACTACCTAAATCTGCAGGATTGTCCTCAGATCGGACATGGTACCAATTATGATTTCCCACATTCTCCTGAATACGACAAACTCTATTTGCCACAAACGTGGTCCAAGAACAGGGTGCCCTTTTCAACCAAGAAAGGACTATAGTGGAATCAGTCCAGCAATAAATTTGATCCAGTTTAATATCAATTTCGCTTAGCACTGTTCTCAAAAGGTCAGACGCCAGTACTGCACCGCACAGTTCAAGTCGCGGTAAAGAAATTGATTTAATGGGAGCCACTTTTGTCTTCGATGCAAGCAAATGGGTGTGAACATCTCCGGTAGAGGTCTCAATACGAATATAAATCACCCCCGCGTATGCCTTTTCCGAGGCATCAGAAAAGACATGGAGTTCCGCCGAAGTTTCTGGGGTATAATGAACCCACCGTGGAATCTTAATATAATTAACTTCATGATAGGATGCAACAAATTTACGCCAGTCATTTTCCGTAGAAAGCGGAAGCAAATCATCCCAATTGATATTATCAAGCCAAATCCTTTGCATGATAATTTTCGCGACAACAATAACAGGACTTAACCAACCTACAGGATCGAACAATTTTGCTATGGTAGATAAAACTTCCCTCTTTGTATAACCTGACTTATGTGCTATAGGAGTCGCATTAAAATAGAAAGAGTCCAGCTGAGCATTCCATTGGATTCCCAAGGTCTTTGAGCTACTGGATTCTACAAAGGTCAGTAATTTAGCGTCAACTAAATGTTCGGAAGGAAATCCGTCCAAAATTGTACGTTCGTTTGAAGTCCACTTTCTAAGTTCAAACTTAGCAGAAGATAAGGCTGCGATAAGCTGATCACGAGCGATCAAAGCAGTTGAAACGTCGTGAGTTCCCGTTAAAACGTCGTCAACGTACATACACTTTCGTAAAATGTGTGATGCCATAGGAAACTCAGCTTCAGAATCGTCCGCTAACTGTAGTAAAGTCCGAATCGCAAGATATGGAGCGCAATTGACGCCAAAAGTCACAGTCTGTAACTCGTATTCCTTAACGTCCTCCGTCGGAGAACTTCTAAACAAAATACGCTGAAATGGGGTATGAGAAGAATGGACCAGAATTTGTCGATACATCTGAGTAATGTCACAGTTGAAAACAAATCTAAAAAGACGCCATCGAAGAATTAAGAGGACTAAGTCTGCCTGCAGTGTTGGCCCAACGTAAAGACAATCGTTAAGACTATTTCCATTTGAAGTCTTATTTGAAGCATTGAAAACAACTCGCAATTTTGTAGTCTTCCTTTCAGGCTTAATGACCGGGTGATGAGGCAGGTAGCACGAAAAATTAGGATCCAAGGTAGGGTTCGAAACTGGATGCATATGACCGAGATCTATATACTCCCTAACGACGCTATCATACATCTCCTTAATCTCAGGTTTCCGCTGAAGAGAAGATTCCGTCCTAAGATACTGTCCCATGACACTCAACCTAGACGATCCTAGCGAAAGAGATTCAGGAAATTCTGGTTTAAAAGGTAGAGATACAATATATCTACCATCAGGCGAGCGACGAGTAGTCGCCTTATAATTTTCCTCACAATATTTGTCAAAAGGTGACAAATTTTTCCGTCTAGGAGATTCCTCAAGTTCCCAGAACCGAAGAAGATTTTTATTAAGGCAATCTTCTTCTGAAAATTCTACATGAGTAGAATATACTTGAACCCGAGGTTGCAAGAGAGGACCAGAAATAATCCAACCAAACGCAGTGTTTTGAGCAATCAAAGAACCCAAAATATGCCGAGGAAGGTCCGCAACAATGATTCTGGGATATAATTCAGAACCGAGCAAAAGATCGACAGGTCTACTGTCGTAGAAATTAGAATCAGCCAAACGAAGATTTGGCAAATTTCCCTTTATATCCGAAGGTACTTCAAAAGATGGCAGATTTCCAGAAACCTTGGTCAACACAAGAAGTAAGGCCTCTATTGAAAACGCAGAATCAATAGGAGAGCCAACTTTAACCGAACAAAGCTTTTTCGACGAAGTCGAGATCAATTCCACACCTGAAACGCCGACTTTCGTAGAAAGTGTAGGAAGTTTCAAACGATTTACTAAACGTTCCGAAATAAACGAACTTTCGGAGGCGGAATCAATAAGCGCACGAGCTGGGTACGTAATACCCTGGTGAACGATGTTAACCATAGCCGTTCCTAAAAACACATTCCTATTCACCGATGCGTGAAATACCTGTCGATTCGATGGCAATGTGGGATTGCCACCACTAGAAGTCGACTGTATATTCGGATCAACTAACGCAGAGTTGGGAAGACGAGGAGCTGTACCCGAACCTGCAGTCAAATTTGTAGAATTATTCCCCCTTGCCTCACCAGCAGCTAAATCGCGATGCAACAAAGTCTGGTGACGTTTACCGCACATTGAACAATTATGTGTACTTGTACAGTTTTTAGCCTCATGTGTCCTTGAAAGACAATTGACACAACAATGAAACTTCTTCACATTCAAATACCTATCAGCAACCGAAAGACTTTTGAAGCGTGGGCAAGAGCGCAAAAAATGCACCTGATTTTTACACAAAACGCACGAAGTGCTCGTAGACGTGGAGGCCGCAGTATGGTGTGCCTTTACTTTCAATTCCGCGGATCTTTTTGACAGATGCGACCCCCTAAGATCACGAGAACACTCTAAAGTGTCGACTCTTTCCGTCAGAAAGCGATCTAAATCACTCCAAAGTGACAAAGCTTTTTTATCCCTAACGGACTGCTCCCAAAGATTCACGGTGATGGCAGGTAACCGTTGGATACACATAAAAACGATTATATGTGAACTTAAATCACCGTTCGCGGAAATGTCCAAAGCAGATAAGGCTGAAAGGCAACTATTTATACCGCGCTGTAACTTTTTCAAACCCTCATCCGTTTCCTTGTCAAGGAAGGGAAGATCGAAAAGCGTAATGAGCTGGTGGTTCACCAATCGACGCAAATTTTCGTATTTATCCGTTAAACTTTTCCAGGCAATGTCGAAGCCCCTGTTCGTTAGCGGCGATTTTGAAACTATATCATGTGCGTCACCACGAGTTTTCTCTAATAAAGCAAATAATCGCACAATTGGACCAATACGCGAGTTATTTATGTAAACCGCGGTGAAAAGATCCCGAAAAGTGGGCCAAGAAATAACTTCGCTATCGAAAACTGGTATGTTGCACGGCGGAATGTTAAAATTATGACCAAAATCATCCGTCATAACCGGTACGACCGGAGAATCTTCGTTTGATTTCGCGTTAGCATTGTTTCGCGGTTCCAAGTTATGCAATTTTTCATTAATTGCTGCCAAACAACTAACATATGCGTTAAAACTCGCGTCGTATTTCGCCTCGGCCGCGTCCACATCAGCTGGTTCGGCGTTTTCCGCGTTTTCCAAAAAACCTAAACACGATTTGTAGGATGATTTAACGCTTTCCCACAAAACACTTAGTTCTTTTCCGCGAATTTCAAGTGTAAACACCGTATGTACGTTCTCGCGAAGTTCATTGAACTTTGCCTCAAATTTAATAAGAGCGTCGGACTCTCTAATAAAAATATCTAAAGCGTTACTAGACATTTTTTGTATATTCGATGGAAAAAAAATTTAAAAAATACGAAAATTCCCAAACTACGAAAAATTCTACGAAAGAAAAATTAAATTAGGGAAATTTAATTCAAAATCTCAATAAATTCGACAAAAAATATTAAAAGAATAATATTTTCCAATTTCAGACACAAAAGATATAAGTCGCGACTATACTGGACTGTAGGGTGCATACACGTAGTTAAATGAAACACTAACAACAATACAGTGTTTGTACGCGAGTTAATTTCAAATTGTAAACAATACAGATTTTAATGCTTTTAAGTTAAATTTAAAGAATATAGCACAAAGGAGAACACACAAAAAAAATAGAAAACACTTGTATGTACGTACGTAGGTATGTATGTTCCTTAATAAATTAAAGGTTTGTATGTAAACTTTAATATAAAAAAAACTCACTTATCACTTTGAAAATAACCCGGCTTTTTTACAATAAAAAACAAGAACTAATTTTACTTTATTTCACCACTTAATAAGTTATTAATTTTAAGGTAATTAAAAACACTATTATTTTAAAAATTTTAAGAAAAAAAATAATTCTGTCCGTCCACGTAAACAACTACACGGTCGCGAAAAAAAAGCAACAAAATTTATAAAAAATGAGAAAAAGCACTGTATCAAATAAGGGTTGTAAAACGATCTTTAAAACAACATAAAGGTATAAAAAATATACTTTTTTATGTTGTATATGCAAGTTCAACACAATTAATTAATTAATTCTTAATTTTTGCAATATTTATTCCTTTTTTTTCACTTAAAAAGCTCACATAAAAACTGAACTATACGTACCTTAAAAAAATTAAAATAATTTGTTGAAAAAAATTGTTTTTGTTGTTGCACCAAGATGGAGGCTGTTAAATAAATAAATTTCCACAATTAAACCAATCTTTCCAAATGTAGGCCAAGATCCGGCTCGGAGGATCAAATGTTTGCGTGAAGGCAAAATATGTAAATAAATAAAAACAATAAAAATTTCGATTTTGGTGAGAAAAAAGGATTCTCTAATTTATTTATAAAATTATTAAATTACCGTCGGTAAATCGATGTTGATCGTATGTGTAAGGACAACGAATAATATAATAACAAGAATTCTTAAGGCGGTGAACAACAACGTTTAAGTACTCGCTAGAATCTGTATAAAAAGTCCCAACAAAGTTGTACAAAAAGGGGAGTAAAAGTTAGATTATAGTGAAAATTAACCCATCAATGGCAAAAGTGCCCAAAAAGTCATAAAGAGACAAATTATTGATTTGTAATTAAACAAATACAGTAAAGTTCGTTTATAGCGAACAAGCAGAGATAAACATTTTAGTTCATTATGGGCTAAGTTCATTATGTTTGTACTAATTTGTATTAAAATTTGTTGTTGGAATTACAAATTTACCTGAACTAATAAATCCTTTCTTAATAACCGAAATCCACTGTATGAACATTGCAGTGGAGAAACATTTGTTAAACTACAAAAAAAGTATGCAGCATGTACTTATATATAAATATCTTCACTTTGCATGTACTTGAAGTGTTGTAAAAAGCTTAGAATTATTACAAAAAGATTTCAATTTAATATTATAAAAATGTATTAGACCATATGTGCGAGGTAACTTACAATGCAATATTGAACTATTTTTGTATTTCGTTTATATTAAAATTTGGTATTGTTGAAGCATTTTTGATTTGGAACAGAAGTGCTGTAAAAAAAGAATTGGGAATTGTTGAATTGCATTTTCTTTTGTTGCAGCAATAAATTCTTTTTTTTTTAATTAAATTGGGGAATTGAAGGAAATTTAATTGTTTTAAGGATTTTGGTAGATTAGAAAATATTTTTTGGCAGAGTACAGAAAATATTGAAACAAATGATTATAATTACTTGGGTTGGGGCTTTTTAGACCCAATACTCAAGATAAATTGTAAACAAAAGAAAAAAAAACTGCAAAAGAGTAACAATTTTAATCCATACATAGAGAAAAATAAAATTTTAAATTAACAAGAAACCAAATAAAACTTATAAAACTGTTGTTTATACATGAATGGATGTCACTGCATTGCAAGATCTGTCAAAACAACAGAGTAGTACATTGGAAGATGACAAAGCAAATTGTGGAAAGTGTTTTGTTGTTTTTTTTTGTTTTTTCTTTAATATTTTAAATGTTTAATAGCGCTCCTAGACGAGAACAAAAAATTCTCATTAAGTTTGTAATTTAACTTAACAAATATTTCCAGAAATTCTGAAACCGTCGTCCGCTGACGATTTCCTTAGGCAAGAATGAAATCCGTATAGGGACATGCCTACAACGAATAATTTTTCACAATTTGTGAAATACGTATGGGATTTTAGCATATTTAATTCCTTTAATGCAATTAATGTATATCCCGGTAAAATAAAATTAAAAAAAAAAAATAAAACTTAGTTTGCTTTCTTTTCAGTTTAACAAAATTTAAAATATTGATATATTAATTTAAAAAATATACACAAATTACCTGCACTTGAACGTAAAAACCATACGTCAGTGTGAAAAAATTTGCGAAAAAGGTGACACGGAGGAGATTAGAAGATAAACAAAGAAATCTAAAGTAGAATGTGTTTGTATGTGTCTGTTTGATCACTTCTGAAAGTAAAAAACAATAACAGAAAGCTGTATAGGAAAGAAAACTTACGGGTCCCATTTGTCCCTTTTTAAAAAGGGCCCAAAAAATTCCCTTTCATTGAAGAGTTAGAGGGTTAGAATGTTCGACAAAAATGTTTCTCGTAGTGTTTTACAAAAGTCCGCTCAACACATCCTATACCTAAAATTGAAGGTTCACATGGTTTGAATACTTAACACTCTTAAATGCGTGAAATTTGTGTAAAAATTAGAAAATTAGGCATTTAAAAAAATCCATTTTTTTTAATTTGTGGTAAAAAATAGTAATTAAGTTTTTAATGATCTATTATATAACAGTATAAACTTACAGAAAAAAAAGAAAAAAAATATCTAATTTTATATAATTTTTTTTTTATACTCCATCAAACTTAAGTAATTTTTGGATTTTCAACTAAATAAATGTGTTTTTTCGGAGCAATAAAAAATAATTGTTTAGTAAACATATACTAATATCCATATTTTAATTTAACTACAAATATATTGAAGTAATTAAAAAAAAAATCTTCGAACAAGTTTTTAAAAAATGTATTTTTGAGAATTATTTTCGTGAAACAATTAAAACCCATTTTTCTGTAAAGTCATTTTTGCATAAAATTCTCTGAGTTTAGCGCCCTTTCTTGGCGGCAAAAGCAATCACACCAAGTATTTTTTTTTCACATTTGTTTGAGTTACTTTCTTATGTTTAAAAAAATCCTTCTTTAATCACAATTTGAGACAAACTTTTTTTTTTATTTTTGTCCATGGGACGAGTTGTTGAAAAATTATCATATAGAGACAATCTGACTATAAAATATAAACAATAATACAATTTAATGGAAAATCACTGATGAAGTCTATCCATAAAACAAGGCAGAAACTGGATCTAGTCTGATTTGCATATTAATGTGTTTATAACTTTTAGAGAAAATGTTTATTCTTCTTCTTAACCTCAAACCTACTAAATTAGAATTAATAAATATGCAACTTAATTACAATATTAATTGCAGTTGGTCTATATGATGCGTTTGAAAAAACAACACTGTACCAAGAAAGAGTTAATTTTAACTATAATCTTACTTAATTTAATTATTTAATTAATTTCACAATGTTCGTAAAAATAAAACATTCAGAGGTGTTCTGGAAAACGAATCTACACAAAATCGTTCGTTTTCATATAAAATTGCGTGTTGTTGTTGTTAAAAATTGCATAATTTTATGTAGGTTAGTTCTCAAAAATACCCCCGATTAATTCAAATATATACTAATTGATTTAACTATGATTTTTTTTCTCTGTGTAGTAAACTTTTATTCAGCGTACTTAGGTTTTTGTAGAAAAAGATGTTTTGTAAATATTTTAAATGGGATTAATAATACATATTTGTGTCCTTTAGATAACGGCTTTCAATTTTTATGAATAAATTGTTAAATAAATTTCAATTTCCACAAACCCAAAAGAAACGTTTAACCACACAATTTATTGTAAATTGAGAATCGGTATAGAAAAAAATATTGAAATGGAAACTTGTTGTTGTATACAATTGAATAAATACACAAAAAATAAAAATGATGATGCTGATGATGATACTTTTGATATGACTTGCTAACCTAAAGGGAAGAAAGACCTTTCTTTAATATTTTTTGTCAACTCAAATTTTTTTTTGTGATTTTTTTGCACTAAAAAGGAGCATCATCTTTTTACAATATGGAAATGATGACAAAAAAGTACATTCATATTATTAGAAAATAATAAAAAAAATACAAAATCTACAAACTTCAAAGGAAAATCTAACCAAAAATTTAAGTTAGAGCCAAGATTACAATATTTTTGTTCTTATTCCTTCTTTGGTTAAGGAAATGAATGCATTCAAGCTTAAATCACAGCACCTGGGTTTCATCAACAACATCATTATCTTCTAGCATATGAAAAGTGAACCCTGTTTATGTGTGGTGAAGAATTGAATCAATGAATGACTGACTGAGTGATTGTATAAGAAGTAAATACTATTCCTTAGGGTGTTAACCCAAGTGACAAGTGGTTGTGCCACCCACTCAACAATAAACGAAGAAAATGGAGCAAAAAAAAAAAGGACAACTAACGAAAGTTGCTAAAATTTGGTTGTCAAATTTGCTTTGTATTTTGTGCTTACATTAGTTTAAATTTAAATATATATTTATAAATCTTGTAGTGCATTCAAGCATATGACAAAACGATAAACACATTTTCTTGTAATCACTTTGACATTTATATGCATATAAAAGATGTAAATTTTTTGAATAAGGGGACCTCTTTTAAATAGATAAATATATGTATTTTCAATAACAAATGAAAGGGAAGGTTAAGCTGTTTTAAGACGTCGTTGGTCCTGTCTTCCATACAGGTTCTGTGGAATCGTTTAAAATTTAACAGGGATGGAAAGAGCCCGAGTGAGCTGTTTCCTTAGGGCTACTTTTCAGATTTGAACAATAATTATGGTCGCTCGGCTTATTTAAAAACATTATTAAAATAAAAGAGATTATATGATACCAGTTTGGATTAAAGTTAACTATTGTTTGGATTAGAAATTTGAATGGGGAGAACTTGTGTCTAAATTTGTCTATAATTTGGTAAAATATGTATTTAGTACAGTAATAGAAAAAAGTCAGTAACAAATTTAGTTAAAACTAATAAAAATTAGTTATAAATGATGCTGCAGAAAAAAACTGCTAAATTAGCAGATTATTTTTGCTATATATTAGTAATATAGGAACAGCAAAAATAAAACTATTAAATATACAGAACTTTAGTTACATCTGAGCTAAATTTTTGTAAATGGAGAAAAGCAAATTAACCTGCTAAAATCAGCAAAAAATTTTGCTATATAATTAGTAGCCTAAAAATTCACCAAAAAATTACAAATTTTCGATGATTTTTTTAGATTTTTTTTAAATGCAAATAAAAATCGAGCCTATTGGAAACAGCAGTTTACAATTTTTTAGCAAATATTTCTGCTGATTTTAGCAGAATAGACTGCTATTTGCATTCAACTAAATTTACCTTAAAAATAGCAAAAATTTTGTAGATTTAACAGTTTATTTTTGCTATTTTTAGTCTACAAATATTTAGCAAAATTTTTCTGTTTTCAATTAACTGAAAGTTAGCCTAACTATTACTAAAATTCTGTAAATTTAACAGTTTTAATTTTGTTGTTCTTATTTTACTAGTATTTAGTAAAAAAAATTTGCTAAATTTAGCAGTTTCTTCTGCAGCATCATTTTTAAATACTTTTTAGTAACTTTTTCTGCTATTTTTACAGATTAATTTCTATGAGTGTATTTTATTTAAAAAATGACAATTATCGTTTAGGAAGTTCTTGCTATCATTTAATGTGTTACTTTCTTTGGAAAGGGCATAGAGGAGAGATGAAATGTGGTGAAAAAAAACTGGCTTAAAATATGGCAACACTATAACTGCGGAAGATAGTAAATTCTAGAATAGTTATTAGGCGCCATTTGCTGGTGAGTTAGCTAACTTGGTGAAGCTTTATTAGTTCAATTAAAAATAGTGGATCCCAAATGAAAAATTGTTTTGTAAAGGGTGCTTTTTTAAGCCCAATAGAACTTACGAAAGGGTTAATTGTCAAACGAACTGTCATACTCCACTCACTTTTTGACATTTATGATCAGTACGAGTATCATGTATCATGTCAAATCATCATGAATAGATTGACGGTTGAACAATGCTACCAAATTCAGAAACTAGATCTAGTCTGATTTGCAAATTTAATGTGTTTATAACTTTTGAGGAAGGTTTATTCTTCTTCTTAATCTCAAACCTACTAAATTAGTATTAATAAAAATACATATTAATGCCAATATTAATTGCATTTGGTCTATACGACGCGTTTGAAAAAACAACACTTTACTATAAAAAATAAAAATGCACTGTTGGCTGTCCGTCTCCAATATACACAAATTGCCTGCACTTGTACGTACACACCATACGTCAATGTGGCAATATTTGTGAAAAGGTGACACGGAGGAAATAAGAAGATAAACAGAGAAAATCTGAAGTAGAATGTTTGTATATGTCTGTTTGATCACTTCTGAAATTATTCATATAGAGACAATCTGACAATAAAAATATAAACAATAATACAATTTAATGGAAGATCACTGATGAAGCCTGTCCATAAAAAGGCAGAAACTAGATCTAGTCTGATTTGCAAATTTAATGTGTTTATAACTTTTGAGGAAGGTTTATTCTTCTTCTTAGCCTCAAACCTACTAAATGCAGATTTAATTTGATAACTTATAGACGAAAAATTATGATCAGCGATGAGGCTCATTTTTGGATTAATGGGTGTGTTAATAAACAAAATTGCCGCATATGGAGTGAAACCAATCCACAACAGACCCTACAGACTCCATTACCTACACAAAAATTAACCGTTTGCCGCAGTTTCTTCTTCTTTGTTTGAAAATATGGATGACATTGATCCGGGCGATATGTGGTTTCAATGCCATACGGCGACTACAAACATCGACTTATTGAAATCAAAATTTAGCGATAATTTGATTTCGAGAAATGGACCTGTCAATTGGCCTACAAGGTCGTGCGATTTGGATTAAAAAATTTTTTTGGATTAAAATTAAATTTTTTGTGTTATTTATTATAATTAAAAGTTCTATGGAGCTTAAAAAACACCCTTTATATAAAATTTTTGGGGTCGCTGAATACGAATTTACATTTATATTTTAAAATTTAAAAATGGCGGATCCAATATGGCGGATAGTTTTTTCAATATGTGGTTGAATTCGAATAAATGGATTTTCCGGTAATTTTAGGGATTCGCTGAATACATACGAATTTGGTATGAGATTTTTAAATCTTTTTTGCAAAGTGATAGGATACTTTTGCACGTTTGCTGAAACTAAAATAATTCTATTAAAATTTAATTATTTTCACCAAAGGAATTAAATGTAATAAAATCCGAAAACTCATTTAACAAATTGTGAACAATAATCAGTTGGCGGCATATCCCTATATGGATTTCATTTTTGCCTAAGAAAATCGTCAAGGGACAATGTTTTTAGAATTTCTAGAAATATTTGCTAGGTTAAATTACAAACTCAACGAGAATTGCTTGTTCTCGTTTAGGAGCATTATTAAATACTTAAAATATGGAAGAAGAAACGAAAATAACAATAAATGCTTTTCTTTGTTATTTTAAATGTCGAGGAGTACAAGAAAATCTTATCGAATTTGCAATTTTACCTAACCACTACTTCTAGAAATTCTAAAAACGTCATCCTCTGACGATTCCCTTAGGCAAGAATGGAATCCGAATGGGGATATACCCCATTGTTTAATAAATTTTGGGATTTTAGCACAGTGGGTTTTCCAATACAGACGGCTGGGTGTTAAAATTTAACAAGTAGCATGTTTGATATCGACGAATTTTTTATTTTATTTGAAAGGCTTATCAGTGGAATAATGTGTGGAATATGATATCACTTAAATGTCCGCCACGGCTTCGGTGACTGGCTCTCATCCTAGTGGTATAATTTTTGATTATTCTGGCGCATATGTGCGGCCGAATTTTAGCGATGGCACAGACTATTTTGGCTTTGAGGGCACCGGTCATTATTGGCATACCTATGCGACTTAAAGAAACCTCACAAAAAAAGTCTTAGCGAAGAACTTAAATCGTCGCTAGAAGCTGCAACTTTCCATTTTGATTTGTTTTTATTGTCCTGTTGAAAATTTAAATTCAATGCCAGAAATAAGTCAAAACTTAAAATGTGTTAAAGGGTTAATCGCATACTTATTCAAAATTGGCGCCCAATGCCCAACAAACCTGGATTTTAAGGGAAAACCATGTGAATCGTCTATTTAGGTATATGATGTGTCCAGCGAGTTTATTTAAAATACTACGGGGAACATTTTTGCGGAACATTTTAACCCCCTATCTCTTCAACTTACAGGTCTTTTTCGTCCCTTTTTAAAAACAGGTCAAAAAAGTCCCTTTAATTGAAGAGTTAGAGGGTTAAAATGTTCCACAAAAATCTTCCTCGTAGTGTTTTAGATAAGTTCGCTGAACAAATCCTATACCTAAAATGGAAAATTCACATGTTTACCCATGCCGATTCACAATAAACATTTGAAAAAGGGGGGGGGGAACTTTAACCTAGCGTAAAAAAAATACCGATGTGATCTTTCAAAATGCCGTAACATGTATATTTTTTTGGCGTCCTCTACCAGAATCCATTGTCAGAACTCTATAATTTTGGCAAAAGTTCAAAATTGTTGTACAGTGTTTCAGAACTGCTTCTGGCAGATACAGGCAACATAATTATTTTAGCCGCAAGTTGTTTTTTCAGCCTGTTAAAATAAAAACTTGAAAATTTCTATATCCCTTTAATTCAAATCGGCCTATACCTATTGGGTTAACTTCCTTATTAGATGAGTATCATAAAATGAAAAGCGTAAGTATATCACTGTGAATTATATTATAAGTAGAAAACAAATTCATAAAGGATCCTTACTTCAATACAAATGTTACCAATTTTTCTATTCATTGAAATGTAAATATTTTAATGATGGTCATATTTAGAAAAAGAACAAGGCAACAAGATAGAAATTTAATGATGACTTAAATTGTATTTTATGCTGGTTATAGCATATTATTTCTAAATACAAATAGATTTCAAATATATGTACCAACAATTTGTAGGAAAAAAATATATTTAGTAGAGATAAAAGAAAACGAATTTGCAACTGAAAAAAAAATTTACCAAATTTTCTTCTTTTTCTCCTGATTGAATATATTTAATCATTCTTTATTTGTTCTTTTAACTAACACAACAAAAAAAAAACATATCATTTCGGGAATTTTAGCACCTGCTCATTTTTTTATTGAAGATATTTTGGGTTTTAAAAAAAAATTGTGAAATCGAATTAAGTTCAATTACTTTTCAAGCTTAGTTTCATTTTATTTTCACATTTTTTTTTTGTTTTAATTTTATACCCTCTTAAAAACAGGAATTAAAAAACAAAATTGCAATTTTTTTCATACTCCAATAGAGAATGTTCATTTACAGTAAATAGTAGAAATTTTTCTAGGTTTTATACTATTTTGTGCCCTTAAACCCCTAACACAAACAAGCTCGTGCATGTTTGAACGTATGGCATGTGTGAAAACATTTTTTTTTTTTTTCAATTCATTAAAAATTAACACACTTCAAAGTGTTTTACAGACAAGATACCTACCTACTAGTTACTCTACTATAACCTTTTTTCATGTGGCAGTGATTCTTTGGATAAATGTTGCATGATTCCAAATGGTGTGAATTGATGTGGATTTTTTTCTCTGTGACACCTTTTTAGTTAAATTGTAGTTGTTAATATGATTCAGGAATTTTGCAGATATTTAAGAATTTAATTTGTAATTAAAGTGAGACTTATTTTAAACTGAATGTAAATAAATAACGTATGGAGTTATTAAAATATTTTGTTACAAAAATTGAGGATAAGAGATTGAATGAAGAACCTTTAGCAGATATAATTTATAAATTTTTTTAACAAACCTTTTAACTAATTTTTTTTGTGGGACATTTGAGCGCCAAGTCTGAATAAGTACGAAATTAACCCTTAAACACATTTTAAGTTTTTACTTATTTCTTGCATTAAAGTTAAATTTTAAACTTTGATGTCTTCAGAGACTTATAGTAAAATTTCCTGACAAATATTTTTGCGGAACATTTTAACCCTCCAACTCCTCAACTTACGGGTCTGTTTTGTGCCTTTTTAAAATGTTGCCAAAACAGTACCTTTAAATGAAGAGCTGGAGGGTTAAAATATTTCACAAAAATGTTCTTCGTAGTATTTTACATAAGTTCGCTGAACGTATCCTAAACCTAAAATGGAAGATTCACATGGTTTCCTATGCCGATTCACAATAAACATTTGCAAAAGGGGTGAAAATTTAACCCCCCTAAAACATCGGGCCAGACGTAAATTTTTAAAACACCGATACACTTATATTCTTTTTGTCCTCTCTTCCAGAATTAGATGTCATGACCTTGTTATTTTTTTTGTTTGTGTTGTACAGTTATAAATGATCCATTCGAGACGAAATTACAGTACTTTTCGTTAGTTGTTTTCTTAAATAACCGTCATAACCGTTACTTTATATTTTTCCATAGAAAAAAACTGTGATTACAGTTAAAAACAAAAAATACTTATCACTACACAAACAACTGTGATGTGGTAACTGTCAAAATTTTTAAGTGTAAGTAAACCCACGTCTCTAACCTTAGCTTAAATGCACTTTTTTGCTAATTTCGTTCCGATTTTTTTCTATATTATGTGTACCATTAATTTCCAACTGTATTGTTAAGAATTTGGATTAGTATAGTATAGAAAACTCTAGAAGTTTCTAGAAGAAAATATCCCGATAAACAGGATTTACTAAACATGTCAATATGGCAACATAACACTACATTTAAGTATACACTTCAGCATATGCTAAGGTTAAATGCCATAAATAATGTTAAGTAGTTGGACTCTGTTATGAATAATACAAGAGTTATAGTTATTAAAGCACTAGAATTTTCTACTATGTTCTACATTCACGGCCGTTAAACTATAAAAGGCCGAATGTTATGAAGGAAAAAGAAGTTGCGCATTTACATTTGTGAAGTAAAGTTGTACTCTAATATTTGTGTTGTCAAATTTCGTACTAGAGTTTTCCAGCAAAAAAAAATTGGAAGTAATGCTTTACAAACTACTTCTTTAACTGTTTCACAAGTATCCGTTAGTGCTTTTTTAGAAGTTATTCTGAATAACTTCAAAAAATCAATTCTTTCATTGCTTCCAAAGTATCCGTTAGTATATTTTTACAGCTTTCTTAGAATTACTTCTGTACAACATCCAAAAAATCATTTCAGTATTGCTTCTAAAGAGTAATTTCTCTAAAAGTGATTGTAAAAAGTGATTTTGTTATCATTTGGAATTCCCAAACAGAAGGACGCGGGTTCGATTCCCGGCGGGACCAATCTTTTTTAAAATTTATATTTTTTCTATTCATTTTTTTTAATATTTATAATTAATTTGTTTAAATTCAATGATTTTTTAAGTTTTAAAAATATGTATATATAAAAAATGGTGAGAAATTGCTTTTTATGCACCTGTAAAAATAGTACTGAAAACAATATTGAATTGGAGTGCACCTTTTACACTTGTTTAATAAGTACTTTTATTTAAGAGAATAAGGAACAATAACTCACAGTAACAAGGTGGTGTTTTTATGCCAGTCAACTTTCATAGCAAACAATAGCTCAGCAGTAGAGCGCTAGACTAACAATCAGAGCTTTAAAGAATTAATTCCTTTTTGGAATGTATTCCCAAAAATTTAATTCAATTCTTTAATTCAAGGAATGAATTCATCAATAAGACATAAGCAGGAATTAATTCCTGTGAATGAATTCAAAGTATTCGAATTTATAAAATGAATTCCCTGACCAAAGCGTAAAGAATTAAAATTAAATAATTCATTCACTAAAGAATTCATTCAACACTATTTAATTCAATTTGAAGTCAAGGAATTCATTCAATTCTATTTAATTCAACTTTTAGTTAAGGAATTCATTCAATTCTAGTTAATTCAACTTTTAGTCAAGGAATTAAATTTATTTCGTTTATTCCCTAAGGAATTAAATTTTTTTCGTTTAATTCCCTAGGAATTAAATTTTTTTTATTTAATTCCCAGGAATTGAAAACTTAATTCAGGGAATTACACGAAAAAAATTTAATTCCTTAGGGAATTAAACGAAATAAATTTAATTCCTTGACTAAAAGTTGAATTAACTAGAATTGAATGAATTCCTTGACTAAAAGTTGAATTAACTAGAATTGAATGAATTCCTTGACCAAAAGTTGAATTAACTTGAATGAATTCCTTGACTAAAAGTTGAATTAACTCGAATTGAATGAATTCCTTGACCAAAAGTTGAATTAAATAGAATTGAATGAATTCCTTGACCAAAAGTTGAATTAACTAGAATTGAATGAATTCCTTGTCGAATGAATTCATAAAATTTTATGAAGGCATTAGAAAAAAATGAATGAATTCCTTTAATATAAATCGAATGAAAAAAAAGGAATTCATTCAATTCCTTAAGTTTGGTCAGGGAATTCATTCCCAAAATATAAATTTAGTTCAAAAAAAAGGAATTAAGGAATTCATTTTTCGAAGCTCTGCTAACAATCGTGGGGTCGCAAGTTCGATACCCGGTGGCGGCAATAAAGAACTTTTGTAAAATAAAAAAATTATAATTTTTTTGCGAAAAATTTTTTTTAAATTTTAATTGGTGAAAAAGAGTTTCTTTTGCACTCGTTCGAAAAGTACTGTGGGAGTACACCTCTCCTATGACAACTCAATGTTAAAATCATTATTGTTTATGTTAAAAAAGAAGTACATCTAGATCATCAATTGTAGTGCTTTTCTATTGCTTCGGCATCTCTTTTTTTTTTGCTGGGAAATTGCGCATTAACATTTGTGAAGTAAAGTTGTACTTTAAAGTTTGTGCTGTTGAGATTCGTATTAAAGTTTGTTAATTGCGTACTAGCTTTGTATTGCCAGTTATTTATTAGAGTTTGTGTGTGTGTTATATTGTTGTATTTAAGGAATACAGAGTTAAATAAACAAGTGCAAAGCTAAATAAAAAATAAACAAAGTGTAAATAAATGAGAGTAAAGGCTCAATCAAACAAAGTGTAAGAGTTATTTTATATACTAGAGCACCAGCCCGGTTTATTTAAAGGAGATAAACGAACGGTTTTGTTAAGTAAAACGTAACAATTGGTATCAGCGTTGGGATTGGTTACTTTGATTGCAATAGGAAAGAACCCGGTTTATTTAAAGGAAATATAACAACGTTTTTAAAAGGTAACAATATTATCATGTCTCTTCCCGAAATTCGTTTTGCCACTGAATAGCACCCAAATCATACATTGGTGTATATTATGCAAATAATTATTTATATCTTAAAATTTATTCAAAATTAGTTTTGGAGTTATCAACTTACTACCCTCCTAATGTAACATTCCTTATAATTAAAGTTAATAAAATTCTCTTTTCGTAAAACCAAATATATTTTGTTCTCTAAATTGAAAATAATGAACATTGCAAATAAACTTTTTAAAATTAAGAAATGTTAAGCCACAAAAAATCTACAAAATATTTTACTTTTTTCCGTACTAAGACCCCCATAGAAAATATTTATAAAAAATGAAATTGGAATTTCATTACAAACTTTTTTTTAACTTTAATTAAAATATTAAAATTGCAAATCTAGCAAATATAAGTAGGATTTAAACGCAGGAAAAAAATATGTGTAATAGCAAATAAGTAATTTTTTAATTATGGCAACAAATTGTTGAAATAAAACCATAGATTAAGACTAACTGGAAATGAAAAATGAAAGAAATACTGGAAAAAACTTAATAAAGTTTGTGGCTAAGGAAAACAACATGCCACTTAATTAATACGTTTTTATTACAGTTAAGGGAATATAATGTTGTTAATAATTTTGAAAAACACAAAGTTTTTCAATTATCATTATAATAGACAACATGAAAAAAGGACGATTACTTTAAGGTTTTCTTTATAACAAAATATTCTCGGTATATTAAGTTCAATGAATTTTTAATAGTAAGTGGTAGACCGTGAAAGTGTTCTATGGTTGGTGACAATAGAAAATTTTATGTCTAGTGAGGAATTTTTAATTTTTTTTTTTGTTTTGCCTGGTTTATGTACACTAATCACACAGGCAGCAGTTTTTTCTCAGTTTAAGTTCTTAAGGAAATAACTTTTACAATGAGTGTTATTTTTGTTCGGTTTTAAGATCATATATGACAAATTCCAAATAGAATTCACAATTTATTTTACAACAAATAGAGAAAAAAAAACTTATGAAAAAACTTTCTAGAGCCAATGGTTGACAATTAATGCATTTTCAAGTGTTACCAAGCACTATCATCAGATTGTCTTTATGGGGTTATCTCTAGGTTATAATGTAGATTTTGGTATTTTGTATATATATTAACTTCAAAGTGAAGAACATTTAGAGAAGTAAACTCAAACAACTATAACATAGAGAAAAAAAAATAGCTTTGTTAAAAATATCTGATCTTCTTTGTAACATGAAATAAATAAGTAAAAATGATTGTCACTTTGAAGTTAACAAATATACAAAAAACCAAAATCTACATTATAACGTAGAGAGACCACCATAAAGACAATCTGATGATAGTGCTTGGTAACACTTGAAAATGCATTAATTGTCAACCATTGGTTCTAGGAAAATTTTTTTTATAAGTTTTTTCTATATTTGTTGTAAAATAAATTGTGAATTTTATTTGGAATTCGTCATATTTGATCTTAAAACCGAACAAAAATAACAATTTTCAGATCAACTAAAATCTTCGGAAATATTTTTTTATATGTTATGTTATATATAAATATGTTATATAATTAAAGACAAAATATTAATTTCAGTTTTTTTAATTTCATAGAAATTTCGAAAAATTTGTTGTCGATTATCAGTGTGAACGGGTTATTACTATGAAAGTAAGTACAAAACTAAACAAAAGGTTTCTTAGAAAACAACACAACTAGAAAATATTGCAAAATTAATAAAACATATGAGTTTCTTCTATTTGTAGCATTATTGTTTAAAATGCAAAAATACTCTTTCTTCGTTTTCAAAACTTCCTTGAAAAACAATAAGAATAACAACATTTGTGTCCACAATTTGTTCAACAGCAACATTATGCTCTTCACCCAAAAATTTTCTACCCACAGATAAAATATTTAAACCATACATTATTTTAGACTCAAAATAAGAAACAACAAATTTATACAAAACTTTTGTCTTTGTACACTCACAATAATTTTTCGTTCAGAACAACTGGAACTGCTAATACAACAATTAAATAAACTGCTTAAATTACGAGCCTTGAGATTTTTATTGAAGAATATAAGAAATTAGCAGTCGTCCAAAAATTGATTCATAACAAACAATTGCAAAAAAAAGTGTAGAAATACCCTTCCTAATATAGTAACTATTTATTTGTTTAAAAATAACTTTACGGTTTAAATTTTAAATAATTTTTTATAAGTTACTGTACAAAATTTGTGAGTGTATGTATAGCAAATGTGTTAAATTTTGTTGAGGCAACAATAACAAAAACACATTTTGCGGCAAACATTAAATGAAAACATTTGCAACAAAATTTACGAAAAGACACCCACAAAAATGAAGTTCTTTTTTTTTGGGAAGAACAATACATAACCCTACAAATAAAATGTCGCTTAATTAGACATGAGAAAACCGCAAATGAGTGTATAAAAGTATTTTACAACACATTTTTTTTGTGTTGTGTTTGCAAATAAACATGAAAATGAACTAAAAATTCATTAAAGTTTTAAAAGAACGACAAAAGATAGCAAATGATTCTTTTTAAAGGAATTTAAGTGGAAATAAAAGGACATTTTACAAGAAGATCATACAGATTCTATTTAAAAGATTCGCTACAAAACCCGGCAAAAAGAGTCATGCTTTTAAAAGCTTCAACTCAAATTTAATAAAGTAAGGCGGAATTGGGTCTAATAATATTTAAGATTTCATTATAATTGTATTAAAAGCAACTGCAATGAATTATTTTTGTTACCATTTTTTAATTAATGCACAGAGAAAATTAATTTGTTGCCAATCGAATGGTTCAGTTGTAGTAACCGAATTTTTCAGTTGTGAAGTCTTTATTTTGCTAGGGCAGCTTGATATAAATTAAAAAAATAAAAAAACGTGATAATAAGGATAAGGAAAAATATCGAAATTTCATCGAAATCTGCAGGAACCCAGAAACACTTTCCTTGTAAGTAGTCGAGTTAGACTATATTCAAAGTTTAAAACTAGTTCTGCTTTTATGAGCATTTTTTCATATTGCTCATAAAACACTCTATGCATTTTTTTGCATTTTACAAATTCCAGTAAATTATTATAAATAATTTTCGAAATTTATTTTTCTCTGCATAAGCATCTCTGCAAAACACACCATCCACTTTTCTAAGCATGACTTTTTTCTCTAAATTCAAAATGAGAGTGCAATAATTAAATACAAATACAAAAACACATAGAAATTTCACGCACAAGCATAGTTTTTTTTACTGAAAATTTGTTAAATTTACAAGGGTATCGGTACTTTTATATGGCACGAACATGTTAGATACTTTGATGGAAATGCCAAATTTTGAACTACTACCTGTTTCAGAAAAAATACAACTCAAAAATAAAGGTAGCATTTCCATCAATGAATTTAACACGTGTATGTCATAGGAAAGAACCGAGATACTGTTTTAAATTTAACAAGTTTTCAGTAGGAAACTGTGGTTGTGCTTTATACTCCTATGTGTTGTTGTATTTGTGTTATTTTATTTTTGCATATTATTTTATTGGATGTAGCAAAAATAGTCATGCCTTTTGAAGTAGTGCTGAATATTTTTGCTGGGATTAATTGCATTAAAGGAATTAATTGTGCCAAAATCCCAAAACTTGCTTAACAAATTGTGAAAAATAATTTATTATAGACGCACAACAAAAAAAAGAGATGCCGAAGCAGTAGTAAAAGCACTACAATTGATGATCTAGATGTACTTCTTTTTTAACATAAACACTAATGATTTTAACATTGAGCTGTCATAGGAGAGAAGTACTCCCTCTTCAACATTTTTTCAGTACTTTTGGAACGAGTGCAAAGGAAGCTCTTTTTCAGCAATTAAAAGTTTAAAAAAAATTTTTGCAAAAATGAAATTAAATTTAGCTACCTCACGACTGCTAGTCTAGCGCTCCACCGCTGGGCTATTCTTTGATATGAAAGTTGAGTGGCATAAAAACACCACTTTTTTACTGAGAGATATTGTTCCTTATTCTCTTCAATAAAAGTACTTATTAAACAAGTGTAAAAGGTGCATTCCAATTTATTATTGTTTTCGGTACTATTTTTACAGGTGGATAAAAGCAATTTCTCACCATTTTTTTTACATATATATATTTTTATATTGAATTAAAAAAATTTGTAATAAATATTAAAAACAAATAAAAAAATATTGGTCCCACCGGGAATCGAACCCGCGACCTTCTGTTTGGGAATGCCAAATGACGACAAAATCACTTTTTACGATTACTTTTAGAGAAATTACTCTTTAGAAGAAATAGTCAAATGATTTTTTGGATGTTGTTCAGAAGTAATTCTAAGAAAGCTGCAAAAATATACTTACGGATACTTTGGAAGCAATGAAAGAAGTGATTTTTTGAAGTTGTTTAGAATAACTTCTACAAAAGCAGTAAAAATACACTAACGGATACTTGTGAAGCTGTGAAAGGAGTAGTGTGTAAAGCATTACTTCCAATTTTTTTTGCTGGGCTTGTACTCTTCGGGATTACATTCTTACTAATAAATAAATAATCTAATAAATAAATAATCTAATATATAAATAATTACTAGGTTAAATTACAAACTTAATGAGAATTACTTGTTCTCGTCTATCAGCGTTATTCAACATTTCAAATATCAAAGAAAAAACAAAAATAATAATAATTGAAAATTACCACAATTTGCTTTGTCATCTTCCATAATACCGCTCCTAGAAAAAAAACTTAATTCTCATTGAGTTTACAACTTAATCCAGCAAATATTTCTAGAAATTCTAAAAACGTCGTCCCTTGACGATTTCCTTGGGCGAGAATGAAATCTGAACTATTTACCAAATTTTGATAATTTGTTAAATAAATTTTGGGATTTTAGCACATTCAATTCCTTTAATGCCCCTTAATGCTAGTAACCTGAACCCCTTTGGCTAGTAACCTGAAATTTAAAATATGTGTTCTATGGAGTGTGGACTAATTAACTGGTTAGACAATTTTTGGGATTTTCGTCAGAAGCGTGCGGAAGATGGGGATTGAAAAGGGGTAAAGTCTTCCCTTAACAGTCTGCCCAAACTGCTTTGGCTGGAAAACCGAAATTTAAAATATGGGTTTCCCAGAGTATGGGCAAACTCACTGAGAAGGTACATTTTGAAAATGGGGGTCCAAAGGATGCTAGTCTCTCCCTTAACGGCCTTTCCAACCCGATTTCTTTGGAAACCTGAAATTTCACATGTGGGTTGCTCTTTTGGCGTTAAAATTCCATATGGTGGGATTATTTAAATTTGATGACGGCCTGCCCTAACCCCTTAGGCTAGAAACCTGTAATTTAAAATATGTAGTCTTTGTGTAACTAAAAGGGAATTTTGGAAATTTTGATAGGGAGGGACAGAATGCCGAAATTTTGCCCCTTGACGGCCTGCCCTAACCATATAGACTAAAAACCTGAGATTTTAAACATGTATTCTTTGAAGTAAGGTCTTATGTAAGTATACGGTACGTTTTGTAATTTTCACCTGTGGCGTGCTAAAAATGAGGGTTTAAAAGTGGAAAAGCCTCCCTGTTAACGGCCTGCTCAAAACCATTTTGGCTAGAAGTTCTTAACTTAAAATATGTGTTTTCTGGAATATAAGCCAATTCACTTTTAGACTACTTTTTGTGACCTTTTCCAGGATCGGGGGAAGAATGGGGGTTTAAGACGGAAACGGTTTCTTCTCTAGTATATTGTAGATATTCGCTATGGCGGGATTTTTGAAATTGTTACGGAATTTCCTAGAAGAACGTGGAAAAAATTGATCATCGGAAGGCATAAATTGGCTCTTTTATAAAAATCCCCATAGCTACACTCAAAAAAAAAAGTCAGTAAAGTCAGCAAAAAATGTTGCTGTGTCAGCAAATTTTTAGTCAGGAGCGTGCTTGCAAAGAAGTTGGTAATTTCAGCAAAAGGTTTGCTGAAAATCAGCGAGCTGATTTTTACCAAAAAAATAGTAATCTTCAGCAAAAGTTTTGCTAACATTTTGTCGACTGCAAATGGAAAAAATCCTTACTAAAATCACTAAACTTTTTGCTGAATATTAGTAGACTGAAAAAAACTCAAAAAACTTGTAGCGAAATTTTACTTTAGTTAATTTATTTGCTGAAAATTTAAATATAGAATATGTGTACACTGAAAAAAAAGTCAGTAAAGTCAGCAAAAAATGTTGCTGTGTCAGCAAATTTTTAGTCAGGAGCGTGCTTGCAAAAAAGTTGGTAATTTCAGCAAAAGGTTTGCTGAAAATCAGCGAGCTGATTTTTACCAAAAAAATAGTAATCTTCAGCAAAAGTTTTGCTAAAACTTAGTCCACTGCAAATGAAAAAAATTCTTGCTAAAATCACTTAACTTTTTGCTGAATATTAGTAGACTGAAAAAAACTAAAAAAACTTGTAGCGAAATTTTACTTTAGTTAATTTATTTGCTGAAAATTTAAATATAGAAAATGTGTAGTTGTTTTTCTTTTTTTGTCATTTCCGTTTCCAGACAAGCTGCGACATCTACATCTTGTCTATCTGGTTGTCGTCCACGCTATGAATGCGGTTATCAGCACATTTTTTGTAGCAAAATAAATTAGTAAAACATTAGTTCAAAATTAGTTTAGTGCTAAAAAAATATAACTAAAAATTTTGCTGAAAACGGAATTTCAGCAAAAAATTGCTGAAAACTAGTACACTTGATATACAAGACGTTTTACTAATTTTTCTACTAACTTATTTTTTTGAGTGTATTCTAGTGCAGAGGAGCAGTAAAAAAAAGAGTACACATCTTCTTAACGTTCTGCCCAAGCACTTACATATGTACTCCGCATATTCGGTGTTACTCTTTCCTATTCAAAAATTCATTTCTTTTACTATTTTTTCTGCTATCCATATTTCGCAAGTATTCTGCACTTTAATAAAGATTCGAGAAATACAAGTAATTAATTTCATATAAAAATATTTTCCTTTTCATCATAAACAATTATTCATTCATATTCTTTTTATAACCGCCGACGCCGTTATACGATCAAAATGTAATCAACAGCTTGTTGCCACCATCACTAACAACAACAACAATAACAAGTGGTACTACTTAAGCAATTATTTTCATAAAAAAAATTATAGAAAAAATAATAATAAATTTCCCTTTATGACTTTATCTTTTAAGATAGAAAAAACGAAAAGAAAAAAAAAAATCGACAAAAAATTGCAGGAAAAAACTGTTGAGGTTGTCTTTGACACGCTATGTATTAAATTATAATATAGAAAAAAGTGAAATCCCTGAAATTACCTTTTATTTCTTCAATGTAGTGAAAAAAAATGTTGAAATGAATTGAAAAAAAGAAGACCACTTGTCTTAGGTGGCAAGGATAAAGAATATTACCAAAATATGGAAAACAAGACTAAAGCATGACAAGTGCAAGAGCAAGAGCAGGGGGGGGGGGGGGGAGGCACAAAATAAAATCAAAAGACAATCATTAGACAGGCGAGTAAGCCAACATGTTGTTTGACTCTCTGTAGCAAGTAAAAAGATAGTCAACAGGCAGACAGACACAACAAAACTAAAGAAAGAACGAACCAACGAACGAAAGAAAGAAAGTTGCTAAGCTATTCAAGCAACTAACTCTTACTTCCGTTTCCTGGTTTGATGATGACGACTATGAAGAAGGCGATGATGTTGCTGATGATGATGTGGATGATGTTCAGTCAGTAGTGACTTGTAATTTTTCTATGTGGCTTAATGTTGCTATTTGTTACTACTTGTAATAGTGGACGAGAACGAATGATGACTACTGTCTTTAATAAGGTTTTCATACAACACCCTCTTGCAGTCTGTAGTTAAAGTATATACTGGTCTTAGCAATATTTGAAGCCATACTAATGACTCCCTGGTGTTACATGCGGTTGACTGCTCGATCTTTTTCCTACTTTTTTTCATGTAGCAGACACTGCAACCACTGTTGTACATGTTGTATAAATTTTAAAGATGCTTCCATCTTATTTTATTTCTATTTAAACCTTTTTATTATGGTCTTTTGGTCTCGTGGCGATTTTTTTTACGGCAACATTTTTTTTCTATGCTGTATTCTATTTCCCTATGGCTTCTTTTGATGTGATTTCTCAAGTTGCCAACTTCAGATTCTTAAATAACATTAAAAAGCGTTAAATAAAAACGTAAATGCCACTTAATGTGCATATTTTACAACAAAACCCATATCATATAAAATAAAAAAAAAGAGAAAAAACTGCAAAGGATGTTGCATGTAGTATAATAATAAGTTGCTACTAAGTATGGTTATAAATTTAGGGGAAAAGAAGAATTTAATCAATTTATGTTTATGTTTTCACTGTCAAGTACGCTGTAATTGGATATAGCTATTTTCAAAAGAATATTATTTAAGAAGTTTAGAAGTTGATGCTAGAAAAAAGGATAAAAAAATAAAGGCCAGTAACTGTGACCCTTATATGTGCTGGGTTCAAATGACTAATGACTAATATTGTTTAAAATATTAAAATATCTGCATAACTAATTTAAAAACTTTTAGTTATTGATTTGTAAAATTGAGTGTTTAGAGCTTTTAAAATGTTGGATACTTTTGTGCTCCTATTACCAATTACTCAAATGTTTTTTTAGTTTATTGTACAGATGTTTTACCAAAAAATGTATTTTCGCATTAAAAATATCATTTTGACTCCAGTGCATATTTAAGGGTTAATTTCGATTTACCTTATTAAAAGTTCCATATAAAAAAATTTATATTTATTATGCAGATATTTTAATCTACTTGAACTTTTTACAAATTATGGCTCATTTTGACCCCTAGCGTATGTAAGGCTTAATTTCGATATTTTATTTTTAAACATCCTATATTGAAAGATTTTTAATTTAGAAGGTTTGAAGTTAAGAAGAAGAATAACCATTTTTCTCTAAAAATTATAAACATATTAATTTTCAAATCAGACTAGATCAAGTTTCTGCATTTTTCTATGAACAGGCTTCATCAGTGATTTTCCATTAAATTGTATTATTGTTTACATTTTATTCTCAGATTGTCTCTACATGATAGTTTGTCAGCAACCCGCCTGCTGTAGGAATGGAACATGTGCCTATTCTAAAATTACAAACGTAACTACCCAGCGAAATATTGGTTATGACACCTCATTACTATCTGCATTACCAAAAATGATATATCATTACTTTTTGCATTATTTTATAATATAAAATAATGACTTCCTAATATCGGCCTATTGTATTCATTGTTTCTAAATATAAAATAATGACTTACTCGTATTAGTTTAAATAAGTAATTTTTACACAGTTAAATTTTTTTATTATATGTAAATATGTTTCATCTTTAAATTTTTATGACGAGTCCTAAAATTAAACACTAGAGAAAACTTAAGCTAATAGTATTTGCTTAGCTCCTTATTTTTAAGAATCAAGTAAGCAATCGGATAACCACTTATAATTCAACTTTTTTGTGTGTACCCCTTATTATTCAAAATCTCATAACTTCTTATTTCTCATTTTTTCGTAAGCGAGCGGGTAAGCCTGACTACTTATAAAAACGACCACGCCAAACAAAAATAATGAGTTTAGACGCCAAAAAATAAGTTGTGCGGAGCTATGAATTTCTATTATATAACCACTTATTTGGTAATGAAAGATTTTGCTGGGCTGCGACACATCAGTTACCTGGGGAAATTGTAATAACTCCGCTGTTTTATAACCGATTTAAATTTTTATTGCTTTATTACAAACAGAATTCACTCCAAATTACGATTATATAATGGTTTTAATTCGTATTAGTTTTAAAATAGCAATGATTTCAAGAAAATGCACAAAAAGTCATATTTTCCTCGTAATCAGTGTTCCAAACTTCAGGGCCGTTGCGGCACGTCTTCCCGATGTCCGATTATCCTAATTTTTGGCGGACGTAGTTTTACACCCAAATAAATATTTCCAGGGGGTAGCCCGGTCAAAAAATCAACATTTATTTTCCTTCATACAAGCTTGGAACACCCTAATGGACAGGCTACATCAGTGATTTTCCATTAAATTGTGTTACTGTTTATATTTTATTGTCAGATTGTCTCTATAAGACACCCCGTCGGCTGTAGAAACCGAACATGTACCTATTCCTACATTACAAACGTAACTATCCTAATATGCGACCGCTTAGCAATCTCACCCAAGTAAGGTCTTGAATGCAATTTAACTAATTAATAGTTTTCTTTCCTATTCAGCTTTCTGTTATTATTTTTACTCAGCAGTGATTAAGCACAGACACATACAAAGATTCTAGTTTTAGATTTTTGTTTACCTTACAATCTCTTCCGTGTCTCCTTTTTCGCGTATGGTTTTACATTCAAGAGCAGGAGACGAGTTGAGTTGCCACAGAGCAAATTTCATGTATTTTAGTACTGTGTTATTTTAACGTCATGTAGAAAGCTCCAATTAATATTGTAATTAACATACATTTTATCAATTTTAATTTAGTAGGTTTGAGGTTAAGAAGAAAAATACACTTTTTCTCTAAAAATTATAAACTTCAAAAGGGTTAATTTAAACTTTTCTTGTTTAAATCTCCTAAAATTAAAAATGCATATTTTTTTAATCAAATAAATAATTTAGTGTTTTATAAAATTTGTGCCATTTTGCCCCCAGCGCATATGAGGGTTTATTTCTATGGTTTCTCTTTCAAAATCCTAACTTAAGAACCTTTTAAGGTTATTTTTCAGATAATTTCATCACTCAATGTATTTTAGCGTTTTAAAAATTGTGGGTCATTTGACCCTAGTGCATATCAGGGTTAATTTTAATGTGTTCTTGCTAAAACTTCTAAATTAAATAATTGTTTTTTTTTCTTATGCAGATATTTTTATCAAACAATGTATATTAACGTTTTAAAAAATTTGGGCAATTTTGCCCCCGGTCAATATCAGGATTAAGTTCAATAGTTTCTTTTTAAAAATTCTAATTTAAAAATTTTTACGGTGACTAAAGTTACAAAATAGAGGGGTCATTTTGACCCTAGTTCATCTAAGGTTTAATTTTAATATTTTCGTGTTAAAAATTATAAACTGAAACATTTTTATGTTTATTATGCAGATATTTTAATCAAAAAAATTTATTTTAATATTTTAAAAATTTTGGGTCATTTTGACCCTAGTGCATATCAGGGTTAATTTTAATATTTTCCTGTTAAAAATTGTGAATTGAAAAATTTTTGGGTTTTTTATGCATAAAAACATTTTTATCAAACAATATATATGTGCGGACGGACCGTGATGTATCTCGTTAAGAGCTGATGCTACGAGTCATAGCCAGTGTAAAGTTCGATTCCCGGTCATGGCATACACAAAAAAGTTTTTCGTATAGGGACAATTTAACAACTGAAAATATTTTGATCAATTGACGCATAAACTAACCACTGACGAGTCCTTGGGTGAGACGAAACTGCGGCAGCCTGGTAATTCCCCTGTGTCTGTTAAAATTTTTCAATGAAAATGTTTTCGAAATAAAGTCGTACGTAGTAGAAGCGTTTCTAAGCAAATGATTCGGTATTTTTTTTAGTATAGTCGTGTTACTACCGATCCTTTAGATAATCAGAAGCCAGATAATATAGATTGATATAAAATCATTTGTCATAGGCGAAATAAGAAAAAATAATACAAATCGTCGATTCATACTACATCACGATAATGTGAGTGATCATAGAGCTTCTTTAGCAATTGATTATTTGGACCACGAAAATATTGAAATTATGACCAAATATCCATATGGTCCAGACTTGGAATTCAACAATTTTTATCCGTTTTCTTTCAATACAAATGAATTGAAAAAAATGCTTCGAACACTGGTTTTTGAGAATGCAAAAGTATATAGATCGTATCAGCTAAAAATAAATTAAAAAATTGTTTTATTTCTATGTTTTGCTCAAATTGTCGGGATGATCCTCCTAGGTAAAGTATTTATAATATTTATTTACTATTATGTTTTCAATAAAACCTTAAAGTGGAGAAGAAAAGGTTTTCAAATTAATTAATTTGTCAATTTCTTATTTCCTGAAGATGCTACACAATGGAGTAGCGAAATATCGAAAATAATAAAAAACTTTTTTATAATAAAAAACAAACCTTACGCTCAAGAAAATTGTGAAATTAATTAATTAATGTAATATTCTATTCCAAACATGTTCCTTATTTCATAAATGAATACAATTAGTAACTGTTCTTAAATTAAAATTATCATCTAGTCATCATTATAATTTAAATTGATATAATACATTTATGTTAAACTCCCCTTTGATTTAATTCTTATATCCATTTGATTTTTTCTTCTTTGTCTTCCTCTTCTACTTCTACTTCTTCTTCTTTGGTTTTTTTTTATGTAATTCTCAACATGTCGATCAAACAAGAGAAAATGTATTTGAATGGATAACAATTTTGTTAAGATTTAATTAATTTTCACACAATGTGGTCAATGCAGCTAATCTGACACAAGCTTAACAATGACTACAACAACAGAAATTACATATCAAATCGATTGCAAATAAAACATACATTGTGAACAACTTCATTCAATCCAACTCAACCATTCAACCGTCCTAATATAAATTTGTCCATCTATCGAAAAATATAAATACATATGCACAAACGTACATACAAACAATCAACCATTCAAATGTTTAAATTATTGGCAACAATCATTTGGACAACGTCAGCACGTTGAATTGATTAAAAGACGTGTTTTGATTTCATAATCATTATTAAGCCAAGAACATTTGAACAATTCTAGAGTAACAAACATCCCCCACTTGCCGTCAGTCGGTTTTACTAGAATATATATTAAATGGTAAGGTGCAGGTACGGTAGAGATGGAAGATTGAATATAATACCAAGGAATTAGACATGAGAAAATTTACACTTTTTGTGGTGCAATTATACAACAACAATAATATTATCATTGATGAGTGTTGGTGATGATGACGATGATGACGAGGACGAGGACGACGACGATGTTGTTAATAATGATGTGTTATAGAAAGCATGGGCGTATCAATGAAATACAGAGAAGGGAGGTGGGAATACTCGTGTTTTTAGAGTGTCCAAATTACACTTATGTACTTGTATTAAAGACGAAGACATCCCAGTAAAAAAAAAAAAGAGATGCAAAAGCAGTACAAAAAGAACTGCAACTAATAATCTATATGTACTCATTTTTTCACAGAAATTATTTTAACATTTTGTTGTCATAGGAGAGGAGTACTCTCAATTCAAAATTTGTTCAGTACTTTTTGAACGACTACAAAAGAAACTCTATTTTATCAATTGACAGTAAAAAGAAAAATTTGGAAAAAAAAAATTTTTTTATATCTTAAAAATCTGTTATTGCAAATTATTTATTTTATTTTATTTATTTTTAAAAAATTTAAAACCAAAAAAAAATATTTAATTTGAAAAACTGAATCATAAATACTCAAAATACATAGCTACCGTCAGGTTTCAAACTCGCGTTCATCTGTTTTGAAATAAACTTTTTCTATATCACTTCTACTTACAACTTTTAGAGAAACAACTATTAAGTAATTTTTTGGATATTGTTCGGAACAACTTCAAAAAAAAGTTGTATAAATATATCCACGGTTATTTTGGAAGCAATGAAAAAAGTGGTATGTAAAGTATGACCTCTATTTTTGATTTATTATTTTTTTTTGCTTGGATGAAAAAAATAAAAAATGGGATAATTTTTTATTTTAATCTGTAATTTTCAAACAATTTTAAAATTTTTTCCCCGTCTTTTCCATCATGCTTCCACATAGTAATTGCTCTAAAAGTGATCCTAAAAAGTATTTTGGTATCATTTGGCATTTCCAAACAGATGATCGCGGGTTCGATTCCCGGCGGAATCAATATTTTATTATATTTAATTTTTTTTTTAAATATTTATAATTATAATTAATGGCCCTTACTATAAAAGAGTATTTTAAATTTAAAGTCGACTTTATTTTTAATCATACGGTTTTATTCATTTTGTGTATGAAAACCCTACAAAAATATTTGTATTTTCAAATATTTTGATTGGTTGAAAATAAATTAACCAATCAGAATGCTCCAAAAATAAACCAAGTCAAGGCATACTACTGCCACCCAATATTTTAACTAAAGTCGACTTTAACTAAAATATACGTTTGGAAAATATTGATAGTAAGGCTGAATATTTATAAATATGTAAATTCAATATTTTGTAAATTCTTGTCGTTTATTTAACCTTCTTTTTTAATTTTTAACACCACAATTTTATTGAGCGTAAGATTTGTTTTTTATATATAAAAAGTTCTTTATTTTCGATATTTCGCTAGTCCATTGTGTAGCATCTTCAGCAAATAACAAATTAACAAATTATAAACAAATTTGAAATTTGTTATTACCTGAAGATGCTACACAATGGAGAAACGAAATATCGAAAATAAAGAACTTTTTATATATAAAAAACGAGTAAAAAGGTTAAAGTCGGGCATGCCGACTATACAATACCCTACACCAGTCTGGTTGAAAGCCAACTAATGTTTGGATCCGAAATTCGAATGGGTTAAAATGGGACTTGTGTCAAAATTTTCTATAATGTGAATCAGCGAACCAAATTTCATTAAAATATCTTAATATTTGCGACCTGAAGTTTGTAACCCTTATATGGGCACTAGGTCTAAACATGGACCGGTGTTAACCAAAATCAATAGACTTCGTCCTAGGTCTAAACATGGACCGATGTTCACCAAAATCAATAGGTTTCATCCTTGGGTCAACATAGGTCTGTGTACCAAATTTCATCGAAATATCTTAATATTTGCAGCGTATAAAAAATATAATTTTGGGGGAACCCTTATACGGGCACTAGGTCTAAACATGGACCGATTTTAACCAAGATCAATAGGCGTCGTCCTACATAAGTCGGTGTACCAAGTTTCATCAAAATATCTTAATATTTGCGACCTGTAGAGTGCGCACAAGAATGCATGGACAGACAGACAGACAGACAGACGGACGGACGGACGGACAGACGGACATCGTTAAATCGAAATAAAAAAAATTCTGAGCCTAACGGTATACTATAAGGTGGGTCTATGACCAATATTTTTTGGTGTTACAAACATCAGCACAAACTTATAATACCCTGACCACGTAGTGGTGTAGGGTATAGCAAACCTTATGCTCAAGAAAAAGTTTGAAAAGTATTTTTTACTTTTCAAACTTTTTCAAACTTTTAAATTTGTTTATAATTTGTTAACTTGTTATTATTTCCTGAAGATGTTACACAATGGAGTAACGAAATATCGAAAATAAAGAACTTTTTATGTATAAAAAAAAAATTCACGCTCAAGGAAATTGTGGAGTTATAAATTCAATATTTCTTTAATTTTTCAGTTTTTAAAAATATGTAGGTATATATAAAAAAAAAGTGATGAGAAATGGCTTTTTATATAAAAAAAACTGGAAAATAGTACTGAAAACGATATTGAATTGGAGTGCACCTTTTACAATTGTTTAATAAGTACTTTTATTGGAGAGAATAAGGAACAATATCTCGCAGTAACAAAGTGGTGCTTTTGTGCCAGTCAACTCATATTAAAGAATAGCGCAGCTCTAGAGCGCTAGACTAGCAATCATGGGGTCGCAAGTTCGATACCCGGTGGCGGCAATAAAAAACTTTTGTCAAATAAAAAAAAATATAATTTTTTTCCGAAGAATTTTTATTTTATTCAACTACAACTTTAAGTTCCAATTTTTCGAAAAGGGAGCATAATCGACTTTTTATACAGCAACTTCTTTTTTAATGAAACAAGAATATAAAAAAAAGACTTCCACAAAATCTATTTTATAATCTTATAAACTAATGCAAAGAGCAATTTATATAAATTTTTTAATATAAATTTTTTTTTCTCTTATTCTTTATTTGCAGGTATGTTGAATAAACTTTATTTTCAAAATCGATTTCACAATATTTGGGTAAGATTAACATAATATTTTAGCTAAAATTTTAGGTCAAAAGTATTTTTAATATAAAGCGGTATCTATGCTCAAAAAAATAAGTTAGTAGAAAAATTAGTAAAACGTCTTGTATATCAAGTGTACTAGTTTTTAGCAATTTTTTGCTGAAATTCCGTTTTCAGTAAAAGTTTTAGTTATATTTTTTTTAGCACTAAACCAATTTTGAACTAATGTTTTACTAATTTATTTTGCTACAAAAATTGTGCTGCTGATAACCGCATTTATAGCGTGAACGGCAACCAGATAGACAAGATGTAGATGTCACAGCTTGTCTGGATGTAGTACAGACAACGGAAATGATAATTAAAAAAAAAACAACTCTAATTTCTATATTTAAATTTTCAGCAAATAAATTAACTAAAGTAAAATTTTTATACAAATTTTTAAAGTTTTTTTTTTTACTAATATTCCGTAAAAAATTTTATGATTTTAGCAAGGATTTTTTTTCATTTGCAATCGACTAAGTGTTAGGAAATCTTTTGCTCTTATTACTATTTTTTGGTAAAAATCAGCTAGCTGATTTTCAGCAAACACCTTTTGCTGAAATTACCAATTTTTTTGCAAGCACGCTGCTGACTAAAATTTTGCTGACACAGCAATATTTTTTGCTGACTTTACTAACTTTTTTTTCTGAGTGTAGAAAATAAAATGATAAATATGTGCAACTTTCTTGGAAAACCCATCAAAAGAATTTTCCTTTAAATAGGTTTTGCCATTTATATTTAACTGTTGTTGAAACAACTGAAAAATCAGTAAAAACAAATGAATATTCAGTTAAAAATCAATGTTAGAATTTTACCTACAGATTCGACACCTACAGATTATTCATTCATTTGAAATTGTTTTAGTATTTTTTATTTTCTCAGAAAAATTTAACAACTTATATTTTTGAAAATTTTTCCGAATTAAAACACTGTTTCTTCGATTTTATGTTTGGAAAAAGGCTGCAAATCTAAAAGTATTTCTGTGCTCTTTTCTGTAGCAAAATTGTATTAAAATTTGGGTAATTAAAATACTATTAAATTTGAAACATAAAAAACAAAAATATATACAATTCCGGTAAAATTTTAAAATCGGTTGCCAATCAGATGAATTCTACAACTGGTTCCACTGGAACTAATTCCATGGAGTTGGTTTCGGAACCCGTTCCATTTATATTATATTGAAGGTATAACTAGTTCCAGAACTAATTCTAGGGCAAGCGGTTCCACTTTGGGAGTTATAGAAGCGTTTGCTTTTGGGACAATTTCATACAAAAGTCATCGGTGTTATAATTGACAGTAGAAGGTATTACAAAGGTAAAGTAGCTATTCTACAACCGATTCTTTGGACATAAAAAAATGTTCCTGGGATCGTAAAGTAATACGATCTTAAACAAATCCCCTCCAACTCCGTTTCTGTATTAGTAAGGAAATTGTATAAATGAATAAATAAGTGTGTGTGTGAATTCATAAGCATATATACACACATATGGCTGTCAACCATTCTTCGTGAAGAATTGCTGTAACAAACAAATGGTTGCAATTGTAATGCATCTATAATTGTTCATCCATTGTGTATGGAATAAGTTATGAAAATGTGTAAATTGTATGAATTCTGCGTTTGTATGTATCTGTATATTTTGAAACGGATGTTGACTGTCAATTTAGTTTTAACAAAAGTGTCATACAACCATTTTTTTTATAATTTTTTTTACATTTGGTTTTTCACACCAACAGCTTTAATGCTTGAGAAATTTTTAAGAATACACACGCTGAACAATAAAATCATAATTTCCGTTACACACAACACACATAGGAAAAATTCAATTTCCGTTTTTTATAGTTGGGAAAGAATTTTGTTTTATTTTTTTCAGCAAATTATTGCAGTTTTTTAATCTCCTGTAAAAAACTTTAAAAACTGTGTTAAATAAACATTATATAAAGTCATTTAAATCCTGTGTATAAATTGTAAATAGTAGTATTTTTTTTATATATTCATTTATTTAAAAAAAAATGAACAAAAAAAAAATCCATATCATTGTTAAGGAAAAAAGTAGCAGCACAAATCCACCTGCAGCACATTGCAATGAAAAATCGCTTAATGACACCATTCGCACTCACCACATTTGCCTTTAGGCTTCAAATTCTATAGTGTATTGTTTGGGTTCAGTTTTTATTTTTTTTATTTTTATTTTTTCATCCAGTTTATTTTATTTGTATTTTTGCATTTCTTATTTCTTTTTTTTATTTTCAATGTGGTTGTTGTGTCTGTATTGGTGTTGGTTGGTTTACTGTATGTGTATGTATTTGTATTTTACCTCTGTTGTTTGAAAATAAAATCCTCCCGGGTGGCACTGTCTACTACTACCAAGTGGCAGAATCATTTGTCAGTTATTTTTTCTATAAAATTGCAATTGGATTTGTTACTCTTTTTTGTTATGTATGTAAATGTGCTTCAAAATAACCGGAAGTGCTGTTGGGTGTTTAATTTTTCAACACCGGGTGTTAGGAAAATAATTTAATACTCGATTAGCATTAAATTACTTGTAAGTGTAATGATTAGGAATTATTTTATTATAAACTTATGATTAATATTATATTCACAATTCTCACTCATACTCATAGAAAAAAACAATTTTTTACCATATTTTAATCAGAGAAGACAAAAAAAGCAAATTTGGAAGATGACAAAGCAAATTGTGTTAACACTTTTTTGTTGTTTTTGTTTTTTGTTTGATATATTAAATGTTAAATGACGCTCCTAGACGAGAACAAGAAATTCTCATTGAGTTTGTGATTTAACCTAATAAATATTTCTAGAAATTCTAAAACGTCGTCCCCTGACGATTTCCTTAGGCAGGAATGAAATCCGTATAAGGACATGCCTACAATATTATTTATTTTTCCAAATTTGCCAAATAAGTTTTAGGATTTTAGCATTTTTAATTCATTTAATGCAATTATTGTTTATCCCGATAAAAATAAATTTGAAAATCCGATGTGTATAAAGCAAAAAATTAAAAAACCAAAAAAAAAAAAAAATTAAAATCAAAAACTTAAAAAAACCACAAAAAATATTTTTTATGAGCAAAAAAGAAAGAAGTCTTTAAAACAACAATTTAAAAATATGAGTAGAAAAAGCTAAAACAGCAATTTTGTCTTTTCTGATTATAATTTTTGATAGAAAGGTGATATAACAACGCACTGTGGGCCAGGATCGCCGTTTTTGGCCAAAAGTACAATTCAGGTAAAGGGAAAATAAGTTTATATATTCAAAATCTAGGATTGTTGAATATTTTGTGAGTGAAATATTGTATCAATGTGGTTACTCGTTGTTAGTGGGCGAGACTTCAAAGTCAAAGTTTTTTAAATTTTCTGACATTTTTTATATTATAATGATACAATAAAAAAACATAAATAAACAATAATTTGTTTCAAAAACAATCTCAAATTATAAAACTGAAACTAGTTCTCAAAAAAAAAAAAAAAAAAATAGAACCCTGTTAAGTATTTACGGAAAAAGTAACAAAATTATTAATTTTACCTCAAAAATGTTGGTTTTTTTTTTTTAAAATCCTAAATTTTCAAAAAAAAAGCTCCAAAATGTTCCAAGAGAAATTTGAAAAACTTGAATGCCAATGTGTTTCATAAGATGTCTTCTACCTAGGTTTTTGCGACCGTTCATAAGCTTTCGAGATTTTGCCCTTTAACTGAAAAAGTACCTTCAAATCTCGCTGATTTCTAGCATTCCAGAGTTTTAGTAAAAACTAAAAAAGAGCACTAAAAATTACCTTAGGTTCTGGCTTTCTCACACAGACTAGCCCCCTAAAGTCCAGGTTTGTGGGACATTTGAGTGCCAATTCTGAATAAATACGAAATTCACCCTTAAACACATTTTAAGTTTTGACTTATTTCTGGTATTGCAGTTAAATTTTCAACTTTGATGTCTTCAGAGACTTATAGTAGAATTGCATGACAAATATTTTTGTGGAACAATTAAACCCTCTAACTCTTCAACATATGGGTGTTTTTTGATACTTTTTAAAAAGGGCCAAAAGAGACCCTTAAATTGAAGAGTTAGAGGGTTAAAATGTTCCGCAAAAATGGCCCTCGTAGTGTTTTACATAAGTTCGCTGAACATTTCCTATATCTAAAATCGAAGATTCACATGGTTTCCTATGCCGATTCACAATAAAAATGTTCAAAAGAAGGGAAATTTTAACCCCCCAAAAACATAGGGCCAGACGAAAACTTTTAAAACGCCGATACACTTATATTTTTCTTTGGTCCCTCTGCCAGACTTAGTTGTCATCAGAACCTGTTTTTTTTTGTACAGTGTAATTTATTTTCCAACACATAACAATTTTAAATTTATGGCCGCCATATTGGATCCGCCATATTGAATTTTTAAATTTGATTTCAGATTCGTAATCTGCTAGCCAAAAACTTCCTCTGGTGGAAATTTGAAGTAAATCAGGCGACATAAGAAATTTAATGAAAAAATTGTTTGTCGCCATATTGGATCCGCCATTTTGAATTTCAAAAGTTTAATTTCAGATTTTTAATCAGCGGATCCTAGACTTATATAATTGATTATTTTAAGTCCAATATAATAAAAACTAAAAATTAATGACCGCCACCTTGAATCCGCCATTTTTAATTTTATATTTTTTATTTCAAATTCGTGATCAGCAACAACCAAACCCCCCTTTGTGATATCTTTTAGTCTCATATACTCAATATTCTAGTTTTGGCCAAAATTCGATGATGCTGGCCCACTGTGCAGTTTAAAAAAATTATAGCAATTGTAATTCCAAAATAGCCATATAATTATTTAAAAAAAAACTACTTTTGCCTTTTTTTAAAGCACTTTTTTCAAAAAATATTTAAAAATATAAGGAAGGATAGATTAAAAAAATATTTCGATAGGGAGATGTGAAAAAATGTTTAAAAGAAGAAAACTTCTTCGGCAAAAAGTTGTATTGATTTTAGCGCGAATTTCTTTCATTTGCAATCGACTAAGTGTTAGCAGAACTTTTGCTGCTATTACTATTTTTCTGCTGAAATTAATTTTGCGGACAGAGTAACATTTCTTGCTGACTTTACTGACTTTTTTTTAGAGTGTACTTTGCATTTTTGTATAAAGTGAATTCAAGTGATAATAAAACAACGGTGAGCAAATGCAGCCCTTTGTTGTTTTTCAGTGCAATTTAAAATTCATCTTTTTTGTTTGTTTGTTTTTTGTCAGATAACTTTTCTTATAGTACATTGCTTAAGGCGTATGAGTAATATTAAATATGAAATATGTTAATCATACGTAACCTATATACGCACATTAGACCGTACGACATTTGCCGAACGTAGGGGTCGCCATTTTACATTTTTCATTATATCTTTGGCATTTACAGTCGGATCTTAAAGTATGATACATCGATGTTTTGCCCTCGAGGAGACCAGTGTTTTGCTCTAAGGGCCATTGACCTCAAGTATTCCGTTCTAGTAGTTATCCACCAGATCTCAGTTGCTACCACCCTAACGTACAACCCTAAGGTCAGAAAATTAAAGCTCGTAAAAAACCATTAAACTTTTGCTAAGGAAGTTTTTCGATAAACCCAGTAGAAATTTTTAATTTTTTTGGTTGCCGAACGTAGGGGTCGCCTTTTCAAATTTTTTTTATTGGATTTTACCTTTATACCTCAAGGCAAAAAATTGATATACCACACTTTAAAATCCGACTTTAAATGCCGAAGCTACAAAGAAAATTTTAAAAAGGCGACCCCTACGTCCGGCAAAAAAATTTTTTTTCTTTGCAAAAATACTTCATATTGGAGGGTGTATTGTGAACTTTTTTTTGCGGTACGGTCTAACGCACATGCCGCTTGACAAAAATAATGCTTGAATTAAGAATAATGTTTGAATTTTAAAAATTATAATTATTGCAAATTAAAATGATAATAATAATTAAAATAACGCTTTGTCACATAATAAAGTATCTTTTTTTTACATCTTTTAAACCACTGTCACTGAACACATACTATGATCTTTAACACCCTGTATAATGTTGATTTTTCTTCCTCATACACAACACATTATAAAAAGTCATTCACATTCATTTACAATACATCGCAATAACGCGTAAATGTATAAATTCATAGTCTTTTGCTATATCTTCAGTAAAAAATCAAACAGACTTTTGTATTTCTGATGTACACATACTGACATCCATATATAAAAATATATCCTTGATAAAAACAACACGTTAATTGGAGAAGACTGGGAAGAAACAATAAAAAAAAAGTCCAACACTTTTTTTTGCATCATTATGCTACAATGGTGTATATAGAAATACTACTGCAACAAATAAAGTAAACGAAGAGAAAAATTCAAGGAAGATTTTCAACTCAGAATTTGATATAGGAAAAGTAAAAAATTCACATATATACAGCATTTAAAACATGGGGCCAAATCGAATGTATAAACGTATGAACGAATATAGCAGCATAATGAAAATGCAATTAATTTTTTTTCCTAGCAATTCCTTTTGACTGCCTTCATAAAGATATGGAGTAAAGTCATGGATGGAAAGGACGGACAAGAGAATGGTGGTATGCGGTATAAGGCTGAAATGGTTTTGACTTTTGCTATGATGCCAGTCAGTTGTAGCTAGTAAATGCTGTAAATATTATGACTTCTGCCATTTGTTTCAATTCTTGTTTTATTATTTTTTTTCTGTATAGCCTTCTTTACAACCGACTGACTCACCCATACAATAAACCGTTGGCGTAACTCTTCAACTATGAGCCCACTCACATTAAATGAGGAAACCAATTATTTGCGCTTATAAAAGATTTGCTCAGGATTTGTATCTTTTTTTTTTTTTTTGCAAAATTAATAACAAAAAAGCATACAATAAGTAAAAGTGTGGTAGTGATCAAAACCGAATTTCAAATATCCTATACACATGCAGATATTTTCAGTTTTATTAACATTAATGGGAGCTTAAAATAGCTTTTATCTGAATTATTTATATTAGAATAATGTAATGGTTGTAAAAACTAAACACAGCGCTTTTAATCAAATTTTTTAAAGAATTTTTCAGATTTTAAATTATTTATTGCGTTGCTTGAGGAGAGACAAACTTTATAAGTTTACTTTTCTCATTAGCTGATATAAAACAATAAGAAAATTACTTTCAAATTCGTTGCTAGTTGTTGTATTCTCTGTAGATTTCTGCTGATATTGCCATTCACTATCTACACTGAAAGAATGTTTATATTTTTAGCAATTAAATTGTTTATGTACTTTAGATTGGCAGTTTTTTGACATTCGACTTTTATCAAATAGCAGGGAAATTATTATAGCAAAAGGCCCAGAACTTACGTAGTAAAAATTTGAGCCAAAAAAGAGAACAATAAATCGTGAACAACAGCGGCCAAATATCAAATTTATATGGTACTTTTGGGCGCTTTTCCGAAAACTGTATAAAATTTTTGTAATTTAAAATAGTATGTGCTCTAGACCGTACCTCAAAAAAAAAAAGTTCGCCGTACACCCTCCAATATGAAGTATTTTTGCAAGGAGGTTTTAAAAAAAATTTTTTTTGTTTTTTTGCCGAACGTAGGGACGCCTTTTTAAATTTTTCGTTATAGCTTCGGCATTTAAAGTCGGATTTTAATGTGTGATATATCGATTTTTTTGCCTCGAGGAGACCAGTGTTTTGCTATAAAGAAAAAATCTAATGAAAAAAATTTAAAAAGGCGACCCCTACGTTCGGCAACCAATATATAAAAAAAAATTTATACTGGGTTTATCGAAAAACTTCTTTAGCAAAAGTCTAATGGTTTTTTGCGAGCTTAAATTTTCTAACATTAGGGTGGTAGCAACTGAGATCTGGTGGGTAACTACTAGAACGGAATATTTTGAGGTCAATGGCCCTTAGAGCAAAACACTGGTCGCCTCGAGAGAAAAACATCGGTGTATCATACTTTAAGATCCGACTGTAAATACCAAAGATATAACGAAAAATGTAAAATGACGACCCCTACGTTCGGCAAAAAAAAAATTAATTTTTGTTGAAACCTCCTTGCAAAACTACTTCATATTGGAGGGTCTACGGCGCACTTTTTTTTGCCTGTAAGGTGGTACGCTCTAATGTGCTCCAAGAGTATGGGCTAACTCACCGAAAAGTTATTTTTTGAAATTTTGGACAGAAACATGGTAAAAATGAGGGTTCCAGGGATGAAAAGTGCCCTCTTCAAACCGCTGAAGCCGGGATTCTAAAATTTGGTATTGAGGTTCCTCCGCTAAGACGGTATTTCTAGGGACTCAAAGGCAAAATGTACTTTATGGGTTGACCGAAATGCGGGTCAAAAAAGTACTATTTTTTAAGCACATTGGTACTATTTTGAAAATCCCATTTATCATCCCTGATTACTACCAACAAAAAGAAAAAAAAACACCAAATTGCTGTACAACAATAACAACAATAAAAATCGTAAAAATCATAACAACGAAAACGAAGACAAAACAAATTAAAGACAAGAGCCGCTGTTTTAGTAGTGACTATTTTCACAATTTATTAAATAAAAGTCATTGACGCAAAAAAGCTCAACATGTTATTGCTGAATATGGAAACTTATATACTGTAGTTTAATACAATAATTTACATTCTTACCCAATGTTACCCTATTCTCATTTAAAACTCCACATATATTTTAAAAATAGTCCAAATTTAGGCATATTTAAAAAAAAATTTTTTTAAATATTTCTACATAACTTTTGTTAACAAATTTCTTTTACAAATCACGCTAAAATACCTGAAGTTGAAGATCCCATAATAAAAGTATCACTTTTAACTTATAAATATAAAAATATTAAGCTTTAAAATATGACAATTCAAATATTTCTTAATTTTAAGATTATGCAGCAGGAAAAGTAAACAACATGTGACATTGAAATTTTCAGTAGTGATGCAGAATTTTATACTCTTTAATCGAGTAATAAGTACTTTTTAAAAAACCATATTTTAATTTTTCAATTAATCTCCAAATTTTTTTACAATTTCAACCCATCGTGGAGATGGGATTTTTTGAAATTATCTCGAGGAAGGGGAAAAGACTTACCTTGACGAGAAGCCCAGAAAAAAAATTTTTTTTTTGCTTCAAAAATGTTGAATTTTGTGCCAACGAAGCATCATTTGCCGGAAGTTTTGCTTTACTTCTTCAATTTGAATATCTTCTATCGACTTCAACGAACGAGAGACAGTTTTTTTTTTGGTTCAGAAGTGATGATTTTCACATGGAAGACAAAGACCGTCTAGGTCCGCCAAAAAAGTTCGTAGATGATGAATTGAAGAAAGTTGTCAAACTCAAGAAAACTTGCAAATTTATTGGGAGTTATTTAAGCAGCAATTTCAAAACGCTTGCAAGCAGCGGGATTCATCCAAAAGCAAGCAAATTGGGTATCACACGAGTTGAAGCCGATAGACATCAAAAGAAGATTTTGAATGTCCGAAATGCTGCTTTAACGCCATAAAAAGAAGTAATTTTTGCATCGAATCATTACTGGTGTTTAAAAATAGATCCATTACGATAAGCCGAAGCACAAGAAATGGTATGCGAAGTCCGGCCAACCATATAAATCCACGCCAAAGCCGAATATCGGAATATTTGGCGCGGAATCCATATGTTGCCAGAAAGATGGGAAAAGGTCATAGCTAACATTGGCCAATAATTTCAGTAAATTTATATTGTATCAAAGTTTCACAATTAACGCTCAAAATTTGCAAAAAAAAATTCCGCATTTTTAATTTTGTTGGTTTGAGGTTAAGAAGAAGAATAAACCATTTTCTATAAAAATTATAAACACATTAATTTGCAAATCACACTAGATCTAGTTTCTGCCTTTTTCTATGGACAGGCTTCAGCAGTGATTTTCCATTAAATTGTATTATTGTTTATATTTTGTTGTCTGATTGTCTCTATATGATAATTTTTCATTAACCCATCGGTTGTAAAAATCGAACCTGTGCAAAATTCCAACATTATAAACGTAACTATACTAAAGTGCGACAGCTTAGCCATCTCACCCAAGTAAGGCCTTGAATACAAAGTAGCTAATTCACAGTTTTCTTTCCTATTCAGCTTTCTGTTATTGTTTTTTACTTTCAGAAGTGATCAAACAGACACATACAAACATTCTACTTTTAAATTTTTGTTTATCTTGCAATCTCTTCCCTTATAGTATATTGTTCTACCCCAAGTCCAAATTCTAATATGATGTTGCCATATTAGATTTTATATGTTGTTTCAAAAAGGTTGAACATTTTCATGATAGAAAATACAATTGTTTCGTGGGCATCACCTCATTCATCAGTTTTCTGCAATGAGATAACGATGATTGGTCCACTGAAATCGAAATATTACGTACCGTACAAAAATTTCACGGAAAGAGAATTTGTGCTTTTGTGTATGAACTGTCTGAAACTTTAACTTTTTTACTCGTTTTTTTATGTATCCGTCTGCTAAGTGCATTTATGCCTAAATTTATAAATATTTCAGTTTAATACAGACCTATGTTTTACGAGTGTACGTTTATATTTCTGATTAACTTTTTCTCAGTGATTAAAGCCTGAAATTCGCAAAAAAAAGCAAAAAAAAAACAAAACTAAAGGGGAAAAAATATCAAAGGCATGAAATCCATTTAACAGCATCAACAACTTAACAAAAGACTTAAACAATATTATAGAAAGAAACAATGATTTGAAATACAGGCGTCATTATGTCTATAACGGCGTTGGTATCATTGCAATGTTTTACAAACTCACAAAATCGTTTATTTTTTGTTTGTCTGGCAACTTAAGCATTTGAACTTTTTGGTGTGTTTTTTTTTTTTTTTTTTTTTTTATAGGAAAATTTGCTTTGAAAATCTATAAATTTAATTATAAATTTCTGAAGGTTAGTTTTTTCATAGTGAGTTTATATATTTTTATTTGAAGGTTATTTTTAATTGAATTGAAAATTATTGAAGTACTTCAAATCTTGAGATTAAGGTGAATGTTGAAAAAAAAACATTTAAAAATAACCAGCAAAATTTTTCAGAGCCGATTAGATTTGAATCTATTTAAGAGGAGGTTTTCTGGACACGGGTTGTAAGGAACAGATTCTAGAACTGATTTCCGGGAGTCAAAATGTAAGGTTTTATTGTCGCAGAACTAGTAATATAACTGTTTCCAGAACCGGCTCTAAAGTAACATGACTAAAAATAACCTACTGATAATAGAACAATCTCCATATGAAAAGAACCTGTTGAAAAACATAAATTAGAACCAATGTTAATGCAGTTTGAGCAGTTCTGCAACCTGTTCTTTGGATTTTCCTTTTCCACTGGGTAATTTTAACTGATAAACTAAATTTTATTACGTTTTTGCCTATAGGTGCTTGAATATATTTTTCGCAAAACGTCCATGTAACACTTCATTATAATAAAGTTTAAATATCTCAAACCTTTTTCCTTTTAAATCCCTCTACAAATACCCATCTAATCTTTTCCTAAACCAAGTTGTTTTTGAGACTAAATCTAAACAAAACTCTAAATTAAATCATGTATTTTTGAAAATGAAATCAAAGCTTAACAAATTACAACATGTTTAGGATAATAACGAATATATTACATACAGACAGCAATGCTTAACTGAAACTAAAAAATCACTGTTAAAATAGATAAAAATTAAATACAATTTAAATAACAACCATAAAACTAGGTAAAATAGTTATATACGCTTACACGATTTCACAGAGAACCACAGATGGTAAACCATAAAATAAAGGGGGACCGAAATTCATAAGACACACACATAAAACAGCTTAGAAAGTCGTAAATTTAACTGGTTATTATTCGAAAAACTCTATATAGAAACACGTCACACAACATGTCCTTTTGGGGTGAGTTCTGTGACATATTACAAGATATCTAAATTGTGCCAATTTTTCCCTTTCTATGACAACGCCAAGTGACCGGTTTCTTTCAAGACAATTCACTTGACTAGTCTTGTGAGTGGTTAATTTCCTTTTAGTGTTACCATGCTTATTTCCTGGCCTTTAGCATGTCCTTCACTGATCTTGTGTATATTACTTAAAACCTTAACTAAAATTACCAGAGAGATAGACACAGACTATAACTGAATGCATGTTAAAAAAGGGATTTAAATAAACGAACCGAAAAATAAAACATGACAGTTGTAATTCTATATTGTATAGAAAATACATATAAACTAACGACACAATGTTGTGTGTATGTATATGTTTTATCTGTAATATAACTAAATGTTAAAGTAATTGTAGATTTACCTAGAATATATTGTACAATACAAATAACGGAATTACAAACAAACATTTTTGTAGTGAATGTGACCAACTTCAGTTTAAAGAATTTGGGAAGAAAATTTCAGTTAACTATGCAATAAATATAAATAAATAAATAATAATAAGTGTAATAAAAAGTGGGTTTGGGTCAAATATTTATACTCTACACCATATGGAATGTGCAAAAGTGTTATCTTTTCACCTCCCCAAGTATTTTCCGGTAGATTGTGTGTAAAAAATAATATCCCAGCGAAAATTAGTCCTCTTGGATTAAAACAGGCCAGTCACCTGCGGCTTTTAGCCCTAAAAATATACTAAAATTAATTCAAAGCTTCTTTGCGCTATAACTCTTAAAGTAAAGTTTTTACAGAATAATACTAAATGGGCATATCTACAGGCAATGAAGTGGCTATCATTTTCCTTATACATAATTTTGATGTATCAATGACGCGTCCTGGTGATTTAAGTGGTTAAATACAAATACAAAAAACAAAAATAACACTTTTGCACATATGGGTGCTCTTTGAGCGCCAATTCTGAATAAGCACGAAATTAACTGTTAAACACATTTTAAGTTTTGACTTATTTCTGGCATTGAACCTAAATTTTAAACTTTGATATCTTCAAAGACTTACAGTACAATTTCATGACAAATATTTTTGCGAACATTTTCACCCTCTAACTTTTCAACTTACGGATCGTTTATGTCCTATTTTAAAACGGGGCCAAAAAAGTCCCTTTAATTGAAGAGTTAAAGGGTTAAAATGTTCCACAAAAATATTTTCCATAAAATTCTACTATAAGTTTCTGAAAACATCAAAGTTTCAAATTTAAGTTCAATGCCAGAAATAAGTCAAAATTTAAAATGTGTTTAAGGGTTAATTTCGTACTTATTCAGATTTGGCTCTCAAATGTTCCACAAATATGGATTTTAGGAGTAAATCACGTATGGAATGTGTTCAGCGGACTTATGTAAAACACTAAGGAAGCATTTCTGTGGAATATTTTAACCCTCTAACTCTTCAAATTACGGGTCTTTTCTGTCCCTTTTTATAACGGAGCCAAAAAAAGGTCCCTTTAATTGAAGAGTTAGAGGATTAAATAGTTCCACAAAAATGTATCTCGTTTTACATCAGCTTGCTGAACACATGCTGTACCTAAAATGGAAGATTCATATTGTATTTTTATGTTTTGCCATAAACAAACATTCTTAAACATGTTTTATATACCGGTAAATAGGCCTCTCATATACCCTTCGTATGACATCAAAATTTCCTGTAGCTACTTTGGAACAAATGTAAAATAAACCGAAATGCAAAAAACAAAAAATTGGGCCATTTTTGGCCCCATTTTTTAAACCTTAAATATGAGATTGAGCAGCTAAAAAATACGTATTCTTTGAAAATTTCCCCTCTACAACATATCCGAAACTCATTATGATCTGCCGGTCCGCGTTGGAAGTCTTTCCTTGTAAGTAATATTTGTATGCAACGCTATTTTTTGTTGGAAACACCTCAAAACACACACAAAAAGATAAAAATGAACTTTAAGATGCCACCGCGTGAACATTTTGACGCTGTCGACAAATAAGTTGCTAACGCCGACAGTTTCCATGTTCATTATGTGAAGGACCGGCATTGGTGCCACCTTGGTGTTTTAAGCTGACAGAGTAGCATTTTTTTTAAACTGTCCAGTTAATATTTTAACTGTCTAAAATTTCATGTGTAAACGATGAAGAGTAAAAAGTGGGATTAACTTTAATCAAGTCTATTAATTTTGCTGCCTAAATGAGCTATAATTGTATAAAAATTTTAATAATTAAAATTAATTTTTTAATGAAAAGTTTCAATGGATGAATCTTAGCGGAACTTTATTGATTTGTTCAAAAATTATTAATATAATGTAGCCATTCTCTCAGTGTAAATTATTTTTGAGAGTAAAAATTCGTAGACTTGAAATGAAATTTTAAAAGGAAAAATTCTTCAATTGTTTCAACGAAAAATGCTTGCAATGGAAGAGAAAATGCAGTTAGGGTGGCACGCAAGTAAACAAGTCTTGCCACCCCTAGAAAATAGACGTATATACCATAGTGTAGTGTAGTTATAATTTTACCCAGTGTAGAAACGGTAATGACATATTATTATTTTTTGGACTACCAGTAATGACACCCACTTACCTTCTGCATTATTTTAAAACATATAATAATGAGTTACTGATAATGACTTTTTTATCATTATTTTAAACAGAAAATAATTTTCTAGATTTTTTTGAAAATATTTTGAAATCTATTTTTAGACTCAATATTTTTTAAACACTGGTAAGGATATATGTAACCACATATTTTTTGATTTTTTGTATATTGGCGAGTAAGCTTACTTGTGTGCAGCAAGGCAATTAGGTTTTATTTATTAAATATTGCATGTCGATATAGCTCAGTTGGTAGAGCTATTGACTGGCAATCTGTAGATCCAGGTTCGATTCCCGCACCAGCAAACTTTATTTAAAAAAAAATACAATAAAAAATATTTTTTTTTATATAATTTATTTTTTTGGAAATCTATTTTTAGACTCATTATTTTTGTCAGTACTGGTAAGCGCATAGGTACCGATATATTTTTTGATTTTTCGTATGCTGGTGTGTAAACATATCTCATTATTTTGCGCGACATCGCCATATAAAGGTAATAAGAAATGTAATAACAAAAGTAACTAGTTACCATTGCCAAGTATGTAGTTACATAATGGTAATGATTTTCTACACTGGGTAATTTAAATATGTAATTCTTCAATATTAATATAAATCGAACATCCAGGCTATATGGTCTATGTTAGGTCAGATATTCTAGTTTTTAGATTAGTAGACCGTAGAAATATCGGCACATCAATTTGTTCTATAAGTTTGACCTGAATCTTATTGGATGAAAAACTGATTTTCATTCCGGTGTCCAAAATCAGTAAGAATCTGACTTTAATTTTACAGGTCGGATTTAAGTGTATAACAGCACGCAAGGAAAAGATATGCTTGCAATATGATCACAGCTACCAAAATATGGTTACTACTGCCATACATGATTGTTGCAATCAAATTATTAATGTATTAATCATACTTTAGAAAATAATAAATAGAAAATAATGATATGGTAGCCTATAATCATTTTATTGTTAAAATCTCTCTTTTTTTACGTTATCATATTATTCTCTCGTCCACAATCATATATTATCTGGTCAATCATGTTCCTCTCTTAGAATTACAATCATATTATTATAAAAGTTGAGAGCGATCATATTCACAATCATTGGTATAGTTTCGACAACCATGAGATGATCAGTATATTTTTTTAAGAGCGTAATCTATCAGTTAGCGCCAGTCTTGTTTAAGATTTTGTGAAAAAAGTTGTAAAAAGCACTAAAATAAATAATATAATATATATGTATGTATTAAATAAAAGTACTTAAAAAATAGAAAAATAACTTTTTGGTTTTCATTTTAATAGCGACATTGTTTTTGCAATAAAGTGTTTAGTGTTATAAATTAAGTAAAAATAATAATTAATTTTTTGTACTCACGTAGCAAAAATGTTGTTTCAGAGTGTCTATAATAAGAAGTGCGATAGATTTTAGTTTCGTACGAAAAAAAATTTAAAAAAAGTGCAAAATTAAAAAAAAAAGTAAGTGCACCACGAAATGATCATAATATTTTTCGTACTGATCATAATATGTTCCTGATGATCATAATGAACATAACATTTTCTTCATTACCATAATATGATCATGACGAAAATATTATGATCATTAGGAAAATAATATGATCATGGAGAATATGTTATGATCATTTCGAATGCTTTGTAAAATTGTATTTTTAACAATATTTTTCTACAAGTGATAACTAAAATTAATTTAAATTATTTAAGTTTTTAAATTAATCATTGAATAAATAAATATACTATTTTGAATAAAACAAATCGTGCACAGCTTTTTGACTCACCTTCAAGAGAATGCTGCGAAAAAAACTATAGGGATCATAGTATGATATACAAGACTATAATATGATAATATTGGGAACAGTTTGGAATCATAATGTAGTAATTAAGGGATCATATTATGATAGAAAAAGGTATTTCATAATATGATTGTCTCAATCATAAACCCAAAAATATATAAAGCTCTTCGAATATTGCGATCTGTTTTACTAAATCTGAATATAATATTTCTTTAAATGTTGGTTTTTAATTTTTATTTTAAAAAATAAAAATTGTTTTTTTCGACCTTTCTAATTGATTAATTAGAAATTTATTAATTAAGTTTATTATTTGTCAGGAGAGTATCCTGATGAAGAAAAATTATGTATGTATTACTTGATTTCCAATGAGAAGTATTCAGATTTTAAATATACATAGTTGCGAGAATAAAGTCTTTTCCATAACTTTAAAATTCTAATTTTTACTTCAAACCAAAGCAGTTGGTCTTATTTTTCATTCCATATTTACTTATACAATCATGTATAATGAAAATTTTATACACACATGAGTATTTATACATGCACGTTACCATGTGTAATTGATTTTATCGGCCATGTTAATTTTGATTAAATATGCAAATCGACGACACACAATATTCCCATTTGCCACACTAACCAATACCAACAAATAAACTAAATGTGTGTGCGTGTGTGTGTGTGTAAGCCTTTCCCTTTTGGCATTCAACATCATTTATATAATCCACAAATACACAGACATGTACCCTCAAACACAAGTGCAATCACATAGAACTTGGATGAGGCCAGAGTTTACAGATAGGGGGCGTATCGTAAAAATGTAAGTAACAAGGAATTGATAGGTGCCGTTTGATTGTATGTATTTTGCTACATAGCATTAGGGTGTAACTTATATTTAAATTATTAAAATTTTAGGAATTGATTAAAAGTTGGAAATATGAAAACACATTCGCAATGTTGTCAAAAATTTTGTGTTGTAAATTTCTGATAAGCACATCACGCAAATATATTTATTTTTACTATACTTTATATACATAGTATAAATGTTTTGAGTTTCATTTTATCCAACTTAAACATTGCAGTTTAAGACTTTGGCCCAGTTTTGTAGTCAGTACTAAGAACGATTTTTGTTTAAAATAATATGCTTTTACTTTATTACTTGACATTTAACTCCATAAAAAAAAAAACAATATTTTTATTGTATTGTATTTTTTGTACTCTTTTGATGCACTACAAGAGTGCTACAGTACTTATTACTATACTTCCAAACTAAATTGGACTTAATTTTTTTAATTACTTTCTCTCGAAATTTATAAAAAACAAATGTTCCATTAAAATAGCAACTACCTTAATAACGCATGTTAGTTAATGGTCAAAATCATCATCATCATCATTGTAATTATTATTATTGTCATGATTATCATTTTTCTCTCTAGAGTTTACTTTACGATTGTTAAACTTGTAGTATGAGTTCAATAATAATGATGTTGATGATGATGTTTCGTACCAGATAATACTTTCCAATGTGTCAAATATACTATTGACAGTTTATTATGTTTAAAGTGTATTATCTCGTTATTTATGCAGCTCATGACAAATACAATTTGTTATTTATTCTCATCATCATCACCATCAGCCTTATAATCGTCAGCAACATTGTCTTGTTCTTGTAATTTTATCGAAAAATCACAACTTTGTTTATGTTAATTTATTTTTTTTTTGTGTAGTCATATATCCTTAAATGATAATCTCTGTCAATATTTATTTTAATCTTAAGGAAAACAATTTGCATTAAAATATTTATTTCTATTTGCAGAGAAATATATACAAATGTTCATTACATAAATTTATTCCTTTTAAATTGAAATAAAAATTTGAATAAAATTAAAAAAACAATAGGGGTTTTCATGTAAACCCGTATTCTACTCTTAAACGCTGTAAACCTGGTATGTTTATGAGTTTAATGTAAAACTCCACATATAAAAAAATATGGTTTTTATTTATACAAGGTTTACATGAAAACCTCTAATATGTATTAAAGACTGGTAAATGAGCAGGTGTTTAAAATTTATTATTGATGAAGATTGAAAAAGAAAATCTTAAAAATAAATACACTGTTAAACATTTAAAATTCATCTGATCAATTCTGATAGATTTTTGTATATAAATCACGAAATTGATTATAAAATTTTTAGATTAAATTCAATTTGTTGAAATATAAAACATGTTCGAAACAAATATCAGAAAGCGAACAAATAAATAAAAATAACAAAAAAATGGTAAAAAAGTGAAAGTTGGGCCCAAAATTCTCACATCGATTCTGAAGTGTATTTTCGAGCCGTTCGAAGTATCCCGCAGGTGGAAAGAACTTTAGAAAATTCTGCTTGAAACTGGACCAAGTTTCTCAGAAACCGTTGTTATTTCTTAACTATATCGGTGCATAGCTGGCGGAGAAAATAGGCATCATGCTGGCTAAGATGTCCATATCCACAGAGTACATACAGCATCATTCTTCCAGCCTTTCTAGGAATTCAAAGTTTTAGGCTGCTTCCATCGAGCTGAACATTCCATTCAGATACAAGCAGCGGGGGTGTAGTCGTTGTATCCATTTTTCTAAGGAATTAAACTTGGAATTAAGAAGTAAAAATACTTACATAGTTTCGGAAACCCCGTTTTCTCTCTTTGACTTGTTGTTAGAAGTTTACATTTTTCTCAGCTTGCTGTTCATATAACTACACAGAAAAAATTTACAAAATTCTGTTTGTAATGTTAAACACCTTTTTTGCATAAACAAACAAAAAATTTTTTAAAAAGGCACCAACTATGGAATTTGTATATACAAATCCCTTTTTGTAACTTTTTTGTAATTTGTTAAAAATAAAATCAATTTTTTTTTAACAATGTGTTTTGTAAATACAATAATTTTTTTTTGTAACTTGTTTGTATTTGTTAAAAATAAAAAAATAAAATTCAACAACGAGTTTGTTATATTAAAACAATTATTCGCTTTATGTTGTCGTATTGACAAAAAAAATCCTTTTTTGAAATTTTTGTTACAATTTACAAACATTTGAGCAATTGAAAACAAAAAATAAATGATTTGTTTTTTTTTGTTTCAAAAAATTCTAAGGCTATTTTTTTGATATTTTTGATACAATTTACAAACATTTAATAAAAAAATTGTTAGATATCTAAGTAAAAAGCCAACAATTTTTTTTAATTACTTAAAATTTTGTGATACTTTTTTCTGTGTATATAAATAAAACCTTAGACCCTCGGTCCCTGCTTGGGCGCCACATTATTGATGAGTTCTCCTCCGTTAGATGGGATAAACTCGCGGGAGTAGAATTTCGTCTTAGAAATTTGTTTAGTTCAGTGATTGAGAGTTATAAAACTTATATATTCATTCACTTATATCTAATTATAAAAACATCTAAGCTTAGGTTTTATGGGAGAAAAATTTGAGAGGCCCAGTTGTCCTTTGTTTGCGCCTTGTATTAATGGATGTACGGAGATTCCAGGTGCTTTTTAGGGAACTCAGAAGTGACCTACGAACGGCACGATTCCTCGATGACAATTTTGTTGAAGGACCTTTGCAGGATAATCACATTACATGTCGGGATACCCAAGGAAAATGGCAGGAGGTGACTTACGAACGGGACGCTTTCTGGATGCAAATTATGTTCAAGGACTTTCGCAAGATATGGCAGGAATTTAAAGAATATGTCAGGATACTTCAAGATGTCGCAGGAAGCGACCTACGAACGGCACGTGTCAGGAGCGACCTTTGCACGATACTCTAAGGATATTCAAAGGACCCCGAATAATATTCAAAGGACCTTGAAGTTTTTCAAAGGACTTCGAAAGGTATCGAAATGACCCTGAAGGATGTTCGCAGGATATTTACAAGACCTCAAAAGGTGTGACACACGCACTGCACACGTACTTGTCAGGAAGAAGTTTGATATGTCGCTTTTATCTGCGACATATCAAACTTCAAACGCTTGTAGATATTTAGAAGTACCCTCCAAAAACTTTTGTTATTTTACCTGTAATCAATTTAAAATTACGCATCGTTAAAGTGCTAATACAATAATTAAAGCGATTCAGATTTCGGGAATTGCTATGCAAAACATTGTTCACTTGGTCTTAGAATGAATCATAAATAAAAAAATTGGGTCAGTAAAATACAATCTTGGAATGCGATGACAAGACACTTTAAAAGGCGGCACAAGTACTGGCAAAAAGTGCCTTCTCATTCCCAAAATGACTACATTATTAGAAAAAACTACCGGAAAAGCACTGGAGAAACAAAATTTTCAACATCGGCAAAACCAATAAATATGTGATCTGGAAATAGATTTTCCAAAATAAAATTAAGAAAAGCTCATATGTATTTTGTTTGGTCCTGCCGCGATTTGAAACCAGGCTGCCATACTGGCAAAACAAGAGCTCTACCTACTGAAATAACGAGATATATAATTCTTTGTCGCTACAACCCACCAATAAAAATTCCAAGTAATTCTTTCAATGCTTCACAGGTATCCGTTAGAGTATTTTTACTGATTTTTTAGAAGTTATTCTGAACAAATTCAAAAAATTACTTTTTTCATTGCTTCAAAAGCATCCGTTATTACATTTTGACAGCTTTTTTAGAATTACTTCTGAACAGCATCCAAAAAATCACTTAAGTATTGCTTCTAAAGAGTAATTGCTCTAAAAGTGATCTTAAAAAGTGATTGTGGTTCCATTTGGCATTTCCAAACAGAGGATCCCGGGTTCGATTCCTGGCGGGACCAATATTTTTTAATTTTTTTTTATTCAATTAATTTTTTTTTAATATTTTTAATTAATTTGTTTAAAATCAATATTTTTTTTAATTTTAAAATTTTTAAAAATATCTATATATAAAAAATGGTGAGAAATTGCTTTTTATGCATCTGTAAAAATAGTACTGAAAACAATATTGATTTGGAGCGCACCTTTTGCACTCGTTTAATAAGTACTTTTATTGAAGGGAATAAGAAACAATATCTCGCATTAACAAAGTGGTGTTTTTATGCCAGCCAACTTTCATATCAAAGAACAGCTCAGCGGTAGAGCGCTATACTAGCAATCGTGAGGTCGCAAGTTCGATACCCGGTGGCGGCAATAAAAAAACCTTATTAAAATAAACAAATATAATTTTTTTTTCTAAATAATTTTTTTTTTACTTTTAATTGGTGAAAAAGAGCTTCCTTTGTACTCGTTCAAAAAGTACTGAAAAAATGTTGAAGTGGGAGTACTCCTCTCCTATGACAACTCAATGTTAAAATCATTAGTGTTTATATTAAAAAAGAAGTACAGCTAGATCATCAATTGTAGTTCTTTTTCTACTGCTTCAGCATCTCTTTTTTTGCTGGGAATACATATACATATGAATGCTAATAGCTGGGTAACTACTACTGGTTGAGCAAAAATGCTATAACTGGCAAAAAGTTTGTTGAAACTAATATTCCAACGCTGGTAAAAAAATCGTTGTTAAAGTAGCAAACATTTTTTAAAATTAAAGAATCCAAAAATAGTTTTATTCCTCCAACCGTACCTCAACTCGGAACCTTCTGACTACAAAAAATCATTGCTCTTCCAGTGCATTGAGTTAGTACCGTTGGCAATTTCTTACTAAATAGTATTGGATAACCGCTTTTTCAAACATTGGCATAGCACTCTAAGCCAATTTTTCAGCAGGAATTTTTTATAAATCACTGAAATTTTTGGAAACCAAATACTAACAAAACGCTTTTTGCAAACTCTGGCAAAGCGCCCGAATTTAGTGTTCTGCCAGTCAGTTATTTTTAACACCACGGTTACCAAGTGGTGTGCCAGTGCTTGATTTTCTGTACCACTGGCAATTCTGGCTGGGAAAGATATCATCGATCAAATTTTCTCTGGTTAGGCAAATGTGGTTTGTTTAGTGACTTTTGACTAAAATTTACAATTTTGCACTACTCGAATTGAGGTAAATTTATTTTCGGTTTAGTTGTTGTAGCTAATGAAATTCACTTACGTCTTATATTTTTTTATATCTATCATATCTAAATTATATTAGTTCTGGCCAGATCACGGTGTTTTTCTGGGGTTTGTTTTAAACGTTTGTAATGCAATCGAAACATTTTTTGTTTCTCCTGATTAATTTGTAAAAAAAATATGACATATGAATTAATTAATTCTTTTTGTGCTGAGCTTAACATAATTTAATTAAAATGTTAAATCCGTTTTTTGTATTTATTCATAATTGCCCCTTTTTTATTGTATATGTAGATTATGGTGTCCCGTTAAACAAATATTTACATACCGGTGAAACCATGCTGACAATGGAAATATAACAAACAATTTCCAAGAAAGATTGGGGCCTAAAGTCTTATATTTTTTCTATATTTTTCTTATAAAATAAAATATGTCTATTTTTGGCACGCAACGACAAAAGTCTTGCAGCTCATGTACTGGGCAGTTAACCGATTAAGGAACTATTAGAACATTCACTTCAATTGATTAACCAGTCATTTGGATCGGGTTGGTCGACATTATTGGCGATTAATCGATTAACCGTTTAATGTTAAACAAACATATTGCTTTGTTATTTTATTAATAAAGAAACGAAGAGCTACTTTTTTAAATAAATATCAATTTAAGTCGACTGTATTGATTAATAAAATGCTTGTTCAGGATCATACAAAGCATAATGATACTTTTAACTACGTAATTTCCTTGAGCTTAAGGTTTGTTTTTTTTTTTGTATATAAAAAGTTTTTTTTTCAATATTTCACTAATCCATTTTGTAGCATCTTCATTACTTCCTGAAGATGCTACACAATGGAATAGCGAAATATTGAAAATAAAAAACTTTTTATATATAAAAACAAACCTTAAGCTCAAGGAAATTTTGGAGTTAAAAAAAGAAAAAGAAGGTTAAATGAACGACAATAATTTACATATTGGTACTTTTTCAAAAACTTGCCTTAAAATTATTGTGTTTTATTTTTGAGGATTCTGTAGACTCTTTAAAAAGAAAATTTTGTTAGATATTTCCAGTGTAAGTAAATCTTTAGATTTAAAGAGTTTTTCTATTAAAAAAAAGGTCTACACTAATAGAAAAGAGTCTATAAAAATTTTAGTTAAGACTACAAAAAGTTACTTAAAAATTATCTTGAAGAAAAGAGTCTATAAAAATTTTAGTTAAGACTACAAAAAGTTACTTAAAAATTATCTTGAAGAAGAACTGCTAACCTTAGCTGATAACTTTTACTAAATATTAGTAAAATAGGAATAGCAAAAAATACTTTTGAATATACAAATATTTAGTTATATTTGAGTTAGATTTTAGTTAATAGAAAATAACAACTTAACCTGTTAAAATTAGTAAATAAAAATATCCTAAATTATTAGTAGACTAAAAATCACAAGTTTTGTTTTGATTTTTTAATCTATTCTTCTGAAATATAACTTCAACCAGTACGTAAAACCAACTTTTTTCTGGACACCCTTTTACTACATAAAAAAAAATGCATATTAAATTCCTGAATTTTCTTCCATTTTTTTCCCCTTTAATTCAATTTTCATTAATACACACCTTTAGTGTTAAAAAAATTTTGTGCTGAGCTTGTGAAAATTAATTAAAATTATTCTTCTATCAAGTTGTTCATGTTATTTCCATTTTTTTCGTAGTTTTCCACCAACACCTTGGAAACTACTACCGTTATATATAAAGTAACCAGCAGCCAAAGCAGTCAGCGAGCAATCCAACGTCAGCATCATCATTCAATATAACTGAATTTTAATTGAACGCAATCAATTCAATTTCATGGCACAAAGTCAATTTGAATATATAATTTTACTTCTCTTTATAAATTTTCCTTTTTTTTTTAATATGCCTTTTTCTTTCTGTTCAATAACAAATTTTTAGTGGAAGCTTACCTTAAAGATTTTTTCAATAGTCTTTATGGAAAAAATTTAATTTTTCTTAAAGAGAAGAAGTTAGGGAAATATAGTTAGAATCAAAAGAAGTGATGAGGAAAATTCTTTAAATTATACAATTAAAAGAAGTTGTTGATTAACATAAAAGTAAACCAATTCAAAGATTTTAAGCATTCTAAGGCGGTAATTTCAACTTAAACGCACCTATTTATCAGCACTTATATACCTATTGGTTTTTGTTCGCCTACACGATACGTACCTTAGCAGTCTATTGCTTCAAATTACTGGCATCAATATAGGAAAGTTATTCATAAATACTCTACCCTATTTCTGAAAAATTTTTTGGTTAAAATAATTTTTTTATTGATTTTTTTTTAAATACAAAACGTATGTATACAAAACAATTTTATCATAACCTACCTGACTTGTCATTATTATTTTCTAAACTTTATTTACAAAACATTTATTATCAAATATTACTGTAATTAATTTTTATCGAAAACTATCAAAATGAATTCTATCATTAAAACACTAAATTCATATAAATATTCATAAAAATTATAAAAGATCATTTTAAGCTTTACAAATAATCTAAATTAAAGTATAAAATCTAGAGAAATAATAAAAAGGATAGAATCAAACACAAAATCACAGCAGATGTTTACCATCACATGAAAACAAATGTATTAATGGGGCATTTATATTAATAAAATATGGATCTTTGAGAAAAGATAAATGAAGATAATGAAAACATCATGACAATTCAAAACGTAAATTTGGATATCGCTGCTAAAATGCTCTAATTTTAATATTTATGCAAAATTTGATAAAAAAAAAATCGGTTATTCAAAGGAAGTGTTTTTTTAAGTCAGTTCATAACGCAGCGTATGAGTGATATAAATATATTGCATATTGATATTACTCATACACTTCATTAAAAATATATGTACATTAGGGGGTGCCAATTTATAAGGGCAAAAATTTGTCCATATTGTGCCATCGATTTTTTGATAGCTTTAGATATGAGGAAAAAAAAGTTTCATTACGACATATCAAAACGAGTAAAAAGGTTAAAGTCGGGCATGCCGACTATACAATACCCTACACCAGTCTGGTGTATTGTTTGGATCCGAAATTCGAATGGGTTAAAATGGGGCTTATGTCAAAATTTTCTATAATGTGAGTCAGCGCACCAAATTTCATTAAAATATCTTAATATTTGCGACCTGCAGTTTGTACCCAAGCCTATTTTGGGGGGACCCTTATATGGGCACTAGTTCTAAACATGGACCGATGTTCACCAAAATCAATAGGCTTCGTCCTTGGGCCAACATATGTCTATGTACCAAATTTCATCAAAATAGCTTAATATTTGCGACCTGCAGCGTATAAACAATATAATTTTGGGGGGACCCTTATATGGGCACTAGTTCTAAACATGGACCGATGTTCACCAAAATCAATAGGCTTCGTCCTTGGGCCAACATAGGTCTATGTACCAAATTTCATCAAAATATCATAATATTTGCGACCTGCAGCGTATAAACAGTATAATTTTGGTAGGACCCTTATATGGGCACTAGGTCTAAACATGGACCGATGTTCACCAAAATCAACAGGCTGCGTTATTGGGCCAATATAGGTCTGTGTACCAAATTTCATCAAAATATCTTAATATTTACGACCTGCAGCATATAAACAGTATAATTTTGGTAGGACCCTTATATGGGCACTAGGTCTAAACATGGACCGATGTTCAAAAAAATCAAACTTGTTCGTCCTTGGGCCAACATAGGTCTGCGTACCAAATTTCATCAAAATATCTTAATAGTTGCGACCTGTAGAGTGCGCACAATATTGCATGGACAGACAGACAGACGGACGGACAGACGGACATCGTTAAATCGAAATAAAAAAAAATTCTGAACCGATCGGTATACTATAAGGTGGGTCTACGACCAATATTTTTTGGTGTTACAAACATCAGCACAAACTTATAATACCCTGACCACATAGTGGTGTAGGGTATAAAAATCATTTTCGAGGCGCCCAAATTTCGACAAAAACTCGTCTAAAAGCCCAAAAAAAAATATCGCCATCGTTTTAAGCGTGCAATTTTACCTTGGATAGGATATATATAAAAAATTTGAAATCGGCGAATTTTTTTTACTACTAAAAACAAACCTTTAAAATTAACGCGTAAAAAAGGATCGATTTTTCGACAAAAACTCGTCCAAATTCCAAATAAAACATTTTTTTTTTGAAAAAATGATATCGCCATCGTTTTAAGCGTACAATTTCACCTTGAAAAAGTAATATTAAAAAAAAAAAATTATATCAGCCGATTTTTTTTTATTACCTACTAAAAAAACCTTAAAAATAAAAGTTGAGAAAAAGTAAAAAAAAAAATAAAATTTGGAAGCCTCGAAAATGATTTTTTTGATATGTCGTAGTGTAATTTTTTTTCCTCATGCCAAACCCTAACGAAAAATCGATGGCACAATATCGATTGCTAAATCGACCGAACCTATTGTACATATTATACTTCTATGTACTTGAAACTACCCTACGGGGAATGAAGAGTCAATTGTCCTCCAAGGACCTATCCCGTGACCGGTCAACCGAAGGCATATTACTAAATTAGTACAAATATTAACCAAAGAGAATGAATTAATTTTCTAACTATTTTCTGATTCGTTACTTTCACTGTTACTTTTAAAAAAACTTGACCGATACCGAAATAATAAACAAAATTCACCACCTTTCACTTCTTCTCTATCCCCTTTCCAAAGGAAGAAACACGTTAATTAATAGAAAGAATTTCCTGAGTGTTGCTCCTCTTTAAAAATAAAAAAAAAAAAAAAATTCGCGCCATATTTTTAAAAATATTTTCTTATTTATTTTACTCTTTTATTTATTTTTAACTTTATTTTTTTATGATTTGCTTAATTTTATATAATTTTTTGCTAAGAAATTTTAATTTTTGTATTTTCAACGTTTTTTGTTTTAATGTTAAAGCTGTTTTAGTTTCAACAATTGCTATTTCATTTAACTTTTCTATTTAACTTAAGGGGGGAATTTTTAAAATATTTATTTATATTATCAGAGTTTTTGAGGTAATTTTCTAATTTTTAATTGATTTTTTAATTTAATTATGGCCAACACAAAAAACGAGTCAACTGCCATTAAAGGACTTATCCCATGACTGGTCAATAGGGGGCATATTCAAGACACTTCCACTATATTTGTGTGTGTGTTAATATTGTTTTCTTCTTTATTTTTTTCTTTTCCATTTTTTTATTTGCTTGTAGTGTTTGCTTTTTCTTTTTCTTTTTTATTTGAACAGAAACGAAAAATATATAACTTTACCGTCTGCACAAGCAACATTAGCTCAGACGGTAGAGCGTTTGCAGAAAGCAAACGAATGAAAGGTAATTTTTGGTCCCTTTTTAAAAGGGATAAAAAAGACCCGTAAGTTGAAGAGTTACAGGGTTAAAATGTTCTACAAAAATGTCCCTTATAGTGTTTTATATAAGTTTGCTGAACACATCCTCTACCTAAAATGGAAGATTCCCATGGTTTCTGCCTAAAATTCAGGTTTGTGGGACATTTCAGCACCAATTTTGAATAAGTACGAAATTAGCCCTTAAACACATTTTAAATTTTTACTTATTACTGGCACTTAAGTTAAATTTTCAATGCTGATGTCTTCAAAGACTTATAGTAAAATTTCATGACAAATATTTTTTATGAATATTTTAACCCTCTAACTCTTCAACTTACGGGTCGTTTTTGTCCGTTTTAAACAGGGGACAAAAAAATCCCTTTATTTGAAGAGTTAGAAGGTTAAAATGTTCCGCAAAAATATTCCTCGTAGTGTTTTATATAAGTTCGCTGAACATATCCTATGCCTATAATGGAGGATTCACATGGTTTCCTATTTTAATACTATTTAATTTTTTTTTTGTTTTAGAAAAATCATTTTAAGCGTTTAAAACCCATTTTTTTGTGAAAGGCATTTTTTTTATTAATGAATCGATTTTACCGAAATGGCTTGACCTTATATCAATTGAAGTGCTAAATTTCATCAGAATCGTATAATTTTTGCAGGTTTTATAAAGATTTTAAAATAAAGGATATATGGCAGGACTAAGAGTCCTTGCTTCGATTGTGATAAATATTAACACAAATGTTTCTAGTTTTATGTGCATCTCAATGAATACTTTTTGTAATTTTACGTCCATTTATGTAGCTAATATAATATTTTTAAATTTCAGAACCTATGGGAGGTGGGCGTGTCCTTGGCCCGATATTTCCAAAAAATTAAATTTTTCTTAACTAGGGGGTTCTATAACAGTATACCAAATTTCAAATCTCTGTCTCCACTCCTATTTTTGTCCAATCGTTATATGGGATCAAAGCACTGTGCAGCCCCTGCTTCCTTGGGACCTATCCTGCGTGTCATTTTGGACCGGTCTACTGAACTACTACTGAAACAAAATCAAAATCAATTTGATATTATTTATATTTGAATCCCCTTATAAATAATTGTCACACTAATATATTCACACTATCATACACTCTGAATAATATTTTTGTAAATTTATTATTATAAAATAGCCCAGAAGAAATTCGGAAGGCGAAAAGATTTCATGCCCTTTTTGCTGGGGTATAAAGTTTCATGTAATATTCAGGGGTCTTACATGTGCCTGAATCAAGGAAATATCGGCTTTTAATGCAGCAAATGCGTTGGTTTTATTCTGAAAAAAAAAAAAATTAGGAGCAGTATTGCCCGAAAAGTTTTAGCTCATATCCCCAGTTTGCAAGATAATATTCACAAAAATTGTCAATTTATTACCCAAAATCCAACTTTAAAAGAAAAAGTCCAGAAAATTATTCAGAAATGACTCAATGAAATAAATAAAATTCAAAGGCTTCAAATCTTTATTTAAATTGTAAAAGCCCGAGTAAAAAAGTTTTGATATAATCATATATTATTTTATGTAATTGCATATAGTAACTTATAGTTACATATGGCCACATATGCTTTTAAATTCAAGCATATATACTTTTATGTAGTCATATATTAGATATTTTTTCCTCAAAGGTTTTAATATGGAGACATATGTGATTTTATATTATTACATACTGGCCTACATATATATGTATATGCTATATATAAGTACATAAAGTAACATATAAAAGATACAATTACATATACTTTTATATATAATTTAGTATGACACTATACATAATAATATACAACTATGTAGATCCATATAAGAAATATTTTATAATTTGTGGTAGTTATGATAATATATATTTATATATTGACGAATATGAACCCATATATAACTTATAACATTCTAGGGATTGGCGCATGACACTAAATGTTCTTGAGTCACGTTATTCACACGTGATCGTGAGTAATAATTACTACACTTAAGTGATTCGTGCGTGAGCGTGAGTAAGGATAACCCGTGCATGATTCGTGTGTGAGTTTATTTTTTGCATCATATGTTTTTAGTAATTTTTACTGTTGTGCGTGAGAATTTTCTGATTGTAAGTTTTTAATATACTCACGTGTGCTGAGTAAGAAACGAAATGCTCGTGCGTGAGTAATTTGTTTTTGTTTAGGAGCATGAGTCAAAAATGCCTTACGCACCCATAACATTAACAACACTGAAGCTTTAATACGAAATTCTCTATACTATAACGTACACTTGACTGATTTCTTATATCTTGGTTGTATATCATAATCCCATTAACTTTAAAATTTCAGTGTTGTTAACTTTATTTTAAAATTACTAAATTAAAAGAAAATTTTTTTCATGTTTATTGCAATGTCATGATAAATCTGGATGAAAGTAATGGAATATTTATCGAAATTATAAGATTTCCAGCAGACCTGGGGTTAATAATTACATTTTGTAATTAATTACACATGCAATTACACAATTACATGTAATTGTAATTGTAATTGAAAAAAAACTCATCTACAATTACATATTATTTGTAATTGCAATTCAAAAAAGAACAATTACAATTATAAGTAATTGATAGATATGGTCCTATATAATATGATAAAAAGTATAAGGTTAATATTTAGATATAATTGTATCAAACTATGTCCACTTTTATAACATTTTATATAATTTTATACAAAAACATATAATTTGATGTAATTGGATGAGGACAAAATTCGGATACAATTGTATCGAATTGCATAAAATTGTATCAAATTGTACCAAATTGTATACAATTGTATACAATTCGATGCAATATGATACAATAAGACGTTCTCATTTTTCGGATATAATTATATCTAATTACATAAAAGATTATATATAATTAAATATAACTTCATATGGCTCCATATAATTTTTTTTTACTTGGGAGAAAAAGATTTCTGTTTATACACTCATAAAAATAAATCTGTAAAAATAGCAAAAAAAAGTTACTAAAAATTAGTTAAAAATGATGCTGAAGAAAAAACTGCTAAAATTAGCAGATTTTTTTACTAAATACTAGTAAAATGAGAACAGCAAAATTAAAACTGTTAAATTTACAGAATTTTAGTTACATTTTGGGTAACTTTTAGTTAATTGAAAATAGCAAATTGTACTGTAAAATCTGCAGAAAATTTTGCTAAATATTTGTAGACTGAAAATAGCAAAAATAAGCTGTTATATCTAAAAAATTTTTGCTATTTTTAAGCTAAATTTAGTTGAATGCAAATAGCAGTATATACTGCTAAAATCAGCAGAAATATTTGCTATAAAATTGTAAACTGCTGTTTTCAAAAGTGTCGATTTTTATTTGCATTAAAAAAAAATCGAAAAAAAACATAGAAAATTTTAAATTTTTTGGTGATTTTTTAGGCTACTAATTATTTATAAAAATTTTTTGCTGAATTTAGCAGGTTAATTTGCTATTCTCCATTTACAAAAATTTAGCTCAAATATAACTAAAATTCTGTATATTTAACAGTTTTATTTTTGCTGTTCTTATATTACTAATTAATAGCAAAAATAATCTGCTAATTTAGCAGTTTTTTGCTGCAGCATCATTTTTAAGTAATTTTTAGTAGTTTTAACTAAATTTTTTAAGGACGTTTTTCTATTAGACACAATCATAGTAAACTTGAAATGTCACTTTTTCATCAGAAAAATAATAGTTTTGTACATTAGATTTGCGAGAAAATAAATCGTACATACTTTTTCGGTAAAATTCATTATCGTGAAAAATATTTCTTTTATTCAAAATTTATCTGGGATATGACAACTAAATATGAGTTGTTTTGAAAAATTACTAGCTTTTTGTTAAATGTAAATGTAGTATAAAAGTGGTCTAAGTTCCAGAAATTACTATAAATTTCAACAGAAATGAATTACAGTGTAGTATGAATATGCATAAAAAATTAAATCGTATTGAGAAATATAGTTATGCAGTATTGAAAAATCTTTCAAAGCTTAAAGTATGTATGAAAATTTATATACATATAACTATAGCATATAAATATAAAAAAGAAACAAATACAGTGAAATCATATAATAAAGGACAATCGTAATGACGAGTAATTTTTTTAAATGTACGATTTTGTTGTAATGATGCCCGTAAAAAAGACTGTATCGAGATATTTTTAACAAAGATCACTGAGATTACAAAATGAAAAATTTTTAAATTGGTTAAAAAAATATTTGTCTACAACTTGAATTGTTATCAAATAAAATTCACTTCGATCTACACAAAAATAAGTGTAAAATAATTAATCAAAAAGAGTGCCGGAAAATACCAAACGCTTAATACACTTCATCGTGAAATACCTATTCTATACTGCATTTATAGCAGAAGAACTTCCGGCTTCCCAAACATCTCTATCCGTGGACACATTTGGTAGCAATAATTTAATGATAATAATAAAATACATTTCATTAAAGCCCACAAAGGTTCAATAATATTTTGGCCCGACTTAGCATAGGCGCATTCTACTTTGAGAACAGGATTTACTGCTAGCGTTATTAATACGTTTTACTGTTTAAGCTGCTGCATAAAAATAATACATTATGCTACGATATTTTTACAAATAACACTAGTTTACAGACAGTTATGAACTGAATACAAATATTAAAAAAAAATTTTTTTTGAACCAGAAAAAAATTATTTAAATTAAAAAAATCGGTAAAAATCAGAAAATCGAGTATGAATGAAAATACAACAGTCAAAACAACAAAGTAGTGTATTTGAAGATGACAAAGCAAATTGTGGTAAATTTTTTGTTGTTTTTCTTTGATATTTTAAATGCTAAGTACCGCTCCAAGACAAAAAAAAAAAAATTCTTATCTCTCATTCTCATTCACAAATATTTCTAGAAATTCTAAAAACGTAGTCTCCTGACGATTTCCTTAGGCAAGAATGAAATCCGTATAGGGACATGCCTTGAACAGATAATTTTTCACAATTTGTCAAATAAGTTTTGGGATTTTTTTTTGTATTTTTTACGACACGTCAAACAGACGTTTATAGGAAATATCTTAAAAACGTCCTAGTGAGATATTATGCTGAATAGTCATGAGGTGTTATCCGCTTTTTGTGGAAACAATTTCTCCGGACGTCTTAAGGATATGTCGTCATTTAATCCGCGTAAAGACCACTTGATGATTTGTCGTGATGACTTTTTTATATTTGTATGAAAATGTCATCAGGTGACTTAAGGTTTTTGTATGGTACCAGATAAGCAAGTCAGCAGGGACAGCGACATGTCACTAAGCCGTCTTTAAGACGTCTTGATGATATTTCAAAGTGGGGAGCTTTTAAAGATAACATGATATATTTCAAGAAAATCCATGGATAAAGGGCAAAGTTATGATCACCTGATATATGAAGATTTTCTATTTAAATATTTTATCAATTCCCCTACATTTTTAGAACTCATCGAAGAGATCAAGTAAAAACTATCTAAAAGTTCACATCAGACTTAGGAAAGAATGGAACAACTTTTATTGAATTTAAACAAGTTAAGTAACCTTAAAAAAAGACGCGGAAAATTGTTACCATTTTGTAAACTAGTGTTATAAAAAAAAATTGTCATTTAAAATGCATAAAATCTGCAAAAAAAAAATAAAACCCAAGTGCATAAACTATACCGAATAGAGAGATAGAGTAAAGGATTAGTATGAAATGTAAACGTTATTAAGGCAATTTATATCAATGAGATGAATACAAATACTAAATATATGTAGATAATAAATTTGTCATTATATACATATGAAATGCATAAAATTGAAATCAAATTGTTATTTGTAAAAAAAATGGATTTTTAAAATTATTTATATGCATATTGATATAAAGATGATATTTGCATATTAAAATAAAGTGCAAATAATGTAAAGATAAATTAATTTTTATTTTAAAAAACAAAAATTGTTATCTAAAGCAGGGTAATCAGTTTTATGTGTTCTTATAGGGAAGAGATTTGTGAGCATATTTACAAGATGGTGTGATATTAAAAAATTCTAGTTTTATGGAATCGAATTTCTTAAAACAGGACAAGAACAAGGAAAGAAATTATAAAGCATATTGATATCAATAGAATGCAGGTATACAGGCCCTATGCTCCTTGCAGGAGTAAAAGGAACGAATATATATATACACAGCGTATGACTTATTTTAAATTGCATACTCATTTAATATTACTCATACGCCATGTTGTTTATAAATATAAGAAGAGTCTGTCAAGCAAAGAAGTTACGTTAGATGTGAAAATGCATAAACGTTGAGATACTAACGTTGATAATTATCCACGTCAAGAGTTAACGTGCATACGAAAAGTAATGTGTTAGTTTTTGTCTTAAACGCGTTTTTATGTAGTTTGAATTTTGTTATGATGGGTGGGTCGATTTAGCAATCGATATTGTACCATCGATTTTTCGATAGCTTTTGGCATGAGGAAAAAAAAGTTCCACTACGACATATCAAAAAAATAAATTTCGAGGCGCCCAAATTTAAATTTTTTGACTTTTTCTCAATTTTTATTTTTAAGGTTTTTTGGCAGGTAATACAAAAAAAATCGGCTGTTTTAAATTATTTTTAAATACCCTACGGGGAATGAGGAGTCAATTGCCCTGCAAGGACCTATCCCGTGACCGGTCAACCAAAGGCATATTACTAAATTAGTACAAATATGAACCAAAGAGAATGAATTAACTTTCTAAGTATTTTCTGATTCGTTACTTTCACTGTTGCTTTTAAAAAACTTGACCGATACCGAAATAAAAAATAAAATTCGCGGCATATTTTTTAAAATATTTTTTTATTTATTTTACTCTTTTATTTATTTTGAACTTTATTTTTTTACAATTTGCTTATTTTAGCCCTTATTTTAAATTTTTATAATTTTTTGCTAAAAAATTTGAAGTTTTGTATTTTCAACGTTTTTTAATGTTAAAGCTGTTTTAGTGTTAACAATTGGTATTTCATTTAATTTTCTTTTTAACTTAAGGGCAATTTTTAAATTTTTATTTATATTATCAGAGTTTTTGAGGTAATTTTCTAATTTTTAATTGATTTTTTAATTTAATTATGGCCAACGCAAAAAACGAGTAAACTGCCATTAAAGGACCTATCCCGTGACCGGTCAATCGGGGGCATACTGAAGGCACTTCCACTATATTTGTGTGTGTGTTAGTGTTGTTTTCTTTTCTATTTTTTTCTTTTCCATTTTTTTTATTTGCTTGTAGTGTTTGTTTTTTCTTTTTATTTTTTATTTGAATAGAAACGAAAAATATATAACTTAACCATCAGCCAGCCATCACGCATAAGCAACATTAGCTCAGACGGTAGAGCGTTTGCCTTACAAGCAGAAGGTTGTGTTATCGAGCCCTACTTCGACGCTAAGTAGATTATTTTTAATTTTTAATTCTTAATTTTTTATACTTAATTTTTTATACTTTATACCTTACTGTCACAAAGTGTCTAAACTGTGGCAATTGGTCATTTCCAATGACAACGCCATGTTAAAGTGACGTGTCTCTTTCAAACAAAAAGGCCGATCAAGGACTGGTCCCTGCCCCTTTGGGACCTATCATGCGTGTCACTTTGGACCGGTCCGTTTCCCCGTAGGGTATTAACTTTACAAAATGAAATTATACGCTAAGAACTATGGCGATAGCAGTTTTTCCAAAAAAAATGTTTTGGTTTTGGACGAGTTTTTGTCGAAAATCTATCTTTATTAACGCGTTAAGCGTTAATTTTTAAAGTTTTTTTTAGTAGGTATGTTAAAAAAAAATTCGCCGATTTAAAATTTTTTAAGTATATCCTATCCAAGGTAAATTTGTACGCTAAAAACGATGGCGATATCAGTTTTTAGAAAAAAATGTTTTTTTGGGTTTTTTAGACGCCTCGACAATTATTGTTTTGTTATGTCGTAGTGGAACTTTTTTTTCCTCATGCCAAAAGCTATCGAAAAATCGATGACACAATGTCGACAAATTTTTGTCCTTACAAATCGGCCCACCCTAATATACACCAATAGAAAAAAGTCCGTAAAATATTTAGTTATAACTACTAAAAATTAATTAAAAATGATGCTGCAGAAAAAAACTCCTAAATTAGCAGATTATTTTTGCTATATATTAGTAATATAGGAACAGCAAAAACAAAACTGTTAAATATACAGAATTTTAGTTATATTTCAGCTAAATTTTTGTAAATGAAGAATAGCAAATTAACCTGCTAAAATCAGCAAAAAAATTTGCTAAATAATTAGCAGCCTAAAAAATCACCATTTTTTTAAATGCAAATAAAAATCGAGCCTTTTGAAAACAGCAGTTTACAATTTTTTGGCAAATATTTCTGCTGAATTAAGCAGAATAGACTGCTATTTGCATTCAACTAAATTTAGCTTCAAAATAGAAAAAATTTTGTAGATTTGCTATTTGCTATTTTTAGTCTACAAATATTTAGCAAAATTTTCTGCAGATTTTACAGTACAATTTGCTACTTTCAATTAACTAAAAGTTAGCCTAAATATAACTAAAATTCTCTAAATTTAACAGTTTTAATTTTTTTGTTCTCATTTTACTAATATTTAGTCAAAAAAAATTTGCTAATTTTAGCAGTTTTTTCTGCAGCATCATTTTTAACAAATTTTTAGTAAGTTTTTCTACTATTTTTGCAGATTTATTTCTATGAGTGTAGTTAAGTCGAAAACACAGCTAAAGTTATTTCATATTTTAAACAATATATTTTTGCATTTATGTGCATAAATTATTATGAAATTAGAAAAAGACTACTTAATTAGAATGTTGATTATATAACTATTTTAGAACTTAGATTTTTGTAATATTACGGGCCAGCTTTACAGTCCGAACTAAGACCAAGTAAATTTTCAAACAAAATTTCTTAAGAAATATTTAAGGCAAAAGTCGTTTTTAGTTCCGACTATAAAACTGGCTTTAATTCTCATTTTCCCTACTGGAGTCAACTTTTGCTCCCCATATTGAAAGCATATTTCTGATTCTTCTATATCTTTTCCCTTCAACTTCCATATTTTCTCTAAACAACCATTGATTAAAAAATCTAAAAATTTCTTTCATGTATTTAGTTTATGCAAACTTTATCTATAAAATAATAAACAAACTATTAATAAGACTTCGTAGAAACAAACTAAAACTATTAAGCAAACTAATACACGTACTTTCATACCTTAAGAAATTGACTTTACACAAAAAACGTTGAAGTCTAGATAGTTTAGTTAGTAAATGGTGTTTATTGAATCTAATTGGCTTTGAAATGTGAAAAAGACAACAAATAAAATAGAACTGAAGAAGAAGTTACAAATTTAATGAATCATAGTTGGAAAATATAGCAACTCCCAGTAAAAACAGATATTGCGAGTGAGTATCACAAAAAGGGTTTCACCAGTTATCAGGCTATTTACTCGCATAATCAACCTTTTTCGCGTTGTCCCAATATTATTTTTATGATTTTATCCTCGGTATAGCGACACTGAGCTAAAGCTAATTAAAAAAACTCAATGAAATTTACAACATTGAATGAAATTGTAACGAAAACCATAAAGAAGGAGTCATAGCCAATTTAAATAAATTATTCGACCTACAACTTAATTACACGACCTCTGCAGAGTGGAGTCTAATTAAATAGAGATGATAAAAGAAAATATGTAGGTGCGAAAGAGAAAAGAACAAAATTCACTCTGCAGAGAGGAGTACTTCAGCGCTTTGAATCAACCTTTAATGTAAAAATCATAACTTTTAAAATTTTTTTTTAGGTTTATAAAGAAAATTTTCATATATCAGCCAATACAAAACGATTGTTTAAAAAACATTAAAAACCAGTTATAAAAAAGGTTTTTCAAATAGATTTTATACTTGACAACTCTATCAGAAATTGTGGTTGTAAGAAAAACTCAATTTTCATAGAAAGTTCACTTCAACCCAGTGATTTAAGAAATAGGAGAACATGTTTACCAGGTTTTTTATTATTCTAAAATGTTAATTAAACCTTCCCAAGTATGTTACAAATAAATAGGCAAATATTTTATAACCCCAAAAATATACTTTGCACAAATACGAGTACTTGAGTTATTTTGATCAACATCATCATCGTTATTATATAAAGCTCCATTAATAGCACCCAAACTAACAACATTTTCAAGGACTTCATATTTGAAACCTTTAGAAAATAAATTCAAAACTTAACATTGATGTTGTCGTTAAATAATTCTAAATAGAAAAAACAAATCTTTCAATTTTGTTTGCAAAAGTTTATGGTGTAAAAAGTGCTTTTTTCTATGCATTTAACGAAATGTTTTTCTTTTCCTTAAACATAAAAGCCACATATACATAAACATATATTTGCAACATGCTACTGCAACATAAAAAGTATAAAACATATACAACACAACACAATATCGACAGCCATAGAGGATATGCTTAAGCATTGAAGCATATTATTGAGGTTTTTGTGTATGCATATGATGAGGATGACGAGCATAACGATGTCGATGAGATGAGACTGATGATGACGATGATGCCATTGACGATGCCACTGATTATTGCCATCTTCTCTTGCTGTTATTATTGTTGCATGCATATGCATGAATGTTTATTTAACTGAAATGTTTATACTCTTGCGTATTTACTTTATTTTTTGAATTTGACTTAAATCAGTTTTAAACACATTTTTGCCATTTTCTTAAAATCACACTTAATTTTTAGTTTGTTATGCTCTTGAAATCCTTACAGACATTTAGGGTATTGTTAGTTTGTGGTAATGTTTGTGATACGATTTTCAACAAAGTTTGTCTTAAAAAGAAGACTTAATTGAAAAAAGCCTCTTTAACACGAGCTAAGAACCATTTGTGTAGCTATTATAGTTTTAGAGATATTCAAAAAATAACCTCGTAACAAAGCAAAAAATTCGAAAAATTATGACATTTTTTGAAATTTTAAATATTGCATAACTTTGGAAAAAAAAATTTGTAAATTTTTTCATTGGGGAAAAATTCGTTATATGATGAAAGAAAAGTTCTGACCAAAATTCATCCAAATCGAAAGGGGTCGATTCCAACCATTTGTCGATTTGTGATGGCATGACCCCCACACAATAGTGTTGTATGGAAATCCTTAGTAACACGATTTGGATATGCTAGAACCCCTAATTTTGTGAGATTCGAAAAAAGTGCATGAGCCAAAAAATGGAGGAGGTAAGGTGGGGGCAAATAGCTCCTAATTGGGGTCAAAGGTGGTGGTGAAGGGCTAAAAATCCACAAAAACCCCACAACTGCCCCGGAATCAGCCTTAGAGCGGTGAAATGTAAGACCGAACTCCATTCATTTTTCCTCCCCAATATTTTTTCCGAACATACCTACCCCCTATCTTCACTCTGTAAGAGCGCTCCCATACAAATACGAAATTTTTATAAAATTTGCTCCCACCGCTGTAATTGTACCAAGGATGCCCCTACAGGAGTCAAGTATATAACTGACCCCCAAAATTTTTTCAACCCGTCATTTTTGTCGGAACATATCTACCCTCTATCTTTAACTCTTAAGGTGGTACCCATACAAATTTTTATTTTTTTATAATTTTTTTTATGAAATCAGCTCCTACCGCTCCCATGGTGCCTCCTAGAGGGGTCAAATACAAGACCGACCCCCATTAATTTTCCCAATCCAACATTTTTTCCGAACATACCTATCCTCTATCTCTACTCCCTTAGGGGGCTCCCATACAGCAATGACATTTTTATAAAATTTGCTTCTACCGCTCTAACTGTCCCAATGGTGCCCCTAGAGGAATCAAATGTATGACTGACCCCCAAAATTTTTTCAACCCCAACATTTTGTCGGAACATATCTACCCTCTATCTTCAACCCTTAAAGTGGTCCCCATCAGAGAACTGCAACTGCTGATTGCAAAACCATCATCGTAATCAACACCCGAAGAAACATTCGGTTTTGTTCAAGCGCCGAATATGCTCAAATACACATATTCGTTGCTGATTTTAAATCAATCGAACCAAGTGATTTTTTTTGCATTGTTGATTTAATCATTTGTCATTGAGCTTAACAGCTGAATGCAAAAATTTTCTAAACAGTTTAATTAAACGTTTTTAAACTAATTGGGCAAAAACAGTATGCGTAATTCGTTTAACAACGAACAATTTAATAATCTGTTAAAGTAGGGTAATGCCTAAAATAAGCGTTTCGTAAAGTTTGGAAAATAAAAATCTCTATTGAAACCCAAAATATTCAGTTTTCATTTATTTAAAAGCTTATCCAAGGGTCATCCACCCAAGAATATTTAGAATCTAACATTTTGTAGCCAACAAATTAAAAAAAAACCTGGAACAATTGAACCATTTAAACCTGTTTTCATTAAATTTTCTCAAAATGGTGTACAAATAAAATAAAAAATAAATTAAACAAAATAGTGATGTTGATGTAATCAAAACATATTCGTCATTCGAATACTTTCAGTATTCGTTGTATTAAACTGTCTTCAAAATACTATTTGACACTATTACATAACCAAGAGAGATATAAAAATTGGGTTTTTATCAAGTTTTGATTTATTATTAATTATTGTTACTGGTAAAATCTTCAAAACAACATTATTCCTCTATGTTTAACGAGTCAATCGTTTACTAACTTTATAAATCACTAACAATTTATTTGCAAGTGGAGACACATTTTATAAAGTTGTTGTTAGAATAAAACTGGAAATAACAAACTGTTATTTAACGATTATGCATGACATTTTTCAATAAACGTTTAATAAGGAAAAAGAATACTTTAGCAATTGTATTCCTTAACGCAAAATTAAGAAAAGTTTATGCTTTAGAGCCTAAATATTTATTTCTATAAAAAATGTATTAATATTATGCAGATAATTCTATTAGTGTAGGTTATCGTTGTTTCGTTCTTACCCGGCTCCACATTTCATTCCTTGTTATTATTTTGTTTGGGTGTTGATATTATTTCTATTTTGAAGACTCTATCCCCTACTGCTCTATTATTTCTTAAGTTGTTTATCTGGTAGATACAAAATCTTTGTATCTTCTTTATTTCAAAAGTATGTGATTTTTATACCCTACACCACTATGTGGTCAGGGTATTATAAGTTTGTGCTGATGTTTGTAACACCAAAAAATATTGGTCGTAGACCCACCTTATAGTATACCGATCGGTTCAGAATTTTTTTTTATTTCGATTTAACGATGTCCGTCTGTCCGTCCGTCCGTCCGTCCGTCCGTCCGTCTGTCTGTCTGTCCATGCAATCTTGTACGCACTCTACAGGTCGCACCTATTAAGATATTTCGATGAAATTTGGTACATAGACCTATGTTGGCCCAAGGACGAACAAGTTTGATTTTTTTGAACATCGGTCCATGTTTAGACCTAGTGCCCATATAAGGGTCCTACCAAAATTATATTGTTTATACGCTGCAGGTCGTAAATATTAAGATATTTTGATGAAATTTGGTACACAGACCTATATTGGCCCAATAACGCAGCCTATTGATTTTGGTGAACATCGGTCCATGTTTAGACCTAGTGCCCATATAAGGGTCCTACCAAAATTATACTGTTTATACGCTGCAGGTCGTAAATATTAAGATATTTTGATGAAATTTGGTACACAGACCTATATTGGCCCAATAACGCAGCCTATTGATTTTGGTGAACATCGGTCCATGTTTAGACCTAGTGCCCATATAAGGGTCCTACCAAAATTATACTGTTTATACGCTGCAGGTCGTAAATATTAAGATATTTTGATAAAATTTGGTATACAGACCTACATTGGCCCAGTAACGCAGCCTATTGATTTTGGTGAACATCGGTCCATGTTTAGACCTAGTGCCCATATAAGGGTCCTACTAAAATTATATGGTTTATACGCTGCAGGTCGCAAATATTAAGATATTTTGATAAAATTTGGTACACAGACCTACGTTGGCCCAAGGCCAAAGCCTATTGATTTTGGTGAACATCGGTCCATGTTTAGACCTAGTGCCCATATAAGGGTCCTACCAAAATTATATTGTTTATACGCTGCAGGTCGCAAATATTAAGATATTTTGATGAAATTTGGTACACAGACCTATTTTGGCCCACGGACGAAGCCTATTGATTTTGATGAACATCGGTCCATGTTTAGACCTAGTGCCCATATAAGGGTCCTACCAAAATTATACTGTTTATACGCTGCAGGTCGCAAATATTAAGATATTTTGATGAAATTTGGTACACAGACCTATATTGGCCCAATAACGCAGCCTATTGATTTTGGTGACATTAGTTGGCTTTTACCCAGACTGGTGTAGGGTATTCTATAGTCGGCATGCCCGACTTTAACCTTTTTACTCGTTTTAAGTAGAACTTTGCTTCATCACATCATGATGACGATGATACTGATGCACTTTTGTATTAAACTACTAGTAGTCAGTGGCAAAAAGTGCTCTTGTTGTTGAAATGTATCCTCTTGAGAATTTTTGTTTACCCAATTGAAATATTTAGTCAAAATGAATACAAATAATGTTTATTTTATATACAGAATCAACTCCTTTTTTTAACTTTTACAACTTTATTTAAAATATGTAATGATTCAATAAAGAATTTAAATAAAATATTTCAAAGTTTTCTATTGATAACGTGTTAAATCACATATCGGGGTAATTCTGTATAGCGGCACTGGGTCCTCAAGTTTTTTTTTATTATTTTCAAACGTAAATATTAGATATTTATCTATTTTATGCTACTCAATTCTCTGATAAGAATTTTTTCACCTAATTAATTAAATTAACTTCAGTCTATTTTTAATATTATTTAAGCATGGTCTGAAAAAGTTTCGGTTAGTAGCGTCTTTAAAATTGAAACAAGTCAACAGTGATAAAATGATCCTAGTTATTTATACCAATAGAAAGGTCTAACGGTCCACGGACACTAAATCGAAATATCTTGGGATGCTCTTAGATTCCAAACTTATTTGAAAATATCACATTATTCAAAAGAGAAATGAATTAAAAAAACATATTCAGTCAGTTATATGGGCTACTGGGTTAAAAGTCAAAGCTATCAATTCCAGCCAAATTGCTAACTATGGGGATCTGCATGTAATTCAAATATAAAAATTATTCAATATATTCAATCCAAAATTCTAAGAATATTTGTAAATGCCGAATGGTACATCTGAGATGAGGACCTTCTTCGCGATTTAGGCGTTAAAACTATAAAAGAAGTTATTCAAATCATACCAGTCGCCTTACTTTACACTCGAACTCTGCACTAAGATGACTGCCTGAAAGTGATACTATGATGTTCAAAGGAATAAAGCGTTAAACTCCTGCAGGTCTACCTGCTCGCTTCTTTTGATGAGTCGTAGTTTTTAAAAATTTATTGGGAAATCAGAAACATCGTGATGATGCTCCAGCTTCCATCGCATTATTAACCGACAATTATATTGCCCTGTATGGCATTCATATGGCTCAGTACTATATTCCGTAAATCTAGCGCACTTTTTAAAACTAAATAAATATTGAAAAAGAGTCTCCTACAGCAATGAGGAGATAAAAATGCTGTCAATGTCGATATCAAACAACTGTAGAAACCCGATTTTGAGAACTGTTTTGAAAGGTGGATTTACCAACTTAAAAAATCTATCGAAATAAATAAAAATGATTAATAATGACATAAAATTTAACTTTGATTTATTTACTTTTTTCCACTCTAATAAACATACTTTTGCTAGTCCCCTCGTATATCCTCAAAAATACATTTTTGATTACATTGTGCTCGTAAGCTTTGTCATTATGATTCATACAAGGTTTCCAAATATTATTAATTATCTTTTACACAATTTTTTTTTGTCTTCACTACATACGAAAATAATCCTCTGAATAAAAAGTTAATTTTACAGCTTACAGTTTTTTCTCGATTTTTTTTTATATTTTTTAGGTTTTTTTTTTCAATGTAACATATGTTGACTTCTACATATTTGTATGAATCATAATGCGTATGACATTTTTGCATATGAAACATTTTTCATCTTCCGAAAATATGTCAAACGTTTAAACGTATGTTGGAAAGAGCTTAAACACCATATAACTAGAAGAGAACTGTTATTTGCTAAGGGAGAGAAAGTAAACTAAAGGAAATATACCAATATAGGAATTTTGCTATAGGACAATTTAATTTATTCGCTGTATCGAATTTGGACTTTCGGGGAATTTTGATTAGATAGGGGCAGGACCAGTTGTATGCAGATCATACGCTATTAATAATAGAGATAAGATATCAGAACTTGTACTACTGAACGCTAAAATTTAATATTACTTGAACAACTATTTAATACCATCTGAACCTATATTTGGAAACTGAAAATTTGTTTAAAACTGCGCAAAGTATAAAAATAACCACTAAGTATATTCAAACAACAAATTTTTAAATATGGTTTCAGTTTTTTTTTGTCTTCACTAATAGAAAGTCTGTAAAAAATTTTTTTAAAACCACTAATAACATTGCATGAAACAGAAAAAATGAATAGAGATCTGACCACCAGTTCTGTATATTTCAGACATGCTCATTACAATGGCGTAGTTTATTTTTCGTTCTATGGTAGATATTTTTGGCGAAAAATTTTTAAAATTTAGCGATTTTCCATTTAGTTTTTTATATACAAAAATTTTCAAATGCAATCAATATAAATTTTTTGTGGTGAAATATAGCCACAGGATCTGTAGTCATATTTAGGATTTTTATTTGATGCACAAAACTTGATAATAAAACCACTGTTCGCGTTTTTTGTGGATTTTGACAGTTTTTTATGGTTTTCATCAATTGAAGTAAAATCGACCTCGACAAATGATATGCCTTGGCAAATAAACAATTAAAAGGAAAATATTTCAACAAAAAAAAATGAATTTATGTATAGCGGCCTATACGTTGAAATCGCGATTTTTAAAAATTTTTTTATATATAATATAACTACTAATAGTACTACTTTACAGGCAAAAAAAAAATACTTTTTTTTGCCGAACGTAGGGGTCGCCTTTTTTATATATCAATTTTTTGCCTCGAGGAGACCAGTGTTTTTCTACAAAGGTAAAATCCAATAAAAAAATTTCCTCTACCCGCTAGGTTCGACAACCAAAAAATAAAAAAAAAATTCTTCTGGGTTTATCAAAAAACTTCCTTAGCAAAATTTTAATGCTTTTTTGCAAGATTTAATTTTCTGGCATTAGAGTTGCACATTAGGGTTGTAGCAACTGAGATCTGGTGGGTAACTACTAGTACGGGATACTTGAGGTCAATGGCCCATAGAGCAAAACACTGGTCTCCTCGAGAGAAAAATATCGATGTATCATACTTTAAGATCCGACTGTAAATGCCGAAGATATAACGAAAAATGTAAAATGGCGTTGACCGTTCGGCAAAAAAATTTTTTTTTGAAATTTCCTTGCAAAAATACTTCATATTGGAGGGTGTACGACGCACTGTTTTATTTTGCCTGTAAGGTGGTACGGTCGAATGTATATGTTACCAGCACACTGTGGACCAAAATCGCAGTTTTTTGGCCAAAAGTACAATTCAGGTAAAGGGAAAATATGTTTATATATTCAAAATCTAACATTATTGAATATTTTGTGAGTGAAATATTGTATCATTGTGGTTACTCGTTATTAGTTGGCGAGAGTTCAAAGTCAAAGTTTTTTAATTTTGTGTCATTTTTTATTTAATAATTATACAATAGCAAAATCATAACTAAACAATAATTTGTTCCAAACCCAATCTCAAATTATAAAACTGAAACTAGTTCTTAAAAAACAAATAGAAACCTGTTAAGTATTTACGAAAAAAGTAACAAAATTATTAATTTTACCTCAAAAATGTGGATTTTTTTGAAAATCCTAAATTTAAAAAAAAGCTCCAAAATGTTCCAAGAGATATTTGAAAAACTTGAATGCCAATGTGTTCCATAGGATGTCTTCTACCTAGGTTTTTGCGACCGTTTGTGACCGTTCATAAACTTTCGAGATTTTGCCCTTTAACTGAAAAAGTACCTTTAGATCTCGCTGATTTCCAGCATTTCAGAGTTCTAGTAAAAACTAAAAAATGGTACTAAAAATTACCTTTAATGAAGGTTCTGGCTTCCTCACACAGACTAGTTCATGTTTGTGGGACATTGAGTGCCAATTCTGAATAAGTACGAAATTAACCCTTAAACACATTTTAAGTTTTGACTTATTTCTGGCATTGAAGTTAAATTTCATGACAAATATTTTCGCGGAACATTTTAACCCTTCAACTTATGGGTCTTTTTTGAAACTTTTTAAAAATGGCCAAAAGAGACCCTTTAATTACAGAGTTAGAGGGTTAAAATGTTGCACAAAAATGTCCCTAGAAGTGTTTTACATAAGTTCGCTGAACGCATCCTATACCTAAAATGGAAGATTCACATGGTTTCCACCAGAGGGGAAATTTTAACCCTCCAAAACATAGGGCCAGACGAAAACTTTTAAAACGCCGATACACTTATATTTTTCTTTGGTCCCTCTGCCACAATTTGTTGTCATCAGAACCTTTTTTTTTTGTACAGTGTAATTTATTTTCCAACACATAATAATTTTGAATTTATGGCCACCATGTTGAATTTTTAAAATTTGATTACAGATTCGTAATCTGCTACCCAGAAACTTCCCTGGTGGAAATTTGAAGTAAATCAGGCGACATAAGAAATTTAATGAAAAAATTCTTTGTCGCCATATTGGATCCGCCATTTTGAATTTCAAAATTTTCATTACAGATTTTTAATCAGCGGATCCTGGACCTATATAATTGATTATTTTAAGCCCAATATAATAAAAACTAAAAATTAATGGCCGCCATCTTGGATTCGCCGTGTTGAATTTTATATTTTTTATTTCAGATTCAGCAACAACCCAATCCTCCTTTGTGATATCTTTTAGTCTCATATACTCAATAACCTGTGGAACAAATTCAGGTTAGAAAAAGTTAGGTCGATTCTGAGAGTGAGGGGTGAAAATAGAGGCTAAATTAGAAGACCCGTATCGCGGCGTTTGCTTATATTAGTCCGAATTTTTTATATGGTTTTTTGGCTATAACTCGTCGACTAATTGATATTTTTTAAATCTGTAAAAGCCAAATTATAGCTAGAAACCTGAACAACAAAAAAAAAATCAATCAAAAAGTGATATTCTAGTTTTGTCCAAAATTCTATGATGCTGGCCCACTGTGCAACAGTGCGATTTTCTCCTGCAGTGTGATTGTTTCCAGCGTGTAGATAAAATGAAATAGAAAAAAGTACTAGTTCCATTATTTATTGTAGGGGAACCGGTTTTATTTTGGAACTATGAAGCGATTGCTGTTGGGAAAATTTAAATTAAAAATAATCGATGCTGGAACCGAGAATAGAATGGATTGCAAAGGTTCCCGGTTCCCGTAGAACAAATTCTGGAACTAATTCTAGAACTGAGTCTCCATCAAATATATATTAGAATTGTTTTCTGTCAAAAGGGTTCCGAAACTAGTTCCATGAATTCCGTTCTACTGTAACCATTTGTAGAATTAATGTAGTTTTGGAAAAATTTCAAGCAAAAATTATCGATGTTGGAATCTCCTATAGAATAAGTTACAAAGAAAAAAAAAATTCGTTCTACAATTGATTCTTTATAACAGACAATTTTTATTGGTTGTTTTAAAGAGTCAGTTTTAACCAATTCCTAATTACCATTTATAAGAAAAATTCAAAATTATTGAATATAAATCTTGAAGATTAAACAAATTCTATAAAATACTATTTCAGCTAAGCAATCCTTCTCGCTACATTATTCGCAAATTTGGTAAGGAATATAAAATTTTCGGTATGGCTGCATTTGACACTTCATCAGCTTCAACGGTTGAACAAAAAAGTTAATAAACGAGCATATGAATATGTATGAATTTATAACTAAATTTTTTACCAAAGAAAATTGTAAAACAAATTTGCTAACGACAATTAGTTAAAATACATAGTTTTTTTAATGTACACAACTCTTTAGTTAATTAAATGAAACAAAAAAAAAATATATATATATATAATAGTTAGCAAAGAGTTTTTTTGCGACAGAGTGTATTTTTTTTACAAAAAAAAATGTGGTAAAACTAATTAAGCAGCAGTAGTAGTTAATTTATTATGTAAATTTTTCAATGGCACTTTTTAAAACATTTAGTTTATTTTTTCCAGCTTAAAATTTGCTATTGCAATAAAGTTTTTTCGTTATCATAAAGCTGGAAGAGAAAAATTTGGACATTTTATTGTACTGGAAGTGAGGTTATTCTTGGATAGAAATGTTTCAATATTTTTTTTTAGCTTCTGTGAGGAGAACTGACATGAAAAAAAACTCAATCCTTGCAAATCAATTTTGCTGCATTGTGCAGAGTTAAACGTGAGCTGGGTTAAGAAATGTTATATTGCACAATTTTTTCCACTTCTAAATTAAAAAATTCGATATTTTTTATGTTTCAACCCACTCTAGAGTTCCTTGAAAATTCCTTGCAAAATTGATTGGATGTGTATGATTAATATGTAACTAATAATAACAAAAGCAAATTCTATAGACCAGTGTTATAGTGAGAACTCAGAACGACTTTTAAGCCAGAAATTTTGTTTGAAAAATTCTTGCTTAAGTAAAATTTAAGAAAAATTTGTTATTAGTTCTATAAAACTCCTTTTTGATTGGGTTTCAGTTTCCAAAGAAGAAATTATGATATATGAAAATATTTCTGAATAAAACCTAATTAGGCAATTGCCAAAACTTTTAAGTTTTGCAGTAAAAAAAAAAAATAGAATTCCCTTTAACAACAACTTTTCAAACATTCAATAAAATGCATTCCTTTGTACACTTAGATAACACAGAGACAAGAAACTTCGACTATTTCCTGCTTGACCACTACACATGGCGACTTACAATGTATCTCTAGGACTCCTACATGAATGTAAAAAAAAAAAAAACTATACGTAGGCCAACAACATTCATATTTGTTCAAGTAGATAAAAAGAAAAGTTTCAGTGCAAAAAAGTATGCAATCAATGGCATGCTTGTTTGAACATGCTTTACAGTCACGTTTAAAGATTTTCATGTTTGTCCAGCAATATTTTAGGATAACTGTCAAAATAAGAATACTAATACTTAACAAGAACAGCTTAAGTTAAAGAAACGACAAGCAGGCTAGCAAGCGGAAAAAAACATGGCGACATGCACGCATACCAGAAAAAATAAATATTTAGCAATTTAATATTTTAACTTTCTTTTTTGCAAATGTATTCTTTATAGGTTTAAAAAAAAACAAGTTATTTGTATACAGTTGCAGTTAACACTTTAGAAATATGTGTTAATGTATTAGAAAAATCATAAATATTATTTTTCGAAATTTATGTTGCCTACACTGGGGATCGAACCCGCAACCTTATGTATAACAGAAGGTTAAAATGTTCCGCAAAACTATTTGTCATTGAATTCTACTATCAGTCTCTGAAAACATCAAAGTTGAAAATTTAAGTTCAATGCCAGAAATAAGTTAAAACTTAAAAAGTGTTTAAGGGTTAATTTCATACTTATTCAGAATTGGCGCTCAAATATCCCACAAACCTGGATTTTAGGAGAAAACCATGTGAAACTTCCATTTTAGGTATAGGATGTGTTCAGCGTATTTATGTAAATTACTACGAGGAACAATTCTGTGGAACATATTAACCCTCTAACTCTTTAACTTACGGGTCTTTTTGTCCCTTTTTTAAAATGGGGCCAAAAAAATTCCATTAAATGAAGAGTTAGAGTGTTAAAATGTTCCACAAAAATGTTCCGCGTAGTGTTTTACATAAGTTCTCTGAACACATGCTATACCTAAAATGAAATATTCACATGGTCTACTAGTGCACATATGCAATAAATCTATAACTCAGAATCAGTTTCTGGCCTTTCTCTCCTGACATAAACCAAATATTAAAAAAAAAACGTTTTTTTTTTAATCTGCGTTAAATTTCCTATTATATGATGAAGAATTCACTTATTTACAGATCTCTAAAGTTAAATGAGAGACATCCAAAATTTAGTTTGGACACAAATTTTGATCGCTTAAAACCCCACTAACGGTCATGAGTGGATTAGAAGTTTGTATTAAGAAAATATTTGCCCTTTCATTATGCAAAAAAGAGCTGTGTAACATAATCACCAGAAACTTCTAGTTTAAGAGTTATAGATGGATAAAGCTATAAACCCTTTTTAGGGTAATTTTGAGGACACAAAGGCAGACCGGTTTACAACGCAGAAACCCAACTTTTGCACAGATCTTATTTTTTACCCTCAACCTATGCGAAAATGCGAGGGGACCTGCAAAAATAACACTTTTGCTTATTCAATATGTTTCATGGGTACTCTAATATATAAATATCAGTAGGAAACCTAGTTTTGTAGCCGTGATGATATTGCAACCATATATTTTCTCTGCGTGCAAATGTGGAAACCCAACACAGAAATTTGGGCGAATTCTTTATTCAAAAGGGAATATCACTTGATGTATTGCATTCATCCTCTAGTGCTCTTTCTTCTGATTGCAATAATATTTACATTGCAATAATATTTAAATTATGTATCTGTAAGCTAATTTTTAAATTAGAGAGATATTCGTATGACGTGTCCTGAGGGTGAGTCCTGAAGCAAAATATTGTTGTTATAGTTAACAACACCGTAACATACTTTTGTCTAAAGAACAGTATTTTATTCTTACTTTTTGTAAAAAAAACAGTCAAACTTATTTTACAAAATTATTTTTCATTTAAATTAAGAATTTTGAGCATTTTAAATTTATTGGTTTCAAAGAAAATTTTTAATAGAATTTTGATTTTTTTGTTCTATATAATTTTTAATAGAATTTTACTTTAAATTTAAAATTTTCCAAAAAGTTTTATTAAAAAAGTTCTAAATTCTTTTCGTTTATTTAACCTTCTTTTTCAATTTTCAACTCTACTATTTTCTTGAGCTTAAGGTTTGGTTTTTATTTTAAAAAAGTTCTTTAAACTTATTCGATTAATCGTCAAAAAATATTCGAATTATTCTTTATTCGAAAGTTGTTATTTTTAATCAATTTTATTTTTAATCATTCTATTGATTATATAATTTCGAATTAATCGAATTAAATTTTAAATTTATTGGTTTCAAAGAAAATTTTGAATATAATTTGATTTTTTTATTTGATTGATTTTTAATCAATTTTATTTTTAATCATTCCATTAATCATATATTTTTTAATCGAATTAAATTTTAAATTTATTGGTTTCAAAGAAAGTTTTTAATAGAATTTAATTTTTTTTATATGTAATTTTTAATAGAATTTTCTTTAAATTTTAAGTTCCCAAAAAGATTTATTAAAAAATTCCTTTCACTTATTCGATTAATTGGGAAAAATTATTCGAGTTACTCGTTATTCGAAATTATGATTTTTAAATTGTTCTTTCAAGTTTTATTTTTGTTTTAATCAAATTAAATCTTAAATTTATTGCTTTCTAAGATAGTTTTTATTCTTTAAATTTAAAGTTTCCCAAAAAGCTTTATTAAAAAAGTTCTGTTAACTTATTCGATGAATCGGGAAAAATTATTCGTATTACTCGTTATTCGAAAATTGGGATTTTTAAATTGTTCATTTGAATTGTATTTTCAATCGTTCAATTTATCGAATTAAATTTTAAATTTATTGGTTTCAAAGAACGTTTTTAACAGAATTTAGATTTTTTTGTTCTAAGCTAATTTTAGCAACATTTTTCTTTAAATTTAAGTTTTTTAAAAAGTTTTATTAAAAAAGAACATTTAACTTATTCGATTAATAGGGAAAAATTATTCGATTTACTCGTTAATCAAAACCATATTATTTAAATTGTTCGTTTGAGTAGGCAAATGCGCATTGACTTATTTTTTAATGTATTGCAGAAAGTAAGGTTGCATCATTGAAGTCCAAAAAACCAAATTTTTATTTTTTATAAATTTTTTTATGAAACAAGTTTTTAAAAAATTAAAAAAAAATTGTATGACCACGTTAAGCGTTGAAGATAGAAGCTAGGTATGTTCCGAGAAAACGTTGGGGCTGAAAAAATATTGAGGGCCGGTCATACATTAAAAAAAAAAAACAAAAAAAAAACCTTGTGGTTGAAAAAATTTTGAGGGCCGGTCATACATTTAACTCCTCTAGGGGCACCATTGGGACATTTAGAGCGGTGGGAGCAAATTTTATAAAAATATCATTTTTGTATGGGATCTTCCTTACAGAGTGGTTATAGAGGTTAGGTGGATTCAGAAGAAGTATTCGGAGAGAAAAATTAATGGGGGTCGGTCTTACATTCCACCTCTTTAGGAGGCACTATGGAAGCGGTAGCAGCTGATTTCATAAAAAAATTATAAAAAGTAAATGTATTGTATGGGGACCACATTTAGGGTTAAAGATAGAGGGTAGATATGTTCCGAGAAAATGTTGGGTTTAAAAAAATATTGGGGGTCGGTCATACATTTGAATGTTTTGGGATTTTATAAAAATGTCATCTTATATAGGAGCCCAATACAATATTTAAAATTAACAATTTCAAATCCTCTTAAATATCTCGAAAAAGGGTATTTTTCTTAAATATTACTTATCAACCCATAATCATTATAATTGTTTTCAAAAATATTTCTTATTAACAAGACAATAATACGACATAACAAGATTCGTTTCTTCCTGTTCAAAGACATTCACAAAAGAAAAAGGAAATGCGACTGAAACCAAATTATGTCTAATACTTATACTTTCATATTATATTCCTGGCAATTGTCCACAAAATTTTCCAACGCCTTTATTAACACTTATGTTAGTTATAAAAATTTGTATACTTGTAAGCTAAAAAGGGTCATCTACCCAAAAAGTAGTAAAAAGCAACCAGTGTCGTTTATTATAAATCTTTACTTTTCATTTTTTTATTTATTTTTTTTTGTTGAACTCAACCCAAAATGCTCCCATACATCAGCAAAAGATTCAATAGACTTAACAAAAGGGTTTACTGAATATACAAAAATTAATTCCTTGTCTCCTTCCACCACCTGTAATCATCAGCAATACAATACAAAAAAAGGGAATTGTCACAAATATCTGGGAATTATAGAGAAAAATTTTAAAGGTAAATGTTTGTTGCATAGATTGGATGGCATACATGCGGTAAGGTGAGATGTGATGATGATGATTATTATCACTAACAAACAAAATAAAAAGTTAACAAAATGGTAAATTTGTACCATTTTTTAGGCAAAATTGAGCTTATATCTCTATTGTGTGCCAAAACACAAAACAAAACTATTGTTCTTGAATTTACAAAATCAAAAATGTTTATTTTATAAACGGCTGTTTCAATAAAAAAAAGAAGGCCTTGCAGGGGGCCTTTAATGAACTTATGAGATTTTAACTAAATTTGGACCAAATATTTCCGTTTTGAAATTCGCGATGTTGGTTTCAAATTTACATATAATTTAAATGTAAAGACTTTAATTGCATAATTCAAAACTTGTTAAACGGAACAAAGACAATCGACTATTGTAGGCCTCACCAGCTGAAATATAAAATTTAGTGAGCTGATATGTTTTCGATTAGGCATAAAAAGGGCCTAATAGACATTTTTAAGGCCTTCTTAGTATTTTTTAAACTTTAATCTAGTATCGTGAATAAACTTTTCTACCTTTTTGACACAAGGGGAATTAATTTGCCAAAAATATATACATATATATATGCCCAGGCCAACAAAAGTGAAATAAAATATACACTAGAGTGGAACGATATTTCAAAAAAATGGTATTTAGGAAAGTAGTAAAGTGAAAAAGTTGTCCAAATTAAAATAAAAAAACTAAATCTTTTAAATTCCTACACGCCAGAGCCTGGTTCAATCATAATATGATGGGTCTTAAACAATTATAACATGATGCTCTTTTCTCTGCATGTAGCTTTCTTTCTAACGAATAAATTGTTAAAACTTAAGGAATTGGTGATTCTAGAATAAACGAAAATTATCAGTTTTAAATAATTAAAATTAAAATACTTAATAATATAACAATGCTTTACAAATTTTTTCAAACTTTCTAATTGTTTATAATTTGTTAATTTAATTGTTATTTCCTGAAGATGCTACACAATGGAATATCGAAAATAAAAAACTTTTTATATATAAAAAAAAAACCAAGGAAATTGTGAAGTTAAAAATAAAAAAAAATATAGGTTAAATAAACGACAAAAAATATAAAAATTATTTAAGAAACTAATTAAATATTAGGAGAAAAGCTTTCCGACACATACAGTTTCTGCCAAAAAAAATAATTTTATCCCCTTTGCTTTTATTTTTAAAGATCAAAGTAATGATTAAATTGCCCCCGAAGTACTGGATAATGGTCCAGAAAATTGTAGAGAATTTTAGTATAGCGTTTGTTTTTTAACTTTGCTACCCGTTCTAAGTAGGCGTGGCTTTTAATGAAAAATCATCGATATCGACCTTTCATCAAATTATATAGTAAAATTTAGCGAGTGCTGATCGGATCTGCACAAACTGAACATTGTTGAAAATTCTATAAAATTTCCTTAAATCTTGCTTTATTTTTATTCACAAATTGCGGCCAGATTTAAAATGACACCGGTTTAAATATGAGTAAAATTTTCTTTGTTTTTAGCGATTTTAAAATAAAGTTAACAACACTGAAAGACCCGTGCCCGGTCAAAAAACCCGTAAGTTAGAGAGTTTGAGGGTTAAAATGTTCCACAAAAATTTTCCTCGTAGTATTCTGCATAAGTTCACTGAACACATCCTATACCTAAAATGGAAGATTTACATGGTTTTCTAACGCCAGTTCTGAATAAATACGAAATTAACCCTTAAATACATTTTAAGTTATGACTTATTTCTTGTATTGAAGTTAAATTTTCAACTTTGATGTTTCTAGATACATATAGTAGAATTTGATGACAAATTTTTTTGCGCAACATTTTAACTCTCTTTCTGATGATTTGCATTCAAATAAATTTAATTTAAATATAGCGAAAATTTTGTAGATATAACAGTTTGTTTTTGCTATATTTACATTTTACATTTTTTAGATTTTACAGTATGATTTGTCGTTTTCAATAATATATAAATGGCAAATAAAAATGGCAGGTATAGGGTAAACATTATCTAACAAAACAATTATTCATAAAATTTCATTGTGGATATCTGAAGACTGCATTGCATTGCAAAGAGGTTTTGAATAGGTTTTTGAGTTTTATTTCTTAGAATATTGGCCAAAAAAAAAAAATTAAACGGCCATACAATTTAAGTGTACCCATACAGCGACAAATGCTTTAGGGGTTTTGCTATACCGACCTATTACCTTCGTCAAGTATAAAAATCGTCATGTCTGATTCCATGGCCTTCAGTTTGTTGAATAATACTGTACACTCAATAAAAAAAGTCAGTAAAGTCAGCAAAAAATGTTGCTGTGTCAGCAAATTTTTAGTCAGGAGCGTGCTTGCAAAAAAGTTGGTAATTTCAGCAAAAGGTTTGCTGAAAATCAGCGAGCTGATTTTTACCAAAATAATAGTAATCTTCAGCAAAAGTTTTGCTAACACTTAGTCGACTGCAAATGAAAAAAATCCTTGCTAAAATCACAAAATTTTTTGCTGAATATTAGTAGACTGAAAAAAACTCAAAAAACTTCTAGCGAAATTTTACTTCCCAGGTGAAAATGTGCATATATGGCCATATATGGAATCATATATGGGTTCATATATGGGTTCGGATCCGAAATTTGAGTGTATATGGCCATATATGGAGATATATGAATGTTCATATAAAATTTTTTTTTTTTTTAATAAAAATATTGCTTTTTTTATTAAAATTAAATATAAATATTATAATTCTATTCATACGTTACTGATGAATTTGTACATTTGAATGAAATTGAGAAATCATGAAATTTTTAATTTTAATATAAACATTTAGAAAATATTTTATGACTGATTTTTGATTATTTAATGATTGTTTATACACTAATAGAAAAAAGTGCGTAAAAATTTTAGTTAAAGCTACTAAAAATTAGTTCAAAATGAAAAACTGCTGAATTATCAGAGTAGTTTTGCTAAATATAAATAAGATAGGAACAGCAAAAATAAAACTGTTTAATATATTTACAAAATTTGAGGGATAATTGAGCTAAATTTCAGTGATTAGAAAATAAAATTAAATTGTACTTAGTAGTAGACAAAAAAACATCACATGAAATTTAAAATTTTCAAAGTTCCTTTTTCGTTTTTTGTTTTTAATGGAAATACAAATCTAGCCTTCTGAAATCAACAGTTTAATATTTTTAGCAAATATTTCTGTTGATTTTATAAACTGCTATTTGCATTGAACAAAATTTAACAAAAAATTTTTTAGATACAACAGTTTGTTTTAGCCATTTTTAGTTTACTAATATTTTGCAAAATTTTCTGCAGATTTTCTAAATTTAGAAGTTTTATTTTTGCTGTTTTTATCTTACTGCAACATTTTCAATAGTATTTCAAAATTTATCATTTTATTTCAGAAGTTATCAATTGTTTTTCTGATTTATCAATTGTATTTCAGAAATAATCAATTGAATTTCAGTTTACTCAATTGTATTGTAGAAGTTATGAATTGTTTTTCAGATTTACCAATTGTATTTCAGAAATAATCAATTTATTTCCAGTTTTATAATTGCTTTTCAGAAATTATCAATTGATTTTCATATTTATCAATTGTATATCAGAAACTACCAATTGTATTTCAGAAATTATAAATTGTATTTCAGAAACTGAAAATTGTATTTCAGAAATTTATTAATTGCATTTCAGAAATTCGCAATTGCATTTCAGAAATTATCAAATGTATTTTACAAATAATCAATTGTATTTCTAAAACTGGCAACTGTATTTTAGAAATTGCCAATTGTATTTAAGAAATTATCAAATGTATTGTATTTCAATATTTTTTGAATCCGCTCACATAATTACCCCCATGATAAAAAAAAACTTAAACCATTACCCATATATGGAATAATATACGAATTCATATAAGAAAACTGGGCGCTGTGGTGTAATGGTTAGCGCGTTGGACTGTTACACGTGAGGTTGCGGGTTCGAGCCCCAACCAAGGCAACATCAATTTATGAAAAATAGTAATATGTATGAGTTTTTTCTATCCCTCATACATATCACAGCGTCCTCCTTCGATGTTCCCATAGCATTTAACCCCACCGAAGTAAAATAATATAACAGGGCTATGAACTAAAAAGCTTCAACAAAGTTCGCCAACTCACCGCAACAACTGTTCTAAAATTCAACATCTCGCGCAATTACAGTGTTGCCATATTTGAAGCCCTTCATCTTTCACCTCCTTTCACTTCTTCTCTATCCCCTTTCCAAAGGAAGCAACACGTTAATTAATAGGAAGAATTTCCTGAGTGTTGCGTCTCTTTAAAAAAAAAAAAAAAAAAAAAAAAAATTCATATAAGAAGATATATGGAATATATGAACCAATATTATCATATATGGATTCATACATTTTAATGTATTTACCCATATATGCTTCCATACATAATATATATGTGCATATATGATCATACATTAAACCATATATGCTCATACATGAAACCATATATGACAATATATGAACATATATGAACATTTTCACCTGGGTTAGTTAATTTATTTGCTGAAAATTTAAATATAGAATATGTGTAAAGTTGTTTTTCTTTTTTTTGACATTTCCGTTGTCAGACAAGCTGCGACATCTACATCTTGTCTATCTGGTTGTTGTCCACGCTATGAATGCGGTTATCAGCACAATTTTTGTAGCAAAATAAATTAGTAAAACATTAGTTCAAAATTAGTTTAGTGCTAAAAAAAATATTACTAAAATTTTTGCTGAAAACGGAATTTCAGCAAAAAAATTGCTGAAAACTAGTACACTTGATATACAAGACGTTTTACTAATTTTTCTACTAACTTATTTTTTTGAGTGTAGAAACTAATATTATAAGTGTTTTTTATGTATTTTTTTTTTACTGTTTGATTACTGTCATCCCTCCACACCACCAAAAATTCTCTTGATTTTCTGCTTCAAAAAGCATCAGTTAAATTTCTTTATTTTTTAATATAATTTTATAAAAATTCTATTAAAATCTTTCCAGTATTATTAGTTTTTACCACAAAGTTTATTTATTTCAAGTTTCAGTCCACTCTCATGCACACTGTTAACACAATATGAACAAAAATACAGAAAAAAAGTAGCAACAATAACCAAATACATACAAACAGACAGTATGCGAATTGCAACTAATAGGATTTTGATGATAGTTTTACATCTGTGTAGAGAACAAATGATTCACATGTTTATTTCCCTTGGTCAGGTTTAACCCTTGGTCATAATCAATTTTTTGTCGAGTGCTTTTGTTATTATTATTTTCTTTTTGTTTTAAGGGGTTTAGGAAACTTCTGCCACCACTAGTTTATTTGTTGGTTTGACTGACTCCCATTTGGTTGGTCACTTGTTTGTTTGATTGTACCTACATGTATTCGTATGTTGTGTGTATATGTTAGTTATTATTGTTTTTTCAAAAACAAAGATTGTACTTTTTGACCCATGAAATGAGTTTTTGTATTTTTGTGAAAATTAAATTTTTTATTTGCCACAGCTAATAGAGGGATCTATTTTTGGCTGTGTGCCTCTCCCCTGCCATTTAACCGAAAAGGATTCATTTATATCATATTGAGTATTATCTTCTTAGGTAACTCTAACTTTTATTTTGGTAGCTTTAACAATTATAATTAATTTGTCACTTCCATGTGTAACCCAAATATGTAAATTGTTCGTTATATTTTGTTTCTAATTTAGCTTAAAATATTCCATTTTTATCTCTTTTTGTATTTGTCTATGATTATGCCAACTCCTCCTTCTATTCATTGGTTTAGCAAAATTTGTTTTTAACACCCACTTAACACAATTATGAATATTTCCACAAATTTACCACAAATCTGTTTTAAAGTACATACCATACCATTGTATTCCATGTATATTTAATACCTTGGTAGCTGGTCAGGCTAACAAAATATATTTTGTACATACTTTTCATTTTTAAAAGGGGGGTAATTCATACATAATAAATTCATATTCATATTGCATCCACCATATAAGCCGATTTATTAAAAACCGCATAAAAAGCCAAATGATCATTGGTTTGGTTTTACTTTCAGTTTAGGTTTATTTCATTACATTTTTTTTTTTCATTCTGTTATTCGTGGAAACCTTTTGAATAAATTCATTAACAAAGTTTTATGAATTTTTATGAAAAATTAATTTAGAGAATTTTTTTTTTAATGGAGTTTTATGATATAGTGTTACTTTTAAGTTAATTCCCGGAGAAAACTTTTATTGGCAAAATTTGTGTTTAACCACTTAAATCACCATGATGCGTCACTGATACCTCAAAAGTGTATATGAAAAAAATGCTAGCCTCATTATTGGCTGTAGATATGCCGATATAGTATTTTTCTGTAAAACCTTTACTTTAAGAGTTATAGCTCAAAGAAGCTTTGAACTAATTTTAGTCCATTTTTAGGGCTAAAGGCCGCGGGTGATTGGCCGGTTTTAATCCGAGAAGATCAATTTTAGCGGGAATATTATTTTTTGCGCCCAATCTACCGTAAAGCGCGTGTGGAGGTGAAAAAATAACACTTTTGCACATATGGGTGCTCTATTGGGCGCCAAATTTGAATAAGCATGAAATTAACTCTTAAACACATTTTAAGTTTTTACTTATTTGTGGCATTGCAGTTAAATTTTAAACTTTGATGTCTTCATAGACTTATAGTAGAATTTTGTGATAAATAATTTTGCAGAACATTTTAACCCTCTACTCGTCAACTTACGGATAGTTTATATCCCTAAAGGGGCTAAAAAGTCCCTTTAATTGCAGAGCTAGAGGGTTAAAATATTACACAAAAATATTTGCTATGAAATTCTACTTTAAGTCTCTGAAGACATCAAAGTTGCAAATTTAAATTTAGTGCCAGAAATAAGTCAAATCCTAAAATGTGTTTAAGTGATATTTTCGTAGTTATTCATAATTGGCGCTCAAATATCCCACAAAACTGGATTTTAGCAGCAAATCACGTGAGTCTTCCATTTTTGGTATAGTGTGTGTTCAGCGAACTTATGTAAAACATTATGTAGAACATTTTAACCCTCTGACTCTTCAACCTACGGGTCTTTTTTGTCCCTTTTTAAAAAGCGGTCAAAATCCCTTTAATTGAAGTGTTAGAGGGTTAAATAGTTCCAAAAAATTTTCCTCGTAGTGTTCTACATAAGTTCACCGAACACATCCTATACCTAAAATGGAAGATTGACATGGTTTCCTAGTGCACATATATAATAAATCTATAACTCAGAATCAGTTTTTGGCCTTTCTGTCATGGAATGGGCCAAATATTAAAAGAAAACTTATTTTTATTTTTATCTACATTAAATTTCCCAATTTAAATTCAATAAAACCAATGAAATATATAATTTAATTGTTATTTTCTGAAGATGCTACCCAATGGAGTAGCGAAATATCGAAAATTAAAAACTTTTTATATATAAAAAACAAACCTTAAGCTCAAAGAAATTGTGAAGTGAAGAATTTAAATCTATCGGATAAATTTTAGACCTTACAAAAAAAGTGTCGAAAAAAGTTTTCGCCAAAATCCAAATAAAATTGGGATTTAATTTAGTATGGGAAATCTGTTTGAAATCCGAAATTTTAATTAGATTTTCGTCGAAATCCATCGGAATCTGCTTTTAATTAGAAATCTACTTTTAACTTGATTTCGAGGTAAAATGTAGATTCTGAAAAAATTCAAAGAAGTATTAATTTTGGACATTATCATAATTTAAATTCTTAACAACATGGAAAATTATTACCGCATTTAAGCCTTCAATATCACAAGCTTAATTTATAACTGCAACAGCAATACATATATGGTCAACAGTAAAATATTGCAACATACTTAATGCATGATATGGAGGACTAAAATTAAAAAAAAAACGGATATTTGCTATGACAAAAAATATTTGAACTTATTTAATTCATGCTAACCACCAAAACCAATGAAATATAAATGTTTTTATATAAATGTCTCAATATTTAGCAAGATTACTTTTATGACGCAAGTGCAAACGAACTTGTTGCTACTAATGTTGATGATGAAATTATGCCACTGTGTAATAGCAACATGTATGTTAGCATTCAAGCGTTTGTTTTTCAAGTTTTTCTCAAGACATTTTTGTTGTTCATCTGTACATTCGTTGATCGTGCTGTGGTTTACTGACTTACTGGCCATGTTAACAACTCAACGCTTGCTATGTTTTATACAAGTTGTTATAAGTCTTGTGTTGCCGTTTTCGTAGCTGCTTTACAGTGGTCAGTTTAATAAAGTATAGTCGCTGCAGTTTGATCAATGCACTTTACTTGCTGCATATTTGTTTATAGTCATAACTAATTTTGCTACTCTATGTGGTTAACTTGATGTTGTACATGAAAATTGCGACACTTTTATTTTCAATCACGTTTTTATATATTCAATTTTATATTAAAAATATTTTTTTTTTCATACACTTGTATGGTACAAATTCTTAAGCTTTATTTGCTTGATTTTATATATTTACTATTATTTTAGTTAAGTTTTTCCTCAATAACTTTTCAAGTTTTGTTTTAGTTTACTGGCGGTCTTTTAGGTGTAAAGTTAAATAATTGTTGAATACTTGCGGATAATATAAAATTTAATTTCATAATAATGACATTGAATTCCCAATTATGTGCAGTAATTTTCTTGTTTTGTTTTGGTGATTATGTGAAAAGTGAAGAAAAATTTTTAACTGATCCGCGTAAGTGGTAAAAGTGACAAAAAGTTGTTATATAAAGTTATTAACCCTCTAATGCACAAAATATAATTAAAAATTTTTCGTACCTTCATTTATTTATTTATTAATTTTATTAACTGTGTTCATGTAGTCAATATTGGGTTGGGGATCCCAAGCATAAAAAAGGGTTCGGGTATCGGTAAATGAGAGCGGTCATGAGGGACTAATATACTTCTTTTCCTTGTACGAAGAAGCCCAGACCTTTTTTCGTGTAAGTTTCGGTAATTCTTTTTTTTTTTATCACCTTTATACTACACTGTACAACACAAAAAAATAAAAAGGTTCTGACAACTGATTCTGGCTAAGGGGACAAAAAAATAAACGTGTATCGGCATTTAAAAAGTTTACGACTGACCCTATTTTTTTGGGGGGTTAAATTTTCGACCTTTTACAAATGTTTATTGTGAATCGGCATAGGAAACCATGTGAAATTTCCATTTAAGGTATAGGACGTGTTCAGTGGAAGTATGTAAAATACTAAGAGAAACATTTTTGTGGAACATTTTAACCCTCTAACTCTTCAATTATAGGGACTTTTTCGGCACATTTTTAAAAAGGAACAAAAAAGACCCGTAAGTTGAAAAGTTAGAGGGTTAAAATATTCCTCAAAAATTAATTAGAAATTTATTAATTCAGTTCGAGGCCAATTTCCTTATTATGAATTAACATAATAAGTACTTTTTTCAAAAACTGCTATTTTTCTTCATCAGGATATTCTCCTAACAAATACTTCACAGAGTTTTTGCTTTCAAAAACCTCTAACACTTTCAGGAATGAAAAGACGATCGTTTCGGGGATTTTCCAAGTCCCCTTCTTCAGTTTTCTTTAGAAAGTGGTGGCAATAGTGCAATGCAAATTGAAACATCAAAATTTCATATTAAACGTAGTCTACTACATCAACGAAATGAGAATGGAGTAAACAATAAAATATGTTTTCGAAGTCTCTGCAAAGACATAACCAACAATAGAAATAATATGAAAGTTTTTGTTTTTGTATTTCGTACCATCGGTACAAATAAAATACAAATTTTATTTTTACCACTTTTTTGTCAATTACAAGGAAGGGGCAAAAAACATTTCTCCGTACTGCGAGTGCCGTCAAAATGTTGGGTTTTAATTTTTATTCAAAAAAATATAAAAATTGTTTTTTTCGACCTTTTTATTAATTAATTAGAAATTTATTAATTCAGTTCGAGGCCAATTTCCTTATTATGAATTAACATAATAAGTACTTTTTTCAAAAACTGCTATTTTTCTTCATCAGGATATTCTCCTAACAAATACTTCACAGAGTTTTTGCTTTCAAAACCTCTAACACTTTCAGGAATGAAAAGACGATCGTTTCGGGGATTTTCCAAGTCCCCTTCTTCAGTTTTCTTTAGAAAGTGGTGGCAATAGTGCAATGCAAATTGAAAGTGGCCACCACTTTCTAAAGAAAACTGAAGAAGGGGACTTGTAAAATCCCCGAAACGATCGTCTTTTCATTCCTGAAAGTGTTAGAGGTTTTTGAAAGCAAAAACTCTGTGAAGTATTTGTTAGGAGAATATCCTGATGAAGAAAAATAGCAGTTTTTGAAAAAAGTACTTATTATGTTAATTCATAATAAGGAAATTGGCCTCGAACTGAATTAATAAATTTCTAATTAATTAATAAAAAGGTCGAAAAAAACAATTTTTATATTTTTTTGAATAAAAATTAAAACCCAACATTATTCCTCAAAAATATTTGTCATGAAATTTTGAAAGTTTAAAATTGAACTTCAGTGCCAAAAATAAGTCAAAACTTAAAATGTGTTTAAGGGTTAATTTTTTGCTTCTTCCTTCTAACTCTTCAACTTACGGATCGTTTTTGTCCCTTTTTAGAAAGTGGTAAAAAAAGTTCCTTTAATAGAAGAGTTGGAGGGTTAAAATGTTCCACAAAAATGTTCCCTGTAATATTTTACACAAGTCCGCTGAACACATCCTATACTTAGAATAGGTAATTTACATAGTTTCCTATGCCGATTCATAATAACATTTGCAAAAGGGGTGAAATTTTAGCCCCCCAAAAACATAGGGCCAGACGTAAACGCCGATACACGTGTATTTTATTTTTTTGGTTCCCTCTGCTAGAATCAATTGTTAGAACCTTGTTATTGAAAAAAAAAATTGATTTCGTTGTAAAGTGTTATCACCTGTTTTCAACTAGTTCAATTGTACTATTCACTCAGTTGAACCAAAGACCTAGTTTACTACTAATAGCTACTTTCGTTCAATCGTTAATTTCATTCACTCAGAGAAATATGTGTATCATTTACAAAAATTAGTGTAAAATTTGCCAAAGTTTCTTAGTAATATTACAATTACATAAAATTAAAGACAAATTTGTCAAGAGGCTTAGGTAAATGTTTAAAGAGCTAAATATGTAAATAAGTCGAAGCTTTTGTTTAATATTGCAACCTTTTTGTAAATAAAAATGCTTGAAAAATATATTTTTTATTAAAATTTTTAATTTAAAAGCCCAATCCAGATACTTGCAGTGCCAGTGAATTGCAGCAGTGCTGTCAAATTTGTTTCTTGTATTTCGCGAAAACTATACAATATTTTTAAGAATTTCAAATTGAATTTTATTTGAAAACAGCTTTTATTTATTTAGAAAATTTTCTAATTTCTCGGCAGTGACAAATAAAGAAAATAAAAAACCTGCTTTATCGACAAAACGTCGCACTGCGGTAAAATACTGACGACACTGCGTTTATCTGGTTTAGGCTAAATTGCGAATGAACTGGACGAGCTAGCTAGGTTTTTACAACAAATTGATCTAGAACTAGAAAAAGCGCTCACTAAAACGAACTATAGTGCCCAAGAACACTGGCGTTTTTTTGTGATCTTGAAATATTGTTTTTCGCGTTCGCGTACTTTTGTACATTTTTGCCACTTCGTGAGTGTACTTTTTGTTAACTTTCATTTTACCGAACTTTACCCAAAAAAATATAAAATTTAAAAATATCCATGCACAAAAGTTATAGCTAATTATGGTGAAGGCGTTTTGATGTAATGGTTAGCATGTTGGACTGTTACATAGAAGTTTGCGGTTTCGATCCCCAGAAACGGTAACATTAATTAAAATAATACACATGAGTTTTCTGTTCCTTATACATATCGCAGCGCTCTCCTTTGCTATTCCCATAGCACTTAACCTCATCGAAGGTATATACCCAGGTGAAAAAGGAAATGTATATGAACATATATGGATTCCTATATGATCATATATTTCTATATATTCATAGTATATTATATGATCATATATGGTCTCATATATGATCAATATTATTATTCATATACAGTCTCATATATAATCATATATGTTGGGATCCGAAATTTGAGTGTGTATGGTCGCATATGGTCATATTTGATCTTATATGAGCATATATGAATCATATATGATCATATACGACCATATACCCTCAAATTTCGGATCCGAATATATATGGTTATATATGCGACCATATGTGGTCGTATATTGTACTATATATGGACATATATAATAATAATAATAATATGCATATATGATCATATACGAACCAATATATGAGTGTTATGAGTGAAATAGTTGATGCAGAGATTTGAATTTTTTGTTTCTGAGGTTCTTAAATATGTTCTTTCATATAGCTGCATAGTTTGTAAATCTTAGCTACTGAAAAAATTTACATTTTGACGCTTTCTTTGTTGCCTTCGATATAGATTTTAATTTCTTATTAACGAGACATTTAGTAAGTGGGTCTTGAAAAGATCGCCTTAGAGTTAACTAGTGCCTTAAGGCAGCATTGTGCATTAGAGGTGTAATTGAAACCAAGAAAACAGATTCATGTTGGCAATCAAATTTACTGTCAATCAAATAGGTCGGATGTGGTTACCTAATTGATGAGAATCACTGTTAATGTAACCATAATTCTGTTGTGTAAACAATTCGTTCGATTGGCAACAAATTCCGTTGTCAGCGCGTATCTGTGTTCTATGTGGAACTTTACTAAACCTAAAAAAAAAAAAATTATTCGCTTCTTCAACAGCAGATTACATAAAGAGTTGTAAAATAGTAGACAAGGATTTTATTAATTGCTCCACAAAAAGTATACAACAATTATTCGATAAGTTAAATGATGGTAAGTAATATCGAATTTCTTTTTACTTTTATATAGAGATATTACTGACCTCCGCCCTCGATTATGAGAGTTTATAAAATAAGTGATTTTATAATATTATTCAAAACGCAAAAGAATTAACTTATTTCAAGTCTCCTAGATTCCAATTTAAATTTTTAAAAGTAAGAAGAAATTTCTTCGGTATTTGTAAGATTCATTTCTACCCAATACCTTTAATTTTCCTCCTCTTCCTTAGGTATTCCCGGTTTGGATACTATAAAAAGTTTTGATCCTTTTTATTTGAATCGCATTAAAATAACCCAAGGCAATAGTAATGCCATTAATTTGAAAGTTGAATTGTCAAATGTTAAAATTATTGGATTTGGTCACACCCTCGTTTTGGAGAGTATGTAAGTAGTGATGAATTGTTTGAAGAGCCCCTTTTAATAATTATGTATTTAAAATTTCAGAGTATATCCAAAAGACTACAGCTGGAAAACTACATTTGTGTTGCCGGTCATGAAATTACAAGGCGATTATAGTCTATTTGGACGCATACTATTGATACCCTTAAATGGAAAGGGTAAAGTTTTCTTAGATGCAGGTATGTCGAAATAAAAAATAAATATTAAGGCTCTAATGCATAAATTTTTCTTAATTTTGCGTTAAGGCATACAATTACCAAAGTATTAATTTTCCTTATTAAAAGTTTATTAAAAAATGTCATGCATAATCGTTAAATAACAGTTTGTTAATTTCTCGTTTTATCCTTATAAAATGTGTCTCCACTTTCAAATAAATTGTTAGTGATTTATAAAGTTAGTAAACGATTGACTCGTTAATCATAGATGAATAATGTTGTTTTGAAGATTTTACCAGTAAAAATAATTAATAATAAATCAAAACTTGATAAAACCTATTTTTATACATATTTTGTTTATACAATAGTGTAAAATAATATTTTAAAGACAGTTTAATACAACGAATACTAAAAGTATTCGAATGACGAATATGTTTTGATGAACTATTTTGTTAATTTTTTTTTTTAATTTTATTTGTACACCAATTTGAGAAAATTTAATGAAAAACGGTTTAAATGGTGAAATTGTTACAGGTTTTTTTTAATATGTTGGCTACAAAATGTTAGATTCTACATATTCTTGGGTGGATGAACCTTGAAAAAGCCTTTAAATAAATTAAAACTGAATATTTTTGGTTTCAGCAGAGATCTTTATTTTCCAAACTTTATGAAACGCTTAGTTTAGGCATTTCCCTACTTTAACAGATTATTAAATTGTTCGTTATTAAACGAATTATGCATACCGCTTTTGCCAAATTAGCTTAAAAACGTTTAATTAAACTGTTTAGGAACTTTATGCATTCGGCTGTAAGTAATTTAAGATACAGTGTTGCTTGGTTATGAGGAACATCTTTAAAAGAAGTTTTTCGTCAATCATTAGAAATCTTAAAAAAAAATATATATCACCTACACAGAGAGAAGTAACTAATGAAGTTTGCTTCACAAAGTAAATGAAAAATTTTTTAAATTTAATGAAAAAACTTCATATATTTTACGAACCCAGTTTTAATGAAACTTTTTCATTGAATGTATTAAACTTTTTATAAATTAAAATAAATTTTTTACATTTTATAAAAAACTCGATTAATTCAATGAAAAATTTCAATGCACGTGTTCCAGTGTAACTTCATTGGTTTTATGGAAAAATTCAGTAATATCATGCAGATAATTCTCTCAGTGTATAACTTCGATTGGAATAAATCTCTTTACATTATCCAAATTTTATTGCAATAGAACACGTTCCTCTTAAGGACTCTGGTCTTGAAAATAAAATTTTGTTTTCCTTTTTAATTCGATATTTTATTCAATTTACTTTTATCTATCGTTCTAGAAAACATGACTGTTGTTATGCATACTAAGACTACACTGTATGAAAAAGGTGGTTTCACATTTTATAACGTTACCAGTACACATGTTGATTTTAAATTGGAAGGCTTAAAATCATATTTTTCAAACTTATTTAATGGTCAAAAACAATTAGGTAAGTGGTACACACAAGAGATGCAAGCCAGTCCAAATTAGTGGCGGCGGCGGCTTTTTGGCATGAGCAGCTAAATATTTCGAATACGGTTTCTAATCTTCTTGTAAAGCCCATATGACACTAACTTTATTTTTTATTGATTACATATTTGAGAACAGTGTAAATATACAGTGTGTTCGTTTACTCGAAATTCTTACTACTTTTACTACAATTGGAAAGTTTTGTTTACTTTTTGTAATTGAATTTTCCAGCCGTAGTAAAAGTAGTAACTTGTAGTAAGTAAACGAATACATTGATAAAGTCGTAGGGAAATTACAAAAGTGCTAAAAGTATGGCCATACTTACATACATATCATGGAATTCAATAACACACTGTCAAGAAAGATTTCAACTTTAAAATGACATTTAGTCATCTTGTCAATTTCCTAGGTTTTTCTCCATTTCTCTCGTCTTTTCTGTGTTTGTAACGATTTTTAATAATTTTTAGAGATTTTCCGTTCGAACAAAGTGTGCATCACTGTTTATTTGTTTACAAATTGTATTTTTTAGACTCTCTAATATTTGTTGTTTCATTTCATCAATCCTATATCAATACAATACAAAATTGAGCAAGTGTGATACGGGCTTAAGCAATTAATTTACTGTTTAAGAAATTAAAGAGGGAAATAATTTTTATAAAAATCTTATTTCTTGACTGTATTTGTCAAACAACTCAGCCGCCAGCCTGTTGAAGTCAAAAGGGTTGGCTACGGCTAATAAATCGCTATCCGGCGGCTTGCATATCTGGCACACAGCAAATGTCGAACAAATTTACTGTGTTTCTAAACTATAACAATTATTTTTTCTATCCACAGAGGACAGCACAAATAAATTTTTTAATGATAATTGGCGCATGTTAACTGATGCATTATACACTGTTATTACCCAAACCATTCAGGATATTCTACTGGATGTTTTGAGAAAGATTTTTCATTTTATACCAGCCAATTTCTTTGTCAATGATATACCCACCTCTGAAGAACTGTATGGTAAAGTGAAATCCAAAACACTTTAATTAATTTAACTTTTTTTATTATTATAATTTGAACAACTAAGGACATAGTTCGAAAAAATTTTAACTAGTGTTTTTATTTATATCGTAACTGATTTTATAACAAAACTGCAACCACTTCTATTGCTCCAAAGTGGAACCGGTTGCCCTAGAATCAGTTCTGGAACTAGTTCTAGAATTCATTATATGACCGTCATACCTTCCATATGAGATCCCTGGAACTGGTTCCGGAACCAGTTCCATGGAATCGGTTGCAGTGGAACCAGTTGCAGAATTGGTCTGATTGGTAACCTATTGTAAAAAATTTTCCTGGGTACTTTTCATTCACAACCCTTCTACTGTCGATTCTAACACCGATTCTTTTTGTTTGAAATTGTCCCAAAAGCAACCCCTTCTATAGCACGAAAGTAGAACCGGTTGCTCTAGAATCAGTTCTGGAAATAGTTCTGGAACTGATTCTACGTCACCCACACCTTCCATATAGGATCCCAGGAACTGGTTCTGGAACCAGTTCCATGGAATCGGTTGCAGTGGAACCAGTTGTAGAATGGGTGTGGTTGGCTACCGATTGTAAAAAAATTTTATGGGAAAATACATACAATTCCTCTGGAGGAATAATTCCGTTCGCTTTATAAAAACAAGGGGTTAGTTTATTTAGTATCATTATTGCTAAAAGTAGACCAATTCCAAAAAAAAGTGTCAGTATTGGAAATTTGTTTTGAATCCTTTCTCAGAGTAGATATAGTAGTGGCTGCGGATTCCGATTCTGCAAATTAAATGACTGCGGTAACAGTTAATTTTATACATAAACTTCCCAGGAAAATTTGAATTAATCGTGCAAATAATTAATCGGATTTTTTTCTTAACCGATTAATCGAATGAAATGTAAAAACTAATCAATTAATTGAAAAAAAAACTTATGAAAAATAATATGCATATATGTATTTGTTGTATTTTTAGTAATTTTACTTGAAAAAGGAACAAAAAAGAATTACATTAAAAAAAATTAATAATTAAGATCGTATTCTATTAAAATTTTTATTTTTTCTGTCGCCTTTGTCACATATTCAAATTTTATTAAAATCGGAGCGAAACGATAAGTTGTGCATTTTATAAAGTTAAGCCTGAATAACGTAAGGCATTAATTATAATTAATAATTATAATAATAATTTTTAATAATTATAATAATAATTATTATATTATAATAATAATTATTATATTATAATAATTATTAATGCTTTCGTTCAATATCAACATTTAAAAAATTGTAAAAAACCAAATTAAAAATTACTTTATTTGTATTTAAGAAGATGACAAAGCAAACTGTGATACTTTTTTGTTTTTTCTTTGTTATTTAAAATATTTATTAACGCTTCTAAATAAAAACAATAAATTCTCATTGAGTTTAAGCTAAAAAATATTTATAGAAATTCTAAAAAGTGGTCCCCTGATGATTTCCTTAGGCAAGAATGAAATACGGATAGACACAAGCCTACAGGAAATTATTTTTCACAATTTGTTAAATAAGTTTTGGGATTTTGGCATATTTACTTGAATAAAATATATATTTTTTAAACATCGTTGTAATTTATTACCATTTTCGATTAACCGATTAATCGTATTAAATTATTCGAATTATTTGTTATGCGAAATTTTGACATTTTGAATCATTTGAACAATTTTTGAGAAAAATTGGTCCATTAATCGAATGACGATTAATCGATTGGATACCCTAACATGTGTATGTGTAGAAACGCCACCAGGTATGGGAATTGAGAATGAAAGATGACAAAGCAAATTGTGTAAAAAAATTTTGTTGTTGTTTTTTTCTTTGATATTTTAAATGTTTAATAACGCTACTAGACGAGATCAAGAAATTCTCATTGAGTTTGTAATTTAACTAAACAAATATTTCCAGAAATTCTAAAAACGTCGTCCCCTGACGATTTCCTTAGGCAAGAATGAAATCCGGATAGGGGCATGCCTACAATGGATTATTTTTCACAATTTGTTAAATACGTTTGGGATTTTAGCATATTTAATTCCTGTAATTCAATTAATGTTTATCCCGATAAAATAAAATTAGAAAATAAAAAAAGAGATTTTTTTATTTCTTCAGTTTTATAATTTTTTTTAGTTTTATCATTTCAACTTCGGTAAAGATAATTAAATTAAAATTATAGGTTTAAGGATTTCGAAACTAACTAATATGAAAAAATGTGCATTTTTGCGACAGTATCAACTTTTCCACCTCTGAAGATCACCGAATTGTGGGATTCTTTTCGAAAAAATGGCAACATTGAAGAGAGCGTGAGAATAAAAATAGAACGCAGAGAAATTCTGTGATGCCAACTTTTTTAAAGCAAAACGCGCAGTCAGGCCCTTAAAAGTGCTCTAAAAATCTCCAGCTGACAAATTTGATAAAAGTATGTACTTTTTTATCTAAAATAAGCGAAGGAACAGTCAAGAAGCACTAAAATGCATTAGTTTGGGAAAATAGACATCATTTCATATTTTTATTACCATGAAAATGTTCAAGATTAAAAAATTTTAGATTTTTAAATTCAAATTTAAAGGAAAAATCACTTCTAAGAATAATTTTAGATCATTTTTAATACAAATTAAAAAAAAAAAGAATTATGAAAAAGTAATATATTCTTGCTTAGAAACGTTCAAATTAGGTAAAATTCTATCAATAAAAGTTTTACCGAAAAGCGGCTAAAAGCTCTAAATAAAAAACCAAAAAGCTCTATCCTAGCGTGTCTTTTATAGTCAAGGACTAACATACAATAATGCGAGTTTTGGGTAGTGAAAATGCGCTAAATATAGCGCGAAAAGCTCTAAGTTGGTATAGCTGGAGAAATAAAATTAAATTTTAATTTAGAACGAATCCGGAGTGCGTTTTTAAGAGTGAAATCACCATATAAAAAAGGAATGTAGAAGAAGCCGCAAGCAGTTCTGCCAACTTTGACGATTTGTTTCCACTTTGACGATTTTTTAAGTGAAATTTGATGAAATGATAATTGACTATTTTCAAACATTTCATGTATGAAATAATACAAGTTTTCCAGGTCCTTCAAAATAAGTCAAACACATACACGATATATTTTGATCAGTTTTCCACTTTACTCTACTGACAGAAGCCAGTAATAAAGGACTAATTGTGCATATTTTTAGCTGTAAATTTTAATATAAAAATGTTAAATTGTTACAAATAAATATATTTATTTAAATATAAGGAGTTTTTGGATTAAAGATTTTTTGACGATTTCTCATTAATAAAATGACGATTTTTTCACTAAAAATTACGATTTTTCAACAAATGCCAGCACTGGCCGCAAGGTTGTACTCTACTCTCACTAATCAAAGAATGTAAATATTATTTGATTATTCTGAGTTTTGGGCAATTAAGTGATTTCTGTTTTTAAGAAATAAAATAATATTATAATTTACTATTTTTAATTTTTTTCTCTCTCACTTTTTGTTCAGATTCCATTATTAAACAAACTAATAATCCGATCAAATTAATATTTGTCACACAGAATCTGACTAAAAAATCTGACAAAAGAAATTTCAACTAAAAAAACAAAATTTTAAAAATAAATGTTTCAACTAATTATCTAAATTTCAAAAATTAACTAAAATTTAAACTGATAATGATCTGCTAACTTATCTAAAAATAAACTGAGTTTAGTGCTTAACCATAGTTATGAATGTAAAATTTATAAGGAAATATCTGTGGTTAAGGTTTAACCTTTGTTATGTTGGAAATAAGTTACTCGCCCTATATTTTATAAAATTTATAATTCAGTGATTTTAGGTGCGTAAGAAACTCTTTGAAAAAGGTGGCATAGCGAAAATTTGGTTTGGTTTCAAAAATCGCGCGACTAAATGAAATTATTGCTACTTAAATAAGATTTATACTTAATTTCACAATATTTGTAAAAATTATTTAACTATGATTTTTTTTTGCTCTGTGTTTTGACTAGGTTTCACTGTATTATTTAAAATCATTACAAAACTGTATGCATAAGTTGTAAAGTAATATTAAGTAATTTTTAGTTGTTGGAAATATCTGTAAATAATTTTAAAATAAAAATCTTTTTAAAATCCCTTTTTGGTGTTATATACATATATTTTTTTTATAAATTTTGTTTTAATACCATTAATTTGTAGCAGGCCCATTAAAATCCTTTAACCAAACACCAACGATCAATTAAGTCTTTTATCCACAAAAATTTGTAATGTTGTTGTTTCAGGCATTAAACTTGGTATAGTGTTTTAAATAAACGGAGACAGAGATGAACAACCATATAAGTAAGAAGCAGAGGTAAAAGTAATAAATATACTCAAAATAAAATGTCAGCAAAGTCCATATGATACTTGCTTAATTTTGTAATATGGATTTATATACAAAAATTTTTTCATATATTTAGTTAGAATATTCTTCCACCTCAAGTCCATTTAATTTTTTACTAATTAAATAGTTTAATATCCTGTTTCGATGATGATCACATTAGTCGTTTATTTTTGATTTGCTACAGTAAGGGATTTTATATAACACTACCTTATAAAAAATTAAAATAAAACTTCTACGCCTGAAAAGGTTGCCCATATTTCTTTACTGTTTCAAAATATCAGTTCTGTGTTTTACAAAAAAAAAAAGTTTTTTTTTAAATATTCGTACATGTACTCGTAAATGGCCTTAACCACAAATACAATGAAACCGTATGTGTTAAATTAATTGCCCTGTTTCCTTTTTACTGGCTGCTACTATTGGTGATGCCATATCATTCGTGTTGTGTTACTGGTGCTGCTGGTGTTGGGTGGTTTTGTTGTTTTTATTTTTTTAATTGTAATTTTTATAGCAATTAATTTATTTTATTAAACAGTTATTTTTACTCCTGCTGCCTCAAATGTAGTTGATTTTTTTTATTTTTTGTACAATATATTTTGGTCTTTATTTTATATTGCATTTAATTTGTTCAGTGTCCAAATGCAACAAAATTACTTGTCGTTTCAAAAATGTTTTGTGGTTTTTGTGATTTTAAATTGGCTGCGTTAACCAAACAAATTTATTTAGATTAATTTTATTTAATGTTTTAGACAAGTTATATAAATAAACATTTAAAAAAAAAACAGAAATTATAGTAAATTACAAATAAATTGGTATGGGTTTTTGGGTTATAATGGGACCACATTGTGTTCGACCATGAATGAGAAAATGTTTGCATATTTATGGAAAATATATGAATTCAAAAGAAATAATTGTTTGTAAAGTGTGTAAAAGAAGAAAAATGTTTAAACTAAAACTTTTTAAATATTTTTGAAATCCATATTCAGCGATTTAATCATTATTTTCAATTGTTGTTGCCTATTTTTAGGCTTCTTAAAAAAAAACTTCCACCAACGCCACTAACAATAATGTTACGTGACAGAAATTTGTAAATACTTAATTCAATTGAAAATACAGTGGGGAATAAAATGGCTTTTGCTAGAAAATAATTTGCCAACTACACATATTTCACTCGTAGATTAATTTATTGATAAATATTGGCTAATTAAATGAAACTCCAACAAAGGCTGTGTATACGATGCGTTCACGGATACATGCACATTTTTTTTATTAAATTTAATTCTTTATTATATATTTTTTTTTCTCTTTTCTATAAGAAAATTAATGTATTTTAAATCTTTTCTAAGACAATGTTTGCAAGACAATGTATCATACTGTTTTATGATATTAAAAATACCCGCTTTAGCCAACTGTTACGAAATTACAGTACTTTTCGTTAGCTGTTTCCTTAAATAACTGTCATAACTGTTTTTTGTGTTTTTCCGAAGAAAAGCAACTGTAATTACAGTTAAAAACAACAACTATGCTTATAGAAATAAATCTGTAAAAATAGAAAAAAAAGCAAAGAAAAAACTGATAAAATTACCTTTTTAGTAAAATAAGAAAAGCAAAAACAAAACTATTAAATTTACAGAATTTTTGTTATATTTGGGTTAACTTTTAGTTAAATGAAAATGACAAATTGTACTGTAAAGTCTGCAGAAATTTTTACTAAATATAAGTAGAATAAAAGTAGCAAAAGCAAAGTGTTTAATCTACAAAAAAAAATATTTTGAAGCTAAATTTAGTTGAATGCAAATAGCAGGCTAACCTGCTAAAATAAGCAGAAATATTTGCTAAAAAAATCCAAAATTCGATCCTTTCAAAACGATCAGATTTTATTTGTATTAAAAAAGAAAATTGAAAAAAAACTTCGAAAATTTTAATTATTTTTGTGATTTTTTAGTCTACTAATTATTTAGGAAATTTTTTGCTGATTTTAGCAGATTAGGTTATTATTTTCTATTAACAAAAATTTAACTAAAATATAACAAAAATTCTGTTAAAAAAATTCTGTGAAAAATATTTCAGTCTTGCCTAAGGAAATCGTCAGGGGACGCCGTTTTTAGAATTTCTGAAAATATTTGTTAAGTTAAATTATAAACTCAATGAGACTTTCTTTTTCTCGTCTAGGAGCGTTATTAAACATTTAAAATATCAAAGAAAAAACAAAAACAACAACAAAAAATTTACCACAATTTGCTTTGGCATCTTCCAATATATATATTTAATCCTTTAATTCGTAGTGGAACATACACTCAAAAAAATAAGTTAGTAGAAAAATTAGTAAAACGTCTTGTATATCAAGTGTACTAGTTTTCAGCAATTTTTTTGCTGAAATTCCGTTTTCAGCAAAAATTTTAGTTATATTTTTTTAGCACTAAACTAATTTTGAACTAATGTTTTACTAATTTATTTTGCTGCAAAAATTGTGCTGAGAACCGCATGCATAGCGTGGAAAACAACTCTACACATATTCTATATTTAAATTTTCAGCAAATAAATTAACTAAAGTAAAATTTCGCTACAAGTTTTTTGAGTTTTTTTCAGTCTACTAATATTCAGCAAAAAGTTTAGTGATTTTAGCAAGGATTTTTTTCATTTGCAGTCGACTAAGTATTAGCAAAACTTTTGCTGAAGATTACTATTTTTTTGGTAAAAATCAGCTCACTGATTTTCAGCAAACCTTTTGCTGAAATTACCAACTTTTTTGCAAGCACGCTCCTGACTAAAAATTTGCTGACACAGCAACATTTTTTGCTGACTTTACTGACTTTTTTTTTGAGTGTAGGGCCGCTTGGCTTCAGTAATCATTTTAACTTCGGGGAGAATAAGTGATTGGCCTATAGCTCTCCTAGGCTGGTGCTGGGGCTGCCAGGTAAGCCATCAGCCTGGCTTGGTGAAAATCAGTAGCAAACTTAGCAAAAATGCCTACTTCCCGAGACGTCACTTTATTTTCCTCAAGTGACCATTCGGACCATTCGGTTTTTATAGAGGGTTTTTCAATAAGAGCGCTACAAAAGTTTTTTTTAAATAAAACAAAAACGGTTTTGGATATCAATGAAATTCTTTATTCCTGTGAAAGTACGTTCGATGCCATTATGTATGGAAATCGATCTCTTTTGCATGGCCACCACGGGCACGTTTGCAGAAGTCCAGACGCTGAACCCAATTTTCGACGGTTTTCAAGCATACATCGGCCGATACTGCTGCAATTTCACGTTCGATATTCGTACGAAGTTCATCAATCGTCGCTGGCTTGTTGGCATAGACCATAGATTTGACGTAGCCCCACGCTCAATTGTTGATCTGCTAGGACGATTATGACGACCATAAATTGGACATAGGGCTCTTAACGTTGAGGCCACTGACTCCGAATTTCGGTAGTAAATTTTAATAATTTCGACTCGTTGTTGGCTCGTATATCTTTCCATCATGAAATGGCAAACCTTACTGAAGAGAAATGTCAAAAGAGCGGCAAGAAATATGGCGTCGTTTGCTGACCCTGTCTTTCTACTTTTCTAGCGTCCCTGTTGAACAACCCTTTATATAGTACAAATAATCTGATTATATAATGATTATAATCTACAAGGTCATTGTGAACTAATTTTTGATAGTTTTAACTAAACTTTTTACAAAGTTTTTTTCTATTAGTGTACACAAAAACCCCTACAATTAACAATTTCAAAAGATAACCTGCACATTTGGTCACGAACAAAAAATTTTCAATAAAATAAGGAAGTAATTTCCTTTTTTTAATAGTGACATATCTATAAAATTTAAATTAATAGGGAAATTGTTATTTTTTAAAGATTGTAAATTTTTTACATTTCGGCCCACTCTTACGTACATACTCGTATATTCAATATATGGAGTACTCGTACATGCTGCTGTATCCAACAACCACGCATGAACAGATTCACAGATACAAATATTGATCATATAAATAAAACTATGGTAGAACTACTGTATTCTATAGAATGCACTTTTCATGCACGAATTCCAACAAAGAAACAAAACAAAAGCAAACAATACCAATCACACTTTTTTATTTGACAACTTGAGTAAACTAGAGAGAAAATCAAATTTCAGGAAACGATTTCATTGGAAACAAAAATATTCAATTTATAAATAATTTTATTAAATTTATAGTAAGAGGAGTCTTAAAATTTTATTGTCTTGTAAAAAATTGTTTCTTTAAAATTCAAAGGATTTTCAGATATTTTTATATTTCAAAGAAATCTTTGCATGATAATATTGTCTAATATAACCAGGTATTTTCACTATATGTCTTGAGAAGATATAAAATTAATATAAGTTTGATATGATATATTTAGCTAGAGAAGTAATTTTCATTATTAATTCAATCCAGGAACGTGTAAAACAGGAACTACAAACATTTTCCTCTGGACGAATTATTTCAAACGCATTGGCCGGCGTTCTCCGGAATTCGTGAACGCTTCTTGTAAAAACTATTTCGCAAACGCTCCGTGAAAAATTTAACAGAATGAAAGAGGCGTTGGCGAGATCACGGAGCGTTCCGCGTTCCCGCATTTGCAATAATTCTTCCCGGCATCTTATGTACTCAGGGAACTTTTGCAGTTAGAATTTATTTTTATTATAATTTTTGTTAGTTGCTTTGACTAATTTGTGGTTCATTTTCTTAGCAGTCAAAAACAAAAGGAAATGTAAGTTGATCCTGTTTTCAAGTGAAATTTAATTTGTTTTTAAATACATTTGTCGTGGTCTTTACATATAAAATATTTTAAGTGTATTTCCTGGTTTCCATGTTATTTGATGCCACATACAAATAGTTTAAAAATGATCGAATCATTATCAAAAATTTTAACAGTTTATTGTGGATTTTTAAAAAATTTCATTCCTTAAATTCTTTTTTTAATTTATAACATTTACACCCCAAATTTTGTTTTTATTAAAATGAATATAATTTCTTTTAAGTCTGCATTAAATATTATTTAGTTGTTGCTGATGCTGCTAATGTTGATAAGACCAACAACGTAAAACAATAGAAATGTTTTAAATCTTAAAACAATTCTACTAACTACATACAACCATAATTACTTTTGGGTCTAAAATGGAATTGTTAAAGACCATATAAAAGCTGTTTGAAAAAAAAGAAAGAATAATACAAAAACTTTTTGTACAATAAAATGAACCCAAACTATCTTAGGAATACAAAGTATAATTTTTGTAACTTTTTTGTTTCAACAAAAATTAGTTAGTTAAGCCTCAAAATATATGCAATTTTTACTGTTGTAAAAACCCAGTTAACACTATGAATAAATGATCAAAAAAACATATTTACTTCATTTAGATTTTTTTTCAGAAAAAAAAACTATACAGGGTTTCTATTGTAATTAATGTAGTTACATAATTAAATTTAAATACTTTTATATTCGAAATTCGTATTATAAGAGTATTAAACCAGCCTATATACCATACATGGGCAAATGCGGCCTGTCAATCAATTTCGTGCGGCCTTCCTTCATTTTAAAACAATAAAAAAAAATATTTTAAACAAAATTAAAAAAAAAAAAATTAAATTAAAAAATTTAAGTCAGAATTTCAAAATATACATAATATAGAAAACAGCGATAACAAAATAAGTATCCAATGGGGCCTCAAAAAATTACACCGATCAACAAATATCGATTTTTTTTCACAGACTTATTTTCGCCTCCTACTTACGAATATTAAGTAAAAAATTCCTTCCTTCCTTCCTTCCTTCCTTAAGCCTGCGAAAAATACTTTATGGCTCAATATGACGTAGAAGTATTTAGGAGCACCTTTTTTATGATTTGGAATTAAAAAAAAATTACCTTTCATTTTAGGAAATGTTTAAGGCTGTACTATATGTTTAAGGCTGTACTAATTTCACGGACCTCGTAAGATGCATGAAATTATCTTTTATTTTGGGAAATGTTTAAGGCTGTACTACGGATCTCTAAAATCTACTTTTGAGAATTGTCCTTTAAGTACTTAAAATTGGTATAGCATTTAGACACAATAAAATTTTATTCATACACTTATCGAAATAAACGTGAGAAAATACCCTACGGGGAAAGGGACCGGTCCCAGATGACACGCAGGATAGGTCCCAAGGGGGCGGAGACCGGTCGTTGATCGGTCTTTTTGTTTGAAAGAGACATATCACTTTAACATGGGGTTGTCATTGGAAATGACCAATTGCCACAGTTTAGACACCTTGTGACAGTATGGTGGTGTGTCTAAAAATAGATTTTCAAATAAACTAATAAAAAATTAAGAATGAAAAATAATCTACTTCGCGTCGGAGTAGGGCTCGATAACACAACCTCCTGCTTGTAAGGCAAACGCTCTACCGTCTGAGCTAATGTTGCTTTTGCGTGATGGCTGGCTGATATAGAAAAACGTTATATGAACAGATTAAAGGAATTGCAATTTTTAATTTTTTTAAAATTGTTTGAGCAAAATCGGACTAGTGGTTCTCGAGTTATGTCAAAAAAAAGATATATCTCGATTCCTAGGAGTGACCCAGCGAAACGCCGGTACACGTATAACTTGTTTTTGACCGATATAACATTTCCCGTTGGTTTCATCCCATCCCGATTTTGACTGTCGCATAGTGATATTAGTAAGATTAGAAGTGCAAAAATAAACTGTTAAATATAATAATAGTCATCCTGCTAAAATCAACAGAAATATATGATGAAAAATATTAGACTACTGATTTCGCAAACATATATTTTTATTCTCTTAAAACAATTTAAAATTTTTCTGTGTTTTTTATTCTACTAATATTCAGCAAAGTTTGTTGCTGATTCTAGCAGAGTAAATTTTTATTTCAATTAACTAAAATTTAGCTCAAATACAACTGAAATTCTGTATATTTAACAGCTTTATTTTTGCTATTCTTATCTTACTTACTAATATTTTTTTTATTTCAGCAGTTTTTATGCAAGGTAATTTTTAACTAATTTTTAGCAACTTTGGCAAACCTTTTTACAGGCTGATTGCTATTAGTGTACTTAATCACACTTTTGACAGGATTATACCGCTTTTTAAAGGTTTGTGCCGCCTTGAATTTTTATTCCGCTTTTACAGCAAATATTTCCGCTTTATCCCATTTTTTTTCATATGATATTCAAAATTAAATAAAGTTTCCATAATTTATTTTTTCTAGAGTTCCCAGCCAGCAAACGAGACCAAAAATGAATCCTAAAATTTCTCGAAATATATTATTAAACTTTCACTTGTATGAAATAGGTGCATCCAAAAGAGTGCGTGCTTTGTTTGAATAACTTTTGTCTTACTGAATAAGAACCCTCATAAAAGTATCCAAATTTTTTTGATTGAATTTTTAAAATTTAAGAATTAATTTAATGCAATCAGCGAGTTTGATATCTGTTACAAATTTTCGATATGAAAATGTTATAGACCTATGAGTTTTACAATAAATTTCATTTACATTCAGATTTCCTATAAAAATTACATTATTTATGTTACACATTTCAATAAATAAAACAATTGATCAAAATCCATTTAAATTTAAAAATATTTGATAAATTGGCTAAAATTTTTCTAATAACTAAAGCCTGGATCAGCCAGACGTAAACGTAAACGTATATCTGCATAGTTGAATTAATAAGTTAAATAAGAACAGAAGAGGTGCTGTGTTTTTTGTTTCATTCTTATGCATTCAATATAGAGCAGACGTAAATACACAACAAAAATCTGTTGTGAATAGATTTTCGTTGTATATTTACGTTTGCTCTATATTGCATGCATAAGAATGAAACAAAAAACACAACACATCTCCTGTTCTTATTTAACTTATTAATTCAGCTATGCAGAGATACGTTTACGTCTGGCTGATCCAGGCTTAAATCTATATTTTAAAACATTAATTATAGAAAGTTTTTTGACTTCAGATTCGTATTAAGGAGGGAAATATATTTTAAAAACATATATTTAAAAAAATTTTTTTTCCTGAACGTAGGGGTCGCCTTTTTTAATTTTTGGTTATAGCTTCGGCATTTAAAGTCGGATTTTAAAGTGTGATATATCCATTTTTTTGCCTCGATGGGACCAGTGTGTTGCTATCAAGGAAAAATCCAATGAAAAAAATTTAAAAAGACGAACCCTACGTTCGGCAACCAATATATAAAAAAAATTAAACTGGGTTTATCGAAAAACTTCCTTGGCAAAAGTTTAATGATTTTTTGCGAGCTTTAATTTTCTGACATTAGGGTAGTACATTAGGATTGAAGCAACTGAGATCTGGTGGGTAACTACTAGAACGGGATACTTGAGCTCAATGGCCCTTAGAGCAAAACACTGGTTTCCTTGAGAGAAAAACATCGATGTATCATACTTTAAGATCCAACTGTAAATGCCAAAGATATAACGAGAAATGTAAAATGGCGACCCCTACGTTCGGAAAAAAATAGAAAAAATTTTTTTTGAAACCGTCTTGCAAAAATACTTCATATTGGAGGGTGTACGGCGAACTTTTTTTTTGCCTGTAAGGTGGTACGCTTTGAATTAATTCATTTGATTTAATTAAAAGAACTATTGCAATTGAATTAATTTTTTGAATTTATTGTTTGATGAATGCGTTCAGTTGAACGAATTCAGTGAATTACTTAAGAAAAGGAATTCATTCAATTCTAGAGAAAATTGAATTCGATTGGTAGTGAATTCATTCAAAAAGGAATTAATTCTTCAAAGCTCTGGGCAGCAATAATATTACGGCGCTGTTGACAAATGTTTTCTAACGCCGACATTTTCTATATTCAGCTTTTGCCGGATCGCTGTCGGTACCACCTTGGTATTTTAAACTGACAAAGTTAAACTTTTCACTGTCAAGCTTCTAGCTGTTAGAAAATGAACAATATAGATTAAAAAACTTATTAATTTTAATCAAGTAGATTCGCTGTCTAAACAAGCTATTAATGAATATATTTTCTAACAAAAAAGGTTTATTCTAACTACTTAATTATACTTATGAATTTGTTTTTCCAACAATTTAGATATTATTAAAACTAATTTCCCTATAAATGACATCATTTATTAAAATCTCACCACAAATTCAATATTTAAGTACATTTTATTTTTAATAGTTTTGTGATACACTATCATTAAAATATATTTTGTTGGTCATTATTTTACGCTAAAATTACCATACACATATTTATAGCAACATTTTAATGAACATTAGCAACTCAATAATTTTAAATAAATACACTATCGAAAAAATCCACTCTAAAAATTACGCACGCATATAATCCCCACAACGAAAAAAAAGGTTAAAAAGGACAACACAATGCAATTTCATATACAGGACACAAAACCGTATATCGTAGAAAACAGTGTCTATTTAATTACAATTGCAACCGCAATCTGTGTTGATGCCACCACCACTGGCGCCAATAAAAATGGGGACGGCTAAAGATAGGGAATGACAGAGTACGAGAGGTCAAATACAAGCACAAATGATTATGTGAAGTGGTATTATGGCACATGCAGAGATACAATTATCAGGACCAACATGAGCACATGAAAGGGCTCATGGGGTCATTTACAGGTTTTATTTTATGTTATTTTTTTCTTCTTTTTTTGTCCATGTGTTTGTTGGTGGACATGCTTTATGTGTTGCTCGTTGTGATAATTTTACGCTCAATTATTATTAAATATTTAATACGTATAGACTTTGGGTGAAAAATGTATATGTAGTCATGTAAGATGAAATATATGATCAAGAGTGACACAAAATAATACACTACATTGTATGTTTATAATAATGGTCCTTCGCACCAGTTATAAAAATTTACTTACTTTCCGCGGAATATGAATCAGATGTAATCTTACCAATATATATATATCATTTAGGACAATCAACATTTTGTAGCCCTGACTAACAAATTGTGTCTTAAGTATAGTTTGTTATAATAGTAAAACATTACTTTATTGGTCCTTCGAACTTCAAATATGTGAATTTAAATTTTTCATAATTTTTGCGTAATCTTTATAAGCTAAAAACATATAAATTGTTAATGGCGAACAAAATATCTTAATCTTAATAAAAGGTTACACTATATTACATGTTTTTAATGTTCCTTCCAACTATATATACAAATTTACTTAATTTTCGAGGAGTATGGATCAAGCTAATAACAACAACATGTAAATTATTCATGAAAATCAATATTTTCTAAGCAGTTAGTACAAATAGATATTTCAAAATGGTCCTTCGAACAAAAATTTCGAAAATATATATTTTTTTAATTCAAATAAATTTAGATTAATTTTCTTCAATAAACTGTCATATTCTGCCTATTGTAGGGTATTTCAATGGGATGCACAAGGAGTTGGCTAGCATAAAGTTAAATTTCGATATTATAAAAATTATAATTGGCGTATTCTGTTGCAATTTTTTTTTTTTTTTATTCAACCAGAATGTTTTTTTGGTATCAGTTAAATTCCAGTTTTTGCGTATGTGTTGGCTAGCACTCATGCTGTTGCCCTAATGAGATTGCAATTATTTTGTAATAAATTTTTATTATTTCAGATTTAAAGTTCATGTTTTTAACGATAAATTGAGATTCTCACAACTTGTATTTTTTTTATATTTTTTTTATTATTTCCTCCTTTTGCCCATTCTCTGGCTGACCAGGCATTTCATTTATATATTTATCTCTTTGTTCATTGGTTTTTATAAACCATTTAATTTTTAATTATTTTTTATGAATAAAATGTAACAACAACAAGAAAATATTTATCATGAGGATGCAACAAAACACAAAAAAAAAGAATTACTACTACAACTTGTTATGTATATTGGTCAGTGGATGGTTTGGCGGTAACACATTTTTAATTGTACTACAAACATTTGTAATTAATTCAGTATTTTAATAGGATATTAATCGAAATTGTATTAATTTAATTAATATTTTATATATAAAATTAAGGATGATTTGCATTGTAAATTGGACGCATAAATGACTTTTAATACTTATATATTAATAAGTATGACATAAAAATGATGTGATTAAAGAAGTGCCTTTCGGTGAGTAAGTAATTTTACGAATTTGTACAAAATCAATGACATTCGAGATTAGTGAACCTATTCCTTTGAATGACTTCGACAAAACTTCAAATAGACAATATCGAAGGACCAGTTTTTTTCTCAGAAAAAAAATTTGTCTCATATATTTCATAAGTAAAAATTTTGTTTAAAAATTTCTGACTTAAGTAAAATTCAATAAAAAATGATCTTAGTTCTGACTATAAAACTAACTCTAAGTTATTTGTATTGATATTATATGCTTTTTTTTAATCTGTCATACCTCCAACAAAATTCAACGAGGTTAGAATTGTCAGTAGAAGGGGTAGGTACCATGGATCATATATGTAGGGTAAAACTGATGGAACTAATGCTAGTTCAACCGATATTAGAATTGAGAGTAGAAGGGTTTACAAAGGAAAAGTAGATATTCTACAACCGATTTTTAGGAACAAAAAATTTTCCTGTGTGGGTACATAAAACAGCCATGTACTTCGCTATTGGTAGTTTTGAGTAAAGGAATATATTTAGAATATATTTTTGCTTTGATTTTTAATTATTTTATAATATCAAAGAATTAATTGCAAAAATAGGAGTTTTACCAATTTTGTCAGTTGCTTTAAAATTTTAGTAGTAAAAATTTGTCAGCTAATATTACGACATTGTTAATTATTTTTAATGTATTTGCTAGTTGTTTTTCAGTAGTTCAAAATAACTACATTTTTTGTTATTTTAAAGGTAAATACTTTTGGCGCTTTTTTAGCTGCATATACCTTTGTTTTAATTGGCATTTTTAGTAAATTCTACCGACGGACTTTTTCGAGTGTTTTTATATGGAAATATCATATTTAAAATTCATAAAAATTTAATATTTTTTAAAACTGCTTTCTACAGTTTCTTCTTTAGTGTTGTATTTATATTTATTTCATGTTATTTAAATATTTTCTATATTCTTATCATCTTTTACTCGTTAAAATATTGACTTTGTTGATTAAATTATGAAAATTCAAAAAACTCCACTGAATTTTATTTAAATAATTTCGTGAGGCATTCAAAGGAGGTATATATTTCATAGTTGGCTAGATGCAAAATTAAATAATACACAAAATATGAAATTGAAGCAACAAATAGAAAAAAAATATACAAAGACAAATAGTAAAATAACTTGAAATACTTCAAGCAAATAATTTTTCAGCGCAACAAAAAACATTAAATTAAATAAAAAGCAAAGTTATAAAATCTGCTTATAAATTATGTTAATTTAACTAAAAGTATTAAGAAAACTAAAGAAAATTACGCAAAAATATTTTTGTTGTTTTGTCTTTGCACAATAACAAGAAAATATGAATGATTAAATCAAGAAAGAAGATTTTTCTTTTAATATTATGAAAGTATTTAAAATCCCCCACTACTATGACTTAAGGGATGACAGAAAAGCAGGCAGGCCAGCAGGCATTTGGAAGTAAGAAAGTATGTCTTAGACTGATTCTCTACAGACAATTGACAAACAATATACTCCACACATTGAATTAAATCATTTTCGAATAATAGTTCATATTTATTGTAATGGAAACTTTTTTATTTAATTTTGCTTTCTTTATTTTTTAATATTAAAAGATGAAAACATCCTTAGGCCATGTTTTAAGGATGGATAATAAGAAAATATTGAGAGGAAATTAACGGAACAATAAAGATAAAATTAAATTGATAAATTAAAAAACAAAATTTGTAAAATAATAGAGGTTTTCATATAAACTCGTAAATTCTTAGTAAACCTTGTATACATACAAACCATATTTTTTATGTATGGAGTTTTACATTAAACTCATAAACATACCAGGGTAACACTGTTTACGAGTAGAATACGAGTTTATATGAATACCCCTAATATAAAAATTGAAAATATATTTCTGTGAAGATATCCTACTTAGGCCCGATTATTGAATGTCAAGTTAGCTACACTCAAAAAATTTCGACAGTTACTATATGACATTTATTTTTGTAGTAATCAGTAGTTGTTTTTAACTGTAATTACAATTGTGTATCTATGAAAACATATAAAATAACTATTGTGACAGCTACTTCAGCAAACAAATAAGGAAAAGTGCTGTAATTTCGTAACAGTTGTTTGAGGCAGTTATTTGTAATACGATAATAAACAACTATCAAAACAGCATTTTTACAATAAACAGTTAGTTTTGTTAGTTATTGCAGAAATAAATAACTTTTTTTTTTTTAATTCTTGTTCAGCTTATGTTATTACCGATTTATTCTTAGTTGCAAATGCATTAAAAGTTAATAACTGGAGATTGGTTTGAAATTTTTAATTCAGATTTCAAGTACGATGAAGTAATTACCCATTTTTTTTATAATCAAAAGAAAAAAAAATTATTTTTAAATATACTTTTATGATATAAGAATTAAACTGTATGAAAACAGTAGTTTTTGCTTACCCTAAGAGAATTATGTCGGTAAAATTAACTGCAATTGCAATTAAATTAAATTAAAAAATATACATTGCATTTGCATTTAAAAGTAACTGATATTACAGTTATTTTAACTACAGTTGTATTTAAAAACGAGTAAAAAAGTTAAAGTCGGGCATGCCGACTATAAAATACCCTACACCAGTCTGGTTAAAACCCAACTAAAGTTTGGATCCGAAATTCGAATGGCTGAAAATGGAATTGTGACAAAATTTTCTATAAAATGATAAATGATAAATAGTAAGACTTTTGGAAGTGTTATTTATACTTAATTAATTATAATTAATTTAAAAAAAAAATGGTTTTCTTAAAAATTTTCTTCAGAGAAAAGAGAAAGAAATTTTCTTCAAGTGTAAGCGAATAGATTCGTAAGACGCGTTTGAAAAAACAACACTTTACTATAAAAAAATAAAAATACTCTGTTGGCTGTCCGTCTCCAAAATACACAAATTGCCTGCACTTGTACGTAAAAACCATACGTCAATGTGGCAATATTTGTGAAAAGGTTACACGGAGGAAATAAGAAGATAAACAGAGAAAATCTGAAGTAGAATGTTTGTATATGTCTGTTTGATTACTTCTGAAATTATTCATATAGAGACAATCTGACAATGAAAATATAAACAATAATACAATTTAATGGAAGATCACTGATTAAGTCCATAAAAAGGCAGAAACTAGATCTAGTCTGATTTGCAAATGTAATGTGTTTATAACTTTTGAGGAAGGTTTATTCTTCTTCTTAACCTCAAACCTACTAAATTAGAATTAATAAAAATACATATTAATGACAATATTAATTGTATTTGGTCTATACGACGCGTTTGAAAAAACAACACTTTACTAATTTTGTTGATTAAATTATTTCGTACTTTATTCCATCAATATGCAATTAAAAGAACCAATTTGATTTTTTTTTTTATACCATGTTAATAAATCAATTTTACCAAAATTGATTGCCTTGATTTATTGTTCGCGAATAAATTCAGAAAACGAATAATTTAATCGAAGCTCTGGGTGTTTTATTTGAGTCTAATATATTTTTTTATTTATTTTTATTTCAAAACCATCAGATTTCTCTAGAAAAACTCATTGATAAAATCAGAATAAATATTAGTTTATATAAAATATACTTAAATTCGAAAATTACCCGTTAAAAGTATTTAAAACTTTAGTAAAATAACTATAATTGATTAAACACACATTTTTGACATTATTTTGACCGTTAATTTAAAACTAAACTGTTATACATTTTCTTGAATTAGCTGACACACCCCTTGCAACTAATCAAATTCTCTCATACTCCTTTATGTGACAGTTTTAATAAAGTGATCAAAGTGTGATGATGTTAAAATTGTTATCCCGTAAAAATTTATTAAAGAAAATAGTGTTTTATTAATAAAAACAACAACAAAAATATTCAAATATTATTAAAAAAGTGTTATTAAAAATTTTTCTACAAAAAAATCGAAGTGATAATAGTGAATTATTAAGAAAAATATTTAATAAAAAAGTAGTCGCCATTAAAGCCTTAAAAAGTAAAATTTCTTAATAAAAATTTGTAAATGGTATTAAATTTTAACAAATTAAAGTGTGTTTTAGTGTTTTTGTTAATATTTAATTAAAAAAATTAAAGAATATTTGTAAATTTATACAAATATCATATTGTTTATAAAATTTGGGGCCGATTTAGCTTCGCTGCCAGCAGAATTGTTTAGGTTTTGTATACAAAACCTGTTTGTTTTTGTTGTGTAGGCAAAATGCATTGTATTGTTGGTGGTAAATTAAAACAAAAGCAATTAAAAGCGAAAACAGAGAAATATTAAAAAGCAATAAGGTAAGTGTTATATCAATAAGCATAGAATCAGTGATGCCAACTTGGCACTTTTGGTACTATTTATGGTTTATTTCCATGAAACTAAACGCCATAAGCACCAATTTGATGCTTTTTATGCAGTTTTGCTTTTAACAGCGAAGTTACAGAAAATGAAATGTGGAGGGTTCATTTGAGAATAAGGTTGCGTTTACACTTGCATCGAAATCCCGAGATTTCGCTATTCACCACTCTGAAAAAACAATGAAGGAAAGCATATAAACTTAAAATTTTTAGAAAATGTATTTATTATAGCTAACCATGTGTGTTTTATTAAAAATTATACATTTATATGCTTTTCTTCATTGTTTTTTCAGAGTGGTGAATAGCGAAATCTCGGGATTTAGATGCAAGTGTAAACGCAACCTAAAATCAAACTTCAGTAACCTTAAAGAATTTAAAAATTCATAGTTGTAAAACGAGTAAAAAATTTAAAGTCGGGCATGCCGACTATACAATACCCTACACCAGTCTAGTTAAAAGACAACTAATGTTTGGATACGAAATTCGAATGAGTTAAAATGGATTTTTCTCCAAATTTTCTATAAAATGATAAAATAAGAGAAAATCGGAAATATAGCCATATGGGCGATAGGACCGATATGCACCGATCCTATCTAGAATCAATAGGCTTTGTGCTTGAGACCATGTAAGTCAATGAACCAAATTTCATTGAAATATATCCGTATTTGCGACCTGCAGAGTGTAAATAAGCCAATTTTGGGAGGACCCTTATAAGGCCACTAGGTCTAAACATGGACCGATTTTAACCAAAATCATTAGGCTTCGTCCTTGGGCCGACATAGGTCTTTGCACTAAATTTCATTGTAATATCTTCGTATTTGCGACCAGCAGCATGTAAAGAAACCAATTTTGGGGGGTACCCCTATATGGGCACTAGGCCTAAACATGGACCGATTTTAACCAAAATCAATATGCTTCGTCCTTGGTTTGTGTACCTAATTTCATTGAAATATCTCCGTATTTGCGACCTGCAGAGTGTAAACAAGCTAATTTTGGGGGGACCCTTATTTGGGCACTAGGTCTAAACATGGACTGATTATAACCAAAATCAATAGGTTTCGTCCTTGGGCCAACATAGGTTTGTGTAGCAAATTTGATTGAAATATCTTCGTATTTACGACCTGCAGCGTGTAAAGAAGCCAAGGGTTCCCCTATATGGGCACTAGGTCTAAACATAGACCGATTTTAACCAAAATCAATATGCGTTTTTCTTGGGCCGACATAGGTCTCTGTACCAAATTTCATCAAAATATCTTAATATGCATGGACAGACGGACGGACGGACATATGGACATCGTTAAATCGAAATAAAACGTGATTCTGAGTCGATCGGTATACTATAAGATGGGTCTAGGTCCAATATTTTTTGGTTTTACAAACATCAGCACAAACTTATTATACCCTGACCACGTAGTGGTGTAGGGTATAATTATTGCAATTTTAGTTAATTCAAATGCAATTGCAGTGTACACTTTTCTAACTGCAATTGCAGTTAATTTTAACGACACAATTTTCTAAATGTATTTTGTTTGTTGTTTTAAAAATCATTGTTAATTATTTGTAATGCATTTGTTAATTAGTTTTCCACAGTTAAATATAACAATTTTTTAGTTATTTTAAAGGTAAATACCTTTGTCAGCTTTTTAACTACAAACACCTTTATTTTAACTGTAAATATTAGTAGATTCCACCGACATTCAGTAATCGGGTCGTATATTCAAAAATTGATTAAAAGTTACTTTTAGTAAAATATGACAAAGTTTTCTAGCAAAACTGCTGTATGATTACTACTTACCATATGTAGGACTCTTAAATTGATTTAAAGTTTCGTTTTTATATATTTTTATATCTTTCTATAAAGTTTTAGTGTATAAATTAAAAAATATGCTGCATTATAAGTAGAAGAAAGTAAAGTAAAAGTGTGCGAGTTACAAAGAAACCTTAGGGCAGTAATAGCAAACACCTTTTTTTTAAGCAAACACTATAAAACAGAGTTTTATTTTGAATGTTTGAAGAAAAAAAATTATTGAATATAAGTACTGTCGGGCTAGTTTAAGTAGGAACAAATAAAATTGTGTTAGTTTCTCCAAAAATAAATTGAAGAAATTTACAGTTTGTTGTAAAATTGCATGAATTTTTTAAGTTTAACCCGTAGGAAATTTTCAATAAATGCTTCTTTTTCTTTTACTTTCCAGCTTAATTTTGCAATGTTCTAGGTCCAAACTGTATATTAAATTTTAGAATTTTTTGCACACACGAAAAAAACATCATTACCTTAATACGAGGTTAAGGTCTTTAACATTTCATTCATCTAATTCATTAAAATTTTGTTAACGTATTTGGTCGGTTTTTATCATGTATAAATTATTAACATTTTTTCTGTGCGCATACATTTCACAATTTTTGTTTTCTATATTTGACACAGAAGGCATTTTAATTGTGATTTAATTGCAAATATAAAACAAAAATAATATAATTTTTGAAAGTAGGTTATATAAAAGACAAGTTCAATAAACCAGACATAAAAATTTTGGACAAAATAGCTAAATATTTGTTTAATTATGCAAATAATATTGCTGGATAATGAAGCCACAATATGTGTCTTGGTTTTTATAATACCCAACATGATTTGACCATCCCATAAAAAAAATCATAAAAAATAAAATGATAATTTTATTGTGATAATAATTTTATTTTAAATTATGTAAATTATAGAAAATTTCCTATAATTTTCATAAATTTCTCTATAAACTCTCATCAAAATTCTTTATGTAAATTATCATACATTATTATTATTTTTTGCAGATAAATTGAATGAAATACAATAATTGTGGTTACAATTATTTTATACAATTTCTAATAAAATTATGGTTGAAAAAAAAAATATTGAAAATCACCAATAATACACAATAAAAAAATTTAAATATACATAAATAACTAAAAAAGACAATTTAAATTAATACCTGTTACAATAAAATTCAATCAGTGGTAACAACAAATTGAATACAAAAAAAAAACAACAAACGAAAACAATATCAAGCAAATAGTACAACCAATTATCCAACAAAACTTTTAAGGTGTTTAGATATCGGCAAAATCAATATTTAAGTATGTTTTTTAAAATATACCCAGCAAGAACCTTTAAATCAAAGTTCAATAAAATACAAAAATGTTTTGTGTAAATTATGCAAATACTTGGAAAAGTTTACCAAGTTTTTAGTAGAAGAAAACAAAAATTTGATAAGTTTTCCAAAGTTTTTTTTATTTAAAATAGAATAGAAACTATCTTACAAATTACATGGCCTACACTTTAGTAATTATTTAAATTATTCGATTATCTTGGCTCAGAAAATCTAACAGATTTTTGTTGTAGTCTAAACGCATTAGTTGAAATGAATATTGTTAATGAATATTTACAAAACGTAAATGTGCCATTAATTATGAATATGTTCAATTTATTTTTTTTTGTGTTTGTTGCAATTGCATTTTAAAATTATTTATTGGATTTATTTGGTGGGACTTTTTAATAACGAGTGATGTTTTTGAAATTATTGTGAGACATTTGAAAAATGGATGCCATTACGGATCAGTCTTTAACGTCCAAAAAATACCATGCCGTTGTCGGCCGATGGAAGGATGTCTTCCGATATCAATAATGTCTTTCTAAAAACTTTTAAAAACCAACTTATTTTGACCTCTCGCGAGTTATTTTATAGAAACTTTGATATTTTTTTTAAAATATTTGTAAAAAAAATAATGTTATTCAAAATACAACGCGTAATGATTTTTTGGGACTTACAACTCATGAATGGTCTGGCTGCTTCAGTTTCGACTTGTAATATTTATATACTTATATGACATATCAAAGGATTTTCCTCTTTTAAAAAATTTGTTTAGCCTTTTTGTGGTGTGGCTGTAGCATTCGAACCGCCTATTCCTACATTACAAACCTAACCATGCTAAGGTGCCACCGCTAAACGATCTCATCCAAGTAAGGCCTAGAATGCAATGTAAGAAGAATGCCAGAACTGATCAAAACATACACATTAAGGGTATAACCTTTTTTGGGGTGCAAGCTCCCAAGGCAAACCCTAATAGATAAGATTGTCCTAATAATAAAAACAGTTTTTTTACACCAATTTGGTATAAAAAAACCGCCCGCAATGAAAGCGATTTCTAAAATACTTCAAATTTTAAAATACCGCTTTAGTATCGCGATTTGGTAAAATTTGTTTGTATTAGAAAATACAGAATTATTTTGAGTGAAATATTACTTTTTTTAAATTCAAAAAATTAATTTATGTAAAATTTCAATGCGTTGCGTGCGGAAACTTTTTTAACGATCGCCAAAAAGTAAAATCGTAGGTCTTAATATTTTTCCATGCTCTACTTGATTTTGCCTTGGGAGAAATAATATTTGCAAAAATTACAAAAAGTTATATCCCTAATACTAATAATCTTAATAATCTTCCAATCTTTTCCGCGTCTTCTTTTTCGCAAATGTTGCCAAATTGACATATGGTTTTTACGTTCAAGAGCAGGCAACTTGTGTATATATTCGAGAGGGGTTGCCACAGGGCAAATTTCATAATATGTTTTAATACAGTGTTAATTAACGGCATATAGATATTTGCAATTTAATATTGTAATTAATATGCATTTTATCATTTTTTTTTTGTTATTTTTTAAAGAAAATGTAAGGAAACATTCTAAAATGTCTCTATATCAGGGACTTAATTTTTTAGTCCGACAGATCGAAAATCAGTCTGCCCGTAAGAGATTAATCAGAACTGGGTCGACAACGACAACGACATGTGCTTTTTCATATATTTTGTATGGGAAACAAAATGTCGCCATGTCGTCCGGCGATTTGTCGTCGAAATAAAATCTAATCTATTTTCGTGACGACACACTAATACACACTCAAAATATTTGTCAAATAGTTGCCATATTTTTAACTAATTAAGGGAACAGAGTTGCAGAAATTCGTATTAGAGTTGCAAAAATTCGTACTTTGTTTACAGAAAAAATATAATTGAAAATAAAAATGCATAATTTACCACAAAAAAGCAAAATTAAATACAAAAAAATGTAGAACAAAAAGAATTAATGGAAAACCAATTGAATTGGTGAAGAATTGTGTCGAAAAAATACAACCATATTCTTGTTTTGCTTTAATTTTTTTCTAAATGTCAAAAAATGTCGACAATCGATTGTCGCTGAATTTAAATTATTCGCGACGACTTTTGCTGTCGTCGGTCGACAATCGACACAGTTGTGATTAACCTCTAAAGCTACATAGCGACACCCGATTTGCAATATATTGTTTCGAGATAAATCCAATAAAGTGAAGTTTACTACTACAAAACGGAAACAAAACTTTTAACATTGTGGAAGTAAAAATTAACACTACTTATCTAATTTATTCACTGAAAAGTTCCGTTGTTTTTGAGGCTTTGAAAATGTAAGAAAAAAAAAATTTCAAAATAAAAAATCTAAAGAATATAGCTTAAATATTTTTGTTTTATTGATTTTTAAGGAGAGTAAACCACTTAAATACACATATGTATATAACATTGTAGAAATTCGAAATTTATTTTATTTTTTACCATTTTATATTAAAGTTTTGAAAGAAGTCTATTTTAACCCATTCAAATTTCGAATCCAAACATTAGATGACTTTCAACCAGACTGACATAGGGTATTATAGATTTGGCATGCCCGACTGAAATTATTAATCGTTCTACTGGCTTTTAAATTGTATTTTCTCGAAGATCTTTCTGCAAACTTAATTTTTGTCTAATGCCTTTATTCATACTTAACCCAAAACTAGTAGTTTTCAAATTCGAAAATCGAAGACTTAAAAAACGAAAACTTCTAGATTTGGGTTCGGTATGAATGGAGCTTAATATTTAATAGATTACTAAGTTGTTTAAAAAGATCTATTAATTTTACTACGCTTTGTTGATATTTTAAACTACTTCTCAAAATGTTTTTGATTTTCTATCTTTAATTATGTTTTCGCTACAACGGCAGACCTTCTTTGTGAGTAGAAAATTTGTAAAAATAAATTAATTGATATTTTTAAAACATTTTTACTAACTCATTTTTTTTAAGTGTGAATAAAAATATTGTATAATGGTCAATTTCAAAAAACTTCCATCAATTATCAAAAATGGCCTCACTAGTATTTAATTTTTGATAGAACATGGAAATAATTTTTTTTATTTTTTTTTTTTATTGATTTGTTACATTTTTAAATGTTTTATGCATTCGGTTATTTAATTTAATTTTTATATTCCAATATACATGTGTACATTTTTAAATAAATATAAAAAAATTCAATAAAAGTCACAGTAACTTTGGCTGCAGGTGCTACGGTCGGTGCGAATATCGCTAAAATGTCGATAATTGAAATGAGGCGCATAAAATGAAATTAACATTTTTATATAACAAATTTAATTTCAACAAATGAATACATAAATACAATAAAAAATTTTTTTACGAAAACTGCATAAATTTGAGTGTTAAAATCAATCAATGTTAAGGTGAGGGTGAAGAGAGGGCGTCTAGTGGAGCAACGACTATTGATAAGTAAACCATATGGAGTATTTTTTAAAGATTTTTTTTTTGTGGCAAACAAAAAAAATTAATGTCATCAATATTTGTACAAGCTTGTATTGTGTATGAGGAATATTTTTTACAAGCCACCATTGACGCCATTAAAATGTTTATATTCAATACCATGATCATTAAGGACACACATTATGGGAAGGAGGAATGCAATACATTTATAACAACTTAATTTTAAATGTAAATACTTAATACTTGTATAGAAGACGTTGCAGTTTTTGTGATTTTTCTACACATCAATATTTTACGTATGAGCAATATGTATTTATATTAAAAAATATTAATCATACGTTAAAGAATATTATTATTATAAAAGAAAATTTAGTACAAATAGTTGATCTTATCAGTTTCTGTTTCGTGTCATTGCTAAAAAACGACTGCCCCTTTCAAATAAGTATCACTGTACTGTATAAAGTATCTTACATACATTTTAATTTCACATGGAAACAATCAATACACCGGGGTCTTGTATTGCATTCTGATTGAGTTTGTTATATTTGGCGGCATATGGTCTTATATATATGTATAATTTTTATTGTATAAAAATTTAACAAAAAAAAAACATTAATTGAATATGCATACGTTACAATTCACTTTAAACCAAAATCCAGCCAAAGTTTTAAATTGAGGTAATGAAAATTTTGAAAGAAATAGCTTATTCTTTTATCATTATTTTAGTTGTTATACTTTAATCTATAAATCTGACATATTGTTATTTGTTCCAAATAATTGCTTTTAATCATTCTATTTTTTATTTGTTATTATTTGATTTCTAAAGGCTATTATTTAAATAATGTCGACAATTTTATTTGTGTGATTTTGTTTGAATATCAAAGGTTTTTAAGCCGCATTTTTTTGTCTTTTTCTAAAACAAAATATATAAATTAAAACACTTTAGTTTTGTTAAAAATTGTAATTTTTTTATTTGGTAGGAAATTTAATTTATAGCTTTTCAAGTCTAACTAAGCCAATGGACATTATGTTATATGTACGTGTGGGCCATATCATGTCATTGCACAGTGGTAGAATACAATTATAAATCCATAACTTCTTTAGTAAAACCTACACCGCTACGTGGACAGGGTATAATTTTTTGCTGATGTTTGTAAAATAATGGATCTAGACTCTTCGAGCGACTCATATTCACTTTTTGTTTCGATTTAGCGATATCAGTCAGTCTGTCTGTCTGTCTGTCTGTGTGACCACGTATCGTTGTGTGCGTGCTACAGATAACAAATATTAAAATATTTTAATGAAATTTGGTACACTGACTTATATTGGCCCAAAGACGGAGTCGAGTAATTTTGGTTCAAATCAGTTTATGTGTGGACCTGGTGTCCATATAAAGGTCCCCCGAAAATTGCCTCTATCGCACGCTACAGCTCGCAAATATGAAGATATTTAATGAAATTTGGTACACTGACTAACATGTGCCAAAGAGCATAGCCCATTGATTCTAGATAGAATCGATTCATATTTGGACCTATAGCTCATATGGACTCTATTGCCGATTTTCTCTTAAATACACCTACATAAATTCAGGCAAAAGAAAAATTTCTTACCGCCAGTTTTATACCGCCAAAACTAAGATCGAATTTTATCTCAAATAATTCTTAAGTTAGAAGTTTTGTTTGGAAATTTCTGACTTAAGTAAAATTTAAGAAAAAAAACTCGTTCTTAGTTCTGACTATCAAATTGGCCGCTAGTATGGAAAGGTCATAACTTAATTTCCCATTTCCCTAGAGAGAGAAGGAAAAACTTAATAAAATCTAAATAACTTTATATTTAAAATTTCTTTGAAGCCGTGTATTTCTAATATAATCAATTATGAGTTTATATGATTATATATCGCTGAGTATTGTCATATATAACACCAAGTATATTTTTATATGATTTTATCAATATATATTTAGTTATATAAAATTATATCATACAGATCCACCATTTTTCGGATCTAATAATATATTTTGATATATAATTACATTAACCCATATATGATTTGCTCCGGAAAATGGTGCTGTGCTTCCGATTTATATAATATTATATATATTTATAAATGAATGTTTTTTAGTTTGACTGTAGATCATAAATTCATATCACTTTATGTTTAGATATATACTGTTTATATATTTATATATCTTTTGATATAATCATATAGAACTATTTATTTCACAATGCTACACGAAATATGATTTTATAAAAAGATAAATGATTACATAAAAATCATTTTTTCTAGGAAATGCATTTTTAATCAATAAAAATTCCTTTTACAGAAATTGTTTACTTATAGCTTTGAGATGTTATCAAGCTTATCTTCCTCCCATAAAGAAATAGAAAATCGATTTAGGGTCTTTCAAAATATTTTTTGGTTTTTAGAAAACAGTGCCACGAATTATTTTATAACACATCAGATGTTAACAGATATGCCTTTTAAATTATACATAAATGAATAATCACTACTTATAAATCATTTTAATTCTAAGTTTTTGTGTAAAAACCCAAAAAACATAAAAAAATATTTAATTCTTTTAAATTGTTGATATTATTCGAGTTACTGGAGTAATTTTAAAATTGTATATGATTAATGAAGTAAGTTCAAAGCCTTAAAAACTAGTTACTCGATTACTCGAACAAAGCCAAACCCGGGTAATATGTTATTATAAACACTGCATTAAATAAAACATCAAAAATATTTCTATTTTAATTTTTGACAACCGCTAAAATATTCCATTTATAATGTTGTACTCATAGTATTAACCCCCCTTAAATACATCAATGTCGAATTAAACGACCAATAATGCATAATGCTCTTGAGCATTAGGGAATTATATAATATTTAAATATTATAATTTGAGTGTATTTCCAAGAAACAATAAAACTGAAATACATATTTTTTTAAATTCATAGCAGAATTGAAATAATATGATTTATAATCAAAGTTGGTAGCCATCACCTTTCTAATACCGTTATCCATTTATAGACCCCCATTTTAATTGCTTACTGTACCCGAAAACAATAACCAAACTCTTCCCAGAAAAAAAAAATTGGAAGTACTGCTTTACAAACTACTTCCTTCACTGCTTCACAAATATCCGTTAGTGTATTTTTACTGCTTTTTAAGAAATTATTCTGAACAACTTAAAAAAATCAATTCTTTCGTTGCTTCTTAAGTATCAGTTAGTATATTTATACAGCTTTTTTAGAATTACTTCTGAACAACATCCAAAAAATAACTTAAGTATTGCTTCTAAAGAGTAATTGCTCTAAAAGTGATCGTAACAAGTGATTTTGTTATCATTTGGGTTCGATTCCCGGCGGGACCAATATTTATTTTTTTTATTCTATTAATTTTTTTTTTAATATTTATAATTAATTAGTATAAATTCAATATTTTTTAATTTTTAAAAATATGTATATATAAAAAAAATGTTGAGAAATTGCTTAGGCAACTGTAAAAATAGTACTGAAAACAATATTGAATTGGAGTGCACCTTTTGCACTTGTTTAATAAGAACTTTTATTGCAGATAATAAGGAACAATATCTCGCAGTAACAAAATGGTTTGTTATGCCAGTCAACTTTCATATTAAAGAATATCTTAGAGGTAGAGCGCTAGACTATTAATCGTGAGGTCGCAAGTTCGATACCGGTTGGCGGCAATAAAAAACTTTTGTAAAATAAAAAAAAAATATTTTTTTTTTTTGGGAAGAATTTTTTTTAAACTTTTAATTGGTAAAAAAGAGCTTCCTTTGCACTCGTTCAAAAAATACTGAAAAAATGTTGAAGTGGGAGTACTCCTCTCCTATGACAACTCAATGCTAAAATCATTAGTGTTTATGTTAAAAAAGAAGTACACCTAGATCATCAATTGTAGTGCTTTTTCTACTGCTTCAGCATCGCTTTTTTGCTGGGTTGATTTAAAAAATACCGATGCACAAAAACCATTTTCGTCAAATACCGTTATCTAAAAAAATAATTTTTTCTTAATTTTTAAGCAAAAATATTAATCCAAAATATTCAGAATTGTAAATTAACTTACTTCGATTCCTTTAGTTAGAAAAAAATCGTCACATACCACACAGATCAAAAACTCTATATCGAGAAAGGCTTACATTAATTATCCTCAATTATTACATAATAAATAATTCTTTTTGTATTCACATTAGTTGTGGCATATGTTTTAAACAATAGTACAAAATTTTATACCATAACCCAAAATATATCCAAAGTTATTAAGCTTTTAAAAAACTACAAATATGATTTTGCCCCGTATTGACAAATTTTTACTATAATAAATTTAAATCAACTGACAAAATAGGTAAACACTAGTGGTTATTAATTCATTAGATTATTTTGATATCATAAAACTCTATTTTATTTAAAAAAGCACAAGTTTTTTCATTCGATTATAAAAAAATATATAAGTATCATACCTGAAATTTGAAGTAAAAATTCCAAACATTTCTCCAGTTGTTTATTATTTTCTGATTTTGATTTGCAAACTAAGAATATATCAATAATAACAAATATATAAACTAAACAGGAATTAAAAAAATTTAAAGCAATTTTTTATTTTTAAATAACTAACGAAAATAACAGTTTACTGAAAAAATAGTGTTTTGGTATTTGTTTATAATGATATAATGATTCGTTTTTTTTCTTAAATAACTGTTATACTAGTTGTTTTTCATTTTTCCATAGAAAAACAAATGTATTTTAATTACAGTTTAAAACAACGACTACTGATTACTACTCAAACAATTGTCATGTAGTAACTGTCAAATTTTCTGAGTGTACGTATTTAAATCAAATTTATCATATAGCTTTTTTTCAGGCCCAAACTGAGAGTTTTGCTTAAAATAAGTTGGCATCATTGTTGAATGATCAAGGGACACATGTAGCTGCCAGATTTGACGATTTTTCACCCAAAAATTGCCAAATGCCAAATTTTTAATTAAAAGAAAAAGCATTTTAGTCTTGTAAGATTAACCGCGAATTTTTCAAAAAGCTCGTTTTGGTACTACAAAAAACTTAAAATTTTAGATCAATTAGCCAAATATAATTAACTTTATTTGAATAATTCTAGGTTTCGTTGAAATGAACAATAATGAAAATATAACAATTCGATCAAATATAAATTAATAATTCCAAGAAAATATAAATATAAAAATTTAGGAAAGTAAAATTATCTACATGGTGCCTACAGTGGACAGTGGTAAATAGAAATGATAGCTCCCATACAATTTAAAAATATCAAAAGTATAAAAGTTATGATATTAAAAATTTGTACATTCATTAAAACTAATACATATATTTTTCATACCTGAAATGGGCGCGCTCCGTTCTCATTAACACCACATTTTTAACAAATTTAAAGTATAAATTATAATTACCGATATCACAGAATTGATAACAGATGCAGATAAACTGTTTATGGATTTAGAAATGGAATATATCAATCATATATACCTATGTATATAATCAATTTCTGACTCCATTTACTTAAAAATGTCTGTAGCGCATACCAATAGCGAGACGAAGATATGGTTAGCAATTTTTGATTTGCGTTGCCAACCTTGTGTTTTTTAACAAGGTTACCTAATCAATTCAGAAAATGCAATTTTTGTAATCATACCGGTACATATTGATATTGATGCTGGTACGAATGAAATACCCTTAGCGATACCAAAATATTTTTGTATGTAAAGACCGATATTAATAACAATCGATTTTGTTTGCCAACCTTGTTTATAATCCATCAAATTTGTTATGCACTACACAGTACAGTTGTGTTATTATTATTGACATTTAAAGAATTTTGAGTAGCACGCAAATGATGACGAGCATAGAGAATTTCAAATTAATAGTTGACACTTGAAATAAATAGATTTATGGGATTTTATATTTATGATACAATTATGTATTTTTGCAGAATAAGTTTTAAACAATATATAATAATAAAACAAATATTAAACAAATTAAAATAAATAATTCAAATTTATACTAAATCCAGAAAGAGAGCCATAGTAACGATTTTTCATTAAAATTATACATTTAAAAAAATGCTGAAAACTATATAAAGAAACTGTGACTAACTTTAATTGGCTGCACCTTTTTTAGCCACTTGCTACTTTGGGCAACAAAGCTAATATTCCTGGCCTAACATTATTAACATCTTGTACTACCACTTCACCGGTGAAATGATCATTCAATATCAAAGTTCTCTGTTTACTAGCATCCACATGATAGGCCGAGAAGTTTATATCGAAATCAATTTCCGGCAGTGTGGCCAATGAAGTATCTTCGGGTATCCACAATCTATGCAAATAGTATTGACCCTGTAATTTACGCATTAAAGGTTTATAGATTTTAATAGTACCCTAAAATCATTAAACTAATTCTTATTTTCAAGGTTAGAAATTAAAATCAATAAACTAACTTACCTTTGTAATCGGACATTTTTCAAAAATAGTACCATATTCTTTTAATAAGGAATTAATCAAGACACCCACGGGTGATTTTAAATGCCAGTTAAGGACAGTGCATAAATTCATGGTGCTGTTTATGTTTAAAAAGTAATGGGGATCTAGTTTTCGATGCATTCTAGCCTCAGTGTGAATATCGACATCATGTAGTTCTTGTAACACATTTAAGGTAAAATTAATATGGGGATCTTTGGTATCCATGACAATGTTGTGGGTAATATGTTTATCATCACTCCAAAGTTTAACATCTTTAAATTTAGGACGCATAACTTTCTGTTAATAAAAAGAAATATATTAAAATTAAATATAAAGGATTATATTTCCAACAAAACTTACTTCCGCTTGTGCTAATGTTGCACCCAAAACAGCCAATATGGCAACACTTAGTAAACACGAAATGGTAGTCATCATAGTCAACTCACTTCAAAGTAATAACAACTACAATAGAGACATAAATTTAAAGTGTTTGTTTTTCATTTAAAAACTGGCTTTTATAGAAATTTGTTTTAAATTTTTCATAACTTTCTATCAATTTATAAATTTATAATCATGAACATCATTATCCTTATCATATTTTTGCATTTTTGCTCATATTGTTTAGCATTTTAAATATTTTCAAGACTCATCATCATTTTTCTAAATGTTTTTGGTTCCATTTGACTAAAGCTTTGAATGATTTTTGATTATTTTTGTGATTTAATGCTCCACTGAAGTTTGTTATTTCAAAATCAATTTTTTTCAATACATATTTTCTCTACTAACTACTATTATTCCTAAACGTTTTTTAATATACTCCTCCGCACTTCTATATTTATCTTGATATTATGTGGTCGTTTTATATGGTTTATCATATCATCATCATTTTCCATCTTTTGTTTATTGTTTTAAATATTAATTTTTGTTGGTTTCCAGTTTATGGTAGTTTGGGTATTATAGTTTTTGGTAAATTCATTTTCATCTTCAGTTAAGAGTTGCCTACTTAAAAACCATGAAGTTGAAATATAAAATTTTAATTACATTTTGTGTGGTTTTATTACTTTGTAATCAAAATTGTTTGGCTTGGGTAAGTTTTTATTTTGTGTGATTTTCTATTTATTCCGTTGCTGTTTCTTGTTATATTCTAGAGTTTTTTTTTTTTTTTTTGTTACAAAGGATTCTTTATTCCTTTCTAAATATGATAGAGATGTGTTAAGTAATTAGATAAGGGGTTACAGAGGTTTCTGGTAGATTAGTTTTGAAATTGTTGTACAGTGATATATATTACACATCGGCTTGAATCTGGTTCAAATTTAGTACTATTTTGAAATCTAATTTGAAGAAATTTTTCGTAAAAGCGTTCATAAGCAAAGTCGCTCTTCTCGAAATTAAAATATGTGGGTCGTAAAAATTTGGCATTCCTAAATCAAAATTCGTTTCTAAAAAATTCTAAAAAGGCGACAAAGGTATTTACCTTTAAAATAACGAAAATTGTTATTATTTTTAACTGTTGAAAAATAACTAGTAATGTCGTAAAATTAACTGACAAATTTTTACTATAAAAATTTTAAATCAATTGACAAAATGGGTAAAAACTTCTGTCTTTTTACAGTCAATTCTTTTGGTATTATAGAAGTTTATTTGAATAAGAAAAATATTATTTTTTCTTTCGACTACAAAAATATGTGTAATTACTTCAGCCTATTTAAAAGTTGAAGTAAAAATTCCAAACCGTTCTCCAGTTATAAATGCTTTTATGCATTGGAAATGCTATACAAGTTTCTGATTCTTATTTTCAAGAATTTTTAAAATCCAACGAAATATTTTATACTTTAAATAACTAACCAAAACAACTGTTTACAGTAAAAATACTGTTTTGGTAGTTGTTTATTGTGATATTAAAAATAACTGATTTAAGCTACTGTTACGAAATTACAGTACTTTTGGTTAGTTGTTTTCTTAAACAAATGTCATAAAGGCCCACCTACACGGGATAGAAACACTAGCTAGACTTTATGAAAATGCAGCTCTGCATAAGTCTGTGAAATGTAATCTCTAGACCATTGACAGTTCCTGTCATACACAATTTTTTTTAATTAGTAACAATTTTTAAAATGTTTTGTTACATTATTGAACATTTCAGTTCATTAAATACACCTTTTGCAATTTGGAGAAAAAATTAATCTTTGAAATACAACAAATTTAATAAAAAAAAACAAATACTTGACAACTAGAGATGGTACATTTACGATAAAAATTGGTACCAACAATTTTAGAGATGACAAATTTAGCTCAAACACTACAAGATTTCTATCCCGTGAAGATGTGTCCTTAAAGTTGTTTTGTAATTTTCCATAGAAAAACAACTGTTATTATGGTTAAAAATAACAACTACTGATTACTACACAAACAACTGTCAAACTTTATTGAGTGTACAAAACAGGGCTGTATTCTCATACTAAACACTGAGTTGCGTTTTTATAGTTTTTTTTGTGGCAAAATTACGCTTATTTACAGAAAAATACAACTCTTAAAGTATTGAGTGGGAATTATTAAGTATTGAGAACTGAAAAACCGGTCGGTATGTACTATTAATTATAGAGATAGGAAATCAAAATTTGCACTACTCACCGCTGAGCCTATATTTAAAAACTGCTGAAAACAGCTCAAAATAAGGAAAAAACAAACGCGGAATATATTCAAATAATAAAACTTGAGATATCGGTTTGCTCTTTTTGCTAGTTGTTTGTTATTATTTAAATTTAAATAAAAAAAGAAAAATGTCAATTTTTTAACGATTTTGTTATAACTTATTTTTTGGTGATGCCATACCTCTGGTATAGAGTTCTCAGTACCCAAATATTCAATACTTTTACAGTGTTTTTTATGGCGATTTAGGAAGTGGCTGGAGATTTTTAGGGCGATTTTACAATTAAAAAGTCATCGCCTAAATGTAGCCCTACGCTACGCAATATCATTGCAAATATTATTGTCAATATTATCGTAGTTTTGCGCTACACCGTGGAATAAGATTTACAATACTCTAGCACATGATATGGTACAATTGTTTTCTTCTATATAAGAATGACACAATATGACCTACACATTACAATATATTTTTCACTTTTCATGCTTCTGCAATAAAAATCAAATCCGTTTTTTTCAATATATTGTACAACCTTCCAATATGACACATACCCACTGGCATTTTTTCTACAATACCAAAAATTGCACAACATCCTGATTCTTTAAAAAAAAAATTGATTCCTTTTGACTTGATTTTAAAAAAGAAAATGTTTTGCTTTGTTTCTTTAAATTTCTACCCAGGAAAATGTTTTGTTGTAGAATAACTTGTTTTCCCTTTTACAGATTTACTGATTTATTGTTTTAAGTGTACTACTAAACAACACCTTTATAGTCTTTATAAATACTTTTTATTGCACTTTATAGCCTTAATAATCTATCCTTTTATTCTTTCCTTTATCTCTTTTTTTTTTTATTATCCATATCATTTTAGCGTGCCTTTAAAGTGATTCTAACCTCATTTCCGCATGAATTCAATGACAAACTCATCGATGTTAAATTTCAAATGCAAAATACTACCGCCGCGGAGACATCGATAAATTTACAACTCAATGTATTGGAAGATATTGATGATATTTCATTAACTTATGCTCTGGGCATAGAAGGATTACAGGCAAATAATTACACTGTAATATTGAATCGTAAAGTGCACTTTTGTAAATTTCTTATACAGCGAACCCTTGACAATACTTTGCGTACAATATATGAAGACATCTTGAAGAGGGGCACCTTCATGAAGATATGTCCTTTGAAAAAAGGTTCATATGTTCTAAGGGAATATCGTGTCGATGAAGAGTTATTGCCACAATATGTACCAGAAGCTAACTTTTATGTTGATTTGCAATTGAATAAGGCAAATGGTGATATGATAGTTAAGGGACGTTTAAATGGTAAAGTTGATAAATCAAAGGGCTTTAATAATTTGAAAATGTTTAGCATGGGTTAAATGGTAATAAATGTGTGTTATAACAAAAAGTTAACAATTTATATGATGATGGTTGAAGTTAAATAAAATAAATTGTGTTGAGTAAAGAAGAAAAGTAAATAAAAATAAATTTTAGATTTAATTAAAATATTTCACGTAAATTTCTAAGGCTGTTTTTGCACATAGTCTTTAGACAAAATTATAAATTCTTTGTTAAAAATATAAATAAGGAGGCGTTGTTTTTGGTGGAAACAACTCTCTATCATCATATAAAGGATGTTTTTAACAAAGTTGCCACCTAAAGCTAAAATTCTTAAAATAAATGTCATCCTATTTTAAAGAGATTGAAACAAGTTAAAGTAGGTTTTTTGTCAGTTTTTTGAAAAAAATGTTAATATGCAAAACAGCTACTTCATGAGGTATTGTATACTTTTTATCTCTCCTCCTGGCCGTCCGTCTGTATGTCTGGTTTGTCTCAATGGCTGGCAATGAATTGTCTTCCTTAGTTTCCGTCACGTGTTTGCTCATTTGTAAAATCGTATGTTTATTCAATGGTGACAAGTTGTCTGGTAGTTTGAAAAATTGATGATAATGATGATGACAAAATTTAAAATGAAAATAATGATGTTGTCAACAATAAATCTACTGCTATTCAAATGTTGCCTTTAGCACTCCTTTCAGTTTTATTCTTTTCACTCTCAAATATTCTAGAATTTTCTAAAAAATTTCAATTGTTTTATTAAATTTATAGACAGATCATTAAACCTTTCTCTTTGTTTTATTTGAAATCATCTTAAGAATAACTAATGGATTTATTTATTTTACTTTTAATGGGTGGCCTCTGTATATATTTTATTGGTTTTTGGTTTTAAACTAATTTGCAAAACTTTTGCATAACATTGTATTTATCTCTAAATTGCTTTAAAGATCATATTGTCTTTCAAATATTTTATATCTGAAATGCATATTTCAAACTGATGTCATTTTAAAAATTCATTAGTTCATTCAAAATACATGTTTGAAATTCTGAATTGGTATCTTTGATGTAGAGATAGGAAATCAAAACTTACACTACTCACCGGTAGGGCCGCTTAAATTTAGTACTACCTGAGCAACTATTTAGTATCAGTTTAGTATCAGCTGAGCCTATATTTAAAAACACGAAAACTGCTCAAAATAAGGAAAAAACAAGCGCAGAATATATTCAAATAATATAATTTGAGATATCCGTTAGTTTTTTTCTTTGTTGTTTGTTATTATTTAAATGTAAATAAAAAAAGGAAATTGACAATTTTTTGAACAAAGTGCCATCTAGTGATAACGATGTTGTTATAACTTATTTTTTTGGTGATGCCATACCCTTGTCTTTGATAACACTATGCGACAGTCAAAATCGGGATGGGATGAAACCAACGGGAAATGTTATATCGGTCAAAAACAAGTTATACGTGTCCCGGCGTTTCGCTGGGTCACCCCTAGAAATCGAGATATATCTTTTTTTGACATAACTCGAGAACCACTAGTCCGATTTTGCTCAAACAATTTTAAAAAATTAAAAAAAAAATTAAAAATTACAATTCCTTTAATCTGTTCATATAACGTTTTTCTATATACTCAACAGTTTTGCCGCTAAAAATAAATGTTTGTTACCGCTACCATAAAAATCAATAACCTTTTGTTTATTACTTTTTTTTTAATATTTTAGGCAAAAAATATTTTTTTCCTCATACATTTATTTTTACCGGCAAAACTGTTGAGTATATAGAGAAACGTTATATGAACAGATTAAAGGAATTGTAATTTTTAATTTTTTTAAAATTGTTTGAACAAAATCGGACTAGTGGTTCTCGAGTTATGTCAAAAAAAAGACCACCAAAGGTCAAATCGATATATCTCGATTCCTAGGGGTGACCCAGCGAAACGCTGGGACACGTATAACTTATTTTTTACCGATATAACTTTCCCCGGTAGTTTGAACCCTTCCCGATCACTGACCCCTACCATTTGTCTCACAGTGTAATTATGAATCATACTTATTTAATGTGCCTATTCCTACGAAAAGTCTGTGACTCTTAGTTATGGCTGTATTCCCCATTAATAACAAAAATTCTGTTTATTTAGCAATTTTATTTTTCTTGTTTCTATCTTACTAATATATAGCAGAAAAAAGAAAAAAATCTGCCAACTTCAGTAGTTTTTCTGCAAATTTTAGTTTTAATTAAATTTTCTACAGACTTTTTTCTATTAGTGTAACTGATGTTTTCTGAAAACCATACAAAATTAATATAATCGTCAAAATTTATTAAATATATTAAATATCTCCAAAAAATCCCAAACACACTTTTTAAATCACCAAAAAATCCTCACTTTCCCCAAATGAAAATTTTTGTTCACAAAAATAGCAAAAAATCCCAAAATTTGGGGACAAAACCGCAAGTCTCGCCATGTTTTGAGTCACGACGAAATCAATCAGCCTCATAGTGTTGTCGGTGGTGTTGTCATGGAGGATAAATTTCTACTGTAGAACAAACTATGTTATCCTTTCCAATTTTTGCCTAGGAAAATTTTAATGTCGTGGAGTTCAGCGTGTCGATTATAGAAGAGACCCTTGATCCCTAAGACTTGATGTTTGGTTGGCCCATGGACACAGATCAAGGTAGTGACAAAGTATTTAGCCATAATTCGAATTGGAAAGGCATCCATTAATTGGTATAAGACCAGTGACAAGATTACGCAGTCGTTTGTTGACTACAAAATTACTACCGAACTCGCGCCTTGCAAATTTCACAAGATGCCCTTTTGGAGCATCTTTCCTCGATTGCAGTGACATCAGCTTTATAATTTTCGAGGACATCTGCCAGTTGAATGGTTGCACCTTGCTTGTAGAAGCTTCGTATATTCCAAGTGCATATTAATGATTCGTAACCATTTATTCGTTTGGGGGGTTCGTTATCAAAGATGGTCCATTTTTTGTTCTTATTTTCCCTCTTTTCACTGTAACCCATTTTTACATTGTGGCCCATAAAGCCAACGCACAACCTCACTGATGCCTATAGGTTAAGACCTCTCTCAATTTAGCCGGCAACGAGCGGATGCTATTTAATTTCTGTTACCAGGGATTACCACCTTCAAGCCACCATTTTTTTTTGCAAGGTGGCAAGGTAGAAAGACTTGAATTAATTTCAACAAGAATTGTGGGCGATTTTAGCAAGTTAAAACGGTCGCTTCATTGCGTGCTAGAACCAATCCCTAACCACTGTATTTTGCATTTATATATTGCATTTTTTTAATCATTAAATACACTTATTTTTTTCTAGCTAACATGTTCTACAAGTCACACTACAGTTTGAATAAAGAATGATTTTTCCCTACCATGAGGCCTGCGAAGTTGTAAAAAGAACCAAAAAGAGAATTAACGTCTCCAATATTTTTATTTCCCCAACTCTCCACTACAAATCACCTTTGAACATTTGCCTGGAAAATAGAGTGGATCGAGTTTGGTCTTTGTTGTAATTTCGCTTAAATTAGAAAACGAAAATTTAAAATAATATTTAAGGTTTCTGCGGCGAATTCAACTCATTGTCAGTCAAAGTGGTAAAATTTACTTTGTTGCTAATAAAATTGGCACTTTTTCTCGTTAATACATGTTTTTCATTATAAGAAAAGTTAAATGAACATTAGACCGTACGTCAAAAAAAAGTTCGCCGTACACCCTCCAATCTAAATTGTTTTTGCAAGGAGGTTTCAAAAAAAATTTTTTTTTTGTTTGCCGAACGTAGGGGTCGCCTTTTTTAATTTTTTTCATTGGATTTTTTCTTTATAACAATACTCTAGTCTCCTCGAGGCAAAAAAATCGATATATCAGACTTTAAAATCCGACTTTAAATGCCGAAGCTATAACGAAAAACTGAAAAAGGCGACCCCTACGTTTTGGAATTGCCTTGCAAAATTACTTTATATTTGAGGGTGTACCACGCATTTTTTTTACTTTGCCTGTAAGGTAAAATATCGCAAGGGTATTTTTAAAACAATCGAGTATGGTAAAATGGGACACAGGTTCCCTGAGTTTAATTTAAAACTTTTTCTGTACATTTTTGTACAATCATGCAAAGAAATACATATTTAATTGCTTTCTAAAAGGTTTACCTTTAAATTCTATTTATCTATATTGTATAGAATATAAAAACTAAATTGATATTGTTATATTCTACCAATCAATTTTATCGTATTTATAAAAAAAAAAGAATAGAAAATGTTACAATATGGCAATGCATAAAACTAATTGACAAATATGGCAACAAAACAAAATGACAGTTACTTAATTGATGTTACAAAAACGAGAATACAACAAAAGTAACAATGAGAAGAAAATAAGTACCTATAAAAAGAACATATAGGCGAACAGACGGATGGACTAAAAAGGGACCTTTGGCAAAATCAAAAGAATTAGAAAATAACTTTATTTTCTCAAATATACTCTCATACATATGCAAACCCGATACCAGTAGATTACATACTCATACTGATGAACAAAAAAAATAATCAAACTCAATATCTAATATTCAACAGACTGAAATAGTTTGAAAATTGTATTACAATTTATTGTTGGAATATCATCATACATCTCCTGCATACGGGTATTTCGAAATGTTGTTTATTTTCGTTATAAACTGATTCAATTTTTGATAATAAAATCTTATTTTTTTTCTGGCAATATTATTCATACATACATAAATAAACCTAATAGATTTTACCTCACAGTTACACTATGGGTGAGAATTTTGCAAAATTATTCATTTTAAACACATTTATTCTTAAAAAGACAATCTAAAGTTTCTTATGGTACTTTTTTTGATAAATACATGTGCTGGTTAGAGTTGTGAAATTTCGGTATTTTTTGAGTACTCAATACTACTCAATACTTTTAAATTGAGTACTCGATACTACTCAATACTTTTAACGGTTTTTTTTTAAATTAAAAATAAAAATGTTATGAATTCGTATTTATTAGGAAAAATTATAACAATTCACATACACGTGTTAAATAACTATTGTTACTTACATTTTAATTAATTTAAAACATTTCTACGGAAAATTGCATCTTTAAAAATATTGAGTAGTACCGTTTTAGTATTGAGTACTCAAAAAAACAGTCAGTATTGAGTACTCAGTACCGGAATACTCAATACTTTTACAACTCTAGTGCTGGTTTGCAAAAAGACAATCGTGGGGTAATTAATGGTACTCTTTGGTAAAGAATAGAATCATAGATCATAGTAGGTACTTTTTGAGCAAAGACAAAAGTGGGTTTTTATTGACTTTTTTTTAAGGGTACTTATTTTGTACACTCGTAGCAATAAATCTGTAAAAATAGCAGAGAAATCTATTAAAAATTAGTTAAAAATTACCTAGCAGAAAAAGCTACTGAAATTAGGAATTAGCTAAATATTAGTAGACAAAAAAAATTTAAGAACGAAAGCGTTATATGTATATACAAAATTTTTGTTATTTTTAAACTAAATTTTGTGATCTTTTAGCCTACTAATTATTTAGCTTAATAGGTTAAGTTGTTATTTTCTAATAACAAAAATGTAACTCAAATATAACTAAAATTCTGTATATTTAACAGATTTATTTTTGCTGTTCCTATCTTACTCATTAATAGCAAAAATAATCTGCAAATTTCAGCAATTTTTTATGCAAGGTTAATTTTAACTAATTTTTAATAGTTTTAACTAAATTTTTAAGAGACCTTTTTCTATAAGTGCCCCTTTTTGGAAAAAGACAGTCATGGGTTTTTATGGTAATTTTTTAAAAAACGGGTCTTTTTTGACACTTTTTAAAAAGGGGCCAAAAGAGGCCCTTTGATTGCAGAGTTAGAGGGTTAAAATGTTCCACAAAAATGTGCCTCGTAGTGTTTTACATAAGTTCGCTGAACACATCCTATACCTAAAATGGAAAGTTCACATGGTTTTCTATGCCGATTTGCAAAAGGGGTGAAATTTTAAGCCCCCAAAAACATAGGGCCAGACGTAAACTTTTAAAACGCCGATACACGTATGTTTTTCTTTGGTCTCTCTTTTTCCAGAATCAGTTATCAGAACTTATTTTGTTTTGTACAGTGAATGGCCGCCATATTGGATCCGCCATGTAGAATTTTTAAAATTTGATTTCAGATTCGTAATCTGCTAAATTTTAAGTAAATCAGATGACATAAGAAATTTAATTAAAAAATTGTCACCGTATTGAATCCGCCATTTTGAATTACAAAATTTAGATTTTTAATCAGCGGATCCTAGACCTATATAATTGATTATTTTAAGTCCAATATATTAAAAACTAAAAATTCACGGCAGCCATCCTGCATCCACCATTTTGAATTTTAAATTTTTTATTTCAGATTCTTTACCAGCAACTTCCAAACCCCCCTTTGTGCACTTTTCTGTGGTTCTTTTTCATAAAAAGACTGTCGTGTATTTTAAATGGCCCTTTTTGTAAAAATATTCTCTTTGGCTTTTAATGGTACATTTTTCAAAAAAGACAAATCGTTGTGGCACTTTTTATTGTTTCGTTTTAATAAAAAGACTGTCGTAGATTTTAAATGGCACATTTTTGGAAAACTACTTCCTTGGGTTTTAATGATACCTTTTTGAAAAGGCAAAATCAAGAAAAAAAAAGAGAATGGAAAATTTCTTAAATTTTATGAAAATTTAATGAAAAAGCTTCATAGTTTTAATGCAGCTATTTTTAATAGAACTTTTTCTTTGATACTGATCATAAATGATATTATATGGTACCTTTTTCTAAGAGTTACGATATTATAATTCCAGACCCATAGTGTCGTGCCATTAAAAGTTATTTTATTTTCTTTTTCTAAATTGTTATAAAATCATATTGAATTGCACAATAACAACAAAAAAGAATTACATGTCCTCCCATATTTGAAATTTATAAATACAATATACATTGTTTTCACTTCACAAACTTTTAAAGATGTTTGAATGTATCTGAACAACAATTTTAACAAAGTTTTGTAAAAAAAGGCTAACGGCCAATTTTTGGCCCATTAGAAAGGAAAAGAAATGGTATTTTATTGTCCTTATTGGCTTGTTAAACATTTGGCTTAAGTTTAGTTTTTTTTTTCTCCCTTTTCAACGATGTCTCTTTTTCTTATATATTTTCAACAAAAAAAAATATCCTTTCACTTGATTTAATATGTGTAAAAAATTTCCTGTCGACCAGACTCATTGAGGAGTTTTAAAATATTTTGTTTATCTTCCTTTGGGTTTCTAATAGGGTTATCATATGATTAAAAATCAATTTATTTCATCGAACAAAATAAAATAAATTGTTTGTGGGGGAGCAGTGATATGGGCATAGACAACATAATCATGATTTTCGAATAATAGTATATTTTAATTATATCTGATTCGATCAAGTAAAAGGTATTGTTTTTTAATCGATTAAAGTAAAACCCAGTTTAGTTGGAAACCCTACATTTTAAGTTATAAATCTTGAAAAATTGCCATTCAGTGCATATTTTTAAATATTCATCAATATTCGTAAGCATCTAATGCATTTCGGAGAATCTATCGTTCTCACATGTGTAAGATTTTTTCAGTGGGAGTGATATGGTTCACTCAATTTGGCACGAATTGTTTATACACTGAAGAAAATAATAAAATATCAGAAAAATTATTAAACTCTTAATAAAATCAAATAATAATACAAATAGAAAAAAAAATAAAGATAAATTTCTTTCTAAGACATGTAAAAAATCGAATTTCTAATAAACAAATGGAAAAAAAATTTATATAAATTTTTTATATATAAATTATGCAAAAGCTAACTATTCACACGTTTTTCATGAAAAAGGAAGAAATGGGTAACTTTTTCCAAGAGATTTTTTTTTTAATTTGACGAAATGCCATTAACCTTAAAATACCGAAATAACGTAGGTAGCGCTTAAAATACCTTTACTGAAATAATCTAAAATAGCATTACCATTACCAGAGTTAGAGGATTAAAATGCTCTGCAAAAATATTTGTCATGAAATTCTATTATAAGTCTCTGAAGACATAAAAGTCAGAATTGGCGCTCAAATTTCAAAAAATACCTCGATTTTAGAAAGAAACCATGTGAATCTTCAATTTTAGGTATGGGATGTGTTCAGCGAAAACCCTACGAGGCACATTTTTGTGGAACATTTTAACCTTCTAACACTTAAACTTACGGGTCTTTTTTGTTCCTTTTTGAAAAGGGGCCCCTTCAATTGAAGAGTTAAAGGGTTAAAATATATTCCTCGTAGTTTTTTACATATACACACAGAAAATAAATTGGTTGGAATTCTATCGGAACCAACGAAATATTTCCATCATTCAATAATTTTAATTGCAGTTATTTAAAATTCATCATCAGGAAAGTTATATTTATTTGTGAACAGAAAATATATATGATGAACCAAAACACTGTCACATTATTCAAAATATTGGCTTTTATAACCAATAATGAAAAAGTACTAACTTCCACATTACCTTCAATACCATTAACCAACAATTTATCGAAGATTTAGTCATTTGAATAAAATATCGGCAGCAAAAATCTAGTATCAGTTGTGTTTCAATAAAATCGATCACTCTATCCAAAGTATTAGTTTTTCTAATCAATTTAAAATTTTTTTTAACTTTAGTAGCTTTAACCATTAATTTCCATTATTTTGGTAATTGTAATAATATATTGAGACAAGGAAACGAAATTTTATTTATCATAATAAAATTTTGGAATCTATAATATTTTTTCGTTTCATACATATGCGTGTTTAAATTCTAAGTTAGACAACAACTAAATATAAGTATCTGTAGCGCAGGAGGTAGAGACACAGCCTTATAGCCTTAGAGATTTGAGTTCAAACCTCAAGCAAGGCATTAGGTACTTTTTTTTTAAATAATTTTTTTATTGATTCAAATTAAAAGACACAATTGATTTTCTGTTGTGAATATAATTTTATTCAAAACCAAAATATTCAAATTTTCAACCTGAAGAAATTCAAATTTGAAATTTGACAAAAAAAAATTATGTCAAGTTTAGCCTAGAGGAAAATCAATGGGCTGGCAAACGGAATGTCGCCGGTTCAATCCCGGTTCGCGATATAATTTTTTTTTATTCAAATTAAAAGACACAACTGATTTTCTGTTGTTGATTTAATTTTATTTATAGACAAAATATTCAAACCTGAAGAAATTCAAATTTGAAATTTAACTAAAAAAATTTAAATAGAGCTTAGCTTAGAGGGAAAGCAATGGGCTGACAAGCGGAGGGTCGCCGGTTCGATCCCAGTTAGCGACATAAAAAATTTTAATTTTTAAATAAATTTTGTGGAACGTGTTTTTCTATTTATAGAATCATTAAAGTAATCTACAAAAATTCAAAAATTGTAAATAAATTTCGGTAGTTAAAAATAAATAAAAGTGATTGTACCTGGAACTACAAAATTCGGTTGGCGAAAAATTCGGTTGGAACTACGAATCTGTTTTCTGTGTGTACTCACAATATATTTTCCATAACCGATTGAGGTTAATTTGAAAAGTAATAGCTAAAGTTTGTTTTAATTGAAAAATCAATTAAAATACATGGAAACATATTGTTTAATTTTTTTATAAGTCAATAAAAAACACACTACAAAAAAAACGTATCGTCTGTAGGAGTTAATATTTTCAGTCAAATGTTCTATTTATAGTTTTCTATTTTGAGAAAATATATCTTAAATAATTTCTTTGTTTTCTGTTTTAAAACAAAAAATTCAAATAATTTCAGTTTTCTTTTTTGTTAAAATAGTTTGTTTATATACAAAATTATTTCAATTCAAATTACAAGAAATTCTTTACTCATACACACAAACATAGCCAATAAAAATATGAACGTGTGTGTTGTGTGTGTAGTGTTTTGAAAATTCAAACAAAAAAAAAACTTTCAAATATGAAAAACAAACCACAAAATCGTTTGTTTTTTCTAACTTTTTGTCAGTTAAAAATTGAAGATTGTTCTAACAGACTTTTCAATTATTTTTATTTCTTTTATGAATTGTTTAAACAATGTTTGGAAATAGATAGCAAAATGGTTTGAATATAATGAAAAATCAGTAGTCCTTTTTTTAATTGCGTTTTCAATTAATTTAATATGTATTTTTTTTTTTTTTTTTTTTTTTTTAAGAGAAGCAACACTCAGGAAATTCTTCCTATTAATTAACGTGTTGCTTCCTTTGGAAAGGGGATAGAGAAGAAGTGAAATGTGGTGCAAGATGAAGGGCTTCAAATATGGCAACACTGTAATTGCGCGAGATGTTGAATTTTTAGAACAGTTGTTGCGCGCCACCTGATGGTAAGTTAGCGAACTTTGTTAAAGCTTTTTAGTTCATAGCCCTGTTATATTATTTTACTTCGGTGTGGTTAAGTGCTATGGGAACACCGAAGGAGGACGCTGCGTTATGTATGAGGGATAGAAAAAACTCATACATATTATTATTTTTCATAAATTGATGTTGCCTTGGTTGGGGCTCGAACCCGCAACCTCACGTGTAACAGTCCAACGCGCTAACCATTACACCACAGCGCCCACTATGTTGCTTTGAACGATTAAATATTGTGAGTGTAAGTTTGCTGAACACATCTTATACCTAAAACGGAAGTTTGACATGGTTTTGTTGTTATTTAAATTTTTTTAATTTACGATTTTCTGACGAAAATTATTCAAAAATCCATAGTTGTTTGCTTGAGAAGGTCTTAAAATCCCACAATTTTATGTTTAAGAATTGTGTAAAAATACACGAATTTTTGTTGAAAATATATTTAGCAATCCATGATCTCTGTCTTAGAAATTTTAGCAACCCAGTGTAGAAAAGCATTACCAGATATGTGGTTATGTAACTACATACTTGGTAATGGTAACTAGTTACTTTTGTTATTACATTTCTTATTACCTTTATATGGCGGTGTCGCGAAAAATAATGAGTTATGGTTACACACCAGCATACGAAAAATCAAAAAATATATCGTTACCTATGTGCTTACAGACTGGCAAAAATAATGAGTCTAAATATAGATTTTCAAAAATATAAATTATATAAAAAAAATATTTTTTATTGTATTTTTTTTTAAATAAAATTTGCTGGTGCGGGAATCGAACCTGGGTCTACAGATTGCCAGTCAATAGCTCTACCATCTGAGCTATATCGACATATAATATTTAATAGATAAAAACATAAATGACCTGCTGCACACAAGTCAGCTTACTCGCCAACATACAAAAAATCAAAAAATATGTGGTTACTTATATCTTTACCAGTGTTTAAAAACTATTGAGTCTAAAAATAGATTTCAAAAAATTTTCAATAAAATCTAGAAAATTATTTTCTATTTGAAATAATGATAAAAATAAAATAATACAGAAGGTAAGTGGGTGTCATTACTGGTAGTCCAAAAATTAATGATATGTCATTACTGTTTCTACACTGGGAATCCATGATTTTATGTTGAAATGATGTTTAAAAATTCACAATTTTTTGTTAAAGAAAGTTATTAAAATCCACGATTTTCTTTTAAAAAATCTATAAAAGTTTGTTGAAAAAATATAAAAAATTTATGATTTTCTATTATAAAATGTTTAAACATCAGTGGTTTTCTGTTAATGTTAGTCTAAGTTGAGTTGTTAACATATTTGATTTGCTTTCAACTTTCACATAAGTAGACGATTATCAATATTTAACCCATCAAGGTAAATGACACTAATGATGGCTTTGTAGCGAAAGCCGAAAATACGTATTCTGTCTTGCTGACCTTATCGAATTCTTTCAAATAAATTTATTCTTTGTAATTTACTTGTGAAAATTGTATCATCTTTCTTTCTTTAATTTGAAAAATAATTTAAACAGAAAATGATATAAAATCAAACTAAAAAACATTCATTTAAAAAATGTTTTTGTAATCCACTTATTTTGTTGACAATATTTACAAAATCCACGATTTTGTACTGAAAAAAATTTTAAAATTTACAATTTTCTGTTGAAAAATTGTTTTTAAACCCACGATTTTCTGGTGAAAAAAGTTTCAAGAAAACACCATTTCGTGTAGCAAAATTTTAATAATTCCACTATTTTATGTTGATAAACTGTTTAAAAATCATTATATTTCTGTTTAATAAATTGTTAAAAATATACGATTTGTTGTTGAAAAAAATTATAAACATCGATAAATTTTTGTTGAAACAGCACTTTAAAACCACTAGAATGTATTTAATAAAAAAGCTAAAATTGTTGCTTTTCAAAACTTTTGATTTATGACTGGATTTTACCAAATCTGATAGTTTATGGTATGTATATACAAAAGTATAAAATTCTCGTCCAGTTGAATTTTTGTACGTTATGTAATGTCTCGTTTTGTGTGTTCCAATCATCATTTTCTTATTGCGGACATCTGATGAGTTGGTGTGATGCCCACGAAACAGTTGTATAGTCTATCATGAAAATGGTCAACCTTTTTGAAACAACAAATAAAATCTAATATGACAATGTCGTATTATAATTTGGACTTGAGGTAGAACAATTTTCTAACTAAATATGTGTATGAAAATATAGAAAGTCCGAAAAAACAAATATTGTATTTTGTAATGTAAAAATTAAAATAGTTTTGAAAAATTTTCTATTAAAATCTGTCTACTTATATTTAAAAATTTTTTGTTTAAAAATCCATAATTGTCTGTTAAAGAAAATACATAGAATGTTTACTTTTAGAAATTTGTAATTTAGAAAATCCCCAATTTCCGAAAAAGCATGAAAATTTCTATCAGTGTCTAATTTTGAATTTTTTTATTGCACTTTTAACTAGTTTCCTTCTTTTTTCTACTAATATGACCTTTTATGTACAAGTAAAACAGTTTCCTGCTTGTTTTTATTTCTCATTTTGACTATAAATTCTTCTTTGCTTTGGAAACGCACGTAGTCAAATCTGTCCATTTAACCAATAAATCCTTGAAGAAGCTTATTTTGTACGTCTATATTATAAATATGGCTGGCTGACATTGTGCCAATGCATGAATGAGGAGCTTAAGACTTTTGGCACAATTTTTTTTTTTTTAATTTTTTTCTATAAAATAACTTTTATTTACAGCAAATATATTCACTTTACATTTCCATACATAAATAAAAAAGGACTCAGGACATTGTTTTGATTTAGTTGTTGGAGCATGCAGCAACATAAACAGACAGACATATTGAATCGATGTGGCGTTTTTTGTTGCTCTGATTTAATAGAAAAAAAAAATGCCAAGGATTCGTGTTAAATAAACAGTGTAAATAACTTTTTGTTGAGAAGAAAAATTGTTTAGATGACATTGGATTTGTGGATAGAAACAGGATCTTTGGCCGTTTAAGAGAATTATTATCAAAAGAAAATGTATTAAAATGTTAAACCAGCAAACTACGTCTCTGTTTTGAAATATCTCTGGTAAACAAAATGTAAATGAAAGTTTTTTTCTATTTAAGCTTAACAATGGCCCTGAATAAGAACTATAGAATAGATTTAACAACAACAACATTAATAAAAAAGGACATATACTCTAAGGAATAATCCTTGTTGCAAAGTGATGTATGTATACAATAATAAAGTATTTACATTTTATATTTACCAATACTGTAAGTTATTTCTAAAGCAAGTTTGAAAAAAAAAATCTTTTAAAAAATAACAATTTACTGCATATTTAAACGTGTTAATGCCGGTATTGTTTTTTATCTTAAAGAGAAAGTACGCCTGGGTAAAAACTTCCAGGAATCTATAGACTGAATTTTTATTGAATTTTTTGGTAAATTTTATTATGGTTTGCAAATATTCGCACTAATAAGAAAACTATTTCTGGTTGAAATCCACCGATTGGACCAAAACTTTTCAGACAGAGCGTGGATTTTATAAAAATTACTACGTTTTGTTAAAACAAAGTTACAAGTCAGAAGGTCTCGAGTTCGATTTCTTTCACGGACATACAATTTTTTATAATTTTTTTTATCATCGATTTTCTTAGTTGATCTGGAGATTTTTACAACAAATGTTATTTTTTCGGTTTTAAAATCAAATATGACAAATTCCAAATAGAATTCACAATTTATTTTACAACAAATAGAGAAAAAACTTATGAAAAAAATCTTCTCTAAAACCAACGGTTGACAATTAATGCATTTTCAAGTAATACCAAGTACTATCATCAGATTGTCTTCATAGGGTTCTGTCTAGGTTATAATGTTGATTTAAGTTTTTGTATTTACATAGACTCCAAAGTGAAAAACGTTATGAGAAGTAAATTCAAACATTTTGCACTCTCTAGTTATGTTTGTATTACAACGAAAATTACTTGTTTCTTACAAAAGCTATTATTTTTCTCTATGTTGTTGCTTTAACCAAAGTTCCTTTAGTAGTAAAGCTAATGTTTGTATTTAACATTCAAGCTTTTAATTATATTTATAGTCATTAAGGCACATGTACACGCGAGAGAAAACTGCAAAAAGCAACCCTAAATAGCTTAAATCATTCACAATAGATACAACAGAAATTCCGTTGTCATAGTCAAATTAGTCCTGTCTCAATTGGTTTTCTGTTGTCACAACTGAAAATCTCGACTACCACAACCGAACCATTTGATAGGCTACAAATGCGGTTGTCAGCACCGAATCTGTTTTCCGGGGTTATAAGGTATAGCAAAAGATAAAAAGATAGCGAGACAGAGAGCTTAGATCGTATCACACATGCGACTTCAAAAAAATGTGACCTCGGCCGGCACAGTTTTATACACACTTTCGACACGCTTTATCGGTGGACCTCGATTATGGGGGGCCAAAGTCCTGGGATCTGAGATTATCGGCCATCTCGGGGATTTGGGACTTTAAAAATGCGGTCAGAAATGACCTCTTTTTCTGTTTTTTTCAAATTGTTTGTCATTTCTTTCAAAATACCTATATAAATACCTAGGTCTTATCACCGGCACCTTTTTTGGTACCTTTTTATTTTTGCTATGAAGTTGTTATGCAAACTGTACTCATTTTAGGGTACTCTACATGGAGATATTTGTAAGTACGAAAGTCAAACTCACATATAATAATCTTTATTGAGTTTGAGCGGACACGTAGTTTTCCTTTATTTGATATTTGTGCTACTTTAGGTATTATGGAATTTTTTCCGAAGCCCCTTATTTGGTAGTTTTTATAACAACTTAACAACCCTGTGCAAAAATGTAGGTATTGTAATTAATATGCATTTTTATTAATTTTAATTAAGTAGGTTTGAGGTTAAGAAGAACATTTTTTCAAAGTTATAGACACATTAAATAGCTCTAGTTTCTGCCTTTTTTATGGATAGGCATCACCAGTGCTTTTCTATTAAATTGTATTATTGTTTATATTTTATTGTCAAATTGTCTCTATGTGATAATTTACTCTCAGAAGTAATCAAACTGACATACAAACATTCTACTTTAGATTCTTTGTTTATCTTCTTATCTCCTCTTTGTCACCTTTTTCACAAATGTTGCCACACTGACGTATGGTTTCTACGTACAAGTGCAGGAAATTTGTGTATATCAGAGACGGACTGCCAGTTGGGCATTTTTATTTTTCTAGTAAAGTGTTGTTTTTTCAAACGCGTCATATAGACCAAATGCAATTAATATTGTAATTAATATGCATTTTTATTAATTTTAATTAAGTTACATTTAGTTATGTTTAAGTTAACTTTTAGTTAATTATAAATGATAAATTGTACAGTAAAATTTACGGAAAATTTGCTAAATATTAGTGGACTAAAAATAGCAAAAACAAACTTTTATATCTACAAAATTTTTGTTATTTTTAAGCTAAATTTAATGGAATGCAAATAACAGTTTATCCTGCTAAAATCAGCAGAAATATTTGCTAAAAAAATTACAAAGCGCTGTTTTCAAAAGGCTGGATTTTTATTTGTATTAAAAAAGAAAATCGAAAAAAAAAACTTATAAAATTTTGAATTTTTTTTTGCTATTTTTTTCGGCTAGGCTTTAGGCATCATTTTTAACTAATTTTTACTAGTTTTAACTAAATTTTTTACAGACTTTTTTCTATTAGTGTATGAAAGATCGCTACGCGCCACAATCAATAAATTTTTGTTTTAAAAAATTTGTACGATTCATCGAATATTTTTATTATATTTAAGGAATACTTCCCTTTTCTAACACCATCGGTTGCCATTGTTAAACTACCACTAACCACACACACACACACATGCCTTATGTTTATGTTAGAAGTTTCCTTTTTTGGTGTAGCCATGTATTTATCTTTAAATCTTTGATGGCATAAATCACTCGCAAAAGGATTTTATTGTTTTTCGTGTATATATTTATTTATTTTATAGTTTCGTCCTTTTTCTTTTCACTCTGCTCCATTATATTTCATGTTTATTGAATGTCCTTTATAGAAACAAAAAAAAAACAAAATATTGTATAAGTAAAATAAAAAACTATATAAATCTTGATTACAACTTTTTAACTTTAAATAATTTGAAAATTTTCAGTAATGCCGTCTGCTATATATCAATGGGATGGCTGTCTGTGTAACTGGTTAGATGGCTGGTTGGATTTGGTTGTTATCCTTACAATGTGTCTCTTTATAATAATGTTGTTGCTTAAACACACATGTGTGCTGTATGCAACAACTTTTCAACATGTTATTATTGTGCGAAATGTAAATTCTATTCTATGATAAATTTTTCCGCAACATGTTTTCTTTGAATTACCAGAAATGTTGTGTTTATTTTCAATTAAGGATTATACTTTACACACATAATACAAAACTGTTTCCCATTCTATGTTCACATTTATTTACACATATGAAAATAAAATTTTTGGCTGTTTACAGTACTATATTAAAAGTTTTAGATTTTAATTTAGATTTAAAGAGTTTATTAGAATTGTTAAATTTTTAATTAAAACAAAAAGTGACAATAAAAAAGGGGGGAAAATTTAAAAAGTTTAATACTAGATATGAATGACCAACAACTTTCATTTTTATCAATAGTTAAATCTTATGAGAAAAACTTGTTTATGCTGCATTCAAATTTAAATATGTTTTCTCCATTTCAAATTCAGATGTATTTTATAATTTTATAAATATGTGCCTATTCTTCCTTTCTTTACAATTTCCTTTAATATTCTCTTGCCCATTTTTTCCCATGTCCTAAACCAAATTCCATTTACATGCTTATTGAAGCTTAAAAATTGTTCGGACATGATTGTAGTTGTGTATATAGAAAAAATATTCGAAATTGCATTAACTTTGACAATTGAACCTCTCATACCCAGGTATTTTCCACAAAAAAAAATCTATAATGCGTAAGTATTAAAAAAGGGCAACAAAAAAACACTTTCAACTCAATCTCAGGAGTAAGTAACATAAACCATAAGGTGTAAAAAACCAATGTTCATGGACAAATAACTGCAATAAGTTAAGCTAAGATAACCTAAAGGCAAACGAAAATAAAATGTTGTCAGTATAAAAAAAGAAGTAAACAAAATGCACTGTAAGAAATATTAAGGTTGTTCATAAGAGGTGTGCTATCTGTTGTATCGTTGTATCGTCCTAACAAAAAACAGAGTTGTTAAAATTTTTATTTGTGTTTAACAACGATTGTCTATTCAGTTTTCTATCTGTTAGCACACTCAAACATAGGACACTAAACATACGTAAAAATGTTGTATCGTGCTATTCTCAAATGTTGTATTTTTTCAATTTAATTTTTAACAACTCTGTTTTTTGTTAGGACGATACAACGATACAACAAATAGCACACCCCTTGTGAAAACCCTTATTATTATTATTAAAATATTATCAGGTGTATTTAAAATTTGAGAAGTTAGTGGCTTAAATTTAACTGTACCAGATCTATTATACACTCTGTAAAACTAGCAGAAAAATCTACTAAAAATGATGTTTCAATTTTGTAAATCACTTGTGTTCAATACATCAACTTCACTCACATCAACGCTAGGACTGAAAAATATTATTTTGTAAATCCCCACGTCTTTGTGGTAGATTTTTACTTTATCACCTGAGTTGTCAACTATTTAAGTTTTAGGCTTGCCACTTTTTCAAAAAAATTTTAAAATGGCAACGTTTTTTATAGGAATTCTAATAATTTCGTTTTGGCAACCCTCTATTGGCAATGCAAACAAAGAAAAAAAAAATAAAATTAAAATTTGTTTTGAAAATTGTAAAATATAAATTCAGTTGAATGTGTTTTTACTCTGCGGACAATTTCTTTAAAATTATTTATTATAATTATCGTTAAAAAAAATTAACAGTAGTGGGATTCCCTAACTTTTTAACGACAAAATTCGGTAGTTCAGTTGTCAGTTTACTATGAAAACTTGTCAATTTAACTACCGAATTTTATCATTAAAAAGTTACAGAATTGCCCATTCTTTTTGAATGATTTTGTATTCTCAAATGCATAGTTTTTAACACAACGCCTAAAAAATTTGAGTGATTGATTTGATAGTTCAAGCGATGAAAGTATTTTTCTCGTGACTTACAAAACATGTTTTTTGTTAAATTTTTTTTAGAAAATTAAACAAGCGAACGAGAGGAATCCCTTGTTTTATCGCCGTGATTTACAAAATTAAAAATTGTAAAAAAAATGCAGTGAGTAAGGTACATATTGTGTTTTATGAAATTTAACATAGCCATTAGTTAAAAATTACCTTGCAGAAAAAGCCTGCTAAATTTAGCAAATTTTTTTTTGCTAAATATTAGTAAAACAAGTACAGCAGAAATAAATCTAATAAATTTACAGAATCTTAGTTATGTATATTTAAGTTAACTATAGTTAATTGAAAATGACAAATTAAAATGCTAAATAAATATTAGTAGACTTAAATTAGCAAAAACAGTTATTGGTGAATAACTTAAAAATACGGGATTCACAACAGTTGGCGCATATTTTACACATGGTTTGTGTCTTTAATAACTTATATGGCATTTTGGAGGGTAATCATCTGTCATTTATTCTCACTTAGTCATTGACCGAAATAGTGTAAACAACAAAGTTTTTTTTTTTTGTTTCCAAGATGTCGAATTTTGTGCCAACAAAGCATTATTTGCAGGAAGTTTTGATTTATTTCTTCAACTTCAAAAAAAGTGCAGCTGAAGCACATCGATTGCTCACCGAAGCTTATCCTGAATATGTTCCATAGATTTTAACGTGCGAAAGATGGTTTTTGCAGTTCAGAAGTGGTAACACGGAAGACAAACACTAACCAGGTCAGGCAAAAAAGTTCGAAGAAAATGAATTGGAGGCATTACTCAATGAAGATTGTTGTCAAACTCAAGAAGAACTTGCAAAATCATTGGGGTCACTTAAAAAGCAATTTCATCCAAAAGCAAGGAAATTGGGTACCACACGAGTTGAAGCCGAGAGACTTTGAAAGACGATTTTACATGTCCGAAATGCTGCTTGGATGAATTGGAGGCATTACTCAATGAAGATTGTTGTCAAACTCAAGAAGAACTTGCAAAATCATTGGGGTCACTTAAAAAGCAATTTCATCCAAAAGCAAGGAAATTGGGTACCACACGAGTTGAAGCCGAGAGACTTTGAAAGACGATTTTACATGTCCGAAATGCTGCTTGAACGCCATAAAAAGAAGCGATTTTTGCATCGAATCATTAATGGCGATGAAAAATGGATCCATTAGGATAACTCGAAGTGCAAGAAATCAAGAAAGCAAGAAAAATCAAGTATTTTTAAGTTATACACCCATATATCTGGAAAAATTTTGTTATTTTTAAGTTAAATTTAGTTTAACGCAAATAACAATCAAACTACAAAAAATAGTCAATTCTGTAAATTTCCTAGTGGGGTGTTTTTGGCCAAAATTATAAAAATTATCCCCATATGGATCACGTTACACAAAATAATTATTTTTATCCAGTTGAGATTTTTGTTTATAAATTTAATGGCTTTACAATCTCGTTGTCATAATTAGTATTAAGTTCCATGGGTCTTTTCTGACCCCAGGCCACTAAGGGATACATTTTTTTTTAAAGAAATGAAAAGATAATTATAATTTAACCAAATTTGAGTGCTGCTTTTCTGAAAACCGTGTAAAATTTGATGAAAACATTGAAATTTTTAAAATTTTTGACAAAATGAGCAATTTTTGTAAAATGTCCTGAAAAGCAGTCGCTCCAAACACAAACTCGAATTATCATTTTTCCAATTTATTTTTTTCTTTAATATTAACTATTATGTGGTACAAATAGCAATCGACATCTCCAAATTAGGTATATTAAAAATTTTTTAAATTAATTTAAAAAAAACTCGTTTTTGCATTTTTATCAAATTCGTGGGTCATTTTGAATTCCAGGCTAAAGTGGGTTAATGATATCCGATGAAGTCAAAATTACATGTATGAATCATTTTGACTATATTAAATGAATAAATGGAATAAAAAATAATTTTTTTTTCGAAATTTCTAATTTTGGGAATTTTTAATAGTAATACATTTTTTCCATTTTTTTTCACGTTTTCCAAAAAAAAAAAATCGATTTCTTCCATTTGGGACCATTTCCAATAAAAATGGGGGGTGTAATGAACGAAAATCGACAAATCGCTATTTTAAGGGACAGTCTAATGTGCATGTATTGCTAGTGGTAGATAATGTACATATAAGAGGAGAAGGAAAATAGAAGAAATGGGGAGTCTCACCTCTTCCGTTCGCTTTATAATTTCTCCGAGTTTTCCCCCCATACACGCACATTTTGATTCACACAGTTATCATATTTTCAAAAAATAATCCCATTATTTTGCTCAGAGATGGAAATGTTGAAAGGATTGACCTTTTATTTTGAAAAGCCCTTGTTTTTCATGTTATAGTAGTTTCGAAGTCATTAAACCTATCACTCTAATTTAATGATCTTTATCGAAGTTAAAATTAAAAAAATTTAAAGAAAATAAAAATTGTTTTTTACATACATGTAAAGAAAATGTGAATATATAAAAGCAACCGTCACCGCAGCCGCAGTCATTTAATTTGTTTTTTCACACCACAGCGGAATTCGCAGCCGCAAGTTTGCTTCTCTTAGTTTTTCGGTGGCCAAACTAATAACAATCAGGCGGGTTTTCTTTAGAAATCTTTTAATACATGTGGTGGCATGTGGCTAATAAAAACATTTATTTAATTAAAAACATTTTACTAAATAATACTGCAGTTAAAAAAGTTTACACTGCAATTGCATTTGAATTAACTAAAATTGAAGTTATTTTTAATTGAAATTGTAGTAAAAATAACTGCAATATCAGTTAATTTTAAATCCATTTTCCGTGTACACTTTTCTAACTGCAATTGCAGTTAATTTTACCGAGATTAATCTCTTAGTGTACTATTAAAAACTAAGTTGTAGTCACTACTTCTGTAATTGATGCAATGAAAACAGTTATAAATATTAAGACTTTCACACGTAATAGTAATTGAATAAAATACAAAATTAATTGACTAGGAGATTGTTATTTAACAAAGTTTTTACCAGGATTAACTTAAGAAATATATATTTTTGTATGAGGGATATTCTATAGTCGGTCTTGTTGGACTTTAATACTCTTACTTGCTTGAGTGTCTATTCAGAGACTCTTAAAAGGTTCACGATTAGCATCAGAACTACGACTTCAGTTGAAATTGTTTAAAAAATCCTCTCAGTATATTTTCTATACTATCAGACATATTTAAAGCTTAATATCTATAAAGTAAAACAGAAAAAAAAACGAAAAAGAAAAATGTTAAAAAAAAGTCTTTACCAACAATCATTCGATCGTATAACACAGCAATAGCAAAAAAAAATTGATAAATAAATTGCATTGGATTAGGCTTTATTGTGTTGTGCAGTTTTTTGTTAACGTTTTTTTTCTCCTTCCTTCTAACATCCACTACTTTTTCTTCTAATCTCAAAACGTTTTGTAGTCTGATGTCTAAGGACTTTATTTGATTTTGTTCAAGCATTGGCAACAAAATATTCAAGGAATTGGTGGGGTGAAATCATACGTGGTACTTATCAATTAAATGAAATTAATTAAGATTTTTGAGAAAGGGCCACTAATATTTCAATAAATTAAACTTACATTTTCTTTTGTTTTTTACTGTTAATAAAATGAACCACAAATTAGTCAAAACAACTAACAAATGAATGTTACAAATTCTCAGTATTTTAGACTTAAAATCTAGTTTTTGTCTACAAATTATTGTTATTTTCAATTTTAATTTAGTAGATTTGAGGTTATGAAGTAGAATAAGCCTTTTTCTCTAAAAATTATAAACATTAATTTTTAAATCAGACTAGATCTAGTTTCTGCTTTTTTGTATAGACATTAGACCGTACCTCAAAAAAAATTTCGTCATACACCCTCCAATATAAAGTATTTTTGCAAGGCAATTTAAAAAAAAATTTTTTCTGGACGTAGGGGTCGCCTTTTTCAATTTTTCGTTATAGCTTCGGCATTTAAAGTTGGATTTTAAAGTCTGATATATTAATTTTTTTGATTCGAGAAGACCAGTGGTTGCTATAAAGAAAAATCCAATGAAAAAAAATTTAAAAGGCGATCCCTACGTTCGGCAACCAATATATAAAAAAATTTCTACTGGGTTTATCGAAAAACTTTCTTAGCAAAAGTTTAGTGATTTTTTGCGAGCTTTAATTTTCTGACATTAGGGTGGTACATTAGGGTTGTAGCAACTGAGATCTCGTGGGTAACTACTAGAAGGGGATACTTGAGGTCAACGGCTCCTCGAGAGAAAAACTTCGATGTATCATACTTTAAGATATAACGAAAAATGTAAAAATTTTTTTGAAGCCTCCTTGCAAAAGTACTTCATATTGGAGTGTGTACGGCGCACTTTTTTGCCTGTAAGGTGGTACGCTCTAATGGACATGCTTCATCAGTGATTTTCCATTAAATTGTTAATTGTTTTATATGTTTATTGTCAGATTGTCTCTATATGATAATTTTTTCAACAACCCGTCGGCTGTGGGATTCAAAAACACGTCCCCACATTACAAACGTAACTATACTAAAGTGCGACGACAGTTTAGCCATCTCATCCAAGTAAGGCCTTGAATGCAATGTAACTAATTCATTGTTTTCTTTCCTATTCAGCTTTCTGTTATTGTCTTTACTCAGAAGCGATCAAACACTGACACATACAAACATTCTAGTTTTAGATTTTTGTTTATCTTCTAATCTCCTCCGTGTCTCCTTTTTCGGTTTTTACGTTCAAGAGTAGGTAACTTGCGTATGTTGGAGACGGGTTGCCACAGAGCAATTCATTATGTATTTTAGTACAGTGTTGTTTTTACGTCATATAGACAGCTGCAATTAATATTGTAATTAATATGCATTATTTTAAATTAAAATAAGAAAACTGAAATACTACTTATACAACTAACTAATTATGGCTGCTGCAGTTCCCTGAGTGTAGAAAATAATTCAGTAGAATCGGAAAAAATATGTTTAAATCAATATCTCTAAAATTGTGGCTTATGCCATTTAAGTTTGATCCCTGTCTTCAGTTTTTCAATACCCCCGTTCCATTTCATTGCCATTGTCTGGACGTTCAATTCCACCCGTTCCCCGTTGCATTCAATTTCATTTCCCATGATTAGTGTTACAATTTCACTTGTTTGAATCAGTTTTCGCAACTACCACTGTTTCTGCAACTGCCTAGATGTAGTTTTTACTGCATCAGTGCGATTGCATTGCCATTTCATTACCAGTAATTAATGTTTTCCTAAAGCAAAATAAGTATATCAATGAAATTCTTTCCATTTGCCTTACTTTCAACTTATTGTAATGAAATTTTATTGGTAATGCTAAATTCCCAAGTATGGCTGAAATATAATTTCTGCTTTTTTTTTTTTTTTGTATAAACGAAAATATTTTATCTTTTGTCTTGTATAATGTTAAGCAATTTTTCAAAGTTACAAAAATCAATTGACGTAAATCTTTTATGGCAAAACATTATAAAACATAGTTTGTCTACTACATTAAATGACCAGAAGAAGGCTTTTAAATGCATTTAAAAGATGAGAAAAAAATCACAGAACCAACAACGACAACAACAAGAAAATGATGCTTTGATAACATCAAAATGGTTCATTAGAAAATATGGTTACAAAGACATTAAGTTAGAAATATAAGAAATAAAAAAAAAAACAAATTGTTTAAAAAATTTAAGTTTGAAATAGTTTTTTAATCCTTTAAAAATGTTTTTCAATTAATTTAATATATTCTTAATTTCACAATGCATACAATCCAAAAAAGTTTGCTTAAATCCGTGGCTATCATTACATTTGAATATAATATTTAAAACTTTATGGTTGTACATCATCATTTCTGTAGAGGATTTGAAAAAAAACGTATTTAATACGCTTCGTTTGAGTTTTATAAAACTTTTTTTTTTGCGTTTTATATTTTTGTAATTCAATTTTTGTTTAAGGACTACATAGTTTCTTTTTTTTCTTTTTTGGTAAACTGTTTTTCTTTTTCAGCTACAAAACTTAAAAAGGTTTCATAACTTTGACTCGAAACCTTGAGTAAAATTTTGTTGGCGGTTAGTTTGAAAATATATTACAAATTTTGATGATGACGCTGATGTAGCAGAAAAACAAAATGTTGCAAATAATATTTACTTATAAGGATTGAGGAATTGTTAGAAATATTATAGGGATACTAGATGTTACTAAGTATAATTCTATTATGCAGACATTTTAAGGCTTTGTGAAAAGTTGAAAAAAATCCGTCAAAATTTTTTACTTATTTTAATTTCAAATCCATGAAATTGTACTCGTACAACTTAATTCTAAATTATAACAGTTCTAGCAAATATGTATTGAGAGTATAACAAGCTCATATTTGGCTAATAACAGATACTGGGGAGCTCGCGCCACTGTGGGGCAATTTCAACATTTTAGGGGGCATTGGGAAAATTCTTTATTCTTTGTTCAAATTATTCTGCACATGTCATGCCATGCTTTTAGAATTTTAAAATAAAAAATCTTTTAAAATACTTTTTAAGCTAAAAAATTTAATGGCGAGGGCAGTATATCAAGATTTACCATTTTCATCGTCTGTTTTAGTGAAAACCAGATCAATAATTTATTAAGAAAAATATGCCGTCTAGAAATACAAAGCACGGGAATTTAAGACTCTAATTGTCTAAAATAAATATTGATAAAATTAGTACCTGATCCAAAAATCCTTTTCAGCTCTGACTAACACGGAATATATTTCAAGCTATATACATTAGGGTCGGCCGATTTGTAAGGACAACAATTTGTCGATATTGTGCCATCGATTTTTCGATAGCTTTTGCCATGAGGAAATCAAAGTTCCAATTTCGTCCCAAACACGTCTAAAAACCAAAAAAAAACATTTTTTTTCGAAAAAATCATATCGCCATCGTTTTAAGCGTACAATTTTACCTTGGATAGGATATATTAAAAAAATTTGAAATCGGCGATTTTTTTTTAACAAACCAAATTTAAAAAACCTTAAAAATTAACGCGTAAAAAAAGATTGATTTTTCGACAAAAACTCGTCCAAAATCTCAAGAAAAACATTTTTTTGGAAAAACGTTTAGCGTACAATTTCACCTTGGAAATCAGCCGATTTTTTTTTTACCTACTAAAAAACCTTAAAAATAAAAGTTGAGAAAATGTCAAAAAATTTAAATTTAGGCGCCTCGAAAAAGATTTTTTTGATATGTCGTAGTGTAGCTTTTTTTCCTCATGCCAAAAGCTATCGAAAAATCGATGGCACAATATCGATTGCTAAATCGACCCACCCTAATATACATACTCCGATGTGGATGAAACTTTTATATGCTTTTACGGAATTGAAGTGGCCAAAATGAGGTTCCGTTTTTTGCATTTAATGCATAGAAATCATGCAAATATGGTACACTCATAGAAATAAATCTGTAAAGGTAGCAGAAAAAGTTACTAAAAATTAGTTTAAAATTATGCTGCAGAAAAAACTGCTAAAATTAGCACACTTTTTTGCTAAATACTAGTAAAATAAGAACAGCAAAATTATAACTGTTAAATCTACAGAATTTTAGTTATATTGAGGCTAACTTTTAGTAAATTGAAAATAACAAATTGTACTGTAAAATCTGCAGAAAATTTTGCTAAATATTAGTACACTCACAATATTTTATCCTTAAAAACAACCTAAAATACATATTAAATTAATTGAAAACACTATTAAAAAAAGGACTACTGATTGTTCATTATATTCAAACCATTTTGCTATTTATTTTCAAACATTGTTTAAACAATCCAGAAAAGAAATAAAAATAATTGAAAAGTCTATTAAAACAATCATCAATTTTTTAACTGACAAAACGTAAAAAAAACGATTTTGTGGTTTGTTTTTTCATATTTGAAAGTTTTTTTTTTTGTTTCGATTTTCAAAACACTACACCATACACAACAGCCACGTTCATATTTTTATTGGCTATGTTTGTGTGTATGAGTAAAGAATTTCTTGTAATTTGAACTGAAATAATTTTGTATATAAACAAACTATTTTAACAAAAAAGAAAACCGAAAATATTTGAATTTTTTGTTTTAAAACAGAAAACAACGAAATTATTTAAATAATTTTTTCTAAAAATAGAAATCTAAAAATAGAATATTTGACTGAAAATAACAACTCCTACAGACGATACATATTTTTTTCTGGTTTGTTTTTTATTGGTTGACAAAAAAAGTTAAACAATATGTTTCAATGTATTTTAATTGATTCTTCAATTGAAAACAAACTTTACCTATTACTTTTTAAATAAACCTCAATCGGTTATGGAAAATATATTGTGAGTGTAGAATAAAAATAGCAAAAAAAACTTTTATATCTACAAAATTTTTGCTATTTTTAAGTTAAATATAGTTAAATGAAAATAGCAGTCTATACAACTGAAATCAGCAGAAATATTTGCTAACAAAAATTGTAAACTGCTATTTTCAAAAGGTTCGATTTTTATTTGCATTTAAAAAAAATCAAAAAAAAAACTTCAAAAATTTGAAATTTTTTGGTGATTTTTTAGGCTACTAATTATTTAGCAACATTTTTTGCTGATTTTAGCAGGTTAATTTGCTATTTTCCATTAACAAAAATTTAACGCAAATATAACTAAAATGCTGTACATTTAACAGTTTTATCTTTGCTGTTACTATATTACTAATATATAGCAAATATAATCTCATCATTTTTAACTAATTTTTAGTAGTTTTAACTAAATTTTTTACGGACTTTTTTCTATTTGTGTATAGTTGGAAAATAATTTTTATAGGCCATTGATTGCGTATTTTGCTAACTATTTTAGAATGGAAACTAAATACATAGTATAGTTTTACAGTTCTGTTTATTTTTAAAAGTTTTGCCCCACATTACGTATGAGTAATTTAATTCAAATAAAATATTAAGTATACGCCAAGTAACCATAATGACCAAAAAGATTTGGTTATAATCCTCACAAAAAATCGAGCTAAATCCCCATTGTGTCTACGACCGTTTTGTAAACGGTCATATACCCCTCCTTTCGTTTGAAGATTATGACCGAATAATTTCAGTCCTTATCCCCCTAATCAAAGTGGGGGTTATGACCTGTAACCACCAAATATAAAGAGTTAAATCTATCACTAAAAACACGATTTGCTTTTGATTTTTAAAACTTTACATAGTAATTTTAGTAATTTAAATTTTCATATAACAATGATTACAGCGTAATGCACCCTTGTTACAACACATATGTATGTGCGTATACAATTAGGTTGTTCATAAGGGGTGTGCTATCTGTTGTATCGTTGTATCGTCCTAACAAAAAACAGAGTTGTTAAAATTTTTATTTGTGTTTAACAACGATTTTCTATTCAGTTTTCTATCGTTTAGCACACTCAAACATAGGACACTAAACATACGTAAAAATGTTGTATCGTGCTATTCTCAAATGTTGTATTTTTTCAATTTAATTTTTAACAACTCTGTTTTTTGTTAGGACGATACAACGATACAACAAATAGTACACCCCTTGTGAAAACCCTTAATGTCAAGTTTGTCATAATTTTAAAAGTGAAACATTTTTTTGTGCTGAATCTGTTATACTTTACTACTGTTTAACTACTCTAAATATCAGCAAAATAAGATAAAGCAAAGCAAAAATACATAAATACAAAATATATTTTTGCATTTAACTGCAATATAAACTTTACAAACATATGTACATAAAATGTCCTTTCATCAACTGTGACATAATTTATGACACTTTCATTATTAAAAGTGACATTTGTGTATGTATAATGAAAATCAAGGAGGGAAAGGAACTACAATAAAAACAACTGAGGTACAAAAATACAATATGTATGTTCGGCATAAAAACATTTGTATATTGTAACTAGTAAAAGTAGTTATGACAAAAATATCTGCTACACTCATAGAAATACAGCAGTAAAAATAGCAGAAAAAGTTACAAAAAATTAGTTAAAAAACTGTTGAAATTAGTAGACTTTTTTCTAGATATGTATTGGTAAGATAAGAACAGCAAAACTAAAATTGGTAAAATTTCAAAAATTTTAGTTATATTTGAGTTAACTTTTAGTTAATTGAAAATAACAAATTACCTTATTAAAATATGAGTTGAATTTAGTTGAATGCAAATAATAGTTTTATCTGCTAAAAATCACCAGAAATAGCTGCTAAAAAATAGTAGACTACTGATTTCAGAAGGCGAACTTTTTATTCGCATTAAAAAAATTTATGAAACAAACTGTAAAAATTTTAATTATTTTGTGATTTTCATTTAAAAAAAAATTTTTTTAAATAACTTCGAAAATTTTATCTTATTTAGTGATTTTTATTTAAATTATATTTTGACTATTCAAAAAATTTTTTCCTCATTTTAGCAGGAAAAGTTGTTATTTTCCATTAACTAAAATTTAACTAAAATATGACTAAAATCTTGTACAACATTTAACAATTTTATTTTTGCTGTTCTTCTCTTACTAATATTTACCAAAAAAAACCTCCTAATTCTAGCCGTTTTTTTCTACAAGCTCATTTTTAAGTAATTTAATTTTATTAGTTTACAGTAGATTAAATACTTTAAAAAATAATAATTAATATTTTTTTACTTTATATCAAGCTCAATTTCATTGTTAAATTCCAAAAAGTTTTTGATCATATTGTAATTTTTTATTTATTTTATAAATCAAAACGAACGCCCCCTTACTCATAAAAGTACAATACTAACTAATTGTACAACAGAAAACAAGGTTGTAAACGATTGTTTTACACAAATGTTAGAAGGAGTAAAATATCCTTTTAAAAAACATTAGAGTTTTTTTTTAAGGGGAACAATAAAGTTATAAATACACTAGAAAAAAAAGTCAGACGACATATTAAAATTTATTTATGTTTATGTTTTTTAAACTTAAATTAATGTTAAACGTAAAACGTTTAGCCAAACAACAACAATAACGTAAATATAAACAACCTCTGCAACACATAGACATATGACCAACTGTCATGTTGACATTTCACCCTTAACGGTGTCAACTTTTTATATTTTTTTTTTAACTGTTTCACTACGGTTGCCATACACTTAACATACCTTTGCATACTATGGCAATAACAACAACAATCATATCCTTTTACAACAAGCCATATCCTACAACAACAATTGCATAAATGACTGCACACACATGTTTCAATGACAGTGGGCAGACTCATTTTAAAGACCCCTTTCTCTCCTTGTTGTTGTTGTTCTTGTTCGCATATATATAAAGTATAAAGACACTTTATACTATTTGACATAATTAAAGACCATTAATCACGTGCTGATTCACAGTGTCAGTCTATGTTTTACATAGACATATTCAGGGACGAAAATACAGGAACGTTAATTGTAAAAATATAAATTGTGCTGAGGTTTTTAAGGGGGCCTGGCCACCACTGCAATAAAGGAATCTATTTTTATTGTTTAAATTCCGTTTTCAGCAAAAGATTTAATTATATTTTTTTTTTAGCACTGAACTAATTTTGAACTAATGTTTTACTAATTTACAAAAATTGTGCTGACCCGAGCAAAAATAGTTATATATTATCATATATAATGTGATTGGGTTATATCTGACAATGAATGGAGTCACTTTAAGACACATATCATTATATACAACTACATCTAATATTATTTTCTCAACGAATTTTTTTTATGGTAAATGATGTTATTACATATCCCCAAATCTGACTCCATATATAACTACATAAGCCATATAAAACTAATCAAAATATATGTAGTGACCGATATGATTATATATGGTTCGATACTAAGTTATATAACACTGTATGTGTCGTCATACTAAAAATATATTCTTGTAATTTTATATAACTTTCTATATAATCCCGTAGAAATTAATATATACTTCAACATCAAATTTATTAGTCTGCAAATTAAGAGTTAATTACTCCATAGCGAAATAATTTTCACGTGATTTTTTTTCATGTAAAATCATGTTAAAAATTGATGCGTACGATTTAGAAGACAAAAGCATTCAACTAAATTTTTATTTTATGTTATAAAATTTGGGCTTTTAAAGTTGTTCAAACTATACAAATTTCAATGTCAATTTAATAGCTGTTATGAATAAAAAGTATACCTACTATCAGACAAAATTATATAAAATCAGATATTTTTATATCGAATTAGATATAATATGATGTCCTGGATATGGACAAATCTCGGATAAAACTGTATCAAATTATATCTAATTTTATATAATTAGATACATGTAGATGACCCATTTTTCGGATCAATCTGTATGTGGTTGTATATGGGGACTTATCAAATAAGATATAATTATATATGACACCATATTAAGATTTTTACCCGGGGATAACCGTATTTATAGCGTGGACGACAACCAGATATACAAGATGTCGCACCTTGTCTGGATGTAGTAGTAGTACAGACAACGGAAATGATAATTAAAAAAAACAACTCTACGCAATTTCTATATTTAAATTTTCAGCAAATAAATTAACTAAAGTAAAATTTCTCTACAAAATGTTTGAGTTTTTTTCAGTCTACTAATATTCAGCAAAAAGTTTAGTAATTTTAGCAGGGATTTTTTTCATTTCCAATCGACTAAGTGTTGGCAAAACTTTTACTCAGATTACTATTTTCTTGGTAAAAATTAGCTCGCTTATTTTCAGCAAACACCTTTTGCTGAAATTACCTACTTTTTTGCAAGCACGCTTCTGATTAAAAATTTGCTGACACAGCAACATTTTTTGCTGACTTTACTGACTTTTTTTTTAGTGTAACTCCAATTATTAATTTAATAAAAACAAACATTTGTAAATACTTTTCAGTTCATTTTATTCTTAAATACATTTAAGAAACATTTTTTTTTTTCACTTCTATTACTCACTTTTAATAGATTGATGTAGGTGTCTGCCTTGGATGGAAAATATTTGTTTGGCTTCCTTTTTTCTGCCGGTAGATTTGGGATAGAAATAGAAAAGCTGAAATAGAAGAAATACAATATTTTATAATATTAATGGGAATACATTATTTTCTATTACAAAACTCACCATATTATTTTCTTTCTTTTCATATATTTAGTTAGAATATTTTTTCTTTCTTTATTATTTTCCTTCTTTAATAAAATTTCTTACTGCGAAAATTTCAGTCTGCTTTCTTCAGCGTCCTTTTTATGACCAAAGACACAAGGGAAAAATTATTCTTCTCATACTCTTTCACTTGAAATTTCTAAACGCCATATTTTTATGTGTGCCAGATATTTTGTACGTGCGGAATATTTGAACGAGGGGCAAACACGAACAGACTTAAAAATAAATGTGTTTATCAAAAAATCCAAAACAACTACACAAAGTAACTGTAACAAAAATGCAGTAGTTTTTGTGGGTTGCTTAAAAAAATAACTGCCAAAAACATTGAAATTTTCTTCCTAAGGCAATTGCAGTTAAAATAACTACAACCACATTACTACACAAATAACTGTCATGCAGTAACTGCAGAGCTTTTCTGAGTTCGACATGATCGTCCATCCGAGTAACTAATTCGACCAACCATGAAGCAATTTCATACCACGTATACACTGAATACATCCGTGGAGATGATGTACACTGCGCACCGAAGAAACAATTGCTGCAGTAGAGCGTAGTATTGAAGAGGACCCAAATGAGTCGATTCGCCATCGAACGCAGTAATTGGAGATGTCTGCAACTTAATGGAAACGTTTAGGTAAAAATCTCGACCTGCGGCCTTATAAGATAAAGCTGGTGCAGGAATTAAAGCCGAATGACCATACTTCATACTTCTTTAAAACTGAGAACGACGAGAATGGTATCATCCATCCGACTTAAGTAAAATTTTAGAAGAACATCCTTCTTACTTTTGACTATAAAACTGCCATTTAGAATTTATTCTTTAGAAAAAGTTTTTCCGAGAAAGACTATTCAAGCTATTGTTATTATTATTATAACTAAAACCGGTTTAAATATTATAGAAAGATCGAAAAATAAACTCTTTGTTTTTAAATACGTTTTTTTTTAATAAAAGGAGTTCAGTAAAAACGCTTTTCTTTTATACATCTTTAGGAATTTCTCTGTTAAATTTTAATTTGGAATTTAGAATTTAACTTTACGATTAAAAACCTGCTTGAGCCCTTTTTAAGCTTTTCCTTATCATACCCTCATTTCATCACTGCTCAATACAGTTTGACCTATGTTCTGAAAAATGTCGAAAATATTTTGAATTTTAAACTTTTTATACACACGGAATATAATACAGTTAATAAAAAATTTGTTCAACATAAACAACGATTTTTTGAGGGTTTTTATTTTGCCAAAAAAAGTTTAAAATTTTTATAAACAAGGTATATAAGAAGGTTTTGTAACAAAACGTTTCGTTAAATATCCTTTGGGGACATGTGTTTTTTTTTTAGCCATTTCAATAAAAAAGGAGTAAACGATAAAAAAATTTTACTATCGTTATTTAAAATTCATACATACATATAATTTTTGGTCTCCATTGGTTTTTATATTTTTTTTAAAACGAAAACTTTTTTTTTGTGTTTATTTTTTTTATTATTTTCAGTATGTGCATGTTTTTATAACATTTAATATAGAAAGGAAGGGTTTATTAAGATTGTTATATTGTTTGCAACATGTTAAAATATTTGTTGTAGGATTTCAAAATGTTAATACAAATTTTGCAATAATATATCCTAATTCATAAATTGTAAATAAACCAGAATTTATCAAAATATGGCAAATATGAAGATTCTAATTTTTTGGGTTTTGAACCTATTTTTCATTAAATGTAAAAGTTTAGTCACTTTAACATATCAATAATAAAAACCTTAGGGTCAGTTTTATAGTCAGCCCAAAGTTCGTTTTTTTTATTAAAATTTTACTTAAGTAGGAATTTTTTAATTTTTACGTAGTAAAATTGTAGTATAAATTCGTACTTAGTGCTAACTATAATACTGGCTTTTATAGATTATTTTTTTTCTTCTAGCCGGGAACTTTTATATACAGCTCTTTAAAATCTGATATTTATTTATATATATATATATGTTCCCTCGGTTCCTATAAGGAGAATAGGGCCTTAACAAATTTTCGCCATTCTGATTTATCCGGTGCCAGGTTCTTGATTTCACCCCAACTTCTTCTAGACATTGTGACTTCCTTAATATATATTTATATTAATTTATATTAATATTTATATTTATTTACAATATTTAAAAAGATTATACAAGACACGAGAGAAAACTGTTGGTAGGACCAGCTAAAAATTTATCATTTCCTTTAAAGGAAAAAGAAGTCATTCTATAGTGTATCACAAAATTCTATTTGGCATCATTAAAAAATGTTACTTGTTTTTATTTCTTTTTGGGAGCTTCGCGTCAATTAACATTGCTTTGTTGTGGCGTTACTTTGGACACTTGGTCAAACGTTTGTGGTACCACCAATGTTGTTTTTGAATTTTTTTTCTTCTTTCCAAGCGATATGACAAAATATATACGGATAGCAAAAGACCGAATATGTAGTTATATATAGAAGAGATCAACATCACACTACATACAGTGGAAAGATTCACTTGAAATAATGGACAAAATTTATATTGACTGATTTTATGTAATTTAGTGCAAAGTTCAAAGTATATGTGGCAGTTTTATAGTTAGTATTTAGTAGCAAAATTTACTTAAATTTTACTTAAGTCAGAAATTTTTAAAGGTGAAAATCGTCCTTAGTTCTGATTTTAGTCACCACTTAGTAGGAATTTTTAATGAAGTTTTGTTGAAGTAGGAAATTTTGTTTGAAAATTTCTTCGTTAAATAAAAGTTAAGAAAAAACATCTTACCAAGTTCTGACAGTAATTCTGACCAAGGAACTTATGAATAAGGAAGTACAAATTGACTGTTTGGCGGCATGTTCGGCGGAGCTAACAATTTTATGCGGATAAGAGTAGAGAAACAACCTTGCGGCTGCGGATCCAGTGTGTTTATAGATACATTCAAATTTTTTTTTTGCAGATCTGTGCGTACATGTAGTGTATGGGTGGAGAACACGTCGCATATTATAGAATAGAAACAACACCAGGGAAGAGAAATGAGCAAAAAAAATGTTAATTTAATTTTTTCAGTTTTTTTTTTTTTTGTTAACTTGGGTAATGATCATTAAGTTATAAAATTATAGGCTTAATGAGTCCGAAATTAATAATAAAAGTGAAAAACCCAGGTTTTTCAAAATCAAAAGTGGGATCGTATCAACTCTTCCATCTCTGAACGTCATCAGACAATGAAATTCTTTTTTGAAAATATGGCAACATTGAAGAAATCGTGAGAATGAAAATATGGGAATATGAGAGAAAACGTAGAGAAATTTAATTAAGTTTTAAGAGAAGAGATGCAAACTTGAGACTGCGGCTGCTAATTCGGCTGCGGTATGAGAAAACAAATTAAATGATTGCGGCTGTGGTGACAGTTGATTTCACACATACATTCATATTTTATCCACATGTATGTGTGTAAAATTAGTGTATGTGTGAAGAGCACAAGGGATGGGAAATAAGGTTTTTGTTTCAATATGGAAAATTTTTGATTTTAACTTCAGTAAAGATCATTAAAATAAAATGATAGGCTTAATGAGTTCAAAACTAATAATAAACAGGAAAAACAAGGATTTTTCAAAATAAAAATTCAATTGTTTCCACTTTTCAATCTCAGAACATCACCAAATAATGGAATTATTTTTTGAAAATAGGACAACACTGAAGAGAGTGTGAGCACAGTATGAGAGGAAATGCAGATTTTCTCTAAATTCAGATTTAGTTTAGAGAAAATCAGTAGTGCGTTTTTAAATGTCAAATCTCTACATAAACAAAGCAATGCAGAAGAAGCCACAAGGTTGCATCTCTACTCTAAATTTGAAGCGAATACACAGTTCGTTTTTAAGAATCAAATCTCCATATAAAAAAAAAGAAACGCAGCCGAAACCACAAAGTTATATCTTTACACTAAGCCGCCGTTCGCGAACTGCTGTTGTAAAAACTATTAGGTAACGCTACAGAAAATAATTTAACACAATGAAAAAGCAGTCGGCGCGACGTTTTAATGAGGGTCTGTTTGTACTTCTTGGTTTATATATTCCTTGTACTGGCACTGACTTTTTATAAAATATATTCATGTTAATGGGTGATTCCGCTAAACTTTGCGTTTCGCAAAAAGTGGATATCGCCATAAAAAAAAATACATCACTTGAAAATCCACTCCAAAAATATTAACATTATGGTCTTTTGTATACTGAATTACTTATAGTATTGACTAGTCATGGATTTGTGCGAATATGAAACGAATTAGATTGCACCCCTGCAAGGTGCAAGGGGACAATATACGCATTCACTTCTATACTGGTAAATTAATATTTTAATTATACACTCATAGTAGCAAATCTGTAAAAATAGCAGAACAAGGAACTAAAAATTTGCAAATATAATTTTGTGAAATTGCTAAACACTAGTAAAATAAGAACAGCAAAAATAAAACTGTTAAATTTACAGAATTTTAGTTATATTTGAGTAAAGTTGAAGTTAATTTGAAGTGACAAATTTTACTGTAAAATCGGCTGAAAATGTTGCTAAATATTAGTAGACTAAAAATAGCAAAAACAAACTGTTATGTTTATAAAACTTTTGTTATTTTTAAGTTAAATTTAGTTGAATTCAAATAGCAGCCTATCCTGCTAAAATCATCAAAAATATTTGCTAAAAATGTTTGCATTAAAAAAAGTAAAACAACAGTGTGGCAACATTTGTGAAAAAGGTGACAAAGAGGAGATAAGTAGATAAACAAAAAATCTAAAGTAGAATGTTTGTATGTCTGTTGGATCTCTTCTGAGAGTAAATTATCATATAGAGACAATCTGACAATAAAGTATAAACGATAATACAATTTAATGGAAAATCACTGATGAAGCCTGTCCATGAAAAAGGCAGAAACTAGATCTAGTCTGATTTGCAAATTAATAATGTGTCTATAACTTTGAAAAAATGTTTATTCTGCTTCTTAACCTCAAACCTACTTAATAAAAATTTTAAATTTGTTTGTGATTTTTTAGCTTACTAATTATTTAGCGAATTTCTTTGTTGATTTTAGCAGGTTAAGTTAGTATTTTCTATTAACTAAAATTTAACTCAAATTTAACTAAAGTCCTTTATATTTAGCAGTTATAGTAAATGAATGGTCTTTTTAGTTTGACTCTAGATCATAAATTAATATCACTTTCTGTTTAAATTTTTTTCAAATCAAAGAAAGATGATATAATTTTTACAAATACAATACAGAATACGTATTTTCGGCTTTCGCTACAAAGCCATCATCAGTGTATTTCGTCTTGTGTGGGCAAATATTTTAATGTCTGTCTACTTATGTGACCGCTGAAAGAAAATCGAATGTCGTATCAACAACTCAACTTAGACTAACATCAACGAAATTTAACCATGCTATTTTTTCCTTTGTTATTATTACTCTATTTTGCTTTGAACCTTAATTCTTAAGATATCTCACATAAGTAGACAAACATTAAAATATTAGCCGACACAAGACAAAATACACTGATGATGGCTTTGTAGCGAAAGCCGAAAATACGAATTCTGTATTGCTGGCCTTATCGAATTCTTTCAAATATATTTATATTCTTTGTAATTTACTTGTAAAAATTGTATCATCTTTCTTTGATTTGAAAATAATTTAAACAGAAAGTGATATTAATTTATGATCTAAAGTCAAACTAAAAAGAACATTCATTTACTTAAAAATAAGAGATCAACTAAATATACCCCCATTCATTTTAGCAGTTATATTTTTCCTGTTTCTATCTTTCTATAGCAAACATAATCTGCTAATTTCGGCGGTTTTTCTGTAAGGTAATTTTTAACTAATTTTTGGTAGTTATAAATAAATTCCTTTTATACATTTTTCTATTAGTTTTTGTATTAGGGACAACTGGGCGTATGATAAATATCATGTTCATCATACGTACGGATGTCCTAAAGCCCATATGACACTTGCTTAATTTTGGATTGAATTGGTATAGGATTAATGAAATGAAACAACAAATATTGGAGAGAATAAGAAATACAATTTGTAAACAAATAAACAGTGATGCCCACTTTATTTGAACGGAAAATCGCTAAAAATTATTAAAAATCTTTACAAACCCATAAATAACGCTCGAAACAGAGGAAAACTTAGGAAATTCACAACATTCAAGACAATAAATAACTAAATGTCATTTTAAAGTTGTTTTTTTTTTTACTATCGGTCATTGATTTCCCTGATATATATGTAAGTATGGCTGTACTTTTTGAACTTGTGTAATTTTCCGATGACTATAGATTTACACTGTTCTAAAATATTTTATCAATACAAAATAAAGCAGGTGTGACTTATTATGGCAGACACATATGAAGTTTTGTTGAATATTTAAGTTTAACAATATTCAGCAAATATTTTTCCTAAAACAAAGCCGAGTAAAATGCTAAAACCTTCTGTAGCAACCGAATTAATTTTATAAATTAAAAATTCAAAGAATTACCGATTTTTTTATTAATTAAGTTATCAATTGTAAATTCCCAACTAGTCCTAAAAAAAAACATTTTTTTTTTCAATGATATCTTTACAAAATATTTTTCACTGGAAAATAAATTTCGCTTAAATTAGGTTATAGAGCACGACAAAGATTCAAGAGGAGTTAAGAAATTCACTGTGTTGAATAACTGCAGTAAAATAAAATTATATAACGAAAATTTTTTGAGCTAGTTTTGTTAATTTAGTAGTTGGGGCGGTTTTCGTTTTTTACAATTTGGAAAATTCGAAAAAATTTAATTAAACACGTTGGGCGCCATTAATTGTAGAAATGAAAATTTTCATTTAAACTAGGTTTAAGTAAATAATTTCTTTGACGTTTTTCTTTAAAACGTAAAAATTAAATTACCATTTCATTAAGATTATGTTTTTAAGCAGTTTATATATTAAAAAGCCACTGTATTATCACTTCATTTTTACTATTTATATTTTAAAACTCTCAATGGACGTCAATATTTTAACTGATATACAAGTGTACATATTCATGCATGGTTGCATGGTTGTTTAATTTTTTATGAGTATATTTTGGTTGAGTTTTTGTTGCTTCATTTCCACATTAAAAAAAAAACTGAAAAAAAAATTTTAAATCACTAAAATTTTGTAATTTTTACAAGTTATAACAATTTTTACCTTTAATAGTTAAACATAGACATATCATCACATACTAAAGTTTTCCTTTTTTCACTTTACTTGAAATGTTTATATTTTTCCATTGGATTTCACATCAATTCAAATAATTATAAAAGTTGTGCTTTTAAGTTTTGGTTTTTTCTTTTTTTTTTCTCTTTAGAAAATAAAAATATGTGCATTAAAGTTTTTATGCCTTACGTGAATAAAAGTTGTTCTATAAAATTTGTTTTTTTTCTCACAAACTGTCTTAAGAAAAATATCTTAAGGAAAATGTAAATATTATAGCAAGAAGAACTTGAAATATAGGCATATACATATGTAGAAAAGTTTTTCTTTGTATGACGAAAAACTAACAAACAAAAAAAAAAAGATTGTTTTGAAGTTTAAGTAATAAAATTAATTCAAGGATTATTTGCGAAAAGGATTTAAAGAGTTTAATATAATGTTTAAAAAGTTTAAATATTGAATTTTGAATCAGGGGTCTCATATAAGCCTGAAATAAAGAAATACCGGTTTTTAATGCAAGAGGTGGCGCTGATTTTGTAGGAAGCAAAGTTTCTAAAAAAAAAGTTTTAGCTCATATCCCCATTTTGCAATTTAAGTCCCAAAAACCACCAATTCTGTACTCAATTCATTTTAATTCAAGCAAAAACTTTAAAAGGAAAAAATAGGAGCAAGTTTCTCATTGCTCGTACGTCAAGAAAATTATTCAGAAATGACTTAGAAAAGTAAATTAAATTAAATATTTTACGAAGAAATACTTATTTTTTTACTCGAACTTTAAAGGCCCCAAATCTTTATTTAAATTGTGAAAGCAAAAAATTTTTTATGAGAAAGTCACAATCACATTAAATGAAATGATAATGACAAATTTACCTTTTTGCTTTTTTAACTCATATTTGCTTCTTTTAGCTTTTTTAGAATTTCCAATTTGTTGCTTAAAAATTGATTTTTCTTAAGATTTTTGAGCTTTAAATTGCATTGTTTTAAAGATCCTTTGTCCAAAAATGCTTTTTTTCGCTCATAAAAAATAATTGTTTTGTTTCCACGTTTTTTTATTGGATTTATAAGTTAAGAATGCGGGATTCACATCAGATGGCGTATCTTTTGCATATGGTTTGTGTCTTTAATAACTTATATGGTATTTTGGAGGGTAAACATCTGTTATTTTTTTTAACTTAGTCATTGAGCGAAATAGCCCTACGGAAATTTTAACTAACTGTCACCGAACTGGCCCCTTTATATGAAATAGACTGCGCACTTTTACATGGCGTTGTCATAGGAGGGGGAAATTGACCCCTTGTGACATATCACAAGACAAATCCTAGGACAGGTCCCTGAACTTTGTTTTTTATGAGAGTTCAGTAACTTTGTTTTTTATGAGAGTTCAGTAACATGTCCTAGGATTTGTCTTCTGACATGTCACAAGGGGTCAATTTCCCCCTCCTATGACAACGCCATGTAAAAGTGAACAGTCTATTTCATATAAAGGGGCCAGTTCGGTGACAGTTTGTTAAAATTTCCCGTAGGGAGTTTAAACAACGAAGTTTTTTTTTTTTTTGCTTCGAAAATGTCGAATTTTGTGCGAACGAAGCATCATTTGTGGGAAGTTTTGCTTTACTTATTCATTTTGAAAAAAAATTGCAGCTGAAGCACATCGATTGGTCGCCGAAGCTTCTCCTGAATATGTTCAGAAGTGGTGACTTTAAATCAGAAGACAAAGACCGCCCAGGTCAACTAAAAGTTCGAAGATGTTGAATTGGAAGGGTTCCATCTCTTATGGGCTGCTAAAATCGTACCAGACCATCACAGGGAAACTGTATCGAACACAATTGATTCGTGTAAAGTGAGCATTGGCCCGAGATATACGACCAGACATGAAGCCGTAATATTCCATCATGACAACGCTCGGCCACGTGTTGCAAGACCGGTAAAAACTATTTAGAAAATAGTAATTGGGAAGTTCTGCCTTCCCGCCTTAAAGTCCAGATCTTGCCCCGCTCGACTACCATTTGTTTCGATCGATGCAGAATGCTCTCACTGGAATATGCTTTACTTCAGAACAGGGTATCCGAAATTGGCTTGATTCGTTCTTGGCCTCAAAAAATGAGCGGTCCTTTTGGCGTGGAATCCATATGTTGCCAAAAAGATGGGAAAAGGCAATAGCTTTAAATAAATTTATATTGTTCCAACGATTCACAATAAACGCCCAAAATTTGCCAAAAATCCCGCATTTTTAAGTTATACACCCAATAGGTGTAATGAGTCCGAAAACAATAGTAAACTTAAAGGAAATACGGATATTTCAAAAAAAAAGGTACGATTGTAGTAACTTTCCCATCACTGAACTCCACCAAAAAAAGGGGATTAGTTTTTGAAAATATGGCAACATTGAAGAGAATATGGAAATAAAACGCAGCTGCAGCCGCAAGTTTGTATCTCTATACTATCCACGTTTTATTAAGAGTTTCGGGTTAGAGATCAATCACAACTGGGTTGACAACGACAACGAGAATTGCTTTTTCATGTATTTTGTATGGGAAGCAAAATTTCGTTATGTCGTCAGGCGATTTATCGTCGTAATAGAATCTATTCTATTTTCATGATGACGGACTAACACACACTCAAAATATTTGTCAAATTGTTGCTATATTTTTAACTAATTAATGGTTGTCATTAGAACAGAGTTGTAGAAATTCGTATTAGAGTTGCAAAAATTCGTAATTTGTTTACAAAAAAAAAATTTTTTTTTTCACAGAAGAAATATAACTGAAAATAAAAATACATAATTTACTGCAAAAAAGCAAAATTAAGTACAATAAAATGTAAAACAACAATAATTAATGCAAAACCAATTGAAGTGGTGGTGTTGGTGTGACGGTCGATTTGTCGCTGAATTTAAATTAATGGCGACTATTTTTGCTGTCGTCGGTCGACAATCGACCGACTCTTACACAACTGCGTAGTATCCTCATTAGATTGATTTCTGGGCTTTATCTACTTAATTTAGTAATTTTTCTGCTTGATTTCCAAATAGTTTTCTGTGTGAAGTTTTTTAACAAATCACTTTTGTTTAACAATATATAATTTGAGACCATAAGTAAACAATTAACGTTCATATTACCATTATCCAAATATTCAATATTATTTCCAGAAAAAAATCTCTTTATAATCCTTTAAATAATATTTCCATTAATAGCTATGGACTATATTCTATGAAAAACTTGGCTTTTAAAAATTTATTCAAATCATAATCCTCTTACTTAAACAAAAAAAACGAGAAAACTCAATATTAGCTGAAGGCCAATTTGTAATGTATACGTTATCCACCTAAATATTTTAACGAAAACATCCACTATTATAATTTTTATCATCATCATAAATTTATATGCGAAATGTTGTCTTCACTAAGCGTAATAAAAATTTTAAATTATGTTGCTTAACATGTTCTCTATGTAACTCGCACATTACTAACGAGTAGAAATAACGCGCATTATTGCACATTTTAGCACTTAATAAATCTTGTAAAAAAATACATATATATATGAAATAAAACCGAGAAAGTACACGAATGTATGTAAGTATATGCGGAGGATAATACATATTCCCCAAAGAATAGAAATATTGTATAACCGCAATATTATAATAAAAATATATACAAATTGTGGCTCTGAAGGTTAGAGAGATTGGTATGGAAAATGGTAATGTGTTGATGACGATGACGATGATGGTGGCAGGATTGTAATTTTGCAAAATTTGCACAATTGCACACAAATAAATGGTTACAACAAAAAGGAATCCAACGAGGAAATAAGATAACAACAAATGCTATTGTGTAGTTAGGTGTATGTACTTACGTATGTATTGGTTGGCAATGGAAATATGTTGCTTTTTCTTCTAAAGGGGAAAAGGAATGCACAAACGAGGCACGCGAGGGTTAAAAACAATTCTTTTAATCCTCTAAAATAATAAATATATGTGTTTGCACTAAAATTCAAAAGAAATTTTCATTTTTCAAAGAAGACTTTATAAATAATTTAATTTAATCGCTTAATTTTGGCGATAAATTAATCTTAAATGTATTCTGCTCAACTTTTAACATTTTGTTATTTTTATAAAAAGAATTCACTTAATCAAATTTCATTAAAATCCGTTCGCTCAGTTTTAAGTTAAGATGATGTCTTTGAAACTTATATTGCCGGAATCTTATGGGGCCTTGAATCGAAATCATAATTTATTTACAAAGAAGAGTGTTTAGCCTAATTTCGTACGCATCAACGTCTTCTATACTAATAGAAAAAAGTCCGTAAAAATTTAGTTAAAACTACTAAAAATTAGTTAAAAATGATGCTGCAGAAAAAAACTGCTAAATTAGCAGATTATTTTTGCTATATATTAATAATATAGGAACAGCAAAAATAAAACTGTTAAATATACAGAATTTTATATATTTAGTTAGAATATATTTAGTTAGAATATTCTTCCACCTCAAGTCCAAATTCTAATATGATATTGTCATATTAGATTTTTATTTGTTGTTTTAGTTATATCTGAGCTAAATTTTTGTTAATGGAAAATAGCAAATTAAGCTGCTAAAATCAGCAAAAAAAAATGCTGAATAATTAGTAACCTAAAAAGTCACCAAAAAATTTAAAATTTTCGAAGTTTTTTTTCGATTTTTTTTAATGCAAATAAAAATCGAGCCTTTTGAAAACAGCAGTTTACAATTTTTTAACATATATTTCTGCTGATTTAAGCAGAATAGACTGCTATTTGCATTCAACTCAATTTAGCTTCAAAACAGCAAAAATTTTGTAGATATAACTGTTTATTTTTGCTATTTTTAGCCTATTAATATTTAGCAAAATTTTCTGAAGATTTTACAGTACAATTTGCTATTTTCAATTATCTAAAAGTTAACTAAAATATAACTAAAATTCTGTCAATTTAGCAGTTTTAATTTTGCTATTCTTATTTTACTACACCTTTTGCAATTGTAATTCAGAAAATATCAATTGAAATTCAGAAAATATCAATTGAAATTCAGAATTTCCATTTGAAATTCAGAAAACATCAATTGAAATTCAGAATTTCCATTTGAAATTCAGAAAACATCAATTGAAATTCAGATTTTCCATTTGAAATTCAGAAAATATCAATTGAACTTCAGAAAATATCATTTGAAATTCAGAAAATATCAATTGAAATTCAGAAAATATCATTTGAAATTCAGAAAATATCATTTGAAATTCAGAAAATATCAATTATTATTCAGAAAACATCAATTGAAATTCAGAAAATATCAATTGAAATTCAGAAAATATCAATTGAAATTCAGAAATCGTCATTTGAAATTCAGAAAATATCAATTGAAATTCAGAAACCGTCATTTGAAATTCAGAAAATATCAATTGAAATTCAGAAAATATCATTTGAAATTCAGAAAATGTCAATTGAAATTCAGAAAATATCAATTGAAATTCAGAAAATATCATTTGAAATTCAGAAAATATCAATTGAAATTCAGAAAACATCAATTGAAATTCAGAAAATATCAATTGAAATTCAGAAATCGTCATTTGAAATTCAGAAAATATCAATAGAATTTCAATTGATATTTTCTGAATTTCAATTGATGTTTTCTGAATATCAATTGATATTTTCTGAATTTCAATTGACATTTTCTGAATTTCAAATGATATTTTCTGAATTTCAAATGATATTTTCTGAATTTCAATTGACATTTTCTGAATTTCAAATGATATTTTCTGAATTTCAATTGATATTTTCTGAATTTCAAATGACGGTTTCTGAATTTCAATTGATATTTTCTGAATTTCAAATGACGATTTCTGAATTTCAATTGATATTTTCTGAATTTCAATTGATATTTTCTGAATTTCAATTGATGTTTTCTGAATAATAATTGATATTTTCTGAATTTCAAATGATATTTTCTGAATTTCAAATGATATTTTCTGAATTTCAATTGATATTTTCTGAATTTCAAATGATATTTTCTGAATTTCAATTGATATTTTCTGAATTTCAAATGGAAAATCTGAATTTCAATTGATGTTTTCTGAATTTCAAATGGAAATTCTGAATTTCAATTGATGTTTTCTGAATTTCAAATGGAAATTCTGAATTTCAATTGATATTTTCTGAATTTCAAATGGAAATTCTGAATTTCAATTGATATTTTCTGAATTACAGTTGCAAAAGGTGTAGTATTTGGTAAAAAAAATCTGCTAATTTTAGCAGTTTTTTCTGCAGCATCATTTTTAACTAATTTTTAGTAACTTTTTCTGCTATTTTTACAGATTTATTTCTATGAGTGTAGTGAGGTTTAATATTTTAAAATTTTAATTATAAAATATTTTTTATTAGTATTTATAGTATATTACTAAATTTCGATTTTGACTCTTTGTCGCTTCTAAACCGTAACCTATTATCACACCCTAAAATAATAATAATTAGAAAGTTAATTATGAATTCACAAATTTTCTAATCTTACACTCAAATAAAAAAGTTTGTAAACAAATTTGTAAACAGTTTCCAATCGCACTATACTATTTTTATACTGATTACACTGTGAGACCAATGGTAGGGGTCAGTGATCGGGAAGGGTTCAAACTACCGGGGAAAGTTATATCGGTAAAAAAGAAGTTATACGTGTCCCGGCGTTTCGCTGGGTCAACCCTAGGAATCGAGATATATCTTTTTTTTGACATAACTCGAAAACCACTACACCTTTTGCAATTGTAATTCAGAAAATATCAATTGAAATTCAGAAAATATCAATTGAAATTCAGAATTTCCATTTGAAATTCAGAAAACATCAATTGAAATTCAGAATTTCCATTTGAAATTCAGAAAACATCAATTGAAATTCAGATTTTCCATTTGAAATTCAGAAAATATCAATTGAAATTCAGAAAATATCATTTGAAATTCAGAAAATATCAATTGAAATTCAGAAAATATCATTTGAAATTCAGAAAATATCATTTGAAATTCAGAAAATATCAATTATTATTCAGAAAACATCAATTGAAATTCAGAAAATATCAATTGAAATTCAGAAAATATCAATTGAAATTCAGAAATCCTCATTTGAAATTCAGAAAATATCAATTGAAATTCAGAAACCGTCATTTGAAATTCAGAAAATATCAATTGAAATTCAGAAAATATCATTTGAAATTCAGAAAATGTCAATTGAAATTCAGAAATCATCATTTGAAATTCAGAAAATATCATTTGAAATTCAGAAAATATCATTTGAAATTCAGAAAATGTCAATTGAAATTCAGAAAATATCAATTGATATTCAGAAAACATCAATTGAAATTCAGAAAATATCAATTGAAATTCTATTGATATTTTCTGAATTTCAAATGACGATTTCTGAATTTCAATTGATATTTTCTGAATTTCAATTGATGTTTTCTGAATTTCAATTGATATTTTCTGAATTTCAAATGATATTTTCTGAATTTCAAATGATGATTTCTGAATTTCAATTGACATTTTCTGAATTTCAAATGATATTTTCTGAATTTCAAATGACGGTTTCTGAATTTCAATTGATATTTTCTGAATTTCAAATGACGATTTCTGAATTTCAATTGATATTTTCTGAATTTCAATTTATATTTGCTGAATTTCAATTAATGTTTTCTGAATAATAATTGATATTTTCTGAATTTCAAATGATATTTTCTGAATTTGAAATGATATTTTCTGAATTTCAATTGATATTTTCTGAATTTCAAATGATATTTTCTGAATTTCAATTGATATTTTCTGAATTTCAAATGGAAAATCTGAATTTCAATTGATGTTTTCTGAATTTCAAATGGAAATTCTGAATTTCAATTGATGTTTTCTGAATTTTAAATGGAAATTCTGAATTTCAATTGATATTTTCTGAATTTCAAATGGAAATTCTGAATTTCAATTGATATTTTCTGAATTACAATTGCAAAAGGTGTAGTCCGATTTTGCTCAAACAATTTTAAAAAAATTAAAAATTACAATTCCTTTAATCTGTTCATATAACGTTTTTCTATATACTCAACAGTTTTGCCGGTAAAAATAAATGTATGAAGAAAAAAATATTTTTTGCCTAAAATATTAAAAAAAAGTAATAAACAAAAGGTTATTGATTTTTATGGTAGCGGTAACAAACATTTATTTTTACCGGCAAAACTGTTGAGTATATAGAAAAACGTTATATGAACAGATTAAAGGAATTTGTAATTTTTAATTTTTTTAAAATTGTTTGAGCAAAATCGGACTAGTGGTTCTCGAGTTATGTCAAAAAAAAGATATATCTCGATTCCTAGGGGTGACCCAGCGAAACGCCGGGACACGTATAACTTGTTTTTGGCCGATATAACATTTCCCGTTGGTTTCATCCCATCCCGATTTTGACTGTCGCATAGTGTTATTAGTACAATTTTTATTTTTAGTAATCATTTTTGCTATTCTCTTATTACAAATTACGGATTTTTTACTAATTTTCGCTGCTGATTTCAGAAAAACATTTTACTAATTTTTCAAAACCGAGTGCTAAATTTAGCAGAAAAATATACTAATTTAAAAATATTTTTTTTTTTGATTTTTACAATTCTTGTTTAGTTTATATTTGTTACTATTGATATATTCTTAGTTTAGAAATAACACCCAGAAAATTTTATTGCATCTCCAATGCATAAAACGGCAATAACTGGAGAACCGTTTGCAGTTTTGACTCCAAATTTCAAGTACGATGAAGTAATTATACGCTTGTTACAATCGAAAGAAAAAATTTTTTTTAGATTTTACATTTTTTTATTTTTTAGTATAATTTTTTGCTAATTTCAGCAGATTGATTTTAAATTACAGTTTACAGCAATTTACTGAAATTTAGTAGCTTAAACTAATTATTTATACTAATTTCATTGTACTAAAATTATGATATTTAGTAAGTTTTTTAACTGATTTTAGCAAATCGATTTTGAATTGCATTTTACATAAATTTTACTAAAATTTAGTAGCGGCTACTAATTTTATTGTACTACAAATCAGCAGACATGTGTTGCTAAAATTAGCAAAAAATACCGCTGACCTCAAAACAGTTAAATTTCCCGTAATAACAGCAAAAGTTTCAGTAGCCATTACAGACTTTTTTGATTGAGTGTAAGTATAAGAAAACCCCCAAGTTTTAGTTTCTAAAATCATAACTCTCGATTTCAATTAATTAATTTAGGCTCTCTTTTAAATTATCAACGTGTAATTATAGTATTGATTTTAAACTTTTGTTAAAACTTTTAAAGAGTCCTAATTCAGAATTTTAATTGTGGCTTTATGGAATCTTAGTTTCAAGCTCTATAGTGTACTTATTCTATGCTCTATCGATGGCTTAGCAACGCTCCGATTCCAAGCTTCAACCGTGGTTTTATAGAATTTTTTTTAAGTCCACACTATAAGCTTTAATTGTGGCTTTATATGATCCTGATTCTAAGCTTTAATAGAAGTTTTACATATTCTTTCTTTAAGTCCATACTCGACTAAAGCGAGCCTTTTTGTGGTTTTAGTTTTAAGCTTTAATCGTGGATTTTGAGAATCTTTTTTAAGTCAACACCCTTCTGGGATGCACCTGCGGGATACATACATCAGAGAAGCTTAGGAAGTAGAAGAGTGCAATTTCGCTGAGTCATACGAATGGATTCATCATCAACAGATTACATTCCCTTGACAGGAGGACTTTAGGAGCTTGACGTGATTTTTCATTAGACATGGTATTCTTAGATGCCACTTGGGGACCAGGAGAATGTCTGCTTGGGACAGTTGCATATTCTGAATAAAGATCGATTTGGTCGCGATGGATTTATAATCTAATCTCTACTATTCTAACCTAATCTAATCTAATGTTATCTATTCTAATCTAATCTAGCCTTATCTAATCTAATATAACCTGATTGAATTGAATCGAATCTAACCTAATATATTCTAATCTAATTCAATCTTATATAATCTAATCTACTCTAATCTAATATAATATAATCTTATTTAATATAATCTAATCTAATTAAATTTAATCTTATCCTCTCCTGTCTTATGTTATGTCATCTAATCTATTCTAATCTAACCTAACCTAAACAATTCTATTCAAATCTAAACTAAACTTTTCTGTGTCAACCCCTCTAATCTTGGCTTTTCGAAGCCTTTTTTAAGTAACAACTCGTACAAGGTGGAGTAATAAATATCACCATACTGGAAAGTGCTGCCATTCGTACAGCGCCCATAGCGTAAACAATTCGAAGTCTGGCGACCCGATTTCGGCTAAAAACATCGAATCAGTGCGTCAAAATGTGATAGAGGATCCCGAAACATCCACAAGAAAACTTGTTAAACAATAGCACATTTCTCGGAGTTTCCTGTGCCGCATTTGGACTTGAAATAATTCAGTTGGTCCAACAGTTGTTACCAAACTACTGTGGTGACCGTTTAGAATACAGGCGTAAGATTTTGGAACTCAACGACGAAGTGGATGATTTTCCAGCAAAATTGATCATGAGAGACGAGGCTCATTTTTACTTCATCGATCACGTCAGAAAGTAAAATTCTCGATTCTGGAGGTCGGAAAATCCACTCATAAATGGAAAATCCTCTTAGGAAGCACTATTACACTCTTTCAAAGCCATCGCGTGGTGTGCAGTTAAGTAGGAAAATGTGATTGGACCTTATTATTTCGAAGAAGCCGACGGTAGCACTATTACGGTAAAAGGCAACCGCTGTAGAGCCATGCTGACTGAATTTTTCTTACCGGAAGTTGACGATATGGATTTAGAGGACATGTGGTCGCAAACGAGATGGGGCCACTTGTCATACTACACGGAACACAATACGTAGTTTGAAGGATGCCTTCCCAACGCGTGTAATCTTGTGCTTCGGGGATTTGGTTTGGCAAGCTAGATCTCCCGATTTAACTGTCCTGGACTCCTTCCTCTGCACACAGAGAAAAAATATGTCATTTTCCAACTGAAATTCGGTTACATCTACTAAAATAGATTGGTGCAACTGAATATTGGTTTTCACAACAAAATTCGGTTTATACAACTGAATTTTAGTTGCAATACCCAAAATATTTAGGAATCACATTCCAATATGGTTTCACCAACCGAATTTATTGGTTGTAGAAACCAAAATAGGCTTAGCAATTCGGTTGGCAATTTTTTTTCGTATGTGTGGGGATATTCAAAGTTATCTGTGCATCCACGCCATCGGCGGCCATTTGTGGAATATAATTTTCCATAATTAGTTGAAATAAAATTTAGTTTTCATTTCAAACAAAAGTTAGAGCGAAAGAAAATCAGATGGTGGGTTTTGCCCCACCCTGTAATTTAAACCATGACTTTATTAAGCTGCTATGCTAAGCTTTAATTGCAGCTTTTGTAGTAGTGAATCTAAGCTTTTATTGCGACTTCATAGAATCATTTGGGAGTTCTAAATCGTAGCTTTAGTTGTAGCTTTATGCAATCCTTTTGAGAAGTCCCAGTTATAAGTTTTAATCATGGATTTATAAAAGAATTTTTAGAGCCCTGATTCTTTTTTGTATCCCGATTCAAAACTTAATTATGGGTTGGTAGAGTCCATTTAAAAGTTTTTATTTTAAGCTTGAATTTATGCCGTATGAAGTTCCGATTCCATCGTTTTATCGTGACTGTACAGAGTACCATTAAAAGTCTAGATTTTAGCCCTTCACTGTGACTTTAAAGTCTAATTTTAAAAACTTCGATTCCAAATAAAATCATGGTTTACATAGTTCTGTATATAATTTTTTTGATCCTAATTAAGTGATTATTTTGTAGCTTTAAAAAGTCTCAATTTTAATCATTTATCATGGGCTTATGAATATAACTTTAAAATACACACCTAGGGTCATATGCATAATCATTTTTTAAATTTATAAATGGCTTATAAAACAAATTTTTCATACATAATTCATTTTGTAAACGTGTTATAAGGTTTTTAAATTATTATGCATAAGCTACGCTTTAATCATTTAATATAGTTTTTTTAAACCTGTGATTTTTAGCTTTGATAGTGGCTTTATATAGTTCCATTTAAAATCTAGATTTTAAGCTGTTGTCTTAACTTAAGAAGGACTTATTTACAATCTCAATTTAAGGTTTTATCATGGCTTGATAAAATCCTTTTCCAAATCCCGATTTTGTATCCTAACTGACTTAATGGAGTTCCTTTTAAAATACGGATTTTAAGCTTTAATCGTGATTTAATAGCTTCCTTTATACAGACCTGAATTTAGCCATAATTAAATGGCTTTCATTGTAACGATTTTAAACTTTTCTAGAGCTGATTTGTAGAAAGAAGAAGAAGAAAACATTTTTATTGAAAAATTTAACAGACACAAGGGAATCACCAAACTGCCGCAGTTTCGTCTCACCCAAAGACTCGTCAGTGGTTAGTTTATGTGTCAACTAATCAAAGTAATTTTTAATGTTAATTTGTCTTTATATGAAAACTTTTTGTGTATTGCTATGACAGGGTATGGAACTGGCAGCCCTCTGCACTGGCTATGACTCGTAGTATCACCTCTTAACAAGATACACCACGGTCGGTTAAACTTTATTTATGCATTTTAAAAATCGATTTTAAGCCTGTACCGTATTTTTAAGTATATATCTTAAGTGCAATCCGTTGCTTCTTAAAAAAAAAAAAACTTTTAAAAATTGTCATTTTAAGTATTAATGACAGTTTTTCAATGCTGATTTAGAGAGCATTCATTTCAGCTCACAAAGTTTGTACAACTCTGGCTTATAGCACTTCTTTTAAATAAAAACTAAAGGAATGATTATATGCAAAAATTAAGTATGCCTTCATTTCGTTTAGCTTAAGGTTTCTTTTTGAAAACTGTAGTTAAACCAGCTACAGAAAAATATCTGCCTTACTTTTTGCCTTTTTTTCTTGGCAACATTCAAAAATCCATTCATATCAATTTTTCAATTGCTTTGCCGAAAAGGAAACAATTTTTGAAATTTTTTTCTTTTTTCATCCTTATTTGAATTTGTTATTCCTCCAAGTAATGTTAAGAATAACTAAAAAGTAAATGCGTTAAGCCACAGAAAAATATGAATGAATGCATGATGAAGTTGCCAAGGATGATACATAAATTTCTAGCATCTTTGGCAATGATACATGGCATTGATGAAAAAAAAATATATATAAAAAGTACACACATGTCAACGCTTAAGGAACTTTTTATGAATTGAAATATTTATATAGACTCGAAATTTTAATATTTGCAAGATGATGAAATTGTTGAAAATATTTATGTTCAGATCAAAGATCAAAAAATGAATATTTCATTTGATTTTTTTTGTTCTTTTCCTTACAAGAAAAGTCTTTTAGCAGGTTTTTTCTTATTGTTATTTTGCATAAGTAGTAGGAATTTCATAGCTCAAATATCCTTAGAGATTTATGGCGGTAATCGTAGATATAAAAATGGTAAGAGAAGAAATTTAGTATGTTTTTAATTTTTTTTTTATGTATAAAGTAAATACGTATTACAAATTTATTGAATATTATCAGATTTAGTTTGCTAAATCTTCTTTTAAAATTGAATATGAATTGAATTGTACCTTTTATCCTTTAAATCCTTTTTTATTGTTTTTACAGAAACTTTAAGGTGAAAGTTGGTTGCTGTAATAAAATTAAAAAAAAACAACACTTTTGTTGTATTGAAAACTTTAACAACCTTTTGCTAACTTTTCATAGTTTTTTTCTTCTCATGGTGTGATAGTGTTAGTATAAAGTTTTTTTGCATACTAATCATGAAAAATCATGCAAAAAACTTAACACAAAATAAACGAAATTCTCTAGCGTCCAGCAGAAAAATAGAAATAAACTTTAAAGCTCAATAAAAAGAAAAAGTACTTATTTTTATAAAGTATTGCTACTATTTAAAGAAAATAAATACTTCGCATTTTAGTACATTTTATGGATTCACAGAAGTGATTTTAAACTTTAATTTTGAGACCTTATTTAGTTTTTACTCTATGGTTTTATATAGACCTAGTTCTTAACTGGAAGCACTGCTTCCTACACTCAAAATTGTAAGCATTTATTGTACTGTTTTAAAGCACTAATTTCATCGCTGAAGATGTTTGAAAAAATGCTAACGAAACGTTGGAGTGAAATTAAATGAAATAGTCTTTTATTTCATATAATTAATGGACCTTGGAAGTCGATTTAGAGAAATCTAAAAAAGAAATACAAATAAAAATAGAAATAGAAAAAGTTCAATAAACAGCAATGTGCTTTAACTGATATTGAGATTTAGTCGTGGTTTAGCAATGTTCAGACTAAAAGCTTTGATCGCGGCCATATTATAAGTTACAGTCGTGGCTTAACAATGTCCTGATTCTGAGCTTTATTCGTGGCTTAATAATACCTTAATTCCGATTCTGAATTCTATATGAATAATGTATTTATTTTAACTCCAAATAGCGCATTGCATCTGAACTTTAATAATGGCTTCATAATTGAGGGTTAATAATGTATTCATTTTAAATTTAAATCTTGGCTTAGAAATATTTTGATTCTGTGTTTAATGTGTTGATTCTGTGTTTAATGTGTTAAGCTCGCGGCTTAATAATAACGGCATTTTGAGCTACAATCGTGACCGAATCCAGGCTTCAGTCGTTGCTTAACAATGCTTTGATTCTAAGCTTTAATCGTGCCTTGATTCTGACTCTTACTCGTATTTGAGCAATGTCTTCATTTTGAGCTAAAATTATTAATTATAACTTCAATTTTGCTGCATAATGTTGGCATTCCAGGTTTTAATTGTGGCTTTATAGAATCCTGACCGCAAACTTTAATCTAACCTATATGTATAAAAGCTTTTTGGTAGCCTAATGAAATCATAATTTTAAGCATAAGAAAGATTTCTAGTTTTTAATTCAGGTTTTAATCATAAATTAAAACAGTTCTATTTGTAAGATTTTACATTCAGAGTCCCGATTTTAAAAAATAACCCCTAAATTCATAAACGCTTTGTAAAATTATAGGAGGTTTATTGAAAAAATGTTGTATGAAAATGACGTTTTGTAAACCTGCTATAACTTTACAAAGCATTTATGAACTGAGGGGTTAATTTTTAAGCCCCCAAAAGTAGTCTTTCTTGAAAATTCTTTCCAAAGCATGGTAAATCATCACATACAAAAATACCTAAAGAAGGGGAAAACAAAAGCAATAAATTCCAAAGCATAACGGATTAGTAAACGAAAGTCAAACCACAAAGCGTCAAGTAAAAATTTGTATGAATAGCCAAGAGCTTTAAAAAGCTGCAATCATTTGGCATTTAAATCAAAGTGATTTCAACCAAACTGATTTCATTCTTTGATTTCAAAATGATTTCAGATTTCAAAACGAAATCTTGTCAAAATTGCAATATTTTGTGATTGCAATCATTTTGAAATCATTTTTTTAGAAATCATTGAAATCACAACTATAGTGAAAGTCCAACGAAATAATATACACTTGGAATCTTGCGGTTTCCACTAGAATCTGGTGGAAACTTCCAAATTTTTGGTGGAAACCAGCAGTGAATTGATTTAAAAAAGTTGAATCAATCGTTTTTACCGTATTGATTTCATGATTTCAAATTGAAATCATAAAATCAATTTACGATTTTGAATGCAATCAAAAAATTAGCAATCATAAACACGAAATCATGTGATTACAATTAAATCGATTGCAGTCTTTTACAGCTCTGGAATATCTATAGGAATTCTCAAAGTATATGTAGCTATGCGCGTGTGTATGTGTATGGACCAATAAAAATAACAACAACAAAAACGTGTTAAGATAATAATGACCATGTCGTTCGTTGTACAAAAATTGTTTCGTAGCGTTTAAGGAGAGGATGTGAATGCCAATATTTGATGGTTCTAACGATGATGTTATTGTTATGCTGATAACCAACAAAAAGACACCAACAAAAAAAATACACACAATCGACAACACCAGCAGCATTAGAAATAGAATAAATTTGCATATGAATCGTGAATTAATAAAACTTTGTATGATGATCAGACTTTAAAAATTGAAAACGAGTTAAGAATTTTTGGTATTTTTTTTTTTTTTTTTTTTGTTGCAATGGACATTTAGAAAAAGAGGTTATAGACAGAGTATAAGTGTGTGTATGTGAGTGTGATAAAAGGGTTAATTTTATTAAAATTTATGTTTAATTTCATTGAATATTAAACACGGTTCACGGTGTGGAAAGGTTGTTGATAAACGTGAAAAGGACAAAGTTTTTTGGTAGTTAGTAATAAGTATTTGAATAATTTGTGTATTTTAACAGGATATAAAAAATTACTCTATGCTATGGATTATATGTTATACTAAAACCAAAAAGCTTATAAGACTAGGAGAAGCTATCGCTATCGGATGGCACATCGGACCGGACATCGAACAGAACATTATAGCGTTGTCAGACAGTCGATCCAAAATGAGGAAAAAGTCCAAGTAAATTGGCAGAAACTAAAAATACATTTCGAATTAAAAGAAAAGTTAATAAAAATAAATATGAAAATATCGACAATAAAAAATAAGGAAAAATTAATAATCATATTTCATTCTCAAAAATTTTAATTTTAACATATTTCATGAATTTTTCTACTTTTTTTAATTTTAATATTTTTCTTATATTTTTCACATAATTTAGAGATTTTTTCCGCTAAAGTAAATATTATGCTAAATTGGGTTTACAAAAAATATAAGTTCAATCATAAATTTTAAAGCAAAGTAACAGAAAAATTAGTTAAATTTTATGAGAACGCGTTAAACTGACTTTTTTATGGGTGAATTAATTGAACTCCTAATATAGTAAAAATGGGGGTTTAAATGAGAAAATTATCTCTTTAACGGCGTGTCCAATTCGCCGGTGCTGGAAATTTCAAATTTGCTATTAGGTTCTCCTCTGTCGTAGACATCCGCTAAGGCGAGATTTATGGAAATTTCTCCCTCGATAGCCAAACCAGGGGAACATGCAAGTTGAAATTTGGTATACATATAAGGTTTCTCCTCCAGAGTAGACATCAGCAAAGACAGGATTTTTTAACGACAGGGAGGAGCAAAAGGGGAAAAGTTTCCCCTTGGCGGCCTGCCCAAATGCTAGAAACCTGATATTTAAAATTTGTGTTTCCTGGAGAATGTGGAAAATGTGATAATCAACCGAAAAAATACCTTTTGGAATTTTGGCCAGGAACATGGTAAAAATGGGGGTCCAAAAGAGTAAAAGCCTCCCTCTTAATGGCCTGCCAAAACCTCTTTGGCTAGAAACCTGAAACTTAAGGAACCAATATAACTGGAACACTAGAATTGGAAAACGAAGAAGCATGAAACAGAAAACGAGTGGAGTTGAAACACTAGATAAGTGGAACGAAATGGAATGGAATGGGAAACGGGTGGAATTGAAACATTAGACAATGGAGATGAGCTAGAATTTAAGGGGGAAATGGAATGGGGAACGAAATGTAATGGGGAACAAGAGAAACTAAAGGGCTAAAGTTAGAAAACGTAATGGAATGGAACAAGTCGCATTGAAATACCTACTAGACAAATTTAGAGGTATGGAATGGAACGAGGAACGATTGATATTGAAATATTAGACAATGGGAATGAAATAAAACGCGGAACGAATGGAATTGGAGCACTAAAATTGGGAAACGAAATGGAATAGAACCGGAACGAGTGGAATTGAAACGATAGGCAATTGGTATGAAATGGAATGTAATGGGGAACGAGTGACATTAAAACGTTAGTCAATGAAAAAGAAATATAATGAAATGACTTAGCAGTAACGCGTTTTCCAAACACAATAAAAGATAAAAGATATACTAACAGAAAAAGGTCTGTAAAAAATTTAGTTAAAACTCCTAAAAATTAGTTAAAAATTACCTTGCAGAAAAAACTGCTGATCTTAACAGATTATTTTTGCTATATATTAGTAAGTTAGGAACATCAAAAATAAAACTATTAAATATGATATTAACAGATTAGTTTTGCTATATACTAGTAATTTAGGAACAGCAAAAATAAAACTATTAAATATACAAAATTTAAGTTACATTTAAGTTAAATTTGTCTTAATAGTAATACGTTTTTGCCGTTTAAATAAAACGGGGTTCTTTCTATTGCAATCAAAATAAAAACACACTCTTTTGTTTAATATTTAGCTTACACACTTATTTATTTAACACTTCTTTATAATTTTACAGTATAACACACACGTTTACCAACGATTTATTATAGCTCAGTTGAACTACACAAACGATAATATGCAACTCACTATACAAAAGCTACTGCGCGACTGAACTCCACAAACGCTAAAGCGCAACCAACTCTACCCGTCAAGTGGCAGCCTTGTTATAGTTCAAATTCCGTGGTGGTACAGCGTTCCGGAAACACCCAGAGAACTAACTTTATTTTATTCATAGCAAAGCCCCCAACCACTTAACATTATACTTATATCTAGTGCTGCCAAATTGACGGAATTAATAAATGCCGTTTCTCGGGATAAAATTCCAGAATATTCTAATTTTCTAATCCAACTTCGTAACAAAAGAAAGTAACAACTTAACCTGCTAAAATCAGCAAAAAAATTTGTTAAATAATTAGTAGGCTAAAAAATCATACAAAATTTTTAAATTTTCAAAGTTTTTTTTCGTTTTTTTCTCAGCAGTTTACTATTTTTTTAGCAAATATTTCTGCTGTTTTTAGCAGGATAGACTGCTATTTGAATTCAACTAAATTTAATTTCAAAATATCAAAACTTTTGTAGAAAGAACAGTTTATTTTTGCTATTTTTAGTCTACTAATATTAAGCAAAATTTTACAGTATAATTTGTCATTTTCAGTTAACTATAATTCTATATATTAAACAGTTTTATTTTTTCTGTTCTTATTTTACTACTATTTAGGAAAAAATCTGCTTATATCAACAGTTTTTCTGAAAGGTAATTTTTAAGCAATTTAGTAGCTATTTCTGCTATTTTTACAGATTTATTTCTATGGGCATACTGGCTATTGGCGATTAATTATAATTAAGCTTAAAGATACTAACGAAAATTGCTAAACCGGCGCGGTACCTGCCATAAAAAAACAGCCGCTGTACTTTAAAACCTTTTTTTAATGTTGCAACCCTAAAAACAAATGGGAGTAGGTAAATGAGAGGATTGTGAAACTTTTGTCAAGAACATAAGGCTCCATTAGTCTTTGCGTTCCGTGACGGTTCTGTAATGTGCCGTGCTGGATGGCTCTTTTGTGTAGTTAGTATTTTCCGTAACAACGTATCAGCTGTTTAATATTGTTTTTCTTAGCAGAGATCTGCGGCAACCAGATTAATCGTTTGCGGTGGCTAAATAAAAAAATTGCAGCGACGGCTTAAAGCTGGCTGTGAGCCAAAAGCTGATCGGCTAGCCAACTTTAAGTTGACACATACAAAACATCGGCTTAACGGTAAAAAAAAGAAAATTAAAAAAAATATATACTATTTTTAGACTTTTATCGTGTAAAAAAAATTTTCGACGGCGGCGGTAACAAAAATTAGACGGCGGCTCGGCTTAGCCGGTTTAAGCCATTCGTCGCAGATCTCAAAACAGCAGCTGTCAACACACTGTCACTTAACGGATAACAAAAATTCTGTTTTCAACAGGTTCATCCGGCACGGCACGTTACATTACAGACAAACTAACGACTCAAATGCTTTTTCATAGAACAAAAACAAATCAGCTGATTCGTCACGGCACGTTACGTACAAACTAATTACACCTATAGAATAGTGACATTTAGTCAATAGCCCGACAAATCGTTGAGTTCATACAAGGCTATGGAAAATTTTTTTTTAATTAGTTTTAACTTTGATTGTGATTCTACTCTATATTCTATATCCAAGACGAGAATTTCACAGCGCTCTCTTTTACTCTCATTAATTGCTTTCAGGATTGCAATATTTTAACAAAAAATGAGTGTTTTAAAGTACAGCGGCAGTTTTTCTAATGGCAGGTTTAGCGTTGGTTTAGAAATTTTCGCCAGTACTTTTTGGCTTAATTATGTATATTGAAGTAATCGTCAATGGCCAGTATCTTTTATCTTTTATTGTGTTTCTATTCTGATGTGGGAAATAAATCAATGGGTATCTGGGTGATTTAGACGGTTTCTTTTTCAAATTCTTTACAAAGATTCCATACATAACAATTTAATATACATCTAATATCGCAACATGAAGCATTTTCCTGTTCTTTATTCCTTCAACTCATACTACAACACAATAAGCTTGTATGCTAATCACTTAAGACTACAAAAGCCAATCAAAATGTAAATAAGTACAACATAATTGTCACAGTATCTAGTGTTATGCTCAGTGCATGTACAACATAGATATACAACCAACCCTCGTACAACGCGGTTACAATTTTGTACAAAATACAAAAAAGTTTCCAATGATGCGATTTTTGCAGAACGTGGTGTTTTGTGGGACGCATTAGAATAGAAACACAATCAAAGTTAAAACTAAAAGAGAAAAAATTATCTTATATATTTTGAATGAAACGTAAAAATTCGTCAAGCTGCTGGCTAAATTTCGCCAGAATGGAATCTATTCTATGTTCGTGATGAAAATTTCACAGCTCTCTTATTTTCTCTCATTTTAATTTAAAAAAATTCTGTTTTAAAATGGCAGGTCCTCTGTTGGTTTAACAATTTTCGTCTGTATCTTTTAGCTTTATTATAATTAATCGCCAATTGCCAGTATTTATCTTTTATTATGGTTCTACTCTTAACCGCGTTATGCGAAGGTAATATGTATTGCATTTATGTGTATATGATACAATTTAAATACCCATTTCTATACATTATGGGAATGAATAAACAACGTGCAACTAACTGCAAAGGCAGTATTATTGAGTGAACAAGTGAAAAACGTTAAGTTTATGTAGACCGAAAATATAGCCAAAGTTAGCCAAAAGCTACTTTGTGGCTTTTTAAATCTCCCTCACACATACAAACAAACGGACAACATACATGAAACGATAATTTTAAAGTAGGAAAACAGCAAAGGAGCAACTTTTTGCTACTGCTTTTAAACCATTTCCTAATTTATTGTGAAAAAGAGGCAAATTATAAACCTTGTGCTTAAACACAGAAAGAAATTTAAATAAAGCAGAAATAAAATTAAATTAAATTAAATAAAAACAGCTTTAGAATTATTTAAAACACATTTCTACTTATTTTTAAAATTCGGAAACAAATTTGAAAAGTTGATATATTCATTTAAATATGAAACAGTTAGAAAAATAGGTTTCTTCTTATTCTTAACCTTAAACAAAATCGATAAAATGCATATTAATTACAATATTAATTGCAGCTGTCTATATGACACTGTACTAAAATACATTACGAAATTTGTCCTGTGGCAACCCGTTTCCAATATATATGGAAGCTGCCTGATCTTGAACGTAAAACCCATACGTCCGTTTGACATTATTTACAAAAAAGGGGACACGGAGGAGATTGGAAGATAAACAAAAATGTTAAAGTATAATGTTTATATGTGTCTGTGTAAAAATTATACGGTAAAAATTATACAAACTTATCCAGAATCAACTATGGGATCGGTCACTTTAGTATAGCGTCATCCAAGAAGATTAATTGACCTCATATGAAATAGTATATGAAGCAAATTTTAAAATTTATCTCGGAAATGCTATAATATGAAACACAGTACAATTGCAAATGATATATGGTATGTGTATTTAGTCTAAGGATTATTTAAGAGAGAGAAGTATTTGGTCGTCATATATTTTAGTAGAGCCTTAGGGCTGTGTAACTTTTTCAAACACAAACACTTAATTCTACTTGCTCGTACTACACATTATAATGATAATGAAATAATTTTTGGAATACTTGTACAAAACGTTGTCTTTCGTTCGTTTATTCTTCATGTTGTTTTATGTGTTGTAATTGTTACTTGACATGCAAAAGAGTTTTAATTGAATTATATACGTTATATTGTCGCCATGTCATTTTATCACGAACAACAACAGTTGCAAATCCTTATACTGGCACATCCCTCAATAATTTGAATTCACTTTTATAAGACGTTTAGACTACACATATTTAATATCGAAACAAAGAGTGGAATAGAAAAGGAGTATTCAGCACTTTGGTACTTTTTTCTGTACTTTTTTTACTCGCAAAAGTAATTTGGTATACCCGTGCACGGTGTTCCGCGGAAATATTTTCTCAGATAAGGTTTCTGGACTATCTAATGACTATTTTACAAAAAATTCGCTACAGTGGCGTTTTTTTTAAGTCTATTTGCAATTTTCGTTAAAGAAGTTTTATGAAATTTATTTCCCAGCAAAAAAATTAGAAGTAATGCTTTACAAATTACTTCTTCATTGCTTTTTCAGAAGTTATTCTGAACAACTTCACAAAATCACTTCTTTCACTGCTTCCAAAGAATCTGTTAGTATATTTTTACAGCTTTTTTAGAATTACTTCACTTAAGTATTGTTTCTAAAGAGTAATTGCTCTAAAAGTGATCCTAAAAAGTGATTTTGGTAACATTTGGGATTTCCAAACAAAGGGTCGCGAGTCCAATTCCCGACGGCACCAAAATTTTTTTATTTTTGTTTTAATTTTTTATATTTCATTAATTTTTTTCTTCTATTATTTATAATTAATTTATTTAAATTCAATATTTTTTTAAATTTAAAATTTTTAAAAATATGTATATATAAAAAAATTATGAAAAATTGATTTTTATTGAATATTGAATTGGAGTGCAGCTTTTACATTGTTTAATAAGTACTTTTATTGAAGAGAATAAGGAACAATATCTCGCAGTCACAAAGTGGGTGCTTTTATGGCAGTCAACTTTCATATAAAAGAATAGCTCAGCAGTAGAGCGCTAGACTAGCAATAAGAAGGTCCCAAGTTCGATTCACGGTGGCGGCATTAAAAAAACTTTTGTAAAATAAAAAAAATATAATTTTTATTTAACTTTTAATTAGTGAGAAAGAGCTTCCTTTGCATTCGTTCAAAAAGTACCGAAAAAATGTTGAAGTGGGAGTACTCCTCTCCTGTGACAACTCAATGTTAAAATCATTAGTGCTTATGTTAAAAAAGAAATACATCTAGATCATCAATTGTAGTGCTTTTTCTACTACATCGGCCTCTCTTTCTTTGCTGGGTTTTTGATAATCAAATTTTCTGATTTTTGGTTATATGGTAGTACATACTACATGAGCTTAGTGAAACAGTGTTTTAAACAGTGTTTCGCAATTAGGGTGGCCTGGAAATTAATTTTTCCTTAATATTGTCTATTGATATTTCTTAATTGTTTTTTTTTTTTTTGATAACGGTTAATTTAGAAAAATGTTTTAGTTAGTAAATTTTAAGGAGAGTTGCTTCAGAGTATGAGTGGTCCAAAAGTGCACATTTCTCATAAAGTTGGTGTTTAAACAACTTTTTTGCTATTTTTACTAGAAAATTAATTTCTTTTCGTTTATTTAACCTTCTCTTTTATTTTTAATTCCACAATTTCCTTGAGCTTAAGGTTTGTTTTTTATATATAAAAAGTTTTTTATTTTCGATATTTCGCTACTCCATAGTGTAGCATCTTCAGGAAATAAAAATGTTGTTGTTTTGGTTTTTTCTTTGATATTTTAAATGTTTAATAACGCTCCTAGACGAGAACAAGAAATTCTCATTGAGTTTGTAATTTAACTTAACAAATATTTCCAGAAATTCTAAAAACGTCGTCCCCTGACGAATTCCTTAGGCAAGAATGAAATCCGGATAGGGACATGCCTACAACGGAATAATTTTCACAATTTGTTAAATACATTTGGGATTTTAGCATATTTAATTCCTTTAATGAAAACTTCTTAATTTTACTGAAAATTTTCATTAAAACTCGTCCAGCAAAATTCTCAGTGTAGTACATGATTAGTCATAAATTTTGTATTTACCCATGTATATTTATGAGATATATTTTATATCTCATTTTATTTGCAAATTAACAAACTGTAAAAATTTGTATAAATTTCCTATAGAACGTTTACTGTAGTATCAGTCTAACCGCCTTACTACTTCAAAATTTATGCAAACTTTTGTTATTTTTCTCATTTTTTTTCATTGTTAACAAAACTTATTATCCAACAAGAAAAAAATATTTATTTATAAACAATATTTAAACAAGTTAAACGTACATTTTATGATCATGTAAACTTCGTCCTGTTAACGGTTTTTTAATTTTTCTATTCGACCCTTTTGGCCATTTTCAAACACGAACGTGAGTTTTGCACAAGTTTTAAATTTTTTACAAGGAATAACAAATCAAATTGTTGGATTTTGGTGGAGTTTATTTTTTATGTTCTTTTATTTGCATATTTTAGTACAATTAATAATAATTTGTTTAGAAATGTTATAGAATTTGCATGAAATTGATTTTGAAGGCAATTATGTATTTGACAAAATTTGATATCACAAAAATTATGAAAAAAAAAGAAAATCTACAACAATTGCAACTGCGTTTCACTAAAATTTATTTAAAATAGGTTTACAAATTTTAAATGGAAATATTTCATTTTATTTGGTCTGGCTTTAAGACGATTTTTTCAAACCAGTTACCTTTGATCTATTGAAGAACAGATTTCGGTTCCATGGAACTGGTTTTAGAACTGATTTCTGAGAGTCAAAATTTAAGGTTTGACTATACCAGAATTGTAGCTGCTTCTATAACCGGTTTTAAAGTAACCCATTCTATTTTGGAGGAAAATAAACTGTTATTTATCAAATTTTAACCACTTTTAAGAAAAAAAAATTTAATTTAAATTTTAATTAATTTAATTTTAGTGACTTTTTCCAATTTTAGGGATTTTTTCTATATGGAGCGATTTTTTTTCATTTTAACGATATTTTTAATTTTAACAACTTATATCTTTTTTAGCGGTTTCCTTTATATTACCATTATGAGCGTTTCTATTTTGAGCGATTTTCCCCATTTTAGCGGTTTTTAAACATTTTGTTAATTTTTTAGAATCTCAGCGATTTTTTATAATATTGGCGATTTGTACTAATTCTAGCAAGTTTTTGCAATTTGTTTTGAGCGTTTTTCTTTCATTTATTGATGGTCGGTTCCACTTTTAGGTACTTTTTCCAATTTTAGAGATTTTAAAGTTTCCCCCTTTTTCAAATGTTTAATGTGAATCGGCATAGGAAACCATGTGAATCTTCTATTCTAGGTATAGGTTGTGGTCAGGGAACTTATGTAAATCCCTGCAAGGAACATTTTTGTGGAACATTTTAACCCTCTAACTCTTTAATTAAAGGGACTTTTTTGGTCCCTTTAAAAAATTGACAAAAACGACCCCTAAGTTCAAGAGTTAGAGGGTTAAAATGTTCCACAAAAATATTCCCCGTAGTATTTTACATAAAATCGCTGAACACATCCTGTATCTTGAATGGAAGATTCACATTGTTTCCTCCTAAAATCCAGGTTTGTTGGACATTTGAGTGCCAAGTCTGAATAAGTACGAGATTAACCCTTAAACATATTTTAAGTTTTGACTTATTTCTGGCATTGAAAATGAATTTTCAACTTTGAAGTCTTCAGAGACCTATAGTAGAATTTCATAACAAATATTAATACGGAACATTTTAACCCTCTATCTCTTCAACTTACGAGGATTTTTGGTCCCGTTCTGAAAGGGGGTCAAAAAAGTCCCTTTAATTGAAGAGTAAGAGGGTTAAAATTTCCGCAGAAATATTTTTCATGAAATTCTACTATAAGTCTCTGAAGGCATCAAAGCTGAAAATTTAACATTAATGCCAGAAATAAGTCAAAATTGAAAATGTGTTTAAAAGTTAATCTTGTAATTATTCAGAATTGGCGCTCAAATATTCAACAAACCTAGATTTTAGGGGGAAGCCATGTGAATCTTCTATTTAGGATGTGTTAGGCGAACTTACGTAAAACACTACTAGGAACATTTTTGTGGAACACTTTAACCCTTTACCTATTCAACTTGCGGGTCTTTTTTGTCCCTTTTAAAAAAGGGGGGAAATTTTAAACCCCCTAAAATAAAATGCCGATTTGATCTTTCGAAACGCCGACTCAATTTTATTTTTTGTCTCCTCTACCAGAATCCATTGTCAGCATACTGTAGCAGTTTTCCGTTCGAGCAAAGTGTGCATCACTGATTATTTGTTTACAAATTATATATCTTATTCTTTCCAATATTTTTTGTTTTATCAATCCTGTACCAAACAAATACAAAATTAAGCAAGTGTCATACGGACTTTAATCAATTATTTCCATGTTAATAATTAATAACGATATTGTCTTTAGTTTCATTATTTTGTAAATTTCTTTTATTTTGCCAATTATCTTAAAATAGCAATTTGTAAAATATACAAAGTACCATACATACTCTTAAAAAATAACATTATTGTAAGTCACAATAATGATGGTAAAACTTGAGCTCAAAAATTGATTTTTATGTTACAAAGAAATCAACGAAAAACAAAACGGAAACGGAAGTTATATTGTCCATATGTATACGGAATGCAATACAACAAAAAGCAACAAAGTGCAAATGACTTTACAGAGGTAACAAATGAAGAAAACAAATAATTTTTCTGTAGTCATCTTTCTATCAAAACAATTTTTAAAACATTTTGTTACAAACACTTGCCACAACACACACAAACATACTAACATAGAACAAAAAACTCAACAACAAGATATAAAAAAAAATTGGAGAGCCACCGGAAATGTTTTTTCGGGTGAAAGTCTTTTAATTGAAGTGGCTTTGACACAACACAAACAAGCATGTAAAAAAAAACTTGGCACTGGTTATATGACCTGCTGAGTGTTTTTTTCTTTATAACAATTTTTCCATTTTTATAAATGATAATAATGATGATGTTGTAAATTCAATGATGCAGTTAGTAAAAGCAATTTTCTATTACTTTTTTGAATGAGTATTTTTACTAACAACTTAAAAACAGCCACACCTTCTCTGAAGTCATACATAAAAGCCATTTTTATTTTTTTTTTAGTTTTTTTTTTGCTTTAATTTGTCTTTTAACTTTTGCAACAAATTTCTTTTTCTTTACATCTTTACATCTTATTTGCACAATTCTATAGCAATAAAAGGAAATGTCCTTTTTTCATCTTGTTAAATTCTTTCACTCTCTAAAAAGCCCATTTTTTGGTTAAGTGTTTTCTTTTCTTGGGTTTGCTAAAAGGAAATATTTTTAAATGATCTTAAAAAAGGAAAATTGTTAGAAAAACCAAAAAATGTGCATGGCAAAGTGTCTTTTAAATTGTTATATGTGATCAAAAAGGCGTTAAAGCAAATATGGTACAGTGGGTGTGAAAGGTGAAAATTTAGAAATGTACAAAGAGATTTTTTTAAAAAACATATCTGACTTAATTGTAGATTTATAAACGTTGAATTCTCTTCGTACATGGGAGTTTCATAAATTTCTATCTTAAAGATTTTAATTTAAAAAACGTGGTAAAAAATAAAAACATAGGGAGAAAAATGCTCAAAAAGCGGTTTTCATATTTTAAGTCATTTTTTATCAAAGAACGTTTAATGTTTTCTAAAAAATAAATTTTCAAATTCGTTAATTTTAGGCCAAATAAAACGAAACTGGGAGTGTTAGCATTGAAATTTGACAGTTCGTAAGGGACACCTTAATATATCCCTTAAAATATTTTTAATATACCGTTGATAGATTTTTGAACTATCTTTTGAGTTGATGCCCATTTTTGTATAGTTTCTTTGAGACAAATGAAAAAAGCCGCATTTGACCGCATCTTCTTAAGTTGGATTAACATATCCACCCAAATCCCGAGATTTCTACTAAAATTGAGATTTCAATGAAAATCCTTTGTGAAATCTCGAAATTCCCCATACAAATGAAATCCCGTAAATTTGCGAGATTTCTAGGAAATCTAATGAAAATCTCACGAATGTGGAGACTTTTACAGAATGCAACACTGCGTTCGTTTAATTTGTAGATTTTTTTCCATGAAAAAGTGGCAACGCTGGTCAACAGCTGACTAAAAAAATAACCTAAAAATAACACAAAATAATATTATAAAAGAATTATGAAAAGTATTATAAAGAAAATTTTAAACCCAACCGAAATGTACTAATGATTATAAGAAGTAATGCGTGGTTCTAAGTTGCCACTTTTTCATGGAAAAAAACTATAAAGAAACCATTGGAAATTGCATGTTTTTCTTCCATCTCGTTCCGATCTTGACCAATGTTCCATTGAATTATCGGGGTGTATTAATTTGTAATTTTAGGTAAATTGTTAAACAAAAAAAAAAAAAAAGTTGGCCAAACTGTGGCCGTTTAATAAAAAAGGATACCGCGATATCTCTCCCGGATCCGGAATATTTTTGTTATCGGAGTGTGTTGTTACTCCATAGAGTAGAAATATTGTCTGTTTTGGGTTATTTCACTTCGTTTTCCAGATGCCCATTTTGATATACTACTATAATGTAAATTTTGTTCTCCAATCCCTTTTATTTCGTTTCCTATATTATCTGCTTCAAGTCCACTCGTTCCTTTTCCGCGTCATTTCGTTTCGATTTGGAGCATTGTTGTTGGAGTGCATTAATTTTTATTATCACGTAAATTGTTAAATTAAAAAATAAATAAGCCATCCTATGGTTGTTTTATAATATTCGATCCCTTGGGATTACTCCCGGACCTGACCTATTTATATTTATAGCATTTTATGCGATTTTTATTTTCGTCCATTTGTCCCAAACGAGATTAATCAAAATGTATAGCTTAGTTAAATTCATGGATGTTAACTGAAACGATGCGGTTATCGGTAAGATTATTTCGGTAACGGTATTTTAGGGGATAACGGTATTTCTGTTATTTCGGTAACGGTATTCTAAGGATAACGATATTTCGGTATTTTAAGGTTAACGGTATTCCGGTTATTTCGGTAACGGTATTTTAGGGATAACGGTAGTGAGTTGAAAGGGGTTTGAATCGATATCGGTATTTTAGCGGTATTGCCTGCCAACCCTGGTTAAATTAGTATAAATTCCAATTTCGTATCCTTTGTATTTTAAAAAGGCGGCCCATGTAAAAAAGATTAGATTTGATATCAGATCAGATCATATATGGCATACTTGATGCACTTTATGGCCTGATCTAAAGTGATCTGAAAAATAAGGTGATTTTCAAGGCCAGATATGAGCAGATATGGTCAGATTTGGTACCAGATCTGATACCAGAGCTTGGACATTTGAGCTGACATCAAAATAAACATGTACAAACAAACCCGCGTATAAAAGAATAGATTTGAGCAGATCTGTTTAGATATAACTAGATGTATTTGAATCCAATTAGATATGATGCCAATTCGGATTATATATGGTCAGATATGGCATGTGTGATACACTTCGTGGCCAGATCTGTTCATATCTTAAGTGACCTGAAAAATTGGATGATTTTTATGCAAAGATATAAACAGATCTGTCCAAATTTGGTTTAAGATCTGAGACAAAAAATGTACATACTAATTTTGTTTATGTCATAATTTATGCATCACAGTGACCTCCTGCTGACTTGTCCTGATGATATTTTTAAATTTGTATGAAATTGTCTGCAGGTGTATATATTAAAAATTTCAATATTTTTATTCAAAACTCTACTGCCAGCTTAACCACTGTTTCATCTTAAAGTTTGTTGCATCATTAAAATTAAAAACCTAAAATAATTTCTTCCTTTTCTTTTGTATAAAATATATAACTTCAACTTTTTCTTGGGACTTTTAGTTCTTCTTCTTCTTTCTAAAGTAATTGGCACTTTGAAGATATTTTGTTGCTGAATATTGTTGTTGTTGTTGCTGTTATTGTAAGCAATTATCATTTGTTGCAGTAGTAAATTTTCTAGCAATTACCTGATGATTGTTGGTTTTTAAGCTTTAAATGGTTGTTGGCATTTAATTGCTAAGCAGACACATAAAATTCGTTTTTAATATCATCCAGTTAAATGATTTTACGCCTAGTTGGAGTCATATGAAATTATATAATAAAAACCATTAGGTAAACCAAAGCAATTTAAAAAAATGCATAATTTTTGGAAACTCTATTAACATTTGTAAAACAGAATTAAATTTAGTTGAATTTTAAATTGTTTTCAACCGTTAATTTTAACTTTTTTTAGTTTAAAACGAGTGTAATTTTTTAACCTCATTTACGTTAAGGTTGATTGTTTATTTAACCATAAAATAAATTGTATTTTAAAGCCACAATCATAGTGGTTTGTCTATTTTTTTTTTCTATATATACGACTCCCTCCCTCTAGATTCAATTTAGGTTTTTTTATGGCTTTGACAATGTTTTTCTTCCTTATAGGTTTTTTTTCCATGTTACAGGCAATTTTGTTTACAATTTCCTTTTTACACATGTAGATTTCTTTTGCTACTATTTTTTTCGGACATTTATATATTTGTCGTATGCAATTGTATTGTATGTATTTACAACATATTTTGGTACCATACAAGCAATTGAGATAGTGTCAGTAATAAATAAGTTTAGTTTTTCTAGAGTTTTTCTGTTTTTTTTTTCTGTAGTTAGATGAACAAAAACTTAATACCACAAAAAGTTTTGCCACAAATGTTAGACCACAGATATATTCTAATGTCACGCAAATAAAGTGTCACTGTCATAGAATGTAATAGGACTAGAAGGGTTGTACAGGTTTTAGTGGTTTTTAATACAAAACAAATTAAATGCAATAAAAACAAAAACAAACATTGCAGAAGGTGGTTTAAATTTTTGAAACAAGCTAATTAATGTATTTAATAAAAATAAATAAAGAAAAAATCGAATTTTTGGCAAAAGTTTGAAGTTATAAGTGGTTTGAAACAAAGGTTATTTTTTTATTTAAAGCATTATCTAAGGAATTATGAGCTATTTTAGTTAACGTAAAAACCATACGTCAATTTGGCAGCTTTTTCAAAAAAACAGACACAGAGGAGATTGGAAGATAAACAAAAATCTGAAAATAGAACGTTTGTATGTGTCTGTGACTAAAAAACAATAACAGAAATCTGAATAGGAAAGAACACTACACTCATTCTGATTAAATTGAACTAATTTTTCTGTTATTTTCTCTAAAAAAGCCCGTACAAATAGGTAAAAATTCTGCTAAAATAACAGGAAATAGTACATGTATTTGCGCCAGCACAATTTTGAACTATTTGTACGAGATTTTTTTTATTAGTGTACAAATTAGTTACATTGCATTCAAGGCCTTACTTGGGTGGGATCATTAAGCGGTGACACCTTAGTGTAGTTACGTTTTTAATGATGGAATAGGCGCATGTTCGAATTTTACAGCCGACAGATTGTTGAAAAATTATGATTTAAAGACAATCTGACAATAACATGTAAACAATTAATACAATTTAAATAATGGAAAATCACTGATGAAGCCTGTCCATAGAAAAAGGCAGAAACTAGGTCTAGTCTGATTTGAAAATTAATGTATTTATAATTTTTAGAGAAAATTGTTTATTCTCATAAGATGAGTGGTACGAAATAAACTGCACTTTCTTCTTTAAAAGATTATTTAGGGAGTTATGACCCATTTTCGTTTAATAAAAAATCATTAATATGTGAAGATTTGTAAGCCATTTTAATTTTTAATAAAAATATTAAGAGAAAATCCAATTTGGCAAAATTATAAGGGGTTCGAAATAAAGGTCAATTTCTCATTTTAAGCATTATTTCAGGACCTACGAAAATTTTTTACAATCAATTGTTTTAATTTTTGCATTAAAAATACAAAAATTGTTTTTTCGGACTTTCTATATTTTGATATATTTAGTTCTATCGCAAGTCCAAATTCTAATATGATATTGGCATATTAGATTTTATTTGTTGTTTCAAAAAGGTGTTGATCATTTCCATGATAGACAATACAATTGTTTCGTGGGCCTCATCCCAACTCCTCAGTTTTTGTTCACATATATTTCTTGTATTTCAAATGGGTGGCAGCTCTGAACCCAAGCCATTGACAATATGAACAGAGACATATAATATAGAGATGCAACATCGATAATTTTGTAAACAAACTGTAGATGTCGCTAGCATGTGGGAAATTTTGTCAAAGGAGGATTTTATTTTGGGAAATTTTCTCAAGGGAGGATTTTTTTATATCAAATGAGGTTTTACAGAGTTGTTAAGTAAGGGAATTTGGTCCCAAATTAGGGATTTCGACTTCGTTTTGGGGACAAATTAAAAAATTTGTAAATTTTAAAAGATTTAGTTTTAGGCCCAAAATAAGAAGAATTTTCGTATAAATTATATGCGTATTATTTCAAATTAAAGTCGATCAAATTAGGTCTGTTAAAGAATTTCAAAATTTCTACAAAATATTTGAATTATTGAAGAAATGTTCTCCAAATATTTATAAATCTTGAAATAACGAAAAGCCCAGCAAAAACAGACATTACCGAGTAATTAAGCGAGTAAGTAGCACACAAAGGGTTTCACTACTTACCAGGCTATTTACTCGCAACATTACTTTTGTTCGCGATGTCCAAAAATTCATGGGTGGTCATTACCCTCTCGCTTACAAAAAAAGTGGGAATAACGAGTTACCCATAGTGAAAGAATAAGTAGTTACTCACAAAGATAGAATAAGTGGTTACTCAGAAGTTAGGAAATAAGTGGTTACCCTACATTGTAAAATAGTTGGTCATATTGGCAAAATAAAACTTTTTACCTTGGAAAATTTAGTTCAAAACAAATTTATAAATAAAATGTTAATACAAAAGACTTAATCAGTACTTATTTAATCAATTACCAGTAAGTGATTACTTTGCACGAATATATAAGTACTTCTATAACTTATTATCGGTAAGTCATTATTTTGTATTTTAAAGTAATGCAAAAGGTAATGACCTATCATTACTTGGTAATCCGTATGGTAATGACCTGTCATTACCATGTTTTTGCTGGGAGCAACCAAGCTCAATAGTTAATTAAAAAATTTTCTATTTGCCAAATACTGAAATTGTTACATGTAAAGGACTCAGAAAAAATAAATTTTGTGTAGGCTCAAAAAGTACCAGGGGTTTTCATATAACCTCTAATGTACCTTCTAAATTGTGTAACTCGACTTATGCAAACTTAATGTTCAAAAGAGTTTACGAGCCCTAGAACTTACACCTTACTAGATTTACAAATTTTAGAAAAAAAAGACTTCACCATAATGAACTTCGTGTGAAAATTGTGTACAATTTTTTCTCTCGAAAAGTTAATATACGACTTTTATTTTGAAGCGGTGACATTTCAGCTTAATTGTGATTTGTCTTTCGTATAATAAATTTTTTATAGTTTCACAATTTTAACAAAGATTTGAGGCCTTTAAAGTTCGAGTGAAAACGTAAATATTTATTCGTAAATTATTCAATTTTATTTACTTTGCTCACCCATTTCTCAATATTTTTCTGAACTTAAGAGCGATGCTAACTTAGCTCCTATTTTTTTTCTTTTGAGTTTTTGTTTAAATTAAAATTAATTGGGTATAACATTGGGGATTTAAACATTTAAAATGGGAATAAGCTAAAACTTTTCGGGCAACACTGCTCCCCAAATAAAATGAAACAGTATTGCCAGAAAAACAAAACAGCAGTCAGCGCCATCTGTTGCATTAAAACCCGGTGTTGCCATTCATCAGGACCATGGGAGACCCCTGAATATGAATACAAAATTTTCTTTTTTCTGAAGTACTTTAACCCTATTAAAACTTGAATTTGGTTAAAAAAATTTCAGTCACATGTATTTCCATACATATGTCTGAAATCTTTCACAAAGCTTTTTTAATATTGTCTCCTTTATGACATAGCAACATTCACAGAAATCGGTGGATGGCCCCGGAGAGAACTTCCCTATTAGTTAAGCAGACATAAGTCCCAGTACCGGAGGTTCCAAAGAATTAATTCAATTTGAGCTTAATTCGCACAAAATCAAATTCAGCTTTAGAAATTTTGCATATCCAATTACATCAAATCATTCCTTTAGACTTAATTCATAGGCTTCATTCCCAAAGCTTAAAATTAAGTATAATTTACTCTTATGTTAAAATCAGTTCTTTTCGAATTACAATCAACTTAAATCATTTTTTTTATTATTAATTCTAATCTTTTACAAAATGACTTATTAAAATTGTCATTTCATTCAATTCGTAAAAGGTCTAAGGTATGAATATATTGAGTCTGGCAACACTATAGTTAATATCTCCAAATTCAATAAAAATGTGTCATATTTTAGGGAGCTAATACCGTTATTACAGACACAACCTATAGAGTTAGAGAACCGTAATTATTATAGATTCAAACCGAAATTAAAAACAGAAATATTTCTTTTAATCTTTTACAAAAGGAATGAATGAAAATCTTTCAGCCTTTTTGTACTAGAATTGTATTTACAAACTATTTTATCATGCATTGCATGTGGTTATTAAAGTACCGAATACACCTGCAATATTACCGTACAACTTCTAGTTTTAGTGCTTTATTCTATTACCATGATTAAAGTACTGAAACGGGAAGTTGTACAATAATATTACGAGTGTATGGCCAGCTTAAGTTTCATTATAAAAAGAATATTTCGGTCCTTATAACCCTTGCCTTATCCAGGGAGAAGGAAAACTCTTTGTGTAGGTAATCTCACAGCGTAATCATACTTCGCGTAAGCCAATTGGATGTGCGTTGAGGTCACTTCCGTGCGGATTGCTATAGGAGGTGGGAACCGGGAGGTGGAGAGTACAGTGCAGCTTCTGATTTCTAAATGTGCGCTACTAAGAACGTGGCGACTCAGATATCTGGGAAGTAGGTTGTTAATGGTCTTGCAGAATTTTAAGGGACTAAATATGGATGTTTTTTATATTTAACTCCTTTAATAAAAATATGTAAATTTCAATATAACTGCAGATTCAAACACGTTATAAGAAAGTGTTCCAAATCTGCATAAAAATTCAAAATTATCCTCTCCTGGGAGGAATCTTAATAAAACTTGGATATGAGGGACAAAAGTAATTAAGAATTGGTAAGAAACACAATAACTAATAAATCTTGTTTGCAGAAGTTCCCTGAGTGTATTATTTATTTGGATGGAACTTAAGAGTACCTATATTTTAATAACAAATTTGCATACGAAAAATGGAATTATTTTTGAGCCCTCTTTTTAACCCCTAAAATAATAAATTGGGCTGCTAAAAAAAATTTACGCTATATCATCTGCTAGGCACGCTGTACCAGTTTTTTAATTTAAATATTTAAATTTCATTATTCAATTTTTAAATTCTATTTCAAATTTAAAACTTTTCTAATTTAATAATTTATAATTTTGCACTTTAATTTACTACATATTTATTGCATTACATGTACTCTAGTATACCATCATAATAACCGTAAACGTTGAGAATATTTTGAAGTGCAACGTAAACATTTTCTAATCAATTTCCAACATTGAAATTTATACAAATATGTATGTAATATACAAACAAACAAAGCAACTACATATAAATTACAACCGATTCCCTCCCTAATGATGAATTTTAAGTTTTTTTTATTCCAGCAAAACATATTTTATAGGGAAAAGCCAGTAAAACTCTATATTAGAAATCATTCATAGTCATCGCTATGATATATAGAATATAAAACATCATCAACGTGGGGAACTCTCAAAGTTTTGTCTCTTACATAAAAATGCATAATTCTCTCATGAAAAATTTTTAATATTGCAATAGTGTCGGGTTTTTCCTATGAATTGCACATGTTGAATTCAAGGACTGAAATTCCAAATTTTTAATTACCCTACCAGCCCAAAAAAAAAAAACACAACTCAAAAAAATTATAGTGCATATCTTGGTTTTTATCAATGAATTTGAAATTAGCATGTCATAGGAAAGATCCGTTACTATTGTAATTTTAACAATTTTTTAGCAGAAAACTGTGCGTGTGCATTAAATGTCAATATGTTGTTGTAGTTGTTTTGTTTTATTTATGCATTTTATAATCATTTCTATTTCTGCACTACTTTCAAGTAGATGAAGTCTTTTTTATGGGTATAAGTAAGACGACCATGTTTGTGATTTGAGAAAACGACTGATATTTTTCTTAGCATTATTGTTTGAAATGTCTAACAGGGAGACTAGTTTCGTGCAAACTCTCAGATTTTAATAAAATTTGGGAAAATTGCAAAACAGGGACATTTAATAAAAGGCGTGTGATAAAGCTTTTAACAACATACATAAGTAATCATTATTAACATTCTCATAAGCGGTATATAGGGCGGCAGCTTATATAAACAGCCAAAGTCAAAAACCTCTAAATAATCAAAGATAAAAGATAAAGCTGACACTTAACCACCTCGCAATAGAACATCACCAACTACTTACTGTCAGAGCAAATAGAGATGTTACCTTTGCGTTGGGTGCCAATTTAAATAACAAGAAAATTATATTAATCTAAACTCTGCTTTCTTGATAAAAGTTGTAAATATGATAGAAACAAATATCTAAGCTCGATCTTTCTCAGATTTGAAACCATCTCGGGGTTTTATGAAGTGAACTGGATTGAATAAAATCAAATATTCTATTAAACATTTTATTTGGAAGCATGTCAATAACTACAATAGCTCGAAATAATCAAAGATAGTTGAAAGTTAATAAGCAATAATGGGGAGAATTTGACATTCAACAACAACATAAAAATTCAATAAAACATCTACTTAAAAATTCTATTCAACCATACTATACTTATGTACTGTTTCTTTGGATAAAATGACAGCATAAAATAAAAATTGGTCGATTTTTGGGCCTCGTTTTCACTTTATAAATTTTCTAGATGACCGAAAACCTAAAACAGGTCGATCTTAGACTTTTTTACATTACATTACACTTTGCGAATAAAAAATAAAAATTCGTCTTAATTTCTTTCACTCCCAGTACAGCATAAGGCCTCAACATAAATGCCCCATTCTCTTTTATCTCGTGCGATTGATTTTACTCAATTGAAATCGTTTCATGTCTTCTTCAATAGTTCGTCGTCATGTAGTATGTATGTATTAGTCTTTCTCGTTGCCGTTGCTATTCCATTCTAAAGTTTGTTCGAAAATTTCTTTTGGTGGCTTTCGCATGGTAGGGCCAGTTCCATCGCCTCATTTCAGTTTGATTTGGTGTTGAAGTTTGGTTGCATTTCTCCAGTAGTTAATTGTTGGATATAGTTTTAAGCCACCAGATTTTCAAATTTTTCTCGACTTGTTATTGGTTTGACCTACTGACCAGTTTTTAAAAAATTGCGATATCCATTATTGACTTTGAAGTACCTGGCAAGTTTGCATAAATAATTGTGAACCTTCTTTATCGTTTTTCTCAGTAACGACTTTTTGGTATATGGGTCAAACCAATAATAAGTTGACGATTTGTTATTGCAAGTCTGAAGCTTTTTAACTAGCGCATTCGTCATCAGTCAGGTCTCATATTCAATTTTACGTTTGAATTGTAGATACGTAGTTTGGTGCGGATATAGATTGATTATGACCTTGAAATTTTCCAAAGCTGCGCGATATTCTACTAAGGATTATCATTTACTGCTCCGCCATCTGAGGAAATAACACTTCCAAGGTAGGTGAGGCAGTTGAAATTCTCGATAATATCTTCCCCATCTTTAAAATTTGCTGTAGGTCGCATTTATTTTTAACACTTTGGCCTTCAAGGAGTTAAATTTCAAGTCAACATTACTAGATTCGGTTAAGATCGTCGATGTTATTAGACATATGCAATTCGCGAATGCCAAGTCTTCCAATTGGCTATGAAGGTTTCATATAATACCACGATCTTTCCCATCGATTGCTCGAGTTAAAACGCCGTCTTATACTATTAGAAATTGCCAAATGCCGGAAATCCGCACTTAAAGCCATCTTTCTGTGTGTAAATCAGCCTTATTAACTTTGGGGCACTTCCTATCTGTATTAAAGCGTTCCGTATACAGACTCTATCAATGTTGTCAGATGATGTGAAATTATCGACGAATAAGAGGTCGAGGGCTGAATACCACAGACTGTTCTATTAGTATTCTTAATGTAATTATGTAGTCGACACAAGAGCCGTTGGTTCGAATACCAGCCTGTTGCCTTCGAGTTAATCGTTTACGCGCTTTACGAAGATCTTGGTTAATACTTTTGACGGAATTAGAAGCATCATAATACCTCTGTAGTTTCGACATTGGCTAGGGTCACCTTTTTTTGGAATTATGACCAAGATCCCCTCCAACCATTCTTCTGGCAGGGTTTCTGTCTTTCACAACTTCATAAAGAGAAGTTGTAGAAGTCTAGGTATAGTTGTGGAATAGGCTTCTATAACTTTAGCTGAAATATTGTCAATGCCCAGGGATTTATTGTTCGTCATCGCCTCTACGGCCTTTATAATTTCATTATGTTATATCAGTTGTGAAACAACTGCCGTTTCGAGTTTTGAGTTGGGGCACTTGGGTTAAAGTTTTAAAGTTGTAAAGTTGTTCTTTTATTTGCACTTTAAAAACGTGATTTTTTAATAATTTCGAACGATTACGACTGCGAGAATCCGCCCCCTGTTTTAATTTATTAGGTTTGACGTTAAGAAGAAGAATAAACCTTTTTCTCTAAAAATTATGAACACATAAATTTGCAAATCAGACTAGATCTAGTTTCTGCCTTTTGCTGCTGTTATTTTTTAACAACAACTTGCTTTTGTGTTAAAACTACAAAACTTTCCAAGATGCCCTAATATATAACACTCTTACTCTATTTTAAGCAGATATATGTATATGAAGTATTGGAACGTTAGCAGTCAAGTAGTTGGAGCAATTGAAAACTTAAGTATACGAGAAAATACACTTCATGAAGGAAATGAAAATGTTCTTTCTCCTTCTTCTGTCATGTGTTAGTTTTTTTATTGTACTTCCTCCTATTCATTCATTGTATTAAAGTATAGTAATTAGCAAAATGAACACTAAATCCAACTTTAGTTTTAAGAGGTTCAATAGAGATGATAAAAAAAACTCATACAAAATATATTAGCAACACTTCAAGGGTGGCAGTCAACAAATATGATTAGGTTACTTTTAAAATGTCACACTAAATGTGTAGCGCTATAAAGTTGTTCAGTTTGTATAATGTTATGAGACTTGATGATGGTATTGTTTAAATTTAATTTTTAATTTAATATTGAAGTGTTATTGATTTATATAATATTTTTTAGTAGTTTTAAAATCTTTAGGCTTTAATGACTTTAATGGGCATTAAATTAGCACCACAAATTTTCCTTAATTAAAGTTAATTTAATTTAAATACTAACTTTAACATTAGTTTTAGTGCAAATTCTCCAGAGTGCATAATTTTAATAAGTTTTACATTAGTCTTAAACAAAAAGTTTAAATATTTTAGTATATGTAAGTATGTTTCAGCAGTAATTTCTTAGTTTTTCAAGTATATTTCTTCTAATACCACTATAAGAATAAACTTAGTTAACCTAAAGAGATTTATGCATTTTTTCCCCAAAAAGAAATACTATCAAAAATTACATTTTAATGAACTTGGTTATAATGAGACTATATAGTAGAAAACAAAATTGTAGCACAAAAAAAATTAATTTCTTAAGGGGGTATACCAGTATTGGAAAGATACTGATGGGTTAGTTTATAAATTATTATTCTACCCATGTGAATATCGAAATATATATGAACATTAGACCGTACCTCAAAAAAAAAGTTTGCCATACACCGTCCAATCTAAATTATTCTTGCAAGGAGGTTTCAAAAAAAAAATTTTTTTTCTGCCGAACGTAGGGGTCGGCATTTTACATTTTTCGTTATATATTTGGCATTTACTGTCGGATCTTAAAATATGATACATCGATGTTTTTCTCTCGAGGGAACCAATGTTTTGTTCTAAGGACCATTGACCTTAAGTATCCAGTCCTAGTATTTACTCACCATATCTTAGTTGCTACTACCCTAATGTACCACTCTAATGTCAGAAAATTAAAGCTCGTAAAAAATCATTTATCATTTATTTTTTTGGTTGCCGAACATAGGGGTCGCCTTTTTAAATTTTTTTTTCATTGGATTTTTCCTTTATATCAAAACGCTATATCACGATATCGAGATATCACACTATAAAATCCGACTTTAAATGCCGAAGCTATAACGAAAAGGCGACCTCTACGTTCGGCAAAAAAAAAAAATTTTTTTTGGATTTGCCTTGCAAAAATACTTTATATTTGAGGGTGTACCGCGCACTTTTTTGCCTGCAAGGTGGTACGGTCTAATGAACATACATGATCATACATTGGCTCGTATGTGATCACATATGTGATCATATACGTCCATTGTATGACCATACATGATCTCATATATTTCCATATACCTTTGAGTGTATATGGAGGTATATGCCCATATATGATCATATATGAGCATATGTGAACCATATATGAGCATATATATTCATATATGAACATGTACGGTCATATACCCTCAAATTTCGGATCCGAAAATATATGGAAATATATGAGATCATGCATGGTCATACATCGAACATATACAAGTCAATGTATGATCATGTGTGTTCATATATATTTCGATTTTCACATGGGTAACCAAGACAAAAACTTCAAACAAATAAATTTCACATTTAAGGGTTAAAAAGTTTTATCAAAAATTAACCTATTTAAAAAAAAACAAGTCCGAAATTTAGATTCGTCTGTGCACAGTGTTCAAGGAAATAAAAATTCCGTCTCCAATATACACAACGTAAAAACCATACGACAGTGTGGCAACATTTGCGAAAAGGAGACGCGGAGGAGATTAGAAGACAAAAAAGTAGAATGTTTGTATGTGTCTGTTTGATCACTTGTGAAAATAAAAAACAATAACAGAAAGCTAAATAGGAAAGAAAACTATGAATTAGCTACACTACATTCAAGGCCGTACTTGGTTCAGATGGCTAAGCAGACGAACTTTAGTATATTTACGTTTGTAATGTAGGAAGAATGGTTGTTGAAAAACTTATCATATAGAGATAATCCGACAATAAAATATAAATAATAATAATAATAATAATAATAATAATAATAATACATAGAAAAAGGCAGAAACTAGATCTAGTCTGATTTGCAAATTAATGTGTTTATAACTTTTCGGAAAAGGTTTATTCCTCTTCTTAACATTTTTTTATTACTATAAAATTAGTTTGTCCTATCAAAATCGTAAATATAAATTTGAAAATATTTATATGTAAGGGTTGTTTTCTTTTATAATATGGTATTTTTTTTATAATATGGCGTCAGCGGTTTATGCACTGAATCAGTTTGTCCTGTGCTCTAGTTTTGATCACGATTGTAATTAATTTCAAATCTTCACTAACACTCCAAGAACAACACTCTTGAGAACTTTGGAAACATTTAGTAAACATGAACAAAACTACAAAAAACTAACAAGAATTTCAAAAGAACACATACTAATTTTGTAACAAAATATGAACCCCATAAAAGTGCAAACCAGATGCTGGTGATGGCAACTGTATCATCATCTTTATCTGGAAACGCATGCCATGTTTAAAAAAACTACCAGTTTAACTTTAAAAAACAAAGTTAATATGGCCGAGAAACAAAGAAGTTCTTTCTGCAATATTTTTTTTTTCTAATAGAAACGCTAGGAAAGTCTACTAATAGAGGAAAAGAGTATTTAAAAGTTTGATGTCCTTTGTCCTTTAACCGTTCACATTAAAGCTACGAACAAAAGAATAGTGTGAAAATAAATTGTATTACAAATAAAAGAAGTTACAACATCTGGTTTGCATGTAACAAAAGATGGGTAACAATTTTATAAAACAAAAAAGCAACTACTAAAAATAAAGATAGTGACTTTAGAAGTATAACATGCGAAGATACAAATGTTGGAATATTTTATAATTGTTTTTAAAATAATAGAGAATCTCTAAGGAAATAAAACAAACTTACAAAAAAAAAATATGAAACATGAAAGACTCATAGTGGCCATTGACCAAGCCACAACAATGTTCATTTTTGTTTTTTTTTTATTTGGTGTGTACTCTGAAGAGTACTTGAACATGTACTTCTTGTATTGTTTGTGTTGAAAAGTTCCCAGTGTCATATATCCTTAAACAGGACATTATAGTATACTACTTAATCACTGTAATGCCAACCGCACTTGTGTTAAGGATGAAAAATACAAAAAAAATGAAGAGGAGAAATTTTATAAACGGTAAAAGACGAATTTTGTACACAGAATTTATTTGAAATTAATGTTTAATTGGCCGGTTGTCAAAACTCGGACAAATCGTTAGAATCTTTAGAGCTACAAATCCCGAAAAAAAACAATCCGTTCAGGAATTGCAAATTTTTTATTTGTTAATAAAGAATCCCTGCAATTTAATTAATAAATCTCTATTAGCATCGAAGCTAATAAAAAAATTGTTGGGATGACCATATTCGATATTACGAAATATCTTTTTTATCATAATATGATATTTAAATTATTACATTAGTATTCCATAATTATCACAATATTATCATATATATCAGCGCGTAGAAATATATTGTTAAAAATACAATTTCACAATGCATTCGAAGTGATCATAATATTTTTCTAATGATCACAATATTTTCCTAATTATCATAATATTTTTCTAGTGATCATATTATGGTCATGTAGAAAATTTTGTGCTCATTTGAGATCATATTATGACCATTGGGAATATATTATGATCATTTCGTATGCATTAAAATATCTTTCTATTAGCGACCTGTAGCGTGTTAGCAAGCATAAGAGTCAATTTTTAAGCGAGCTTTATACGGGCGCAAGTTCTAAAGCGATTCTAACCAAGATCAATAAGTTATCGTCCTTGTACCGATATAAATCATTGTACCACATTTCATTAATATGTCTTAATATTTGCGACCTGTAGCGTGCGCACAAAAATATATGGACAGACAGATGGGCGGACATCGCTAAATATGCTCAAAAAGTGATTCTGTATCGATCCGTGGGTCTACGTCCAAGCTTATTAAACCCTCTCCATGTAGTGGTGAAGGGTATAATTGATGAAAATTTTCTTAAAATTTTATGATAATATTTATTAATTTAGAGAATGGTTTTATTGTCTGAAGTAGTTAAAGTCCCCGAACATTGTGTAAATGAGGCTTAATGTGACTGGTTACAAAAAGATAACCCAAATGAATATATCGCACTCTTAAGGTGTAGTTTTACCTACAAAAAAAAAACGTAATAAGTACCAACCAAGTCAACATAACAATTTTTAAAACAGGCACCACCATGCAACAACAATATGGTGCGTGTTGGTAAATTACGCGAACACTACAGGAAAAGGAACACAAAACAAACAATGTTGAGGTTTATTCTCCAGCTTCAGCTCTCAACTTTTAGCGGTTTTTATAATTAACAGTATAGAGAATGTATGCATTACTTTAAAACTTTTTATACCCTACACCACTCTGAACAACAGGGTATATTAAGTTTGTTTTGATGTTTGTTACTATCAAAAATAATGGGCGTAGACCCGTTATAATATACCAATCGGCTCAGAATCGATTTTTGAGTCGAATTAGCAATGTCCGTCCGTTTGTACACTTTTATTTTTAAACTATAGGTCGTAATTTTGAAGATAATAGAACAAAATTTGATTTTTATGGGACGAACCCTTTTGAAAATTGTTAAAATCTATACATGTTTTGACCTAGTTGCGATTTATAGCAATTTCTTACATGGAAACCAAATAAATTTATCCACGAATGAAATTCCGGACAAAAAAAAACCTTTCACAGGAATAAAGAATTTCATTGATATCCAAAACCGTTTTTGTTTTATTTAAAAAAACTTTTGTAGTGCTCTTATTGAAAAATCCTTTACCTTTCTGGAAAGGTTGTAATGTTATATTGTTTACAACTTCATTAGTTGTAAATGGCGCTAATCTAGCATTTATTAGAAAATTTTAAAAATTGAAATTTTGCCGCCTCCAAAATAATTTTTTTGATATGTCGTAGTGGAACTTTTTTTTCCTCATGCCAAAAGCTATCGAAAAATCGATGGCACAATATCGATTGCTAAATCGTCGCACCCTAGTGTATATGATATAATGTTTCTGTGCTAATATGTGTTACTACTACCAAAAATTTTCTAGCTAGACCCACTTTTTATTACACCAATAATTTTTATTGCTCCTTTAATTGAAATTCCCTTCCCGGAATATGAGCGAAATCGTGTTGTGGTGTAGGGTATATAGTCAGCATGTCCGACTTTTATTTTTTACTCGTTTTTAAAATATGGCACATGCTTTGAAATAAATTAAACTATAAATTATCTATTAAAAAACAATACATTTGATTTTATAAGGAATATATTTTTGCACAAATTTCTTAAAGAAATTTAAATTTAATACGCTTTTTTGTCTAAGTACTCGTGCATGGAAACAATAATGTTTGCTAATATATACAACCGCATTTTAATTTTAATATTATACAAAAAATATTTTTACAACTTTTAAAAAACGTTTTTGAAATTTTTAATAAACAATTCATTTTAAGTAGAGATAAGCGAGGAAGAAATCTTTTTTTTTTTGCCAACATAATAAATTTTCGATAACATAAGTTAAATAGTATTTCAATTTATGATCATTTCAATTATTGTTTTTATAAAATATACACTAAAAAAAGTTTGTCAGTTACAATATGGAAATTGTTTGTGCAGTAATCGGTAGTTGTTGTTCTTAACCGTAAATAGAATTGCTTTACCTGTATCGCAGTTGTTTAGAAAAAATAAACTAACGAAAAGTATTATATTTCATAACAGTTGTTTAAATATGTTATTTTAACCGGTTAACTGCCCAATTAATTTTTGAAAATGCAAAACAATATTCCCAAAACTCACAACATCTTTTCAATGTAGAGCCACAAATTAGAATCTTCCGGTTCGAATCTAGGCGAGTGTGAACCCAAATGAAAAACTTTGAATTTTTAATAGGAGCAAATTAACTACAAGGAAAAAAAGAGGGACATAATGAATATTGAAAGTAGGAAGGGTAAAAACACTCAACATTTTTTTTGCCATTTGAAAAGTTTAGATGGTGATGACAACTTATTGACCCGTACTGGAGATGTCAGTGATGACTGGTGAATTGTCCTGTTGAGTTTTTTACATTTATATGAAATAGTCAGCAAGTGTCTTTAGGTATTTTGTATCGCAGCGGATCAGTAAATCAGCAATGACGGCGACATGTAGCTAAGACTCCACGAAGACGTCTTCACGAAATTTCCAACTGGGTATATAATATAAAATACTCACCATGAGTAGATCTATGTTTCAACAAAGCTAGATCCAAAAATTCGCTGTTATTTAAATTCGGTTTAAGAAAACTTATAATTTCAAACTAACTTCAGATTCTAAGGACATTTTAATACAATAGGTGTGTTTCTTTACTTTTTGGGTAAAGTTCGGTCAAATGAGAGTAAGCACAAAATCCTCTCACAAAATGACAAAATTACCCAATAGTACAGGAACGCAAAAAACCACTTTTCTAGCCCAAAAACTTATTTCAAAGAATAATGTTAAACAGTGATGGGACTTGAAAAATTTTGTTTTGTGCCAAGTGTGTGACTAAAATGTGCCAAATGGGCCTTTATTGTGCCAAAACTCAATTTTCACTTAGAACCCGTGTTTTCAACTTTCATTTTGTAAATGCATTCTTATGGAATTAATTCTATCTTGAATTCTTATGGACTTAATTATATTTGAATGAATTAAAAATTATTTTTCACGACAATGAGTTTCACGTGAAAATTGTGCAAACTTAGTTTTCACGCAAATTTAATGTACAAAACTATTATTTTTCTGGTGAAAAAGTGACATTTTGTGTTAATTGTGATTGTGGCTTTGTTATAAAATTAAAATATTGTTAATTTTTTTAACTTAAATTGCAATTTAAAGCATTTAAAGTCTGAGAGAAATTTTTTCACGTGAAAAACAACTTACTGTGCTTTATTCGGTAATATCTACAATGCCATTTTTTAGTTTTCCTTTATTCGAAAAGGTATTTTAATACCAATAAATGCTTAGAAACTAAAAATTAAAGAATTGATATTTTTTAAATTCATTTTCTATTAAATTTTGTAGATACCCAAAATGTGCCAAAATAGTATCGGTTGTGCCATTGTACCAATCTTAGATTGTGCCAAAAATCCCATCACTGATGTGAAAATACGTATAATTTCAGTTTGCAAATCGGCACAAATAGACATATTTATTCGCATTTAACAGTTGTTTACCCGAATAAAAAGTCTGGGTAAATTTTGGTAAAAAGAGAAGCACTAATACACTCTCATTAGCGCTCTCATTTACCCAATTCTCGAATACGGGAACGCTTTTGGGTAAATTTCGGTAACTTTGGGAACGTACGGGAACACACTGAATGTAAATAGACTCAAAAAAGTTTGACAGTTACTACATGACAGTTGTTTGTGCAGTAATAAGTAGTTGTTGTTTTTAACGGTAATTACAGTTGTATTTGTATGGAAAAATACAAGACAACTTTTATGACAGTTATTTAAGAAAAGTAACTAACGAAAAGTACAGTAATTTCATAACAGTTGTTTAAATCAGTTGTTTCTCTTGCTTAATTTCAAATGGTGTTGCCACCCAAAATAAAAATATTTATTTTGTATGTAGTTCTACAAATATTTCCTCAAAATGCAATGACTTCCTCCTACTAAATTGGGTTTCGTGTTGAACAAATTTACAAAAATAATTCACCAGAAACTGAAAATTTATGGTAGATTTTCCACAAACAAACTCATTTTATCTGCAGTGGGACTTGAATGCATGGAATTTAGTAACTTTTTCAGTAAAAAGCGAAACAACACAAAAATAGAATTATTCAAAAATTATGCAAGGAATGTGTAAACATTCCCGTTTTTGAATAATTATTCAAAAGTGTGGCAACTCATAATAACTGGAGAACCGTTGGGAATGTTTACTTTAAATTTAAATAGGCTGAAGCAATTACACATATTTTTTTCTTATCGAAAGAAAAAAAAAATTTTTTTTTTTAATAAAATATACTTTTATAATACCAAAATAATTAACTGTAAAAAACAGTAGTTTTTACCCATTTTGTCACTTGTTTTAAAATGTTTGTAGTAACAATTTGTCAGCTAATTTTACGACATTGTTAGTTATTTTTAATGCATTCGTTGGTTATTTTTCAACAGTTGAAAATAACAACATTTTTAGTTATTTTAAAGGGCCTTTTTAACTGCATGTACCTTTGTTTTAACTGTAATTACAGTGTACATACAGATGCATCCTAAAGGACACTCTTCTTAAGCACTCCATTTTTTTTTTTTTTTTCAATTCAGCAAATTATCATACCTATACCCCTTTTATCATAAAACCCTCAATGTAGAGTGAAAACAATTATAAAATTTTGCTGCCAATTTATTTATTTAATAGTCCAAGATGGCTTTAAGCCAAATGTCTATTTAAATAGATTTTTTGGAATTTTTTTTTTTTATTTTAACCGTAAATTGTCATTTAAATTCACTACAATACTTCAGCAATAATGTCGTACACAAAATTTGTAGAGAATTTTAATTGAACACCCTCTTCTAATAAAACACTATTACAATACTAGATCTATTTTATTTTTTCAAATTCATATAAATAGGAATAAAAATTAGAATATTAGAACATTTTGAAATGCTGGTCAAACTTTGGGTTATTCACAAGGGGTGTGCTAAGTGTTGTATGGGTCATATTGTCCTAACGAAACAACTCCGTTTTTCGGATAAACAACACATACAAAACTTACGAAGAAGATACAACACTTAGTGCATCTTGTGAACAACCTGATTGTTTATGCTCTTGTTGACATTAAATCTTCTATACTGAACAAAAGAATCGTATTAATTTCAATTTATTATATTTCTCTTTACTAAAGTGTTAAAATAAAAACATTGAAATTTTTCATTTTTATTTTAGAAAATTTATTGCTATAATAAATTTGCGTTAGTAAACAACATAAAATAGGATGTTTTTTGGGGAATTTTGTGTATTAATGAATAAAAAATGTTTTTTAAAGGGAAGGTGTTCAGAGTTTCAATTACATTTATTCTTTTCTTACAAGAAGAATTTCCGGCCAATTCATGCAATGAAATTTTGCACTGAATTAATAGAAATCTGTTTTCAAAAGGAACAATAAATTTCTTATTAAATGTATGAAACTTCTTAAAATGAATTTACATTTCATTATTTTAAAGAATAGTTTTATTGGCTGAACTACAACGAAACTTCATCAATATATTGAAACATTTGATTAATATAATGGAGGTTATACTGTCAGTGTTAAGAGCTTGAAAATTGGCCGCATTATTTCAAATTTGATATTTTCCCTAAAAAAAACTTGTGAATCCAATGTACAGTGTTGTCTAATGCCATATAGACAGCAAAGGCCTGCATGAATACATTTAAAACAGGCTGTAAAACATTCATTACACTTTTTGCAATTCAGAAATCATCAATTAAAATTCAGAAAATATCAATTAAAATTCCGAAAATATAATATCTATCTTAATTCATGATTTCTATATTTCAATTGATATTCTCTGAATTTCAATTAAAGATTTCTGAATTGTAAAAAGTGTGTGAATCAGGGAAACAAGCCGATCAAAATAATCGGCGGCGGCGGCGCAAGCAAAAAATCGGCGGCGGCGGCGGCGATTAAGGTTGAGCCGGATAAAAATCGGCGGCGGCGGCGCAACCAAATAATCGGCGGCGGCGGCGGCTTGATCGGCTTGATAGAACATTATACACGTAGTTTAAAGATGTTTAAGGTTTTTTCCAAAATATAGCAGTAGAAAATTGTACAAAAAATTTGGAATTATCAAATAAAAAATAATTTTAAGTTAAATTCATCGATAAAAATTACAAATTTAGGATTTTTAGTTTTTGAACGGAGCTAGAAGGAGAGATAGTTGGGCTTACCAAATATATACATATGTTTATATATTCAACAAAATTGTGTGGAAATATTTTCAAATAAAACTGATTTTCTTAATTTTTTCTTATTTTGTTTAATTTTGACGGCTTTTAATTGCAATATTTTGTTTAAAAAAACTAATTTTTATCTAATTTATTCTTTATTCAGGGTAAAATGAAGTTCTACTTTAATCGCTTTAAAATTGTCAAAGTTATACATTTTTTTATAAACATGGAATCTCTGCATTTATAAGAAAATTGAAAATATTAACCTTAATGATTGTGCAAACAAGAACATCGAGTTGCTGAAATTAAATGTTTAGAAAAATTACGATAACTTTTTCAATTTTCAATTAATTTCAACAAAAGAATCTGATTTTACTAAGAACTAAACCCACTTTCAGAATAAATTACAATAGTAAAGATCTGTTTAATACTGTAAAAAAGCCGTCAAAGTATACAAATTAAAAAAAAATTAATTTTAATATTTAAAAAAAAAACTGTCAACATATTTCAGTTACAAATAAATAATTCTATATATATTTGGAAAGCTAAAATTTTTGTCTTTCCAAAAACTTTACAATATTCAAAATCGGTTGAAAAATTGCTGAATTTGAAATTGTTAAGTGCTTGAAGTCGCTCAAAAACAGAGTTTTGACACTATCACCCCTGTTCTGAATTTCGAAACTTTTTAATTAGAGTGGTTTTGTAAAATCACACAAAATTCAAAATATCGGAAATTGACTGTTTCAACAAAATTTAGCATACTGACAAATTTTAAAATAAATTTTAACATATTAATTTTTGCAACAAAATATTCGTTTTACTTTCACCAAGCTTTTCCAACACGAAATAAAACGAAGAAAATAATTCGGATGTGGATCACAGAACAGCAAAAAAATTCGGATTGTTTCAATTTAGAATTTTTTATGTGGATTCGGAACTTAGAAATAAACAAACTCTATTTTCACTCAAAATGAAATGTGTTTTTAGAATAAACTAGAAAAAAATATGATTCCAAAAAAATTATGCTCGAAAAGATGTCAAAGTTGAAAAACTTAGAAGAATTCATTCTTTTTATAATGATCTTTCACGTTTCATTCGGTTTGTAAAAGATTAAAACAAATGTTGCGTTTTTAATTATTTTTATGGGTTTTGTATATGATATCAATATTAAATCCCTCAAATAAGCCACATTTTTATTTAATTTGTAATTATAAACTAAAGTGTTGTCAGAATCATTAGTATATTCATATCTTAGATCTTTTACTGAATGAATAAAATGGCAATCTTGATAAGCCATTTTGTAAAAGATTAGAATTAATGAAAAAATTAATTATTTAAATTGATTGTAATTTCATAAGGAATGTATTCAACATAAGAATACATTCTATTTAATATTAAACTTTGGGAATGAAACCTATGAATTAATTATAAAGGAATGGTTTGATGGAATGATATATATTCAATTTCTAAAGCTGAATCCGGTTTTGTGCGAATTAAGCTAAAATTTAATTAATTCTTTCGAAGCTCTGTCTACAATCTACACTTGGTCATTTGAAAAGTATATATGCATATTTTTTATTTTGTAACACTGTGTAATTTGTATCCAAAACTATGGGTGCTAAAGACGTGTTCATTTGAATTCTCTCCTCTATTGCATATGCAAATTTCAGCGAAATCTGTCAGAAGTTTTCAAGCAAAACCAGGGGTATGGCATCACCAAAAACAAAAGTTATAACGACATCGTTATCACTAGATGGCACTTGGTTCAAAAAATTGACAATTTTCTTTTTTTATTTAAATTGAAATAATAACAAACAAAAAAAGCAAATAAAAAAAGGAATTCTTAAATTTTATTATTTGAACATATTTTGCGCTTGATTTTTTCTAATTTTGCGCAGTTTTCAGCAATTTTTGAGTTTTTAAATATAAGCTCAGCTGATACTAAAGTGATACTAAATAGTTGCTCAAGTGATACTAAATTTCAGCGCCCCCTACTGGTGAGTAGTATAAGTTTTGATTTCCTATCTCAGCAAAACTTCCAACTTAAGAAATATTTATGACAAAAATCCTTCTTAGCTCTGACTATAAAACTGGTTCTTTTATTTTTTTTGAACTAAAAAAATACTCTTGATGGTTCAGGAAACGATGAAGTAGAAAATTTGTTTTAAAAATGACATTTGCTTTTAATTTTGGAAAATTGATACTTCCAGCCGAAATGAGCCGAAAAAAATCGGCGGCGGCGGCTGAGGCAAAAATGACCGGCGGCGGCGGCTTAAACGGCTTACGGCGGCTGGCTTGTTTCTCTGGTGTGAATATTCCACAGAATGTTTTAAATGTATTCATGCAGGCCTTGAATAGACAGTTGTAATTAGTATTGTAATTAATATGCATTTTATCAATTTCAATTTAGTAAGATTGATGTTAAGAACAAGTATCTGAATTCCAAAGAAACTTGATCGAATTAATGACACAAATTATTAATATCGTGGAGAATATTCTCTCAGTGTGCATTAAATGATTAGTATTTTAAAGGTGCATCCAATGAATATATTACTTTCCCCATTCTGAAATCTCAAATTCACAAAACTATTTGAATTTTAGCGAACAATAAGGAAATTTGATTATGCAGTTCATGTTTTATATATATTTTTTAAAATACCTTTCATTTTATAACACGCTTACTAAAGTTTATTTGGCAGATACACTCAAGAAAGTTTGTCTGTAGAATCTACTTAAAATTCTAGTTAAAACAAAGGTATAAGCAGTTATTTAAAATAACATTAAAATTAACTGACAAACTTTTACTACAAACATTTTTAAACAACTGACAAAATAGGTAAAAACTACTTTTTTTCGGTTAATTCTTTTGATTACAAAAATATGTATTATGATTTATACATTGGAGGTACAGCACAAGTTTCTGATTTTTATTTACAAGCTAGTTAAATATCAATAATAACAAATATAAACTAAATAAGAATTTTAAAAATTCAACCAAATTGAACAAAAATTTTTATTCTTAAAATAACTAACAAAAATAACTTTTTACTGCAAAAATACTGTTTTGCTAGTTGTTTCTTATGATATTAAAAATAACTGATTTAAGAACTGTTACGAAATTACGGTACTTTTTGCTAGTTGTTTTCTTAAATAACTGTCATAGCAATTATTTTGTATTTTCCATAGAAAACAACTGTAATTACAGTTAAAACAACAAATAAACTGCCAAACATTTGTGAGTGTACATAAAATAGCCGACTAAATGTAAGATTTTAACCACAAAAAAAACGGATCAGTAAGTGTTGTCGCACCCTCTCATAAAATGTCAGCAAAAATTTTAATTCTACCCCTGGGGAGACCTTCTTCGTTAGAATACACTTGTTTTGGGAATTTCCCAAAATAAAAATATAATTGTATAAGTAATAAAAAGTGGGAGTGAGTTTTGGAAATGTGTTTTGTATATCACATAAAACTTATTAATATTTTTGTTCATATTTTTATGTTGTTTAATTAGTATTCAACAACCAATTGTTAAAATTTCATATTTTACACATGCTAAACAACGGCCATTAATGGATTTCTTATAACCGTTAACAATTATTATATGGCACCATATTAACCCTATATGTATTTAGCCACTAGTAACCATTTAGGGCCATATGCATAATTAATTTTTGAATTTATAAATGGCTTATAAAATAAATTTTTCATATAAAATTCACTTTATTGTGCATAAGCACTTTAGACTATAGTTTCAAAATTTAAAAATTAAAATGGTTAAAAATTGTTTGTGGTTAAATAAATTAAATTATTTATATAGAAAACATAATTGATAGGTAGTAAATTTTTCCTTAACAGTGTACTGTTTAGAGGCGAGAAAAATTAAAAAAAAAATAAATTTTTTACGAATGAAACTAGAAAAACAGTGTTCAAAACTATTATGGCGGTAGGATAATTCCAACGGCAAACGAAAGTCCTACATTAGTATCCCAGCAAAAAAAATTATAAGTCGTGCCTAACAAACAACTTCTTTCCCTACTTCAAAAGTAACCGTTAGTGTATTTTTACTGCTTTTTAGAAGTAATTCTTAACAAATTTCATTGCTTCCGAAGTATCCGTTAGTATATTTTTACAGCTTTTCTAAAAGTATTTCTTAATATTGCTTCTAAAGCATAATTGCTCTAAAAGTGATCATAAAAAGTGATTTTGATACAGTTTATTTCCAAACAGGTGATCGCGGGTTCGATTCCCGTTAGGAGCAATTTTTGAATTTTTTTTTTTATTTAATTTTTTATTTTATTTATATTTTTTATAGTTATTTTTAAATTCAATATTTTTTTAATTTTTAAAAATATATATTAAAAAAAGATGAAAAATTGCTTTTTATGCACCTGTGAAAATAGTACTGAAGGCAATACTGAATTGCAGTGCAACTTTTGCATTTGTTTAATAAGTACTTTTATGAAAGAGAATAAAGCAAAATATTTCGCAATAACGCAGTGGTGTTTTTATGCCAGTCAACTTTCATATCAAAGAATAGCTCAACGGTAGAGAGCTGGACTAGCAATCTTGAGGTCGCAAGTTCGATACCCGGTGGCGGTAGTAAACAAATTTTGTAAAATAAAAAAAAATTTAACTTTTAATTGATATAAAAGAGTTTCCTTTGCACTTGTTCAAAAAGTACTGAAAAAATGTTAAAGTGGGAGTACTCCTCTCCTGTGACAACTCAATGTTAAAGTTAACATTTAGTTAACTGAAAATAACAAATTGAACTGTAAAATCTGTAGAAAATTTTGCTAAATATTAGTAGACTAAAAATAGTAAAAACAAACTATTTTTAATTTAAATTTAGTTCAATACAAATAGCATTTTTTATTATTTGCTAAACAAAATTGTAAACTACTGTTTTCACAAGGTTAAATTTTATTTATTTTTGCGATTTTTTAGTCTACTAATTATTTAGCAAATTCTTTTGCTGATTTTAGCAGGTTAAGTTGATATTTTCTATTAGCTAAAATTTAACTCAAATATAACAATTCAGAATATTTAACAGTTTAATTTTTGTTGTTCCTATCTTACTAATAGTTAGCAAAAATTATCTACTAACTTCAGAAGTATTTTGAAAATTTTTTTTGTAGTTTTAACAAAAATTTTTACAGAATTTTTTTTTCCTATTGGTGTATAAACAAGATATATTAAATCGACACAAAATTTTCAATTGGCAAGTTCCTGGCCGGAAATAATCTATATTAAAAGACCATTGAAACACCTTGTATTTGAATAATTTGTTCCTCACTTTTGACGCCATTATAAATTCAATAATAAAAATTATTTTTTGACATTTATTATTTAATTTTAAAAACGAGCTAAACTAATTCTATTGCAGTAATCAATAAAAATGTTAAGGCAAAATTGAATAAATATAAAATTTTATTATAAATAAGTTTTTGTTTTTGCGGCATAAATGAATTTTCAAACCAAATTTATCCATGAAATGGTAAACAAACATACAACATAATATGAAACGCAATATAAAAACCTTAATAAAAAAAAACCTATAATTTTATTGATATAAAAAATTCAATACATGTTACAGATTATTGAAAATTCATACGCAATCAACGCAAAAAAAACCAAAAAAATATATAAATATATTAAGATTAAAACTCTAAACACGATTTTGATGAAAACATACAAGAAATTGGATGATTTTAAATGATATGATTATTAATGGGTTTTTCCTAAAGAGGGAAAGGAAGAGAGTATTTATATAGGTATTTTAGTGCTTATATTTAACTACAGAAACAGCCCTGAAAAAGGCCAATCACTTTCATATTATAATTAATAATTATTCCCTAACCCTGAGTTTTCAATTGGGCCTAAAATTATGTACGGTTTTAGTAAATTACTTTATTTTATCAAATATACATAAAATATGCAAACCAAACTATCTGCATAAAACAACAAAAATAATATTTAATGATTATTTTTACACTTTTAAAAACCGATTAAATTTACATATATGATAAACGCATGCGTGACGCATAATTACTAACGCATTAACGATAATATTATACATTATTTCCACATTCATTCTATCAATGAGAATTCAATTTAAAAAGTTTATTTGATATCATGGCACGACAAAAACGTGCGTTAAACGTGTATTAATTTGTTAATTAAAAAACCATTATTATTAAAACATGTTGAAAATGACGATGATGCAGATGATGAGAGATGCGTTATTACTACAATATCTTGACTAATGCGTATATGCATCGATATGCAAACTCATACTTTTGCATACATTCATTTTGTTTAAACATGTGACACTTAAACATTCATCACTCGTTTCCAGGTTCCATGATAAACTGTCAGGATTCTTTTTTTTTTTTTGTATGTTGGTTGCAGCAAATTTGCAAAAAACGAAAACAAAATGCAAATTATTTACACTCATATATCATTTAAAAATTTTTACTTGATGGTTTTTAATTCAATAAAACATCGAAATGTCAAAAAATAATGCAACATGAAAAAAACCATATATCAGAATTGCATTAAATTGTTTAATAAAATGTTAAAATTGATTAATAACAAGCAGGTTTTGATAGGTTACATGCTATTCTTCTTATTTTTTTTTAAATAAATATATATATCAATAACGAGAAAACAGTGGCGTATTAAATAGAAAGCTTTAGTTTTTAAAGCTTTTATTTAAGGAGTACTCTTTTACTAGCAAAGCGGTGAATACCACTAATATTTCTCAGATTTTTATTCTATATAAAATAAGGAAGTTTTTGTTAAATTCACACTTTAAAAAAAGGCTGTCTTATGTAATTCTATTTTATGATTCATATTTATTTTTAAATGTATTCTACATTGTTAGTTGGATGACCAGAATTATGAATTATAAATTCATAGCATTTCTCTGTAAATTTACTGGAAAAAAACAAACAAACAAAAATAGCCAAACAAATAAAAAATGGTACTGGGTAATAATCATAAAATATGTAAAACTGTTCTGAAGTTTTGAAGTAATAAAAAACCGACTTAAATTTAGTAGCACTTGTGTATATGGAATTTTAATGACACTCAACTTACACTCATATAAAAAAAGCCACGTTTGAAATAGAAATTGAAAGAAATTTGAACAATATTATTATTAAAATAAAACACTAAATGTCAATAGAATTTATTAAAAGCAAACATTAAATGAAATTATTACTCATACGCAAATATATGTTTGTATAAGGCATATTGTTATACTACTGTAGTATATCATACACTAATAGAAAACAGTCTGTAAAATTTTTAGTTAAAACTACACTAAAAAAATCCTGTCGGTAGAATCTTCTGAAAATGACGGTTAAAACAAAGGTATATGCAGTTAAAAAGGCGACAGAGATATTTACCTTTAAATTAACTTAAAATGTTGTTATTTTTAACAGTTGAAAAATAACTAACAAATGCATTAAAAATAATTAACAATGTCGTAAAATTAACTGACAAATTTTTACTCCAAATATTAAAAAAAAAAATTGACAAAATCGGTAAAAACTAGGGTAAAGGGGTGATCGTTCGACACTTTTTTTCAAAGCACTGTCATTTCTTAACTCCTAATTATTTTTAAAAAATTACTTTCAAATTGAAGGTCTAGCTACCGTCCTAACAAAAAACAGAGTTGTTAAAAATTAAATTGAAAAAATACAACATTTGAGAATAGCACGATACAACATTTTTACGTATGTTTAGTGTCCTATGTTTGAGTGTGCTAATAGATAGAAAACTGAATAGAAAATCGTTGTTAAACACAAATAAAAATTTTAACAACTCTGTTTTTTGTTAGGACGATACAACGATACAACAGATAGCACACCCCTTATGAACAACCTAAATAAGTTCTTTAAGATATGTGATTGTTTTTAATCATTAAATATCCACTATAGTAAAAAAATAATTTAAAACTACCCAGTCAGAAATCGCCAGTGGTACAAAAAATCAAGCACTGGCATACCACTGGGTAACCATGGTATTCAAAATAAATGACTGGCAGAACACTCATTTGGGACTCTTTGCCAGCGTTTGCGAAAAGCGTTTTACCAGTATTTTTTTTACAAAAATTTCGGTGGTTTATAAAAAAAAACCACTGGCAAAGAATTAGCTTAGAGTGATATGCCAAGGTTTGCAACCAGTGGTTATCCAGTGCTACCTAGCCAATGCTACCAGGCGTACAAAAATCAATTCACTGGAAAACCAATGATTTTATAAAAATGCTGATGCTTCGTTAAAAAATGTTTGTAGTCGGAAGGTTCCGAGTTCAAATCCGGTTGCAAGCAAAAAAAATGTTTTTGGATTTTTTTTTCTTTAAAATTTTTTTTGTTTTATTAAATTAATTTTTTTGTTTGTGGGAAAGCTCCTTCAAGACCAACTTTCTTTTTGCCCTCCAAACACTGGCATACTAGTTACTAAAAATTGTTTGCCAGTACTAGCATTTTGGCACAGCCAGTAGTTGTACAGCTATTATCACTCATCTATGTGTTTAGCCATTAAATATTATATGTCTCGTTAGCTCAGTGGGTATAGCAATCGTCTGCCAATCTGACGGCCTGGGTTCAAATCACGGCAGGGTCAGAAAAATACATATGAACTTTTTTTTTAATTTTATTTTGGAAAATATATTTCCAGACCACCTATTTATTGGTTTTGCCAGCGTTTTGCCAACGTTTAAAAATTTTGTTCCTCCAGTGCTTTTCCGGCGCTTTTTGAACAGCCGGTCCTTTTGTCTAATGATGTTATCATTTTGGGAATGGGAAAGCACTTTTTGCCAATATTTGTACCACCTGTTAAAGTGCTTTGCCACCGCTTTCCCGTTTGTATTTTTCTGACTGGGTATAATATAATAATGACTTGAAAATTACAAAAATCTGAAATATTAATATAAATTCAAGAATGAATACATTCATAGAAATAAAACTGTAAAAATAGCAGAAAAAGTTACTAAAAATTAGTTAAAAATGATGCTGCAGGAAAAACTGCTAAAATTAGCAGAGTTTTTTTCTAAATACTACTACTACTACTTTTTTACTAAAAACTAAAACTGTTAAATTTACAGGATTTTAGTTATATTTGAGTTAACTTTTAGTTAATTGAAAATAGCAAATTGTACTGCAAAATCTGCAGAAAATTTTGCTAAATATTAGTAAACTAAAAAGAGCAAAAATAAACTGTTACATCTACAAAATTTTTGGTATTTTTAAGCTAAATTTAGTTGAATGCAAATAGAAGAAATATTTGCTAAAAAATTGTAAACTGCTGTTTTCAAAATGCTCAATTTTTATTTGCATTTAAAAAAAAAAATCGAAAAAAAACTTCGAAAATTTTAAATTTTTTGGTGATTTTTTAGGCTACTAATTATTTAGCAAAATTTTTTGCTGATTTTAGCAGGTTAATTTGCTATTTTCCATTAACAAAAATTTAGCTCAAATATAACTAAAATTCTGTATATTTAACAGTTTTATTTTTGCTGTTCCTATATTACTAATATATAGCAAAAATAATCTGCTAATTTAGCAGTTTTTTTCTGCAGCAACATTTATAAATAATTTTTAGTAGTTGTAACCAAATTTGTTACGGACTTTTTTCTATTAGTGTACGATTGTTCTAATTTACTATTAAACCAGTGTTGCCACTTTTTGAATAATTATTCAAAAACGGGACTGTTTACAAATTCGTTGGATAATTTTTGAATAATGACATTTTTGTGTAATTTTTGTGTAATTTCACTTTTTATAGAAATTTCCGTAGATTTTTAAAAGTCCCGGAGCTTTTTAATAAATTAATAAAAATTAGTCGATATTTAGACGAAACGAGTTTGTCAGTGAAACATTTACCACAAATCTCCATTTTCTGGTGAATCACTTTTGTAGATTTTTTCAACACTATGTATTTTTTTGTTCTATTTAAAGCACCGCCTTTGATTGAATTTAATTGACAAGCTTCTTTTGGTTTGCAAGAACATTTAAAAATTCAGCGAAAGAGTGGGAAAGTTTGAGTTTGCTATGATTGTGACTTTCTAATGTCTGAATTTTTTTTTGCTGTAGTTATCATGAACTGGACTTTGACCAGACAAAAATTTTGCTAACGCAGCGAGGTGGAGCTGAATCAGAATATTTTAGAATTCTGTAAATCCAACATGTTTGAGATTTCAACAGAATCGTATGAAATTTTTGAAAAAAATGTTATATTTTTATTTTTTAAAAGAAAATTTGTTGATACACATACTGCAAAGAAATTTTAAAATTTTACAAATACGAATATAAATATTTTTAAAATTGTTCCTGTCTTGCCGACATTTAAAGCTAGGGTTGAACAGGGCTTATGCCATCATATTACGGACGCCATGGAGGATCTACTCCCGCTTTTTTTAAATTCCAGCTTTGAACTCAGAAAAAATTGGTTTAATTTTAATATAAACCGTTAAATTTTGAGGAATATGGGAGAGAATAATTAGCAAGTATGTAATATTTTTGCATGCAGTGCATCTGAATGAAGTAGCCTTTCTGAAAAACATAAATACTTTGTTCTGAAAGAAACTTTTAATATGGATAAAATACCATTTTTGTAATATTCAAATTTAAAAGCACGCTATTTTAATCCTAAAAAATATATTGAATTGAAATTACCTTTAGTTAATAGAATAATTTGTTATAATGGCAAAACTTTGGAGTCGAATGGCATAGCTCTTGCAGTTTCGGCCATCCAAAACTTACAGTGTGAAATTTCATATCAGTCGGTAAGAAATGGCGAAAATATTTGTATTCTTCTCCACTGTGCCCAGGAGAGTTTATTTTGAAATAATATGAAAAATATATTTTTTGTGTAATTTCATACGGTTTTGGATAATTTTTGATCTACAGCTGTGTAATTTTTTGCTTTACCGGTGGCAACACTGTATTAAACATATTTTATCTATATAAAATCGTATAAAGCATTTTAGGCAGGGATGCACCAACTGGTGATTGTGCCTCAGAAATGAAATTAATATTTTTCACACTTTTTAAGCAATTATTAAAATCAAATTATTATTATTTGAAATCATAGGTCTAACATAAGGTGTGTTTCTTTACTTTTTGGGTAAAGTTCGGTAAAATGAGAGTTAACAAGAAATACTCTCACGAAGTGACAAAAATGCCCAAAAGTAAACGAACGCGAAAAACCATATTTGAAGCCCGAAAATCAAACGTCAATGGATTTGTGCATTATAGTTCGTTTTGGTGAGCGCTCTTTCTAGTTCTTGTTAGATTTTCTAGTTAAACCCCTTTTTAAATCAAAAATTTTAATAAAAAATTTTCTTCTCAGGCATTTTTATATACAAAAAGGAATACGTACTTTATTAAATTTGGTAAAGATTTTAATATTAAACAAAAGCTTCGATTTATTTACATATTTATCTCTTTAACACATTTACACAAGCGTCTTCAAAAAATTGTCGGTAATTTTATGGAGTTGTAAGATTACCGACATGCCTTTGCAACTTTTACGCTAATTTTTGTAAATGAATGAATAAAATGAGCGATTGAACTAAAAGAGCTATTAGTTGTGAACTAGGTCTTTGGTTCAAATAAGTGAATAGTTTAACTGAACTAGTTGAATCCAACAGATGATATAACAGCTGATAAAAACAATTTACCCAAACTTACACGAAAAAAAAGTTTGGGCTCTTCGGGCAAGAAGAACAAGAATATTACTCTCTCATGATAGCTCTCATTTACCCAATTGTGCAGTAAGAAAACGCTTTTTGGTAAAATTGGGATCCCGCGGATGTTGAGTACCCGAACAGACTTATAATGAAAAATTATTTTTTATCACACGATTTGAGGAAGTTATTGCAAAATGTAATTGCTTTCAATTATTTTTTTGGCACCCCAAAAAACATGTGATGTAAATTCGTCAAAGTGGATGTCAAGGAAAGGTAATTGAAGAATGCACAAAATATATTTTTTCTAATTTTTTATCTCCCTTAACATCGGAGAAAAATGGGATTAGTTTATGTGCCCCACTCGCGAAGTATCCCCACTCTACCTTAGTGGTTTTTACAGTTAATTCTTTTGGTATTATAAAAGTACATTTTAATAAAAAAAAAAAATTCTTCCGGTTACAAAATATGTGTAATTACTTCAGCCTATTTAAAATTTAAAGTAAAAATTCCAAAGCGTTCTCCAGTTATTATGTTTTTAGGCATTGGAGATACAATAGCCGTATTTTGTCTCATGCCTATCAACGTTAAGTATTTAAAGCAAATCTACGTTAAACCGATTTTAGTACAAAAAAATTTTAAAAACGTTATGTTTATAATTGTTTCGTTATAATCGAACGTACCTCAGCAAAAGTTTTTAGGAAGTAACACGGATAAGTTACGTTAGATGTGAAAATGTATAAACGTTGAGTTTTCAACGTTGATAATTATCCGTGTTGAAAGTTAACGTGCATTCGAAAAGTCATATGTTATTTTCGTCTTAAGCGCGGTTTTATGCACTTTAAATTTTTTTTATGAGTTAACGGATATAGTTAAGTCGAAAACACGGCTAATATAAGTTTCTGATTTTTATTTGCAAACTAGGAATATTCCAATAATAACGAATATAAATTAAACAATTTTTAAAATTCAACGAAATTCATAGAAACTTTTTATTTTTTAAATAAATAACAGAAACAACTGTTTACTGCAAGAATACTGTTTTGCTAGTTGTTTATTATGATAGTAACAATAACTGCTCTAAATAACTGTTACGAAATAAAAGTGCTTTTCGTTAGTTGGTTTGTTAAATAACTGTCATAACAGTTGATTTGTATTTTTCCACACACATTTTCATTTAATTGAACAATTTTGTTATTTGTTTTTGACTATCAATAATTGACTATAAGAAACCGTAAAATCAACTTAAAGTTAATTTATTTTTACTATAAAAATAACAAGCAAAATGGTGCGATTAACTAAATTTATATTTGGTTTTACTAAAAAATTTAAAATAAAAACAATTCAAATAATTGTATTTTTGTTTTTTTATTTCAAACAACTTTTACAACAAAATACCTTTTTTTGGTTCATTTTTTTAGTTTTACTTTAAAACAATAAAAATTGACTAGAAAATTTGACTGTTACGAAATATCCGTATTTTCATTTAGTTAAATTTTTAAATAACTTGTGAAAAAAGTTAAAAATTATTTTTCTTCTCCGAACAACTGTTATTATTTTTAAAAACAACTCAACGGAAAAACTTCAGAAACAACTAACAAAAAGTGACGGTGTTTATTTTGTGAGTGCATAGAAAAACAACTGTAATAACGATTAAAAACAACAACTACTGATTACTACAAAAACGACAGTCATGTAGTAACTGTCGAATTTTTTGAGTGCACCATTTTTTTAATTTAAAAAAATTTTTTAAGCCGAAATTTTTAAGCACTTTCAGTGAAATTATGCAGGTTTTTTTTTGCTGTTAAATACTAAACAATTAATAAGTTGAAATTTGTTTCGGATAAACAATACCTTAAAGACTATTTTAAATAAAAAAAAATGCATTTTCCATACAACATATATGCATTGTTTAAAAAAATAATAAATCTTCTGGGAACTTAATCTATAAACAATATCCAAAATTGGTTAGTAAAAACAGCACCACTTTATAACCTTTTATGTCTAAAAAACAACGGCAAATAAAAATTGCAAAAAAAATTAATAGCACTGACCGATTCCTGTAAATAAAAAAATAATAATAATAGTAGACAAGAAATCCAAAAAAATCAGTATGACGATGAAGTAACTCATCAAACATGGAAGAACACATTATGAATGTTAAATTAGTACCGAAAACGTTAAATGGATGGATTGGATAGATGGATGATACTAATACGACCAGTATGAAATGAGTATGAGCAATAATAATGATCAACATTATTATATTAGCATTAAAATACAAAAATAGCAACAAAACTATAGTAAAATATTGAAATTGTTGTACAAAATTAATGCGATTTTTTGTGTAGTTTTTGCACAGCCAATTCCTGTCTGCCTCAAGGTATATAAATCTAATACAAATCAAGGGGAAGACATCATTTCTTTGGTGGAAACTTAAGTGTTAAGTTTAGCTCCAGTGCCGATCAGTGACAATTTATACAAATAAATTTGAAAACTTTCAATTTAAAAAATATCCAGTGATTTTTGTTTATTAAAGGATACATTAAAAATTTTTAAAAACAAATACTATTCAATATGAAATTCAGTGCAACTCTCGTTTTGGTGGTTATTGTGGGCCTTGTTGCCAGCAGCAGTGCTTTGCCAGCCAAAAAAAGTATGTGTGAATAAAAAAGTGAAAAAATATTAATAAAAATTAACTCTAAAATTAAAAAAAAATCAAAAAAAAAGTTAGGGAGGCTCATATGCATGTGTTGGTGAAACTATATCGTTTAATAATAACTCGACTTTTAAATATATTTATAGCAAAATATTAAAAAAAAACTTATTTATTTCATACAAATAAATCTGTACAAATAGCATAAAAAGCTACTAAAAATTTGTTAAAACTCCTGAAATCTGCAGAAGCAAAAATTAAACTGTTATATGTAAAGAAAAATTAGTTATATTTATAACTAAAATTTTGTGAATTCAACAAATTTGTTTGCTGCTTTTATTCAACTAATTTTTAGCAAACACATTCTTCTGATTTCAGCAATTTTTCTGCAGGACCCATTTAAAATAACTTTTAAGTATTTTTAACAGCATTTTTACATACTTTTTTTCTATTGGGGTATTTTTGGTCAACAACTTCATAACTTAAAAATTTTCTATTAAAATATAGTTTAAAAAACTCAAATGCAATTGCAGTGTACTCTACAGTGTACTTTTACCGATATCTTCTATTTTTCATTTCAATGAAAATAAAGTAGTATTTCGAAAATACCTTCCTTTCATAATTTGGATGATAATTCGGCAATATTTGGGAAAAAAAAAATTATTTTAAAAATATGGGAAACAAATTCTTGAAAAATCAAGATTTACTGCGCGGAAAAAATCGGGTATGCTTTCAGCTCTTAATTAAAATAGCTCTAAGAGAAACATTTCAAAAAAATGTACATTAGTTTTCGTCCACGACTGCGTTTTTAAGTTTTAAACAGTTAATTTGTTTTAATAAAACTGAAACAATTGATTTCAAAATCAACACTCGATAATTGTTTATTAACTCTTTGAATTTTGTCCAACTAAAAAAAGAAATTCATTCAATTTAAAATAAATCTGAATTCGATTGTTATTGAATTTATTTGAAAGTCAATTAGCTCTTGAAAGCCCTAAACCAGTGTTGCCACTATTTGTGTAATTACACCAATAGCCTGACATTTTGAATTAGACTAAAAAATCACAAAAAAATTTAAATTTGCATAGTTTTTTTTCGACTTTTTTAATACAAATAAAAATTTAGAATTCTGAAATCAGCAGTTTACTATTTTTTAGCAAATATTTTTGTTGATTTTAGCAGGATATGCTGCTATTTTCATTCAACTAAATTTAACTTAAAAATAACAAAAATTTTGTAAATATGTATAACGGTTTGTGTTTGCTATTTTTAATCTACTAATATTTGCAAAATTGTTTTGCACATTTTACAGTATAACTTGTCATTTTCAATTAACTAAACTCAAATATAACTAAAATTCTGTAAATTTAACAGTTTTATTTTTTGCTGTTCTTATTTTACTAGTATTCAGCAAAAAAATCTCCCAATTTAACAGTTTTTTCAGCAACATAATTTTTAACTAATTTTTAGTTACTTTTTCTGCTATGTTTACAGATTTATTTCTATGACCGTATATAGAAAGAAGTCTGTTATATATTTTTTAGTAGCTTTAATTAGCCATATAAGGCCCTAAGGGCTCGGTTATGTAAATGAAGATTTAATAAAAAATTCCTTATAGTATTTTACCCATAGCATATTTCCTCAATTCATAACTGCCACATTTTAAAACCATTTATGGTCCTTCGCACCGCAATTAATTAGTTTGGACTTTTTTTCGAAGCGTCTTATCCCTTATTTATATCTTATGATTTCTAGGGATGGTTTATTTACAACAACCGGCTCAATACTATGCTGCTCCTCAACGTATGATGTATGTACAATATGTTCAACCTTCTCGTCCCTTTGCGCGATCAACTCAAGGCGCTGAGGCTTTGGTAGCTGGTGAATCCGTTGCCACTGGTACCTACTTAAAGGGTAAGATTTAAAAACAAAAATATCAAGATTTTTTCTTTCTTAACTCTAAAATTCTCTTTAATTTTCAATAGATTGTGATCATGCTGAAGCTGATATTGCCGCTGCTGGTCCAGCTGTTGATTTTGAAGCTGAAGCCGAACATGGAGAAGATATTTTGGGTGAAGCTGGTGCTCATGCTGTGCAATCCGTAGCTGAAGCTTATCCCGCTGCTGGTGAAGATGTACCCGCTTCTGCTGGTATACCCGATGAAGTTGATATTGTAGCTGAAGAAAATGAAGTTTCCGATGATGCCGCCAAAGTACCACGTGATTTTAACTTGGAAGCCGCTGATGAAGCTACTGCCTCCGAAGAAGTACCCGAAGTACCAGCTGTAGAAATTGAAGCTCCCGTAGCTGCTGAATTACCTGCTCCAGCCCCTATTGCTCCCGTAGCCCAACCCGCTAAACGTTATTTGCCTGCCCAAAAGAAGAAGGTTTATGTTGAACTAGATCAATCTGTTGAATCTGATGAAGATACTAATGTAGCTGTAGTTGACGAAGAACAAGCTCAGGAAGAAGAAGTAGCTCAAGTTGCTACCGTTGCTCGTCGTCCTGTTGCCAGAAAACCCGCTAAGAAGGCTGCCGCTGCTGCCGCTAAACCCCAAAAGCCTCTTCCCGCTGGTACCTTCTTCCCTATTGATTTCGGTGGTACTGCCGGTGGTGCTATTGCTATTGCAAACTCTTTCAGCACTGGTGAAGGTGGTTCTGCTACCAGTCATGCCATCGCTTATGGTTCCCCTGATGCTGTCCGTTCTCGTACCCGTCCCAGCAAATTGCATTAATTTGTTTTGTTTAAATTGACTGATGCCTTTGGGTATATTTTTCTACTTTTTGTAATTTAAGTCATAATGCAATGCTTGTTTTTATCCTTTAATCGACTTCTCCATTTTTTTATTATTCGAATTTTTATTATAAATCCTTAAAATTGTTTTATTGATTTTTTTTAGTCCAATTGTAAAAAACCACAAAATGACACAAAAAAAAATAAAATAAAAAAAGTTTATCCTTTAAAAAATATGTAACATCTTTTATTTGATATATTTTCCAATATTTTCGATAAAAAAAACACAGGGGGTTATTATGTAACTCGATTCGAAATGGAAATGCTTTCGAATCGAATTACATAATAGCCAGTTCTTTGTTAGAATTGTTTTAAATTGTCTTTAGATCATTAACTTTTAAAAACTATAGCAATTATGGCGGAAATGGTTTTAGTTGGAATCACCAATAATTTCAACTAAAAATGGATTTTTACAAAATTATTCACAAACCAGGAATCACCAATATTTTCGATAAAAAAAAATGCATTTTTATATAAATTTTCTTTTTTAATATTTTTCAAATTCTAAAATAAACATATACACAGTAGGCGTGTTTGTTTACTAAAAGTTACTGCTTTTACTACAGCTGGAAAAATTTAATACAAAAAGTAAACAAAAAGCGCGTTCGTTTACTTACTACAAGTTACTACTTTTACTACAGCTGGAAAAATTCAATACAAAAAGTAAACAAAACTTTCCAATTGTAGTAAAAGTAGCAAGAATTTCGAGTAAACGAACACACTGAATACTTTCGTTTACTCGAATTTCTTACTACTTTTACTACAATTGGAAAGTTTTGTTTACTTTTTGTATTGAATTTTTCCAGCTGTAGTAAATGTAGTAACTTGTAGTAAGTAAACGAACACACTGTGAGTGTGTTGTTGGGGTATCTGAGATTATCGGCCATCGCGGGAGTTTACGAGGTTAAAACTGGGGGGTTATTAATAATTCGATTCGAAACGGAAATTCTTTCGAAAAGAATTTTCACATTGAGAATCAAGTACCAAAAAACAGTTTTTAATAGGGGGAAATATTGAACACGTTTATTCTAGACTATCGCATAAACGTTTTCAGTATTTTCCCCATTAAAAACTGTTTTTTGGTACTTGATTTTCAATGTGAAAATTCTGCCCAAAAGCTTTTCCGTTTCGAATCGAATCACATAATAACTCCCCTGGGGGACAAAAATTACCCATTTTTTAGTTTTTTTTCCATTTATTTGTCATTTGATCCAAGGAAACTATATACAAGTGTTATATTTGCGGATAGGAATTTTTAAAGGCCGTTTTTTGTACCTTTCTTTGGTACGTTTTTGTTGTTTTGTAGGTGTTGTAAGAAATGTGTTAATTTTAGTGTATTTTATATGGAGTCGCACGATGGTCAAATTCACATATATTAACGCTTATTAAGCAGACCCGTATTATTTTGGTTTTCGCTATTCCGTATATTTCGGATTTTTACCGAAACCCTATATTTTACATTATAGTGGCAATCCTGTGATTCCAACATAGGCAAAATGGATATCAAACTTTTTCTTTTTGAGAGTTCATTCCCGTTAAGTGAAAATAATTTTAATCTTATTGAACTTCAGACATATCGCCAACATGCCATGCTTGAATTTGAAATCACTACTAATTTCGACCAAATTTGTATTTAAATAAATTATATTAAATCAATATATCCAATAAAATAAAAATTACTTAATTTTAACGCCAAAATCTTTTTGGCGCCTAACGTGGATAACAGTGGTTGAATTTTGCAAATACATTTCGAATTTATAAAATAAGGAATCTAGAATTAGAATAAAAATTGTTTTTAATGTACCTTAAAACTATTATTTTTTTATAGAAACACCTTAATATTGTTTTAAACTTTGTTTAAAAAGGAAGTTTGGGTTTCTTTAAGTTTATTTCTTTTTCAAATTGAATATATAGATATTTCTTGTTATATTTAACATTTATGGTGCAAATTGGTATTGTGTATTTGTATATCAGATACATATATTTTAATTTTTATTTTGAATTTTTGTTTTTTTTTATATAATATATTGACAATTTTGTTTCAAGTAATAATAACTTAAGAAATTAAAAAAATAATAATAATTTTAATACAAAACCTTTTAAACGGAAAATTATTTCTCTGCAGGGAAGGGATTCATGTTTGTTTCAAACAAAATTAAAAAGAAAATTATAATAAAAATTAACATAAAAAATTAAAAAGAAAAAGAAAAAAACAGATTAGAAACAAATTTATATTTATATTAAAAAAAGAAAATAAAAACAGAAATGCTTTTAAGCAAACACTATCAGTAACCATATTTATCTTGTAAAGAAGACATAACATCATTAGCCAAGTTACTTAAACGGCCGGCAACTTTATGGACACCCTGGCGTACACTTTCCTTAACCTCATCTAAATCGGGTGTTTGAAAATTAACACCAGTATTGTAGCCTGAAATAAATAAAACCAATTTTAATTCAAACTTCATTTAATTAACGGAAATATTATTTTTGTTGTACCCCTAGGGCCACCACCTTGACTTGTACCATCACTAAAATAATCCGAAGACGAAAAAGCCTTTGATCCCTGGAATCTTGAAAGATTTGCTGAATTATCCGATTGTGATTGACTATCTGAGAAATATTGATCGGAACCAAAACCTTTAGAACTGCCAAATTTCTTTTGAGCCGCATTATCATCATAATTATTGGAATTTTTATTTTGTGATGCTACCGTTTTACGCGAATAACTACTATCATAACTAGTAGAAGAAGGCAGCGTTGTTTTAGGTTTTGGTTTTATATCTTGCACACCATCACCGCCAGTACCACCACTAAACATTGATGTTATATTCGAGTGTGTCGATTCAATTGTTTCAAAACCCATCATTTCTAATTCATGTTTATCCAATTTACTGCTGCCTGTGTTTGAGGAAAAACCACCACCACCACCAACCGAATTACTACCACTGCCGCTATACATGCTGGAATAGTCATTAAAGAAACTTTCATTATCGAATGTTGATAGCTTAGACATGGTCGATGTTGAACTATTATTGGAGTTTTTAGGCGCTGGAGCTTGTTGTATTGTCTCCATGTCACTTAAAACGGAATGAGAAATATCAGCGCTGGAAAAAGGATAAAGAAATAAAAACAAAAATTAAAAGCAAGTATTAAAAAAATTAAATAACAAAAATATTTCGATCACAATTTTTTCTCTATATTTTTTTATTTCGAACTGCATACTGTAGAAAATTTTCAAACTTTGAATACACTTTTCTATACAGAAATCTTTTATTTCTAAGAACTTTTGCAGTTTTTGAGCAGTTTTTTTATACAAAATTGATATCAGATATTGAGCACTTTTTCTTGTAGAAAATTTGCGAATTCTTTAATATAAAAATTCTGACAATTTATTTTTTTTTTTTGTATACAGAAAAATTCTTAAATTTAAAACATTCTCTTATTCTGGAAACTTTTTCCTAAAGTAAAATTTTTTCTATAGAAAAGTTCTGAGTTGTTTCTAAATACTTTTTTCTTTAGAAAAACTCTAAAATTGTGAAATTTTTTATTTTTTTGGGTGCTTGTACTTAAAACTACTACTCGATATTTTCAGAATTACATTTTGGACGGAAAAGAGTTATAAAAATGTAACTCCGCTAAAATGTTTATCACAAAACTACAACTCTGCTAAAAAAAATGGAAAGTAAATGTTTAAGAGCATATGTTAAAAAACTATGAACAAAAATGAATAGTTGGTAAAATTTTAAATTTAGGGTTAGCTTTAAAAATCCTCAGATTCTGAGGTTTACACATTCACACATTCGGGCTTTTTATTTTACATAAAGTTCTCAAATTCAGATGACTTTTGCGTATAGAAAAATGTTCCTTTCTGAGTACCTTTTCGTATATAAAACTTGTCAGATTGTGAAAAATTTCTCGTAATAAAAATTCTCAGATTCAGATTGCAGAAGTATTGAATATTTGGGTACTGAATACTTAATACAAATATTTAGTTCAAGTACTTAATACTTAAAAGTACCTACTCAATACTACCAGAGATGTATTTTTATGAATACAAGCGTAATTTTGTCATGAAAAACACTATGAAAATACAACCCCGGGTTTGGTATGGCAATAGAACACTGTTTTTGTGTAAATGTAAAAAGCATTGAGTATTGAGTCAATGCTTTAAAAGTATTGAGTACTATCTAGTATTCAAAAGTAACGGCGTTTTACAACTTTATTCTGATGACTTTTTAGTATAAAAAAATTTTCAGATTTCGAAATCTTTTTCCCATAAAAGAAACATTCTAATTCTAAAGGCTAAAATAATTCTCTGATTCCGATAATTTTTTCGCATAGAAACTTTAACAGATTTTGACGACTTTTTCGAAGAATTTGACCCTGGGAATTTTTTTTTGTACGGAAGTATCAGATTTAAAGGACTTTTTCGTATAAAAAAATGTTAAAAAAATGTTCGATAAGAAAACCCTAGGATTCTGAGAAATTTTTCAATAGAAAAATCCTTGGATTCTGTGAAATTCTTCTATATAAAATTTTTTTACATTCTGGAGACTTTCTTGTATAGAAAAATTATCAGATTCTGAAGAGTTTTTCGTACATAAAAATTTTTGGATTTTGTGGACTCTTGTTTGTATATAAAAATTTTCAAATTCTGATGACTTTTTCCTATAGAAAAATTCTCGTATTCTAAGAACTTTTTCCCATGGATAAATTCTCGTATTTTCAGAACTTTTTCCTATAGAAAAATATTATATTCTGCGAAGTTTTTCCTACAGCATAACCCTCACATTCTTAGAACTTTCTTCAATAGATAAATTCACAGATTCTGAAAAATTTTAAATTCTTAGGACTTTTTTGTATAAAAAAATATATTCAGGTTTGAAAAACCTTTTCTTAGTAAAAATTCTAAAACTTCTTATAAAGAAAATTATGATTCTAAGGACATTAGAAAAATTCTCCATCAAAAAATATTCAGATTAAACCTTTTCTTAATAAAAATTGTAAGACTTATAAAGAAAAATGTGATTCTTAGGGCTTTGGAAAAATTCTCAATTAAAAATTATTTCTAAAGAAAAACCCTAAAATGGACATTTTTACAGTAATAACAATTCTTAGATTCCGAGTCTTTTTTTTCCTATTTATCAGATCAAATTTTGCTGATATATCACCTAACAATATATGTTTAGTTTTCAATAAGAGTTTTACAAGTTTTAAATTTTTTGTACTTACTTTCCTTTCAAATTAAAACCCATACCCAAACGTTCCATTTGTTTGGCTTTCATAGGATCTATAGATTTTAATTTATCTTCCTGTTGTGACTTTTTCAACGATAAATCCTGATAAGCTAAACGCATGTTAGTCACTGATTCAAGTTCTTCTTCAGCGGTCATAGGTTTATCAGGCACTATGGGAGCATCTCTTAATTGATTGGCCATATTGGCACGTTGCTCAATTTCAGCAAAATTTGTTTTAACTTTTGTAGCACCTAAACCACCGGTTTTACGGGCGCCCAACTAAAGAATAAAACATTAATTATATATTAAAAAATACATTAAAAATTATATATTTAAAATTCAGTTTAAATTCGCAACTTACTCCTGATTTTTTAGGTTGTATTTTACGTACACCTATAGAAGAAGTCATGGCTTGTTGTGGTACTACTGAATTTAAATAATCTACACTAGGAGCACCGGTTAAATTATCAGCGGTGGGTTTGTCTTGGGTGCTTGACAATGGGGTAGATGGTTTCATAGATAAATCAATCTGTAAAATTAGAAATTTCCAAATTAAATATGCTGAAACTTATTGCAAAAAAATAAATATAATGAACTCAAAAAAAAACAAAACAATTCCAAAAAACATGCCAATAAATTAAAAGCTGGTGCTTTAGGTTTGCCACTTACCTTATCAGTATTGCTTTCAGTATTATTGTTTTCAAAAAATGCATCTTTATTATTATCATTATGGCATTGGGCAAAGAAATCTTCTTCTTTGGCATTATCATTATTTTCCGTTTTTTCAATATGATTATCCAAAAAGAGCTATTGTTCCAAAACAAGAAATCACAGTTGGTAGCATAAAAAGTTTTGATGTTTTATTAGTTTTTGTTTCAAGTACAAGTGTTTTAGCAAAAATTTTGTAAAAACAAAAACAAAATTCAAAAGAGTTAACATAAGAAAACTTAAACAACTTTTAATAGGAAATATTTTAACAAATTCATAAACAAAAGCATTCAAATGATATATTAAAAATGATATATTTAGCAAAGACACAAACCATTTTAAAACTCTTAAATAACGGAAAAATTTATACTTGTTTTTGTTGCTTTAGAATTACAACTAAATCCTTATAAATATTTAAAAAGCAATTTTCTGGCATGTGATGAAAATCGATCGGTTTCAAATCGATCGTTTCTGAAATTTCAATAATGAAAATTTCTTATTATTTTTAAAACGACAAGAAATCGTAAATCGATATACCTGATACAACTATAGCGGTTAAAAATAATTTCAGCCCTCTTTGCCTTTTATATTCATCATTTAATTTTTGATTTTTAACCAAATCGATCGAAATCAAAAACTATCGTTTTCCATCACATGTCAGTATAGCTTTGTTTCTCGACGAATCTCTATAACAATTTAAATAATATATATTATGACGTAGTCATCTGACCACCACCACGTTTTTTATATACATACAATAATTAATTGACAGAAAATAAGTATGTATAACAAATTGCTGTATTGAATCATATGAAAAATCATAAGATGCAATCGCAAATCATTTTATGGCTTAAATTTAAAAATATTATTGATATTCTTAAATTCTATTATTAAATCGCAATAAACTTATGACATGAATACGCCTAGAACAAACTAGGTAATTTAGTTAAATTCTACTTTGCCATTTAGTTTATAAAAGTTAGTCTACTTTTATTAAAGTAAAATCTCTTTATCATTTGGAGTTTGTGATAAAAATTAACAAAATTGGTCAAGGGTTTCAAAAATTATTGGAAAAATTAATTGTTCCTTTAATTTCTTAATTTGTCTTATAAATTTATGACTACGCTCTTAATATTTATTGGGGAAAAATGGTTTACTTTTGCCAATAATAGTTCGCGTAGTTAACACTTGGATCCCGTGGGATCCCAATTTTACCAAAAAGCATTCGCGTACTCGAAAATTGGGTAAATGAGAGAGCAATATTCTTCTTCTGCGTGCTTGAACGAAGAACCCCAGAATTGTTTTGGTTAAATTATTTATTATCTGTTATACAGAGCTTCTAAGCCTTCAATCCATTCTATTGTCAATTCTGATTGACTATGAGATGATTGAATTCTCAAAACTGCAAATTTACACACCGAATGACGCCTTAATTGTTTTCATTCGATTTAATTTCAAAGACTTCAATCATTTTTCCTCATTCAATTTGTTCAATCACTGAACCCAATCGTTAGGAATTCGATCGGTTTTTGCTAAATTGGTTTAAAAGTTTGGGAATTCAATTGATTTCTGGTTATTCGATTGAGTAATTTGGGAATGACATTCGATTTTCTTTATTTGCTTTCAAAATTTTAAAAAATAAACAACTGCATTATTCGTTTTTATTAAAGAAATTAAAGATTTTTTTTACAAATTCAAGAAAACTAAAAAAATAATATTGGAATCAACAATTAAGTCATAAAATAGAATAATAAATAGTATTTCAACAATTTTAACATTTGAATTTCAATAAAGTGTATGATTTTAGACAATTGATGGCTTTTTGCATAAGTTTAGGAATTGGTTTAACTAAAAATTTATAATACAAAATTTATAATTTAACTGTGAATTCAATATTTTTTTCTTCCTTGTAAAAGCACATAAATTGTTAATTTTACATATTTTTTAAATCGAATGTCTATACCAAATTTTTCAATCAAGTGATACAAGATCGAATAATCGATTGAATTCCTAAATTGCCCATTGAATGAATAAGAATTCGAATGAATTCCTCCTAATTATTGAATTCAATGATTGATAAAATCGAATGGAAGATTGACTGAATTCCTTATAACATATTTGAATTCGATCGATAATTATTTAGGTGTCATTTCACTATCACTAAGTGTCATTTAACTATTTCACTATCGTGTCGTTAAAAACATACATAATTAGGGTCCAGTTTTTTATGGAAACATGTCTGAAATGTACGTGTCTGTAATTTGGTTCTGCTCTATAACATATCCACATTTTATTGCAATATAAAAAAAACCCACCAAATGAGCTTTCTTGTTGGCGGCATTTTTCCTATAGAAATATTGTCACACTCAAAGGCATTTTTTAAGTATACTACTATACTATAGTAAAATACCCAGGTGGAAATTATGTGTGGTAACAAAAAAGAAGCACTGGCAAAGCGCAAATAGACCGCGGTCTTACAAAAAGAAGTACGGGCAAAGCACTAAATTTGGACGCCTTCCCAACGCTTTAAAAAGGTGAATTCCCAGCGCTTGTTTTCCTATAACATTATTTTGTTTTTAAAAAAGAAACTCCAAAAGAGTAAATATTTAAATAATTTTTGACTCCACAATACAATAACTCCAAGAATCGTCTATTTTTAGAATAATTTAAAATTCTTCGGTAACCCCTTTGATTTTTATGTTTCTTGGTGCTATCTCAATACTTTGCAAAGCATTAAATAGATCGTTGTTATCATTTGGGTGTCAAGAAAGCACTTTAATTTTTTTATTTGAGCGTTGGCAAAGCATTTGATTTTTATGTTTATGGGTGCTTTCCCAGGGCTTGGTAAAGCATTGGCACCACCGTGGAACGGTGTTATCATTTGTGCGTTGGGAAAGCCCTGTTAACAAGCACTCATACCACCCATTTCGGTGCTGTGCCAGTGCTGGCCCCTTTGTAATTTTCTACTTGGGTACTTATATTCTAAGGTATTTTTCCTAAAGAAAAGTTCTCAGACACCGAGACATTTTTTCTATAAAAAAAAAACACTCAGATTCTGTGTTCTTTTTTCTATAGAAAAACACTTTAGTTTCTGAAATTTTTATTAGAATTATGAAAACTACATCCAATAAGACATTTTTCTTTAGAAACCCTCACATAAAATCTCAGATTTTAAGGTATTTTTCCTGTAGAAAAGAACACAAGCTCTGAGGTATATTTTTTTAAATATTGATAAAGGCACAAACTCTAAGAAACCAATGACATTTTTTCCAGAAAAAATTCTGGACCAATTTTTATAGAAAAAAATACTTAAATGTGGAGGAATTTTGTCTTTAGAGAAATACGCAAATTCTGAGATAATTTCTTCTGTATAAATATTACCATATCCTAAGGAATCAACCTACCAGAAATCTAGTTTTTCTTTGGATTCAATTGTCTATTTATTCGTTTTATTTAAATAGAACTAATTCAAAAAGATTTAAGAAACTTCTTTTTAAAAAAATGTGAATTGCATGAAGATTAATGTAGATTTTGCCAGTTAAGTTTTAAACGAAATAGAATATTGTGAAATGCACTACAAATTTTAGACTTTGTGAGAATGCCATTATACATTTTTCCAAAAGAAAAAATATTTTGTATTTTTTCCTTAAGACAATGCAACCATTCTTGACCATTTTCTATAGAATAAACTAAAATTTCCTGCATATTTTCTCTAGAAATTTTCAAATTATTCTATAGAATTTTCCAAAGGAGCCTTAAGATTCAGTTATATCGTGTATTTCAAATAGAACTAATTTAGAATGCTTTTAAGAAACCTTTGTTAAAAAACTTCAAAACTTCCAGTTAAATCAAGATAAATGCTAACCTTTGTCCCGATTACTGGATAACCAGCTAAAATTTAGCTGACAGTTGAATTCACAGTTAGTAGTTAACTGGACATTCAGTAATCAGGACTTAGTCTTTTAAAATGTTAAAAACCAACACTGCAAGATTAAATTTTGTAAAAAGTTTAGAACTGTTTTATGTCTTTGCTAAAAAATGTTTCAATATCAATTCCATTTCCATGCTTACCTTAGTACCATGTATTTTCATGGCCTGTTGAGCCAAACCGGTCAATTTATCACGATACAATTGAGCAGCGCGTGAATTGTACTTTTGCTGTGAATCAGTTGTAGTACAATTGTGTTGACGGAAAAATTGAGCAGCATTAGCATTGCCACCCAATTGCATTTGACGCAGCTGAAGCCATGTCCAGTTTGTATCTAAATTCGTGGAACGAACAAAAGTCAAATGAACTCCAAGACTACGATGAACGGCAGAACAATCGATACAAATGAAAACACCATAAGTGACCGATGACCATGTAGGGGCCTTGGCACCACAATCAAAACAAGCCTAGCAAAAAAAACAAAGAATAATCAAAAACCAAGTTCAATTTTTATTATGAGGGTATTCTTGATCGTGATTTTTACAAGATCTAAAAAAGATCAGCAATTTGCATATCCTAAGCCGTCAGTAATTATGATGTACAAAAAACAACCGTGAGTGCCCTTTATAGTGAAATAAATAATTGATAGCTATTGAAATAATGAATTTCCTATTAATATTTGATAATTAATTCATTGGCCTAAATAATTTTTATTTCATTCTTTTAATACAGGCCCCTTAAGGACGTCATCACTTTTTGGCGTTTGACACAAAAAAAAAACCCTTATCATTAACTAGCATCTCAAAATTTATGTAAAATCCATAAATTGCTTCCTTAAACAAAAATCTTACTTTATTTGCTGCTTGGGAACGCAAACGTGTAAAAACTGCCTCGATTTCCTGTTTCGTAGGACCTGTTGTAGAATTTGCCATAATTATTTATAAAAAAAAACAAAATTGTTGCCAATTTTTCTAAAGCAACTTAATATTTTTATAGTGGTTGATGATAATTTAAATTTTAGGGTATTGGTTTTCGTTGTTTTAAACTTCTTTTTCTATGGTTTTCCTTATTCTTCTGGACAATTATTGCGTTATTTAGGTTCCGTTTTGTGGTATGATTGTTTTAGGTAATAATAGCTATCTTTTTTATGGAATAGTTTCAAAATTCTTTTAGAATTTGTATTAAATAATTAAATTTATTTTCTTGTTCCGTTTAAAAAAATTTTACGACACGATTTTGACGTGTATCTTTTGTTGTATTCCAAAATTCCACGTTCACAACTGGAAGAAGTAAAATGTCAAATTGATACGAAAAGAGCTGCCAAGTTTATAAAAAACGAATATGTGACAGCTAGATATAAACCTGGTGTCTTCAAATGCAATAAATTATACAGGGGTATGGCATCACCAAAAACAAAAGTTATAACGACATCGTTATCACTAGATGGCACTTTGTTCAAAAAAATTACAATTTTTTTTGAATAATAAATACAGCATTTATTTACTTCAAATTACATAACCAAAGCCCTGTGGGCCATATATGATTAATAAAAGCTACTACAAAAAAATAATTTAAATAAAGATAATAAAAATAAATAATAATAAAAATAAATAATAATAAAATAAGTAAAAAATACAGTAAAACTATCATATAAAAAAATACTGAAAACATTATCTTGAATAATATAAATAGATATTTAAATAAAAATAATACAATCACCAGATTTTCCTAAGTGCAGCGATAATAAAAAAAGAAAAGGTCGAGTGAGATAAAAATAGTAGCACAAATAAAAAGCTGTAACTCATGAATAGCTACATAATCCTTAAGCTTTCGCCTAAAGACCTGGGGTGAAAAAGCAAAACCTCTCAGGTATAGAGGTAGATCGTTCCATATTCTTGAAAGCTTAATCTGAAATGATCGCTCGAACATAGTAGTATGATGTGTTGGATAAACCAGTTGGGGGTTTCTTTCCGAGTTGGACAAAAGAAAGTTGTCAACTATATAGTCCGGAAACCCATTAACCATTGCTTTGTAAAAAAATATCAATAACCTCATACCTACATAATTAACAAAAGAGCACCCAAGAAATTGGATTACGTACGGAGCCATATGAGAGCGAAGTCTTAGGCCAAAAACATATCTAATAATTCTATTGAAAATCTTGGTAAACCTATTAAATTCACCGCCTGTGGTACCAGAAAATACCTCGACACAATATAATATATGAGGCATCAACAAGGCATGTGCCACGCGCAACCTAATTGAGAGAGGCAGATACAAGTCTTTTTTTATTTAAATTGAAATAATAACAAATAAAAAAGCAAAACAAAAAAAGGAATTTTATTATTTGAACATATTTTGCGCTTGATTTTTTTCTTATTTTGCGCAGTTTTCAGCAATTTTTGAATTTTTAAATATAGGCTCAGCTGATACTAAAGTGATACTAAATAGTTGCTCAGGTGATACTAAATTTCAGCGCCCCCTACCGGTGAGTAGTGTAAGTTTTGATTTCCTATATCTATAAATTCTCAGTGTGTTCGTTTACTCGAAATTCTTACTACTTTTACTACAATTGGAAAGTTTTGTTTACTTTTTGTATTGAATTTTTCCAGCTGTAGTAAAAGTAGTAACTTGTAGGAAGTAAACGAACACGCCTTATATGATATGAAAAGTCAAAACAATTGCAGAGAAAAGTCAAAATGATATCAATTGCACTGCAGTGGAGAACAATTGATCATTTCATGGCTAACGAATATTATAGTTTTTTCTTCGAAAAACGCTTAATACAGCAATCAATTTATTTTTACAAATAATAAATAATTAAAAAACTTTTCCCCTTTCTTGTTTACTAAAATTTATCTTTTTTTTATTGCTAAATTGAAATTAACCCACCGTAAAATTTGTCTACCAAAATTAGAAAGAATGTTTGTTTTACATATTTATATATACACTCAAAAAGTTTAACAGTTACTACATGATAGTTGTTTATGTAGTAGCAGTAGTTGTTGATTTTAACTGTAATAACAGTTGTTGTCCTAGGGTAAAATACAAAAACAACTGTTCTGATAGTTATTTAAGAAAACAACCAACAAAAATTATTATAATTTCGTAACAGTTGTTTAAAACAGTAATAGTGGGCAAAAACTAGTAGTTTTTGGCCAAATACATCACAAAATTGATTTAGTTTCTCCATACAATTTTCATACAAACTGAAAACCAGATTCTATCTGGTTTTTGACAAAAACCAAGAAAAAATATCTGATATTTGCATTTTTGATACACAAAAGTGTGTTGTGACAAAGAAAAACTAAATAACCAGTGTAAAAGACTTGGCTTTTGAAATTTAGTTCTGTACAAAAACCAGCTTGTTTTTGCTCAGTCTAAATTCAATATAACAGTTGTTTGAACCAAATAAACCACTACCAAAACAGTAATGTTACAGTAAAGCACCGTAAGTTGTTTTTCACGTGGAAATTTTTCACTCGAACTTAAAATGCCTCAAAAGTTACTTTAAATTCAAAAATTATTAATTTTTTTATTTTATTAGAAAGATCCAATCACAATAAATACAAAATAACAATTTTTCACAAGAAAAATAATAGTCTTGAACATTAAATTTGCGTTAAAACATAGTCTACACAATTTTCAAAATTTCCTTGATTTTCTAAAATTCTTGTTTGGTTTATATTTGCTATTATTGATATATTTTCAGTTTGCAAATAAAAATCAGGAAGTTGCATTGTATCTCCAATGCAATGAAAGTCAATAACTGGAGAACCGTTTGGAATTTTTACTTCAAATTTTAAGTGCGATTTCTTATATTCAAAAGAAAAAAATTATTTTTATTAAAATATACTTTTATAACAACAAAAATTAACTGTAAAACAACAGTAGTTCTTACTTGTTAACCACAGATTAATACCAGATGTGAAACTACCCTACGGGGAAAGGGACCGGTCCCAGATGACACGCAGGATAGGTCCCAAGGGGGCGGAGACCGGTCGCTGATCGGTCTTTTTGTTTGAAAGAGATATATCACTTTAACATGGCGTGATGGCTGGCTGATGCCATGATGGCTGGCTGATGGTTAAGTTATATGTTTTTCGTTTCTGTTCAAATAAAAAAGAGAAAGAAAAAACAAACACACACAGCAAATAAAAAAACATGGAAAAGAAAAAAATAGAAAATAAAACAACATTAACACACACACAAATATGGTGGAAGTGTCTTGAATATGCCCCCGATTGACCGGTCATGCGATAGGTCCCTTAATGGCAGTTGACTTGTTTTTTGCGTTGGCCATAATTAAATTAAAAAATCAATTAAAAATTAGAAAACTACCTCAAAACCTCTGATTATATAAATAAAAATTTAAAAAATTCCCCTTAAGTTACAAAGAAAAGTTAAATGAAATACCAATTGTCAAAACTAAAACAGCTTTAATATTAAAAAAACGTTGAAAATAAAAATAAACTTAAAATTTCTTAGCAAAACATTATAGAAATTTAAAATAAGAGCTAAAATAAGCAAATCGTGAAAAAATAAAGTTAAAAATAAATAAAAGAGTAAAATAAAAAATATTTTTAAAAATATGCCGCGAATTTTGTTTTTATTTAGGTATCGGTCAAGTTTTTTTAAAAGCAACAGTGAAAATAACGGATTAGAAAATACTTAGAAAATTAATTCATTTTCTATTGTTCATATTTGTACTAATTTAGTAATATGCCTTCGGTTGACTGGTCACGGGATAGGTCCTTGGAGGGCAATTGACTCCTCATTCCCCGTAGGGTAATGACAGGTGTCAAAAAAGTATTCTCGAAGCGTATGGTTTTGTTTAGATGGAAGTCAAGTCAAGAGGGAGATAACAATATAAAATCTCCATACATTTGGTATTGCGCATTTTTTGTATATATCTGTCTCTTTCTAGATTATTGTGCTTCATCTTTTGTGTTTTTCTTAAATTTTTGCGTTTTGTTTTGCTCATTTTCTGTCGGCCATATTGCCCAAATCAGCTGATTCATATCTGGTATACTTTATGTGCGTTCCTGTACGTTACCGCGGGTAGCCGCGGGAACCCAAAACAGCCCAAACAACAACAATTTACACGTAATTTTGAGTACGGGAACGACTTTGGGCTAGTTTGTGTAACTTCGGTAAAGTACGGGAACAGACATTTTATGTGCGTACCGCGGGTAGCCGCGGGAACCCAAAACAGCCCAAACAACAACAATTTACACGCAATATTGAGTACGGGAACGCCTTTGGGCTAGTTTGTGTAACTTCGGTAAAGTACGGGAACAGACATTTTGTGTTGTTAACTTTACATTGTTAGTTATTTTTAATACATTTGTTAGTTACTTTTCAAGAGTTCAAAACATCTACAATACATTTTTAATTATTTTAGAGGTAAATACTTTTATCGCCTTTTTAACGTCACACACTTTTGAGTGTACTTACTACAATCCACTACAATCGACTATAGAGAAACCCACAATAACGATTTCAAAATCCCATTTCTGCACTTTATCTCCATTTATCCAGAATTAGTTAAGCAAATAAATGTGAAATAATTTGGAAATTTCAATAAATAGACAATTTATCGTTTTCAACGGTTTTGAACAAAAAAATTTTATTAATCAATTTTTTTCAATAATATAGGAATTCTAATACCACTTAATAAATTTAAACATTTAAAGAGGTTTTATTTTTATTTCCGCTCGATACCAGTGATATGCTTTCTGAATCTTGTAACAATACCAAGCGAACAAATGTCAAATTGAGAAGTAAAGACTGACCTAAAAATTCACGACAATGAGGTGGTGCATTTGCAAACATTTCTCTAAATTCTAAAGGAAATTGTACACATCCCGAGAAGGTCACATCAGTTTTTAATGCTTGTTGAGGTTTTTCGGATTGACTTCCTGCTGCTTTTTCATTTAAGAAATCACCTGCGTCTTCGCTATTGTAGTAAGTGCGCATCATATTTAATATAGTTTGTTCGGAAGACACTCTTTCCGTGCCCACTAGATGATTAAAAAGACGTGCTGCTAAAAATCTTCGTAGATAAAAGACTGTAGGATAATATTCTGACTTCTTGTCGGTTTCAGCATCATAATCTTTTAGGCGAGAGTTATTAGACGCTAAAGCGTAACCCATCATGGCGATAACTTGGGCTTTTTGTATATTGATATTTTGTTGCTCTACACTACCGGGATTGCTACTGGCTTGAGCCATTTGAGGATTTTCAAATACATAACAATCGGCTGGTGGTATTATATGATTAACATATAAACAACGTTGTATTAATTCATTTATATGTAATTTTCTCTCCGATATGTCATGATGTTGCCAATGTGTCAGCAGAACAGGACCGTTTGTTTCTTCTCTGGGTACATCTAAACGAGCCCAAGTTATGCTATTAACACCAATTCTAACGGAAACACAAGATTTTATTTTAGTTTGCTGTTCTGTTTCCAAGGATGGTGTTATAAAGGGAGCAGTTCTAACTTTTGTCGTTTTACCCATTTTAGTATCTACAACCTTTGGTTCGTGTAATAAACTTTGATAAAATTTTTCGGTTACCTTTAAACCAAACCCCTCTATGGAGAATATATCATTTAAATTTTTTAACAATCCGTTACGCATACGCCAGGCTAGTAATTTGTTAGCTCTGCCCTTAGAGATTTCATAGCTAAAAATTAAATTAACTCATTAGAAATTCCATTATATTTCAAATTATTTGTTTTTACCTTGACAGCTCTTTTACATTGTAATTGTTTACTATTTTTAAAATTTTTTCTTCCTCCTCTGCACTATATTTTGCTGAAATATCATTAACATAATTTATGTGCTTACTGCCTATTCCTACCGGTCCCTGGTATACTTTTTGTTGTAGTGTGGTATGAAAGTTATTAAATTTATATGATGCAAATTTGTTATAATTATCCCTTGTTGTGGTTTTAAGTAATTTCCTCAACATTTTTTATAAGAAATAATTTTACAATAAACCGTGATTTAATTGGTTTTGTAACAATTTCAACAATATTCTAAAAATGTGATTTTTTTTCTAAAGAAGTAAACAAACAACAGCTGATTATACTCAAAAAAAAATTTTTCTTACAGGGTTATATTTTAAGGTATTAAACGAGCACAGGGAAACTGTTGCCAACAAGTTTTCAAAAAAATGGCTAGATCAGACCCAAAAATCGCTAGAAAATCACTAGTCACTAGTACCCAGAGCTTTGAAGAATTAATTCCTTTTTGAATGAATTCACTACCAATCGAATTCAATTTTCTCTACAATTGAATGAATTCCTTTTCTTAAGTAATTCACTGAATTCGTTCAACTGAATGCGTTCATCAAACAAAAAATTCAAAGAATTAATTCAATTGCAATAGCTCTTTTTATTAAATCAAATGAATTAATTCACCGGTGAACGCGTTCAATTTTATAAATCGAACGGAAAAAAGGGAATTAATTGCTTACTGAATTAATTCACTACTGAATTCGTTCAATTTCATTTTCGTTCAGTGAATTAAAAAAAATAAAATTACGTTCAGTGAATTAAAAAAATAATAATAAGTGCACTGAATTGAAAAAAAATAAAATAAGTTCACTGAATTGAAAAAAAAATAAAATAAGTTCACTTAATTCAAAGCCTGTTTTCTGCCGTTCAGTAGAAGAAAACAATAATGTACAAATAAAATTTTTAAATAAGCAATTTTACAGCGTGTGCTAGTAAAAATGAACAAATTAGAAACCGGATACTGTTTATCAACCTACATGATTCAAAAATAAAGCCTTTTACATACTATTAAAAATAAAAACTTTACAGATATAAATAAATTTGGAAAAAAATATAACTATATAACTAGTTTGAAAAATTAATAGTTATATTTTTTTTCAAATTTATCTATATCTGTAAAGTTTTTATTTTTAATAGTAAAAGGCTTTATTTTTGAATCATGTAGGTTGATAAACAGCATCCGGTTTCTATTTTGTTTATTTTTACTAGCACACGCTCTAAAATTGCGTTGCGTAGAGGGCAATCATATCAATTTTTTTTTACCGAAATTAGTATTTCTTTACAATGTTTTTGTAATAAAATCGTTTAAGAATTTGTTTTTTATAGTAAAAGAATGTCAGTATGCGAATTTTATAATATTTTTCAACATAAAACTGGTTTTTAAAAATTATATTACGGCTGATAAAAAAAATCGCTAGGTTTTTGGCTAATAGCTACTCGACCATTTTTCCCGCAAACTAAATCTGACGAGAAAATCGCGATTCTGGCAATAGTGCTCAGAGCAGAGAAGTCTGCTAAGCCGCTCTGCCGATGTTTTTCACGACTCTCGCCGACATAATCGGCATAATTTCTCAGCTCAGCCGAATTTCTACTTTGTTTTAAAGTATTCACTGAATACTCCCGCTCACCTTTTCGCTCTATCTCTAGCATTTTTCTCTCGCGTGTAAATGTGCCATAGCTAACATTTCAAATATATTATAGGTGAAAACCGCCTAACAAGGGAAGTCTCCCCACGCGGACCCACATATCTTACTGAGCTTCGGATATGTTGTAGAGGAGAAAAATCTAAAGGACACATAAGTTTTTTAGCTGCGCAATCTCACATTTAAGGGTTGAAAAATGGGGTCAAAAATGGCACAATTTTTTGTATTTTCGGTTTGTTTCATATTTGTTTCACAGTATCTATAGGAAGATTTTGCTGTCAAAAGAAAGGTATTTCATACTTATTTGTTTATGGTGTAACACAAAACATCAAAATTTTGGTTGGTTTTGTATGGGGAATTATACATATTTAACCCTTTGACGACCAATGGTTGATATATGTCCTATTTTTACTTTTTGCTTTTTTAGCAAATCTTGTGAGACAATTTTAACTAAACTATTGTGGTTGACACTAGAGAGATGTACCTTTGTAAGGATATCCATAACTTTAGCCAGATAGTCTCAGAGCAGTACAAGGTCAGCTCAAAGTCGAAACTTAAAAATTTTAATTTTTTTTAAATGTTAACCCATTCAGGAGCTATAATCAATTAATATTATAGTTTTAGTTCCATATTTCTCCGATACGTGGCATAGGAAAGCGCCAAATTCTCAACCGTAAAGCGTCCATATCCTCAAAAAGTGTCGTTAAAAAATTTATAACGATTCAAGTATGGTCGTCAAAGGGTTAAGTGAGAGAGCGTTTCGGCTTTTATCTATATTTTTAAAGATTTGGGAACCTCTGACAACTTAACATAGTTTGTATTAAAAATGTTGCAAATATCATCCAAACACCAGAAAAAACGCAAAGTGCTAGCAAATATTAAAAATTTCTGATTATGCCGATATCTTTGATCAGAAGCACTCCATGAGTTGCAGCAATTCGTCAGGAACTTAATAATTTTTTTTTTTTTGTAAAAAATTTAAGTTTATTTCAATACATTTGTATTTCAAAATAACTTATTTTTCGCTACAAGTGTACCGAAAATTATATCATAATCTTATTTGAATGTAATATCGTTTTTAAAAATTTTAGATGATATTAATTAATAAGTTTTCCTGAGAATTATGCTAAATCACCAGAAAAATATGCTAAATTCTACTAAATCATTGGAAGAAGAATTTGCCAAACAAAAATTTACAAAAATGTTGCAATATTCATTATGCTAAAAAGTTGCTAAATTACCAAGAAAACATATGCTCCGTGAAAAATATTGCAATTTTAATTCTACTAGCCTGGTTTTTGTTAGCGTACGAATCGTGTGTGAACAAAAATATGCTAAAAATTAGCTTTTGTCAAGCGAAATATGCTAAAAAGCATTTAGCATATTTTTCTAAAAAAAATATACAATTTTCAAATTCAATCTAGTAGTAGTAGTACTGTGCATGCCGTTTTTGGCAAAGTACTATTTATATACAACTGCGTACAATTTGTTTATTTACATTTTGTACTCTCTCGCAAATACTCTCAGCTGATCCAACAACAACAAAAGAGTCGCCATGTAGTATTTTAGATTTCCTTGAAACTACTTCAAAATTCCCCTAGTTGTAAACGTTTCTAACCCCCCGTTTTCACATGCAAGTAAATGGTTGCATGTTGAGAATACGTATTATCAGCGAAAATTACCGAAAAAACGTGAAAATTTTACATGTGTCCAAATTACTTGCTGCAAGTTCATTTTTAAAATGTCGTCGAAGGCATAGATTGCAAAGGTTTAAAAGGCTTAATTCTTTCATTCACTTTTTAAAAATTAATGAAATTTGGGTTAAATTTCATTCCCTAATAGCATTCTTATGGAATTAATTCGATAGCTTAATTCCCTATAGCTTTAAATTATATGAATTCATTCTATTTTGATTGAATTCTTACTGAATGAAACCCAATTTACTTGAATTCATTTAATAAAAAGGTGAATGAAAAATGATTTGTTTTCATTCACTTAATCAAATGAAAAATTTTAATTTGCATGTAATTGCTGAAATATTAGCATAATACAATGAAAAACGTTTAAAATTCATCTAACAGAAATAAATAGTATCGTATGCTTTGTTACAGCTTGTATGCTTTGGTTTTGATTATATGTTAGTTTCAAACTACACTGCACTAAGTGAATGGTAATAAAATTTCTTCATTCAATTAGTAAAATGGTGAATGAACATGCGATTTGAATGATTCAAGTTAGGAATTCATTCGATTCATATTAAAGCTTTGTGAATGAAGCTTATGAATGAATTCTTTACGAATGGTTTAAGGGAATGGTACATGAATATTTTTAAAATCTGAATTTAATTTTTCGTGAATTAAGCTTAAATTGAATTAAGTTTTTCGAAGCTCTGATAGATTGTCACTAAATAGCACTCCAGTATTGCCAAGTATTCAATATTCTAACAAAGCTGGGAAAAAATTTGTTCTTAACAATTTTTTTTTCAAAAACTTTTAAAATTGATATTTTAAATTACCTTTAAGATATGCCGTTGTGTTCTTTTTTACTTTTTTTTTACAAATAAATACAAAATCAGTTGCATTAAAACTTTTACTTTACCAAATACTAGTACATTAATAGAAAATATTACTAGGCAACACTGTTTTCTTTATTCCGTCATTTCACTTGCCACAAGTATCAAAAATCCACTGTCTTCAAAATTTACTTGCAAGTTCCCACATAGCATTTGGAAGATTGTTTTGTCAAAAATCACCTAAGAGAGTCTTCTTCGAGTACTTTTGATGACCAAATACTGATTAATCACTTGCGCGCTTGAAAAAAGAATCGAAAATGATTCTCGCTTATGCTTAAAAGAGATTTTTTGAAAATTATATTGCGCATTTAAAAAATGCTTGTTATGTTGTTTTTGTTTAAAAAGTAATTTATTAAAAATACAATAACAAAATCTACAGCAATCACAAATTGATCATACAGGTGCTTGAAATGTGACTGTTTTCAATGTTATTTGAGAATAATATTTTGCGCAGCTGAAAAAATGCTTATTATGTTGTTGTTTTTGCTTATAACGGGACAATATTTTACTTGCTTTGAAGCAGACGTCCAATATTTGAATACTGTAAATTTTTGTTTAATTATCTCAGTGTAATTTTATAAAAGTAAATATAAGTAATTTAATATTATAATATTTAATATTTATATATTATCCCCTAAATTCATAAACGCTTTGTAAAATAATAGGAGGTTTATTGAACAGATTTTGTATGATAATGACGTTTTGTAAACCTGCTATAACTTTACAACGCGTTTATGAATTTAGGGGTATAATTTTAGTGAAAAGTGATTTTTAAATTAAAAAAGATGATGTCAGCCAAACAATTAAAAAGCAAAAAAAAAGAAGCCGAAAAATTAATAGAACCAAAATATAAGTTCTCAGGAAATTTTCATTAACAAACATTTTTGCTATTTTATTATAATTTTGTTTATATTATTGTATATAATTTTAATAAACTTAATTAAATAACAATTTACATCAAATAGATATTTTGTTTTTTTAATGTAAACAATTAGAAATACGGCTAAAAAATAACACGAAAAAGATTCCCAAACGATCATAATCACGACCAAAAATGACTCGAAAAAGATTCGCAAATGATTAGAAAACGACTAAAAAATGACTACAAATAATTATAAATACGAGTCAGAAATGAGTCGAAACTGATCAGAAAAGCGAGTCATAAAAGACTCATCAAGAATAGTCGCGGGTAGGGTACCATTTTCTCCCGACAAAACAGTCATTTATGATCAGAAAATGAGCTCAAATATGATCATTTTAATCGTCCAGAGGAGTCATAAATGACTCGAATGTGATCAAAAATTTCATAAAATGCTATGTGGGTTGAGCCGCAAGTCGTATAAGTGAGATAGTATTAGTGAAAAAGTGTGAGTGTATTGAGTTTTTGGAACTTGCACTTGCATGTGGAAACGGGGGGTAAGAAATCGTCCATTGATTTTGACAAAATTAAAGGTCATAAAGCTGCCCACACACTACACGCAGAAAAAAACCAGGTGGAACTTTATCTAAGTGATATGTAATTATACAACTACATAAGTTCGAAGTAAGTTTTACAATTTTCTAGCAAAATATATGTAATTTTTAGAATATTTTCCACTACACATGTATATATTTTGCAAGGATTGTATATATTTTACAAAAAAATGTGCATATTTTACTAGAGTTTTGTAAAACTAACTTGAAAATTATGTAGTTGTATAATTACATAGCTCTTAGGTAATATTCCCCTTGTTTTTTCCTGCGTGTAGGGAAAATGGTTGACGGAACAAAAAATATCAAAAAATTTTGTAAACACGAATTGCACGATCTCAACACGCACACACACACAAACGCACTCACACATTCACAAAAAAAAATCTCTCTTTTTTAAGTATGTTCCCTAGTGTGTGGGCAGCTTAAAAACTACAGTTGCTAATATAGTAACTCGATTCATAAAAAATTGAGAGCATGTTGCTGTGTCATATAGTTCTAGTGGTGTTAAGAATCATACATACAGGTAGAATAATACCTCGTTCACAAACAAGTTTTGTGGGCGATTTTACAATTAAATTTGGAAACTAATAAAAACTGTTCACATGAGGTTGAATGGGTTTTCATTATCTCTTTAACAGGTGTTTCGTTATTTTTGTTAACAAAAAACACTTACGGTGGGTCTCATACTGCAGGTTTAAACTTAGGTTAATAGTTAACCCAAAAATTTGTTGGTGTTTTGTGTACATTTTTTTGACATTTTATTTTGTTTTTAGTTAAGTTAAAGTTAAATCTACAGTATGAGACCCACCGTTATAGTGTAACCAAAAATAGAACAAAATATTTCAGACAACATATTTTTTTTATGGCCGAAAGACAATATTTATTAATTTTTGCTAAGATACAAAGATATTATTGATGTAGAAAACCTTTTTAAATAGGGATAAACAGTTTAAAGCTGAACTTTTTAATTTTTTTTGTGAAGGCAAGACTGATCTGTTTGCATAAAATTTCTTCGCCGGATGTAATAATGATAAATTTACAAAATTGTACTGGAATACACATTTTAAATGATCTAACATTGAGTTTTTTTAATTTTTATTATAAATTAAAATTAATTAATATTTAGATTTTTTTGTTTACATTTACGGCATTGCGAAGTTTGTTCACTGCAAGCAAAAATGGAAAAATCAACTCTGAATACAAGAAAAATATTTTCGAACCCTGACTTTGAAAGGATAATTGAGGGGCGTTTATAAATTATCTCATCAAATTGAAGTGATTATTAATAGAATATTTGTATGGAAATCTCGAGATAATCCAAAAATATTTAAGATAACTGAAACCTCGTTCGTGTGAATGCTACCTCTTCGTTTCCTAAAATAACAGAAAAATAGTAATGCTACTATATTAAACTCCAGGTGCTAATTTGCAAAAAAAAAAAAAAAAAATAAACTGTCTATAAATTTATTTTTAGATTTTGATATAAAATTATATTTTTTTAAATATTTATATTAAAAAATTATGAAATTTAAATTATTAATTTGTAAAAACTTTGCAAAAATAGTTAAATGGTTATTTTGTACTTATAAACCTACATTCACAATGATGGAGTACTCCACTCTACAGAGTGGAGTGTACTAAAATAGAGATCGCATTATACAAAAAATATGTAAGTGAGAAAGAGAAAGGAACAAAATCCACTCTGTAGAGTGGACTACAGCTGTATTTTTGTGACTCTCTATCAGTGTTATCAAGAACGATTTTGACAGCTTTTCAACGTATTCCGGCTTTCTACTGTCAAAATTGTTCGAGATATCATTTATAAGAATGCCGCACAAACGCAGCTTACATTGTGAATCTGGCATAAATAATCTCAAAACAAAATTGTTCACCATAAAAAATTCCCTAAATGGAAAAAAATCCCTAAATCTAGTGTAAAATACCTGAAATGGCAACACTAAACAACACACATTTTTTTAAAGTAAAATGCAGAGAAAAAAATTAGTGTTGCAAAGAAATTCGTGAAGTTTGGTTGAAAAGAAATTGTGGTTGGAATGCGAAAAGTGTAAATATATGTGGGTAAAATAAATATTTTGCCAATATTTGTGAAATTAAAAATGTTTAAAAACTGCATTATAAAAATTGTGAAATACTTGTTTTGAATTTGACAAAAAATTTTATTTGTTTAGGAAGTGTTATAATCAATTTAAAAAAACATCCTCCGAAAAAGGTCAAAATGTGTTTTGCGATAAAAAATTGGATTACATATGGATATTTAAAATAACAAAGAAATTTCAAATAAAGATAAAATATTTAAATGAAAGTGAAATCATCTTTTCTTCATCTTTAAAGTTTATTATCTCCAAATCTAAAACGTAAATGATGAAAAATATACCAGCAAACAAATACATAATATAAAAAACTAGAAAAAACGAAAGTAATAAAAACAACAACAACAGCCAACAATAATATACAACAAATACATCAATGTTGAAATCAAACAACAGCAAAAGAGAAAACGCAGTAGTGCGTTGCATTACGTAGTTGTAGCAAAATTATATTTTTTTTAGAATTAAATCACATACCCATAATACCGCCAATACCGCTACGTACACAGCAATGTGTATGCAGAAAACCAAGCAAAAAGTCAGGCCTCCCTCCACCATATCACGGAATGCGAGTACATTTTTTAAAATAATGTTGCCTTCATCTTCTCATTCATCCCTCACTTGTGGATATATTAAAAAAAAGTTGTTATTGCAGCATTCCTCTTGTTATAACAAGTACAACATCAGTGTTAAATACACTCATAAAAGTTTGTCGGTAGAATCTGCTGACATGCCAATTAAGGTGGTGTTTCTAGATAATGTTTTGACTAAATAAAATTCAGTAGCAACATACATGTAATGTATTGTTTGCTAAGGGTTAATTTTTTTTATCTCAAACATTGCTTTCTTTGTTTTGCACTTCAAGATTATTGAACTGTTCCATATTTTTTTGACGATTTTTTTTAGGAATTTCATACAATTTGTGTTAAGTGCAGAATAACCATTTTTCATTGTTGTCTGATACTACGTTTTTGTGCAGTGGATCTTCATTTTTTTTTGTTAAATTTTCAATAGATAATCCATTTAAATATTTTTAATTCTTCCCATATTTTTTCTTAGAAGAGGTATTTACACTTTTAAATTTACTGCCTCAATTTTTCTTTGCGAGTTAATCAGAGTTTATTCGCACAACTAACCATTAACTAATGGACAGGCAAAATAGCAAATACGTAAGCAAATTTCATCCAAATCGGGGTTCGCAACACCAGAGAACTACCTTGTTAGTAGAGATGTAGTGGGCTCTAAATTATACACTGGAAACTAGTCTAGAAGTCGAACATGCCACATCTGATAATATTAGCAGCATTAGAAAAAATATATAAATCAGAGCCTGCCCTAGTTAAATCGACTGTCCGTTAATTTTCATAAATGTCCCACTCATTCTCGAATCCAAGAAGTATATAAACTATGACTGTTTTTAATTTTCACTGGTTGACATGTCTGAACAAAATTCTACAAGCTATCTGGTCACCAAAATCTCCGTCTAGAATAAAAAATCATTCGATATTAGGTATGATGGCTGTAATTCGTGTGAAGGCACCAGATTCAACATCATAGTTAATCTTTTATCCGTGGTTGAACATACATACATCCAATTCAGCATTCGAACCACTTTATCCATTTTTTTTCTTCTACACTCATAGAAATAAATTTGTAAAAATAGCAGAAAAAGTTACTAAAAATTAGTTAAAAATGATGCTGCAGAAAAAACTGCTAAAATTAGCAGAATTTTTTCCTATATATTAGTAATATGGGAACATCAAAAATAAAACTGTTAAATATACAGAATTTTAGTTATATTTGAGCTAAATTTTTGTTAATGGAAAATAGCAAATTAACCCGCTAAAATCAGCAACAAATATTGCTACATAATTAGTAGCCTAAAAAATCACCAAAAAATTTAAAATTTTTGAAGTTTTTTTTTGATTTTTTTTAAATGCAAATAAAATCGAGTCTTTTGAAAACAACAGTTTACAATTTTTTTAGCAAATCTTTCTGCTGATTTTAGCAGAATAGACTGCTGTTTGCATTCAACTAAATTTAGCTTAAAATATCAAAAATTTTGTAGATATAGCAGTTTATTTTTGCTATTTTTAGGCTACTAATATTTAGCAAAATTGTGTGCAGGTTTTACAGTACAATTCGCTGTTTTCAATTAACTAAAAGTTAACTTAAATATAACTAAAATTCTGTAAATTTAACAGTTTTGATTTTGCTGTTCTTATTTTACTAGTATTTAGCAAAAAAATCTGCTAATTTTAGCAGTTTTTTCTGCAGTATCATTTTGCACTTATTTTTAGTAACTTTTTCTGCTATTTTTACAGATGTATTTCTATGAGGGTACTGGAATGCAGTATGGGTACGACTCAGTTTGTCCAGGTTCGCAAAGGTCTGCTTTTTTGAACTACAACTAGTAAAAGGCTCTAAGTAACTCACGACTAATAACAGACTGTTGAGTCGCGAAACGGCGAAGCAGGTTCTAAATACGATTAGTAATTATTTCTAAGTAACTCACGAGAATAATCGGTAGGTGAGTCGGATTAAATGGGGAAACAGGAAAAAGATTTTAAATATGACTAGTAAATATATCTAAGTTACTCACGAGAATAATCGGCAGGTGAGCCGGAAAAACGGCGAAAAGGTTCTAAATGCGACAGGTGGCGAGTGGTGTTAAATCGGGAAATGTGGAAAAATATAACTAACTCACGAGAATAATCGGCAGGTGAGTCGGGTTAAATCGGTAAACGGGGAAAAATTTTTAATATGATTAGCAGTAGTGCCTTTTGACCTTTTTGGACTAAAATGTAAAATTAAATCCTCAAAATCGGTAGAAATTTTATGAAAAATCGTTAAAAAATCGTCATCATTTAAATACTATAAAAACACTAGTTTCAACTTTTTTTTTATTATTCGAAATTCAATTAATTTTAAATGCTTGCCTATATTACCGCTCTTCAGATAATTCACAGCTTTTATAAATTCGAATTTAGTTAGTTACAGATAAAATACCTCATCATGTGTTCTGCGGTTTAAATTCTCATAATTATTAATGCTTTAATAGGGAAAAGCTGCTTCCGGATAAAATTTCAATGAACACTCTTTACGCAATAATTGATTAACATCATGCGGATAATTCATTAAAATCATGCAGACCACTCAATTTGTCATTGCAGACCACTACGTACACCTAAGGGGCCTAGAGACGATTCCTTAGATGGCCAGATAGTCATCGACACCTTAATAACAAAATGAAAAACGAAAACACACAAAAATTAACAATAGTAAATAAAAAATCTAAAAAACCCACCACTCGTATAATAATATAGCCGTGTAGGCACTTGGGCAATTCCTGAAGCGCTTTCAAAACAACCCAAAAAACCTAACCCATCTATCCCAGCATCACGCCCGATAGTTAATAGCCGCTGTCCATAACGTCCGCGGACTATAACACACACTTGCGAAACCACACAATAAAATTCGACAAACAAAAATAGCCCATCAACACCCCACACATAAATTCCCAAAAAAAAAAAATCCAAAACTCACCCAAACTCACAATTGAAAAAAAAACAATATTGAACAGAACAATTCAAATGAAAATCCAAAAAATAATTCCAAATTGTCAGAAAATAAACCCTATGTGATCAGGGCCCCAAAACCCAAACCCCAATCAAAATACCAATCGTATCAGTAAGCAGCAGCAGAAACACCAAACTGCCTATCCCGTGAAATCAGTATAATAACTCCACAACCTCTGCCATATCCAGCCACAATCCCAGTCCACCTAGTGGATCCTACAATAAAAAAAATTTTCGGCCACATCCCCGTAAAACAGACATCTAAAGCAAAGGAATATAGCCCAACTCAGGCTGTATAAGAAACAAAATTAAAAATCAAAATGCCAAAAATCCGCACTCCAAAAAAAAATCCGAACTCTATTTTTACAACTTTCAGTCACGTTCTAATTTTTCTACAATTTACAAATAAGCCAAACACAGCCTTTTTCGTCATTTTTAACCGCGATTTTATAAAAAATGTGGCGGGATTGAGACATTTAAAAAACATTTAGAATCAGCTTGCCTAAGTCTATTAAAATGTTTTACCAAAGTTTAAATTCTGCAAAAAATTCATTTTGTAAAATAAAAATTTTAACAATTTTGTTTTTTTTATAACATATAGCACACCACTTGTAAACAACCTAATTTATTAAAATTGTTTTAAAATTTTAAAAAAGTTAAGCCCAGTATCGACACAAATTTAAATTTTTTGTATGAAAAATTGTAGCTTTCAGTCTTAAAAATAGTCTTCTGACAGCCATAATCGTCACATTTTAGTAATAGGCGTCTAAGGCCCGATAATAGGTCCATTCCATTACTTTTCTCAGTCAAGTCCAGTAAGAATTACGCAGTACAAACTTTCAGAGAGTAAGACAAGATTTACTCTCAAAATAAAATTTTCCCAAACATGTACGCGAACAGAAAATTTGCAACAATTTGCAAGTTTGTACACACAGCTGATTACAACACCAAATATACAAATAAATTTTAACTGGTCGCTATGAAAGAAGACAATTTTTGATGTTAAACCTTAAGCAGAACATTTTTAGAAGGTTTTTTTATCTTTTCCATAATTTAATTGGAAATTTTTTTTTTTTTATTTACCATAAACAATCATATGTTTTCAAAACGTGTTTTTTTCTGCTTGCAAATTCTTACTGGTAAAAATTTATCCAGTAAAAATTTGCAAGAAAAAGAAGAATACTTAGAAACTCTCAACATAGAACTGTCACTTTATTCTCTCTTTTTTCTTTCTGTTTACTGAGTATTTATGTAAACGAACGCCATCCAGTAAAAATTTGTACAAATTTGTACAAATTATCCAGTAATTATCCAGTACTTAATGTTCAGTTAGCTGCTAACTGGGACTTTAGGTCCATTCGATTACTTTTCTCAGTCAAGTCCAGTAAGAATTACTCAGTACAAACTTACAGAGAGTAAGACAAGATTTACTCTCAAAATAAAATTTTCCCAAACATGTACGCGAACAGAAAATTTGCAACAATTTACAAGTTTGTAGACACAGCTGATTACAACACCAAATATACAAATAAATTTTGACTGGTCGCTATGAAAGAAGACAATTTTTGATGTTAAACGTTAATCAGAACATTTTAAGAAGGTTTTCTTATCTTTTCCATTATTTATTTTGAAAGTTTTACTGCTTTGCATTTCCATAAAATAACATAATTGGAAAATAATTTTTTTTATTTACAATAAACAAGCATATGTTTTCGAAACATATGTTTTTTCTGCTTGCAAATTCTTACTTGCAAATATTTGTTCAGTAAAAATTTGCAAGGAAAAGAAGAATACTTAAAAACTCTCAACATAGAACTGTCACTTTATTCTCTCTTTTTTCTTTCTGTTTACTGAGTATTTGTGTAAACGAACGCCATCCAGTAAAAATTTGTACAAATTTGTACAAATTATCCAGTAATCGAATGGACCTTTTTTTACCTGATACATTTGTTGTTGTTTCTCATATATAATTTTAATTTAACTGTTGGCTAATTTTTAACTGGACATTCAATAATCGGGCCTAAATGTCTTTATCAAATTTAGCAAAAAATTAAAAATTTTTCATGTTCAAAATTTATTTTCTCTTTCCCATAAACCTATTTTCCTAATATCAACAGAAGGCACTACATTAGTAGGGGGCATTCCATGAGTGTTGTTCTAACCTAAAAAAAAGCATGTCTGCTTCTACTAGATCATGGCCACTTTAAATTTTGGATATGTAGGTATTGAAATCTTAAATTATATGGTGTGGGAGTCCTGATTAAATTGCATATTTTTTCCTACAGATTCTTAATAAGTCATTTAAAACTAAACTAAATGTCTTTATGAAATGAAATAAAAAAACAAACAAATCAATTGTGTAATTAGTTGAATTATGTGAAACTAACAAATTCAATATAAAAGTTCTCTACACTTTTCCATAATTTCTTGCAAATTAAATACTTTCCTATATTTAAAGAAAATTTCCGCCACACTCCAATATGAGTGTTTCGACAACTTTAACGATAACACGTGTACCATCAATAGAAGAAACTCTACAAAAATCTCAATACAGTTATCAGTCTATAAATAATACAAATACTAGTTCAACATATAATATCAATAATAACAACAACAATAATAGCATCACGTCCTCAGCAACATGCTATCACTTTCCCACTGAAACATACACCGAATATACGATATTAAATAATAAAAAAGAACCAACATCACTTACTTCAGAAGAAACTATACTTCTGGAGAAAACATCACATAATGCTCCAACTAAGACGGAACTCCTTATGCATAAGAGTTATAGTTATAATGGTATTACAGTTAAACCCAAATCAACCATCATCAAACAAGATAGTATGAATGGACGGTTTAACACTAGTCTTACCGATAGTGATAGTGAATATGGTACAATTATGGCAACTACAAATGGCATAAGTTCTACATCGCTTCAGGCTAATGAGGATTGTGAAGAACATGATAGCTTTCTTGTGGGGTCCGCAGGTGATACAGCAACTTCTTCTATTACAAACAATCGTCGTCATAATCGTTCAAATAGTAAAACGCGCTCTTCAATTTGTTATCGCGCTAATGCTTTCATATCCCGCAATTGGTATTTAAGCTATTTAGTGCCACTCTCAATAATATTGGCTTTAATGTTTGTAGCCTATTTAACTCGCGACTATGCGAAACGTGTATTATATTGGATTGAAACTCAAAATCCTTGGATAATATTTGCCATATTTATGGTACTTTTTGTTATTGTTAGTTTTCCAATTGTCGTAGGATATTTTGTGTTAATGATTACAGCTGGTTATTTATTCGGTTGCATTAAGGGCTTCCTAACTGTGATATTGGGTGCAAATATGGGTATAGCCATAGCACATCTAACTTTAAAAAGTTTACGACATCGTTTACCAATTCAAAAGTGAGTACGATTTATATTAATTATATTTAAAATACTAAATAATTTAATTTTAAACGTTTTATGCATTTGTATGTCAAATTTTTATTAAAAATAGTCAAAAATAAAATGAGATTAAGTGAGGCGTTGCGTTTTATGAAATTTAACCATAAGTACATACATATATCTATTTTTGGGGTTTCTGGTGATTCATTCCACTTGTGCTTAAAAAAGAAAAATAAAACAATTTTATTTATTTTTAGTAGGTTTGAGATTAAGAAGAAGAATAAACCTTTTTCTCTAAAAATTATAACAACATCGAGTTTCTGCCTTTTTGTATGGACAGGCTTCATCAGTGATTTTCCATTAAATTGTATTAAGTGTTTATATATTTATTGCTGCGAAAAATTGATTTTTTTTGCCTTCATAGCGAAAATACCATGAATATAAGGAAAAACCGGGTTTTTTCAAACTTTAGGTTAAGATATCTCAAAGAAGAAACAAGATATAATAGAGGTTAAACCTTTCTTTTGAAGGCAATTGGTACGACTTTCGAGCTGTTATAGCGTCTCGAATATGGCGAAAAACGGGGTTTCTTCAAATTTTATGCTAAGATATCTCAAAAACCTGTATACCTTTAGAAAAGTATACTCTGGTGTACGGGCTAAAAATTTGTTGGCCTGCATAATTATCCACGTTGAAAGCTATATTATTTCATTCCGAAAGTAATGTGTTAGTTTTCTTCTCAAACACGTTCTTGTGTACTTTTGTGTTTATTTCTGAGTTAACGGACAGAGCTAAATAGAAAACACAGCTATTATATAAGTACTTACCAGTTATTTATCGTCAAATGTTAACTTAGTACTTATAAATCTTCAAAATTTTATGATATACAATATTATTTCATTTGCAAACTAAAAGATTTTAATTTGTGTTTTAGCACGAACCTGGAAAAATGACATGTGAGTTAATGTCAAAGTATTTTTTTTGCCAAACCTGAGTATAAAAATATTTATTTTAAATACGTTTAGATTTATTTTAATAAAAAGCATACTTAAAATACTAATGTTTTTCAAAAACATAATGAGGGTATATAGTTCATGCTATTTTAAGTAGTTAATTAGCATTTATCGTAAATTTGACAACTTTCTATGGGTTAAACTTCAAAAATCATGCTATTTTACAACGTGCTAACGTTAGCACTTAAACTGTGAATTCCTTCAATATTTTTAAATCAAATATGAAAATATTTTATTTAGCTATGATTTTTTACTCTGTGCAATCAGCTTTTGACGCCAATTTGTTGAAAATAACTTTATACATACGTATGTAGTTTTTCTCTAAATGTAATCACAAATGCTTTATGAAAATTAAATCAATTAGTTTTCTTGTTTATTTTTATGTATAAGCATTTAGCGATTAGCATTTAGCGATAAGCAGGGCAGTGACTTTCATAGAAATTAATGTTTATTGTCAGTATCCAAAATTCGACTTTGAACTAATACTTTTTCAAATCAAAGAATTTGCAACAAAATGGCATCGATTTGTTGTTGCATATTGTTGTTGTAAATGAATATGTTTCTCATATTTAGCATATTAATAATTTGCATATTTTGTATTTTATACCAGCAAAAAAAATTGGTATTCATGTTTACCAACAACTTCTTTCACTACTTCAAAAGTATCCGTTAGAATTAATTCAAAACAACTTCAAAAAAATTACTTAGTTCATTGCTTCCAAAGTATTTGTTAGTGTATTTTTATAGCTTTTTTAAAAGTAATTCTGAACAACATCCAAAAAATTACTTAAGTATGGTTTCTAAAGCATAATTGCTCTAAAATTGATCCTGAAAAGTGTTTATTTCCAAACAGATGATCGCGCATCCTTTTATGATTTTTTTTTTTTAATATTTTTAATATTTATACCCAGCGAAATTGTCGAATGTAAAGAACCGGTTATAGAACAACTTGTACTTGCATGCAACCTTTATGTTCTATCATCGGTGATTTTTGATTGAGTGTGTCCCAAAAGCAACAGGTTCTTTTCCTCCAAACTAGAACAGGTTGATTTGGAACCGGTTCCAGAACCAGTTATAGAACTGGTTCTGTGACAGTAAACCCTTACATTTTGACTCCCAGTAATCAGTTCTAGAACCTGTTCCATGGAGCCGGTGGCAAAAGTACCTGTTCTAGAACAGATTCATAGGCAACCAGTTCAAAAAAATTTTGCTGGGTAATTAATTTGTTTAAATTCAATATTTTTTTAATTCTTCAATTTTTAAAAATACATATAAAAAATGATGAAAAATTGCTTTTTATGCACCTGTAAAAGTAGTACTGAAAACAATACTGAACTGCAGTGCAGCTTTTACACTTGTTAATGAGTGCTTTTATTAAAGAGAATAAAGCACAATATCTCGCAATAACAAAGTGGTGTTTTATGCCAATCAACCTTCATATATCAAAGAATGGCTCAACGGTAGAGAGCTAGACCAATGAGGATATATGAGTTCATAAAGCTTTCAAACACAACATTTTGTTAGTCAGGGTAGGGTTCCCAGAGTTAAAAAATTTAATATTTTTGTTCAATCATTAAAATGTTTTTATTTTCAGTATTTTTGGTAATTTTTTTACCTTGATTGCCTATTATCTGTTTAATTTTTCGACAATAATTCCTTTATTTTCTTCCAAAATCGATTTCCCTACTCAATAAATCCCTGGTAACTCGTCGGGATCTTTGTTTGATGATTTGTTGGTTTTGTCTTTTGTTGTGACTGAAGAGTTTTGATCCTCCTATTATATATCCTCGTTGGCTAGACTAGCAATCTTGAGGTCGCAAGTTCGATACCCGGTGGCGGCAATAAAAATAATTTTGTAAAATAAAAAAAAATGTAATTTTTTTGCGAAGAATTTTTTTTTAACTTTTAATTGATGAAAAAGGGTTTCCTTTGCACTCATTCAAAAAGTACTGAAAAAATGTTGTCATGGCAGTACTCCTCTCCTATGACAATTCAGTGTTAAATTCATTAGTGTTTCTGTTAAAAAGAAGTAGGTACATCTAAATCATTAATTGCAGTGCTTTTTCTACTGCTTTGCATCCTTTTTTTTTTTTTTTTTTTTTTTGCTGGGATTGAACGTTTTTGCACAGTGTCTTTAAATTAAAGTTATGTTTTAATTTAAAATAGTAAAAAAAAATTAATCTCAATTCAGTACAGAAGCATTCTGTTGTCATTGATACAAACTGAGAGATGCATGCTATTAATGAGTTTTTACATTATTTTCATGAAGTATCGCTGGAATTCGTTCATTGAAACGTTGCATTAAATTAATGCAGTTTTCCATAAAATTGAATCGAAAAGCTTATATTATTTATTAAAAAAATTCATACACCTAACAATTTTCGATAAAAATACTTTCATGCAAATTATGAAATTTTTTATTTACTTTGTGAAGAAACTCGCCCAAGAAAATTCTGTGTTGACATTTATAACGGATTTCAGTTTTAAACCAATGCAATATTTCAATATATTCATCGACATAAGGGCATATTTTTTTTATTTATAACGCATACCTGCTTTTAAATGCAATTTTCTTTTTTATTGCGTATTTTTAGCGCATTTTTTGAATTTTTTACTCCATATTTAAAGCGCATTTTTTCGATTTGTTGTTGGTGCATGAAAGTCGCTGCCCTGCGATAATTAATTGTATTTAGCTCGAACAGTAGTTAATTCTTTGTATATTTTCAAATTCAATTATAGGGCTTTTATAAATATTTTTTGTTGTTTATATAGTTATTTTTTATTATCAGTTATTAACTTTTCGTTATGAACTTATAAAAACATTAATGAAATGATATATTCATTTTGGTGAAATACAAGAGGGGCATTTCATGGCGGGCATTTCATTTGTTAATTAATGGGGTGACTAACGAGGAATCTATCCCGATGTTTGATAGAGGAGAAAAATAAGAAACACGTGTTTTTTTTACGGCCCAATCTAAGGCTTAAAAAGAGAGTTTAAAACTTAGCCGGTTTTGGTGTGGTAAAGTCTGAAATTTAAACAGTTTTAATTTTTTTTCTGCAGACTTTTATATTACTCAAGAAAACAAAAAGTTTGGTACCCATCTTGCCTATAGTTTCGCCGCAGAGTTACGCCATGTTTTTAATTTAAATATTGGAAAAAAGTCTCCGGGAAAAGTTGCCTACAAACCAAGCGATTACTAATATAAAAAAACAAGCAGCCCCTCGATTTGATTAAATAGGCTTTATTAACCCAGTTGGAAATTTCATGCAGACGTCTTATAAACGGCTCAGCGCTCCCATACAAAATACCTATAGAAACCTGCAGACATTTTAAAACAAATGTAAAAATGTCATCAGGACAAGTCAGCAGGAGGTCAGCGTGATGAAAAAAAGCACATATCCTTAGTAAATTGTCACTGACATCTGCAATAAGTTGTCATCATCACCTCAACTTTTAAAAACTGCGTTTTTCTTGTCCTCCCCTACTTTCAATACTCAATTATTCTTTCTTATTTTCCTTGTAGTTAATTTTCTTCAACTAAAAATTCAAAGTCTTTCATCAGACTCATCAAGATTCGAACCAGAAACATTGGGTTTAATTCTTCATCGCCTTAACCGTTCACCTAAACCACAATAACACAGATAGTTTTATAAAGTTTCTATATTCCATTTTAAATTCAAATCTTTCAATTTTATTTGAATCTTTCTTTATTCAAATTCAAATTATATTAACTATATTTATTTTTTTTAAATTAAAATTTAGTACAAACCCCTAAACATGTCTCTTATTTTTTTCTCCCCCATCACAAGAGGGTTTTGCAGATTACAAAGGTTCCGTAACGAGCTACCCAATGAGACAATTTCCATCTTTTTTTGAGAAAATTTCCCTGATTTCAAATCAAATTGCTTTAATTTCAAAACAAATTTCTCCTAATTCAAAGCAAATTTGAGCAGATTTCCCATACCGAACCTTTGTAATCTCCACATATAAAAACCAAGAGAAAGGTTTTGCAGACAAAAAAAAAAAGAAAGAGAAAATTAAAGATGACAAAGCAAATTGTGGTAAATTTTTGTTGTTTTTTTATGTTTTATATATTTAATCACGCTCCTAGATGGGAACAAAAAATTCTCATTGAGTTTGTAATTTAACTTAACCAATATTTCTAGAAATTCTAAAAAATTCCTGCCCCTGACGATTTCTTTAGGCAAGAATAAAATCCAGATAGGGACATGCCTTCAACAGATAATTTTTCACAATTTGTCAAATAAGTTTTGGGATTTTCGCACATTTAATTTCATTGAATAAATCGATTGGTTGAATACCTAGTAAGTAATCTGATAATTAGTGAAACCCTCTTTGTGCTACTTACTCGCTTAATTACTTGGTCATGTCTGTTTTCCACCAAATTTATTATTTTAATGCTTCATGAATTTCGATACGGCAGAAGATCTCATCAGAATTCAATGTTTTAAAAAAACTAGAGCCTACAAAACAGACAGAGCATACACAAAAAAAGAATTAAAAATATATATTCTGCCCTATTCTTGTCTTCATAGCAGTGAAACACGTGGTAAGGTTTTTTGCCTAACAAAGCAGCATGACGTTATTTTTCATTTTAAATAATTGTTTGTAGCCGGCAATTAGAATCAATTATCGTCAATGTATCGTATGGTTTTATAAAGTTTTGGTAGAGGCATACGTTTTCGGACTAGTAATCAGGAGATTTCGGTTTGTGCTACAAGAAATCATTGAATCACTATCGATAAAAAAGTAACTCGTGCACTAAATTCTTTGAAAATTATGAAATAAATTTCATAATTCAAATGAAGTACTTTGCAAAAATATTTCAAAATATTATCTAAGGTTTGTTTTTTTCGAATTTTATACACCCAAAAAATGCCGTAGTCCTATAGTTGAAGAATTTCGTAGTCAATTTATACAAATTTTGAAATCACTATGGTAGTTATCAACAACGATGTGTTTAGTTGCCATCTCCAATTTTTCATAGTTAAATTGAATTCTACTAATAAATAAAATGTCAAGAATTTGAGAAATTCAAAAATAAACAAAACAGTAACATTCAACAAACTTAAATTTTTTTATGAAAATCCTCATACATTTTCCATTTGAAAGAACATTTGCAATGGTCCGTTAAAAATGGTAAGAATCAATATAATGGAAACGTATAATGCAAAACTATCTTAAATGCCATTTTTTCCAGATTTTCCAAGACGAACGTGTAGATCTTGAATGATGTTCCAGTCAATGATTTTTACTAAATTTCTGTCGTGGAAACTAAATGGATTAGAAAGCTGTTTGAAAGATAAATCGCTCTTTTTAAAAATGTAATTATGCAATTCCTAAAAGATTCAAACTTCGGTAAATCCTAATGTAAATGTAATTTAAAATGCTTTATTTCAATAAATTGTGTGCAAAATAAGTATTAATAAAATGAGTTTATTTCTAAAATGACTTTTGTAAGCTAAAACTCTAAAATCGGTGGTTTATATGCACGATTTGATATTCAAAGTAGTTGATATCTATTACGTTTTATAAAATTAATTTTCCACTATGAAATCATTATCAGTAACTTCCCGCATAGTTAATTTGAATATTTTTAAAAACATAGTTGACTTCCACCACTGTCTATTAACTATATCATAGTGAGGGTTATTTCACCTCTGGCATAGTTGAAAAAATAGTGATCAGCAACTATGTAATTTTAAGGGTGTATAAATATTCCATACAAATTTAAGCATTTATAAAAATTTTAAGTAGGTATAAATTTAGCTTCTTAAAAATTAAGTAGTTATAAAAATGCTGCCAAGTCTTGAAAATTCTTGGCTTTTCTCTTTTAAATGTAAACAAAAATATTTGTCATAGAAATTTTTGAGATTTTAGTATTTTAAAATTGATAGAATATTAAAAACAACAAATGAATTATATGGTTGTTAGTAAAGGGAGACCATGCCACTCAAGGTAATTGCTCTATTTCGCGTTCCGGGCAAGCCCATATACGAAAACAGATTTCGTCCAAAGGCGGCTCCAAATGTTTAAATTTTATTTGTTTATAAAAAATAAAAACAAGTCACGTAAGTACGGATAGTCGTTTTTTTACAAGTAGTTATAGATATAGATATAAAATTCGAAAAAAACAAACCTCTAATATAATAACTGTAAAGGGTGTTTCTTAAAGTGGTTATTTTAAGTATAAAAGGTACGAATATACGAAATTAAAAAAAAAACATTTAACAATATATTTAATGGCAATTAATTTTTGAAAGACTTAACCCTCTAACCGGCAAGCCCGCCTCCAGGCGGGGTATATTAAATTGATCAGAAATGCGCGAAAGGAGTATTTTATAATAAGAAATTATGCTTTTTCAACAGAAAATAAAATTTCTTAAATTTTTTGCGAAGAATTTTTTTGTATACAATGCACGGTTTGGAAGCGAGAAAGTGTCAAAGATAAAATTTCATAAAATTTCAAAAATTAAATATTTTAAAACAACCAAGATTTTCAAAAATCTTAAAAACATATTTAAATTGAATAAAATAATTGATAGTGATCATGAAGTAAGATTGGAGCTTAAGCTATTCAAAAAGTTCCTTACTTTGGTCCAAGGATGCACAGGATTCCATAAGGATACCTTTAAAGGACATCGCCTTAACTTCAAAACGAATGGACGGATTTTTCTGAAATTTGGTAAAACGATAATATTTGGTATAGGTAGCAAAGTTTATAAGTTTAAATAATATAAATTGAAGTTTTGGTGCGTTTTCGCTCAATTTCGCGTTTTTCGAAAAACGAAAATCGCTACATCCTCTTAAGTAACAGCACAAAATATTTAATTTTTTTATTGCAATTAAATCTTGGTAAGAGAAGTAATTTGTGCCTAAACCTAGTAAGTTTTATGTGCTAGTTTTCGAGATTCACCCTTAAACTATCTTGGCCCATATCGCCTAAACTAGGTAACGAAAAAAAATTTTGTAGAAGAACTTATTGCTTATTTTTCGTGAGGAACACATGGTATAAATTTCATTGCAAAAAAGATTAGGCCGGTTAGAGGGTTAAATCTCATCATCAAAGCCCATTCTCTTACACGGTCCAAATAAGTGCACAAAAATGTTTTTATACAAAATGGCTCTCAAGTTGAAATATTAAAAAATTTATATCGTAAGTTTGTATCTTTTATTCAAGAACAAAGTTTTATCGCACCAAAAAAATAACCTTTATATTTAGGAAAACAAGAACATTTATTATAATCAACAAGTATACCCTCCAAAAAGTTTGCCGGTAGAATCTACTGAAAACGATAGTTATAAAAAAGGTATACTCAGTTCAAAACTAAAACTATATATTTTAACTGGTTAAAAGTAACAAACAAAAAATACAGTTAAAATAACCAGCAATTTCGTAATCAGAGAAGTAAAAATAGCTATTTTTGCTTTTTTCTGCTTTTTTACTCATGTACGCTTCTTTTAGCTTTTTTGGATTTTCCGTGTCTTAAGATTTTTGATCACAAAAAAAATAAGTTTTAACTTAACCATGAACTTTTTTTAAAAAAAGAAACTGCTGTTTTACAATATTTTTTTTTTGCTTTAAACACATTGGATTTTGCTGTTTTTTGTCTTCTCTCTTCGTAATACTTACTGACAATTTTTAACTGCAAAAACTTCTAAACAACTCCCAAAATTGGCCAAACCTACTGTTTTTTACAGTTAATTTTTTCGGTGTTATAAAAAGAAAAATATTCCAACCGGTTAACGTTTTTATGCATTGCATATATGTTACAATAATTTTGTAATTTTTATTTTCAGACTAAGAATATATTAGTAACAACAAATAAAAACTAACGAACTTTAAAAAACTCAAGGAAATTTCTTTTTTCGTTAGTTGTATTTTTAAATAACTGTGATAATTGTTGTTTTGAAATTTTCCGTAGAGAAAAAGCTGTAATTGTAGACAAACTACTGTTATATAGCAATTGGCAAACTTTTTTGAGTCTATGACACAAACATAAAAATAAATAATATTTATACAATCAAACAAATAATAAAAGCGGTGCTTTAGTAATAATAATAAAAAAAAAAACATTAAAATTAGAAAATTTATGTCATCTGCAACTAAAGTAAAAGCTTTTTTTTATAACTAAAAATATATTTATTCAATTCTTTAAAAAACTGCAAACTGCTTAATTTTTAAAAGTTTAAACGACACAAAAAACGAAAGTTGTCATTTGTATCGATTTGGAAAACGTGTTTAAAATAATGAAAAATTTGCCACCTCCAATTCTATAAAGAGGCCATAAAAATAAATTTTGAATCTTGGTTTTTTTTAATATAGGTCACGATTGAATTAGTGTTTTTTGAATTAGGGCAGGAGAATCTTTATTTTTTTAAATTAGACAGACATGCCAATAAATTTGATAATGATGATGTTGAAAACTTGTGTAAATTCGTGTACAACTAAGTACACATGGCATACATAGATAGTACGTATTTTAAATAATTGATAACAAATTCAGTCGGTGGTTGAATTGTTAAATTGTTTAGGGACAAAAATAAAAACATTTCATACCCAGCAAAAAAAAAGAGATGTGAAAGAGTACACTCGGATAAAAAAGTTAGTAAAAAAATTTGTAAGCAGTTTCCAATCGAACTTTACTATTTTTATATTGATTTTTAGTAAAAAAATTTTTTAGTAATAATTTTTGCTATTCTCTTACTACAAATCACGGATTTTTTTACTAATTCTGGCTGCTGATTTCAGCAAAACATTTTACTAAGGGAAATTATTTCCAAATGCCAACCTCACCCACAGTCCACCTTGGACATGATGTCCCCTGTTAACGCTGACGAGGCTCTGACGACCGAGTATGGGCGGTATAACCCGGTTTCCACGGCAATCGGACTATGTGGCGGAACGATTCGGATGTATTCGAATCTTCGAATTTATCCGAGCAAGGATTGCCACTCCGGCTTTAAATGAGAATTATTAACTACAAATTCTCATTTTAAAGCCGTTACAACAACAACAACAACTAATTTTTCAAAACCGAGTGCTAAATTTAGCAGAAACATATGCTAATTAAAAAAATTTTTTTTTTAGATTTTTTACAATTCTTGTTACTGTTGATATATTCTTAGTTTGGAAATAACACTCAGAAAATTTTATTGTATCTCCAATGCATAAAAAGGTAATAACTGGAGAACCGTTTGCAATTTGACTCCAAATTTCAAGAACGATGAAGCTTGTTACAATCGAAAGAAAAAAAGTTTTTTTTATAAATTTTTTTTTTAGATTTTTTTCATTGTACTAAAATTATTGATATTTAGTAAGTTTTTTAACTGAATTTGGCAAATCGATTTTGAATTGCAGTTTACATACATTTTACTAAAATTTAGTAGCGGCTACTAATTTTATTGTACCACAGATCAGCAGACATGTGTTGCTAAAATTAGCAAAAATACCGCTGGGCTCAAAATAGTTAAATTTCCCGTAATAACAGCAAAATTTTCAGTAGCCATTACAGACTTTTTTGGTTGAGTGTACGATCAATAATCTAGGAGTACTTTTTTTTAACGAAAACAGAAATTATTTTCACATTGAGTTGTATTGTCTTATTCTTTTCAATAAAAGTACTTATTTAACAAGTGTAAAAAATGCGTTTCAATTATATATTTTTTCAGTACTATTTTCACAAGTGCATAAAATCAATAATTCAACATTTTGAAAAATTAATTGAAAATTGAAAAATTAAAAAAAAATATTATTATACTTAAATCTTCAAAAAAAATAAAAGAAAAAAAAATTTTAATATTCGTTCCGCTAGGAATCGAACCCGCGATCATCTGTTTGAATAAACTGTATCAAATTCACTTTTTGAGATCACTTTTAGAGCAATTACGCTTTAAATAGAAGCAATACTTAAGTGATTTTTTGAAGATGTTCAGAAGTACTTCAAAAAAGCTGTAAAAATATAATAACGGATACTTTAGATCAACGGTTCCCAAATGGGGGTCCGCAGCAGAATTCCGGGGGGTCCGCCAAGAAATCCGACAAAAAATATAAAACAAGTTATTAAAAAAAAACAATTTTTTTTATAATTTTTAAATTATTTAACAAAAAATATTGATTTGAAAAATGGTTTTTTCCTTATTCCTGCTTAAAATTGCCCATCATTTAAAATAAGCGGGTGCTTTTATTAATTCTGCCCCATAATTTATAAAGTACCTCTCGCTCAACACTGGTTTGTGGGTCCGTGAGCTAGTAGAAATGTCTCAAGGGGTCCGTGAAGCAAAACTTAGTCGGAACCGCTGCTTTAGATGAAGCAGTGATTTTTTAAGTTGATCAGAATTACTTCTAACAAAACAGTAAAAATACACTAACGGATACTTTTAAAGCCATGAAAGAAGTTGTTTGAACAGCATGCCTTCCAATTTCTTTTTTTTTTTGCTGGGTACTTTTATAAAATCTGTGTAATTGGTTTGAAAAAGTACAGTAATTTTTCTGTTTTTGAGGAAAACACAAAATTTTGTTAATTCATTCTTTATTTCTGGTGCCGGATAAAAACTTTTTAAAATATTTATACTTAGGTAAAATTTTTGAAATAAAGTTCATAATTTTCGGAAAAATATCACTTTGAATGAATAAAAAAAAAAAAATTCCATTTGATAAAAATAATTATTTTGAGTAAGTTGATCCATATAGGGTTAATGTTATCACTTTTAAAAATAAAAAGACCCACTAGGAAATTTACAGAATAACATTTATCAGATTTTTATTAAATTGGGATATGCGAAAGGTGTTATTCTGTAAATTTCCTTGTGGGGCGTTTTTGGCCAAAAGTATAAAAATTAACCCCATATGGATCACGTTACAGAAAATAATTATTTTTATCCAGTTGAGATTTTTTTTAATAAATTTAATGGCTTTACAATCTCGTAGTCATAATTAACATTAAGTTCCCTGGGTCTTTTCTGACCCCAGGCCACTAAGGGTTAAATTTTTTTTAAAGAAATGAAAAGATAATTATAATCTAACCAAATTTGAGTGCTGTTTTTCCGAAAACCGTGTAAAATTTGATGAAAACATTAAAATTTTTAAAATTTTTGACAAAATGAGCAATTTTTGTAAAATGTCCTGAAAAGCAGTCGCTCCAAACACAAACTCGAATTATCATTTTTCCAATTTATTTTTTTTCTTTAATATCAACTATTATGTGGTAAAAATAGCAATCGACATCTCCAAATTAGACACTTTAAAAAATCTTTAAAATTAATTTTAAAAAAATACGTTTTTGCATTTTTATCAAATTCGTGTGTCATTTTGGATTCCAGGCTAAAGTGGGTTAATGATATCTGATGAAGTCAAAATTCCATGTATGAATCATTTTGACTATTTTCGAAATTTCGAATTTTTGGAATTTTTAATAGTAATACACTTTTTTCCAAAAGGGGCCATTTTCGTCCAATTTTCGGCACGGGTTAACGTTTCCAAAAAAAAATCGATTTCTTCCATTGGGACCATTTCCAATAAAACTGGGGGTGTAATGAACGAAAATCGTCAAATCGCATTTTAAGGGGCAGTCTAATGTATATATTTGTTAATAATTTTCTACACTGGGAACCTTCTGATAATAATTGCCAAGTAATTGAAAAAAATCAAATGATGTCATTAAATTAGTTAGTTTTTTCTTTTTATCTTAATGTTAATTTTTCTTAAGAAATTCTATTGCTTCTTCATTTATTCACGACATTTAGCACCACATTGCCAATTTGCATACAGAAATAAATATGTAAATTTTATTATTATTGTATATAAATTCTGTTTAATTACTGATTGAATACAATTGCTATAATTTGTTCTCAATACTATTTTCTTTTTTTTAGAACATTTTAGGGATTCTAGACGTAATATCGAAATACTCATATTTGTAGCTGTTCCTTTAAAATATACACAAAACATTAATCCAGCAAAAAAAAATGGGAGTTACAAACCACTTCTTTCGTTGCTGCAAAAGTATGCGTTAGTGTATTTTCACCTCATTTTTAGAAGTAATTCTGAACAACTTCAAAAAAATCACTTCTTTCATTGCTTTCAAAGTATCCGGTAGTATATTTTTACAGCATTTATAGAAGTTATTCTGAACTACATCCAAAAAATTACTTAAGTATTGCTTCTAAAGCATAATTGCTCTTAAAATGATCTTAAAAAGTGATTTTGATACAGTTTACTTCCAAACAGACCTGGCGGGACGAACAATTTTTAATTTGTTTTTTATTTCTTTAAGGTTTGCCTTCGATGAAATTAGTGCACGAATAAATTGAAATAACTTTTGAACTAGTTGACATATACAAAAGAAAAAAAACACGTTTTATTAACAGAAGTCTTATTAATACATTTAATAAAAAAATATTACATATTAGTGGTTTTTAATGAAAAATTTAATTTTTACTGAAATTCCTCCCATTAAACTTTTAATAGTGTCTTCAGTGATTTTTTTGCTTGATGATAACCATTTTCTTGAAAATGTTTTAGTATTTTCAGCAACCTGTTTTGTGCCTTTCACGATCCTTTTTACAAGAGCCCAATATCTTTCGATGGGTCTGAGCTCTGGGCAGTTAGGTGGATTTGCATATCTGGGTACAAGTACTATATTTCGTTAAATAATTAAATTATTTTTTCACGCACTTCTATTTCACAGCTCATTTTAAAGCCAATAAGTATCGAATAATTTTAAAACTTGACATGAGGACATATTTAGCAAATTCATCTTGATTAAAAAAAATAAATAAATTTTGAATTTGAAAAAATTTACAAGTAATAATGTGTGCCCTAGTTTCATCGAACGCAATCCTTAATTAGTTTGTTTAATTTCAATATTTTTTTAATTTTTCAATTTTTAAAAATATATAAAATTAAAATGATGAAACATTACTTTTTATGCACTTCTGAAAGTAGTACTGAAAAAAATATTGAATTGCAGTGCACCTTTTACACTTGTTTAATAAGTACTTATATTCAGGAGTCAACTGTCATATCAAAGAATAGCTCAGTAGTATAGAGCTAGACTAGCAATCTTGAAGTGGCCAGTTCAATATCCGTTGGCGGCAATAAAAACGTTTTTTTTAACTTTTAATTGATAAACGAGTAAAAAGGTTAAAGTCGGGCATGCCGACTATATAATACCCTACACCAGTCTATTTTAAAGCCAACTAATGTTTGGATCCGAAATTTGAATGGGTTAAAACAGACTTGTGTCAAAATTTTTTATAAAATCATAAAAGAAGAGAAAATCGAAAATATAGCCCATATGGGCCATAGGTTCAAATATGGACCGATCCTATCTAGGCTTTTTCCTTTGGACCATGTGAGTCAACGAACCAAATTTCATTGAAATATCTTCGTATTTGCGATATGCAGCGTGTAACCAAGCCAATTTTGGGGGGACCCTTATATGGGCACTAGGTCTACACATGGAACGATTTTAACCAAAATTAATAGGCTTCGTCCTTGGGCCGACAGAGGTCTGTGTATGAAATTTCATTGAAATATCTTCGTATGTAATCTTCGACCTGCAGCATGTAAAAAAGCCAAATTTGGGGTGTACCCTTATATGGGCACTAGGTCTAAACATGGACCAATTGCAAACAAAATTAACAGGCTCCGTTCTTGGGCCGACATAGGTCTGTGTGCCAAATTTCATTGAAATATCTTCGTATTTGCGACCTGTAGCGTGTAAAAAAGGAAATTTTGAGGGGTACCCTTATACACAGAAAGAATTTACAAATTTCTAATTAAATTTTTAAACACCTTTCGAGTTACAAATATTTCAAACAAAAAAATTGTTGGGAATAAAATTTCAGTTTAAAAGCAAATGTGATTGCTTTTACAAATTCCAATTGTTGGTGCCTACTGTTTTTTCTGTGTATGGGCACTAGGTCTAAACATGGACCGATTTCAAACAAAATCAATAGGCGTCGTCCTTGGGCCGATGTAGGTCGGTGTACAAAATTTCATCAAAATATTTTAATATTTGCGACCTGTAGAGTGCGCAAAAGAATGCATGGACAGACAGACAGACGGGCAGACAGACGGCCAGACAAACGGACGGACATCGTTAAATCGAAATAAAAAAAATTCTGAGCCGATCGGTATACCATAAGGTGGGGTCTAGGACCAGTATTTTTTGGTGTTACAAACATCAGCACAAACTTATAATACGCTCTCCACGTAGTAGTGTAGGGTATAAAAAGATTTTCCTTTGCGCTCGTTAAAAAAGTACTGAAAAATGTTGAAGTGAGAGTACTCCTCTCCTACGACAACTCAATGTTAAAATCATTAGTGTATCTGGTAAAAAAAAAAGTACATCTGCTTTCGCTCACCAGGGAGAACGCTCAAAACTAATTGCGGTGATAAATGAACATGAGTTATTGTCTGACGATTTCTGAATAATTTGCATAAACGAGGGAAAGGATGAGAGTGAAACATTTTCTTTGTTCATCCATTCCCATATTAAACGCCCCAAAAATTAGGTGCTTTAAATCCGTAAAAATTATTTGGAAGTTGTTTTTTTAGGCTAAAACTTTTTAATATTTAGGGAAACCCTATTCCAACAATTATAAACTATGTTATAAACAATTATAAAATATCGTAACAAACATGTATTTATATTAATTGGTTTTATTTTGTATTTTGCTTGTTATTTACAGATTAATTAAAAATGAGACTGGACGCGCTATATTGCGTGTTATATCTGGACCGAGAGCATTTCGTGTTGTATTATTTACCCGTTTAACGCCAATACCGTTTGGTATACAAAATGCAATATTTGGGGTGAGTTTGTAAACGATTATAAAAACAAAAAATCAACTAAAGCTGGTTGTGAACTAATAGTATTGGTCAAATGTTTAGATATCAAAAGTTTTAATAAATTTGCATATTATTAATTTAAATTTAATCGTCGATACTTTAGTAATTCTTGATGTGAATAAACGAGATTTATTGTTCTCCAATAAGGAGTGAGATCGAAAAAAACGACACACATAAAGTTAAATAAAAATTCAACCACTTAATTTAATATTTTAAAACTAATATAATAATGGATACCAGTTTACTATGAAAACTTGCCAATTTAACTACCGAAACAGCCCCTCTGAGTGGCAATTCTGTAACTTTTTAACGACAAAATTCGGTAGCTAAATTGACAAATTTTAATAGTAAACTGACAACTCTACCGAATTTTCTTGTTAAAAAGTTAGAGAATCCTACTAGAGATTTTTTTCAAATATTTTTACTAAATTCGTTGTACAAAAAAAGTTTGAAGGCAATAAAGAAGTCTACACTCATAAAAAAAAGTCTGTACAAATAGGCGCAAATAGCCAGCACAATTTTGACCTATTTGTTACAGACTTTTTTAGAGAAAATAACAGAAAAATTAGTTCAATTTAATCAGAACGCGTTTAACAGACTTTTGTACTAACTTTTTTTTATGAGTGTACTATATTTTCTATCGATATAATATTAAAAAAAATTATTAGACAAAAACTATTTAAGATCTGAAGACCGCTTTTTGGCGGCCTTGGGCATTAGAGGGTTATTATCACTAGCTATTAACGAATTTATTTATAAACTTTTTTTGGAATACCTCCCATTAAAGATTTTATTGTTGCTTCTGTTATTTTTTTTTGTCCACTTGCGTTTAAAATCTGTTATGTCGTTGGATTATACCTTTCTTGTACCCTTCATATTTCGTTCTACTAGAGCCCAATATCTCTCCACAGGCCTGAGCTTTGGGCAGTTTAGTGGGTTTGTCTCCCTGGGTACAAAAACTGCATTATTTTCATAATACTACTCGAAAACAGTTTTATTACAGTTGCCCCAACCGAATTCAGCTGTGACAGCCGATAATTCGGTTGTCGCAACCGAAGACAAAGATTCCCTCAAATTTTATGTTTATTTTTCGAATCAAATTTCGTTAATAACATTTTTCAAACTATTTTAGTAACATATTTCTTAAATGTCATTTGCTTTCAGATTTTCGATAAAAATTATATTTTTCCGCGTTTTGTATTAAAATCCCGTTCGTCACATTATTCATATTACACATTTTCATAAATAAAACTAGGCATAAAAATCCATAAAGGCCCGATTACTGAATTAAAAGTGCCAGAAATATTGTGAAAATGAGGCTATGTACATCTGAAATTTATTTGAAAAATTTGTAAAAACGTTAAACCAAATTTCTTGAAATAAAGAAAACCCTTTATTTTGAAAGCTTAATTCGACAAAGATTTTTCGATTTCAGATTCGTATTAAATATTTTGAAAAAATATATTATGAGTCTGTGCCTATTTTTGTAATATATCTAGATAAACAAATCCATTGGAAGATTCGAAAGTCTTACCAAATCCTTCAAAAATTTTAAAGTTTACAAAAAAATTCAAAAATCCAAAATTTCAGAAAATTTATAGCTTGTAGAAAAACTTAAAAATCCTATTTCGAGATCCTTAAGGGGTCTTTCAAATACCCTAAAAGATTTCCCCGCCATAATTATTGTATGCGGAATTCATATCCACAAAAAATATAAAATACTTTGATTTCTCGGGATACCGAATTGCTGAAAAAAGTTTTAGTAGAAGGTTGTGCAAAACAAACCTTTTTTTGATGAGTAGTGTAATATAGTGCGGCCCTACGTAAGTTTGTTAAAACCCAAATTTGGCCCTTAAGTCATTTATATGCCCACCCCTGGTATATACATATGTATGTCTACGTTTTTGTAGAATAATTTCCATGCAAATTTTTAATTTTACTTTATTTTTTGCTTAAATATATAAAGCGAAAATTGTCCATTTGTTCCAAATAGAAAAGAATTTAAATGTATTTTATTGTTTAATATAAATTTGCGCCAATTTATTATTATTAGCCACAGAAACCAACACAAAAAAAATCTTTATGAAAAATCATAAAAATATTTAAATGGAATTTGTTTATTTATTTTTTTTGTTTTCAAAAAAATTATCCAATCCAACATATGGTGGTGTGTAGTATTTTCGTATGTCAACATTTTTAATGTCTGGACTCTTATTTGATTGTTGGATGGTTTTTAGTCTGGTTACCCACAAATAATTTTTGTGCCACATTTATTTATTTTGTACAATATAAATATAAACCATACTTTTATAATTTTTAAATTTTATGATAAAACTTCATAATTTTTATGAAACAATTTTTAATAAAACTTCTTCATCGGGTGTACTAAATTTCAAATAAGTAATATGAAATTTTTCATAAAATTTTATGAAAAACTGCGCCGATTTAATGAAAAATTTCAATGGACCAATTCCAGCGATACTTCATCGAATTAGTGTAAAAATTCCTTAATGGCATGCAGATAATTTTCTCAGTGTGGGTTTAACCAGAGACTATTAATTAAGCGATAGGAAATCAAAACTTACACTACTCAACGGTAGAGGGCGCTGAAATTTAGTATTACCTGAGAAACTATTTAGTTTCAGTTTAGTATCAGCTGAGCCTATATTTAAAAACCCAAAAACTGCTGAAAACGGCTCAAAATAAGGAAAAAAACAAACGCCGAATATATTCAAATAATAATATTTGAGATATTTATTTATCCATTCACAAATCCATTTTTTTTTTCCGTTAAATAAAAAAAAAAAAGTTTCTCTGCTACAAGCGCCCTTACATAACATAGGGTGAGAGAATAATATACCCATTGTTAATATCAATTTATTTTTTTGCTTTATTGTTTGTTATTATTTAAATTTAAATAAAAAAAGCAAATTGTCAATTTTTTTTACAAAGTGCCATCTAATGATAACGATTTTGTTATAACTTATTTTTTTGGTGATGCCATACCCCTGGGTTTAACGAAGAAGTCGTTTGGCAAAATTAAAAATGGCTGTTACAATGTATCAATTTATGACCATCGATATACATAATTGGACATTGTGTTTTAAGGAAAATATATATTTTGAATACGACCTAGAAACAAAAATTTAATTATATACACAAATTACATCTTGTGTTTAAAAGCAAAAAACACATGTAACTCTGTGGATAATTAAAAAGATCTCACAACAATGTATACCAGCTAAATGTTAAGAGTTCATTTATGATTTAAATTTATTATTTAATGAACGAATTCGATATCTGTTTTATATTTAACAAAAATCAAAACTGTATAAATTGAATTAAAGTGTTTAAACTTGTGTTTATAAAAGTGTGACTTAAATTTAAATTTACAAGGAAGGTCTGTCTCCTCAACTGGACTGTCAGATCTTAATAAAACTTAGATACGCTGTTGGGATGTACTATACCTAGGGTGTATGTCCCGGGAATTCCCGGGACGGGATTCCCGGGAATCCCGCCCTTTTTTCAATCCCGCAATCCCGGGAATTTTGTGCGGGATTTCCCGGGATTTTTTTATTATTTAACAGAAGTTTTAGCTAATATATATTGCAATTTTGGAAGCTAAATAAATTTAAATTTAAAGCATTGATTCAAAATTAATTTAAATAAGAAATATTTTAAATTGAAAAATGCAATTTAAAATTTAATAAACTGAATTAGTATAAAAAAATATTATTTAGGCCAAATTGTATTTGGATGTCAGTGGAATTTGGTTAAGTTAAACTCAAAACAAATACTCGAACTTTATTTAAAATCGTGATCTTTGTTCAAATATATACAACAATATATACATATAATATACTGTACAATATATATAAAACTTCAACATCCGTATCTTAGCTCCAAATACCTCCAAAAAACTAGGCATTCAAAAATTTTGTAATATTTTCAATTGAGTATTTTAGGTTTATTTACTTTAAAAAATTTTATTTAAATTTCAACTGCTATTCCTTTATTTCAATTACATTTTTTAAATATTATGCAGATGCTTTTTTAAATTATTTTGGATTGTAAATTAAAAATGCAACTATGCAAATTAAATAATTTCGTTTTAAGTAATCGTGGGACAAAAAATTTCTATTCAAAAGATACTAATTAAAGTTAAACTATTTAACTATTATCACATTTTCCTTTAAATTATTTTCAAATTAAAAGAGAGATGATAAAAATTTTACAAGTAAATTACATAAAATAAAAATTTTAAAAATTCGATAAGGCCAGAAGGATAGAATACGTATTGTCGCGTCCTGCTACAAACCCACTCACTGCTACAAACTCAATATTATATGCCTTTATGGGTTAATAATTGATAATGATCTATTTATATTGAATTAAAACAAATAAGCAAATTGAAACAACTCAATTAGACTAACATCAACGAAATTCTAACAATGTTATTTTTATCTAGCAAAATCTTTAGAAATACAAATTTTTGGATTCCATATTTAAGAAATACTTAAACAAAAAATCTATCTTAATTCTCAATATAAAACTGATCCGACACAAGTTTGCACCCATGAACAATTCCAATATATCCTGAAAGACGGGAAGAAATTAAAATACCCGTGTCTTTCACTTTTTCTATGTCAATTCGTTTAACCGTTCTATCCGCGAATTAATATTTAGTTAATATATTTCATTTTAAAATTAAATTTCATATAAATATATTACGTAAATAGTAATTTGCGATTTAAACTGTTAAACGAATTGATCTAGAAAAAGTGGAAGTCATGCATATTTTATATTTAGCACTTCTTTTAAAATATATTAAGTAGATTTTATCATGGGTACAACCAAAAGATGAACTTTGTCGAACGGTGTTTTAATAGAAATCGAGTTTTTCAAGTACAACATACATATGTCGGATTTATTTATTTTCTAACGAGCGGGAATTCCCGGGATCCCGGGAAATTCAGAAAAAAATCCCGCTGTCCCGGGAAATGAAAAAGTCCGGGAAAAGAAAAACCCTAACTATACCACAAGCCAATATAATTCGTAAGTACACACACTATAATTCATGTGTACTTACGAATTATATTGGCTTGTAGGCCCTTACAATGCGGCGATACCCTTGGTAAAGTAACTTAAACGTTTTTCTAAAGGGTACTATGTGCATGTTTTGTTTGTTTATATTGTTTTCTTTTTTATTTTGCGTGAAAAATATAAATAAATATAGCAATTATTATATTAATTGTTGAAAGAACAATTAATTTAATATGTTCATTGTCTGGCTAAAAATTTTACATTTCGTACAATACAAAGTGCTGTAGTAAATTGGGTTACGATATATTTATAGGTAAATTTATCCAAAACAATACACAGGAAAACGTAATATATTTTTTTGGTTCGGTTTTCAAAGACCAAAACAAAAAAAGACTACCCAACTCTCTTAATCTCTGTTAAATTGATCTCTCATTTTTTCGTGTTTGCTACTATTACGTGCTCAACTGGTACTCTTTATTTTTGTTCGCAAGCTGTCCCCAACTCGATAAACAACAAAAGAGTAAATATTAACTTATTTAAGGGAATTTGCAGAAATTTGGTTTGAAAGCACAAAAATTGGTTTGAAAGCATAGAAATTGAGTTTGAAAGCACAGAATTGGGTTTGAAGCATTCAGAATGGCAAAAAACGTAAAATCTACACAAAAAAAACCCAAAGAATTTGGTAATTTTTTTTTATTTTGTTCTTTGTACATATTTTTCGTCAAATTTGAGTAAAATATGTTAAAAGGGAGTCTCATCATAATTTAACACAAAGCGGGCATAATTTCACCAAAACCTGTAAATTTATCACTTATCAACACACATGTTGTTTATCATGTATCGTCACACATGTTGTAACAAAACTGACAAAATGTTTCAACTCATTTTTAAGAGAAAAATGTTGTTTATCGAGTTTGACCGACTTTGCCTTTTTTCAAGAGAGTTAAGAGTAGCATAATATCTCTCTATAATATATACTCTTTGGTGTTTGTATGTTGTTTATATAGGCTAACATATAGGCTGATACAAATTTTTGTTTTTCAAAAGAGCGTGACCAAAACTCCCTGCATTTTTAATTATATGTCTGTTGTTTATATTAAAAAAACTAATTATTTTCTATTTATAAATGAAGTTACCAAATACAAAAAGTAAATACAATTAAAATGCTTGCTAAAAAAATTAAGACTTTTTTCTAACATGAAATTTTGCTAATGTGATAGAGAAAAAAATTTAAGATTTAAATTATAGCGGTTAATTGATATCCAAATCTAAATGTTTGTACATTAAGTATTTCACTTTTTAAGACTGATTTATTCTCTAAAAAAATATTCAAATTTTTTTTTATTTATGAAGCGTTATTTTCTTCGTATGTTATAAATATAAACTCCAAAAGTTTCAATATATAATTCGTAAAAACAAAATAGTTGAATTTTTTATTAATTTGTTCAAATCAGTGAGATATTAATTATATTTTAATTTAGAAAAATACTTCGAAAACTAAGTGTTTTTATGTAGTAATAAATCTGTATAATCTCACAATTTTTCTATGAAACAAAGATCATACTAAATTTTAAGTTCAGAACAGTTTTATTGCCTTATAAGATTTTCGAGAGATTTTTGCCACCAAAATTCCGATTTTCCGTTAGCTAAATAAATCCCGCTTTGTGATCATAAACAATTAAATACACTAAGAGCATTATCTGCATGATATTAACGAATTTTTGTATAAAACCAATGAAGTTTTACTGGAACTCGCCCATTGAAACTCTTCGTTGAATTAATTAAATTTTGAATAAAATGTTGTTAAAAATTTAATTTTATTTATTTAGGGTTCCATAACCTTCATTCTAGTTTATTAGTTTACTGAAAAATTTCGTTAAATATCGTCCAGCAAAATTCCCTCTGTGTATATACCTCCTGGATATTAACAATGGGTATATTATTCTCTCACCCTATGTTATGTAAGGGCGCTTGTACCAGAGAAACTTTTTTTTTTATTTAACGGAAAAAAAATGGATTTGTGAATTGGTTTTCAACTATTTTGAATTTTTCATTTCCGTTAAAGTTTGGCAATGCGTAAAGGCAATAATATCAATAGCAAACCCTGTGCATGAATATAAGGCAGTGTGTGTCAAAAGTTCCCTGCAAGCATTTGGAAGATATCTTCCAAGAAGTTATTAAAGCGATATATTCTATTTTTCATTTGAATGAAAATAATCAAGTAGCATTTTAAAATTGTCTTCCTTTTATAATTTGGAAGATAATTTGGTGATATTTGGAAAAAAATAATTCAAAAATTGAATTTTTTGTCATAGGTTTTTATGATGATATTGCGGCAATATTACCTTCTTATCATCCAGAAGATAAAGAAAATTTGTTTGAAATTCTTTGTCATTTTGGAAAAAATTAAAACAAAATTTGTATAAAAACAATCAACAAACACATAGGAAAGAAATTCCTTGAAAAAATCAAGATCTAATGCGAGGAAAAAATCGGCTACGTTGAAATCAAGATAATTAATGTGTTGGTCAATGGATTATGTGTGCAGATCTTCTTTTTCAGGCTTAAATTTAATAATTAAAAATTAAAACCTTTATATTGTACCGGGGAGTTTATTTGGCGATATCACCTTTTTATCTTCCAGATGATAACTTAGCGATATCGCCGATTTATCTTTCTGGGGTATTGCTTTCGTGTTGCCTGAAAGTATTGCTTTCGGGTAACAGTTATTCCGGACGGAAGAAACTTCCGCAATACGAATTTGATATTGCCGGCAATAAATGTTTTCTTCCTGGCAATATGATCGGGGAATCTTCTTCGTATTGCCATGCTTGCTGGGTTTGAAGTTTTGTTTTGTTGCATGTATGTGTTATATATATGGCTGCCGCTGAATAGGCGGAAATTTTCCAAAGGTTTCCCAAATTTTCCAATTTTTTTTGAGGTATAAAAGAGCCGGCAAAGGGAAAATATTTTTTTTCTCTTTTGCTGTTTGCCGACATAGTTCATATCCGATATCTACACGGGAGTTTAAAACCAAGAATATTTAGATAATTTTTTTTATTCAATCTCTGGATTTTACATCTTTATTTCAAAATGAAACTTGTAAGTAAAAATACATTAATATTTCATTGAATTTCTTTACTTAAAAAGGGAAAAATTTCGACTAAATATTCTAAAAAGAATTTCCAAACTATTTTATTTTCTTTCTTCAGATATTCTTTTTTTTTGGAAAATCTGGTCGATTTTAATAGAAATTAAAGTTTCAATTCTCCCAAGTAATTTTATTTTTGTATGGGCTCATTAGCAGCAACAGGTTTTATGGATACAGCCTGCTGTTCATAAACCAAAAGGTAAAAAAAAACAAAAAATCACTTAAACTAAAAGAAAGCCTATATACACACAAACATCAATATGCAAACGTAGAATAATAAAATCAAAACCTTGATTTGCAGCACACACTGTTCTTTTTCTTTTCCCCTAGGAAACGGCCGAAAGTTTTCGCTCAGTTTGTCCAGGAAAAAGTCGCTGATTCAACTTTATTTCTTTTTTGGGAACAGGTAACCCTCACACGCAAACCCGACATCCATATGCATTTTAGTCACCATAGATCCTGAAGCAGTGAAAAAGTGATAATTTTTTTTTTGTGGGAAAAACTGCTGAATTTTGAAAACCAAAATAAAATTTTGCTTAAAAATTCCTAAAAATTTTATGAAAATTGTGAAAACTAGTAGCGGGAAATTGGTGTTTTGAAATCTATTTAATTAAAATAATTTGTGTATACAAAAAAAGGAAAAAAACAACACTAACTAAACCAAAATTAAGAATTCACAAAAATAAAAAAAAACTGGGAAAAGTGCCTTAAAAATTTCATTTGGGAAAAAGAAACTCAAAACATTTGTGTAAAAAAAACTAAAAATTTCTTTAAATAAATTTTTTTTAATGAATTTCTAATTTATAAATTTCTAATTAATTTTTATTAAGGAAAAAGTGGCACTAAAATCTAAAATCAATGCGAAGAACATAATAATAAAACACAAAAAAAAAAAATACAAGTTAAAATTTTTTTATTAATTATATTTTTATATACATTTCAAATTTAACTTCACTACACTTCATAACTTAAATTTAAACATTTTTTTATATCACTTATTTCCATTTGGGTGTCATAGTTTTATAATTAATTTAAAAAAAAAAAAATTTATTAGTTTTTTTCACTCTGAAACTATAATTTAAACTATGGGTTTACGTGGAATGCAAAAATAAAAAAAGGGAAAAAACAAAGCAAAAGGCTTTAAGTGAAAAATATATGTGAAAATAATATTAAAGCAAAATTGATTTAAGTGTCAAAAAAAATCTGAAAATACAAAAAGAAGGAAAAAAAACAAAAGTGCAAAACTTTATCTAAAGAAATATAGTGTTTTTGTTTGTAAAGTGTTTTTTAAAAAATGCTAATTTTTTTTTTCTGACGCTGTTAATTAATATTTGAAGTTAACATTTAAAGGTAAAAAAAAAACGATAAAAAGAGACTTTTAAACAAGGAAAGTAATATCTCCTATTTTTTTTTGCTCCTGCGAACCACCCTAATTATCCTGGACGCAACCAAAAGATCTTTCGACGTGGGATCCAGTGTGTGGTAAGTTCTTTGGAATCCTTTTATTATTTTTTTATTACAAGTCTAAATTAAATACACTGACCAAGTCGCTGTTAAAATTGTAAAATTTTTGCTGTTAAAAAGCTTTATTTAACAGTGCTATGTTAATAGCATTGCTTAAATTGAAAAATTAAAATTAATAGTCAGTGAATTTATTTTTAGATTTGTATCAGAAGATCAAATTGAAGAGTGCGGGTACGTTCGTAAATGTAGTAGTTGCGCATCACTGAGGCATAATAAAAGTAAAACGTTCAAAAAAGCATCACTTGACAGCACTGATTTACGTCAAACGTTTTTTTATGCAAACAATTGACAGTGCTGCTGCAAATTTATGCAACTATCGCATCATTTTGATTTCTGATGCAATAGTGTTCTTATTCGTTTTAATTGATTTTTAATAATCAAAAGTCGTTTCATATTTCTTTTAATTCTCTTTTTATTATAACTTAACAAAAAATTGTCATTCTTACCATCAAAATTTTCTAATATTTGTTAATGTTATTTCGAACATGTTTTTTATTTTTTGCAAAACGTTCTAAAAAGCAAACTCTGTGCAGTTGTGGAGCAGTAGCAAAGCATCTGCAACAGCTGATCACGCATCAGCAACAAAACTTGGCATAACTGCCGCAGTGTTGCACAAATTTACTGCATTTACGAACGTACCCTGCATTTTAAAAAATATAACGATCTATCAGTGTTGCCAACTCTTGAAGGCAGGAAAGCACCGTTAGCATTGTGAAAACGGGTAAAAAGGGTAAAAATTTACCAAAAATGGGGTAAAAAAGCACGATGTTAATTTTTTGAAAAATTTAAGTCCAGAATTTAAAAACACATTTCAGTTTTGTAAAATGGTGAAAAAAAGGTTCAAAAATAACTAAAAAAGGGGTAAAAAGCACCAAACTAATATTTAAAAATTTTGAAGTTTAAATATAACGAAGTTGCTATTTAAAATTGTACTACAAACACTGGAAAAAATGTATTTTTTGTATAGTTCGTATTATTTTTTCAACTTTGACAGAAAATTGAAGAAAAATTAAAAAAAAACGCGAACAAATACCAAAAATATAAACTGTACAAAAAGCACTGCCAGAAATTTGAAAAAGCACTGTAAATACCCGCTTTTTTAAAACGGGTATTTGTAAAAAATCACCGGGTACGAGAAGGAAAAAAGCACAAAAAAATACCCGAAAAGCACTGAAATGGCAACACTGCGATCTATATAAATTAAAAGAGTAAAAGTTAACTAGTTATGCTGTTCATGTTATACGCTAAACTTAATACATTTTGTTGATGTTAATACCAACCGGGTACAGCGGGTAAACGGTTGCCTGTTAAATCCGAGGTCGTGAGTTCGAGCCCCACTGAAGTCGATTAAATTTTTTTTTTTTTATGTTTTTATGTTTTTACTTTCTTTAAAGATCTTTTCTTTTAATTTTGTTTTGGTAATTTTTTTTTCACTTTTGCACTCGGATAAAATAAAATTTTGATTTACCTGAAAAGTAAGTGTACGTTAATTTTTTTTTTGTAACAACGCGCAATAATATTTTAAAGATAATTTAAAAAGGTTACAATTAGAGAGAGAAACCTAACACATATACAAACAAAAATTCGTTTTCACACATGTGTATACATATTTTTAAAAAAAAAATTTACTAATTGGATATCACCCTATAATTTTTTTTCAGCAATTTTTTTTTCTCCTACGTTTTTTTTTTTTTTTGATTTTTGCACGCTACGATTAGCGAATTAAGTTAGATTTTTTTTGAAATTAAATTTTTTTTTTGATTTCATGAATATTTTAAATTTTGTCATATTTTTATTTATGGTGAATTTTCATTTTGCTTTTAGCTGATTAGCTTTCATTAATTTAAATCATATGGTTATTCAATAAATGCTGAAGCTAATGAATATGAAATTCTAAACATTTCGTTTTGATTGCTGGGTAACTACTTCGGATAGAAAAATTTATGGGATTATACTGAAAATTTTGCAATAGTATGATCACGGTAGGGAGGGGAGTATGTTTGTGTGAATACCGGTACACATCCTGTCAACAAACCATTATTTACATTTCCAAAATTTGCTTTCAGCTGGTACAAACTACAAATTAAATTTACCGAAAATCACTATCTTACTACTTCAAGTAATTTCTCGCACCCGTAAAAATCCTTGGTAGCAGATGATCCATCTTCATAAAAAATTGTCACCTTCGGTTTATCGGCGTTGTAAATTTTGTAAGATAAAAAAATACAAAATTTACAATGCCGATAAACCGAAGGTGACCTGGGCGCAATATAACTGTACCTACTATGGGTGGAGGGGCGGTGGTGTTGGGCTATATGTTTCCAATAAATTTAAAAGCTGGGTAGTATATAAATCTACTGATTTTGGTATTTTTGAATCAATTTTCATTGAGATTAGTTCCTCTAAGTCTAAATGGTTGTTAGGAGTGGTGTATCTTCCATATGGTGATATCGACGTTATGGAGGATCGCTTGGGTGATTTATTGGTGAAATACCAGCATATTGTGATTATGGGAGATTTTAACTTGAATTTATTTGATATACGTAAATCGCATCTTGTACTTTCGACATGTCAGCGTTTGGGTTTAACGTATCATCATAACAACTTGCCTACCCATTTCGCATCTGCGTCGTCTACATCTTTACTTGATTTTTTTATTTTGAGTCCTTCAGTTTCTGTTAAAATATCGAGTCAAATGCAGTGTCCATCTATATCCCATCATTCATTTATATTTATTAGTATTAGTATACCTTTGATATCAAGTGAAGGGTTTGTTGAATTCAAGGATTACAATAATCTAGATTTGACTTTGCTGGAGCAGCATGTAGTAAATTTCGATTTTACAGACTTTTATGATAACCCTGATATAGAATATCAACTTTCTAGTCTAATGAATTGCATAAATCATTTGCACTCTTTAGTTCCTTTAAAAAGATACAGAATTTCACCGACTAACGAAAACTGGTTTAATACGCCACTAATAAATTATCACCTCTCAATTAGAGATTTGGCATTCGGAGAATATCTCAGGGTAACCTCACGGGAAAATTGGAGAGCTTATTGTAGGGCTCGTAATAGATCTAAAACAGTTATTAGAAACGCTAAACGCAAGGCTCATGCTGGCAGATTTAGGGATCTAGATACGAGCGGGATGTGGAAAATTTTAAGATCTAATGGGTGTTTGGATACCGTCGATCATGTAGAAGATTTGGATCCTGATGATTTAAATATGGAGTTTTCGACTTACAGATCAGTTGATTTATTCAACCCCTTCGATGCCAATTTAAATTTTCATGATAGTGGTTTCTCTTTTCGTAATATTGATTTTGGAGATCTGCGTACTGCTCTTTCCAATATTAAGTCTAACGCTTCTGGTCCTGATGATCTGCCTCTTAAATTTATAAGGATCATTTTTCCTTTTATTCATGAACAACTTTTGTATTTAATAAATAATATTATTACTAGTTCGCATTTTCCTTCTGATTGGAAAGTTGCAAAAGTAATTCCTATTAGGAAGAAAGATTCCCGTGGCGAGTTTAGGCCAATTTCGTTGGTTCCTGTCCTATCTAAAATCATTGAGCACACTATTAAAGATCAGATTATGATGTTTTTGAACGAGAATAATTTGTTAAATCCTTTCCAATCAGGTTTTCGTACAGGTTATAGCACATCTTCGCTTTTAATTGGCCTAACGGACTCTATTAGGCGTATAGTTGATAAGAATGATGTTGGAGTGTTGTTATCTCTAGACTTGTCTAAGGCTTTTGATAACATAAGCCACGCGATTTTGATACAGAAATTAGGTAATAATTTCGGTTTTTCATATTCTTCTTGTAGATTAATTTTTTCTTATTTGTCTGGACGACGTCAATTTGTGCATTGTAACAACTCAGATTCGGAGTGTTTAGCTGTAACCAGTGGCGTACCTCAAGGTTCAGTTATAGGACCTTTATTATTTATGCTTTATATGAACGACTTTTTTACCTTACTTAATGGATTTGAATGTGATGCTTTTGTCTTTGCGGACGATATACAACTTCTATTTACTGGTCATCTTCAGCTCATTGACGTTTTTGAATATGACATGAATTTTCTATTATCTAATGTTTCTACGTGGATGAGAAATTGCAATTTGCGTATAAACTCTGCCAAGAGAAAAGCTATGCTTTTTAAACCTCATAACTCTGAAGTTAATGTATCTGTTACTATTAATGGCGAGCATATTGAATTCGTTGAAAATATTAAATGCTTAGGTGTTGTAATAGATAATAAGCTAGAATTTGGTCAACATATAAGCTGGTTAAGTTCTAAAATAAAGTTTACTTTGCGTAGGCTATATTCCTTGAATCTTTATTTACCTCTTTCTATTAAAAAACGTATAGCACATGCATTATTAATGTCCAACTTGTTATACTGTATTGAAGTTTACTCTGGATGTAGTCTTGAGGACTTCAATAGGTGTAGATTGCTTTTTAATAAAATAATACGCTTTGTTTACAATTTGAAACCACATGATCATGTGTCGAGGTATATTTCCGATTTTTTGGGATGCAGTTTTAAAAGTTTTGTGCAAATCCGATTGCTATTATTCTATCATAAGGTAATGCTCACTGATTGTCCCGAATATATACACAGACATTTTGTATTATTGAACGCTGACAGGAACCCTCAACTTCTGTATCCGACCAGAAATTACGTTATTCATGAACGATCTTTTTATGTTCGTGTTGCAAAGGTTTGGAACCATTTACCCCGTCCCCTTAGATCCTTTGATCTATCTTTGAAAACATTCAAGAGTAAACTTGTAGAATATGCTTCTGTCCATGACATTTAAGTGGCCAAATCTTTGTTTTTCTTTAATTTGATTTTACTCTTGCATATTTACATCATTTCTTGTTTTGTTCAAGTAATGGGGTGTTTAAATTCCTCTAAGTTTAGAGCGCAATACATTTTATCATATATTTTTTTTATTTCTGCCATATTATTTCTATTTTTTAATTAATTTTGTAACGCAATATTTTTTGTCATATATATTTTTGCCACATTATTGTTACTTTTATATTTTTTGTAAGTAAAACAAATTTTTATTACAAATTGTTTTATCTTGTAGTCTCTTTCAAATGCTCTTATATACAAATTTAATTAATTTTTAAGACTATAGTTTTAAGAAATATTATAAAATAACCTGTTTTTGTTAGTCTACCAACTATATATGGCCCTAAGGGCACAGTTGGTTTATTTGAATAATAAATAAAATAAAAATAAAAATTTATTGACCGTTTTCATTTCCGTTTCCTCTTTTCACATTTTCTTCATAATTTCTCCTACCTGTTAGCATGCACAAAATAAAATAAAGTTCTGTGCATAAAAAAAACAAATTAGTTAAATCTAGCTTGGTAGCTTTTGGAATCCCCCCGATTGCCGGGGAGAAATGAGCCGGAAACAGTTGCGTGCTGGCTACATATGTATGTTAGATTTAAAAACTCAACAATTAAAAAAAAAAATTTTATAAGTTGTATGCTACAGTTAATAGCTGCAGGAAACGGGCTAGTTTTAAGGAAAACTAAAAATTAATTGACAAATGTTATGCTTAAATTATAATACTCGTAAATATGGAGAATTCTATCACTAGCAAAATTAAAAAATATCATTTATCATTAAAGGGTACGAAAACAATTTCAATTTCCTAATTGCAGCCACATTTTTTATATTTTTTCACTAAGTGTGTATGTGAAACGGTAGCAAAGTATTCTTTATCGTAAATTTTTGACAGTTTTGAGGTGAATAAAATTTCACTAGCCCATAGGGCAGTAGAATTTTTGATATAAAGCATGGAAATATTTGACATTTTAAAATGTTGAAGTTAATAAAAAAAAATTAGGAAACAATATATTCAAATGAAAAATTCTGAACAAGAAAAAAAAAGATTTAAATTAACGCACAAGAAAAGAAGCAGATAAAATTACATTACATGTAGGTAATCGTTTTTACTTCTGCTTCATCTATTTTGTTATGCAAAACTAAAACTTCATTAATTGCAACGATCTGGTTTCTAGGAGAATTGCAGTTAGCAAACGCGTATATTTCCTAAAAATATTTGCCCTCTTTTATTTATTTTTTCAGTATTATTTACAACTGTCAAAAATTTTGTATTGTCGAAAAAGCTTTCATTTCAACACAGGAAAATTAAAATTTTTTTCGCCATAGAACAAATTTTTTTACCACGACACTTTGCTATCGTTTCACACACACCCTAACTGCATTTTCCATTCTTTTTATTTTCTAAAATCTTTGATACGAGTATTAATGACATTAAATACTAAAAAAAACTATAATAAAAAAGTTAAAAAAGTTTAATTCAATTATTTTTAATTGTATTGAGCTATTTCAAAATAAATATTTAGATAAATCACAAGGGGTAAGCTATCTGTTGTATCGTCCTAACAAAAAACAGAGTTAAAATTTTTATTTGACTTTAACAACGATTTTCTATTGGGTTTTCTATCTGTTAGCACACTCAAACATAGGACAATAAACATACATAAAAATGTTGGATCGTGCTATTCTCAAATGTTGTATTTTTTTAATTTAAATTCTAACAACTCTGTTTTTTGTTAGGACGATACAACAGATAGAACACCCCTTGTGAACTACCTAATTGTTTTTAAATTGTTATGAAAAAAGCAATTAAAACTTGTTTCGCTTAAGCAGGTGGTTCCAGCTTAGGGGATTTTCCCCTAGATTAAGATGATTTTTCCCCTCTGTGTATATACCTCCTTGATATTTATGACATTAAATATTAATAAAAAACTACTATAAAAAAGTTAAAACAAAAAGTTTAATTCAACTATTTTTAATTGTATTAGTTGAGCTATTTCAAAATAATTATATTGTTTTCAAATTGTTATGAAAAAACACTTCAAACTTGTTTTGTTTACCAGGTGCTGCCAGTTTAGGGGATTTTCCCCTAGATTAAGGGGATATTTTTCCATTTTGTAAGAGGATTTTTAAGTTGTAAGAAAAAATATTTAAGGATTTTTAGTGAGGTCTTTTGTACAATCATCTAAAAATGAATATCCCAGCCAACACATTTCTGAGCGCTCAGAAATTATGACTTATATAAGACTCTAAAGTATGATCAATTTCAGAGCACTCAAATTTTAGAGTCATAAATAAAACATAATTTACTCATAAATTACCTAAAAATTAATCATAAATATCTCATAAATGTGAAATTCTGAAATTTTCAATAAGGCTCATATTTAGGAGTCTTTTATGAGTCATAGCAGAACGCTCAGAAAAAGGCTTAATCGGCAAAGAAACCCGCCCTCCTACAGCTAGGATTTCAGAACGTCGAAGGAATCTTTGCCTTATTTAGTTAATTTTTAATACAAATTTTTCTTAAAACATAAAAATAAACTTTTAAAAATCAAATTTATATGATTTTTCTTTGTATACTTTGATTTTGCAAAAAAAATCTAGAAAATTAGCAACTTTAAGATTTTATTGAGGGAATTTTTTATGATAACGCCAAAATCTAATGGATTTTTCAAATAACATAGTTTAGGGGCAATTTGAAAAATTGTGGCCTGACATAATTCCCAAAAAAAAATGGATATAAAGCCTAGAATTAAAGTTATAATCCCTATAATTTTTTCAAATTCTGTGTTATGTTCACCGACTTTCTTCGACGTCTTCGGATGGGCCTAAGATCCTGCAGTATGTGAGAAAGCGTGAGTTATTTCGACCATAATCCCAATAAAAACAAGCTATATTAAAAGCGATGCTCGGTCAAGTTCGATGTTCGTCGAAATTTTGGCCGAACACCCAGCATTTATATAAACCAATATTTTCAAATACTTAACTCTTAAATTTGGAATAGTAACATATGAAAATGTACAAATTTAATTTAATTTTTATTTACCGAGCGAAAAATATAACTTTTTAAGGTTTTGCGCTTTTCAAATGCTGAAAAATATTTAGAAATATTGAAAATTTTTTGAATTAAAAAAAATGACTTGACACTGAACGTAATTTAATTTTTTTTTAATTCACTGAATGTAATTTTATTTTTTTTTAATTCACTGAATGAAAATGAAATTGAATGAATTCAGTGGTGAATTAATTCAGCAAGGAATTAATTTACTTTTTTTCCGTTCGATTTATAAAATTGAACGCGTTCACCAGTGAATTAATTCATTTGATTTAATAAAGAGAACTATTGCAATGGAATTAATTCTTTGAATTTATTGTTTGATGAACGCGTTCAGTTGAACGAATTCAGTGAATTACTTAAGAAAAAGAATTCATTCAATTCTAAAGAAAATTGAATTCGATTGGTAGTGAATTCATTCAAGAAAGAGTTAATTCTTCAAAGCTCTGGTTAAACCCTTTTTTTGCTGGGATATCTTTTAACGGTGGGTCTCGTAGAGACGGTTCATGAGTTAACTATTAGTTAACCCAAAGATTTGTTGTTGTTTTGTATATAATTTTTTTTCACATTTTCTTTTGTTTAACAGTTAAGTTAAAGTTAACCCTGCAGTATGAGACCCAACATAAAAAATTGTTTTTTTTTTCTTAAAATTTACAAATATATTTTTGTTTTTTTTTATCAAAAAGACGAAAATGCTAGAAAAATACAATTACTAACTTTTTGACGACGTTAAACGGTTATTTTGAATGTACTTTTTAAGACAAACAAAAACTACTCAAATTAAATTGATTATATCAACCCTTTCGATCCCAAAGTTGCCGTTATATATTTTTTTTTTTTTTTTTCTAACAAATTGTTTTACTCAGTAGCATTGCAGTTCAGTGTTGCCAAGTTGGGGGTTTTCTCCCTAGGTTTAGGGGGTTTTCAACCGCTTAGGGGGAATTTTAGGGAGTATCAATTTGTTAGGGGGAAATTTGGGGAGTAAGAAAATCATTTTAGAGGTAGTTTTGCATTAAAAGCAATTAAATTTTAGAGTTCAATGATTGGTTTGGCCAAATTGTTGATAGTTTTTCACATAAATTTTTATTTTCTTTTAGCCTACATATTTTTGAAGTTGAAAAGTTTTAGACTGTGATTAGGAAAGTAAAGAAACCCAGCTAAAATATAGCGAAGTTTTTTTGAATGGGGGAAAAGTTTTTTTTTTTTTTTTTTTTTTTTTTTTTTTATTTTAACAACAAAAAAATAAATTATTTGCATTTATTTCAAATAATTTGAAATAAAAATTTAGAAAATTGTTGAATATTGAAAAAATTTATTTTAGGATGATGTTTTTAGCGGTAGAGCAAATTTAGTGGGTTTTTTGGACAACTTAGGGGGATTTGTAAAAAAAGACTTGGCAACACTGTTGCAGTACTACAATACCTGTGTATAATTTTATATAGCAGTCTTTGATTGTGTTCATTTGCGAGCTATTTTTCATAGTGTCAATAGACATTTTTTTCACAGCAAAATTTAAGGAAAAATAAAATTTTTGATTAAATTAGTCTCAAAAATTGTGTGATGAATAAAATTCAAGAAATCAAAAATTTTTATGTAGAGTTTAGTAATAGAAAAAATATTAAATTCATACTTTTAAAAAATCTTAACCCATTCGGGATCGACAGCATATTAATTTTTGGACTTTAATTCCAAATATTTTCGCTAGGGGGTGCTACAAAACCATAAAAGTAATAAAAAATATTTCTTTGGGATAGATCTACATTTACAAGAAGTTTGGTCGAAAAATTCCCAGCCATTCAAAGTTGGTGTCGAAAGGGTTAATAACACCAAAGTAAATCAATAATAAATGCATATTTTTAAAATTGTATATGCATAACTTAATTGTTAATACATATTTTATATATGTACATAAAATATGATTTTTAGTATATGAGCTTCCTTGCCCTGAATATTACATTATATTTTCATATGTTTCGATTACCACACATTTTTTAGTACACCTTGCAATTTTGTTGTTGCTGAAAATTTTTGTTTGCTTGTGTCAAACATATTGATTTAGATTTTCCAGTTTGTATTTATGTAGTTGTTTGTTCTTCCGCCCCGCTCTATGAATTTTATGTTTCACATCACATTTTAAAATTTTTTATTATAGTTTATTTTTAGTGAAGGTTGATGTTAAGGAAATTGTTTTAATAAGGGCTGTCATAGTTAAGTACATATAATATGTTGTAAGTTGTCATAAAGTATCATGATACGAGTATCAGATTCAACTGAAAGTTAAGAGTAAAAAAATTTCGAATAGATTCTGAACAGCCTCAACAGAATCCGACGGTGAAAGCATCTCATCTTCTGCTAACTGGCTCTGGAAGACATTTTAAAAAGTTCAAGTTTTATTTAACCATTAATAACTATTAAAAATTATTTCAATAAATACAGTCTATGGAAAACTATATACAAGAAAATTGGACACGTTGACAGCAAAGCTACTTCTTGAAATTTCTGCTAGAGCCAGTGATGAGAGAGCGTTTAACAATAGTTGAGCGAATTGAATAGAGCCTGATGGAATATTTTTGAAAAAAAATGTTCGTTTGAGAAGAGACTCACACCAGTCGCAAAATTTTTTTTAAATTCCATCAGCTAAGGACTTTGAATATCCTTATTATTACTTTTTTTTATTGGTGTAGAACATATGAATAATTCTATATTTTATTTGTGACATTTAAATGTTAGGTTACTGTGGTCATGATTTTATTAATAAACAACTGCTTAACATATTAGAAAATTAAATTCCTTATATCATAAATTAGAATGTAATTTTACAGCAGACTTTATTACCAACTCGTTTGATACTGCACTCACAATATATTTACGTTAAAGGTTTACCCCTAAATTCATAAACGCTTTGTAAAATTATAGGAGGTTTATTGAACAAATTTTGTATGAAAATGGCGTTTTGTAAACCTGCTATAACTTTACAAAGCATTTATGAATTGTGGGGTTAATTGTTATTGAAAAAGTAAGTCAGCAACGTTGTTTTCAATTAAATAAATAGTGAATTTACAAAGAAATATATTTTTTTACTTTCTATCAGTCATCTAATAAACAAAATATATAGAAAAATACAGACTTTCGGTATTAGTTAAAATATTCAATAGAAATATTTTTTGCCCCCTGTTTTTATAAAGCGAGCGCAATAATTCCGCCTCAGGATTGTGTGTATTTTGTTATTGTAACAAAAACAAAATACACACAATTCCTGTGGCAAAATAATTCCGTTCGCTTTATAAAAACTGGGGGTTAAAAATAAATAGTATATTGAGTATTAATAAAAACGAAATATCTATTGCTTTTACCGATCTTGCCAGTAAATTAATTAAGAATTAGCAATAAAGGGCAAAAGACAATTGTTTTAAACGCAAAGTTTATAGTCCGCTTTTTAACTAATTTTCAATTGTTTTAGTGTGCATATTAAATTGTCCCGAATTTCGAAAAATTTCGCATTTTTGAATGTAATAGCAAATGTGCGTAATATTGAACTGATTATGACAAAAATACCAAACATTTTTTTCAAGGGTACTCATAGTTCACCAACCGCGTTTGAAGTTGGCATTTGTACACTAATAGAAATAAATCTGTAAAAATAGCAGAAAAATTTGCTAAAAATTAGTTAAAAATGATACTGCAGAAAAAGCTGCTGAAATTAGCAGATTTTTTGCTAAATACTAGTAAAATAAGAACAGCAAAATTAAAACTGCTAAATATACAGAATTTTAGTTATATTTTAGTTTATTTTTTGTTAATGGAAAATAGCAATGTAACCTGCTAAAATTAGAAAAAAAATTTTTGTTAAATAATAAGAATTATATTTTTAACAATATTTGCAAGATTTACGAATTCGAAAATTTTATTTTCGAATCGAGTTACGCGGTTACCCCCCAGTTTACAATTTTTTTAGCAAATATTTCTGCTGATTTTAGCAGTATAGACTGCTATTTGCATTCAACTAAATTTAGCTTAAAAATAGCTAAATTTTTGTAGATATAACAGTTTATTTTTGCTAGTTTTAGTCGACTAATATTAAGCAACATTTTCTGCAGTTTCTACAATACAATCTATAAATTTCAATGAACTAAAAGTTAACTTAACTATAACTAAAATTCTTTAAATTTTACAGTTTTAATTTTGCTGTTCTATTTAGCAAAAAATCTGCTAATTTCAGCAGTTTTTTCTGCAGCATCATTTTTAACCCAATTTTTAGTAACTCTTTCTGCTATTTTTACAGATTTATTTCTATGAGTGCAGTATATTTTCTTAAAAAAATTTCTCCAATTTTTATAAAAAATATGGTTCAAACGTTTCCACCATCATTAAGTTGAAACTATCCCACTTTACATATCTTGTTTGGTAAAGTAACTTTTGGGTAGAAATTCCTTCTGCACACAGAGAGAATTTATTAATTTAAAAAAATTTTTAAATAATTTTTTTTTTAATAAACTGTTACATAATAGATTACTTTTAGTTAGAGTATTTAAATAATTGTCATAGTAGTTGTTTTGTATTTTTCCATAGAAAAACAACTGCAATTGCAGTTAAAAATAATAACTACTAATTACTACACAAACAACTGTCATGCAGTAATTGTCAAACTTTTTTGAGTGTAGCAATATTAATTCCTTAATAAATCCACAAGAACATTATCGTAGGCATATTTAATTTCCAAATATGTTTTTTTTATTTTCATATCGCGTTATGAATACTAATAAACTAAGGAGACATTTAACTACATTTATACAGACAATTGAATACAAAAAGGTGTTTTCCTGGCGACATTTTTTCATTTCTTCCTGTAACAAAGAACTAAACAAAAAAAAACATAACTTTTATATATTAATTTAATATTTACAATTTACATATATGTGACCTTCTCCGAGAAAAGGGACCTAGTGTGTGAAAATGAAGTTTTGAGAAGAAAGCATTTAAAGTTTCATAACGCATTATCACTTTGAACACACCAAGTTCGTTTTGTACGTTTTTATGGGGTAAATAAATTTTTATCAGAAATCTAACTCATTTCATTTTATTCTACACCCTTTTAGGTACCAGAATCCACTCTTAAGTCCAACCCCGTGTTTTGACACACTAGGTCCCTTTTCTCGGAAAAGGTCACATATAATAAATTTGGTACATCAACCCTTTATTATACATTGTAGCGCTGGTAAAATATAAGTAGCAGGTATCGAGTATTTGCCTTTTTGTTGAGTACTTGAATCTTAAAATTAACTACTCCATATTTTCAGAGTAGCATTTTAGACACATAAAAGTTTCAAAAATACGACTCCGCTAAGCTAATTATCCATGGTTGGCAAGCATTGGGTCATATGAATAAAACTTAGCAATTACTTCGAAGTAATTACTTTGGGCTTAGGAATGGCTTTTAACTTCAAATTTACCAATTGGCTGGTAGAATAGCATGAAATGTAAACGAAAATTAAAAAATTAAATTTCTAGTCTACTCCCAAGCAGACTAGATTTGTGAAGTAATTGCTTAAAAAACCCTGTATTTCCCCCTATTAGTAATATCTATTTTTTATTCATATGAGCCATTAACCCTTAAAAATCAATTGCTATTTAATATCATTTTAAATTACTACCGTTAATCTTATCACTATATCACTAACGAAGTAATTTAAAACACCGTTAACCTTAAAGTACCCTAACTAAATTATTTAAAATGCCGTTAATCGTAAAATACCTTAACCCTTAAATGCATGATCTCTTCAATTTTAACCATTTTTTTATATATGATTTCTAAAGGCGTGTACATTAAAAAAAAATACCAAAAAAAATTTATTTAAAAAATGTGATTTTTATTGAAAAACATGGTTTTTTTTGCCAAGTAGCTAAATTGTGATTATTTTTAACGGGTATGAAAAAAATCTATAAACTATGAATTATACATTTATTGTCGCCAAAATGAATTTTATTTCGAGAATACCACTTTAAATATTTAAACAAACATATTTGAATATTACACTTTTTGTAATCTAACCAAAACATTAACAAAATATTTCAGAAAGTATGTTTGTATGCCGGAATATAATTTTTATTAACTTTTGCAAAATACAACGGAATTATTACTATGGAAAACTTTTTCGAATAGGGAAGAACAGTTTAAAGATGAAATTTTTAATTTTTTGGTGAGGACAAAATTGGAACTTTTGAAGATCGGTTTGCATAAAATTTCTTCGCTTGAAGTAATAATGATGTTATATAATTGTACTGAAATACACATTTTAACTGATCTGCCTTATAGTTTTCTTAATATTTATTAGAAATCAAAATTAATTACTATTTAGATTTTTTGTGTACATTTACGCCATTACGGAATATCACTGCAAGCAAAAATGGAAAAATTAACTCTGAACACAAGACAAAACTTTCGAACCCTGAATTTTAAGAGAAAATTGAGGGGGTTTACAAATCATCTCACCAAATTGAAGTGAATTATCAGGGAATTATGTAGGTAAAATCAACTGCAAATGACAGTTAAAATAACTGCATTTGCAGTTAAAAAGATGTAGACTACATTTGCATTTAAATCATTTGCAATATGAAATTATTTTTAACTGCAGATTTTTAGTTGATCTGAAGATTGTTACAATGAGTGTTATTTTTGTTCGGTTTCAGATCAAATATTACAAATTCCTAGGTTCTAGGAAAGTTTTTTTCATAAGTTTTTTCTCTATTGGTTGTAAAATGAAAAATTGTAAATTCTATTTGGAATTTGTAATATTTGATCTTAAACCGAACAAAAATAACACTCATTGTTATTTTTAACTGTTAAAAATCAACTGACAAATGTAGTAAAAACAACTACAAATGCAATTAAAATTTAATAATTTTTTTCTGCAGGTAGAAAAGGATGAAAATATAAAGGAACTGGAAGAAAATAAATATTAATTTGTATTATTAATCTTACCTTATTATTTTAATTATTTAATAAAATATATAACCTTTTCCGTATTACGCGTCTTCACTCTTTAGCGCTGTTTTATGACTGAATGCACAAGAGAAAACATGTTCTCATATTCTTTCATTAGAAATTTTTAAGCAAGCGCTTCGTACACACACTCTTGTTAGCTTCGTACACACATACTTGAAAATTTAAGTATTTATAACAAAATTCAAAACAACTACATAAAATAAATGTTACTACAATGTAGTAGTTTTTGTAGTTTGTTTAAAAAAATAACTGTCAAAAACATTGAAAAATTTGTCTCTGAGTAAATTAACTGCAATTGTAGTTATAATAACTACAACCCCATTACTACACAAATAATTGTCATGTGTACATGAGATAAAGCAAAAATCTTTAAGATAACTGATAACCTCGTTCATGTGAATGGGGTATAATGTTTCACATAAGCGATAATCTGGCAAGTTGTCAGAAAAGGAATAATAGCTGTATTTTGTCTCATGCCTATCAACGTTAAGTATTTCAAGCAAATCTACGTTAAACCGATTGCAGTATAAAAAATTGTAAACACGTTATGTTTATAATTGTTCCATTATAATCGAACGTACGTTATCAAACGTTTTTCGGAAGTTAAAGTTAACGTGCATACGAAAAGTAATGTGTTAGTTTTCGTCTTAAACGCGTTACTATGCACTTTGAGTTTTTTTTATGAGTTAACGGATATAGTTAAGTCGAAAACACGGCTATAGTTAACCTTAAAATACCACTAACGAAATAACTTAAAATACCGTTAACCTTAAAATACCGATAACCATCAAATACAATACTCTAACGAAATAATTTTTATATAACGTTATCAGTTATTAACTATAAATCGGTTGCCAACTATGTAATTAGCATAAAACTACCACTCTGTTAGAAGAAAAAAGCAAGAATGAAAAGTTTAAAGGAAAAGTAGACAAATATTATTAAAGTATTGTATAGTGTCTAAAAAAGTTTAAAAATATATTTTTAAATATTTAATTAAATTAAAAATAATTTCAAATTTAAAAACTGTTAAAGGTATCGATTAGCATCAAGAATCCAAACTAACAATATCTAGTATTGAAAAGTAATCGAATATACCAGCACTAATGTATTGTTGTATCATTTCAATTGCAGGTTAGTACAATTAATTCCAAAGTTTATCATACTGCAACATTTTTGGGTCTATTACCTGCTCAACTAATTAATGTTTATTTGGGTTCAACCCTACGTTCAATGCATGAAGTTTTAAATAATCATGGGACAGCAGTGACGGGTTATATAAGTTTTGGTGTTGAGGTAAGTGCAAATTATTATTATTAAATTCCTAATGTACACATACATACGTAGTGTAATTTATTTCTAATTTTGTAACAAATTGATTGTTTTCTAATTTGTTGCATTTTTTTGTATGCGTAAGTGTAGATCAACTACAAATTTATATATAGATGGTCATAAGTTGTCAGTTCTTAAATGGTATTTTTGCAAAACTTTGAATAAAGCCTAAACCACATAAACGCAGTGTCGACCGCAGTGCGACGTTTTGTCGATAAAGCAGTGTTTTGTATCTTCTCTATTTGTCACTGCCGAGAAATTAGAAAAGTTTCTAAATAAACAAGAGCTGTTTTTAAACAAAACGCAAGAAGAAATTTTTAAAAATATTAAATCGTTTTCGCGAAATTCAAGAACAAAGTTTGACAGCACTGCCCACTGGTAATTTCACTATGTGGTTTGGGCTTAAGAATGACAAATATCTTTTGTATGAAGAAGTTTTTTGGTCATATATTTAAAATTGTAAAAGAAAATCAATTTTGAGAATCAATTTACGACCATCGTAAACTTTTTTTTAGTATTTGGCATTTTTAATCAATCAATCGGTCAATAACTATATTGTTTTATATTTTGCGTAGAAATAAGATAACATGTATTTTCGTGAGTGTTGTCAGATAAGAGGATTTGGGCCAAATTGGGGATTTCAACTTTCTTGTTTGGAGCAAATTTTTGAAGGCAGGGATTTGGGTATTTCATCATATTATGGATTTTACCCTACTTCTGAGGATTTAATTTTTTTTATAATTCCGTAAATTTTTTATTGAAATTTTGTTAACATTTTTTAAATTTACTAATTTTTAACTGAAAAATTTTAAATTTCAATAGGTTTTATGTAGACGGATAATCTGTAGCAATTTCCTTCTGTATTACAGATTTTGAGTGTAAAACGAACTACAGGGTACTGGTAAAAATATTTTTAAGTTAAAAATTTTATGCTATGTGGCCAAATTAATTCTAAACGAAATACAAATTGACAGAAGGGTTTAGAATTTATAGAAATTTGGAAACCTGAATTCAGTTTAGATTGGCCAGTTCACCCCAGTTCAAAAAAAGAATTATTTTTTAACAGCCTTACCTCTCAGCAGGCACTAGCAAACCTCCGAAAGTTATTTCTGCTATGATAAGCAATCCAGTAACGCCGTTCAAATTCGGCACAAAGTTCTAGGTCGCTCATGTCTTCTAAGAATTAACAACACACCGAATTACGTATGAGCGGGAGTCCCGGCCATATAGGGTGAAATTGCCAACAAAAGGGTGGTCAAACCATAATGCACGATGTTAATTCTCAATAAAACAAAAAATTTTCAGAGAATTATCTTAATATTTTTTATTATAATAGAAGGATCTATGACAATTGTGTAAGAAATAAAATATCGGCCAAATGCTCACCACGGCTTCGGTGGCATACCTCTATCCGATGGTCCATATTTTTAATGATTGAGACATAATTGATAATTGATGACGTTAATGTGCCGAATTATCTCACTATGGCAAGTGGTACCATCCTGTTGGAAGCACATATCGTCCATGTTCATTTGGTCGATTATGCTGACCAAAGAAATCACGAAGTGCACGAAATGCATTTTGATTTGAACGGCTATTTGCGTAAAAGGCTTCAACAATCTTAACGCGCTGCTCAATTGTGTACCTCTCCATGGTTGAATTTGTCAAACACTGAAACAAAGAAATGTCAAATTAAGTTGGGCAAAAACTTGACGTTAAGGTGTGACACAATTAACATTATGGTTTGACCACCCTTATAATTGTTATTTATTACACCATGCAAAAATTGTGTGAAAGCCTTGAAATCATAAAATGTTTTGTTTCAAAATATGCAATTTCAATGGATAATTATGACTTTATTTTGTGTTGGTATAAAATACAAAAGCTTTTATTAATATGTAGATATTCTCCTCTTCCATTTGTTACCCATATCAACATTATAGAATTTACTAAAAAAAAGGCTTTCAAAAGTCCTTTTAAAAGGACATCTGATGGGGTCATGAAAATGGTCATTGTCTCTTCTTCGAGTATACGTATATATCGATTTTTCCAAGGGTGAGAATGACCGTTACACGGTGTTGTATAAAACTCTTTTTGGTCCCTGTTATAAGTTTTACCACAAACGTTTTAGGTAGTATCCCCATTTTGCAAGAACCCAATAAGATAGAGGGTTCCATCATTTTTTAAATATGTTATTAATCTTATGTCCTAATTTTATAAATCACCTGCGTTTATCACATCACCAACACTTCACTTCACTCACCTAACGCGGGGATTGAAAAATGGTATTTTATAAATCCCTACGTATTCGTGATTGACTTTTACGTTATCACTTGAATTGTCAAATCATTACATTTAATAGTTGCCATCTTTTTGCAAAAATTGACAAATTTTAGCCTTTTCTTGTGGGATTTCATATAATTTATTATTGGCATCCCTTAAAAATAAAATAAAAATGTAAACAAAAAGGAAACAAAAAAAATAAAGCAATTTTTTTAAAAATATATTTGAAATTTCAAATATATTTTATTAATAAAATATATTTGAAATTCATATTTTAGCAATAAAATATGATTGCAAGTGCGTTTAAAATTGTGTTTATGTAATTTATTAATTTTTAACATTAAAAAAAATAAAATTCTTAAAAATGAAAGTTGTATTATAATTGTTTCCATTAAATGGAAAATATATTTTACTATTTAAATATCGTTAATTAGTGTATTTCTGTTTTTTTATAACTTTTTGTTGTGTATTATTGCAATACTTTTCATTCAACACCTATAAAATGCAAGTGCAAGTTTTGACAATTTAAGTGATAAAAATAACGCTCAGGTGATTTATAAAATTTACTTTTTCATACAATTTTGTTTGAAAATTACGTAAGTCAACGCGGATAGTCACCGAGTTCATCACCGTGTTCTAAAAAATACAAAATTGTAAAAAATTAGGTGAAGTGAGGCGTTGTGTTTTGAGAAATTAGGCTATTAATTTCAGAGCGCCCCAAAATTGATTGACTGAGTAACCTATTTTTTTATGTGCTTTTGTTTAAATTAGAGACCAATTTATTGGTTTAAAACTTTTTTTAGTGATTGTTGGGGATTTAAACATACAAAATGGGGACATAGGCCAAAATTTTGCTGGCAACACTAGTTTTTGTTTTTAATTAATATTTACTAGAGATGAGCGATCCGTTGATTTTTCAATAACGCTGCTACCAGTGATCGTGATTTTCAAATCACCGTTCTTTTAAACAGTGACCGTGATCTCGGGTTTGTAATAGAGATGGGGGATCCGGCGATTTTTCAGTAACATTGTTCTCATTGAATGTGAAACGTTGTTCTTTTAAACTGTGATCGTGATCACGGTTTTTCTATGGAAAAGACTGCGATTTTCTGATAAATAAACGAAATAATATTTATGGCGAGTTTTTAAGATGTCAGTTAAACTTGGTTTAGTTAAACCGAAAACGAATTTTGTCAGCCATTTCAAAGTTTATTAACAAAAATTTGCCAGAAAAACTTTTTCTCGAGTATAATTTATTTCTTTATTGACCACATTTTAAAAGCAGTATTCCAGTTACAAACTGCGTTAAACTAAGTTTTATTCAGATGAGTGTGAAAGTAACTGTTATTGAAAAAAACCATGTGTTACTGTGTACAATGAAGTTTGCAAGAAAGAATAGTACAAAAATATTAAAAGAACGACATTCCGAGTAACTGCGACTTGAAATATTTGATCACTGCCGTTACCAGTGATTTATCAATAACTGTGATTAAATCACCGGTATGAAAATATCGCTCATCTCTAATATTTACCCATTTTGTATAGCCTAATATTATGCTTTATTTTAGCGCTTTTTATTTGGATACCGTAATAATTGGTCCGGTATAGCAAAATTATGGAACGCTACAATTTGTTGAATATTTTTATAGTATCTTTATTTTTATTAAGAAAATGTATTTTTTTAAGCAAATATTCTAGAAATATTGTGTTCTGGAATAGTGTTAAAAAAAACTATTTTGTTTACAAAAAACATTCTAAAATACTTAAGGCGGACTCAGCAATTTGTTTTTTAAGGGCCAGTTATATAGTCAAAACTAAAGTGCCTCATAAATTTTCAATATTTCTGATCAATGTTTGGTTGTTTACAAATTAAATGAAAGTCTATTCCTTGTGTCGATTTAATTTAAAAATTCAAAATCAGTTGTAGTTTTCAATTTCATATTATTGAAAAGTGTGTGGGTAATATTGGAATTTTTTTGTAATTTGTTATTTGTGGTTGAATAATAATGAAAAAATATAAAAACAAAACATTTAAATAATGGCAAAATGGAAAAATAATCACAATAAACGTGGGTTTATATTACTGTTTCCAATTATTCGACGTAGGCGGTTAACCGGTTAGAGCATTATTCGAAAAATCACTAGAATTGATTAACCGGTTATTCGGGTCGGTTATTCGAGAAAATTGGCGATTAATCGATTAATCGTTTAATGCATATTAATTACAATATTAATTGCAGCTGGTCTATATGACGCGTTTGAAAAAATTTATTTCCTTAATATTTTTATAAATAAAAATACAAAAAGCTGCCTCTTTTTGTTATATATCAACGTGACATATTAACTCGATGTATTTAAAAAAGTTTTCATAGTCTACACACAGAAAAAAACAGGGGGAATATTAGCTAAGAGCTATGTAATTATACAACTACATAATTTTCAAGTTAGTTTTACAAAGTTCTAATAAAATATCCACATTTTTTTGTAAAATATATACAATCCTTGCAAAATATATACATGTGTAGTGGAAAATATCCGAAAATTTATATATATTTTGCTAGAAATTTGTAAAACTTACTTCGAACTTATGTAGTTGTATAATTACATAGCACTTAGATAAAGTTCCACCTGTTTTTTTTCTGCGTGTAGGCTGAAAAGTTGAAATTTTTTAAATTGAAATATTTCTTATACGATACTAGTAGAAAAAGTTGTGTAAAAATGCTGCTAAAGCTAGTTAAAATTACATTTTTTTTGTCAAATATTAGTAGGTTAAGGAAAGCAAACCTAAAACTATAGGGTCCGCCATCTAACGTTTTTTTTTTCAACTAGTGCTTATTTCGTGAATGGTAACACTTAGCTCATGTCTGATTTGACAGATAATTAGTTTTATCCTTCCGCTGAACGAATATGGTTGTGTATACGCTTGAACAACGCTGGGAAATATTGCGACATTACTTTGAAAATCATGGTAACGTTGCAGAATGTGTGCGAAGTCAATGGCGATCGTTATCGGGCCATGTTGAACGAATTTTTGTTCACAAAAATTGAAGAGGAGGATATTGGCAACATTTGGTTTCAACAGGACGGCGCTACGTGCCACACAGCCGAAGCTACACTCGATGTTTTGCGCCCTGTTTTTGAAGATCGCATTATCAGCCGCAGAGCTGATGTCGTTTGGCCACCTCGGAGCTGCGATTTGACACCGTTGGACTATTATTTGTGGGGTGCCGTCAAAGATAAGTGTTACGCCGACAAGCCAGAGACAATTGACGCTTTAAAGGACAATATTCGTGAAGCCATTGGTGAAATACAGCTGCACACAATCGATAATGTGCTTAAAAATTGGGCCGATCGTGTAGGCTACTGCATGGCCAGCCGAGGCAGCCATATGAATGAAATTATTTTTCATTATTAACCGGAAGGATTGTACTTTCAAATAAAAAAAAAAAATTTGAGAAAATATTCAGTAGTTTTTTTTTATAGCATTTTCAAAAAAAAAAAGTTATTTGGCGGACCCTATATTACAAATGAAAACTTAATGTAGATTTTTTATTTCTTTACAAAAACTTTAAAAATCTGAAAAACTTTAGATAAAAAAGGTTTGTAAGAATACATTTCTAGTAAAACTAGTAATAGAGAAAAAGTATTGATAAAGTTGTCAAAATATTCAAAAGTAAACGAACAAAAAAATTGTAAAAATAGTAAACAAACAAAAAAAAATTTACGAAAATCGCAAAAAAAACGTTGCTCGTTCACTCGATTTTTAAAGATTTTGATGGTATTTTCGTTAGTATTTGTTTTTCCGAGCTTTTCTTGCAATTTTTAAGCTAAAAATTATAAAATTTTGGGAAAACAAAGGAAAAATTCCATATAAAAAAAGGTAACCGGTTAATCGACCTATTTTAACCGATTATTCGGGTCGAATAATTATTTGAGTTTTAAATTATTTGTTTCGACATTAACCGAAATAGAGGCGATTAATCGAAGAATCGGTTAATCGATTAACCGAATTGGAAACACTAGTTTATATTGAAATTTGTTATATTTTGCTAAATTTTAAATAAATTAAAAATATTGAACAATAAGAATCTGAATTGCAAAAAGTGTAGTGAATATTTCACAGCCTCTTTTAAATGCATTCATGCAGGTCTTTAATGTGTACAAATTTTATATAGAAGAAAACAGTTGTGCAATATCTTGAGCAAGAATATTGTAAGATGTACATTGCACGGTGTAGAGCAAAACGACGATAATATACGATAGTGTATTTGTTATCGTAGGTTTCTAATCAGATTTTTTCAAGTTAGCGTGACTTTAAAGACACTTTGCTAAGACAAATGGGTTAAAATAATTATTATGATTTTTTATTCCCATTTTTCACCATCTAATGCTCCTATTACATATTTTTTTTATTTATTTACAGGTTATTTGTGGTGTCGCCTTGATGTTTTGGGTAGTACAAAAAGCACGCAAAGAATTATCGGAAACTTTGCTCACCGACATAAGCAGTGATGGCAAATTAATCGATATACAAGTGTAGCAAGACTGCAGTACTTTAATTTTTAATTACAAATATTTATAAAGAGTAAAAACTAATATTTTTTAAATTGTTTATTTTTAATAACATTTTTTGTTGAAAGCATTTATTTAAAAATGTTTTTGGGTTGCGTTTTAAAAAGGAACCCCCATGATATAAATATAATAATTAAAAAATGTTGAAAATTTTACATAATAATAAAAAAATATAACTTTAATTTTATCCTAATTTAAAACTCATCAAAAATATAATATCAACAACTTTTTTAATCTTATTTTTTAAGTGAATTACAGTGTAAAATCGCCTAACGCAACTAATAGAAATTTAGGCAGTTACAAAAACAGGTTATTACGAAAACCGAGTCAAAAATTTATTAGTGGTAACTGTATGTAAAATTATCCGGGCAGCAACTTTCATGCAAATACATGATTGTAGTTAGTAACCTAAAAACGATTTTGACCAAATAGTTTTTCCGAATCAAAGAATTTGCTTTTAGTGCATTTTTTGCAGTTTTTATTGCATAATTTATAATATTTTGCATTTAATTGCATATTTTTAAGAAATTTGGAGTTAGATTTAATTAAAAATAAACAAAAGGGATAAATCTTAATTAACACAGCACTAAACTGAAAGGATAAATAGTGTTGTTATCAAATAACGGTGGATCTCATAGAGACAGTTTGAGTTAACTATTAGTTAACCCAAAAATTTGTTTTGTGTACAATTTTTTAACATTTTCTTTTGATTAATAGTTAAGTTAAAGTTGACCCTGCAGTATGAGACCCACCGTTTATTTTAAGTGTTTATTTTTGGATTTGTAGTGCATATTTCCATTTAAGTGCATATTTTGCATTTTTACTGCATATTTTAAGCGTATACTTTCGATTTTTAATTGCATGAAGGTCGCCGCTCTGCTAATTATGTACGGCTCCATCTCATTTAGGTGTCTATCGATTTAAGGAGCAATTTCAAGTTAAACTGAAGTTTTGAATTGAAAAGCAAATTTGGTCATACAGTTTAAATTATTTTTAAAATAAAGTCATTTTATTAAAAGTTCAAAACATAAAAACCAATAAATAAATAAAGATTGATTAAAATAATAAATTAATGGTCAGAAATTTTCGACAGTATTTTGCTACATGAAATATTTTTATGCACTGCAATTTAAACAAAAAAATAAAAAAGACAACCTAGAAGCTTTGGGAGGAAATTAAGTTTTAGTTTTGGGAAAGTTAAAATTAACTGATTGTGAGTCAACAATGCAAATAATTTACAAGTTTCAATAATCGTGGAGTTGCATTAATCGAATGTTTCGGTAATCGAGTGTTGCGTTAAGCGAGGTGGCACTGTAATTGTTTTGGTTTTAGGCATTTTTTTATATTTCTTGTCATTTTTATAATAATTTTTCTTATATAACTAAGTTTTTCCAATAAAATTACGAATTGTACAAAATTGTTCTGTTAATCAACAAAATTACAAAAAAAAACTGCTGTGCCTCTGAAACACGCAAAAAGTTCTTTACTTTAAATCTAAATCTAAAATTCTTATACAAAAATGATGTAGCTTTTTATTTTTTCGATCTAAATCTAAATCTTTAATACATAAAAATTGTATAGTGAAAAAAATATATTTAAATATAACAAATGCTTATGAATAATTATAATTGAAATCATATGCCGGTTTTATTTTGGTTCATATTGTCTCCAACTTCTAGGGGTTTTCAAATAATGTTCACTCAATATGGTTTCCAATACATTTAAAGTAAAGTCCACATCTGTTTTATTTGCACACAATGGTGGTTTCAAACACATTACCTGTTTCAATAAAAAATATGAACAAAAAAACTTTTAAAAGTAAAAAATAATATATATCACAGATTAAAATGTAGGCTATTAACCCTTTGACGACCATACATTTTGAATTTTTTGCGATTTGCTTGATTTCTAATTTCGTTTGTTAAAAATATGTATGTGCTATTTGACCACTATATAGATTTCCGTTCAAGTACAATCCCTATGGTCGTTAGAGGGTTAATTCTTTTAGAGATCTTAAAATCAAGAATACAATTATTCTTAGATCTTTTAGAAGTCCATTACTGTTCACAGTCCAAATCAAAGCTTTATAGCATTATGGTCTGTTTTACTAAAAACTTACTCCTCGCTGAATTAATTCATCACTGAATTCATTTTTTTAATATTGAATTAAAAATTTGTTCATTAAAATTTATTTACTTAAAATATATAGGAATTAGATTAGATAAAAAATTAAATAAAAAATAAATGCAGCAAGTACGTAGTCTTTCTGTTTAAAGCTATTGTTTCTACACAACCCTAGTAAAAAAAGGTTTTAATAAAATATTGTATAATTTGATATAGTTATATTAACTCAGATGTGTTTAATAAGATATCACATCAAATTATATATAATCCCATCAACATAAATAAAATTATACAACTTATATCTAATAACATTGTGTTAATTTCCCTATCAAATTCTATATAAGTACGCTAATAGAAAAAAGTCTAAAAATTTCAGTTAAAACTACTAAAAATTAGTTTAAAAACTGCTGAAAAAAGCAGATTAGTTTTGCTAAATATTAGTAAGATAGGAACAGAAAAACTAAAATTGTTAAATATACAGAATTTTAGTTATATTTGAGTTCAGTTTTAGTTAACCCACTTCATACCAAGCAGGTTTCGTACTTAGCATTTTTGTAATTTTTATGGCTAAATCGCGCCTTCTAGTGGTGATATAGTAATTCAAATTGAAACTTTGACACTCTATACGCACTTAAATGGTTAATATTTTTTCAAAAATTAAATTTCTGTAATTTGATAATACAAAGTTCTGTGAAAAAATTGCAAGAAATTTAAATTATTTCTTTTGCAATAGTTTTTAAAAAATTGGGTATTTTTAGACGTTTTTTAAAAATTGTTATTTGGCAATTGCTCAGATTTGTATGCTTCTTTGGCAGTTGAGAGACACTCTGTATTTTTAATATAATAGATAAAAACGGATTAATTTTATACATACTTAAAATTTTACAAATACGAATAACCCTTGATAAGATCAGTCAATTTATTGTTTAAAGTGCGAACTGAACTCAAAATTTTTCTTCCCTTAAATATTTTTTAACATGTCTTTATCGAAACCAACATTTATTACGCCGCTCTTACTTATATTTTTAAATATTTTTTCAAAAAAGTGCTTTGAAAAAAAGTCAAAAATAGTTTTTTTCAAATCATTATATGGCAACACTTCAAGTAAAATTTCTTTAATTTTTTAAATATCTTAAAGTCAAGGCCTTAAAGTTTTACATGCTTTCTACGCTATTGTAATGGAAATGGGTTAAATATGATTCTTTAAATTTATACAGTATTATATTAAAACCATTTTTAACCGGAAAGCTTCTTAAAAAATCTAGCACCAGTTTAAATAGGGATAAAATTTTACTCAATTTCCAATTGTTAACAAATTAATATGTGTATTATTAATTTGTTTAATTTTTTGATAAAAATTCCGAAATGGCTCTGGAGAATACGTCCACAGCAAATTTAACATCCGATTTACTAATGCACATGGGGGGTTTAATACGGAAAATCTGAAAGAGATACATGTTGGAAAAGAATGTTAAGGAAAGGATTTGAAAAAGGTAAACATACAATGAAAGGTTAGTTAGTAATATGAAATGGCATTAAAAACAATAACAACAACATAGACAAATTAAAGCCAATAATGGGACCAACACAAAAAATCGATAGACCCTTTAAAAATAATGCCTAGTTCACAACAACAAAAGCCTTTTACCTAAAAAAATTCTTAAAAATCGACTAATTTTGAAAGTGGGTTATTATACTTACGTTGCCATTAAGACCCCCACGACCAAAAAGAACACCCATATCTTTACATGTTTCCCAAATTTCCAAAACATGTGGCACACTTAATGGTGTTTTTGTTTCACGATCTGTAACCAATTCAACACCAATCATGAGGCCCTTGCCGCGTACATCACCAATAATTTCATAACGTTCTTTAAGTTCTCCCAAACTCTTTAGGAAGTAAGTTCCCACTTCTAAGGAATTCCTTTGTAATTGTTCTTCTTCTAGTACATCGAGTACAGCGATGCCCACAGCACTGGCCATTGGGTTGCCACCGTAAGTATTAAAATGTAAAGCCATACCCAAAGATTTGGCTATTTCCGGAGTGGTTACCACAGCGGCCATGGGGAAGCCATTACCAATTCCTAGAAAAATAAAAACATACAGCCTTACTATCAATATTTTCCAAACGTATATTTTAGTTAAAGTCGACTTTAGTTAAAATATTGGGTGGCAGTATGCCCTGACTTGGTTTATTTTTGGAGCATTCTGATTGGTTAATTTATTTTCAACCAATCACCCAAAAATTTGGAAGATATACATATATGCCAAAAGATATTACGGCAATATGATTTATTTATCATTTTGAAGACAATCAAAGTAGTATTTTGTGCAAATCATCTTTTTATCAGTTCGAAGATATATGTATCGGCAGAAAAATGTCAAAAATATATATTTGTTTTATTTAAAAAGCACATCCTAAATAAAGGAAATTTAAAAAATCAAGAATCATCTAATTTTAGGACGACGTTTGTCAACAAAATTACAAAAATTAAGGTAAGCTAAATTGCGTTTCATTTATATAATCATATTTTGCAAATAAAAATTTATTTTTTTCTTTTTCAGAAAATATCGGGTGGCAAAAAAATTAGACAAATGGCTGATAAACGCGGGAATTTATTCTATTATAATAATAATAATAATAATAATAATATAAAATAATGTAAATGTTATATATGTTGTTTTTTGAATAAAAGGTAAATAAATTAATATTTTTATAATCTGTGTGTTTTTCTAGAGATATCCTCTTTTTATCTTCCAGAAGATATATGGGCGGTATTTGCATTACTTTTTTATATCTTCCAGATGATAATAAAGCAATATCGCATATTTATCTTCCAGAAGAATTGCTTTCGTATTGCTGAGAAGTATTGCATTCGGGACACGTTCTCTACCAAATGGGGTATCTTCCGCAATACGAAGGCGATTGTTGCCGCGATAACATTTTTCTTTCAGGCAATATTATTGGCGAATCGTATTCGTATTGCTGTGTTTGCTGGGCAAAATGTTTGAAAATACAAATATTTTTGTAGGGTTTTCATACACAAAATGAACAAAACCGTAAGATTAAAAATAAAGTCGACTTTAAATTTAAAATACTCTTATAGTAAGGGCCATAATTTTTAATTAATTAATAAAAAACGTAGTGTTTTACATAAATTCGCTGAAAATGGAAGTTTCACATGGTTTCCCACTGAAATCCAGGTTTGTTGGATATTTGAGCGCCAATTCTGAATAAGTACGAAAATAACCCTTTAAGTTTTGACTTATTTCTGGCATTGATGTTAAATTTTCAACTTTGATGTCTTCATAGACTTACAGTAGAATTTCAAGACAAATATTTTTGCGGAACATTTTAACCCTCTAACTCTTTTTTGAAGCACAATAGACTTTCAGACTTTCGAGAAAAATGAAAAAAAAAAAAATATAATGCTAATGAAGTGAATTAGATATTCGTGAAAAGAAATGGACATGGATCGGTCATATCCTGAGACGACCACAAACTGAAATCGCTAGAGCGGCGCTTGAGTGGAATCCCCAGGGACAACGAAGACAAGGAAGGCCACGTAATACATGGATACGCTGTACCAAAAAAGAATATGAAACAGCTCGTAAAACCTGGAACCAAATTAAATCACTTGCCGGAGACAGAAATAAATGGAGAGAATTCGTTGACGCCTATGTTCTTCGTGAACTTTTTATTTAAGTATTATGTGTAATCTCTGTTTTTACTACGTAATTTAAATAAATAAAGGAAATATATATAATGAAATGAATTATTGATGTAATCTTTTTCATAGCTTCCCACACAGAGGGAATTTTGCTGGACGAATTTTAATGAAATTTTTCAATAAACTAATGATGTTTTCTTCACAAAGTAAATGAAAAATTTGTTATATTTGGTGAAAAAGCTTAATATATTTTATGAATCTAGTTTTAATAATACTTTTTCATTGAGTATATGAAACTTAATGAATAAAATGAAATTTTTCACTGCATTTTATGAGAAATTCAATGAAAAGTGTCAATGAACGAGTTACAGTTAAACTTCATTGCTTTTATGCAAAAATTAATGTGTAGCATGCAAATAATTCCCTCAGTGCAGAAAAAATATTGACTTTCTAGAATAACGCTATCTTGTCTTAGCCCGAGGCAAAAAAAAACATGATTTTGCCATTAATCCTAAATCTACATTTTAAAATTTTTATTAACAAATTAGTAATATATCTTCTACACCTCAGAGATTAAATATAAAAATTACAGCTATCGCTTCAGCAGGTTACCCCAGTGGGTTAAGATCAGTGGGTTACCCCACTATGTATTTTCCTCGAATCGTACATTTTATACTAGTAATACATTTACACTTATACTGCATTTATACTTGAGCAAAAACCACCTAGTTTTAGTACAAAACTAGTTTTTGCTTGTTTTTTTTGTATGCGTTTTGACAAGTTAAAAACTACAAGAGCCAAAAACCTGGTAGTTTTTGCTCAGGTATAAATGTAGTATTAACCAAAAACTAGTAGGTTTTGAAAACTACTTGTACCTGTCAAATTCCATACAAATTTTTAATAAAAAACTAAGTTTTTAAAAACTACTAGTTTTTGGTTGTAGTGTAATAGTGTATTTAGACTGGGCAAAAACCAGTAGTTTTTAAACATTTTTAGGTTTTCAGCCGAAAACTACAAAATTAATTTAGTTTTTCTATACAATTTTCATACAAACTGAAAACCAGGTCCTACCTGGTTTTTGCCAAAAACCAAATAAAAATATATGAAATTTGCCTTTTTGATACACGCGTTATCATTTATAATTAATTTTCGATACACCCTGTTACAACGAATATAGAAGTAAAGCAAGTGTCAAAAAAATAGTTTTTAATTTTTTAAGAATATTTCTGTTTTAGTTTGAAATTGTGTGTTCCCGAGTAAAAAAAGTTAGATGTTATAAAATACAAACTTATCTTTTTTTGGTATAGCCTCAACTACAATTTGATCCGAAAAGTGGTGGATCGTACTGTATTAATTTAGATACACCTTGGATCTAATATAATGAAATACGATCCGAAAAATGGGTTTATCTTACTATATATAATTAGATTTAGTGCAATAGAGTTACATTTTCTTTGATACCATTAGACAAAATACTTCATTGAAAGTTCGCTCATATTGCATTAAATCATCCATTCTATTGAAATTAGTTTTTGATTGTCATTATGTCACATCCAATTCTATATAATTAGATAAACCCATTTTCGGATCGTATTTGATCATATTAGATCCACGGTGCATATAAATGAATACAGCATGATCCACCATATTTCGGATCAAATTTTGTTTTGGGCAACAGCAGAAAAAGATATGATTGCATGTTGTACATCATTAATATTTTTAATAGGGTTGTTATTAATTGTTAAATGTATTAATAATTTTTTTAACAATAAAAAAATAAAGAAAAGTGTGTAATAAAAAAGTGATGTGACAAGAAAAACTAAATAAGCAGTGTAAATGACTTGGCTTTTGTAATTTAGTTTTGTACAAAAACCAGGTGGTTTTTGCTCAGTCTAAATTCAGTAAATACTGAATTTGTACTGAACAAAAACTACCTAGTTTTTGGCTCTACCTAGTTTTTACTTGTCAAAACGCATATATAAAAAAACAACCAAAAACTAGGTAGTTTTTACTCAGTCTAAATTCAGTATAAATTGGGTTTAATAAGTTTTTACATTTTTATTAAAAACCTATACGATATTAAATATTCCCTAAATAAATTTATTTAGAAGAAGCTCATGGCCAAAAATTCGAAAATAATTTTTTCCATAATAATCTACAAACTCTTATAACTCCTTTAACTTACCCTTAGCCATTGTCACAATATCTGGTACGATATCATGACTTTCGAAACCCCAGAAATGTTCACCAGTACGTCCGAACCCAGTTTGTACCTCATCCGCCACAAAGAGGCCACCGTTAGCTCTAACTAGTTCAGCGGCTTTCTTTATATAACCCTTGGAAAACTGTACAGTGCCACCTACACCCTGAATGGATTCAGCAAACATGGCAGCCACTTTGCCTCTAGGTAAAGAATATTTGAAAGTTTGTTCCAATTCATTGTAATACAAATCAGTCGCCTTGCAGCCACCATCCAAAGTACAATCGCATTCTCTCTCAGTTTGTATTGGAGAATCACGACAATTGGCACCACCCCATATACCCTGATAAGGATCAGGATTCATGACATGATGTATGCCATTGGAAACACCAGCCAAGGGAAAACGCCACGTGGAGTGGGCTGTTAAACCCATGGTATAGGGAGACATGCCATGATAACAATTACGTAAAGTTAAGATATCTTGATTTCCGGTATGTAAACGAGCCATTAACATAGCTAAATCGTTAGCCTCCGAGCCGGAGTTTACAAAACAAACAGCTTTTAATTTTCCAGGAAATTTGGCTGCCAATCTTTCAGCATATTCATGTATCTTGGGATGCATATAAATATTTGTGGTATGCCACAAAGTTTTAATTTGATCTTCTAAAGCCTTGTTAACCTTTCTAAAATAATAAAAATGGAATCAATATCTCACAGTAAAACTAACATATTTATAGGTGTAAATATATCTCTACTTACGGATGACAATGACCCACTGATACGGTTACAATACCACCAAACATATCCAAATATCTGGTGCCGTCATGATCAAACAGCCATTGCATATGCCCGCTATGTATCAGCAGGGGTTTCTTATAGTATGATTGTATATTTGGTGTCAAATGATTTTTACGCATTTCTTTAATATTTTCATAACTGGGTCCTTTGTACTGTGGTGGCTCAAATTCACAATCAGGCATTTCATTTTGTACCATTGGCATACCAGCAGGTGCTGCTTTGGAATGTAATGTTGAGGAGAAACGTAGTGGTTGATATTTAGCATATCCTGCTAAACGAGATGCTTCTGCTGGAAGGGGAAGGAAAGTACACGATATGAAATACTATGCCCAGTGTAGAAACGGTAATGACATTATTTTTCGGAATACCAGTATCGGCACCGACTTACTTTCTGCATATACATATAATGAATTAGTAAAAACTAGTTATTAGTTAAAATTTGTTGTTGTTTTGTATACAGTTTTTTGATGGTTAAGTTAATAGTTAATTTAAAGTTAACCCTACAGTATGATACCACCGTTTGTAATTTTTTTGAAAATCTATACCAGAGTTTATAAAATAAAAAGCATGCTATTTTCTCAGTTAGCGAGAAAAATAAATAAAATGTGGTTGCAAATAGGAAATTTAAATTTTTTTCCCGCATTTTTAATGACGAAATGATTACTTTTTAATGTTGGCACTGATTGATTTCGTCATATTATAATTTGAGCATAAAATTTATCTTTTCATCTTTGGTTTTCCTTAAAACTAGCCCGTTTCCTGTTTGTAACCTGATAACATAGGGTGAGAGAATTACATAGCCATTGTTGTAACCAGGCTCTAGCGAGTCACTTACGTACTGAGATGTCAAGAAGTTAAATTGCAGTTAACGGGTTTAGTTTTCTTATTATATTTTTTATATTATGCATATTTATTGGATCAATTTTTAATATTTATTAAAATTTAACTATAAAACTTAACCTATCAACTTCTAATATGATTCTTGAAATGTCGTACACTAATAGAAAAAAGTGTAAAAAATTTAGTTAAAACTACTAAAAATTAGTTAAAAATTATGTTGCAAAAAAAAACTAATAAAATTATCAGATTTTTTTGCTATATATTAGTAAGACAGGAACAGCAAAAATAAAGCTGTTAAATATACAGAATTTTAGTTATATTTGAGTATAATTTTTGATAATAATTTGTTAAAATTGAATTCCTCGACAAATTGGCAGTCAACTTATAACACACCTATAGCTTCAACAAGTATTTCCATATAAAATCATGTTCACAAATCAGAATATTTACATAAAAAACTGATGTCAAATACGTTTATAAAAATCTTTAGTTAAGTATATATTAACCTCGGATTATATTTTAGTATAAAGAGACCATTGAAGGGTTGTTCGTATAATTATATATATATATATATATATATAATTCTAACAAAAATGCACATTTTTTAAATTAATTCCTAAGTCAAGAGGTTAAAAATACATTATATGCAGTTTTTGTTCCCTTATATTTTAATTCAAGTAATTTTTTTTATAGGCTTTAGTGTTCACATTTAATTAAATTCGTTATTACGAGTATTGTTTACATTTTTGTTCTATAGTTTACTTTTGTTTTTGCGAGTATGCAAAATAATATTGTTTACATTATCTATGTATAAATAAATAAAAAATGACAACTTTGATACGCCATAGTATGTTTATATAAAATCCTTCCACACGGGCCACATTAAGGCACGTCACAAAAGTTATTGATTTTTATTTGAAAAAACAATTCTAAGAACTTTTCTTAACCCATATTCTCCTGAATTAAGAAGTCGTGCGAATTTTTCAACGAAAATTACTATTGCCATATACCTGTACCCAAATAATATTTTTCTGCATATATTTATTACCGTACCATGCTCGCTGACATGCAACCAATGCCGAAATTTTAACCCGCTGACATTCTTCAGTGAATTCAGATTTTTCAGAATTAAATTTCTAATTTGTTCTCTTAATTAAAACATGAAAATTTTGAAATTAATATGTGGCAACGCTGTAATGATATTCTAAAATTTTTTTATTTGCTGTTATAGCCAAACTTTTATACTATGTACCTTATGCCTTTTACTACGCTGTTATATCGGATACCGTTTTAAAAATATCGGTTCTTGAAGTCGTGTCGTCATATGACGACGCTAGGATAATAAGGGTTAATAAAAATTGTAAGAACTCTTTTCAGTGAAAACGCTTGAGAAAAACTTACAAGAAAATATTTAAAAGTTAAGTATCTAGTTTTGATCAAACCAAGTTTAACTCTCCGATTTGTATATTTCGAGAACAAATTTTATTAAAATTCTCGTTGAAAAATTCTTGTTTATTTTATGCATGTTATTGTTGATATATTCTTACCCCTCAGTTCATAAACGCTTTGTGAAGTTATAGGAGGTTTACAAAACGAAATTTTCATACAAAATTTATTCAATAAACCTACTACAATTTTACAAAGCGTTTATGAATTTAGGGGTTTGTTTGCAAATAAAAATTAAAAAATGTAATTGTATCTCCAATGCATAAAAACGAAATAACTGCCCAGGAAAATTTTTACAATCGGTTGCCAATCACACCAATTCTGCAACTGGTTCCACTGCAATGGATTCATGGAACTGATCTTATATGCAAGGTATGACTGAAAAATTAATGGGCATTTCAAGGCCTATTAAACAGTATATAATTCTTTGGTGCAATGAAGTTTTCCTAGTCGATATTCATTAATCGTCATTTTCTTAAAAGCGAAAAGGAGTTTGGCACTGAAAACCATTGTTATTGGATCCCTATAAATTTCCTTTCGTTTGATTAATCGGTCGGATACTAAAAACCACCTAAAATCTGAAGACCACTTTTGCATTAGAGAGTTAGCCACAGACAAAAACGGTCTGTACCGTTTGGATTCGAGTTTAAAACTAAATTTATTTAAAATCATTTACTAAAACTAAAGTTAGAAAAATTAAACTACCTGACACTGCATGTGGTTGTCTTGTACTATTAACGAGCATAGAATTTCAAGAGTATTCATGCATCGCAACCTCTGTTAACTCGCTCTGGCAGATATTTACAAGAAGTTTTAATACTTAGTTGATAGGTTAAGTTTTGTGATTAAATTTTAATAAATATACAAAATATGAAAAAAATATAGGGGGTAATTTTCTAAAACACTTCGGTGAAGTGTTGCGTTATTTCTATAGAAATTGTTTTTGTTACAAAAACAATTTACATTGAAAGTTCCCTTCACTTCACCCAAGTGTTTTACGAAATTAGGTAGATAATCAAATAAAATTTTTATCGGCCTATTTTTAGAGAGTTGGGAAATCTTTTATGGTCTTTGGAGCTAGAACATTGTAACAATGCTTTATACTCACCGGTAGAGTGCGCTAGATTCGAATGCAACCTGAGCAACTACTCGTATTTAGTATTATCATTAAAAAATTAGTATTGCATTATGACGCGTTTACTCTATAACTATATAATTATAGAATAAAAATTGTGGCACGTCTTTTAAACAATTTTTCCCATCTATGAATTATCTCAATTGAGTGAATTTAGATTTAAATTACATCTTACTTTTAAATAAAATAAATGAATCAGAATAGTTAAGTCTCGTTGTTAAACAAAATTTCACAAACATCCAGGCCGGCCTATAAAATCAGCACGTGTTTTGAACAAATTTTTACACTGAACAACAATGTTGAATATAATTTATGCAATCAAAAACAATGTCATTTCCACTTACGTCATTTGAAGAGTACCGAAAAAAAAATTTGTCATGAAATTCTACTATAAGTCTTTGCAATAAGCCAAAACTTAAAATGTGTTTAAGGGTTAATCTCGTACTTATTCAGAATTGGCGCTCAAATGTCCAACAAACCTGGAAACCATGTGAATCTTTCATTTTAGGTATAGCAAGTGTTCAGCAAACTTATGTAAAACACTACGAGGAACATTTTAACCCTCTAACTCTTTAACTTGTGTGTCTTTTTTGGCCCTTTTTAAAAAGGGGCCGAAAAAGTCCAGTTGCAAATATATAGTTTAAATATTTTTGCAATCAGAAGAATGAGCATTAGAGGGTTGAGCGATTTTAATTTGTGTGAGGAGCAAAAAATTGCCCAAAAATCTAGCGATTTTTAATTGAACTTAATTTTATTTTTAGAAACCAATAGTAAAATTCACAAATTGTTCTTATTTCTGATAAAAATTTAAATGATATTTTTCTTTGCAATTGTTATCATTTTAATATCGAATGAGACTTGGAAATAAGAATTTTCATTTTTTTTTAATTACAAAAATAATCGATCGAATTTTATTTGCAATTTTGAAATAACAAATATTATTTTTTGATTGTAAAAAGTGGATATCAGTGATGGACGGTCCAATTAAATCAATGACGTACGAGTAAATTTTGTATGAATTAATTTTGAGGCCTTTAATTTGTAAAAAAAAATTTTTTTTTTTGCTGAACGTAGGGGTCGCTTTTTTTAATTTTTCGTTATAGTTTCGGCATTGACAGTTGGATTTTAAAGTATGATATATCGATTTTTTTTTGTCTCGAGGAGACCAGTGTTTTGCTATAAAGGAAAAATCCAAAGAAAAAAAAAATAAAAAGGCGACCCCTAAGCAACAAAAAAAAAAGAAATTTTCTGCTGGAATTATCGATGTATCATACTTTAAGATCCGACTGTAAATGTGAAAGATATAACGAAAAATTTACACAAATGATTTGGTTGCACTTTAATTAAATCAAATACTTATTTCTTATTTATACCTAAAATAATTCTGGACATCATTTGCGTATTTTATGTTATTTTCTTTAAATATTTTTGTAATTTATTTTTTTCTCACAAAACACTTCAAACATTCAACATGTAATTTCTCACTTTTTTATAATAAATTCAAACGCTAAAGTAATTTAAATTTAAAAAACCTTTCTTTCTTCCTTATCAACCACCAAACCGATCCATGCTAATTCAACTACGCAACTAAACAAAAATTTTAATAAAATCGTCTGTAGAACCGAACAACAACAAGGAACAGTGATACTATCTCATAGTATTGCTCAAAGAGGCCTCCGGTGTATTTTAAGTCTCTCTCTGCAACTAATCTAGAAATAAACTTGATGATATTTAGAGAATATCGATGGTTATAAATTGAGACTTCTGTTATTTTTCACAATTTGTAATAAATATGCAAAATTACTTCTGTATAAAGGAGAAATTGTTAAATAAAGTGCTTAATTTAAACTATAAAAAAGTAAAAAATGAATGAGGGTTATGTATGTATATAAAAAAATGACACAATAGCAAGTCAATTTATAACCATCGATATGTAGAGTATACAGCAGCAACTACGAGTACGCTCTTACGGAATTTAATATATTCATTCTTCGATATTTGTACTTTGTTGATATTATTCAATGACCGTATCTAAATTGAGTGGCTTAAAATAGGTATTTGCTTATGTACATTAGGGTGGCAATGAAAATTCAACTTTAGATTTTCACTGATATTTGGAGCGGCATTTTTTACCACTTGTTCTAAAATTAACAAAATAAAAAAAAAGATTTTGAAACGACTCAAAGGATTTTCAAAACAATAGCGAGTTTTTTGTTAAATTTTGCTGAATTTAAGAAAAATCTAGGTTTTTAGCGAAATTTTCGGGATGACTGAGTTATTTCAAAACGGTTTTTATATTCGTGCCCAGAATCTTAGTAGTTACTACACTAATAGAAAAAAGTCCGTAAAAAATTTAGTTAAAACTACTAAGAATTAGTTAAAAATGAAAAAAACTGCTAAATTAGCAGATTATTTTTGCTATATATTAGTAATATAGGAACAGCAAAAATAAAACTGTTAAATGTACATAATTTTAGTTATATTTGAGCTAAATTTTTGTAAACGGAAAATAGCAAATTAACCTGCTAAAATCAGCAAAAAATTTTGCTAAATAATTAGTAGCCTAATATCTCACCAAAAAATTTTAAATTTTCGAAGTTTTTTTTTTTGATTTTTTTTAAATGCAAATAAAAATTGAGTCTTTTGAAAACAGAAGTTTACAATTTTTTACCAAATATTTCTGCTGATTTTAGCAGAATAGATTGCTATTTGCATTCAACTAAATTTAGCTTAAAAATAGCAACAATTTTGTAGATATAACAGTTTATTTTAGCTATTTTTAATCTACAAATATTTAGCAAAATTTTCTGCAGATTTTACAGTACAATTTGCTATTTTCAATTAACTAAAAGTTAGCCTAAATATAACTAAAATTCTGTAAATTTAACATTTTTAATTTTGCTGTTCTCATTTTACTAATATTTAGTAAAAAAATCTGCTATTTTTACAGATTTATTTCTATGAGTGTACGTGGTAGATTTTTGTGTAGTAGTTAGCAGTTGTTATTTTTAACTGAATGAGGCGCGTACAGCGGTATATATAACATGTTCAATCATTCCTAGAAATGTCCTGTTTGTAAGAATATTCTACAAAAAAACTGTTTTTGTATGAAGAATTTTGTGATTTAAATGTCAATTTTACATATCTTAATCTCTAGTCAATTTAAGTGAACACGTGTTTCAGGTTTTTTTGAAATTCACGATTGTTCGCGTTTTATCAGAAATTCAATATGGTGGAGAAAATATGTTTAAAATAGGCCAATATGGATATAAAAACTTTCCTTTTGATAAGTAAATAATCGCTAAGTGGATATAGTTTAGAATTTTGCTAATTTAATGCATTTTTCACTGTGCTCTAGACCAAATATTGATAAATTTTGGAGTTACCCCAATTCAATAAAAAAAAATTTTGAAATTTTTTGTAGGTTTATTATTAAATAAAATATTTTATTAAAATACGCGTGTCTGTAATTTTTTTTAGAAAAATCGAAATATATGCTGACCCTAAATAAAATTTTATAATTATTTTTTTTTCGCAAAAAAAAGATATTCCGCCAAAAAAAGCGCGTGTTGGGTTTTTTTCTGTTAAGTTGCATTTTTATCCTTACATCTACTAGAAACTGAATTAAAATTATTATTAAAATTTTATAAAAAAAATTTTCGCGAAAAAAGATATTCCGCCTATTAGTATAAAAGATTAAAATACGCATGGTGAAAATTTGGCCGAAATCTGATAACTCTAAGCCATGCACTTTTCAGGTCAAAGACTTGAAATTTCTAACAAATATATGTTCTATAGGTGGCAATATTACCTGCTCGGTAATTCAGATAAAAAATTTCCCGATACATTTCATTGCGACCCTAATGTACAAACTATATAGATTTTAACTACGTTATTAAATACAGGGTGCGGTGTATTCAGACGTCTAAAAGTTGAAAAAATTTTTTCCAAGCAAGAATAAGCTAACACAGGCTTAATATTATGAAAAGAAAAACTTATAATAAGGAATTTCTGCGGTGTTGTTCACTTCGTTTTGGATGGAATTTGAATATGTACAGACGGGACAGAAAATAAGAACTTTTTAAAAATATGATGTCAATTAACACATTTTTATACTTCCGAATTTTTGGAATTATTGAAATTATTTGAGTTTCTTTTTTTTAAATAAAATTAACAAAAATAGATGTTTCCAATTCGTTTAAACGAAAATATATTCACAACCGATTTTTGTTGTGTATTTACGTTTCCTATATTTTCAATGCATAAGAATGAAACAAAAAACACAACACATCTTCTGTTCTTATTTAACTCATTAATTCAGCTCGCAGAGATACGTTTACGCTCGAGTAACGAAGCCTTTACTAATATCTGATAGTTTTACAGACCCTTTTCTATTAGTATAAGAAAAGTTTGAATTTAGATAAACTCACATTAAGGCTCAATTTTACGCGAGAGAAAACTGCTTGAGATAAAGCATAAATCACCCCTAAATAGCTTAAATCATTCAAAATAGAGCTAATTAGAGGTGTTTTTTCTCTATTTTTTTTTTTCGAAACAAAACATTTTTTTTTCACAGTGGTGAATATCGAAATCTCGGTAATTAGATGCAGATGTAAACGCAACCTAAAACTATTCTTTTAAGACTTAAACACCCTGTACTGTAAGAATATAAATTGCAGTTATTCAAATATGTTACAAATGCCTGAATACATATAAATATATTAGTGATTTGTACTAACCTGAGTTAAGCCTAACTCCAAGAGCAGTATTTGTGTAGGCACAGTATGCATCCAATATGAAACTAGTTACAGAAACTATTTTTAGATGAAAGGAAATACTATGAATGCGTAAAAACTTGTTAGTAGTTAATTGAATTGAACTATGAAGATTATTGAACTATGAAGATTATTTACATACTACTAGTATACTCAATAAGGGTCAACCATAAAATAGGCTTTTATATACTATACATATGTATGTACTTTTTGATTGACCAAAAAATAAATAACACTGATTGATAACTACCCTACGGGAAATTTTAACAAACTGTCACCGAACTGGCCCCTTTATATGAAATAGACCGGTCACTTTTACATGGCGTTGTCATAGGAGGGGGAAATTGACCCCTTGTGACATGTCACAAGACAAATCCTAGGACAGGTCCCTGAACTTTGTTTTTTATGAGAGTTCAGTAACCTGTCCTAGGATTTGTCTTGTGACATGTCACAAGGGGTCAATTTCCCCCTCCCATGACAACGCCATGTAAAAGTGACCAGTCTATTTCATATAAATGGGCCAGTTCGGTGGCAGTTTGTTAAAATTTCCCGTAGGGTATGTATATTGTAGATTATATTTATATACATATGTACATAACATATATGTATACAAATATATCTGTATTTTAACAGAAATTGCTTCAAATTTTCGGCTTAAATAAAAGAATTTATAATTAAAAATACCTAAAAAAGTTAATCTACAAAAAATTTAATTATGCTAAATTTTTCTATATTTATGATTTGAAATCGAAGATATCTGCGATAAAAATCGTATAAATAATACTCAGTTTTATATTTATTTTTCATGTATTTTTTATATTTTTTGTTTTTAATTTTTTATTGACAAACTACAAAATAAAGCCTTTTTTTATTTTATTTGATATATTTTTTTTATAAAATAAAAATAGTGGTATTCATCTAACGGCATTTATGCCCTCGTAAACCGTGTATTTTTGTAATCGCGTATATTTGTAACTTTACCTGTTTATTTGAATGAACGCAGCTTTTAAAACTATTCACATTTAAATTTTGCATTTAGCCACTTTTTTGATCTTTTCATAAATAAAACACAGATTTTTTTTAAAATTTGTTTAATTTAAAAAAGAATAAAACAGAAAATAAAAAACAGCAAACAAAACAATACAAAATAATTTTATTTTTGACAATATTCAAATGTGTGTATAAATACGAAAAAGTTTACACACCAACATGTAAGCGTATATTTACGATGGCTCGTAAACTAGTTTTGACATTAATCGAGTAAACTTACAACATATACACAGTATATGAGGCGTAAATACTTTAAATGAATACCTTTAATATGTTTTAGCAAACGTTACAAATTTTGTAAATATTTTATAAAATAAACAATTAAATGGAGAAATTTCATCAAAGGTAGGTAAAAATTTGTAAAATAATTTAAGATAATGGCTCATATGAATAAAAAATAGATATTACTAATAGGGGGAATACAGGGTTTTTTGAGCAATTACTTCACAAATCTAGTCTGCTTAGGAGTAGACTAGAAATTTAATTTTTTAATTTTCGTTTACATTTCATACTATTCTACCAGCCAATTGGTAAATTTGGAGTTAAAAGCCATTCCTAAGCCCAAAGTAATTACTTCGAAGTAATTGCTAAGTTTTATTCATATGACCCAATAACTAACAAAGTAATTACTTTTATGGTGAGCCTCATACTGAAGGTTTTCGAGTTCACTAATTGTTAACTCACAAATTTGTTGTTGTTTTGTATACAATATTTGACATTTTCTTTTGTTTAATAGTTAACTAAGTTAGCCCTACAGTATGATACCCGCCATTAGGGAAAACACTCAGATTTAAATGAAATTTGGATATAAGAATACATATAAAAAATGTATTTGAATCTTTTAAAACAATGGGCAGGTTTACCATAGAAACCCGCTACCTCTACAATTGATATGTGGCGCTTTATGATTAACTTAATCCGGTGAACGATCATACTTTTGTTTTAAAATTAAAGTAGATGTAGCAGTCTTTTTTGTTTTTTTTTTTTTAATTTTTTGTTCCTTTATAATTATATTTCCACGTGTTTATTATTCTTTAAAAAAAATATACTCGTATATATATACATATATATATAAAACGCCAGCTGATATAAAACTAACTACTCACAAATAGCGAAAATTTTTACGCTACCTCAACATGTTGACTTAACGGTAGGTAAACAATTTGTTTATCAGATTGTTGAGTAGCAGATTAGTATGTAACAGTTGAGTAAAAAAAACTACAAAGGTGCGTTTACAATGGTGGAGTACTCCAATCTCTACCAAATTTAGTTATTTTCTCTTTCTTACATTTTTATATTTTGCTATCTTTTTTTATTCCACTCCAGAGTCAAAGTTGTTTGACTCTGGAGTACGGATTTGTTGCACTCTAGAGTTAACATTGATCTGTTAACTATGTAACATGACGAATATACCTTAAAAAAACATAACTAATAAGCTCACATCTCTAATTGTCAACAAATTAAAAACAAAAATATTACAAAACGTAAAACCAGCACAAAATATTTGTGTTTGGGATTTAATAAATAAATAAAAAATTATTTCGAAATTTAGGCAGTGAAAAAAAGCCTAGAAATTCACGATACAAAATGTAAGTATTTAAGTGTCAAATATTTTTTGAAGTAACTCTACTCTGCATTGTGAACAGTTAACATTTTTTGTGAAAACACCTTTAAGGTATGAAAATATCGCTCATCTCTAGTGTAAGATGATTTTCAGTTTTTTCTACCAAGGATCACAGTTAGAGATGAGCGATATTTTCATACCGGTGATTTAATCACAGTTATTGATAAATCACTGGTAACGGCAGTGATCAAATATTTCAAGTCACAGTTACTCGGAATGTCGTTCTTTTAATATTTTTGTACTATTCTTTCTTGCAAACTTCATTGTGCACAGTAATACATGTTTTTTTTTTTCAATAACAGTGACTTGCTTTCACACTCTTCTGAATAAAATGTCTCCTTCTTCATGTCTTTGTTACCGGTCGCAACTATTCTTCTTTTAAGGCCCAGTTTTTAGGAAGTGGATTATCTTTAAACTTAGTTTAACGCAGTTTTTAACTGGAATACTGCTTTTAAAATGTGGTTAATTTTGTTTTATTTCAATAAAGAAATAAATTATACTCGAGAAAAAGTTTTTAAAATTTTTGTTAATAAACTTTGAAATGGCTGATAAAATTCGTTTTCGGTTTAACTAAACCAAGTTTAACTGACATCTTAAAAACTCGCCATAAATATTATTTCATTTATTTATCAGAAAATTGCAGTCTTTTCCATAGAAAAACCGTGATCACGATCACAGTTTAAAAGAACAGCGATTTGCAAATCACATTCACTGAGAACAATGTGTTTAAAAGAACGGTGATTAGAAAATCACGATCACTGGTAGCAGCGTTATTCAAAAATCACCGTATCGCTCATCTCTAGTATTTATCAGAAAATCGCAATTTTTTCCATAGAAAAACCGTGATCACGATCACAGTTTAAAAGAACCGATTTGCAAATCACATTCACTGAGAAAAATGTTACTGAAAAATCGCCGGATCGCCCATCTCTATTACAAACCCGTGATCACGGTCATTGTTTAAAAGAACGGTGAATTGAAAACCACGATCACTGGTAGTAGCTTTATTCAAAAATCACCGGATCGCTCATCTCTAAATCACAGTGCAGCTGGTACAGTACAATCTGGTAGCACTGGCATGAAAAATTATATAGAAAAACTAAAGCATACTTTTAGGATCATATAATTTTGGTCTTAAAATAAAAACTAGTTTTCAATCTGGCAACAATTTCATATAATTATGGAAAACAATCTGGCAACACTTGAAAATTCTAATTTTTTCTCTACGCCTAAAAGTGTGCTTCAAAGTTATTCTCAAGGTATTTTAAAAATGTCAGTGCTACCAGATTGGTTTCCATAATTATATCAAATTGTTGCCAGATTGAAAACTTGTTTTTATTTTAAGACCAAAAATCTATGATCCTAAAAGTATGCTTTAGTTTTTCTATAGAATTTTTCAATGCCAGTGCTGCCAGATTGTTTTCAATAATTATATCAAAATTTTGCCAGATTGAAATCTTGTACTTTTTCAAAGACCTATAACCTAAAGATATAACAAAACGCATCCAATGTCAACTTTTTTTAGATCAAAACTGCACACTAGATGTCGCTAGCGTACAGTAATCATTTATAGAAAAAACTGAAAATCATCTTACACCACTATCTTCTAAACTATTGCTCAGATCAGTTATAAAATATATTTAAAATTGAATGATTTTTTGAATTATGTGATGGACAATGTTTTCAAATGCAGTCTTTATTAGGCTGGCATAGTAAAGTTTAAAATTTTAATATATAATAATCAGAGAAGACAAATTTGCTTTCGTTTTTTTTTGCGTTTTTTACTTATATTGTTTGCTTCGTTTTTCGGCTTTAAAAAAGCTTCTAAAAAAAGTGTTTTTAGAAGTTTTTTTTTTACTTTAGCTTTTTTAACATATGTATTTGTATTTAGAATACAACTGAGTTTGCCTTTTTTGTCTTCTCTGATAATAATACACATATAATGCGATAATAGGCATTACTTATTTATAAACATCTTAAGAGTAGATTATTTTTTTTCGTTAATAAATTTAAATTTTTTTGCACAATTTTAGTAAATTTACTAATTTTTAATAGTAATAAAAATAAATACAGATTGGCAATTCAAAAAATTCAAGAAATTTAAATATGATAATTAAATGTTCCCATAATAAACTCTTTTATTATTAAATTTTTATAAAAAACTTGTGCGAATGTTATATGCGGTGGTTTCAGTCGGACCAGCAATTGTGGTATGTCTGTGCAACATACACATTTGTGAAGTAACGTTAAATTTTGTTTGTCTTTCAAAGACTTTGTTCCATATTATATCTTCCAGACTTGTGGAATTAGTGTCCGGTGTATCAGACTGTCATATCGGTAGGACATTGGTGCCTAATCCAAATCTATTAAGTGAAACAACCAGTTTCGTATTAAATTACTATAAAAAAAAAAAAATTATTGCTATTTTATGATACAAAAATCCTTTTTCCCATTTACGTATAAAAACACTTCGGCCTGAGGATGTTTCTAAATAAAAATTTTTTCAGTATCTGTAGCTTTTGCTGTTGCATTTTTCCTATCGAAAAAAGCATTTGGTTTTAAAAACGTTCTACCATCAAAAGATCTAGAATCTGAGACTTTTTCTAGAGTACCTTAAATTGTGATCACTTTTTGCTGTAAAAAAAACCCAAAAATCCTAAGGCACAGGCTTTGGATTTTATTTTTTTGGTATTATCCGAGTACATTTAATAACAATTTTATTGTTTTTTTAGTACTTTACTGTCCTTTTAGTGTACATCACAGATTACTAATGAAACTTCATAAGAAACGAATGGATATGTCTCTCTTCCATAAATAATTGTGTAATAATAAATATATGTAAAAATAAGTAAAATTTATAAAATTGATAATTTTAATAAATTAAAAAAGCTCGTTAATTTTCAGAAAACAGTACTGGCAAAGCACGTTTTAAGTGGTACCGGCATTTCGTATAAAACAGTGCTCTCCCAGTACAATTTATAGTTGGGTAAATTTCAATACAATTCAACTACTAAACTTTAACTAAAACTAAAGTAATAATTTATTAAAATTTATAATTTTTTTCAACAAAAATGTTGACGGTCCCATTCCCTATGAAGGTAAATAATACATTTTCATGATTAAATTTTTTAGGTTATGGATAGTCCAAATTTTCTTTAAATTTTGTAGATTTTTATTCAAAATTTGGGTGGAATTTGACAAATACAAGATGTTTTTAAAAACTTTTATGTTTTGATTTAAGATTTGTATGGAATTTGACAGGTAGTTTCCAAAAACGACTAGTTTTTGCTTAACAAACTACTAGTTGTGGTTAATTAGTATTATACTAGTTCTTTACTTAACCTTCTAATGCCCAAGGCCGCCAAAAACGGTCTTTAGATTTTCAGCAGTTTTTGGCTAAATAACATTTTTTCCTAACCCAGTTATATTATTGTATATCGATAGAAAACAGAATTAACTTTGCTTTGAAACTTTTTTTTTTGTACAACGAACTATTTTCAAGCGAGTTGGAAGGATGTAAAGTTAGAAATTTCGAAAATCTGCAAAAAATTAACTTTTTTAAATAGAAAAAAATATTTATAAAAATAGTTAAAAGTAGGTCTGTTTGACGTCGTTACCGCGGGTGCCAGCGGGAACCCAATTTACCCGAAACAACAGCAATTTACACACAATTTTGACAATAGAAACGCTTTCTGGTAAGATTGGGTACCCGAGGTAACGTACATGGAACAGAGCTAGTATATTTACAATCTGGCATACACTATAGATAATAGCAAAGCTACCCTGCAAACATTTGGAAGACATCTTCCAAGAAGATAATAAACCGATATCTTCTTTTTTTCATTTGAATGAAAATAATCAAGTAGTATTTTGAAATTGTCTTCCTTTTATCATTTAGAATATATTATGGAGAAATTTGGAAAATCCAATTCCAAAATTGTGTTTTTTGTCCTAATTTTTTTATGATATGGGAAACAAATTCGTTGAAAAATTGAGATTTATGGCGCGGGAAAAACCGGGTATGATGGGAACAAGATAATTAATATTTTTGTCGATGGATTATATATGAAGATATTCTTTTTCAGAGTTAAATTTAATAATGAAAAATATAAATCGTTTAGTTTGTTTCGAGAAGTTAATTTAGCGATATTACATATTTATCTTCCAGGTGATAAATTAGCGATATACGATTATCTAGCGATATCGCCGATTTATCATTCAGAAGTATCGCTTTCGTATTGCTTGGGAGTATCGCTATAGATAGGACATTTGCTCCCGAAAGGAGGATCTTCCGCAATAAGAATATGATTATTGCCGCAATAAAGTTTTTCTTCCAGGCGATACGATCGCGAAACATTTTCGTATTGTAATGTTTGCAGGGAGGTTTGGAGTCTCTAATTGTGAAATATGTTATTTTTTCTCCAGGACTTTTTTGAAACTAAGTACGAATTATACTCTCAGAGTTAGTAGGAAGCAAAATTAATTTAGTCAAAATTTATTGATAGTTAGCGCCAAATTTGCCAAATTTCGCATTTTTGAAAGAGCGAAAATCGCCAAAACTTCTGAAATTTTAGGTATACAATTTTATTTTACTGATAATGTTATTTATAGCAAAAATGTAAACTATTTGATTATTGGATTTCTTGATTCGTCTTCAACCTTTATTGTGCTATATCGCCTAAATAAAGTAATAAATTAAAATTGCAATATTTGTGCCATAGTTGGGTTTTAATGCCAAATATTTAGTTTAAATATTATGGCAATCAGAAAAAAGAGCATTAAAGGGTTAAGGCTACTCGTTTCTTCGTCAATTTGATTTAATCGCTCATATGATTAAGAGATACTTTTCAAAACCGACTCATGCCCAAAAAAATATGACATCCGCTTAGGCCGAAAGTGGGCTTGTTGTGTGCTCTCAGGTCGCGGTTTTTTCTGTCCATGCCTATTCCAAGAACTCCGCCCTGTTGACGAAATTCCTGTCTCCTCCAGCCCATTCCCCTGAGTTCACCTAAGGTTATAATATTGTACCAAATACCCTAATCCTTGCAAAGGCCGGACAGCCACAAAGATATTGTTCTATCCATTCGGAATTACAAATTTCGAATAATTTAATATGGTTATTGAATTAATCGAAATTTGTAAAAAAAAAATATGTCGCACTTTACATTTTTTGTATTCTATTGTACGGGTACACTCCACTCTGCATTGTGAATCCAACTTAACAGTTAATGCTCAATGTAATAAAGATTGTTTAGTGAGCAACCTGCATATCATGTCCTTTTCTTTCCTTTAGCAAAGGATATCATTGAATGCAATAAGATTCGAATAAAATAAAGGGCGAATTGAGAGAAATTAATTAATTTTTATCATCATATTAAGAAGTTTTTTTTAAATACAATTTAAAAAGTAAAATAAAGAAATTTAAAAATTTATTTAGAACTACATAACTTTTCATTCATATGACCTATTTCGAAACCAATTGAGCCAACTCTGTTAGAAACAATTTTGAAAAAATTAATCACAATATTTACTAAAATCAATTAAAGGGAGGGAGGGAGGAACGTTAACATAGAGAAAATAAATCGATTCTTAACCCTTTCGCTTAATTTGTATCCATATTAGACTGCCCTTCGTTGTATAGATGATTTTAAAGCAACCGCTCCCCCGGGAGATTTATGTAGAAACCATTGTAAATTTACAATGGTTTCTAAAAAATGGTTTTATACAATTTTCGGAAAACAAACTCTTTATCTGAGTTGAAAAAAAATCGGAAGTAATTTTGTTACAGCTAGCAAAAAAAACAAAAACGGTTAGTTGTCGCTCAATAGATTTGTGATTCGTAAGCTGATGATCAGAGTTCCGATACTTTAAGAATTTAAGTTCAAAGCAAAAACCGTAATAACAGAATATAAAAATAGCATTGTTTTGCTATCAATATAAGTAGACCATTATCAATTATTAACCCATAAAGGTGTGGATACTGACGTTGGGTCTGTAGCGGGACACGAAAATACATATGTTATTCTGCTGGCCTTATCGAATTTTCTCAATTTTTATTCTCTGCAATTTACTTGTATGATCTTAAATCTAACAAAAAATATTCATTTAAAAATGAATACTTTTATCTAAATTATTGGCCAAAACCTCTTTTCTCTAAAATTTTCAAATTTAAGAAATTAAGTTTCTTTTAATTTTTGTTGTTCTTTTATCCAAAATTAATTAACATCTGAAAGTTCCCCCTAACGTAGTTTCCTTGTTGCTGAGTGATGTTCTTTAATTTCGTATTTGTATTTAGAAAAAGTAGAATTTTAATCAAAATTACGGAATTTTATAGTCTTAAAAAAAAAACAGTTTTTGTCCAAACATTTTTTTAATAATTCAATTAATTTTCAAATTTTGAATATTTTAAATTAATAAACAACTATATTTGTTATTAATGTTTAACATTTTTAGCTTTATAACTTGGTGTTGTTGATTTTTGTTTTTATTATTTAATTGGTGATTTGTTTTATTTTATTGTTTAATAACATTTTTATTTTTAATTTGTATGTATATTTTTTAGCAAAGCTTTGATTTATTTTTTTATTAAAAATATAACAGCCAACAAATATTTCAAAAATTGGAAAATTCTGAAAAAAATTTAAGGGAGTTCATTAAGAGAAAGTTTCCAACATATATAAATTTTATAACTTAAATTTTCCATTTAACTGGTTGCAAAATCTGACGTTAAAATATAGATTAAGACCTAAATACAGATAAAGACCATCCCTAAACTTTTAAATATCCTAAAAATTTTGAGAAATTTTTGATTTTTTTTTTTTTTTGGCTGAATTCTAATTTTTATTGAATTCTGTATAATTAAGTGCTGAGTTGTCGTTTTTTTATTGCTTAAAAAAAGTAGTTTATCTATATATATTAATTTTTTTGTTCTTTTTATTATTTTTTAATAAAAAATTTAATTGTCACAAACAACACAAACAGGAACCAAACAAAATTATGCAAAGTAATTGGATTAAAGGAGTTTTTTTTTTAATTATATAAATTATAGACAAAAAACACAAAAATTAAAAACAAAAAAAAACTATGTATTTTAAATTGAGAAACATATTTTTAAAATATATGCTTACAGTTTTGTGTTTTAAGATAATTTATTTTCTTGTTTTAATAGTGAAATAGTTTAATGCTTTTTTTTTAATTTAATAGTTTTTTATGTAATTTGTTTGTTTTTTCACATTTGTTTTGTTTAAAATTAGAAAACAGCAACATAAAATTTACAAAGCCGGTCCACCGGGATATTCATCGTAATCATCACAATCATCTAGAAAATCTGAAAATAAATCGGGACTAGCATCGTAACCCTGATGTGTTTCAGATTTTTCAATATTTGCAGCCATTTGACGTAAGTTTTCAACACCAGCAAGAAGTTGCCTGAAAAAATAAGAATTAAATAAAAAAATATGCCCTGATACTGATTTTTTGAACAACAAATAAATAAAATTCTAAAAAAAACAAATAAATACATAAATTGTTATCCAAGGGTCGTCATATCACGACACTATTTCAAAAACCGAAATATTCGGATCAGTAATTAATATAACAACGAGGTAAAAACCATAAGATAAAAGTTTGGCTACAATCACAAATAATAAAAAATTTTGTCATTCCAAAAATTATCAATAAATATTTTTTAATTATTTCAAGGTCGGAATTTTTTAAAAAGCTTAAAAAACAAAAATAAAAAATGGTATTTACATTACATGTAATCCATTCATAACTCAATTTTTTACAATAATTGTCAGTATGTCAAACCAATAAGCCGACGAAATGAACATATTATTTTCGAAAAGAAAAATAAAGAGTTTTACGGGGATTTTTTTTTATTATGTAGGCAAAAAAAGGTGTTTTTCGTAGTTTTTGTTTTTGTAAAAATTTAAGGTCTTACAGCTCAAATTTGGTTCACAAATTTTTTAGATTTTGCACCGTTTTTATTCAGGGGTAATTAAAGTGTTTCTATACTCCAAAATTCGGTAATAATAAGTTATATTTTTAGGTTTTATAATCTGTATATATTTTTACTCACTTTAGGTTTTGTTCCGCATTTGATGCTGCCCTTCTTAAATCTTTAGATATCTGTTGTTGTTTGGACGGTCTAATACCCAAAGATGTCACACCAACACTGGCACTACTTATACCACCAACTCCACCACCACTAACCGCTCCCACTGATGCCGCTGCTGCAGATGAACGTGTTGTACTAGAAACTGCAGCAGCGGCATACGTACGATCACAGCTTTGTACGCTACAGCCACCGACGGCTCCTTCTTCTCGTATTAATTCTTTTTCACGTCTTAACATTTCCACCTCGGCCGTTAATTGTTGCACTTGTCCTTTAAGTTTGGCTACATGCGTTTGCATAGCAGATGAATGTTTTTTATTGGAGTCTAAGGTTTCTTCAGTTTCCGTTTTATGTTGTTTTTGTTGTTCAGTAAGTTGCCTTTCCAAATTGTTTGCTCTTAATGACTGTTCATTAAGAGCCGCTCGAGTTTCATTTAACTCTCTTTGAAGACGTTCATTATCGGAACGCAACCTCGAAAGTTGATTATTCATTGCAGATTCTTCGGGAGAACCTATAGAATTTGAAGGTAAACCTGCGGCAACATCAGCTAAACGCTGTGACGAATGTATAATAGGACCATCAGATAGAAAATCGGGTAACATTTTGGAACCGACAGAAGAAGACGATGGTTCTGGCAGACCCATATTAAAATCTCCAATATCTGCTGGCCCCGGTAAGGGGGCATTATCTAAATGTATGGCCCTGTTAGCAGAACTATGTGAATTTATTGCACCCCCATGTCCAACGCTACCGCCACCAGAGGCTTGGTCACCTCCTGCTGCAGCTAAATCTTCTAAAAATACTTGTATTGGAGATGATGGTGGTGAGTTGACATGCATATCGTTAGCATACCAAGAATCCATCCAATGATCTTGTACAAAGTCTGGTAAAGCAGCAGCAGCTGCTGCTCCACTTGGCAATGGATTTGTAGATTGAAAATCTGAGGCTCTGGCATTCTTTCTACTGTTTCCTGTAGTGTGTGTGGAACCAGATGCACCACTATTAGATGCGCCGACAGCATTTGAAGTTAAAGGCAAATCTAATTTTAATTTAGCAGCCGTTGTTGGATTTGGATTTGCATACAAAGCTAAACGTGTTGGCCTGCTATCTTTGGTTGCGGTGCCAATACGTGTTGCTACACGTCTTCTAGGCGAGGTTTGAGGTCTACCCATATCGTAATTTGAATATGAACGGGGAACATATTGACTGCTACGATCATAATCTGTAGAATTTGTCGTCATTGTAGAAGCATTTGAAGGGAGATTCCACTCTAAAAAGCATATTTTTAGAATATAATTAAAACCTTGATTAATTTTACTTAACCCTCTAATGCTCTTTCTTCTGATTACGATAATATTTAAACTATATATGGAACAAATATTAAAATTTTAATTTATCGCTTTATTTAGGCGATATAGCACAACAAAGGTTAAAGACATATCTAGAAACCCAGTAGTCAAATAATTTCGGTTTATACTATAAATAACACTAGCTATGTTTTCGACGAACTATATCCGTTAACTCATAAAAAACTCAAAGTGCATAAAAAGCGTGTAATACGAAAACTAACACATTACTTTTCGTATGCACGTCAACTTTCAACATGGATAATTATCAACGTTGAAAACTCAACGTTTATACATTTTCACATCTAACGTAACTTATTCGTGTTACTTCCTAAATACTTTTGCTGACGTACGTTCGATTATAACGGAAAATTTTTAAACATAACCTGTTTAAATTTTTTTATACTACAATCGGTTTAACGTAGATTTGCTTTAAATACTTAACGTTGATAGCATGGATGGTAACCGAAACGAATGCGGTTATCGTTAGGGTAACGCTATTTTAGATTATTTCGGTATCGGTATTTTAAGGGTAACGCTATTTCATTTAATTCGGTATCGGTATTTTAAGGATAACGGTATTTGAGTTATTTCGGTAACGGTATTTTAAAGATAACGATATTTGAGTTATTTCGGTAACGGTATTTTAAGGTTAACGGTATTTCAGTTATATCGGTAACGGTTTTTTAAGGGTAACGGTAGTCAGTTATTTCTATGCATCCCGCAATTTTTTTTACAAAAAACAAACGAGATTAAAAGCAGAACAAATTTATCAACTTAATGTACAAAAAATACTCAATAACCACATGAATTTACCAAAAGCAGAAAATTAAAAATAACGGAACGGTATTTTAGGGATAGCGGTATTTCATTTGTTTCGGTAACGGTATTTTAGGGGTATTGATATTTAATTTATTTCGGTATTGGTATTTTAAGGATAACGGTATTTCAGTTATTTCGGTAACGGTATTTTAAGGATAACGGAATTCCGGGTATTTCGGTAACGGTATTTTAGGGGTAACGGTAGTCAGTTGAAAGGGTTTTGAATCGATAACTGTATTTTAGCGGTATTGCCTGCCAACCCTGGTTAATAGGCATGAGACAAAATATAGCTTCTATTAGTAAAATAAAATTACGTACCGAAAATTGTTGATCAATTGTTGTTATTTCAGAAGTCTCGCTTTTTGAAAATTATGAAATTTGGCACTAATCGTCAATAGATTTTGACTAAATTAGTTCTGCTTGCTACTACTTTTGAGTACATGCTCTGTACTGTTTAATTTCAAAAAAAAAACTGTTGGCTAGTTTTTGAGTTAGAGAGATATTCGTAAGACTTTTCCTGCAGTTATCCTGTGTCCCGGAGAAAATTTTTTAACTGATTTTACAATTAGAGACTCTAAACTAGCTTTGTTATTATATATAATGTGCGCCAGATCGTAAATGTATTTTTTTGGCGATTTTTCAAATATTTTTTCTTTTTTAAAAAATTAATTTTTTAAAATTTCAAATTCAAAAGTAGGTAATTAAGTTTTCTATGGATATAATACAACTTGTTTAATAAACTATTGTTATTTAGTCAAAAACTATTTAAAATCTGAAGACCGCCTTTTGGCGGCCTTGGGCATTAGAGGGTTAAGCCAGACTTCTATTTAAAATCTACGACTAAGCCTACTTTTGAACTATACCAAGATTATTATTTAAGCCTAAGTCTCTTTCTAAAATTACTGTAAAAAAATAATTACCTTGAAAACCATCACGTTCTTTTTCATCTGGATACAAACGAAAATCTGCTGTTGATGAAGAATTTCCAGCTGATGCTTCTGCCGGTGGTAAATCTGCAGTAGTTGATGAGCCGGCATATTCGGCTAAACTCGCCTGCGAGTCGAATGAAGAAAAACGTGGCGACCTTTTCATTTTAGTAGCCGCTGATGATAGTGCCTCATTTGAACTGCCTACCGTAAGTGATGAAATGGAAGTGGAAGATACAGAATTCGATTGGGGTACTTTTGGTCGGGCACCCGTTGAAGTTTGTAAAGAACGTGAAGAAGTTGTAGCAGAAGTGGAAGTAGTGGACGTACTGTTAGCAGGTGGATCCAAAGATGTGACGGTAGTTGAGGGTGCCGTTGGCACACTGTTGCTACTAAGAAAATGTTTAAAGGAGAATGAGGAATTTTGTGTTGGCGGCTGCTGTTGTTGTTGCTGTTGGACGTTATGTGTAGAGGCTGAAGATGAGCAGCCATAAGAATTATCTCCTTGATTAGAAGAATCATTAGAAGATTGTGTCTGAAAACCGGAATCGTTTAAGCCCACTGGCCCTAAAGTGGCTCTTATGTTGGTATAATCTCCATAACCTCCCAGAGGTTGTGACTGCTGTTGATTTGATAACCGGTGTCCATTTAAACATAAATCTGCTACTAAATCGTTTAATTTCCCTTTTGAAGCTGTAGGTAGATCTTCACTATCATCGTTGCCCTCTTTTGTTCCTTCCAAATTGTCTACAATCATCTTTTCAGACCCCGCCTGCTCGTCACTAGTTTTTGTTTGGTGGTTTTGCTGGTCATTTTCATTTGCCATATTTGTATTGTTTGTTGTCGATAACAATTTGTTCTACAATTTTATTTTTTTATAATTTAAAATTTTGTTTTTTGTCTAAAGTTTTCACGATTTTTTTCTATCCCAGTTACGACGTTTTTGCTTGTTCTTGTTTTTTATTCTCTATAGATTTACGTTTTACTTTTTATAGAATTTTTTATTTTATTGCATACCTTTTCCCACTTGCTTCTATTTTGTTTTAGTTGTATTTTTTTCTTATTAATGTTTTATAAATAATTTTTTTTTCTTAGGAATAAAAGAAATCTTTTCCTTCGTTTTTTAAAGTTTTTCTCCTCCGTGACAATGAAAATGTTGACACTTTTTTGTTGTTGTGTTTTTTGTTTCTGACATTTTACCATTAAATAGTTTTATGGGTTTATACAGCAAGGGCGATGCCAGACAGATCATATTTGGAAATCATCATGATATCGTTGATATGCAAACGGCTATTGCCATTATGTCTGCCATCAAATTTCACTATTAGTTTCCATTTTAATTTATGCTGCATTTAGACAGAGCAAAAACTACCTAGTTTTTGACTCGTGCTAGTTTTTACTTGTCAAAACGCATATATAGGTAGTTTTTGCTCAGTCTAAATTCACTTTTTGTGCAGAAATTTGTTTGCTCATGCGAGCATAATACTGGGCTTAAACAAGAACGGAGAAAAGTATGGATAGAAAAAATTATATGTTGATAAAATTGTGTGTTTTAAGCTGGCCATACAATTGCAATATTATTGTACAACTTCTCGTTTTAGTTCTTTATTCTATTGCCATATGTGGTATTAGATTAAAGACCTAAATAGAAAAATTGCGCAATAATATTGCTAATGTATGGATAGCTTTAGATTTGAAATGGCCAAGTCAGAGATTATTAACGGCGAATACATTAAGGAACATTGAGCAGGGAACAAAAAAATATCAAAAAATTTTGTAAACACGAATCACAAATCAACATTCGTAAAAAAATTGACATTTTTCACGAATGTTGACGTTTTTTGTTGGTTTTCTGCAATCGTCATGTTACCTAGTGTCTTGACACGTAATAAAATGATAGCAAGCAATTGTAAAAATGATTTCATATCAAGTGAAGACACTCAATTTTAATTTTATTGCAATATCATGATATCGCTGACACGCAAGCCGCTCTTGCAATGATGCCTGCCATGAAATGTGACTTTTCTTTTTCATTTTAACTTTGTAATAAAACAAACAACAGAAAATTTGGTAAAAAAGAAAGGGAAAGTGTTTAATTTTTTATTATTTGTAGATAAAAATTAATGTTTGATAAAACTTTGTGTTTTTCGAAGAAAAATCTATGATATTTCTTATCTATGAAATGGTCAAGTGTTCTCCACCACTTTGCAATTGATATCATTTTGACGTTTCACTGAAATTGTTTTGACATTTCATATCATATAAGTAATTGCTTTTGAAGACAGCGGGTTATTTCAAATCATTTATTGCATTTGATGACAGCGGGATACTTTGTAGATGGCATCTCTAAAATGCTTATAGTTCATGAATGAAAACTTGACAGCACTTAAATGTAAACAAAAAACATCTGAGATTAAAAAAATTGGGAAACATCGATCGAAGAATTTTTCTTCAATCATTGGAAAAACTAAACGAACATCATGGATTTCTTGGCAAATAATATAGAGCATTATACTCCTAACATAGACCAATTAAAACCATTTTATCAAATAGAGTGTACACAGCCAGATTGTAACAGCATTTTTACAAATCAGTCAAACTATGAGATGCATTTGGAAAAACATCATCGTTTGGCTCCAGCGAAAAAATTCGACAATGTAAGGCTGTACTACTGTCCGGAACAAAATTGTGTATATCAGTATGGTAAAATAAAGGGTAAAAACTTTAAAAATCTCAAATATTTGAGGCAGCATTATCAAAAAGTTCATTTGGCTAAGACGTATGCCTGTGTAGAGTGTAAAAAGGCATTTAGCACAGAGGGTCAGTTAGAAAAACATCAAAGAGAAATGTGTGGTAAAAAATATGTATGTAATGATTGTAATTGGTCATATGATTCTATGGAAGCTTTGTTAACACATGGCAAACGTAAAGGTCATAATGTTAAAGAAGTTGTAACAGTCGATAAAAGTGAAGGGAAGAAGGCCATACAACCCTTGAAAAGGATGACAATGAAAACAAAAGAAATGCCAAAGGAAAGTGTGGTTCTAGCAGATAATATAAAGCAGCAAGCTGCTAAGGAAATACAAGGTAGTTTATTAATTTTTAAATATTTTACTATAAAATAAAATTTTTTTAAATTTAATTTTCAGTTGATTTTTGCCCGAAACTTGTATGTGCTATTAGCGTACAAACTGATCTTATGACGGCTATAAATGATTCTGCCAGTAATCAAGATCTCTCTAGTGCCTTAGATGAAATCCATTCTCTTTTAAAAGATATTGAAACTCAGACCGAGCCCTTTTTAACATCTGCTTCTAATGAAAATCATTATTTGGATCAAATGTTGGCAGCTCAATCATCACACATGTATACCCAGACATGTGATGATTTTCTTACAGAATTGGGTTTATCAGATATACAAACACAAACTTATTGGCCTTCACCCGATCATCACAATGATTCGGGAAATGTACAGTTTACTTCTACCGCCACTTCAACAAATCCTTGCATACATGATGAATTGCTTGTTTCTACAGAAACGCAAACAAGCTTTACTCAATGTTTATTGAATTCTTGTAGTGACACTGGAACAAGTACACCCCCGATTTCATTTGGTAGTCTGTATCATACACAACATACTCAGACCTGTGATCCTTTGTTGGAAAGTTTTGATTTTGGTGGACAAGCTTCTGATTTGATTGATGGTTTTCAATCGACTTATACACAAACATGATGGTACGATTTAGATTTTTCCGGCAATTTGGATCGAGGTGGTGGTTCGGAAGAAGTTCTAATTAAAAAACAAGAGCAGCATCCAATTGAGAAAATGTAAATTTTAATATAAAGAAAAACAAATCAATATAAGCATTAAAGTGTATATTGTATATTAGCTGTGTTTGTGCGGCTTTCCTATCAATGATATCTCAAACAATTTTGACAGTAGAAAGCCGGAATACGTAGAAAAACTGTCAAGATCATTCTTGATAACACTGATAGAGTCACACAAATACAGCTATTATTGTAAATTATTTTAATAAATAGAATATTTTAGAATAGTTTATTAACGATGTGTCTTAAGCGGAGAATACACGAGGGAACATTCGTGAAAAAATGCCCATCGTGCAATTCGTGTTTGTTCCCTACTCAATGTTCCTTCGTGTATTCTCCGCTTTATACTGTCACCGTGTTTTAAGTTACGAGATTTCGATATTCAACACTTTGAAAATACGACGAAAAGAAAGTTAGACTATTATACCTGAACATAGTTATCATGTATCTGAATGGCACTTCTTCATAAATGCCGCACGTCTTTGGAGAGATCTTCCATCCAATCAACAACTCAACAGCAACGCAAGCAACTTCAAACAATTTCTATTTGAATTTTTTAAACAGAATTAATTTTGTTTTCTACAATATTGACAATTTGTTAGTCTAATTAATATATTTATTTTTGCAACTATTTGTGATTTTTTAGATAGTTTACGTTTCTAAAGCATATTTAGTGTAATTTTAAGTTTTTCTTTAAATATTTTGCAATATCTGTTTTTCACAAACTGCTTTCCTGTACTTTAATTATAAGATTTAATCTTGTTGTACAGGATATGAGAACATAACTAAATAAATAAATAAATATGGAATTTAAATTTTAAGAGAATACATTTATTACACCTAACTATATGTGGTTTGTTCGAAATTTAACATCTTTGAACTTAGTTGTAACCGCATAACTCGAATCGAAAAAATTTTCGAATTCGTAAATCTAGCAAATATTGTTAAAAATATAATTCTGTATAAAAATTCTACTTTTTAATTTATTTTTATCCCAAACCTTGTACACTACACATAAAAATTCAAAAAGTAAGATTTTTGATAAAAACTTCTTTTTATGAAAGGTACAAAATTTACGAATTCAAAAATTTTTTTTCAAAACGAGTTTCGCGGTAACACCCCTAGTTTATATCTCACAATTTGTGAATCGTTCAATTAAACTAGTTCGTTCATCAACGACACATCTCTATTTAGTGGTGCCAGACTTTTTGGCCAAAATCGTCAGAAATGCAAAACTAAATCGTCAATAAATTTATAGCGAATTTACACTACGATTCATTGAAAACGTAAAGCTGCCTACACACTAGGGAACATGGTTGAGGGAACAAAAAATATCAAAAAATTTTGTAAACACGAAATGCACGCTCTCAACACGCACACACACACAAATGCACTCACACATTCACAAAAAATGCTCTCTTTTTTTAAGTATGTTCCCTAGTGTGTAGGCAGCTTAAGGAATCAGCTGATTCAATGTAAAATAATGAGTAAAAAATAAATAGACTGTCAGCTATGCTCTTTTGACTCATTAGATTTTCCATAAGGAGACTCGTCACGTTATGTCCACGTATAGCTAATTCTACCTTAACAATACTTACGTTTTCAAAATCAAAGGAAAAACAACTTAAATTGTCTGTACATGCCTTTAAAGGCACATCTACACGAGAGACAAAACTGCTAGAGATAGAGCAAAAATACCGAAAAAACTTTCTTATTTTCTTTCGAAAATTCGTAAATGTTTTTTTTCTGATATTTGTCAAAAAAGCAGTAATGGCGACAAAATACTTTACGAGTATCACTCCTTAGCAATTCCTCCACGCCACGAACTAGAGGTTAATCACAATTGGGTCGACAAAGACCGCGACGATTTCTTTTTCAAATATTTTGTATGGGAGGCAAAAATGACGCAATGTCGTCGTAAAGGCACATTTACACGCGATAGAAAACTGCTAGATATAGAGCAAAAAACACCTCTAAATAGCTCTATTGTGAATGATGAGGGTTGCTTTTTGCTCTATTTCTAGCAGATTTCTCTGGCGTGTACATGTGCCTTAATATAATCTATTCTATTTTCTCGGCGAAACACCCAAACACACTCAAATTGTCAAATTGTTTGCATATTTTTGCCTAACAGAGCAGAGTTGCAGAAATTCGTATCAGAGTTGCAAAAAATCATACTTAGTTTACAAAAAATTAATTTTTTTGACAGAAAAAAGATAATTGAAAAAAAATACGGCATTTTCCTAAAAAAGCAAAATTAAATACAAAAAAATTAAAAAAAAACTAGAATGAAAACAAAACCAATTGAATTGGTGAAAAATTATGGCAAAACAAATACAATCAAATTTTTGTTTTTGCTTTAATTTTTTCTAAACGTCAAAAAACATCGACGATTGATTGTCATCGCTTAATTTAAATGCATCACGACGACATTTGTCGTCGTTAGTCGACAGTCGCCCCGGTTGTTATTAATTTCATTGTTTTTTTTACCAAAAAATCGTCAATGGTAAATTTTTAACTAAAAAATCATCTCGTCTGGCACGACTGTCTCTATTAGAAAACTTTTTTCGGTGTTATAATAAAACAAACAACAATTTCGTAGACGCAAGGAAAATATGCAAATTTCACCTTAAAGAAAGTTAATAAATAAATATAAACAAAAACGTTGATAAAATAATTAATTAAATACAACAAAAAATATAAACAAACAAGAAAACCTAAGCAAAAACTTGACAAGTGTTTTAGCAGTTTCTTTTACATCATTCATTATTCCCTTGGGGGGAGGGAATAGAAAATAAGAAATAAAAAAATATATAGAAAAACGGGAGGACACAATAAAATAAAAATATAAGAAGTGGAAAATTCTGCGTAGAAAGGAAAAAGGTGTACAAAACCGGTCAAAGAACAAATATAACTAAAATTTCTGAGCTTTTTTTTAATAAAAACGAAATTGTCGCTTTGGAATTTGTTTCAGTTTTAAACAAAAGAAAGTGTTTAAATCAACAAAAAAAAAAGAGCAAATTTTGCTGACCATATGTGTTTTTACACAAAAAAGAAAAATTTTGTACAATTTATTGTTGTAAAATACGAAGAAAAATATACAATATTGTGAAAACGGGTGAGGCCAGTAGTGTTTTACAGACTGGCCAGGTAAGCTGCGCTAAATTCCATGTTCATGTCGAAAGTATAGTTTTTATAAATTTTATGCGCAATATTTTAATTTGTTTACGAGTGAATTTTTGTGTGTGTTTTTAATACTGATAAGCTAAAAAGTAATGGTTAAAAATATATTTTCTAAACAAAATGTGCCAAATTTATAATAACTTAAATTATTAAAAATTGTATTAAACAAAAATTAAAATAGGGAAGTGTAACTTTTACTACCTCCTCCTGAGTTAACAATGACCTCGAATTCTTAACACTTAAACATCTTTATTTGGATATAATAAAAAAAAAAATGTAAACTACAAACAATTTTGACAAGTTTTGCTGTTGTTTATTGAAAATTTGCAGTAAAAAGGTAAGATTTAATAGAAAATCTAATTTTCTTACAACAACCACCCCCGCTACTAGCAGCGTTAAAATAAACATTGAAACATCTGTTAAGATTTTAATTAAAACATTAAATAAGCTGGGTTGAACCAGGCTGAACCATAACAAGCCCTTTGTAATTATTTTTTATAAAGAGGAAAACTGTAGAGACTTTTCCCGATCGTGATTTTCATAATTTGAACAAGGTGAAACAGTTATTTGCATTTTCTCAGCCTGACGTTTTTATGAATAGAGATGGGTTCGTGAGCAAATTTTATGTGTGTTTCCGTACGTTACCGCGGGCACCCGCGGGAACCCAAAACAGCCCAAACAACAACAATTTACACGCAATTTTGAGTACGGGAACGCCTTTGGGCTAACTTGGGTAACTTCGGTAAAGTATGGGAACAGACATTTTTGATTCACGCTCACGAAGTAGAATTTATAATCACTCACTAATATGCCATTCACATGAACGAGATTATTAATCTCCTAGTTTTTGGTTCTTTATTCTATTACCATATATTGTCAAAAAAAATTAATGGTAATAGAATAAAGAACAAAAATGAGGGGATTTAGTTATCTTGGTCATGTGAATGACCTATAAATCAAACTATTTTTTCTACCTACGCACGGCTCACTTGAGTAATATAAATTGCGTTTATGGTCACATAATCGCTCATTAAATAAGCACGACATTTTAATTGAAATCTAAGGGAGTTCCCATTTGAGATTAACTAGGAATTTAAAAAGTTTTTTGTTTTTTAAGCTGCCCACACACTAGGGAACATTCTTAAAAAAGAGAGCATTTTTTTGTGAATGTGTGAGTGCGTTTGTGTGTGTGTGTGTGTTGAGATCGTGCAATTCGTGCTTACAAAATTTTTTGATGTTTTTGGTTCCGTCACGCATGTTCCCTAGTATGTGGGCAGCTTTATGTCTTATAAGCTGGCCATACTCTTGCAATATTATTGCATAACTTCCCATTTTAGTTCTTTAATCTACCACCACACATTTTGCTTTATGAAAATTGAACATCTTTAAGCTTTCCTTCATTGTTTTTAAAGAGTGGAAGTGCAAGTGTAAACCGAACCTAACCACGGTCAAGGGAAATTATTTCCAAATGCCAACCTCACCCACAGTCCACCTTGGACATGGTGTCCCCTGTTAACGCTGACGAGGCTCTGACGACCGAGTATGGGCGGTATAACCCGGTTCCCACGGCGATCGGACTATGTGCCGGAACGATTCGGATGTATTCGAATCTTCGAATTTATCCGAGCAAGGATTGCCACTCCGGCTTTAAATGAGAATTATTAACTACAAATTCTCATTTTAAAGCCGTTACAACAACAACAACAACAACGTGCAATTACCAAAGCGGTAACGGTATTTTAAGGATAACGGAGTTTTTTTTTTCTTCTATTACATAACCGAGCCCTTAAGGCCTTATATGGTTAATTAAAGCTACTAACTAAATAACAAACTTCTATATAAAATTAAAGTTAATTATTACAATAAATCGCAATATAGGTAAAAAAATTTATAAGTACATATGTGTATGAGATAACATAAAATAAAGCATTACAAATTTTACAAGATTTTAAAAAAAGAACCAAAATACAATCATAGTGAATGCCAAGAATAAATTTCCATAAGAAGCTTTAATATCACAAAGATAAATACATATTATTTCAACATTCTTTCCTTTCACAAAAATATCTAAATGCCTTATGGGTGGTATTATCTGGGAATTTCTAATCGAACGAGTAAAATTAAATTGATCAACTATATAAACAGGGTAACCATTAATAATGGATTAAAAAAAAAAAAACAGTTATATCCTAATGCTGATAAAATTCTTAAAAGACGATTCAAGAAAACTAAATGTATGTTGAGATACATTTTCTCTTCTTTTCAAATTAAAAACATAACGCATAATGCTGTTAAAGGTAAGGTGATATTTCCTCAAGGCGTAATTCCCAGTACCCGAAAAGATCTCCATGCAGTACAATATATGTGGCATCAAGATAGCCGTGGCAACCCGCCTTTTAATTTAACGAGGTAAATAAATATTTAATGAATACAACCTTTTCAAGAGAAATGATACCCGTGAGGATAAATAATTAATATGTGGAGAAAAATTTAATTGGTTATCCAAGACAAGACCTAAGCATTTCATTTTATCGACAAACTCAACAGAAATGCCACTAATTCTAACATCCATATCATCAGTATCAAATCCAAACCCCATCAATTTTGTCTTTGCCGGATTGACACTAAGCCCATTACAGACGCCCAAGACACAACTTCCCTAATTATATAATTGACACCCTCATGTAACACATCTACAAATTCAGCATTCGAATAACAAACGAACTGAACATCATCAGCGTATACAAAAGGCACGCAAGAAACGCCATTAACCGTTTGTAAAAGGTCATTTAAATAAATCATAAATAAAAGTGGGCCGATAACAGATCCCTGTGGGACACCACTAGTGATCCGTCGAGTTCTTGAGATAGCGGTATCAATAGATACATATTGGTACCTATCATAAAGGTAGGATTTTATTAGATCACAAGCCCGATAAGAAAAGATAAAATTATTTTAGGGGTATCGATAAACCATTTATTTCGGTATCGGTATTTCAAGGGTAACAGTAATTCAGTTATTTCGGTAGTAGTGTTTTAAGAATAACGCTAATTAGTTGAAATGGTTTTAAATCGATAATTGTATATTAACGGTACTGCCTGATATCTTTTTTTAAATTTAAGAAATACATCTTAGATGTTGTTTATTGTTCCATTTAGATTGGTTGAGGCCCTAAGCAATGACCCCTAATTGTTGCATGGTGTATTTGTTGCCATCAACTTTTAATTATTTCTTTCTCCATTCAAGATTTTTAATTGTAATAAAGGGTTTTTCAATAAGAGCGCTACAAAAGTTTTTTTAAATAAAACAAAAACGGTTTTGGATATCAATGAAATTCTTTATTCCTGTGAAAGTACGTTCGATGCCATTATGTATGAAGAAGTCCAGACGCTGCAGAAGTCCAGACGCTGAACTCAATTTTTGACGGTTTTCAAGCATAAATCGGCCGATATTCGTACGAAGTTCATCAATCGTCGCTGGCTTGTTGGCATAGACCATAGATTTGACGTAGCCCCACAGGAAATAGTATAACGGCGTCAAATCGCACGACCGAGGCGGCCAATCGACTGGACCATTTCGTGAGATAACACGTTCTCCAAACTTGGTTTGCAATAAATTGATTGTGACATTCGCTGTGTGGCTTGCGGCGCCGTCCTGTTGGAACCACATGTCCTCCAAGTCCATATCATCCAATTGGGGCCAAAAATATTCGGTTTTCATTGAACGGTAGCGATTCCCATTACCAGTAACGTGCACGTCTTGATCATCACGGAAGAAGTACGGCCCAATGACGCCGCCGGCCCATAAACCGCACCAAACCGTAATTTTTTCGGGATGCAATGATGACTCATGGAGTACGTGTGGATTGCTGTCTGACCAATAACGCATATTTTGTTTATTAACGAAGCCATTCATTATGACGACCATAAATTGGACGTAGCGCTCTTAACGTTGAGGCCACTGACTCCGAATTACGGTAGTAAATTTTAATAATTTCGACTCGTTGTTGGCTCGTATATCTTTCCATCATGAAATGGCAAATCTTACTGAAGAGAAATGTCAAAAGAGCGGCAAGAAATATGGCGTCGTTTGCTGTCCCTGTCTTTCTACTTTTGTAGCGTCCCTGTTGAAGAACCCTATATATATTGATTTTCCCTTTTTGCATCTATCCAAATCAAATAATAAAAAAGTATGTCAGTGGCGCGTGTCACCCATTTATTGTTAATTAAAGAAAGTATATACAATTTAATTCGTTTTCTATTTTAGTTTTTCTCTGTTACCGATCTGTATATAGTTAATAGCAGGGATGGAAAATTATTTTGGTTGTAAAAACTACCCACCGTTTCAAAAATTTGTGTATACAAAAAAATCTATAAACTTATATTTAAAATTTTGTGATATTTAGGCCCAATTTCTGAATGTCCAGTTAAAAATTTGTCGACATTTAAATTTAAAATTTGTATGGGAACAACAATAAATGTGTCAGATAAAGTCCCAGTAATCGGTCCTTAATAGATACAGCTATGGACATATAAATGCCACATTTTACCATGAATTCTTTCTTATGCTACTATATTGTAAATACTATTAACAACAAACAAGTTTTTGTTTTTTCCAAAGGTTTATTATGCACATTTAATATTGCTGTAAACTTTAGTTGAAATTCATTAATATAAATTAAAACTTATCATTATGAAAAAAACCCATTGAAATGAGCTGGACACATAAATGGCACAATCTTAAAAAAAGAGAAGAAATATTTTTAATATTGCATTTGTTAAATTTTTCCGTATGTACAAATATTTTACCGTTAATATTTAGTGATGTGGCCTTTTTTCTGATGACAACTTTGCACCTGCCACCCATACTTTCCACTAGTTTTTGGCATTTTGGCATACCAAGCTTCCTGTGCGGCCGACCACAGTTCGTCCATATTTTTGTAATTTTTCTTGGCGATTTCAACCTTGACTTCGTTCCACAGGTTCTCTATTGGATTTAAGGCAGGGCTCTGGGCTGGCCAATCCAAAACATCAATCTTCTCCGCACAAAACCATTTTTTTTACTCGTTTGGAGCAGTGTTTGGGGTCATTATCTTGCATGAATTTCCATTTTATTTGCATGGAGTTGAAGGCATATCGCTCCATATGGTTTTTTAAAATATCTAAATACTGAAACTTGTCCATTTTCCCCATTGATTTTTATAAGCGGACCTACGCCATGCCAAGAAAATGCACCCCAAATAATACTGCCACCTCCATGTTTTACCGTCTTCTGAGTGAACCTTTAGGACGACGAACAAAGATTCTGCCATCTGGTCCTATCCTGTTAATTTTTGTTTCGTCACTCCATAACACGTTTTTCCAAAAATTAATGGGATTTTCATTATGGGTTCTGGCGAAGGTTAGTCGTTTTGAAATATTTTTTTTTTTGGGAGAAGGGGCTTTTTTCATGAAATGCGTCCAAACAAATTTGCCTCGTTTAGTCTTCTTCTGACAAGTCTGCTTGATATTTCCATGTTAAAATTTTCATTAATATCCGATGCTATCTGCCTTGATGACTTGAATGGATCAATTTTCACCATTCGTACTATAGCTGCATCAGTACGCTCATCTGTTTTTCGTGGATTTGGCTTCCGAATTTTACCCTTAGTCAATATATCGGGATTCTCAACTTTTTTGCGAGAAATTTGCATTATGTCAGCAATTTCCGCTGCTTTTTTCCATTTTAATACATTTTCCATATGATCCGACTTTCCTCACCTGTGGTATGTTTTCTTGATCCCATTTTAAAAATTTTTTAATTTTTATATTTATTTTTGAACTACGAAAAATAGTTATTGCTTTGAATTAAATCTACACGACTACTGCCTACTTTAAGTAAATTGTGCCATTTATATGTCCACTTTAAATCAGCATTGTTAACGCAAAAATGATAACGGTAAATAATAAGCAAAACATAATGGAACATTTGAGCACTATTAAGACAAACATTTTTTTCAACAACAATCAGAAGATATAAAACTTGCATTTTTAAATATATTTAGTTGGAAAATACTTAAATTTATGCGCAATTTAAATTTGTGCCATTTATGTGTCCATAGCTGTATAAATCTCATGTTCAAAAAGAAAAAAGTGGTTCAAAGTTTTAAGACACAATGTCTTAAACATTAAAGATTTTAGGTAGACAATTTTAATCAAAGTAATTATACGGTTTTTTAATAAGGAAACATAAAAATTTATGAAAAACTTAACAATTAACCGATTTGAATTAGTTTCTCAGGTTTTAAAGTTTTTCAAAAACGATACATTTATGAGATTGGGTCTTCATTGATGACGAGTTATTTTTTTTTAAATTTAAGTATTTAAATGTATTTTTGTAGAGAAAAAGTCCGCAGAATATAAAGGGACTCAATATAAATTAATTAACTAGTAAGTAGTTACCTTCTTGCAAATAACTATCCACTGGGTTTAAAAAATTACTATTGGTAATGCTTCCAAACCATTTGAAAAATAATATTTTCCAAACCTGCTAAACATATTTCCTTTAACAATTGTTTATATTGATATTAACTTTGTGAATACTTGCACTCGTCCACACACTATAATTGTATACATTATATTTCACTCATTGCTTGTTCATTATTTTGTTTACCTTATGAATAAAGTACTTTGATATACTGACTGACCGACCACATCATCATCGGCAGCACCACCATCAACCCAATATCATTTACTTTACTTTTATTAACCGAGAGAGAATATTAATATGTTAAAATATACTTAATATTTTTGCTGTGTTTTACTTTAAAGTACATACATATTTGTAGCAGGGCTGTGAAAGATTGAATTTGTTTAGTTTCGAATTTATATTATAAAAATTTTTCACAAAACATTGAAACTCTTAAGAGAATCTGAGAGTTTTTCTATAAAAAATTCCCCGGTATCTGCTGATCTTTTTAAACATACATAGGAAAACTATTTTAGATTGTGGAAGATTTTTTAAAGAAAACAATATCAGAATCAGTTTATTCTATTAAATCTTAAAGTTTTCAAAACATATGAAATTTTGGAAAAGGAAATTATGTTAAGATACTCAGTATTTTTTGATTTAAAGAACTCTTTAAAAAAGTTTTTTAGTCTTCAGATTTAATTTAGTAATGCCACTTATTGAATAAGTTATTTTCAGCTTCTTTTTTTTTTGTAAAGTATGTTACTACTTTGATTTTAATTCAAGTATGAAATTTTCTGTTGTTGTTTGTTTTCATTTCACAATTGTTTGTTAGGTCAACAAGAATGCCTGTATGTCTATCTATCTATCTGTCCGTCCGTCTGACTGACTGGTTAACACTCTGCCTTCTTGGCTGACATTGCCACCCCATGGTTTATTTGTTCGTAATGGCTTTTAGTTGCCAGTCTGTAATTGTTTTGTGCGATATTTGTATGTTTTTGAATGCATTCCTTTCACTGCACACATATGTATATTTATTATTTTTTTTCTGTTTAATTACATGCTGTGTCTTCATTAAATATATTTCTCATATATTAAATTGGAAAAACTTTTTAAGTCTGTTTTTTAAACTTTATTGTTTTCAAGAATATTTTAGATGGTTGGGAAGTCTTTTAACTATATGAAGTTTGTTTTTTTCGAATTTTATATATATATCTATAAATTCTTGTAAAAAAACGACTATCCGTACTTACGTGAATTGTTTTTATTTTTTGTAAACAAATAAAATTTAAACATTTGGGGCTGCCTTTTTTTTGTTATTTTTTTTGGATCTACCATAATTAGGACATGAATTATTTACTGATATAAAACTGTTTTTCCCTTTTTTTTAAATAAAATGTAAAACGTTTATTTAGTTCTCTCTTCTGAACCTATAAATTAAAATTAATTATTAAACCATTGCATTGAAGGATAACGTTATCCTTACGATTTTTTTAACTATGACTTATTTCACCTTTTCCGTAACAACTTTTAAGATATTGGTAAATTTTTATAATTTAAAAGAAAATTAAAAAGAAAACCTCATAAAGCTAACGTTTTTCTGGCGAATAAAAATTTCCTACTGGCATAGTTCCATAATACTGAAAGCTGAAACAAAAAAATAAAAAAAAAATATTTCCATTAGAAAGTATTTAATCAGCATTATCGCGAAAACTGTTTTCGCTATTTGAAATTTAGACTTTATATTCTTAATTATCATCAAAATATTTTATAGATTTGATGTACCGCGTTCTATGGTAAAAAAATATTTTTTTTTTGTATTTGACAATTTTATATATTTTAATTATGATGAAACTTATGATGAAAACATTTTAATTTTTAATATGCAGAAAGTAACATTGATGGGTCCTTGAAGGGTTAGAAAATTCGAGCGTCTAGCAATTTGAAGAACACTAATGGAATAAAATTACTTCATTACAGTAAAGTGTTGTTTTTTCAAACGCGTCGTAGACCAAATACAATTAATATTGTCATTAATATGTGCGTTCCCGTGCGTTAATGCGGGTACCCGCGGGAACCCAAAACAGCCCAAACAACAACAATTTACACGCAATTTTGAGTACGGGAACGCCTTTGGGTTAGTATGTGTAACTTCGGTAAAGTACGGTAACAGACATAATATGTATTTTTATTAATTCTAATTTAGTAGGTTTGAGGTTACTACTAGCACAATTAATCAAGATATTTACCGGGAAGAGGTTCAACAATATTTAGGCCTGACTTAACATCGACGCACTACGCTAGATCCACTTTAAAACTACTCGATGATGACAATATTGATTGTGTTAAAAAAGACCTAAATACACAAATATCCCCCTGTGACGCCACATCGAAAGGTATTGGGCTATAATAAAAAGTAAACTGCGAAAGAGTGGAGCCGTCAGAAAAATAGCATGCTTACAATATTAGTTGTTTTTTTTAAACATAATTTTTCAAAAATAAAAATAGAGATGGAGAATATATCGAACATAGTTTATATATATTTCTCTGCTTTCTTACGATTTTCTAAAGTAGAGACAGAGAAATGTAGCTGTTCAGTTGGACACAATTGTAACTTGTGCCTCGCATCTGATATGCAAATCTTAAAATCAGTTTATTCAAAAACGCAATTAAAATAAGGAATGTATAGGCCATCCATCCCTGTCATTATCTCTTGAATTTATTAAAACCAGTCCATTAGTGTGTTCAAATTGGAAGGCGCTGGAATTTTTCATTTTTTCATTAATGTTACTTACTGCATATTAAAGTGTCTATGTATGGAAATTTTGTTTTATAAGTCAATTATAAATTTTAAAAGTGGTTGTGCATATGGCCCTAAAAGTTTACACAATCAAAAAAAAAAACTATTTTTTTAAATCAATTTAAAAATTTTGATTTTAAAATCTCAATGGTAGACTACTTTGAATTTTTCCAAAATAACTCGATACAGTCTTTAACGGCATTCACACCTAAATCTTAAACACGTGTTTAGCTAAAACGAGTGTAAAAGAATAAAGAACTGGTGTAATAGAATAAAGAGCTAAAATTCGTGTTTTAGCTAAACAAATGTTTAAGAATTAGGTGTGAACGCAGCCTAAGCCACATTTACATGGGATAGAAAACTCGCTAGACTTTATGAAAATGCAGCACTGTATAAGTCTGCGAAATGTAATCTCTAGGCCATTGACAATTACCGTCAAAAATAATTTTTTTAATTATTAAAAATTTTAAGATGTCTGGTAACATTATTGAACATTTCAGTTTCTTAAATGCACCTGTTGGTATTTGGAGAAAAAAATATTATTTAGAATACAAAAATTTTAATAAAAACTAATATTTGGCAACTAGAGATGATACTTTTACGATAAATATTAGTGCCAACTATATTAGAGATGACAAATTTAGCGCAAACTCTACGAGATTTCTATCCCGTGTGGATGTGCCTTTACATGTTACATGTTTCATGCTGATTAATGTGTTGAACAAACTGCCTGAAATCACCCTATTACTAAAATTTTGATACAAAATTTTTTTGTGCTATTTTTGACTACTAAATTGTCATTGACAGCTAAAAAATAACGCAAATATAACTAATTTTTTTCTTAATTTAACAGATTTTTTTTTTGTTATTTGTATCTTACTAATATTTAGCTAACATGTTTTATTGATATAAGCAGTTATTTCTACAAGACTCTTTTCAACTAACATATTTTTTTCATTACAGTATTTTTCTTTTTAAAATTAAAAATTTTAATCATCCCGATGTTTTTGAAATTTTTATATTACGTGGACCAACGATAAAGTTATACTAAAGTATTTTTTGCCAATGTCGAATAACGGCATAAATAGCGCAACAAATGGGCGCACTAGTGCCAATAATACCCATTCAACATCCGCTACAACTGCAACACACAACAAAAATAACAGTAATATCACAACAACTAACATCACTAGCAACGCCACGATTAACAACACGGCTCTTGCCAATACTAAGAAGTCAATTACTTTTAAAACTACAGCCACAGCACTGCCAGATAAACACCAACAACAACCCAAATCGAATAACAACGAACATGTTAATACAATAGTAGCAAAACAACCCATAGTAAATGTAAATACAAAACTACAAACTCATCGTCGTGATAGTTCCAGTGTCAGTGGACACCACAATACGCAATCCGGTATAAATTTACTACAAAGCCTAAAAGATGCCACAAAATATAGATATATTAAACCACAAACCATCTATCGTAAAGATGATGATGCTGGGAGATGCGTGGGAGTGGTACAGGGATTGGGAGGTAAAGATGAAGTCGATAAGGTAGAAAAACGTTCAGCAAGTGATGATATCAATCAGGCTAACAATGATCACTGTTTAGTATACTATGATGAACAATTGGTGGCTGGTAGCTTAGATACTTTAATTGAACATATGGTACCCACATCCGATTACTACCCACAGAGAACATATATATTTTCATTTCTTCTAAGTGTGAGGCTATTTATAAGACCCCATGAATTGCTGGCCAAAATATCACAGACATGGGAAAAACAACAACACCAATTACAACTGCAGCAGCAACAACAGCAGTCTGGTACTGCTCAAGATCAAGTAGATGATGCTGGACATTTTCAACAACTCTCTACCGCACCACATCTTACCAATTCCCCTTTGCTGCAAAGAAAACCCGGACAGATGCCAACCCAAACACAAAAATCTGCTCAAAATTGCATACGCCTATTGGCTGAATGGATTGAAACATTTCCCTATGATTTTCGAGATGAACGTTTAATGCAGCAAGTTCGTATACTAACACGAAAATGTGTCTATATCGATAATTCGTTAGGTAAACAAGTATCAAGGATACTCCAGCTATTGGTACAACGTTTGACTGCTTTGGAAAAATATGAAGAATTCTTACAATCTTTACTACAAAATGATCTCAATACTATAATACAACCTCACTATAGTACTTCTGCCTCAGCCTCCTATTCTTCATCATCCTCTTCAGCCTCTTCTTCCACTAATGCTGCTCATAACTCTTTAACCAAATCAGCTGTACAAGCTTTAAACAGTCATCACGAACACCATACTTCAACTCAGAAAAATCATTATTTATTAAATGCTCAATTTTCTCATAATACATCTACAACACCTGCTTCTTCTTCACATACATCGTCTTCAACAACGGCGGCACATTCATCAGATTCTCCTAATAGTCATGATGTTTTTGGTATTATGGATTTATGTCCAAGTTGTGCTCAATTAGCTCATCAACTAACAGCTATAGAACTGGAACGTTTATCACATATTGGTCCAGAAGAATTTGTTCAAGCATTTGCTAAGGAATATCAAAATTCGAAGAATTCTACGGCAGCAACATCATCTGTTCAATCAAATGCCGGAGGAGGACAACAAATAATGCAGACTTCTTTGAATGATATGAAAAAAACAAGAAATTTGGAATCTTATGTAGAGTGGTTTAATCGTTTAAGCTATTTAACTGCTTCGGAAATCGTAAAGGTATGAATGAAAGGTTTTTTGGTTAAGAAAGTGCTGTATTAAAGTAAAAATTTTAACAAAAAGTGTAAAAAATAATAGTGCTTTAAATAAACCATTTTAATTAATATTTTTCCTTGGCTTCTAGTATCCCAAAAAGAAACAGCGTGTCCGCATTATTGAATATTGGATTGAAACGGCCAGGGAATGTTTTAATATTGGTAATTTTAATAGTCTTATGGCAATAATAGCTGGTCTAAATTTAGCGCCCATTTCAAGACTTAAAAAAACGGTAAGTTTTCTGATTTTAATTAAAAGAATATTTTTTGATTATGATCTCTTTCACTGCATTTTAAAAATACAGTGGTCAAAAATACAATCAGCCAAATTTTCGGTTTTGGAACATCAAATGGATCCTACTTCAAATTTTAACAGTTATCGTTCGACATTAAAGGCAGCTATGTGGCGTTCTGAGGGCGCTACAGAAGAACGTGAACGTATTATCATTCCATTTTTTAGTTTATTTGTTAAGGATTTATATTTTCTTAATGAAGGATGTTCAAATAGGTAAGTTAAAAATGTTATTATTTTTTTTTAATCTGAGAGCTTTTCTGCAAGTATACCTGTATAAAATACATATAAGAGCTTGATATTAAAAAAAAAAAAAATCTGAGAATCTTAAGGGGTTTCTGTTGATAAAATTTCTTATTTTTTGTAGAAAGACAAAGTCCTTAGAGGCTTTAGAATTTCTAGTAATTTTAAATTTGTAATATCTGTAGTGGGATTCTCTAACTTTTTAACGACACAATTCGGTAGTTAAGTTGTCAATTTCCTATGGAAACTTGTCAATTTAACTACCGAATTTTGTCGTTAAAAAGTTACAGAATTGCCCCTCAGATGTTCGAAATAAATAAATTAAATTAAACAATGTTCAGAAATTAGACATTTGCTTAGCTAATTTCTTGCTTTATGATAATGCATTGGGAATTTAAATTTGATTTTATTCAGAATTACAAGGATCCAGCCACTCTTTAATACAGAGATTATGCAGTCTTATGATAATGCAGTTGTAGGATATGTGTAGTACATATTATGATAATGTCACACTATAACGCATATTTGTTATAACCCAAGTAGAAAATTACAAAGGGGCCAGCACTGGCAAAGCTCCGAAATGGGTGGTATGAGTGCTTGTTAACAGCGCTTTCCCAACGCCCAAATGATAACACCGTTCCACGGTGGTGCCAATGCTTTCCAAGCCCTGTGAAAGCACCCATAAACATAAAAATCAAATGCTTTGCCAACGCTCAAATAAAAAAATTAAAGTGCTTTCTTGACACCCAAATGATAACACCGATCTATTTAATGCTTTGCAAAGTATTGAGATAGCACCAAGAAACATAAAAATCAAAGGGTTACCGAAGAATTTTAAAGTATTCTAAAAATAGATGATTCTTGGATTTATTGTATTGTGGAGTCAAAAATTATTTAAATATTTACTCTTTTGGAGTTTCTTTTTTAAAAATAAAATGTTATAGGAAAACAAGCGCTGGGAATTCACCTTTTTAAAGCGTTGGGAAGGCGTCCAAATTTAGTGCTTTGCCCGTACTTCTTTTTGTAAGACCGCGGTCTATTTGCGCTTGCCAGTGCTTCTTTTTTGTTACCACACATAATTTCCACCTTGGAAGCTTTATGATGATGACGTTTGTGACAATGCAGTTTATGGTAATGTAAGGTAACAAGAAATTTAAAAACAGCTCTCCACGGTTTCCAATTTTGCTTTATGGGAAAATTTTTTTATGGTTTTTATGCTACCATATAGTGACATTGGGTCTGTTTGTTTATATTTCTAGTAAAAAAAATAGTAAACTTGGGAAGTACGAAAGTATTACAAAAAAATAATTGCTTTTCATTTGGAATGTAAGAAAATGATATCAAAAGTAGCAAAGAGAAATAACTGAATTAAAAATTTTGCGATGAAAATTAATTTAATAGAAAAACTAGCAAAAAATAGTAAAAACTATCATGTAAACAAATAGACATTCAATGTGTTCGTTTACTTGAATATCTTACTACTTTTACTACAATTGGAAAGTTTTGTTTACTTTTTGTATTGGATTTTTCCAGCTGTAGGAAAAGTAGTAACTTGTAGTAAGTAAACGGAACAAGCTTATTGTAGGTCTGTGCGACGTCGTTATCGCGGTAACCCAATTTACCCGAAACAACAACAATTTACACATGATTTCGATAATAGAAACGCTTTTTGGTAAAATTGAGCTTATATGTTTCTTCGAGTTTAAGGTTTGATTTTTCTCTAAATGTTCTCAAATTTCGACGTTATCTCTAAGGAATTTATTAGAGTTTGCGAAATTTTGTTTATATAAATAAAACACATACATAAGTTGTTAAACAGATTTTTTTCTTAAAATCATTGCCAAGATTCGTTACCAAAGTTAGACTGCAATTTAGATTTGTTTCCTAGAAAATTTTCTTGCAATTTTAGATTACCCAACAATCATATCAATTTTGAGAAATGTTCTCAACTGGCCAAACAAGTTATGGAATTTAATGAATGGAAAAAAGTAAAATGTCCATTTGAAAAATTACCAAATGTCATAGCATTTTTACAAAATGGTCCGGTATTAAATGAAAACACTCTATCGATAGCATCATTTGAATGCGAACCACCAGAAAATACCGAAGAAAAAGATCGCTATAAAACAGTTAAAGCCGAAACAAAACAACAGCTATTACAGCAAATGCAAGAACAACAATTACAGCAACAACATTAAGGAAACCCGATATAAGTCATCATAAAATGTTTTTTTTTCTTAATACCTACACGAGTTTTGAAAACTTAATTTGAAGAATTTTTAAACTACACTCAACTAAGCTTGCCATGATTTATTATTATTTTTTTAATTCAACACAAACAACAATTTTAAGATATTAACAAGAAAAAAGGTAGATTTTTTAAGTATTAAGATTATTTTTTCTTAAGCCAACAAACAATAACTTCAAAAGTTATTGTAAGATATTTTATATATAGTCTAAGATTAAGAAATTAAAAAAATGCCAACAAAAATGAGTAGAAGAGTTTAAAATCTATTTTTATTTGTTATACTCTTTTATTTATTTTAATACAATATTTAAACAAAAAGTTGCCAGTATATATATTTTTTAATTTAAGTTTTTTGTACTTAATGCATTTATAAATAATTGTTTTTTTATATACAACACCTTTTAACAAATTATTAACAAAATGAATAATCACAACAAGTTTTTTTATTTATCTATTTTGATAAATAACAATTAGCTGCTTAGTGCTTGAAGCAATTTTAGTTTTATACATTTTTTTGTAATTAGTATAAATTTATACATTATTTTTAAAATTCAATTACACAAACACATACTAATTATACAGAAAAACATTTTTTTTGGTAAAGGAAATAGTAAATGGTAACATAATTTTTGAAAAGTTTTTAGAAGGAATAACATTTGGTTGATTTTAAATCTCTAACGAAAATTCCCGAGACAACACAAGAAAAAATTATTTTTTAGAAATTCTTATATTAATTAAAACTTATATAGGATCTTTTGGTATCTAATAACTTTTTTATGGATTATAATTTTTTATAAAAATTTTTTTAAATGCCCTTAACTGTTTTCTAAAATCTCGAATATTTAAAAAAATACCCTATGATGTTGTTCAATTGTCAGAACTTTATTAATGAATGAATGAAAATTTTTATATTTTTCAAAACTTTTAACTGAAATTTTTTAAAAAGGTTTTGAAATAAACAACTAGTTACGGTCTTAAAAAATTGTAAATTTCACTAAAAACTGTAAGTTCTCAGTATTTATATTATATAGTAAACATATTAAATATATATTTATAATAAGGATATTCACAAGGCGTACTAAAGCCTATATGACATTTGATAGTTTCAGTATTAATAATCCAAAAAAGAGGAGAGCACGAATGTCCTTATGTGAGAAATAATAAGAGTGAAGAGAACACTGTCAAAAGGACATTGTAATGCAGTACCCTTCATATGATTTGTATTGATGATGCAAATAACTAGAATCAATAAACTAGCAAGTGTGATATATGCTTAAGTGTTGTGCGTGTTGTTTCATCCTAAAAAAACAGAGTTCTTAAAATTTTATCATTTCTTTTGCGATTATTTTCAGTTGGGTTTTCTCTTAAATAGTAAAGCGAACTAAACATAGGTAAAAAATTTTGTATCATCCTCTCATCAAGTATTGAATGTATATTTAAAAATAAAATTCTAATAACTCTGTTTTTGTTAGGATTATACAACACTTAGATTATACAACACTGAACAACCTAAATACATATATATGATATAAAAACTATGGGTACGTTCGGCAGATACAATTTGACAGTCAACAGTTCTACAACAGTTGTGCAACTATCTGCTGAACGACCTGATCACTAACCCCTCAGTCTGAGCGCTGTCATATTTTGGTAGCGTAAAAAATGTTTGCTACTTTTGATCAAATAGTGATACATTTGTTGTTGTTGCTTCTAAAAAATTTTTGTTTTGTATGATTGACAAATAAAAACATACAAATATAATTCAAAAATAAAAAATTTATAAAATCAAAGGAAAATATAGAAAAAATGTATTTAAAAACAAAACAAAGAAAACATCGTTCAGCAGAGTAAGTAATCACAAAGCGCTACAAGTCACCGGTATCAGTTTAAGGTTTCTCTGCCGAATGCTACCTATGTTTTACCTAGTGTCTACAAATGCAGTGAAATGTGCAAAGAAATTTGAAAATAACACACAAAGCAACAACAAAGAAAATAATTTTCTTGTTGTAATTCGTAAATTTTTTTGGCATATTTTATTGCATTTGAAGACACTAGGTTAAAACCAATTTTTTTAGATAAATTTAAAACAATTCCCAATTGTTTTTGTATAAAAATTTTAATACAATTTGATAAAAAATAAAATTGTTATAGAGATTAATCACAGCTGGGTCAACTGTCGACTGTCGACCGACGACAGCAAAAGTCGTCACGATTAATTTAAATAGTGGTCGGCACCCATAGCCACCAGTGGCCGATCATAATCGGCTTTTCAAACGTACACAACACGAATGGCAACAAAACTCTTCAACTAAGAGCAAAACAAATAAAAATATTTTATTCAGTAGCATGGTAGCTTTCAACAAAGCAGGTTGATGTCGCTTTGCTTAAGAAATTTTAGAAAAATTTTTTAAATCTTAAAATTTCACAAGAACAGTAAATTGTGAATTATTTCTTTAATTCATTTAGTACCTAATTTCGTAAAACACTTGGGTGAAGTGAAGGGAACTTTCAATGTAAATTGTTTTTGTAACAAAAACAATTTTTTAAGAACAAATAATTAAAATAAATATTTTTTAAATAACATGTATGTATAATAAAATTTATTATGAATTATTTAAAAAAATTAAATTACTATTAATTATTTATATTTTGTTTATTTTTATTTCTTTAATTCATTCATGCATTCATTATTTCATTTCTTGATTAATTCATGTTCCTAATATGCAAATATAAATTTAAAAATGATAAATTAATTTCTCACAGTGTAAAAACACCACTACATTCACATTCTCTCTTTCTGCCGATCACTGATTTAAATTCAGCGACAATTTCGACGTTTTTTTTTTTCTGTTTGTTTGTAAATAAAGTACGAACTTTTGCAACTCTACAATGACTTTGCGACTCTCTTGGAGGTAACCCTAATTTAGGTAAAAATATGTTAATATTTTCACAAATATTATGAGTGTGTATAAGTATGCCGTCGTGAAAATAAAATAGAATCTATTACGACCACAAATCACCGACGAAATGTCAATATTTTGCTTCCCATAGAAATTGTAAATCGTCAAAATCGTCAGAAATTTTAAGAAAAATCGTTAAGAAATCGTCACCAGTTAAATATCATAAAAACAAAAAAATCTGTTTTTTTTATTCGAAATTCAATTAATTTTAACTGCTTGCCTGTATTACCGCTCTTAAGATAATTAACAGCTTTTATAAATTCGAATTATATATAAAAAGGTGATATACATTTATGCTACGACAAGTTACAAATAAAACACCTATATAGACTTTAAATTAATGGTAGCATTCAGCAGAGAAACTTTAAACTGATACCGATGACTTGTAGCGCTTTGTGATGAGTAACTCTGCTGAACGATGTTTTCTTTGTTTTGTTTTTAAATACAATTTTTCTATATTTTTCTTTGGTTTCTTTAAATTTTTGTTTTCGAATTATAATATATATGTTCCCTCGGTTCCTATAAGGAGCATAGGGCCTTATCGAATAATTATAATGGTATGTTTTTATTTGTCATTCTTACAAAAAAAAATATTTTTAAAATCAACAACAACAATTGTATCACTAATTGATCAAAAGTAGCAACCATTTTTTACGCTACCAAAATATGACAGCGCTACCTGAGCGCTCAGACTGAGCGGTTAGTGATCAGGTCGTTCAGCAGATAGTTGTACAACTGTTGTAGAACTGTTTACTATTAAAGTGTATCTGCCGAACGCACCCAATGCTTCCGAACTCTGTTTTTAAATCTTTCATCCACGTCATAATTGTTCTGTAACACAGCATTTTTAATTTTATTTTACCAAAGTTTAAACCCCCGGCAAAAATTCATTTTGTAAATCTGTGTAAATTAAAAATTAACCTAGTCCATCTTTTGTTTGTTAATTGCTTTGAATCACAAACATATTTTTCCACTCAGACCCGACGAGTATTGTAAAATCCAAAAACACGATTCGAAAAAAACAGTTTGCGGTTTTTCTTAAATGCTTTTATAATTTTGCTTAAAATTCGTTAAAAAGTTAGTAACTTTCCTAAATCGTCAAAACATATGGAGTTTTTATCAAAAATCATCAATCGTCATTTGTCAAATTTTGACTAAAAAAATCGTTACATCTGGAAAAGGCAATTGTCGTTGTCGACCCAGCTGTGATTAATCTCTCAAGATTAAAAATACTGCCAAATATTTGTGCGAGTTCTAGGATAGGCGTAAATCGGGATACCTGTCTTGTAAATTTACGACGATCACTTTTAATCTAAGTTATTGAGTTTGAAATATTTTTTCTATTTAAAAGAGCCCCTTGAGACATTCCTCCTGTCCCTTAACAGGCTCAAATCAGTATTTGTCGGTATAGGGTATTACACTATATGATTTTTCAATAATACAAAATTTTTTCTGAAATAGTTTTTAAATCCAAGATAAAATCTTTAGAGAGTGTGAAAGATTCGTTGAGTCATTTGTATCGCACTTTCATTAATGTGAACAATTTTAAAACAAATTTTGGAAAATTGTATTATGTAAAAATCCTTAACTCTATTTTAATATAAAAGTCTCATCTAAAATAAATATTGTTCCAGTATTGTTGCCCTAGAAACAATTTTGTAATATAAATTAAATATCCTTTGATTTCTTATGTATTTAAAGAATATAATATAATATAATATAAAATTAAATTATGATTAAATTTAAACTCAAACTCTCGAAATATTTGTAACTAAGGCCCTATGTTGGGCGCCATAAATAGGTTTAGTAGTTTATAAAAATTTTAAAACATTAAAATGATGGGATTTTTATATTAACGTAAGAATTATACAAATATATTTTCTATTTATATATATTTTAATCACTAACAATAACACAAAGGCTAAAAAAATACAAAAACTGTTTGAAAGTGTGAGGGATAGTTAAATTTTAAAATCCCATTTTTCTTTTAAACATTTTATTGTGTTTTTATCTTAAAAATCATTAAAACTTAAAGAAAATCATTGTAACATTTTTTATATATTTATAACATTACAATGTTAATTTAATAATAATATTATAAAACAAAAATTCAGGGTCAGTTTTATTGTGAACACTTAAGTGGTTTCTGCACTACTTAAACAATTTTTTTAGCTGGATGATCTTAAAGCAACTCTCTCCCAAGTAACTCCCTCCCAAGTAACTCCCAGAAACTTTTAAATCTTGTAAAAAATTTTACATAAGTGTTAAGTTTTACTTAAGTGTTTATTATAATACCGGCCCTTAGTTTTAAACAAAATAAAACATTTGATTTGCAATTATCTGTGTGGTAGCTATATTTTAGTAATGAAGTTTTTCTTCAATACAGATTTATATTATTTTTACATTTAAACATAATTTATCATCTTAAAAAAAGTAATATTTAAAACAAAACCTCAAAGTCGTATTAATCAGTTTATATTATAAAAAAATAAAACAAATAATTAATAATATAATAAAAAATCATAAAAAATTGCTTTCGAAAAGTTTAAAATCTACAATTAATTGTGTTTTATTTAATTATAATATTTGAGTTTTAAACCATTTTTAATTTTTAATACACTCAGAAAAGTTCTGCATTTACTACATGATAGTTATTTGTGTAGTAATGCGGATGTAGTTATTTTAACCACAATTGCAGTTAATTTACTTAGAGCAAAATTTTTTAATATTTTTGACAGTTATTTTTTTAAACATACTTCAAAAACTACAACATTGTAGTAACATTTATTTTATGCAGTTATTTTGAATTTTGTTACAAATACTTAAATTTTCAAGTGTATATGTGTACGAAGTAAAGAAGCATGTATGTACGAAGCATTTGTTTAGAAATTTCTAGTGAAAGAATATGAGAAGAACATGTTTTCTCTTGTCTTAGTCATAAAACAACGCTAGTGTAAAGACGCGTAATACGGAAAAGGTTATATATTTCATTGAATTATTAAAATAATAAAGTAAGTTTTATAATATAAAATATACATTTATTTACGGGAATAGTAAAATAAATATATTAAGGGTTTTCACAAGGGGTATGCTATTTGTTGTATCGTTGTATCGTCCAAACAAAAAACAGAGTTGTTAAAAATTAAATTGAAAAAAATACAATATTTGAGAATAGCACGATACAACATTTTTACGTATGTTTAATGTCTTATGTTTGAGTGTGCTAACTTATAGTCTTGACTAGCCATGGATTTGTGCGAACATGAAACAAATCACACGTGAAACAACAACAAATTTTATTTGTTGTTTTTGTTTTGCATGTAATTCGTTTCATGTTCGCACAAATCCATGGCTAGTCAAGACTATAAGTTACAAATAGAAAACTGAATAGAAAATCTTTTTTACAGTGAGGTTACATGATCAAGATTTTGCTTTCAAGTTGATAACACATACTGCTTGTCAAATTCAGTTGAAATTGAAGCTGTGACGTAGGCTGCATGCAACTTGATAGTCAATTTTGCTTTCAAGATGCCGTCGTCAAGGAAAGAACTAAAAATGCTCGCCTCTGTGGGCTGTTTCCGCACTGTAAGCTGTTCGAAAAGACTATTTTTTTCTTCACACATTCCACAGACATTTTCATGTCAGCAGCAATTGATTTTTTATTTATTTTTATTTTTAAATCATTTCGTCGATATACCGAAATATTCACATTCCGTATTTTATCAAACGTGTTTTATTGCGGCACAATATTTGTAAAAAGAAAAACAAATTTACAAGAAATTGATCAGCTGTTTAAAACTTGACCGTCAAGTTTTCTCAAAACTTGAAAGCAAAAATTGATATCAAGTTGCTGTTCAATTTTTAAAATGTGAGTGTGTTAGTAAAAAAATGTGAGTGTATTGAAACTTGAAAGCCAAAAATTGATCGTGTAACCCCTATGTTAAACACAAATAAAAATTTTAACAACTCTGTTTTTTGTTAGGACGATACAACGATACAACAGATAGCACACCCCTTATGAACAACCTAATTGTATTTATTTTCTTTCAGCTCTTTTATATTTTCATCCCTTTCTACCTGGAGAGAAAAAGGAAGCCAAACGATATTTCATCCCTTACAGACGAACATCTAGAAGAATATAGTGAACAATAAAAGTGTAAATTTTGATGTCTCAATTTTAATTTTATTATGGAATAAAAATTTTATTTACATAAATTTGTTTTTATTAAATTAATAATTTTTATTTATGTTAATTTAACTACATTTGCAGATATTTGTACAGTTTTACAATAATTTGCATGTACGTTATTTTATTTGCATTTGTAATTGTTTTTAAATTTGTCAGTTGATTTTTAACAGTTAAAAATAACTTCACATTGCAGTTGATTTAAATGCAAATGTAGTCTACACCTTTTTAACTGCAAATACAGTTATTTTAACTGTCATTTGCACTTGATTTTACCTACATAATTCCTTGAGTGTAGGTCTGTTTATTTAGATAACAGTTTCTATAAAAGTCTTCAGAATCTAGGGGCTTTTCAAAATAAAAGTCTTCAGAATCTACGGCTTTTCCATCAAAAAGTTCTTAATACAAGAGTTGTTCTGTAAAAAATGTAGAAAAATGTTATCAGTATCTTAACATAATTTCATTAAATCAACTAAAGTCAAAATTTAATATTCAAACACAACATTGTAAATATTATTCATAATTTTTATTGTAACTGTATATATGTATATTAACCAGAGCTGATAGCCAATGCAGCTAGTGCTCTATAGGAAAAATTGAATCTTAGAATTAAATTCCTTAAGATTAATTAAATAAATAAATAAATAAATAAATAACACAAACAAGTCCTCAGAACCTGAGGGCTTGTTTGTGAACATATAATACAAGGGTTTTTCTATAGGTAAATAAATGTGATTATAAATCTCAGGACTTTTTAATTTTTTATTAATTTTTTTGCTGATTTTATTTTTTTTAATACAAAATAAATTACAAAATAAATGACAAAACACAGAAAACAGATTCATAGTTCCAACGGAATTTTTGTAGTTCCAGATAAAATCACTTATTCATTTTAAAACTGTTGTAATTACCCAAATTTATTTCCAAGCTTTGAATTTTTTTTGCATTAACTGATTGCTTTAATGTTTATGGATTATAAATTCTATAAATAGAATAACACGTTCCACAAAATTTATTTAAAAATTAAAAACTTTGTCGCTAACTGGGATAAAACCGGTGACATTCCGTTTGTTAGAAATAAATTTGTATCCACAACAAAAAATAAATTGTGTCTTAATTTGAATCAGTAAAATAATAAAAAAAAACTATAATGTCTTTGCTGAGATTTAAACTCAAATTGCTAATATGCCATTCACATGAACGAGATTACTAATCTCCTCATTTTTGGTTCTTTATTTACAATATAGTGTCAAAAAATTACTTTAAGGCACATTTACACGCGAGATAAAACTGCTGGAGATAGAGCAAAATACACCTCTAAATGGCTCTATTGTGAATGATTTAAGCGTATTAGGGGTGTTTTTTGCTCTATCTGGAGCAGTTTTATCTCGCGTGTAAATGTGCCTCAGTGAATTGAAAAAAAACAATTACTTTCTGAATTGAAAAACAAAAAATTACTTTCACTAAATTGAAAAACAAAAAATTACGTTCACTGAACTCAAAAACTTTTTTCTGCTGTTCCGTACATAGTGGAGTATTTTCAAAATATTTTGGAAATAATTCAGCCATTCCTTATTGGTTACTATTCTTTATATCAAAATAGAATATTTTGAGATAAGATGAAAAGAATTCCACATTAAAAAACGAATTAATTCTTCAAAGCACTGACACAGAATCGTTTAGAAATAGTAACCATATTAAAAGTTGGTCTAAATTTTAATATATGGTTTATTCTACTTGTTTAGTGTTTGATTAAACAGTTAATTCTACTTTATATTATATAATAACTATATTAACTTTTCTGTGTGAATTGGGTATAAGACGCTGCCGCAAAAATATTTTGTCGCTGTCGACAAATTTATTTCTAATGCCGACATTTTCTATATTCATCTTTCGCCGGATCACTGTCCTTAAAAAAAACCTTAGTATTTTAAACTGACAAATTTAAATCTTTAACAACAGTTAAGTTAATCTTTTATCTGTCAAAAAAATAGATTGAAAACTGCATTAACTTTAATCAAGTAGATTAATTTCGCTGTCTAAACGAGCTATAAACGAGAAGTTACCTAGTGTCTACATATAATGACAATTTGAACAGAACGCACAAAACAACGAAAATAACAAATTTCTTTTCGTTGTTGTTGCTCTGTGTATGTTATTTTCAAATTTCATTGCACATTTTATTTTATTTGTAGACACTAGGTTACTAAACGGATTGTGTACTAAATACACACTTTTTAAGCATTTGCCAACACTGTCTACTACATTGCCCTTTAATCTATTACAATTTTTGTAATGACAGCTGAACAACAAATATAACTGGCTCCAACTGCTCCAACACTCATTTACCATACTAATAATAAAATAAATAAAATATTAAAAGGAGTTAAATAATCTTCATTATTATTACATTTAAGGTTATTTGCTTTTTGTTCCTAAAATGATATTAGCAAAAACAAATTACAAACATGCAATTATAGTATTCGTTTGCGACTTCAACTCTTTTGCCGTTATTCTGCCGACGATTAGTTCTTGGTCTTACAAATCAATGGACAGCCAAGCCTCAGAGTAGTAACTCGTTTAGAAAGCGAAATTAATCTACTTGATTAAATTTAACCCAATATTTTAATTTTCATCGTTTACATGCATTTTTTGACAGTGTCACAAATTATACACAAATGGGAATCAGCTGATTTGGACAATATGGCCGATAGAAAATGAGCTAAACGAAATGCAAAAATCACAAATTATACCAGATATGAATCAGCTGATTTGGGCAATATGGCCGACAGAAAATGAGCAAAACAAAACGCAAAAATTTAAGAAAAACCCAAAAGATAAAGCACAATAATCTAAAAAGAGACAGATATATACAAAAAATGCGCAATACAAAATGTATGGAGATTTTATATTATCTCCCTCTTGACTTGACTTCCATGTAAACAAAACCATACGGTTCGAGAATACTTTTTTGACACCTGTCATTGGTTTCACATTTGGTATTAATCTGTGGCAAAAATTTGACAAAAACATAAAAGATAAACCACAATAGTCTAAAAAGAGACATATATAAAACAATGCGCAATCCAAAATGAATGGAGATTTTATATTATCTCCCTCTGGACATGAGTTCCATGTAAACAAAACCATACGGTTTGAGAATACAATTTTGGAACCTGTCATTGGTAACACATCTGTGTATTAATCTGTGATCTGTGTATTTGGGCTTCAATCTGATTACGTGATAACTTTTCTCTCTAAACGGGGTATAAAGAAGAAATGCAATTATTTTGCATTTACAAAAACAAAACGGGAAAAATTAAATTAATTATATATAGAGGGTAATATAGTAAACAATTAAGTAGAATCTAAACATTTGAATGAAATTTTTTACCGAAATTTTAAGATTTAAAAACATTTAGAACATTACTATAGACTGAGATGAAAGCAAAACAAAATAAACAAAAAAACTGCAAAGTTTGGATTTTGCGCAAAATAAAAATGAATATAAAGGAAAATACATAAAAAATTATAATAAAAAATACATGACAGTTGAAGAGAAATTATAAGCCAAAAGCAATTTGAACGTGGAGTTGAGCACAACGAAAACGCGGAAGAATTCTTTTGCTGTGAAAATCCAATAAGATTTTTGACAAAAAATGAAATAAAATAATTGAAAACTTATTCTAATAAGAATATTTAAAAGGAAATGAAAATTAAAAATCGTTAAAAGAGAAAGTGCAGTGTATTAACAAAACCAACTTTAAAGGAAGAAAGTATAGATTTCTTTCTTCCTTTTTGTAAATTTTTTCTTCAAAGGCCGAGTAGTTGAAGTGTAATTATTGTGTGTGTTTGTATAATTCCAACTCCTTGATTATTCAATAAAGCAACGTGTTTTTAATAAAGGTTTTGTAAAAAACACCTTTATGGAGTTTAAATAATTCGAATAATTATTTATAAGCCACATTTTTACATGGTGCATATCTTTTGTCCAAAAATTCATTAAATATAAAAACCTGTTGGCAAAAATTTTTCTATACAAATTAAATTACAATAAAAAGAAAAATTGCAGTGCAAAAACATGCTTTGTGAATGAACAATAAAAAAGAAACAAAAAAGAAAAAAATCGATTGTTCTCATTTTTAAACACAAAAGTTAATAAAAAGAGTAAATAAATAAAAGTAATGTAAAGTTAATAAAAAATTAAAAAGTATATAAAGAATTCTACTAAAAATTAATAACGCTATTAAAAACACAAAACAAACGATTTGTTAAAAAATTCCTTATTTTTCTCTTCCTCTCTTCGTCCATACATATGAGTCATAAAAAAGAAAAATTTGAAACCCTAAAAACAACAACAACTAACAGTTGCATTTCTTTTTGACTATTTTACAGACCGTTGTGTTCTCGAGTAATAACCGTTAATTTGTTTTAATTCTATTCTCAATTAAACTCTAACGCGTGTGGGTATTAGTGTCTATTTTCAAGTGTTTTTCCGGGTTTTATTCGAATGTGTTGACATTTTCTTGCAGCCTCCGCTTTCGTTGCGCTGCATGTAACAATGAAAAACCACAAGAAATATGCTAAATTACCCCAAGATTTAGATTTAAGTTATCAAGAACAATTAGATGTTGATACAGCTGTTACTGATGAATTTAACTTAAGCGGTTCCGGTTTAGATGATGAGGATGAGGATAATATTTTAGAAGATCAGGAAGAGGACATTGACGACGAAGAGGACGACGAAATAGTTATTGCTTCAGCTGCTATCGCAGCCTCGGGTCTCACTGGTTCAGGTGGTGGTGTACGTTTGGCGAACGCTACTGCTGCGGCTAGAAAACAACAGTTAAATCGAAAGGTTTTATACGGTTTAGGAAGGGATAGTGTTATAGAGGTAAGTTTCAAAATTATAGTATTTTAGATTCTGTAAGTAATTCTTTAAAAACTTGTGACTGGAAAGAATTTTTTGCTATAGAAAACCTTTGTAAACTATACGATTTTATCTACTGCTGGCAAATTTGATTACTTTTCAATACCCGATACTTCTCGATATTTTTGTTTGGAAACTCAACACAACTTGATTAATCGGCTAACCAACAGCATTTTTAAACATTTTTTTAATATAATCAAATTTTCAATTAATCAATAAATTGATTAATCAAAGTTCTGATTAATCAGAATTATGACTAATCGATTAATTTAAATTTTGATCAATCAAAACTTTAATAATTTTAATTATTAAATATTAAAAAAATGTTTAAAAATAAAAAACTACGGCAATTTTATCTTTGTTTTGTGGCTATGTTTTATAAAGCTTTAAATAAAGAAAATTAGACAGATTGGTTGCTCACTGATCAGATTTGACCAATGTCTATTCTTAAATTTCATGTTTATATAATGAAGTGGCGTTAAAAGGCGTCTTCAAAGGAGAACTACAAGATATTCATTGTGAGTTTTTTCAATTATTCATAAATTTGATTAATCAAAACAATGATTAATCAATTAATAATTATTCCAAATAATCGAAATAACATATTAATTGCGATTAATAATGTTTTTAATTAATCAATTGTTGAATAATCGATTAAACAGAATTTTGATTAATCCGAAAGTTTGATTAATCGATTAATCGCACATCCCTAGTTTTTATATTTGAAATTTATTTGAAATTTTTATAAAAATTCTACGAAAATTATGGCGTTGATTGAATATTTACATGGATAATCACAAAAAACTTTTTGTCTTATTAGATGCTAATTGAACGATTTCTGTAGTTGTTTTGCATGTTAATTTGTTTTATTAAACTGTAATAAAATTCAAAACATTTTTTTTTGAATACAAGCCTTAAATTTTAAACCAAAAACTAGTGTTTATTAAAATTACTTGTGTTTATCTACTAAATTCCATACAAATTTTGAATCAAAAGCTATGGGAGTGTGGGAGGGGCCGGGGGGCTAATCCCGCCAGCAATAATTTATTTTTCTTGTGAAAAAGTTACACTTGTTGTTTATTGTGATTGTGTCTTTATACGAAATTTACAAAATTGTTCATTTTGAGGCATTTAAAGTTCGTGTGAAATATTTTCACGTGGAAAACAACTTGCGGTGCTTAAGTCATAAAATGAAAGCGCAATTAAAATAAAATTTAAGCCTTGACTTAAGAATGTGGAATTCAGTTCCATTTCTCCTAAATTTTTATTGTACTTACTGGGAAAAGCTCAAAGCATAACATATCAGTCGATCGCACAGATGATCGTATAAAAAATCGAGCAGCAAAACAATTTAAACGGCCTATAACACTTTAAATCATTTTTTCTATAATTTTCTCCAAAAAATTTTTAATTTTGTTTTTCATACAATTTCAAAGAAAAATAGACAAATTGGGTATCAAAAAACTCTTAGAGACTCATCTTCTCGTATACAAAACATGTCTGAATAAGTCAATTATTATTTTTCCGAATAGCGCATTTGTATTGGAAATTGTTGGTGGATTAAGTTCAAATTTAGACATAATAATGCCTATTTAATTTAATCGAAGGGGTGTCTGAGCTTTTTGTATATTCCTTCTTGTTCGGCGTTAGGACGTCTTCTTCCATAGTTCCTTACTCGCCAATATTTAAAATATTTCAATTAACCCTCCAACAGGCAATCCCGTCTCCAGGCGGGGTATATAAACGTGTCTGAACTAAAATTTCGTAAAATTTCAAAAATAAATATTTTAAAAGAAACATAATTTTCAAAAATCTTGAAAACATATTTAAGTTGACTAGAAACCGTTCATAGTTAAGGTGCGTTTTCGTTCAATTTCGTATTTTCTGAAAAACGAAAAACGCTAAAGTGGCAGAACAAAAAATGTTTTTTTTATCGCAGTTATACCTTGGTAAGAGGAATAATTTGTGCCTAAACGAACTAATTTGTATGCACTAGTTTTCGAGATTCTCTCTTCACTTATTTTGGCCAACGTAAAAATGTTTTTAAAAGAATTTTTTTTATTTTTTATGAGGAACATATGGTACAATTTCACTGCAAAAAAGCGTAGGCCGGTTAGAGGTTTCATAAGTGGTTCCAGAGTACCAGTTTTATTATTTATTATTATTTATTTAGTTGTGTTCTCATATCCTGCATACTATGGAACAAATATTAAAAAAATTAATTTATCGCTTTGTTTAGGCGATATAACACAACAAAGGTTGAAGACGTATCTAGAAACCCACACAGAAAAAACAGAAAGCACCAACAATGGGAATTTGTAAAAGCAATCACATTTTCTTTTAAATTGAAATTTAATTCCCAAACAATTTTTTTGTTTGAAATATTTGTAACTAGTTTGTAAATTGTTATTATTGTTATTATTTTATTGTTATAAAAATTGTTTAAAAATAAAAATTCAAAGTTACAAAAAATAAAAGAAATTTTTTTTTTGGATTTACAAATTTCTTTGTTGGTGCCTTTTTAAAAAGTTTTTTTTTTTTTGTATTTACAAATTTGGTATGAGAAAGGTGTTTAAAAATTTAATTAGAATTTTGTAAATTCGTTCTGTGCAGTAGTCAAATAATTTCGGTTTTTGCTGTTTTGCGGTTTTGAACGTACCAACTTGGAAACTAGAAGATCTGACCTTTTAAATAAACGAGTTTTTATTGAATTATAAACTACACTATATAGCAAAAATGCGGCCCTTTGCTGATTTTAGTGCGGCCCTTGCTGAAATTCAAATTTCTATTTTTTTAGTATTTTTTTCACAATTTTCATTAGATTTTTTTATATCTAAAATTTTAGATAAAAACTTGGGATCAATTTTATAGTCAAAACTACGATTTTGATTTGAAAATTTCTCACTTAAGAAATGTTAAAGAATCAAATCGATGTTAGTTCTGACTATTAAACTGGCTCTTAATTATTTACAAAATAAATTAAAGTTAAAGTTAAAATAGCACCTGTAGGACCAGTTTCATAGTCAGAATTACTTACTTACACTTAAGACTTTATACTAAAATTTTATTTAAGTTGGAATTTTAGTTAAAAATTGTTTACTTGAGTTTTACTAAAAATTCGTAATTAGTTCCGACTATAATAATATTTGTAGTAAATATAGAACTGTGTGAAAATTTAGTGTTTTAAATCATAAAAAAGCACTTAAATTACTGACCAAAGTGGTCTTTATGAAATTCGTACCGGAATTTGATTGGAAATGGATTGAATTTTGTAAACGGGTTTATAAAAATGAACGGAAATGGCATTACAATGACGTCATAGAACTTTTTAAATATTTCAGTTTCAGAAAATTTAATGAATATGTTGTGTAACAAATAAATAACTAAAAATTGGCTGTCAAAATCAGTTATTTTAAGAAAAAAATTTTAGTCAGATCTGAAATAGTTAATTTAATAAAAAATTTTAAGATTAACAATAGATTGACTCTGGTTATTTTTGAGATAAGTTGCCGGCCCTTAATAATCTACTTATTGCACAAATTACTGTAGTTGTATTTTATTTTTGGTCTGATATAAGGATGTAGTAAATAGATCAGATGGATCGAATTATTAAGAAAACCTTTATACTGGAGTTTTTCTACGTTGAAATGTATGTATATACATACATATGTGACAGCGCATAGAGAAAGGGACCTAAGGGTAAAAAAATCATTTTTTTTTTTTTTTGTGGACAACATCTGAGCATCGAATGAGACCGATCCCATGCTCTCCTGACCTTAGGTCCCTTTCTATCCTTAGGTCCCTTTCTATTTTTCGCGTCACATATATATTTTTTTTAATTAAATTTCTTGCATGTAATAAAATTTGTTTAAAATAAAAAATAAAAAAATAAACATTACAGTGCTTACGCATAATAATTTGAAAACCTTATAACATGTTTATAAAATTAATTTTGTATGAAAAATTAGTTTTATAAGTGATTTAAAAATTTAAAGTATAAAGTTATTTATCTAACGGACTTCACACTGAATTTTCAGAACATGTTTTACTAACGGTTTCCTTATATTTTATTTACTCCAAATTATAACTGTGCCTTCTTTTCAGCCAAAGTCCGAAAATTTAAATGGGCCGGTAAATCCCCGTGATGGATCAAAAAATTACTAATAATTTTCTATATCATACCAAAATTAAAACATATAAAATTTTATTATTTGATAGAGGAATCAAAAATAACATTTTTCCTCTTCGGCCCAATCTCATGGTTAAGGGGTAAACTATTGAGCACAAAATCGTCGTTTAAGATTGGTTCGAAAAGAAAAAAAAATTATATATTTCCAAAATAATTGATAATATCGACATAATGACAACCTCTAATCCTCTTTAAAATGTTGATGCCTGTCTTTCACTTAGTCAGACTGGCGAAAAAATAAACATAGCCTTCTTAATATCGACAAACAGTAAAAATATTTAATAAGCTTTTCATAGTTTGACATGACGTAAAAATATCCTTTGTAAATGTCCTAAGGCTACATATTTTATACAACCGCAACTACTATAAAACAACCAAACCGCACCAAAGCAATCAAGCAGGAAATGTTGTTGTAAAACAAAAAAAAATTTTATATTTTCTTTTTTGTTACAATACTTTTTTCTACCCAGTCCCATTTCTATGATGCTTCCCAGCAACATTTGTTAGAATTTGTTCTCAAATTTACGGAAACCGCACACAGAAAACAGATTCGGTTTAGTTACAGAAACCGAATTTATCGCTTGTGACTACCGATTGGTTATTGTGGCAAACGAAATTTAATTGTCAAGATCAACTTAGTCTTGTCTCAATTAGTTTTCTGCTACTACACACTAAAGGAATTATGTTTGTAAAGTTAACTGCAATTGCAGATGAAAGAGTGAACACTGCAATTGCATTTAAATTTAACTGATATTGCAGTTATTTTAACTAAATTGCTGTTAAAAATAACAGAAATTGTAATTAATTCAAATGCAATTGCAGTTAATTTTAGCGACATTATTTCCTGAGTGCAGCCGTAAAACCCGGTTGCCACAACCGAACCATTCGATTGACTACAAATTCGAGAAAAATGAGAGATATAACTACCCTAGAAGTAGTTCTACGACTTCCTTAGGATAATTTATACCAACAGTCATAGAATCAGTCTCTTTATATGAAAGGGACCGATTCTGTCCCGTACTCATAGGAGGGAAACTTTAACACTTGAAGCTTGTCAATAAACTCTCCTAAAAACGGAGGTTGGAAACATGTCCGAGGATATGTTACATATTAAACTAACCAAGGAATTGTCCCTAAACTTATCTAAAAGATACAGCTTGGTGACATATCTGATGTTAGTTCTCCAACATGCCACAGGGATTTAATTTTCCCCTCCTAAGACAACACCATGTAAAAATAAGAGGTTCCTTACATATATTAAAACTGGTACTATGGCAGTTTGTATAAATTTCTCGTAGGAGAATTTCAGAACCAACTGTAATTTAATGTTACAGACTGGTTACAGATAATAGTTCTACATATCATTTCTTTGAAAAGAATTTTTGTGCTGGGTTTGTATGTTTAATATTTTGCTTATAATCATCATCATCATATTCGTTTTAAATCGATTTTATGGTTGTTATTCAATTGATTTTGTATAGAGTTTTTAATGGGTTGTTGATGTCGAAAACGATTTGTACATACAACTAGCTTACACACAAATGCAAACAATTACATCCGCACTCATACAATAAAAGGTTTTATAGTAAAAAATCAAAGCGTTTTATGGTTTGGTCACATTGAATTCGAAAATAAAAACTTGTGACCTGATATACTTTTTTGTTTTTTGTAAATTTCAACTTTTTTTGTTTGTGTTGTAGATTTTATTTTATAGTTATAAAATCGTTTTTACTTGATTTGTTTTCAAATAAACTTTACATTTTACATCATAGCACAACGTCGTTTCAAATTCTGTAAACGAGCAATTTAACCCTCTAACCGGCCTACTGTTTTTTGCTGCAATTTATAGCAAAAATTAGGAACGAAAATTTGTTTTCGTTGTCTACTTTACACTAAAAAAAAGTCAGTAAAGTCAGCAAAAAATATTGCTATGTCAGCAAATTTTTATTTAATTATTTATTTGCTTTATTTATTGTAATATCAAAGCCACAAAAGGCCAATAAATATATTACAAAGTTTTATACAGTATAACTTAACAATATTAATTCATGAATTTCGTTTACTATAAATAACCTTAGAAATACTAATTCTTTTGCTGAAAATAATCGAGCTGATTTTACCAACAAAATAGTAATCTCAAAAGTTTTGCAAATGAAAATATCCTTTCTAAAATCACTAAACTTTTTGCTGAAAATTAGTAGACTGAAAAAAACCCAAAAAATTTGTGGAGAAATTTTAGTTTAGTTTATTTATTTACTGAACACTTAAATATGTATAGTAATTGTGAGACGTTGTTTCTTTTCAAATAATTATCATTTCCATTGTCTGTACTACACTCATAAAAAAAAGCCCGTACAAATAGGTCAAAATTATGCTGGCGCAAATACATGTACTATTTCCTATTTATGGGCTTTTTCAGAGAAAATAACAGAAAAATTAGTTCAATTTAATCAGGACGCGTTTAACAGACTTTTGTACTAACTTTTTTATGAGTGTACTTCCAGACAAGCTGCGACATCTACATCTTGTCTATCCGGTTGTCGTCCACGCTATATTTTTGTAACAAAATAAATTAGTAAGACATTAGTTCAAAATTAGGTTAGTCCTGAAAAAGTATAACTAAAACTTTTGCTGAAAACGGAATTGCAGGAAAAAAAATTGCTGAAAACTAGTATACTTGATATACAAGACATTTGACTAATTTTTCTACTAACTTATTTTTTTTAGTGTAGTAAATTTATCCCTTCTGGAAAGTTTTATAAGAATCCGTCCATTCGTTTTCAAGTTGAGGCGATGTCCTTTAAAGGCTTACTGGATGTCCTTTTACCAAAGTAACAACTTATTTTAAAATCGAAAGGCCGATTCAATGTACATACATGTATACATATTTACATATATATTTTTTGCTAAAATTAGCAAATTTTTTTCTTGCTACTTGCAATAACATTAACCTCTTTTATTCAATGCCCCTTAACCCTTATGTTAAAAAGAGAGCTGAATTTTGACCCATAGAACAATGTGTGCGTATTCAATTGTATGTGCGTGTAAATTTATATATTTTTGTAAATGTTAGTACGATTGTAAATGTTGTCAATAATCCAAAAGGATTTACTATTTATATCGCTACTACTACCATATGACATGGTACTTTGTAGTTGTATTCGAATGCGGTCGATAAGCTTAATGAAAACCATAGACACAACAACAAACATATACACACACACAATCATTTCATATACACTAAATCCATAAAGGAATATTTTGTATGGCTATGAGAGTGTTTTTTTTGTCCTTTTAAAACATTGAGAAAACTATGAACTACGTGTCGTTTTGCAATAACTTATTTATTTTACTTTTTGCAGTCATTTTATCTACAAACTACTCTCGATTTGAACTGCGATTAAAACCAACCAAATTAACAAACTACAAATTAATGCAAATATACTATAACAAAATAAAAAAAAAACAAATAACTACAAGAACATTGGAACTATACAAACAACATTTAAAATATTAATTAAATCGATTTTTCTTTCGAATTTTTTCTTTGTACTAGTATTTGAAATTTTAAAATTGTCATTTTACATAAAGTTAAAAACTTTTTTCAAAAGAAAATTTTCAAAGAGATAACAGTTAAAAAAATATTTTCCTTTTTCTTAAATTAATATTTATAAAAGTTTCTGTTCATGCAACCGACATTTGAAGGCCTTAATTCAATGAAAAACTTTTTAAAGCATTTGTATGTGGTAGTGATATACAAGGACAATGGTTTAAAAAACAAATCGTTATTTAAAGAAAATATATTCCGTTTATGTACATATGAATAATATGCTACTATAAAAAAAATTCTTAATCATAAGCAACTAGATCCCAGCAAAATATTTCATTACCAAATAAGTGGTTATATAATAGAAATTCATAGCTCCGCACAACTTCCCAGTGTAGAAAATCATTACCAGATATGTGGTTATGTAACTACATACTTGGTAATGGTAACTAGTTACTTTTGTTATTACATTTCTTATTACCTTTATATGGCGATGTCGCGAAAAATAATGAGTTATGGTTACACACCAGCATACGAAAAATCAAAAAATATATCGTTACATATGTGCTTACCAGTACTCACAAAAATAATAAGCCTAAAAATAGATTTTCAAAAAAATAAATTATATAAAAAAAAAATATTTTTTATTGTATTTTTTTTTAAATAAAATTTGCTGGTGCGGGAATCGAACCTGGGTCTACAGATTGCCAGTCAATAGCTCTACCATCTGAGCTATATCGACATGTAATGTTTGATAGATAAAAACATAATTGACCTGCTGCACACAAGTAAGCTTACTCGCCAACATACAAAAAATTAAAAAATATGTGGTTAGATTTCAAAAAATTTTCAAAAAAATCTAGAAATTTATTTTCTATTTGAAATAATGATAAAAATAAGTCATTATCAGTAACTCATTATTATATGGTTTAAAATAATGCAGAAGGTAAGTGGATGTCATTACTGGTAGTCCAAAAATAATGATATGTCATTACCGTTTCTACACTGGGTTATTTTTTGGCGTCTAAACTCATTATTTTTGTTTGGCGTGGTCGCTTTTATAAGTAGTCAGGCTTACCCGCTCGCTTACGAAAAAATGAGAAATAAGTAGTTATGAGATTTTGAATAATAAGTGGTTACACACATGCTTACAAAAAGTTTAATTATAAGTGGTTATCCGATTGCTTACTTGATTCTTAAAAATAAGGAGTTAGGCAAATACTATTAGCCTAAGGAAATACATTTAGAAAAATTTAAGTTTTTTCTAGTGTGTAATTTTAGGACTCGTCATAAAAAATTTAAACATAAAACATATTTACATATAATAAAAAAATGTAACTGTGTAAAAAGTACTTATTTAAACTAATACGAGTAAGTCATTATTTTATATTTAAAAACAATGAATACAATAGGCCGTTATTAGGAAGTTATTATTTTATATTATAAATAGGGTTTATGTCCCGGGAATTCCCGGGACGGGATTCCCGGGAATCCCGCCCTTTTTCGGATCCCGCAATCCCGGGAATTTTGTGCGGGATTTCCCGGGATTTTTTTTATTCTTTTACAGAAGTTTTAGCTAGTATTATTGCAATTTTGGAAGCTTTATTTAAATTTATAGCATTGTTTTTTGAAATTAATGTGATCAAAAAATATTTAAAATTAAAAAAATACGATTTAAAATTTAATAACTTGAATTAGGCAAAATTGCTTTTAGATGCCAGTTGAATTTGGTTTAGTTAAACCGAAAAAATTTTATCAGCCATTACCAAGTTTACCAACAAAAATTCTTGTATGTACTTCGGAAAAAATTTTTTTCTTTAAAATGATCTTTGTTCAAATAAAGCAATATTTGTATAGGCTGGTTTACACTATGTACTAAAGTAAAATCGTACCGAAAATCTTATAGTGTAAACCAACCTTATTCAACATTCCAACATCATTATTTCAGTTCCAAATACCTCCAAAAAACTAGACATTAAAATTAAAAAATTTGTAATGTTTTCATATTTTCAATTGACAAGTATTTTGAGTTTCTTTTACTTCAAATAATTTAATTTTAAGTTCAATTGTTATTCCTTTATTTCAATTATATTTTTTAAATATTATTTGTTTTCAAAATAATCCATAAGATGCTTTTTAAAATTATTTTCGATTTTTTTATATGTTAATTTAAAATGCCACTAAATACGAAAATTAAATAATTTATTTTTAAGTAGCTGTGGCATAAACAATGTCTATTCAAGAAAACCAATTAAAGTTAAGGAACTATTTAATAATGTTGTAGTGCCTTTTTTTATAAAACGATTTAGGCGAATTTGCCTAAAAATTTGTGTGAAAATACTTACTTTTAAATTTTTTATAAAAATAATTCTAGTAGGATACTTCTGAAAATCTGCATAGAAAGATACAAAATATCTGGAAATAGAAATTTTCGGATTTCATATTTAAGAAATATTTTAGCAACAAATCGATCTTATTTCTGACTATAAAACTGGTCCGACAATTTTGCACCCATTAACAATTCCAATATATTCAATTGGTTTAACCGTTTAAACCGCGAATTAATATTTAATTAATATATTTCTAAGAGTTTTTTAAAATTAAGACGGCCTTCCATATAAAAAAAAAAATATATATTACCCAAATATTAATCGAATTGATCCAGAAAAAGTGGAAGACATGGATATTTTATATTTAGCCATCCTTTCAGAAAATATTAAGTGCATTTTCTCATGAGTACAACCAAAAGATGAACTTTGTCGGACGGTGTTGTAACAGTAATCGAGTTTTTCAAGTGCAACATATGTCGAATTTATATATTTTCTAACTAGCGGGAATTCCCGGGATCCCGGGAAATTCTGAAAAAAATCCCGCTGTCCCGGGAAATGAAAAAGTCCGGGAAAAGAAAAACCCTAATTATAAAATAATGCAAAAGATAATGATATATCATTTTTGGTAATGCAGATAGTAATGAGGTGTCATTACCAATATTTTGCTGGGATATATTCAAAACAAAAGAAACTGACCAGCAAAAACTACGTTACCATTATTAGTGATATACGAGTATGATATGATTTTTGTTCGAGATAGCTCTTGTGAAAGTACTTATTCTGCACTCAACCAAAAAAGCCTGTAATGACTACTGAAAATGTTGCTGTTATTACGGGAAATTTAACTGTTTTGAGCCCATCGGAATTTTTTGCTAATTTTAGCAACACATGTCTGCTGATCTGTAGTACAACAAAATTAGTAGAAAAAAATTAGTAGTCGCTACTAAATTTTAGCAATATTATTGTATACTGCAATTCAAAATCGTTTTGCTAAAATCAGTCAAAAAACTTACTAAATATCAATAATTTTAGTACAATGAAATTAGTATAAATAATTAGTTGCAGCTACTAAATTTCAGTAAATTGTTGTAAACTGTAATTTAAAATCAATCTGCTGAAATAAGCAAAAAAGTGTACTAAAAGGCAAAAAAAACTGTAAAATCTAAAAAAAAAAATTATATAAAAAAAATTTTTTTTTTCGATTGTTACAAGGGTATAATTACTTCATCGTACTTGAAATTTGGAGTCAAAATTGCAAACTGTTCTCCAGTTATTACATTTTTATGCATTGGAGATACAATAAAATTTTCTGAGTCTTATTTCCAAACTAAGAATATATCAATAGTAACAAATATAAACTAAACAAGAATGGTAAAAGATCAGAAAAATAAATTTTTAAATTAGTATATTTTTCTGCTAAATTTAGCACTCGGTTTTGAAAAATTAGTAAAATGTTTTGCTGAAATCAGCGGCGAGAATTAGTAAAAAATCCGTAATTTGTAATAAGAGAATAGGAAAAATGATAAAAAAAAAACTTTGTACTAAAAATCAGTATAAAAATAGCAAAGTTCGATTGGAAACTGTTTACAATTCTTTTTGCTAACTTTTTACCTGAGTGTGGTATCCAATATGCGTTTCTATCATTGCTCTAAATAATGTCATGAAATCACTGATTTTTACAAATAAATTTTGTTATCATTGCAAGCTAGAAATCTTAAGAAGCAGTAGAGGAAGCAGAAAAGAAGCAGTAATAATTTTGCCCATTTCCAAATTTCTACTGGGTGGTGTCTTCTGCCTTCAAATAGACTTTCAAATTCATTTGTATGGACAAAGGGATTAAAAAAAATTGTTTCAGAATTGGGTTTTTTTACACTCTTATTAATTTTGTTTAAATTTACCCAACTTATAGTAGAAAACTGGACTCCTACTATAAATATGGTGAATTTACTCCCAGTTCGTAAATGAAAAAAAAATTACACACAGGATGCGTAAGTTTACACACAAAATTTGTAAATTTACGTTAAAAATGTGTAAACAATTTTCAAAAAAGATATGCAATTATACCACTTTTGTGCGTAAATTTTCCAAATAAAATACGTAATACCGCCCAAAAATAAAAGAATAAAATTATTTTTAAGAATATTCTATTAAGGATACACTTAAAATAATACGTCAGTAGAAAAATGTGTCAAACCGATTTTTTAAAATGGCCCATATCTCGAAAACTAAGAGAGATAGAGCAAAATTGATAAAAATTTCAGATACGCCTAACCAAATAATACCGCAGCGAAAGGTGTTATCTCTATCCAAAAATGGACCCTCGGAAATCTTTTTATAAAAATTTTCCACTTCATAAAATGGCCCATATCTCGAAAATTAAGAGAGATACAGTAAAACGGACAAAATGTTTGATCCCTTGGAGTGCCCTTATATGCCTTCACATGATATGGGCTATCATTTTTACTTAAATTTAGATTTGTTAAATTACAATAAGCCGAAAAACAGAAATAAATTTTGTTAATGCAACCAATTTTTCTGATCAGCCAACAGACTTATTATTCTGAGTGTATAGGAGATTCCTCAGTATCGGAACACTTTTTCCTATTGAAAAACCTTTTAACCAATGGATAAGTGCTTAAAATATTAATACTAGGGGAAAAACAATTTTTCTATCATAAAATACTAACATACTTTCAATGGACTAGCGATGGAACTCCCTTATTCGCCGGAGTCAAATTCCACAATCCTGGAACGAAAAAATCATGTTAATCGAAATCTTTTAAAGACAAACAAAATTTATCGTTACCTGTCAAGTGTATCTTTAATACATTCCCATCACAGTGACTGGTCACTCCGAGAATATTGGTACACTCAAAAAGTTTGACAGTTACTACATGACAGTTGTTTGTGTAGTAATCACTAGCTGTTGTTTTTAACTGTAATTACGGTTATTTTTCCATAGAAAAATGCAAAACAACTGTTGTGGCAGTTGTGTCAGAAAACAGATAACGAAAAGTACTGTACTTTCGTAACAGTTTTTGAAAGCAGTTATTTTTAATATCATAATAAACAACTACCAAAACAGTATTTTTACACTAAACAGTTGGTTTTGTTAGTTATTTAAAAAATAAAAAATCAGAAACTTTTATTTTATCTCGAATGCATAAAATCATAATAACTGGAAAACCGTTTGGAATTTTTACTTCAAATTTTTAATACCATGAAGTAATGATACATATTTTTGTAATCGAAGAAAAAAAATTGTTTTTTTTTTTTTTCATTAAAATATATTTATAATACCAAAAGAATTAACTGCACAAAAACAGTAGTTACCGACAAACTTTTTCGAGTGTACATGTTTTAATAAAACTTTATTAGAAGACGATTGATTTTCATAATATTTTAATTTATAATTTTAAATTTCTTGAATTTTTTTCAAACGTCAATTTCTAAAATATATAAATAAAGAAATAACTTTTTCCAACAACCAACATGTAAAGATTTGCAAGCTCAATTCCCTTTATAGCACAAACCTAGGAGTTGCTATTTTAATAATCCAAAGGCCTTTATTTGATAATGTTAAGCATACTTTTTGGGAGGTTTTTGAAATTTGATTAGGTTCTTTTACATTTAAACGAGTCGCTAATTTAATAGGACTTAAATCATTATTGATTTAATAAACTGATAACATAATTGAATACAAGTATAAACAAGCAATTTACAAATATAAAAACTTCCGAAAAGGACAGACCCTAAACAAATTACTAGAAGATTAAGAAAAATTACAAGAAAAACCTAACCTAACAAAATGCTAATTGCTCAAAGGTTGGGCTTGCGAAATTCATTTTAATAATTATGCGTATATTTTCCATTTTCCTTTTAAAATTTCGTTTACATATTTCTTTTATAGTGAAATTTCTTTAAGGTTCTTGGGGTTAATAATAGGAAAATTTGTTTTATCTTCTTGCGAACAAGCGAATAAAAGAACGAATTAATGAACGAACGCACCACCATCATAACTAAAAATATCTTTTTACCGAAAAAGATATCAAAAACATCAATGTCCTTAAAATTGTCCTTTCGTTATAAGAAACACATTTACTTACTTCAATGAAATACTAAGGAATACGATGAAAATAATGCTTTTATGTACTGAAAAGCATAAAATTCTTTAAAAAAAAATGTAAAATAAAGAAGAAACCCTATAATGGAAATAATGTTGTACCAAAACCATTTTTCAAATTGTTAAACAAACCATTAATCACAGTGTTTTGTTGGAAGTCATATAGTTAGATGGTCGTCATAGTCAGTTTTAGAGCTGTTGAAAAAAATTGTGTTGAAAACGTTTTTCTAAAGTCAATTTTACAAAATGTGTACAAACTGTTAGAATGTGAATTGTAGTTTTTCCAGGACATGCATTTGGTTTAAATAGTACAAGTAGCTTTTTTTAGCTGTCAAACTTCATATTGCATCAACGCATATTAAACTGGGAGTTTTTATGAGTTATAGTACGACATCTGGAAAAAGTGTGAAAACAAACTATAACATGTCATAAGAAATTGTATATTAGTTTTCTTTAAGCATTAATAGAATTTTTAAGTATTTTAGATGAAATAAACAAGTGTTAAAAACTAGTAGAGATTTTAAGAACACACACTCTAAAAAGTTTGACAGTTACTACATGACAGTTGTTTGTGTAGTAATCAGTAGTGAAAATCACTGTATAGCTAAAAAATACTGTATTATTTAATTCTGGCTCTTCGGAATACAAAATCTCAATTAGCCACACTTATCGCTGTGTCGATGTTTAGAGCTGATGCTACGAGCCATAGCCTGTGTTGAGGGTAGCCGGTTCGATTGCTGGTCACAAATGTCTGTTAAATTTTTCAATGAAAATGTTTTCTTCTTCTTCTTCATGTAAATGAGCTTTAGTGAAAGTACTATAATTTCGTAACAGTTGTTCAAAACAGTTATTTTTAATATCATTATAAACAACTGCCAAAGTAGTATTTTTAAAGTAAACACTTACAAGGAAAGAATACCGACGCGACCTTTCGTTGAATTTTAAAAATTATTTCATAATTTTAGGCAATACATATATCACTTTAAATGGATAAAAAAAATTATTTTTTCATTTGATAAAATTTGTTATTTTGTGTAACTTGATCCATATAGGGGTAATGTTTAAACTTTTCACCAAAAAAAAAGACCCACTGGGAAATTTACAATATAACATTATCAGATTTTTATTAAATTCGGATAAGTGATAGAGGGTACAAATCTAACGAACAAGCTCAATTCTTTATACACTTATAAAAAAAAAGTTAGTACAAAAGTCTGTTAAACACGTTTTGGCGCAAATCAACTGATTTTTTTGTTATTTTGTCTTAAAATTTAAGGTTGAACTAATATTTTTGTAAATCCAATTTATCATAACAATTACTTTCATCCGTATTTGAACTAGCTTTGCATCCTAATTTTTAGTAATTTATGTTTCTTAATTTTACAAATTTTTCAGCTAATTTAAACCCCCATTATTTCCCAAAGCTTATATTTTTGTGTCTCTGTTATCAATATCACATAGAGATGGTGCTATATTTTCATAAATTTTTTATTGTATAATCACAAAATGGCTTAATCTCGGAAACTAAGCGAGATAGAGCAAAATGGACAAAAATTCGATACTATGAACTCACAAATCTTTATAAGCCACCTATACTCCCAAAAATAAATATGGGCCTGTCTCGGGACAGATCCGTGGAGCCCAAATACCAGACTGTAAGTGACATTTTAGCAGAAATTTTCAGTTAAATCAGGTAATGCTTCTGTTGAATTAAGCTCAAATTTCTTAGCTAAGTTAACTAGAATTGTCTGTGTATTTAGCAATGTGTAAAATTTAGCTTACCTAAATTTAGCAGAGCATAATTTTCAACTTCGTTGAAAATTCTGCTGGAGCAAATACAGGTACTATTTTCTGTTATTTTAGCAGAATTTTTAAATATTTCTACGGGCTTTTTTTTATTAGTGTAGTCATAATCTTATTTTTGAGTTAATAGCAATTTTAGTTGTGTAATTGTATTAGATTCTACACTCAAAAAAATAAGTTAGTAGAAAAATTAGTAAAACGTCTTGTATATCAAGTGTACTAGTTTTCAGCATTTTTTTTGTTGAAATTCCGTTTTCAGCAAAAATTTTAGTTATATTTTTTTAGCACTAAACTAATTTTGAACTAATGTTTTACTAATTTATTTTGATACAAAAATTGTGCTGATAACCGCATTCATAACGTGGACGACAACCAGATAGACAAGATGTAGATGTCGCAACTCGTCTGGAAACGGAAATGACATAAAAATAAAAACAACTCTACACATATTCTATATTTAAATTCTCAACAAATAAATTAACTAAAGTAAAATTTCGCTACAAGTTTTTTGAGTTTTTTTCAGTCTACTAATATTCAGCAAAAAGTTTAGTGATTTTAGCAAGGATTTTTTTCATTTGCAGTCGACTAAGTGTTAGCAAAACTTTTGCTGAAGATTACTATTTTTTTGGTAGAAATCAGCTCGCTGATTTTCAGCAAACCTTTTGCTGAAATTACCAACTTTTTTGCAAGCACGCTCCTGACTAAAAATTTGCTGACACAGCAACATTTTTTGCTGACTTTACTGACTTTTTTTTTGAGTGTAATTAGAAGCTTTATTTATTATGCATTTATTATTTCTAACTGGAAAGACGTTAACTTTTAAATTTCGAAGGGAGTACATGTTGCTGAAAAGTGAAAACATTAACCCTATATGGATCAAGTTACACAAAATAATAATTTTTATCAAGTGATAAAAGTTTTTTTGATCCATTTAAAGTGATACATTTTCGAAAATTATGAAAGGTGTTATTTTGTAAATTTCCTAGTGGGTCTTTTTTAAGCCAAAAGTATAAAAATTAACCCTATATGGATTTTTTAAATAAAAGTAAAGTTAATTATAGTCTAATCAGATTTATGTGACATTTTTTGGAAAATTATGCAAAATTTGATGAAAACTTTAAAATTTTGTTTAATTATTGACAAAATAAGCAATTTTCATAAAAAAATCTTAATTTATTTTTTTTAAATATCAACTATTATATGGTACAAATAGCAATCGACATCTCCAAATCAGGCATTTTAAAAAATCTTTAAAATATATTTAAAAAAAACATGATTTTGCATTTTTATCAAATTCGTGGCTCATTTTGGATTTCAGGCTAAAGTGGGTTAATGATATCCGATAAAACTGAAGGGTGTAATAAACGAAAATCGACAAATCGTTATTTTAAGGGACATCCTAGTGTTCATCTATTTTGTGTCTTTTGCAATCTCCAAATTTCATGAAAATCGATATGAACAATTCGGCTTACCTTTCTTGTAAGATGAACCTGTACCGTTGAACCTAAACCCTTTAGGGGATTAGGCGGAAAAAATAATTTTGAAAATACAATAAAATTTTAATTAAAATTCCCGATATCACTAGCAACCCTTGACATACATATAAAAGTTGTGATTTATTTGATCGTAGAATTTTAGTTGATCTGAAGATTGTTACAATGAGTGTTATTTTGTTCGGTTTAAGATCAATTATCACAATTACAAGAACTAGAGAAGAATTTTATTTATTTTCGAATACTATTAAAATTTAACGCATTTTCCTTTCCCTACATTTAATAAAATTCCCTTAAAGTATGCTTGATTTTGTATAAAGTAGTGGCCTTTAAAAAATTTACTTATTTATTTACAATGCAGAAGCCTAAAAGTATACACCACAAATTGAAACTCATTTACATGTTTAGACTCACATTCAACACACACACACAAATTCATTCATGCCAACATTATGATAAAATGTAAATTAAGATGAAAAAAAACTTACTTTACTCACACGTTTGTGTTTTATCGTGCTTCCTCTAAATGTCTGTATTTTTTGTGTTTAGGCGATAAAAAAAAGAAGAAATCAGCTAACAGCAACAAGCTTAATATATACAACAACACTATTAACAATATGCTCTTTTCCCCCTTTCATATAAACATTTTGTGTATTTTTACTTTTTTTTCACATTTTTTGCCATCGGGGGACTCTTAACACATTGACAAAAAAATAAAACCTACATACAATACACATTCACAGTTGGAAGCTTTAGGGTCCTCATATATATTTGTTTAACTACAGCAACAACATCCAGGAACAAAATACTTTGATTTGTTTTCCTTCATATATTATTTACAAATTTTTGTTGCTGTTTTTCCTTATTCTATCTCGTTTTTATTCTCAATTGTGTTTTTTATATTTTTTTTTTATTTTCTGTTGTAATTGTATTTTTTTGTTATAGTATGAGTCTGTTTATATGTGTGTGGTAATTTAATTTGTAGATTTGTTGTTTTTTTTTTAATGTTTTAAATCAAAATTATGCCGCAGAGTGTGTTCTGAGAATTATAAATAATAAAAACATTTTTAAATATAAGGACGGAAATTTAAATTTCTCGTAGTAAACTATAACAGAAATAGGAAATGTTGTATAATTTTTTTATTACGATCGTTTTATCACAGAGAAATTTTCCACTCCAAGGCGAACAATGGACTTATCAAAATCAAAATAATTTATATTTCACAATTTTGAGATTACTAAACATGGCTATAGTTTGTAAATTCATCTTAACTCATTCAGTCAATGCGAATAGTTCTCACACTCATTTTTCATTTAGTAAAAGATATTTATACTCATAGAAATAAATCTGTAAAAATAGCAGAAAAAGTTACTAAAAATTAGTTAAAAATGATGCTGCAGAAAAAACTGCTAAAGTTAGCAGATTATTTTTGCTGATTGATTGAATTCCCAAATTGTCAATCGAATGAGTAAGAATTCGAATGAATTCCTAATTGAATTGAATTCAATGACTAACAAAATCGAATAAGGTATTTTTAGGAACTTCATTCCAAATTCGAATTCATTCTTCGAAGCTCTGATGTTGATGAAGGTCGTAGCTCAGCCAGAAAATGCATTCCATTCGGCTAGTGCCCAATAACTTTTTTTCTGTATTCTCCACGATTATAAAAAAAATTCCAATCATTTAGAAACATTTTCATTTTCTTAACCTAAACTAAAAACATCTCATATTAAATTATTATATGTTTGTATTTAAAGTCCTCATTCAAAAGAGTTTGTCGGTAAAATCTAGGTATTATTAAGGTATAATCAAAGGCGGCAAAGGTATCTACCTTTAAAATAACTAAAAATTCAGTTATTTTTAACTGTTGAAAAATAACTGACACATGCTCTAAAAACAAATAAAAATGTTGTCAAATTAACTGACAAAAAGGTAAAAACTACTGTTAAAATACAGTTAATTTTTTTTCATATTATAAAAGTATATTTTAGTTTTCAATTCTGGAACTAGGTCTAGAACTGATTCTACGTCAGTTATAACTTACATATAAGAATCGTGGAATGGGTTCCTGAACTAGTTCCATGAAATCGCTTCTGGCAGTTCCAAAATTGGTGTGGTTGCCAAACCGATAGAAAAAAAATTTCGTGGATGTACCCATCACAAATTTTGTCTGATAGGAATTTTTTGTTTTTTCTAGTTAAGAAGAGGAAATGAAAAAATATACATGATAAAAATAGATTTTGAATTAAAAAAATTATTATTTTAGAAAACTCCAGTTTTTTACATGAAAAGCTTTGAAAAAGTTGACGATCAATTCTAAAAATATTTTTAACATCTATCCAGAACTTATATATTCCTTCAGAACTCTTCAGAAAATCATCGTATTCCGTTTTTAAAATTTCTGGAAATATTGCTTAGGTCACACTACAAACTCAATAAGAATTTTGCGAGTAAAGTGTTTGTAACCGTCGCATAGGCTAATCATAATTAAAAATGCGGGATTCACAACAGATGGCGTATCTTTTACAAACGGGTTGTGTCTTTAATAACTTATATGGCATTTTGGAGGGTAAACATCTGTCACTTATTCTCACTTAGTCATGGAACGAAATAGTGTAAACAACAAATGTATGCCAACAAAGCATTATTTGCGGGAAGTTTTGTTTTACTTCTTCAATTTGAAAAAAAAGTGTAGCTGAAGCACATATATTGCTTGCCGAAGTTTATCCTGAATATGTTCCATCAATTTCAACTTGCGAGAGATGGTATGTGTGGTTCAGAAGTGGCGATTTTGACATGGAAGACAAAGACCACCCAGGTCAGCCGAAAAAGTTCGAAGATGATGAATTGGAAGGATTCCATCTATTATGAGCTGCTGAAATCGGGCCAGACGATCACAGGGGACCTGTACCGAACACAATTGATTCGCTTGAAGCGAGCATTGGCATTGGAGAAACGCCTGGAATATGCGACCACACACGAAGCCGTAATATTCCATCATGACAACGCTCGGCCACATGTTCCAAGACCGGTTAAAAACTATTTAGAAAATAGTGATTGGGAAGTCCAGTCCTTGCCTCGTCCGACTGCCATTTGTTTCGATCGATGCAAAACGCTTTCACTGTTATACGATCTACTTCAGAACAGGGTATACGAAATTGGCTTGATTCGTTTTTGGCCTCAAAAAATGACCAGTTCTTTGGCGCGGAATCCAAATGTTGGCACAAAGATGGGAAGAGGCCATAGCTAACGATGGCCAATAATTTGAATAAATTTATATTGTACCCATGTTTCATAATAAACGCCCAACATTTGGCAAAAATCCCGCACTTTTCAGTTATAATTACTAAATATTTTTTCTAAAGTTTATTTACCGTAAGAAGAAAACATTTTAATGAAAAATTTAACAGACACATGGGAATCATTACCAGACTGCCGCGGTGGTTAGTTTATTTGTCAAGAGATCAAAGTATTTTTAATTGTTAAATTGTCTCTATATGAAAAATCTTTTGTGTATGCCATGACCGGGAATCGAACCGGCAGCCCTCTACATGGGATATTACTCGTATCATCACCGCTTAAGGAGATACACCACGGTCGACAGAGCGATGAGTGTGGCTAATTGAAGCTTTGTCAATCACAGCATACACATTTTATGCTTTGTAATCAGAAGAGCCAAAATTAACTAATACATGAGCAATTTATTTCTCATTTAGAATGTTTCCTATTTATACCCTACACCACAACGTGGTCAGGGTATTATAAGTTTGTGCTGATGTATGTAACACCAAAAAATATTGGTCCTAGACCAGTGGCGGCTCCAGCTCAAGTCTCTGGGGGTGGGGGGGGGGGGGGAAATTGGAAAAAAAAAATTTTTTTTTTAAATTTTCACAAAAAATATTTTTTAACCCCTTTTGATTTGGCCATACACTACTTGTTGGACGTTTTTGGACTCCGCAGCGCAAGGTTAACGATTTTATGAGCGACGCATTAGGTATTAAAGACAATATAAAGTCCAACGGAAAATTCTATGTTATATTTTTCATCAAAAACTTTAATATTTGATACGTATTTGACATCCAACAAGGATGGGTTAGTAATGCCTAAAAAAGTTTATATTAAATAACATATAAAATCAACAATTGAAATTTCCGCACTCTATTTGAATTGTATGAAACTTGCTATAACTTGGAATACTTTGTATAGCTAAAATTGGTGTTCAATTTGGGGAAAATTAACAAATTTGCTATAGACTTTCCGTACATATTTGGGTCTAACTTTTGTATTATTTTAGCTCTGTAACTGGTTGATATATCACTTTAAAGCTTCTGAAAGCGTGCCAGAAGTTGGTCTGCAACTCATTCTTTAATTTGATAATTTCTGATTTATTAAAAAAAATTTAAATTTTTGAGAATTTTTCTACAATTAATTAATTGTTTCCATCCTTTTATAGTTAAGGCATGATTGATCCACGTGAATAGTTACTATTTTGAAATGAACTTTAACCATTTATCGTTATCAAAGGTCTAAAGCCTTTTTATCGTAATACGCGGTTCGGGATACTTTATCGTAGCCTTTTAATATTTTTGTATTAGTTCTTAGTTTTTTATCAATGACACCGTCAAATATCAGTATTAAATGAAAAAAAAAAACAGTTCGATTTTTCAGCATTTGTATGAAAAAAGACCCAATAAGAGTGCCGGTATAAGATTTTGTGAAGCTGCAAAATTTCAATATAAAAAGTAAACAAAACTTTCCAATTGTAGTAAAAGTAGTAAGAATTTCGACTAATCGAACACACCGCATATATTTTTTCAGAAATTTTAAACAATCCATTTTTCGATATACATATGACGTTTTAAATCGCGGATTTCATTAAATTAAACTTTGAAAATTTTACGAAAAACGTCGCCGGAGTCTGAAAAGTCCTCAAAATTTGATTGAGATGATTACAAGGATTTAACTCAGAGATTACTTTTTAACAACAATACAAAAAGTGAATATTTCCTGAAAAGTTTTGAAATTATTTTCATTATTTTTATATTCACTTTATTTATTAGAAGCTGATTTTTTATATATATATAATCCTTTAAATTTTTATACTTCAGTTATAAATTTTAACTAAAAACTTCTAATATTTAAAAAATTCTTGTTTTTTAATTATTTTTTCGGAATGTTTCGCAGACCTCCTAGGATGCGATTAGGGACGCTCAGGGGTTCGTGATCAACATTTGGAAAACTTTGTATAATTAAATTTTCATATCGGTTTTGGTATAGCTGTGGGAGTCAGATGTCGTTATTAACAAAAAGAATTACTGGCCAATTTTGCTTTGATGCTACACCAACATTCCGTATTTTAAAGTTAAAACACTTTGCAGGTTGGGAGGAAGTGCAGGATTTAACGCCAGTCAATTACTCGCAGGCAATCAAAAATTGAGTATTTCAAAAGAAATTATTTCAGGAACATAACTATATACTCTACGATATCAACATGTATACTCAGGATTCCCGAAAGACCGACTGGAATAAGTTCAATACGATCCTTTGGAAAGACCTAAAAAAGAACTCCACCATATCTTTCCGGATGAAATTTGGAGAATTTCAAGTGAAATTAATTGTGAATTTTATTTGGAATTTGTCAAATTTGATCTTAAATTTGAACAAAAATAATGGTAATAAATTGTTTTCTTACAATATTGAGAAAATTTTAAGAGGAATTTTGATTTTTTATTTCGAAATGAGAAAATTCTAAAATATAGTAGAATTTACCACTTCAAATTTAGAAAATTCCATTAGAAGTTCAGTTCTGCAATTTTAATGAAAAAAATTCAAAATAAAATTTAGTCTTTTTCCCAAAAGCACCGTAAGTGGTTTTTCACGTGGAAAAATTTTACTCGAACTTTAATTTTACTCAAATTTAAATTTAAATTATAAAAATGAACAATTTTTCAATTTTATATCAAAGACACAATCACAATATACAAAAACTGTGATTTTTCCCCACGAAAAATAATAGTCTTGTACATATAATTTGCGTGAAAACAATATCTTCTCAGTTTTCACGTGAAATTCATTGTCGTGGAAAATTATCATTTTTTTTTATATGGAGGGGTATAACAATTTTTACCATCAAACAGTATTTTACTTTTAAAGTCGACGGCTTTGTTCATTTTGTGTATGAAAATCCTAAAGAAATATTTACATTTTCAAATATTTTAATTGGTTGAAAATAAATTAACCAATCAGAATGCTCCAAAAATAAACTAGGTCAAAGCATGCTGCAACCCAAAATTTTAACTAAAGTCAACAAAAATATACATTTGGAAAATTTAAATAGTAAGGGCGTTTATTTTTATTTAAAAAATTTTCAATTAAAATTGGAATTTTGTATTAAAAAATGCGAAATTTTAAAATGAAATTTCTTTTTGTCATTTGAAATTAGAAAAATTTCAAACGAAATTGATCTACATACAATTTTGAAAATCTAATTTGATATTTAGATCTTTTAACTACATTTCTCCACAAACTTTAATTTTTTTATAATCAAAATTATCAGTTTTTTAAATAATTTGTTAAAATATCTATTGAGATTTTTTAAATGACGACTGGTTAAATGAAAATAAGGAAAAAATTTTATATTCATAACAAATTTGTATTTCTTTCACTTTATCCTTTTTTCTCCTTTTTTCTCTCCTTTTTCCCTCTTTTTCGTTTTTTCTCTTCTTTTTCTCTCCTTTTTCCCTCTTTTTCTTTTTTTTTTCTTTTTCGATTTCGCTGAGGGGGGGGAGGGGGGGAAATTTCCCTATTCCCAATATAGAAAATCTTCCAAATAAACTTTAGTTATGAAAAGCTTCCAAATAAACTTTAATTATGAAAAGGTTTCTGGTACTTTTTTCCTTAGAAAATTAATTCAATTAAAATTCACATTTTCACGGATTTTAAGGAACTCTTATAGAAATCCCCCAGATTCGGAGAAACTTTCCGAAAGAAAAACCCATGAGAAATATTTTGAACGAATTCGAATATAAAATGTTTAATTTGAAAATTTGCGCGTAATTTTGACTGGCCTTATGTAAATTTTGATTTCCTTAATTAATTCTTCAGCTGGATTCGCGATGCTGGAGTAGGTATACTACCACAAACTCACAGGACATTCAAGGACATTCACAGGACCTTTAAGGATACTCACAGGACCTTAAAGGATGTTCACAGTACCTTCAAGGACACTGATACGACCTTAAAAGATTTTCACAGGACCTTCAAGCATGTTCACAGGGTCGTAAAGGATACTCACAGGACCTTCAGGGATATTCAAAGGACCTTCAGGGATATTCACAGAACCTTTAAGGATATTTACAGGATCTTCAAGGACGTTCATATGATCTTGAAGGATACTCACAGGACCTTCAAGCACGTTCACAAGGTCTTCAAGGATACTTACAGGACCTTCAGGGATATTCACAGGATCTTCAAGGATACACACAGGACCTTCAAAAATATTCACAGGATCTTCAAGGATACTCACAGGTAATTCATGAATTCTCACAAGACCTTCAGGGATACTCACATGATGTTTAAGGATATTTACAAGACCTTGAAGGATTTTCACAGGACCTTCACGGATATCCACAGGACTTTCAAGGATGTTTACAGGACCTTCGAGGATACTCACATGACCTTCAAGGGACTTTTAAGGATATTCACAGGTCCTCCAGGGATATGACCTGGTACAAAAGTATGTAAGTGGCAAAAATAAAGGAACAAAATACACATTGCAGAGTGGAGTATTCCAGCGTTGTGAATCCGGTTTTAGACATTTGAATCGAAGTTATCAATCTCCTTTTGTTTTTATGTGAAATCATTTTATAAACACTATCTTGCATTTTCAAATCTATCAGTCATGTAACTCATAGGAATAAACTTGAACTTTTTTAACTAGTCCCAACTCAAACAAAATATAGTTTAACTACACTCAACCAAAAAAGTCTGTAATGGCTACTGAAAATTTTGCTGTTATTACGGGAAATTTAACTGTTTTGAGGCCAGCGGTATTTTTTGCTAATTTTAGCAATACATGTCTGCTGATCTGTAGTACAATAAAATTAGTAGCCGCTACTAAATTTTAGTAAAATTTATGTGAAATGCAATTCAAAATCGATTTGCTAAAATCAGTTAAAAAACTTACTAAATATCATAATTTTAGTACAATGAAATTAGTATAAATAGTTAGTTGCAGCTACTAAATTTCAGTAAATTGCTGTAAACTGTAATTTAAAATCAATCTGCTGAAATTAGCAAAAAATTGTACTAAGAAATAAAAAAACTGTAAAATCTAAAAAAAAAAAATTTTTCTTTCGATTGTAACAAGCGTATAATTACTTCATCGTACTTGAAATTTGGAGTCAAAATTGCAAACGGTTCTCCAGTTATTGCCGTTTTATGCATTGAAGATGCAATAAAATTTTCTGGGTGTTATTTCTAAACTAAGAATATATCAATAGTAACAAATAAAAACTAAACAAGAATTGTAAAAAATCAAAAAAAAAATATTTTTAAATTAGTGTATTTTTCTGCTAAATTTAGCACTCGGTTTTGAAAAATTAGTAAAATGTTTTGCTGAAATCAGCAGCGAAAATTAGTAAAAAAATCCGTAATTTGTAATAAGAGAATAGCAAAAATGATTACTAAAAATAAAAATTGTACATACTAATAATCAGTATAAAAATAGTATAGTGCAATTGGCAACTGTTTACAAATTTTTTTACAAACTTTTTATCTGAGTGTAAAAAAAACATTTATTTCGCGCATATGTATACATATGTAGTTAACAAAAATATACTTCAATCATTTTGTGAGTTTTAATGGAATTTCGTTATACAATTGTACACTACATACGGTAGATTTATAAAGCAAAAGTTTCATTGCAAAACAAATGCATAAATAACTAGAATTGCGGGATTTACTCATAACTAAAAAAAATGTTTCAGTAAAGAGTTTCATGAAATATGCATTTACCCATTAGCCACAACGGTTTTGACTTACTAGTTTAAACAAAAATGCAAACTACGATGGATAACAGTTCATCCAGCCAACTATGGTTTTGTAATTTCATAACAGTTGCAATGTCAAGTGAAAATATGTTTCACCAAGATTTCATTGAAATATGACACAGGTTGTTGTTGAAATTCAGTTAAGTGGCAATATTAAGATTTTACATGACAAATTTTGTGTGAAAAGGGAAAAACAAAAATTTTCCAAAATTTATATTGATGAAAAATCTAAGTTACTATGGTTAAGAAATTGTTGAAAATGACAGAATGCGGGATCGCCTCGCTATGAACAATTTCTGCGAACTGCCACTAAACAGAATCCCTTATATGAAAGGGAGCTCTCACTTCTACATGATGTTGGCATTGGTGGGGGAAAAATCAACTACACTACATGGACTGTAAAGTTTGTGGCCTACACTCAGAGAAATAATTCTGTAAAATAGCAGAAAAGGCTGCTAAAGATTAGTTAAAAATTACCTTCTAGGAAAAACTGCTGAAATTTGTCGATTTTTTTGCTAAATACTTGTAAAATAAGAACAGCAAAAATAAAACTGTTCAATTTACAGAATTTCAGTTGTATTCCAGTCTACTTTTATTTAATTGAAAATGACAAACTATACTGTAAAATCCGCAGAAAATTTTGAAAATATATGTGGTAGACTAAAAGCAGCAAAAACAAACTGTTATCGTGTTGCGCTTTATTCGCATTCAATAGTTGGATACCAAGTGTTGATCGGAGATGTTGTTGCCACTGGGCAAATTTTACATTATTTTTGAGTAAAATGTTTGTTAGCATTAATTACTAAAGAATTTTCTAAAGCTCATTTACAGAAACTATAAAAAGAAAACATTTTTATTGACAATTTTTTTTAACAGAAAAAAGGAATCGCCAGGCTGCCGCAGTTTTGTCTCACCCAAAGGTTCGTCTGTGGTTAGTTTATCTGTCAATGGATCAAATAATTTTTAATTGTCAAATTGTCTCTATATGAAAAACTTTTTGTTTATTACATGACCGGGAACCGAACCGTCAACCATTTACAATTTTGATAAAACAAATACTGGCAAAATGCTTTTTGAAAATGCTGCCAAAGCGTCCCAAATCAATGTTCTGTCGGTCATTTATTTTTAAAACCAGGGTTACGCAGTGGTTTACCAGTGCTTTATTTTTGTACCACTGGCGATTTCTGACTGAGCTTTGAATAAAACACACATATTTAGTCCTAATAAATATATTTTCTAAAAATTTAAGGTTTATACACTTACCTTCAGTTTTTTTTTAGCATGATGAATATCTCAGGATTTCGGTGCAATGTAATCGCAGTTTTAAACTTTATTGAAAATATTTTAAAATAGAACCACCAAAATTAGATAAGATGACATTAGTAATAACAATATATGCAAAAGTTTTGCCTCAAATATATAGAGGTTGAATCTACAAAATACACACATTATTTGACCATAAAACTTTATTTTATTTTTTAGAAGCTAAAAATAATCTAACTACAAGTTTTGAATAACTAAACTTTTATTTTATATATAATTTATACATACAACCTTTCGATAATTCACAAAACTATCGTAAATGTTGTATAGGTCGAATACTATAAAAATTGTCAGTAGTGTAGCTAGTATAAGGTTTTCGGTCTTGTAAATTGGCTTATTATTATCTTAAAAAGGACCAAGATTTTTAATGTTAGGTTGTTATAAACAGCTGAGTAGTAGAAATAACATTAGCAAGGATTATGGTATTGTGGTATGCTTTATTTTTATATTTTGTTTCGTTTTTGTTTTTTACCCATACTGGTATTCCGTTTTTTTTTTAGCTTTTTGCATAAATAGATAGATGTAGTGTGTATTAGATAAAAATGGTGGAAGAGTGCAGAATATTTTTAAAATTTTTTTTGGAGTATGTATTCATTTTGAGTATGTGTATATTAGAGGTGTACAAAAATTTTAAGTGAATTTTAACAGTTCTGCATTTTTACTGATATGATACTGATATTTTTTACTGATATGAAATTTGTTGACAATATATTAGTTTTTCCGAAAATTTTACTATTTACTACATGTTTTACACCAAATGATTACAGAATTGTAATCTCTACTAAATTATCTTTCTAAAAACGTATAAAACTTAAATATCGGTTGGATAAATTCCGAGTTATTACTCTCATAGAAATAAACTTGTAAAAATAGCATAAAAGCTAACTAAAAATCAGTCAAAAATGATGCTGCAGAAAAAACTGTTAAATTGGGAGATTTTTTTTTTTTTTTGCTAAATACTAGTAAAATAAGAACAGCAAAAATAAAACTGTTAAATTTACAGAATTTTAGTTATGTGTAAGATAACTTTTCGTTAATTGAAAATGACAAATTGGACTGTAAAATCTACAGGAAATTTTGCTAAAATATTAGTTCACTAAGAATAGCAAAAACAAATTGTTATATCTACAAAATTTTTGTTATTTTTAAGCTAATTTTAGTTGAATGCAAATAGCAGTCTATCCTGCTAAAATTAGCAGAAATATTTGCTAAAAAATTGTGAACTGCTGTTTTCAAAAGGCTCGATTTTTATTTCTGTATAAAAAAAAATCGATAAAAACTACGAAAATTTTAATTTTTTTTGTGAGTTTTAGGCTATTATTTATTTAGCAAAATTTTTTGCTAATTTTAGCAGGTTAATTTGTTGTTTTCTATTAACAAAAAATGCTAATTTTAGCAGGTTAATTTGTTGTTTTCTATTAACAAAAATTTAACTCAAATACCACAGCTACTCTACAACTGGTTCCACTGCAACCGATTCTATGGAACTGGTTCCTGGACCAGTTCCTGGGATCCTATTTGGAAGGTATGACTGACATAGAATCAGTTCTATAACAAGTTCCAGAACTGATTCTAAGGCAACCGGTTCCATTTTGGAACTATAGAAGTGGTTGCTTTTGGGACAATTTCAAACAAAAATAATCGGTGTTAGAATCGACAGTAGAAGGGGTTGTAAATGAAAAGTAGCTATTCTACAACCGATTCTTTGGAACAGAAAATTTTCCTGGGTATAACTAAAATTTTGTATATTTAACAGTTTTATTTTTGCTGTTCCTATCTTACTAATATATAGCAAAAATAATCCGCTAATTGTGTAGTTTTTTCTATTAGTTTTTGTTGAGTTCCAATAAAAAAAAATTACAGTAGTATGAGCCAAAATCTAATTAAATTTTGTTTAAATTTACCAAACTTACAGTGGGAAACTAAACTCCTACAACAAATATGGTAAATTTACTCTGAGTACGATAAACATTACACCCATGATGCGTAAGATAATTACACATAACATTTGTAAATTTGCATAGAAAATTTGTAAAAAAAATTAAGAAATTATGTGTATCTTTACCAATTTTGTGAGTAAATTTACCATATAATATACGTTATACAGCCCAAAAAATAAAATAATTAAACATTTAAAAAATATTTTATTAATAAAAAAAAAAATTTATAATTATATTTAAGCATAAAAACCCCCAGATTCTAAAAAGATTTCTCCATGAAAAAACCTCAGGTTACTTGTAAAAAAACCACAGTACTTTTTCCCATAGGAAAAGCTTTCGATTCTGGGCGCTATTTTCTAAGAAAATACCAGATTCCTACAGAAAATACCAATTTCTACAGGGATCTGAGGGGATTATATTAGAAAACGTCCTCAGAATCGAATGTTTTTTACAGGAAAAAGTTATTGGAATCTCAGTATTTTTCTTTTGGAAAAAGTTAACTTTTGGGAAAAGTTATCGGAATTTAAGAGCTTTTACTTAGGAAAAAGTCTTAAGATCTAACAGTTTTTCTATAGTTAAACGTCTTCAAAACCTCTGGAACAAAAGCTCTCACAATCTGAGAGTCTTCTGTAAGTATATGTTAAGAATCTAATACTTTTTCTTTAGGAAAAAGTCTTTAGAATATCAAAATTTGTCTATAGGAACTAGTCTTCAGGATCTTATGGGTTTTTCCAGGAAAAAGTTTTCACAATCTTTTTCTGATAATTCTGATAATTGTTTTTCGCAAAATCCATAGAGAATTTCAAGTTTTTGACCACTTTTTCCTATTAACAAAGCGTTCGATTTTAAGCACCTTTTACTATAGGAAAAGCCTCAGATTCTAAGCATATTTTCCTTTAGACAAAGTTTGAGATTGCAGACCTTTTAATAGAAGAAGGTTGAGGCCAAAATTACCTAACATATTTAAAGCATTAAAATGCATTATTTGATATTTGGTATCGCCATATATTTTCTTTATCCGATTGACACCAAGTTTCATATCAGTAATTTTAAATTATTTCATTAATTTCATTTAAATTATTTAAGATTCATTTTGAAAATTCTCCATACATCAGTGAACACCTCTAATGTATATGTTTAAGAATGAGGATAATATTATAAAGTGTGAACATGTTTTGAGGTTATGTTAAAAAAATACATAATTTGAAAATTGACCTTATCTTTTGCATTTATAATAACAATATGTGTTGGATGGGATGTAGTTCATAACACTCCATATTTTATGTACATATTTTGAGTTTTATATGCTTGCTTTTTAAATTTTCATATATTTAAGTAGAATTATGTTAGAATACAAGAAGAGGAGGTTGAGCTTTTTTTTTAATTTCAAAGAAAATATAAGATAGACAAAAAATTGTTCATTGAAAATAACTTTTTGGGAATTTATTTATTATTTCTGACATGGACTATACTTCTACATAAATATAAAAAAACTCTTCCACACAAAAAGCAAAAATATGGTTGAAACGAATATATTCAAAAAGCATCAAATGCTTTGAGGTTAATGATTGCGACAATCATATTATTAATTAGTTGTGACAATCATACGCGCTGAAAAAAATCGCCAATTTTTTTGCTTGCATCCTTCTGACTAAAATTTTGACAATCATACGCGCTGAAAAAAATCGCCAATTTTTTGCTTTCATCCTTCTGATTAAAATTTTTTTTCTGACTTTACTGACTTTTTTTTGAGTGTATGTTGACTTGAAATAAATATGAAGATTTTTCAAAAAAACATGCCAACCGCCTATTCTCCACCATTTTATTGTGAACATTCGAACACAAAATTATTATTCGAAAAATTTTAAGGAATACTGTTTCTTGTATCATATTTGATACAGTGTTAGTTAAAAAAAATTAAAACTTGATACGGCCATATTACTTGACTGCACCCACATAGCGCCAAACCCTTTGAGTGTTTTATCATCTAACATAGGATTTTTCAACGACCCAGAATAGTGTTGCATAGTGTATTATAAAAAAAATCAGCAGTTTGTATGTATGTAATATGCATGTAATATTTGGAGGTTGTACAATATCAGGGGTACGGCATCACCAAAAAAATAAGTTATAAAAAAATTGTTATCACTAGATGGCACTTTGTTAAAAAAAATTACAATTTTCTTTTTTTTACTTAAATTTAAATAATAACAAACAACAAAGAAAAAACCAAACGGATATATCAAATTTTATTATTTGAATATATTCCGCGCTTGTTTTTTCGTTATTTTGAGCAGTTTTCAGCAGTTTTTGAGTTTTTTAATTTAGGCTCAGCTGATACTAAACTGATACTTAATAGTTGCTCAGGTAATACTAAATTTCAGCGCCCTCTACCGGTGAGTAGTGTAAGTTTTGATTTCCTATCTCTATAACTAACAGTCTCTGTACAATATATTGTTTGTTGTACAAACATTAAAAGTGAAAAATATTTTATTATGTAATTATGCAATTTTAATAGCTCGTTTAAAAGTATTGTACAACATATTACACGGTGAAGACAATAATATTGATGGCATGGGTACCTTAAAGATTCTAGGCATTAAAGTGTTAATACAATTACAATGAAATAATTGTTAGATTTTACTATTTTTCCTACACTTTACAGAATAAAAGTACTTTTTGTGATGCCACAAAAAATCTTATCTTACTTTAGTACATATATCTCTTCAGTTAATCTCCTTTTTGTGTTCCCTCATTATTTCAAATAATGTAATTTAGTTAATAACCCTTGTTGTTAGTAAAACATACCAAATTACCATTAACTTTCATTACTTAATGAACCATTACAACGACCCTTTTCAAAATTACAAACATACAACAATTTCACATTGTGCAACATCCATAAATGACAATATCATCAATTTAAGTTACTACCTTTAATTTATTGTTGTGCTTTGTGGGCTAAATAAATTTTCCCAACAAAATTGCATAAAATTACTTTAGCTCCACACTAATGTATGCTTTTTATTTTAGTAGCTGTTATCTTTAGTATATTCCACTTTTTTAGTACAATTTAAGTTTGTACCCTAGTAAAAATGATTTTTATATAATCATATATGATTTTTATATACTCATTTATGAATTTATACAATTATATCTTGCCGACTATTATGAAACATATATTTTTATATGATTATATCAAAAGATATTTAATTATATAAAATTATATTAACCATATCCACCATTTTCCGGATCAAATCATGTATGGGTTAATATAATTATATAAACAATATATTATTTGATCCGAAAAATGGTGGATCTGGTTAATATAATTTTATATAATTAAATATCTTTTGATATAATCATATAAAAATATATGTTTCACAATACTCGACAAGTTATAATTGTAAAAAATCATAAATGACTGTATAAAAATCATATATGAATATATAAAAATCATTTTTACTAGGGTAGTGTGGTTTTTTTCTTTTTCTGTGTAAAAATGTTTACATTAATGTTACTTTTATTTACCTCTACTTCTTACTCCGGAATAAACGGTGGCAATAGAAAATGTTGGAAAACAAAAAACGTGCAGACACATAATAATATAGGATCAAGTATATGAAAAACAATTTCCATATGCTTGTGCTAGAAGAATAGTTACATATATTTTAAAAATGTGTAGTGCACATAATAAAACTGCACTTTTTGTAGTAGCATAAATAATGATATGATAAATAATGATAGTTTTTCAAAAAAATTTATTTGAAGAAAATTTATGCAAAGTGAAATAAGTGTTTTTTTTTTTATAGATATTTGTATGTTGAAAGGAGTCATAAGTAACAATTTGAATAAGAAGGTGTAATTTCTTGTAAACCTAAGCCCTTTGATACCCAAGACTGCCTTCAGTCACTGTTAACCTTTTGCCTATAAATATTTTCTAAATTTAGAATTTTTAATCCAAGAAGTTCAATTATTTCCATAAAAAACATAATTTATAACATTTTCAGTTATCAAATTTATCATGCCCAGTGTTAAACCGTACACTGGGCATGATAAATTTAATAAAGCCAGAATTAGTCAGTCAAAATTTCATAAAATTTATAAATTGGAACAAAACAAAATTTCAAAAATATGAACCTTTTTGAAAGATATTGATAATCATTGATTGCATAGATCTCTTACTCTTTAACATATCTCATAAGAATGTTTTGTACATATGTCCTATACCTAAACAAAAAATATTTAAATGTTTGTGAAAAAATGTGTTTGTTGACAAAAGAAGAAGAAGACTAAGATATCTATGTATTCTATGTTGATAATGATCTCAAAACTAGAATAAAGTCTGTTCTTAAATAAGTTATGATTTCGGTTCAAGGCTTTGTATGACGACGGCAGTGTAAAATAAAACGACATAATTTTGACTCGGCAGCGATAGATTTAGCAAAAAAATCCATAAATTTGAACCAATTAAGTTAAGGCATCTTTTCCTCCGATTCCGCAATTTTCGAAAAGCGAAAATCGACATAACTTCTAAAATAAAGCCGCTAAAAATTTTTGCTTTGTATTCATATTTCGATGAAAGGCATATATAATGTATGTTGCACACCCGATCAAAAAAATTTATATATGATCATATATAGTAATATCTTGTTTTGTCTTATAATATGTAAATATATATGTAGTCATGAATAGCCATATATAATTATATGGTTTTTATGTGGTACCTAATTTAACCATATATTTTTATATATTGTCTTTTATGAAATTAGATATAAACCATATATGCTATACATAATGAGATATGCCAGATCTATTGTCATATATAATTATAAATTATCATATATAACATAACATATGACCACATGTGGTGTCATATAAGCCATATATTTTGAGATATAATATATGCCCTCTTATAAAAATGTGATGGTTGTATGATGTAAGATATTTTCATATATGATTATATATTATATTAAATTCTATAAGATATAATTATATATGATTCCATATATTGTGTAAGATTAACAATATAATTTGAGATATGATTATATATGGTCAATAATATTTTCTATGTGTTTAGTATATAATTATATATAGTCACACATAACCTGAGATACCCTACTATCCCAGTTTGGGAGCAAAAAATTTTTATTTACACTCAACCAAAAAAGTCTGTAATGGCTACTGACAATTTTGCTGTTATTACAGGAAATTTAACTGTTTTGAGCACAGCGGTATTTTTGCTAATTTTAGCAACACATGTCTGCTGATCTGTAGTACAATAAAATTAGTAGAAAAAATTAGTAGCCGCTACTAAATTTTAGTAAAATTTCTGTAAACTGCAATTCAAAATCGATTTGCTAAAATCAGTTAAAAAACTTACTAAATATCATAATTTTAGTACAATGAAATTAGTATAAATAATTAATTGCAGCTACTAAATTTCTGTAAATTGTTTTAAACTGTAATTTAAAATCAATCTGCTGAAATAAGCAAAAAAGTGTACTAAAACAAAACAAACTGTAAAAGTAAAAAAAAAAAATTAATAAAATTTTTTTTTCTTTCGATTGTAACAAGCGTATAATTCACTTCATCGTACTTGAAATTTGGAGTCAAAATTGCAAACGGTTGTCCAGTTATTACCTTTTTTGCATTGGAGATACAATAAAAATTTCTGGGTGTTATTTCCAAACTAAGAATATATCAATATTAACAAATATAAACTAAACAAGAATTATAAAAAATCAACGAATTCTTGAAAATAAAATTTTTTAAATTAGTATATTTTTCTGCTAAATTTAGTACTCGGTTTTGAAAAATTAGTAAAATGTTTTGCTGAAATTAGCAGCGAAAATTAGTAAAAAAAATCCGTAATTTGTAATGAGAGAATAGCAAAAATGATTACTAAAAATAAAAATTGTACTAAAAATCAGTATAAAAATAGTATAGTGCGATTGGAAACTGTTTACAAATTTTTTTACTAACTTTTTTATCTGAGTGTACCTTTTCAACTCAATTTAATTTACTTGTAAATATTTTTTTACAGATCTTAAAACAATTAACCCATTTTCTGCCAACAGCATCTGAAAGTTATGTTTACCGCAACCTGCGATTAATAATATTTTAATATGTAATTATCAGGGCAAGGACTTTCATGCACTAAAAAATGGAAAATATGCGCTTAAAATATGCACTATAAAATGGAAAATATGCACTTAAATATGCATTTATAATGAAATATGCACTAAAAACCGATTATGGCCTATAGGCTAGGTTATTGTAATAAATAAAGAAATTAAATTAAATTAAAAACCAAAAAATATGCAATTAAAAATAGACGTTTTTTTTAAAATTATATTTATTAAAAACTAACAAACGTAAAAATTCAGGTATCGGTTACAATAAGCTTGTTCGTTTACTTACTACAAGTTACTATATTTACTACAGCTAGAAAAATTCAATACAAAAAGGAAACAAAACTTTGCATATGTAGTAAAAGTAGTAAGAAATTCGAGTAAACGAACACACTGAATATGTCTTCAAATACACATAGTTAAATATATTTTTGTTTGTGGCATTTTACCCGAAAAAAACTTTATTATAAAATAGAACTTAAATATGTGTACTATAAAATCGTAATCACTTTCGTAACTCAGAGAAAAAAAGTGGCAGAAATTAATGCTCGGGGACAAGTTTCCTTAAAATAATTTTTATAAAATTTTTCAACTTTCTGTTTGTGAGCAATAACACCCGAAAACGTTAATTTAAAATTACATTTATAAAAAATGTGTTAGTGGATGACAACATATTGTATTCATGTGTTTCTCTTTCTAGTGTAGTGTTATATTACCAACAGAGCTTCCAAATAATTAATTCCTTAGATTTTTTTTTTTAGTTTTAAAGTATGAATTCTTAAATCGAATTTCATATTTAAAAATATTAAAAAATATGCCATAATGTGCAAAATATGCAAAAATAGGCAATAAAAATCATAAAATATGCAATAAAATATGCACTTAAAAGCAAAATATGCAAAAATATGCATTTATAACAAAATATGCAAAAATATGCAACAACAAATCGATGCCATTTTTTTGCAAAATCTTTGATTCGGAAAAGTATTTGGTCAAAATCATTTTTGGGCCACTGACTACAAACATGCATTTGCATAAAAGTCCTTGCCCTGGTAATTATATATTGTCATATATAACCCCACACATTATATATGTTACTGAAGCAAAATTATCAAATCCCAGTTTGGGCACAAAAAAAATTTTTTTTAACTTTTTCAACTCAATTTAATTTATTTATAAATATTTTTTACAGATATTAAAAACATTAAACCATTTTGTGTCAACAGCATGTGCAAATTATGTTTTCAATCAGTAATATTTTAAATATATAATTAGATATCGTAATATATAATAATTTCGTCAAAGTACCGAATTTGAGCTCTTCTATGGCGAAAATGTTTTTTTTTTTTGTTATATTTCTACATAAAATTTTTGCAATATTCTTATTTTTTTTTATTCCTACTTTTAATACCACCAAAACAACTTGTTAAAAAGTGTTGGATAAGAGTATTTTGAAACAAAAAGTAGTTTCTTCTGAAAACCCCTCTAAAAAACTTAAAAAAAAATTATCTAAAATGAGAAATTTTTTCCAAAGGATTGCTAAGTTTATACATATTATATTTACCTTATTTAAATACATTTATATTACCTTTTCAACAACTTGTATATTGTTCTTATCCCAGTATTAATTTCGCAAATATCAGATTGTTGTCATTTAGACTTTTGAGCCATATAAATCGGGGCCTAGACCAGAGAAACAAGCCAGCCGCCGTAAGCCGTTTAAGCCGCCGCCGCCGATTTTTTTCGGCTCATTTCGGCTGGAAGTATCAATTTTCCAAAATAAAAAAATTAAAAGCAAATGTCATTTTTAAAACAAATTTTCTACTTCATCATTTCCTGAACCATCAAGAGTATTTTTTTTTAGTTAAAAAAAATAAAAGAACCAGTTTTATAGTCAGAGCTAAAAAGGATTTTTGTCATAAATATTTCTTAAATTGGAAGTTTTGCTTGAAAACTTCTGACAGATTTCGCTGAAATTTGGATATGCAATAGAGGAGAGAATCCAAATGAACAATATACATATATACTTTTCAAATGACCAAGTGTAGATTGTAGGCAGAGCTTCGAAAGAATTAATTCAATTTTAGGTTAATTCGCACAAAACCGAATTCAGCTTTAGAAATTGAGTTCCATCAAAACATTCCTTTATAATTAATTCATAGGTTTCATTCCCAAAGTTTAATATTAAATAGAATGCATTCTTATGTTGAATACATTCCTCATAGAATTACAATCAATATAAATAATTAATTTTTTCATTAATTCTAATCTTTTACAAAATGGCTTATCAAAATTGTCATTTTATTAAATCAGTAAAAGATCTAAGGTATGAATATACCAACGACTATATAGACTAAAGTCAAACCACCAGCCGCAACTGCTGTTAAAAAGTCTCTTTAATTTTATATGCAAACTGGTTTTAAGAGAAACAGTTTTTAGTGTTTTTTTTAACGCGTATTTTTTAATATTAATAAGTAAAATTTTGTGCTAATTATACAAAACTAATGCAGAGAACATATCAAACAACACAAGTGCACTTTATAATTTAATTAAAATTGCTGTAAAACAATAAAAATAATTAATTAAAAACCACTTTTTCACGTTTTTTGTTATTTTACATTGAAAACCAGTTCAGTTTTTCAGATGAGAGCCGTGGATAGTGCCTGAATATACTAATGATTCTGACAACACTTTAGTTTATAATTACAAATTAAATAAAAATGTGGCTTATATTAGGGATTTAATATTGATATCATATACACAACCCATAAAAATAATTAAAAACGCAACATTTGTTTTAAACTTTTACAAACCGAATGAAACGTGAAAGATCATTATAAAAAGAATGAATTCATGAAAGAATTCATTCACTATGCATGAAAATTAAAAGAATGAAGCCAGCCCGGTGAAAAATGTCCATATATGAACATTTGTGGATCAACCATATATGTATGGATCCGAAAAATGAGGTAACACCTAAGTATATGTTCATATATGGACATATATGAACATATACATTTATTAAATATATGCGAATACATGCGAACGTTGCTTTCCTCTATTATGAGGTTGTACGATAGATATAAATTTATGTATGACATTCAAATTAGGCGCTACATATGTTCCTTTTTTTATTCATGGCATTAAATATAATTCCATATTTATCCAAATATGAGTTCCTTTTACATATATGGAAATATGTATTCTTTGAAATATGTTCATATACAAGTCCCTTTTGCATAAATTGAATAACATATACTTTCATATTTGTCCATATATGAGTGCCATTTCCATATATGAAATAACAGATGCTTCCATATATGTCTGTATATGAAGTTTCTTCCATATATGGAATCACATATACTTCCATATATGTTCATATAAAATCCATATATGTTCATAAAAAATCCATATTTGTTCATATGTGTCCATACATAAACCATATATTAACATGTTTGAGCGTATATGAACATTTTTCACCGGGAGTGAATGAATTCATAAGGAATGGTATAATCGTAAGATATATTAGTAAATTTTAATTAAAAGTCAAAAGTGAATTAAAAAATTAATTCATTCGAATTTATGGTCGTAGGTTTGGTTAAATAGATCACATCACATTTTTCAGAAATTTCAGTACACCTGAAATTATTATCAAAAGACACATTTTTTAGACATTGCGGACGAAGATATTTACAATAATGGACGCTGTTCTGAGTTCCGCATCCACAAAAAAATTATAAAGTGAAACATTCCGAATTTTTTTTGCTGTTCCGTGATCCGTGATGATGATGTTTCGGAACTAATAACAGGGGTGAATATCTGAATTTTTTAACTTTTCTTCTAAGTTTTTCAACTTTGACATATTTTCGAGCATAATTTTTTTCGAACCATATTTTTTTTTCTAGTTTATTCTAAAAACACATTTAATTTTGAGTGAACATGTTTGAGCGTATATGAACATTTTTCACCGGGAGTGAATGAATTCATAAGGAATGGTATAATCGTAAGATATATTAGTAAATTTTAATTAAAAGTCCAAAAGTGAATTAAAAAATTAATTCATTCGAATTTATGGTCGTAGGTTTGGTTAAATAGATCACATCACATTTTTCAGAAATTTCAGTACACCTGAAATTATTATCAAAAGACACATTTTTTAGACATTGCGGACGAAGATATTTACAATAATCGACGCTGTTCTGAGTTCCGCATCCCCAAAAAAATTTTAAAGTGAAACATTCCGAATTTTTTTTGCTGTTCCGTGATCCGTGATGATGATGTTTCGGAACTAAGAACAGGGGTGAATATCTGAATTTTTTAACTTTTCTTCTAAGTTTTTCAACTTTGACATATTTTTGAGCATAATTTTTTTGGAACCATATTTTTTTTCTAGTTTATTCTAAAAACACATTTAATTTTGAGTGAAAATAGAGTTTGTTTATTTCTAAGTTCCGAATCCACATAAAAAATTCTAAAGTGAAACATTCCGAATTTTTTTGCTGTTCTGTGATCCACATCCGAATTATTTTCTACGTTTTATTTCGTGTTGGAAAAGCTTGGTGAAAGTAAAAGGAATATTTTGTTGCAAAAATTAATATGTTAAAATTTATTTTAAAATTTGTTGAAACAGTCAATTTCCGACATTTTGAATTTTGTGTGACTTTACAAAACCACTCTAATTAAAAAGTTTCGGAATTCAGAACAGGGGTGATAGTGTCAAAACTCTGTTTTTGAGCGACTTCAAGCACTTAACAATTTGAAATTCAGCAATTTTTCAACCGATTTTGAATATTGTAACGTTTTCGGAAAGACAAAAAATTTAGCTTTCCAAATATATATAGAATTATTTATTTGTAACTGAAATATGTTGACAGTTTTTTTTTTTAAATATTTTTTTTTAATTTTTATACATTGACGGCTTTTTTACAGTATTAAACAATTCTTTACTGTTTTAATTCATTCTGAAAGTGGGTTTAGTTCTTAGTAAAATCAGATTCTTTTGTTTAAATTAATTGAAAATTGAAAAAGTTATCGTGATTTTTCTAAACATTTAATATCAGCAACTCGAGGTTCTTGTTTGCACAATCATTAAGGTTAATATTTTCAATTTTCTTATAAATGCAGAGATTCCATGTTTATAAAAAAATGTATAACTTTGACAATTTTAAAGCGATTAAAGTAGAACTTCATTTTACCCTGAATAAAGAATAAATTACATAAAAATTATTTTTTTTTAAACAAAATATTGCAATTAAAAGCCGTCAAAATTAAACAAAATAAGAAAAAATTAAGAAAATCAGTTTTATTTGAAAATATTTCCACAAAATTTTGTTGAATATATAAACATATGTATATATTTGGAAAGCCCAACTATCTCTCCTTCTAGCTCCGTTCAAAAACTAAAAATCCTAAATTTGTAATTTTTATCGATGAATTTAACTTAAAATTATTTTTTATTTGATAATTCCAAATTTTTTGAACAATTTTCTACTGCTATATTTTGGAAAAAACCTTAAACATCTTTAAAATACGTGTATAATGTTCTATCAAGCCGATCAAGCCGCCGCCGCCGCCGATTATTTGGTTGAGCCGCCGCCGCCGATTTTTATCCGGCTCAACCTTAATCGCCGCCGCCGCCGCCGATTTTTTGCTTGCGCCGCCGCCGCCGATTATTTTGATCGGCTTGTTTCCCTGGCCTAGACCCCCTTTTTTAGACATTTTTTTTTATCTTCTTCACCAAAAAAATTCCGTGAGTGAAAAACATTTAAGATTTTTAATTTTCGTTTCTTTTACAAGAATGTTATTAATTTATTTTTTCTAAGTCATGTACATATATATATATAAATTTATATAAATATATATAATTCCATAACACGAACAATGTTGTCTCATATAGTCAGTAATTTTCTATAGCAGTGTGTGGCTGAGTGTGTTAAGTGACCGACTACAACTCCAGCAATCTGGGTTCGAATCCTGCCGACGGCGTTTTTTTATATGAAATAAATATTTTTTATTTTTTGTGTTATTTTTTAAATTTTATTCAAATTTAATTCCAAATATACCATAGGATAAATTTTGATCTAATTCAATCTGCCAAAATTAGCTTATCTATTCGTATCTAATGGGATATAAATTAATCGCTTGGGATCTCAATTTGATATTAATGAATATTATTGGATCTCCCCATTTTGAGATCTATTTGGATTTCATTAATCCTGTAATATATTTTAGGAATCTTATTGGATATTACTGGATACCCCAATTTTGAGATGAACTTGGATAAGATTAAATGTCGATCTATATCAAATGAGATATGACTCATATGCCAGATATAATGTTTTTTTTGATCGGGTTAGTAAAAAAAAATATTTTCAATTGTAAAAAATGTATAATTACTTCATCATACTTGAAATTTAGAGTAAAAATTGCAAACGGTTCTGCAGTTATTATTTACCTTTTTATGCATTGGAGATACAATACAATTTTCTGGGTTTTATTTCCAAACTAAGAATATATCAATAATAACAAATATAAACTAAACCAGAATTCTAAAAAATCAACGAATTCTTGCAAATAGAATTTTCTTAAGTATCCACTTGTTGTTAAATTAGTATATTTTTTTGCTAAGTTTAGCACTGGAGTTTGAAAAATTAGTAAAATGTTTTGCTGAAATCAGCAACGAAAATTAGTACAAAAAAATCCGTATTTTGTTATAAGAGAATATCAAAAATTATTACAAAAAAAAAATTGTACTAAAAATCAGTATCAAAATAGTAAAGTGCGATTTAAAACTGTGCACAAATTTTTTTACTTACTTTATCTGGGTGTAAAATTTCAGCGACCTTTAATTCCTTGAGAAATTTTTACCGTAAACAGTGTAAAAATAATTGTCTATAAAATGTCTTCATTTACTTTTGATATACTTTAAACTTTTAGCTAAGTTTTGGCAAAGCTTAAATCAAATTTTGTTCGTTTCTTCACCCAAAAAACAGTTTTATTTGTCTTAGCACTTTCCACAAAATGAAGATTTGATTAAAACCGCTTCTATTGTTTGTTTTAACGGGTTGACACATTTTTTTCTCTGTTTTATGTAATTTCATCTTTAGAATCTTAAAAAAATGTGCTGATGTTGATGACATGTACAAACATTATATATGTGACGAATTAAATTTTTTTTTTGTTTAACCTCAGCCACTTGTCTGTTGTTTGTTATCCCCAGACCACAGACAAATAAATGATTATTTTTTGTGGAATTTTTATTTAACTTTTTTTTAACTCTAGAAAATTTATGATTTTCTATACTTCATGTTTGCATAGTTAGTTTAACAAGTGCAAATGGAAACCCCAGCTAATTTGTTGAAGATAAAAAAAAGAAATTATTACAAGAATGATAAAAAAGCAAAAAAAAACATTAAATTTGATAAATGCTTTAACATATACAAATTATTATGGGCTGAGTGTCATACACTCAAAAAAATAAGTTAGTAGAAAAATTAGCAAAACGTCTTGTATATCAAGTGTATTATTTTTCAGCAATTTTTTTCTGAAATTCCGTTTTCAGCAAAAGTTTAAGTTATATTTTTTTAGCACTAAACTAATTTTGAACTAATGTTTTACTAATTTATTTTGCTACAAAAATTGTGCTGATAACCGCATTTATAGCGAGGACGACAACCAGATACTTAGACCAGTTGTAGATGTCGCAGCTTGTCTGGATTTAGTACAGACAACGGAAATGATAAAAAAGAAAAATAACTACACAATTTCTATATTTAAATTTTCAGCAAATAAATTAACTAAAGTAAAATTTTACTACAAGTTTTTTGAGTTTTCTTTAGTCTACTAATATTCAGCAAAAAGTTTAGTGATTTTAGCAAGGATTTTTATACCCTACACCACTATGTGGTCAGGGTATTATAAGTTTGTGCTGATGTTTGTAACACCAAAAAATATTGGTCGTAGACCCACCTTATAGTATACCGATCGGTTCAGAATTTTTTTTTATTTCGATTTAACGATGTCCGTCTGTCCGTCCGTCCGTCTGTCTGTCTGTCTGTCTGTCTGTCCATGCAATCTTGTGCGTACTCTACAGGTCGCAACTATTAAGATATTTTGATGAAATTTGGTACGCAGACCTATGTTGGGCCAAGGACGAAAAGTTTGATTTTGGTGAACATCGGTCCATGTTTAGACCTAGTGCCCATATAAGGGTCCTACCAAAATTATACTGTTTATACGCTGCAGGTCGTAAATATTAAGATATTTTGATGAAATTTGGTACGCAGACCTACATTGGCCCAATAACGCAGCCTATTGATTTTGGGGAACATCGGTCCATGTTTAGACCTAGTGCCCATATAAGGGTCCTACCAAAATTATACTGTTTACACGCTGCAGGTCGTAAATATTAAGATATTTTGATGAAATTTGGTACACAGACCTATATTGGACCATTAACACATCCTATTGATTTTGGTGAACATCGGTCCATGTTTAGACCTAGTGCCCATATAAGGGTCCTACCAAAATTATACTGTTTATACGCTGCAGGTCGCAAATATTAAGATATTTTGATGAAATTTGGTACATAGACCTATGTTGGCCCGAGGACGAAACCTATTGATTTTGGTGAACATCGGTCCATGTTTAGACCTAGTGCCCATATAAGGGTCCTACCATAATTATACTGTTTATACGCTGCAGGTCGTAAATATTAAGATATTTTGATGAAATTTGGTACACAGACCTACATTGGCGCAATAACGCAGCCTATTGATTTTGGTGAACATCGCTCCATGTTTAGACCTAGTGCCCATATAAGGGTCCTACCAAAATTATACTGTTTATACGCTACAGGTCGCAAATATTAAGATATTTTGATGAAATTTGGTACACAGACCTATATTGGCCCAATAACGCAGCCTATTGATTTTGGTGAACATCGGTCCATGTTTAGACCTAGTGCCCATATAAGGGTCCTACCAAAATTATACTGTTTATACGCTGCAGGTCGCAAATATTAAGATATTTTGATGAAATTTGGTACATAGACCTATGTTGGCCCGAGGACGAAGCCTATTGATTTTGGTGAACATCGGTCCATGTTTAGACCTAGTGCCCATATAAGGGTCCTACCATAATTATACTGTTTATACGCTGCAGGTCGTAAATATTAAGATATTTTGATGAAATTTGGTACACAGACCTACATTGGCGCAATAACGCAGCCTATTGATTTTGGTGAACATCGCTCCATGTTTAGACCTAGTGCCCATATAAGGGTCCTACCAAAATTATACTGTTTATACGCTGCAGGTCGCAAATATTGAGATATTTTGATGAAATTTGGTACATAGACCTATGTTGGGCCGAGGACGAAGCCTATTGATTTTGGTGAACATCGGTCCATGTTTAGACCTAGTGCCCATATATGGGTCCTACCAAAATTATACTGTTTATACGCTGCAGGTCGCAAATATTAAGATATTTTGATGAAATTTGGTACACAGACCTATGTTGGCCCAATAACGCAGCCTCTTGATTTTGGTGAACATCGGTCCATGTTTAGACCTAGTGCCCATATAAGGGTCCCACCAAAATTATATTGTTTATACGCTGCAGGTCGCAAATATTAAGATATTTTTATGAGATTTGGTACATAGACCTATGTTGGCCCAAGGACGAAGCCTATTGATTTTGGTGAACATCGGTCCATGTTTAGAACTAGTGCCCATATAAGGGTCCCCCCAAAATTGGCTTGGTTACAAACTGCAGGTCGCAAATATTAAGATATTTTAATGAAATTTGGTGCGCTGACTCACATTATAGAAAATTTTGACACAAGCCCCATTTTAACCCATTCGAATTTCGGATCCAAACAATACACCAGACTGGTGTAGGGTATTGTATAGTCGGCATGCCCGACTTTAACCTTTTTACTCGTTTTTATTTGCTATCGACTAAGTGTTAGCAAAACGTTTGCTGAAGATTACTATTTTTAGAAATCAGCTCGCTGATTTTCAGCAAACATTTTGCTGAAATTACCAACTTTTTTGCAAGCACGCTCCTCAGTAAAAATTTGCTGACACAGCAACATTTTTTGCTGACTTTACTGACTTTTTTTTTGAGTATAGATGGTAAAATAAAGACACGAGAAATAATAACCCACAAATAAACAAGAATGCATTCAAAAAAGTTTGACAGTTACTACATGAAACTTTTTAGTCTAACATAATAATCAGAAGTTCTTATTTTTAACTGTAATTACAGTTGTTTTTCTATGAAAATATACAAAACAACTGTTATCGCAGTTATTTAAAAAATCAACTAACGAAAAGTACTGTATTTCGCAATAGTCGTTTAAAGCAGTTATTTTTAATATTATAATAAACAACAATTATTTTAATTTTTGCATTAAAAAATACAAAAATTGTTATTTCGGACTTTCTATATTTTCATATATTTAGTTAGAATATTCTTCCACCTCAAGTCCAAATTCTAATATGATATTGTCATATTAGATTTTTATTTGTTGTAGAGTGATGTCTACGAAACAATTGTATTGTCTATCATGAAAATGATCAACCCTTTTTGAAACAACAAATAAAAATCTAATATGACAATATCATATTAGAATTTGGACTTGAGGTGGAAGAATATTCTAACTAAATATATAAAATTATAATAAACAACTAACAAAACAGTATATTTGCTGTAAAAAGTTATTTTTGTTAGTTGTTTAAACAATAAAAAATTTCTTTGAGTTTTTAAAAATTCTTGGTTAGTTTCTATTTGTTATTAATGATAAATTCTTAGTTTCAAAATCAAAATCAGAATATTTTATTGTATCTGCAATGCACAAAAATGTAATAACTGGATAACCGTTTGGAAGTTTGGCTTTAATTTTTAAGCAGGATGATTACACATTTTTGTTTTGTAATCGAAAAACAAGTTTTTTTTATATTGTTTTTTAACAAAATATATATATTATTATAATACCGAAAATTAACTGTGAATAACCAATAATTTTACGAATTTTTTCTGTTCTAAAATTTTTGTAGTTATTTTTACGACATCTTTAGTCATTTTTACTGCATTTGCTAGTTGTTTTTAAACAGTTATAAATAAATTTTTTAGTTATTTTGAAGGTAAATATCTTTGTCACCTTTTTAATTGTATATACCCTTGTTTTAACTGTCATTTTCAATAGTTTCTATCGACACGCTTTTTTGAGTAATAGTTTGAAGCCTTGGATATACAAATAATTTTATAAAATTTCAAAATTATTGTTCCAAGGTTGCCATATAGTGGTTTAAAAAATAATTTTTTATCCTTTTTATGTAGATTTAAAAAAAATCATTTATACTTAGAAAGAAGACCTTTCTTATAAAAATTATACGCTGATTTAACTAGTGACATATTGAAACCAACCGAATTGACTCGGCTACCACAACCTTGTAATGCGATTGCCCCAACCGAATGCGGTTGTATTGAGTTTAGGGGGTTAGTACTTTTGTCACAACAAAATTTGGTTGGGCAATCGATTTATGAGGTTGTGGCAGCCGGTTGTTACAAAGGAATTCTTATGACAGTGTTCACTGTCATAAGAATTCCTTTCCTCAGGAAATTCTTCTTGCACTCATAGAAAAAAGTTAGTAAAAAAATTTGTAAATCAATTACTACCCCCGTATTCAAAATGAAAAGTTAGTAGCTTCTTATACATCGCACACAACGAGCTGTTAACTAGAATGTTTTTTAGACAAAGCATCTTGTTAGCATAGAGTTTATTCAAAATGATTTCTTTGCACACCGATTTTGAAAATACAAGGCTTTTTTATTATTGTGAATGGAATTTTTTGTTTTTTGGCATTTGATAACAGATACTTAGAAGGAATTTAGCAACAATACTAGAGTGAGTTTAACAAAAGTATTGTGAATAAAACTCATGTTAACTCTATGCTAAATTTTCATTTTGAACACCGCTGATAGTAATCCAATTTGGCAAGTTTCTAACAAATTTTAGGTTCAGATTTTAGTTAAAAATTTTGCTATTCCCAAATAACAAAATACAATTTTTTGGCTATATTTTTTGTTGAATTTTGTAACAAATTTTATTACAATAAGCAAAGTTTATTGCTATATTTAAAAATTTTATTTTGATAAAACCAGCAGGGGGCGGGCGTTGAATTGCTATAAGTAGTTACACATATAAAACAGAATACGGCGCTGTTCGCATTTCTTTATTTGTGGGTTTTTACTTATGTGTAAAAAAGACAACTGAAGTGAACACGTTATATATATATATATAAAAAAAGAGAAATAATTATGCATGTTGTTTTATTCTTACGAACTACATAATAAAAAATTATAAAAAAATATGCAAGTGTTTTTTTAATAATTTAATAAGAAAATAATAGATTTTTAGCCTGAGTTAGTGGATTGTAGTTATGAATGTGGTTTGCTGTTTAAAAAATAATTTAGAATGGTGAATGAGGGATAATTTACATAATAATTTAAAATGTTAAAAAAGTTAATAAAGTAATATAAATAATATTTTTATTTCAGAAAATGCAATATAAATTATTTTTTTTATTATGTATAAATGTTGAAAGCACAAGAAACCCAAAGTCTCTCTAACAAAATTTTGCATTGTTCTTCATTTACTATTATACTCGGTTTGTTGGCAGGGGATTTGGGATTTAACAAAATATTAGGAAATTTACCACTATTTTAGTTATTTTTGGGAATTTCGTATTTATTAAAATCTTGAAATAACTAAAAAGTACAAAATATTCTACTTTAAAAATACTGAAATCGTTTTATCCACAAGACTCAGAAAAAAATAAAGTCGGAGTTTTCATTTAAGCTCATATGTAACTTGTGCATCAATTTATACAAAATAATTGTCAAAATTATTTTGCAAGCCCTGGTAAAATTACACCTCTATAAAGCCAACAATTTCTTAGTTTTTTTTGTGAATTATAATTTATATTTTTTCTTTTAAAATAGGATTTTGGTTGAATTAAAGTAAATTGGGGCCAAAATCGGGGATCTAGGATTTTTGCGGGGATTTTTGTGGATTGCAATTTGGGGAAAAACTTTTCTGGCAACACTAATATACATATTATGAAAATAAATTTAAGAATGTCACAACTTTGTCTGATTCCCGAAGTTCCAAGGAATATATCATTGTATTAAATACAAAATTTAAATTTTATGAGGATTTTAATGAAAAAGTGATGAAGTTTAAGGGATTATTTTTGCATTTTAACTGCTTATTTTACTGTTTTTTCGAGCTTTTTTTAAGACCTTAAAACATTGCTTTTAGAGCTTTTTTTTGGATAGGAAATTCTGATTTCAACAGAATGATCCGGTTTCGAAACAGCTGATTCGTTACAGATACGTTTACGGTTGGGTAACTCGGCCTTAAAGATAAATATGAAACAGATACAACTCTGCATATTATTTATCTCATTATTTACAATACATAATACCATTTTTTACAAATAGGTAGCGCTTTTCTTCAGTTAGCTGTGTCAACAACCAAACCCATATGAAAGCAATCAGCAAAAAATTTAACTAAAAATTAGTATATTTAACATTATTTTTTGCTGTTTTCATTTAGTTAATACACTCAAAATAATACGTCTGTTGGCTGGACAGAAAAATTTGTTACTTTAACAAAATTTATTCCGGTTTTTTGGCTTAAAATAAAATTTATTGATTTTAACAAATTCTTTTATTAAATTTAACAAATCTAAATTTAAGAAAAAAATCTGTAAAACTACAGTTTTATTTGTAATAATACTAAGGGCAATAACAATAAACAAATTAACCTAAAGTTTGAGCTAACTTAGAGTTACAGATGTCAAATTCCCCGAGTAAAAATAGTTATATAGGAAATTATATAATTTAATATGGACTAATATGTTTATATATAGTCAAGTGTAACACTATATCTTTGCGGATATAATTATGTATAGCTTTGAGTTTTTCAAAAATTTCTTATATGATGTCATATATAGATCAGTATAAATATACATGTCCCCCTATATATTTGTATGTGCCATAAATATTTACATATGCTATCCCGAGTAAAAATAGTTATATAGGAAATTATATAATTTAATATGAATTAATATGTTTATATATAGTCAAGTGTAACACTATATCTTTGCGGATATAATTATGTATAGCTTTGAGTTTTTCAAAAATTTCTTATATGATGTCATATATAGATCAGTATAAATATACATGTCCCCATATATATTTATATGTGCCATATCTATTTACATATGCTATGACAATTTTAATACATCCTCATATATAATTAAAAATGGCTTTATCGGAAAATATATAATGTTCTATATAGCTCAATGTTAATTAATGATTTCAAAATATAAAAGGCGTACTCATTATAACTCCTAAATTCCTTGTAAACCTTGTATAAATACAAGCCATATTTTTATGTACATTTGACATTAAACTCATAAACATACCAGGTTTACACAGTTTACGGGTAGAATACAAGTTTATATGAGAAGGCTTGGTTACAATTATGTACCTACAACTTCTTCTAAATTTTTATTTAAATTTTTAATTCTTAACTTAAGGGTGTTATTTTTCAGTACTTTTTAATAGTTTTTGTTTTGATCTTGAAGTATGAAGCGTTATATAATTATGTCTTTCTACATCAAATTAGATATAATTATATCGGGTCAAAATCCGGATAAGATTCTATATGATTCAATATATTTAGATCTTATCCGATATAATTTTATCCACCATTTTTCGGATCATAGCATATCTCCAATTATATTAAATAAGATATCATTACATATAACATCATATTATTTTTTTTACCCGGGCCCGAGTAAAAATAGTTATATAGGAATTTATATAATTTAATATGTACTAATATGTTTATATATAGTCAAGTGTGACAATATATCTTTGCAGATATAATTATGTATAGCTTTGAGGTTTTCAAAAATTTCTTATATGATGTCATATATAGATCAGTATAAATATATATGTCGCCATATATATTAATATGTACCATATCTAGTTACATATGCTATGACAATTTTAATACAGCGTCATATATAATTAAAAATGGTTTTATCGGAAAACATATAAAGTTTTATATAGCTCAATGTTAATTTTTTTTCGGAGTTGTTTTAGATATGTTTAAATATAGCGCAATATTAAAAAAATTCTTATGTTTTTTAGAGATATGTTTATGTATGATTTCAAAATATAAAAGATGTACTCATAATAACTCGTAAATTCCTTGTAAACCTTGTATAAATACAAGCCATATTTTTTATTTATCGAATTTGACATTAAACTCATAAACATACCAGGTTTACACAGTTTACGGGTAGAGAAGGCTTGGATACAATTATGTACAACTTCTTCTAAATTTTTATTTAAATTTTTAATTCTTAACTTAAGGGTGTTATTTTTTAGTACTTTTTAATAGTTTTTGTTTTGATCTTGAAGTATGAAGCGTTATATAATTATGTCTTTCTACATCAAATTAGATATAATTATATCGGGTCAAAATCCGGATAAGATTCTATATGATTCAATATATTTAGATCTTATCCGATATAATTTTATCCACCATTTTTCGGATCATAGCATATCTCCAATTATATTAAATAAGATATCATTACATATAACATCATATTATTTTTTTTACCCGGGGGGTGTTATTTTTCAGTACTTTTTAATAGTTTTTGTTTTGATCTTGAAGTATGAAGCGTTATATAATTATGTCTTTCTACATCAAATTAGATATAATTATATCGGGTCAAAATCCGGATAAGATTCTATATGATTCAATATATTTAGATATTATTCGATATAAATTTATCCACCATTTTTCGGATCATAGCATATCTCCAATTATATTAAATAAGATATCATTACATATGACATCAAATTATATTTTTTACCCGGGTCCCTATAAATTTTAATTTTTTAACTTTCAGTTTGTGTTAACTTTAGGTTATTTGTTTATTGTTAATGGGGGTAAGTCGTAAAATTTGTTCAAATTTAGAGTCTCGGGACCCTCCCCGGTCCTAGTCCATATAATCTAAGGGCTTGTAAGGTCACCCCGAAGGAGCATACATTTTGTCCGTTTTGCTCTATCTCGCTAAGTTTTCGAGATAGAGCAGATAGGCCATTTTGTGAAGTAGAAAATTTTTATAAGAACTTCCCGAGTGTCCAAGGCCCCACCATGATCCATATTTGAATAGAGATAACCTCTTTTGCTGGGGTATTATCCGGTTAGGGGTAGTCGAAATTTTCGTCAATTTTGCTCTATCTCTCTTAGTTTTCGAGATATGGGCCATTTTAAAAAATCGGGAGGGAAAGAAATAGCACCATCTTTAAAGTTTCGGAAACACTGGTGGTAGCGGGTAATAACAGGAACATGAAAATATTATATTTTACCAATAAATTTTGTAAAATTTAACGAATGTCTTCTTAAAAATTAGTTATAAATAGTTTTGAAAATTAACACTCAAATCTAGTTAAAGTACAGAGGATTTTTAGTATTGTGTTAAATGAAGATAACTAAAATCTTTGCTTAAATCAGTGTTTCAACTAAAATTTGTTAAAAATTAGTTAAATCAATTTGAAACCCGTTTGACAGATTTTTCTACTGACATATTATTTTAAGTATACGATACAATATTTAGCAAACAGATTCTGCTAATTTTAGCAGTTTTTTCTGCATTTCTATGAGTGTATTAATTAATGTGTTACTTTCTTTGGAAAGGGGGTAGCGGAGAAACTAAAAGGTAGTCAAAGATAGTAGTCATCAAATCAAAAAATTCGGTTGTCACAATGCAATTGTTTTGATAGTCTTGCTTTTCTTAAAAAAAACTCTGTGAGCGGCAGAAAATTGGTTAAAGGTAACCAGGGAAAGTTCTATCTGAATTGAGCTGAAATGGTATTAACGAACCAAAGCTCGGAATAGCTCTCAGACGAGCGATGCCAGTACGTCTGTCTGTCCATGTAACTTTTTCAATCAACCTATAGGTCACAAAAATCTGTAATTTTCATTGAAATCAATAATTTTCATTGAAATTGGACACATAATCCATTTGCCGAAGAACGAACCATACTGAAAGTGGATAAAATGTTTAGACCTACCTCCCATATGAAGGTCCTATCTGAATTAAGCTAAAATTGTTCTTAAGCAACATGTAGTTTAACAAAAAAAACAAGTCATGGTTTATAAACCAATTCTTTAATTACTTCCATAGTATGCGTTAGTGTATTTTAACTTCTTTTTTAGAAGTAATTCTGAACAACTTCTAAAACATCCCTTCATTACTTCTTCTAAAGCATTATTGCTCTAAAAGTGATCCTAAGAAGTAATTTCGATACAGTTTATTTCCAAACAGATGATTGCAGGATCGAATCTTAGCTGGACGAATATTTTTTTAATATTCATAATTAATTTGTTTACATTTAATAATTTTTTAATTTTTCAAATTTAAAAAATAAATAAAATAAAAATGATGAAAAAAACCGATTAAAATCAGCAATCAAAATCAAAATTTTGCTAAATAATTCAAAGTTTTTTTCTTGATTTTTTTTTCAATATATTTAAACGAAATCTAGCCTTTTAAAATCAAGAGTTTATTATTTTTTTAGCAAATATTTTTGTCAATTTTAGGATTACGATTTGCATTTAAAAAAATTTATGTTAAAAATAACAAAAATTTTGTAAATATAACGGTTTGTTTTTGTTATTTTTAGTCTACTAATATTAAGCAAAATTTTTTGCCGATTTTACGGTATAATTTAGCAAAAAAATCTGCTAATTTCAGCAGTTTTTTTCTGCAAGATAATTTTTAACTAATTTTTTGTAGTTTTTTCTGCTATTTTTACAGATTTATTTCTATGAGTGTAATCCATCCATCCACCCAATATTTTCTTAAATTTATTTTTCGGCAATTTCGGTGACATGACATACTTTTCACGATTTGTTTACTGTAATCCCTTTAGGAATTATAAACACAACATTTTTTGTAATATTCTCCAAAATAATTTGGTCATAATCCCTATGGGGGATTAACTGTATATGGCCGTTCGGTCATAATCCCCCAAATGAAAATAGGGATAGTGTCCGTTGAGGTTATGACAGATTTTTTAATTCAGATTTTGGTGTAGGTAGTAATTTCGTCGGCATGACCGATTTTATTTTTTTTACTAGCTTTTTGTTAATTTAATGCAATTGTCTTTTGTAGGCTAATATTCTTATAAAAGAATTTTAATTTAACTTATATTTTTTTTGTTATTTGTGGCTTGCCATAAATTTGTAGACACATACCAGACTTACGAAAAATTGCTTATGTTTTTTTTTTATCTCATAACAGTAAAATAGTTGAACAATAAAGGTAAAATATTCTGATAACGTCATACATACTCGTATGTATACCATATTAATTTCGTTATATGTAAAGATTACATAAACATTTGTAAGAAATTTATAAAGTAAGTTTCGTAATCTATTGTTATAAAATCGATAAAAAAAGGGACAGTAAGATTTATATTTATTTTTCAAAAGAATTCGATATAATTATTTTTGTTTACATAATGGGTCATATGAATAAAACTTAGCAATTACTTCGAAGTATTTACTTTGGGCTTAGGAATGACTTTTAACACCAAATATGTTCATAGACTTGTAGAATAGCATAAGCTATAAACGAAAATAAAAAAAATAAAATTTTTAGTCTACCCGCGAACAGAATTGTGAAGTAATTGCTTAAAAAATCCAGTATTTCACCCTATTAGTAATGTCTAGTTTTTATTCATACGAGCCAATATCTGTGTATGTTTGACAAAAGCACTTTGAAAGAGTTTTGTTTTCAACAAAACTTTGGAAAACGATTAGCATTATACTTAAAGATGTGATACCTTCTCAAATCAATTTACATATTTAATAAACTTATTAATTTCTATTTGGCAAAAGGCCGATTTTCCATATTTCCCATTGGTTTAGACGATTGAACTGGACAAATTTGAGTTCCACATAATCAAGTTATTGAAATAGTAATCGACTTTTACCTCTTATTTCGTTGACAAAATCTTTTCTTTTTCGACACTTTTCTTTATTTAAATATATATATTAAAGTTATAATTTATAATTTACTAAAGTATTTTCTTCTTTTTTCCAGGTATGTTGTGCATATTTGGATTGTATTTGATTTAATTCGCATTATTATGTAAATTTGTTTTACAACATATCATGTAAGTTTTATTGGATATCATTATGGCAGAAACGTGTTTAAACATGTTCGTTGTGTGTTGTATAATATTTATATTGGATATTTCATTTAAATATTTAACCACATAAAAAATTGCTTTCGTTTTGTGCATAAAATTACATAAATACGCTTTTAAGGAATTTAGCTGTTAAACTAATAAAACAAACGCATTAGAAAGTCTCGAAAATTTGAATTTAGTGCAAGAGATCTTAAACTATTTATATTAAATAAATCAATGCGCTAGAAGAGGAAATAAAATTCAACCTTTTAGGCAGAATTTTTAAAATTTACAGTTAATAATGAAATATTTATTAATTACTTCGATGTAAAAAATGTTCAGCCCACAAGTTTTTCTTAAGGCACATCTACACGAGAGAGAAAACTGCTGGAGATAGAGCAAAAAACACCTCTAATTAGCTCTATTGTGAATGATTTAAGCTATTTTGTGGTGTTTTTTGCTCTATTTCTAGCAGTTTTCTATCTCGTGTAGATGTGCCTTTATACAGGGTTCAAATAGAGTTAAACTCTAAATATCTTCAAATTTAGAAAAATTATTATCTTAAAAATTAACAAAATTTCATTTGCAGAATAATTTAATAAAAATTTGGTAATTGTAATCTTAAATCGAACGAAAATCATTCATTTGTTAAAAATAACTGTCATAAAAGTTGTTTTACACTTTTCCGTCGAAAAACATTTGTAATTACAGCTAAAAATAACAACTACTGATTACTATACAAACAACTGTCGTGTATAAACTTTTTTGAGTATATAAATCAAACAGATTAAGATGTGGTATATTCGATTTGTTTAGTGCTCAATTAGGCAGTTAATCAGACTTTTACAATAAGTAGATCAACTTATCTGTGTGAATCGGCTATTAAATACGTTCTTAGTAATAAAAACTCTTTCAATACTGTTGTTTTGAAGCTTACATATATTCGGGACACCTTCACAAAAAAAAAATAAATATATTTATTTTGTTATGTATTTTTTATTGCGCATATTTTGTTTAGAAATGTAAATATTTTATTTCTACAAAATTATTCATTTAATGAAATCAATGTTTTCTGCATTTGGTGCTTAAACAAATACAAAAGCTTTAAATAAAAAAAATCACGTTTAAATGCACATATTTTTTTAATTGCTCCTACATTACGTATGAGTAATTTTAAATTAAAGTGCCCAGTGGAGAAAAACATTACCACACTTAATATAATACGTCAGTAGAAAAATCAGACGGGTTTAAAATCGATTGGACTAAATAAAAAAAAAAATTTTAGTTAAAACACTGCTCTAAACAAAGATTTTAGTTATATTCATTTAACACAATACTAAAAATCCTCAGTACTTTAACTAATTTTGAGTGTTAATTTTCCAAATTATTTACAATTAATTTTTAAGAACCAATTCGTTAAATTTTACACAATTTATTGTTAAAATATAATATTTTCATATTTCGGTTATTACCCGGTAAATGATCCCACCAATATATCCGAAGTTTTAAAGATGGCTTTCCCTCCCAATTTTTTTAAAATGGCACACATATCGAAAACTAAGAGAGCTAGAACAAAATTGATGAAAACCGAACCATATAACACTCCCATGAAAAGGTTATCTCTATCCAAAAATGGTCCTTGGTAACGCCTTCCACCCTCGGAAATTTTTGATAAAAATTGTCCACTTCTTAAAATGGCCCATATCTCGAAAACTAAGCGAGATAGAGCAAAACGGGCAAAATATTTGCTCCTTTAGAGTAGCCCTACATGCCCTTAGATGATACGGACTAGGACCGGGGAGTGTCCCGAGACCATAAATTTAAAAAAATTTTAAGACTCAGTATAATTACAAATAAAACTTTAGTATTACTAATTTTTTACTTAAATTTAGATTTGTTAAATTTAACAAAAAATATTTTAAAATCAACAAATTTTATTTTAAGCCAAAAAACAGAAATAAATTTTGGTAAAATAAGAAGATAAACAAAAAAAAATCTAAAGTAGAATATTTGTATATGTCTCTTTGATCACTTCTGAAACTATTCATATGTGACCTTCTGCGAGAAAAGGGACCTAGTGTGTCAAAAAACGGGTTTGGACTTAAGAGTGAATTCTGGTACCTAAAAGGGTATAGAATAAGATGTTAGAGTTAGATTTCTGATAAAAATTTATTTACCCCATAAAAACGTACAAAACGAACTGAAGGTGTGTTCAAAGTGATAGCCTTATGAAACTTTAAATGCGTTCTTCTCAAAACTTCATTTTCACACACTAGGTCCCTTTTCGCGGAGAAGGTCACATATAGAGACAATCTGACAATAAAAATAAAACAATAATACAATTTAATGGAAAATCACTGATGAAGCCTGTCCATAGAAAAAGGCAGAAACTGGATCTAGTCTGATTTGCAAATTTAATGTGTTTATAACTTTTGAAGCAAATGTCTATTCTTCTTCTTAACCTCAAACCTACTAAATTAGAATTAATAAAAATACATATTAATTACCCAGTGTAGAAACGGTAATGACATATCATTATTTTTTGGACTACCAGTAATGACACCCACTAACCTTCTGTATTATTTTAAAACATATAATAATGAGTTACTGATAATTACTTATTTTTATCATTATTTCAAATAGAAAAGAATTTTTTAGATTTTTAAAAAAATTTTTTGAAATCTATTTTTAGACTCAATATTTTTTAAACACTGGTAAGGATATATGTAACCACATATGTTTTGATTTTTTGTATGTTGGCGAGTAAGCTTACTTGTGTGCAGCAGCTCAATTGTGTTTTTATCTATTAAATATTACATGTCGATATATCTCAGATGGTAGAGCTGTTGACTGGCAATCTGTAGACCCAGGTTCGATTCCCGCACCAGCAAATTTTATTAAAAAAAAAATACAATAAAAAATATTTTTTTTTGTATAATTTATTTTTTAGAAAATCTATTTTTAGACTCATTATTTTTGTCAGTACTGGTAAGCACATAGGTAACGATATATTTTTTGATTTTTCGTATGCTGGTGTGTAACGACAACTCATTATTTTTCGCGACATCGCCATATAAAGGTAATAAGAAATGTAATAACAAAAGTAACTAGTTACCATTACCAAGTATGTAGTTACATAACCACATATCTGGTAATGATTTTCTACACTGGGTACAGTATTAATTGTATTTGGTCTATACCACGCGTTTGGAAAAACAACACTTTACTAACAAATTTTTCTGTTCAGCATTAAATAATTAAGTGTATAATTAATAATTAAGTGTATAAGTGTATAAGCTCAAAATCAGACAAAATAGTGTATGTTATTTCAATTGCAAAGAGCACCAACTCGGTTAATCTAAAGGATATAAACGTACGTTTTTGAAGGTAAAACGTAACAATTGGTGTCAGCAGGTCGAATTGGTTATTTTGATTGCAATAGAAAAGAACCCGGTTTATTTAAAGGAAATAAATCAACGTTTTTAAAATGTAAAAACGTAACAATATATTTTTAGAAATTCCAAAAACATCGTCCCTTGACAATTTCCTTAGTCAAGAATGAAATTCGGATAGGGACATGCCTTCAACAGATTATTTTTCACAATTCATTTTATACATTTTGGGATTTATGCACATTTAATTCTATTACCATTTCGACACTGGGTATTTTATTACGTATGGACAGTGCTGCCAACTCATTTTGTCGAAAAATCATAATTTTTAATTTTATTAGTACACTCAAAAAAAAAGTCAGTAAAGTCAGCAAAAAATGTTGCTGAGTCAGCAAATTTTTAGTCAGGAACGTGCTTGCAAAAAAGTTGGTAATTTCAGCAAAAGATTTTCTGAAAATCAGCGAGCTGATTTTTACCAAAAATAGTAATCTTCAGCAAAAGTTTTGCTAACACTTAGTCGAAGGCAAATGAAAAAAATCCCTGCTAAAATCACTAAACTTTTTGCTGAATATTAGTAGACTGAAAAAAACTCAAAAAACTTGTAGCGAAATTTTACTTTAGTTAATTTATTTGCTGAAAATTTAATTATAGAAATTGTGGAGAGTTGTTTTTCTTTTTAATCATTTCCGTTGTGTGTACTACATCCAGACAAGCTGCGACATCTACATTTGTTTATCTGGTTGTCGTCCACGCTATAATTGCGGTTATCAGCACAATATTTGTAGCAAAATAAATTAGTAAAACATTAGTTCAAAATTAGTTTAGTGCTAAAAAAATATAACTAAAACTTTTGCTGAAAACGGAATTTCAGCAAAAAAATTTGCTGAAAACTAGTAAACTTGATATACAAGACGTTTTACTAATTTTTCTACTAACTTATTTTTTTGAGTGTATTAATATATTTCTAACAATTTCATTTTTTTTTTTGAAAACTTGGCTCCTCCTTTCAATAAAGTAATGTGTGGTAAAGTGGAAAATTGATCTTGCTCTAAAATGTAACAAGAATATTCGTTTGGCTTATTTTAGGAATCCTTGACCCTCTGTCGCAATAGGATAGACTTAACTTAACTTCCCACATTTCACCATGCTTTTCTACTAATAACCGATCCAAAAATATTGAAATTTTTGAAACAATTCCATGACGAAATATTTAAAATTTATATTTCATTCGGCAAAGAATAGTTAATATTTTTTAAGAAAAACATTTATTTAGTGAAATTAAAAACTGTTAGTGAGTTTGATAAAGAAAATCTGTCTGGAATTGTCTTAAAAAAATTAATTTAGAATTACTATAAAATTCTTTTATTTTTCGTTTTTTTAATGAAATTATATTTTTTTCAACAATAAGCTTTAAAAATTATTTCATTAAAAAAAAATCTTTACTTTTCATACATAAAATTTTGCAAAACCGTCAATCGTACTTTAATCAAATTTCATTTCAAAAATCGTCAAAATGAGATAAATAGTCAAAGTTGGCAACGCTGCGTATGAGTTATATTGAATTGCGAGTGTTGCACTACGTATGAGTTATATTAATATGCAATGTACTACAGTGCGTATGATTTATTTTGAATTAGAAGCACATATTAGTGTACAAATAAGCTAAACAAATTGCCTTGTAGTCAATACTACATAGCGCATGATTTATTTTTATGATTATTTTTAGATATTTAAATTTAACTCCTACTGCAGATTTAACTCCATATTAAATGAATTTTTGCTTGCAATGAAATTCAAACTGTAACTGTATAAAATAAACAAAAAAACACGTCTTTACTTTAATATATTTTATTAAAATATATATATATATTTTACTAAGTCTAATATATATTCCATCAACTTTTATTATAATTCTCTTATCATTTTTCGCGTTAAGACGATATTTTAACCGTATTCTGCCGGAAACCTGTGGATCCTAGAACCATAAGCATAATTTGTTTTTAAAGTATAGACTTTAAGTAATTTTGTTTTTATTATTATTAAGAGCGGCGGCCCTATGCTCCTTGCAGAAGTTAAATGAACGAATATATATATATTATTAAGAGCTTCCAGTAGTAAGCAAAATATATGCTAAGTATCGATTTCGACGAATTTCTTTAGCTGCAAAAGCGAAAAGTAACAATACTATAGTTCAAAAATTTTTGGTGCATAACTTTACCTTACTAATTTTAAGTAACTTTACCTGACTTATGCCAAAATTGAATTAAGCATTGAATTTTTTGATTTATATTTAAACTTTTATTCCTCTATATAATCCAAATTAAGCGATAAATAAAAATGTTTATATATATTGTTTTTGCAATACCTAGTTTTCAATTCCAAACATATTGAAATATTTAAAATAAATTGAAAAATTATGTAAATCTCATGTGGCACCTATTGTAATTCAGTAATACCATAAATTTTAGCCAATTTTTCAAATAACTGTCGTATAAAATAATAATTGAAATAAATTTATTGTAATTTTTCGAGTTTGAGGATTTTTAATATTAATATTTGATAACTAATCATTGGTAAAACATCATTCTAGATATATATGTCCCAGCAAAATATTGGTAACAGTTGTGATATATGCTTGCATTACCTGGTAATGTCTACTCGTGACAATTACAACATTTTTTCAAATCTATTTTTAGATACATTACTTTGTTTTTTTATGCACGGAAATGTATTTACATTTCAAACAATCAAATATTATATGTGTCGGTGCTCAGAGGGTAGATTTCTCGCCTAACAATCACAAATCCCAGATTCGATTGCCAGCGTGAACACGTGATATTTGTTTTTGTAAAAATGTGATAAGTTTTGTTTTTGTAAAAATGCGTTTTTACACACATTACTTTTCCCACTCTAGTAAACACATAAATAATCACCTGTTTATCGCCTCCAAGGCGTGTGTTTATACATTAGAGCTTAATCAGAACTGGGTCGACAACGACAACGACATGTGCTTTTTCATATATTTTGTATGGGAAGCAAAATGTCGCCATGTCGTCCGGCGATTTGTCGTCGGAATAGAATCTATTCTATTTTCGTGACGACACACTAATACACACTTAAAATATTTGTCAAATTGTTGCCATATTTTTAACTAATAAAAGATTGCCATTAGAACAGAGTTGTTAGAAATTCGTATTAGAGCTGCAAAAATTCGTACTTTGTTTACAAAAAATTTATTTTTTTGAGAGAAGACATATAATTGAAATTTAAAATACATAATTTACGACAAAAAAGCAAAATTAAATACAATAAAATATAAAACAACAAGAATTAGTGAAAGACCAATTGAATTGGTGAAGAATTGTGGTTAACAAATACAACCATATTCTTGTTTTGCTTTCCTGTTTTTCTAAACGTCAACAAATGTCGACGGTCGATTGTCCCTGAATTTAAATTAATCGTGACGACTTTTGCTGTCGTCGGTCGACAATCGACCCAGTTGTGATTAACCTCTTACCTTGGGTGTCATCGCATATAAAATTCATTATGTTTAAACATTATATATTATTTGCTAATGTGTGATTTTGCTGGGGTATTTTAAATCGAAAAGAATATTTCTTTATTGAAAATAGAATATTTTATTTCTATTTAATTGAAAAATTGTATAAACATTTTTGCATAAAAAAACATGTTGAAAACATTTTCAATTGAAAAGATAAAAAAGTTAAATCCTTTGAAGTATTTTATGCCTTTGTTGCTGTTATTTATTGTTATAAGTTTTAAAATTTTCTGTTTGTATTTACTTACAGTAAATGTTTTAAAATCAAGATTATATTAAGAGTAATACATTTTTGCCACTCACCATAATTGGATAACACAACGGTTTTTTTTTATTTATCCTACATACATAGAGACAATTTTCGTGGACGAGTTTTAATGAAATTTTTCAATGAACTAATGAAATGTTCTTCACGAGGTGAATGACATTTTTTTTTCAAATTTTATGAGAAAGTTTTATAATAGTTGTGAAACTATTTTTAATGAAAGTTTTTCATTGGGTGTGTCCAATTTAATAAATAATTATACAGAATTTTAGTTAATAAAAAATAACAACTTAACCGCAGCAAATTTTGATTAATATTAATTTACTGCAACTAGAAAACCCAACTGTTATATTTTTTTTTCTTTTTTTAAAGAGAAGCAACACAGGAAATTCTTCCTATTAATTAACATATTGATTTCTTTGGAAAGGGGATAGAGAAGAGATGAAAAGTTGTGAAAGATGAAGGCCTTTTAATATGGCAATATTGCGCGCCATCTGCTGGTGCGTTGGCGAACTATGTTGAAGCTGTTTAGTTCATAGCCCTGTTATATTATTTTACTTCGGTGGGGTTAAGTGCTTTGGAAACACCGAGGAGGACGCTGCGATATGTATGAGGGATAGAAAAATCATACATATTATTTTTTCAAAATCATGTTGCTGTCGCTGGGGATCGAACCTTGTGTGTAACAGTCCAAAGCGCTAACCATTACACCATTTTTTTTTGCAATATTTTAGTCTACTAATGATTTATCAAAATTTATTTTGATTTTTATTATTTTCTATTAACTGAAATTTAACTAAAATTTAATTCAAATTCTGTATAATTAACAGTTATTTTTGCTTTTCCTATCTTTCTAATATTTTGCAAAAATAATTTTCGAATGTCAGCAGCCTTTTCTGTAAGGTCACTTCCAATTTTTAGTAGTTTGAACTAAATTTTATACTATTAGTGTAGCAAAACTATATATGTTCTCCTAACTACTTATTGAACCTTTACGATAAATATATTGTAAGTGTAAAAGAAATTCCGTAGTACTTTTAGGAAAATACAAATTTTTTAACCATACGGAAATGTAATATATTGTAGTACATTTGCCTAAGTATTCACTGTTCTCATTTAGAAGAATGCTGTCTAAAAAATATACATATATGAGCTATTCTTTATTAACCAGCCCACCCTTCTCTACAATATTGGTATAGGTCTAATTAATTTTCGACACACTGTTAAGTGTGCAATCCAGTACATTTAAAGGGCTATATTTTTTTACTGGATAAAAAAAATCAGCGATTAAAAACAACAAAGAAAAGCTTCATATCGTGCCAAACGTTTATTTAAAAAAGCACTTTTCCCTATAAAAAAATCCTCCAATTCTGAGCACTTTATTTCTATAGGAAAAAGTGCCCAGAATTTAACAACCCAGCAAAACCACACATTAACATGCATTACTTTACACCTTACTTCACTGATGAATTTTATACGCGATGAGCCCCAAGCTAATGTATGATTACTTATGTGGTTACGAGGATGGGAAATGTAATGTGTCTAAAAATAGATTTTCATAAAAAATATTTTTTTATTTAAAAAAAATTATTACAAATATTTTTTTATTAAATACCCAGTGTAGAAAATCAAATAAAGAAAAAAAAAATGAAAATAATGAGTTATGCTAACACATGAGGATACGAAAAATTGAAAAATATGTCCTTACCTATATGCTTACCAGTACACTCAAAAAAAAAAGTCAGTGAAGTCAGCAAAAAATGTTGCTGTGTCAGCAAATTTTTAGTCAGGAGCGTGCTTGCAAAAAAGTTTGTAATTTCAGCAAAAGGTTTGCTGAAAATCAGCGAGCTGATTTTTACCAAAAAAAATAGTAATCTTCAGCAAAAGTTTTGCTAACACTTAGTCGACTGCAAATGAAAAAAATCCTTGTTAAAATTACTAAACTTTTTGCTGAATATTAGTAGACTGAAAAAAACTCAAAAAACTTGTAGCGAAATTTTACTTTAGTTAATTTATTTGCTGAAAATTTAAACATAGAATATGTGTAGAGTTGTTTTCCTTTTTTTGTCATTTCCGTTTCCAGACAAGCTGCGACATCTACATCTTGTCTATCTGGTTTTCGTCCACGCTATGAATGCGCTTATCAGCACAATTTTTGTAGCAAAATAAATTAGTAAAACATTAGTTCAAAATTAGTTTAGTGCTAAAAAAATATAACTAAAATTTTTGCTGAAAACGGAATTTTAGCAAAAAAATTGCTGAAAACTAGTACACTTGATATACAAGACGTTTTACTAATTTTTCTACTAACTTATTTTTTTGAGTGTACTGACAAAAAGAATGAGTTTTAAAATTGATTAAAAAAAATAAGTTTTATATAAAAAAAATATTTTTCTATTGTAAAATTTTTTTTAACAAAATTTGCTCGTGCGGGAATTGGACCTACAGTCATAGAAAAAAGTTTGTAGAAAAGTTAGTACAACTGTTAGTACTTCAACTTAACAAATTTTTAACTAATTTTTAGTTAAAATTTAATTTTTAGTTAATTTTTTTGCTACCTCCACATTACTAACTTACAAATTTTTTTGCTATTTTTTTTTGCAGAATTTAGTTACTAATTTTTAACAATAAATTTGCTAACTTTTCAGTATTTTGCTGAATTTTAGTTACTAATTTTTAACAGAAGATTTGCTAATTTTACAAATTTTTTGTATATAAACAGAATGTGAAATGACTCAAAAACTACTGCATATTTTTAACTCGCCAAAAATAATGCAAAAAGTTTTTAAATAAAGCTAAATTGAAATGGTTGAAAATTTGTCCTACTCATAAAATATCTAAATTATTAAAATTTATGAGAAAAGTTTCTATTTATCGTAATACATTAATTTTCAAAGATCAAGGTTTATTTTGGACGAACCTTTTTAATATGAAAATTGTGATTAAAAGTATCTCTGGGGAGCAAGTGGAGTTTACGGGTATGACCCTAAATTTTTCCACCAATATTGTACTTTTTAAGCTTATTTAAAGAATACGATATTTTTAATCGGCCACACCTTCTTTCCTGTGGGTGGAGCTATAGAGGTGAAAATGGAAACTCAAATAAATTCGGAAGTACATATCCGATCAGCAAACAATGAAAATCAAAAGAAGGGTCTCTGCAATACATTTTGTTATGCTTAACATATTATTGTCTAGAAATATTACCACTTTTACAAAAAATCATTCTTGGGAAATTTTCATTGGCATTGAAATATAATTGGCATTACTTCATCTCAATGTCAATGCCAACAAATTTCATCACCATTCAATGCCAATGAAATTTTTTTCAATTTGCATTGATGAAAACAATGGTAATGAAATGTACACATAATTGAAGAAAAAGCATTGTAATATAAAAAAAATATAAGAAATACGCGAATTTTTATTTTTTTTTCTTAATTTATTCTTTTATTAAAACATGAAAACAAATACTTCTTTCATCAATTATAAATGGGAATATAGGCATTGAACAACGCCAATTGAAAAAATTTGAATTAATTGACACATTCAATAAACTGGTCCCAAGTATGTTTTTAAATACACATTTATTTTTACCTTTTTCCAGTCCACTAGTAATCTGCAAAAGTTTTGTTGATTTCAAAAAATCTTAGCAAAAATTTTGTAAATTTAACAGTTTTTTTTTTGCTAATTTCATTCTACTATTATTTAGCAATTTTTTTTTGCTGATTTCAGCAAGTTAAATTGTTATTTGCAACTAACAAAAATTTAGCTCAAATATTACTAAAATTCTGTAAATTTAACAGTTTTTTTTTTGCTATTTTTATTAAACTACTATTCAGCAATTTTTTTTGCTAATTTTAGCAGGTTAAATTGTTATTTGCAACAATTTAGCTCAAATATTTCTGCTACCAGCGGTACAAAAACCAATTCACTGGTAGAGCAATGATTTTATAAAAATGCTGCCGCTTCGTTAAAAAATGTTTGCCGTCAGAAGGTTCCGAGTTCAAATCTGGTTGAATTTTTTTTAATTTAAAAATTTTTTTGTTTCTAAAATCAATTTTTTTGTTTGTGGGAATGCTCTTTTAAGACTAACTTTTTTTTTCTTTCCCAACGCTGGCATATTAGTTCCAAAAAATTGTTTGCCAGTGCTAGCATTTTAGCACAGCCAGTAGTTGTTCAGCTATTACCACTCATTTATGTGTTTAGCCATCAAATATTACATGTCTTGTTAGCTCAGTGGATAGAGCTGTCGTCTGACAATCTGACGGCCTGACGGTCTGACAAATCCCACGGTAGGATAAAAAAATACAAATGAACTTTTTTTAAATTTTATTTTGGAAAATATATTTTCAGACCACATATTTTTTTTTGTTTTGTTAGCGTTTTGCCAACGTTTAAAACTTTTGTTTCTCCGGTGCTTTTTGAACAGCCCGGTCCTTTTGTCTAATGATGTTATAATTTTGGGAATGGGAAAGCACTTTTTGCCATTACTTGTACCACCTGTTAAAGTACTTTGCCATCGATTGACAAAGAATACCTCATATATTAAAGCTGAGTGTTTATCTTTTGTGTCAATACTGATTTAATTTTTAGCAACACGCCAGCCATCCTCCCTTATGCTTACACAACTTTCATTTAAAATCTATTTCCTATTGCCAGTAACTGTCTATAAATTGTACACTCACAGAAATAAATCTGTAAAAATAGCAGAAAAAGTAACTAAAAATAAGTTAAAAACTGTTAAATTAGCAAATTTTTTGCTAAATACTAGTAAAATAAGAACAGCAAAAATAAAACTGTTAAATTTATATTCTGCAAAAATTTTGCTAAATATAAGTAGATTGAAAATAGCAAAAACAAACTATTATATCTACAAAATTTTTGTTATTTTTAAGAAAAATTTAGTTGAATGCAAATAGCAGTCTATATTGTTAAATTAACAGAAATATTTGCTAAAAAAAATTGTAAACTGCTGTCTTCAAAAGGCTCGATTATTATTTGCATTTAAAAAAATTAAAAAAAAACTTTGAAAATTTTAAATTTTGTCGTGATTTTTTAGGCTACTAATTATTTAGCAAAATTTTTTGCTGATTTTAGCGGGTCAATTTGTTATTTTCTATTAACAAACATTTAACTTAAATATACTAAAATTCTGTATATTTAAGAGCTTTATTTTTGCTGTTCCTATCTTACTAATATATTGCAAAAATGATATGCTAATTTAGCAGTTTTTTCTGCAGCATAATTTTTAATTAATTTTTAGTTACTTTTTCTGCTACTTTTACAGATTTATTGCTATGAGTATATATGTATGATAGTATTTGTACGTTTTTCTACACGCTGAAAAAAAACGCCCTGCAGGAAACATATTTGCTGGTGATATATGTATATATGTTGGGAAGAACTGTCAAAATATATTTGCCGTGTTTTTAATATAATATGTTTGCCAGCAAATATAATATTTTTGCCTGTAAATATATGTATGTTTGAATCATATGAAATACATCTACTCGCAAATATATAAATATTTGCAGGCAAATATATATATATTAATCATTATTATATTTGCACTCCACAAACATAATAATGATAAAAAAAATATGCAAATATATTTTTGTTTAAGTGGGAAAATATGACTAACATTCAAACATTACAGTATTTGCCTGGAGACATACGTATTATAACGATAAAAATAAAATAATTGGAAACACACCTCAAACATAAGTATAGTAGTTTATAAACATATATATAATTGCCTGTAAATATATCCAACAATCTCTTTTTTCTGCGTGTATGTATGAGTTATAGAGTTTGGTTTCTAAATGCCTTGTACATTGTATTGTTTGAGTTGGTTTTTATTATAAATTGTTTTTGTTGTTTAAACAACAAGTTGTGGCATTTTTGGTTGCGAAAAGAACTACTTACAAACACACACCCACACATATACATACACGCAAACCTCAAAGCATGTATACAACACTATCTTATACACCTACCTACTTCAATACCTAAAATACTTTAAAGGATGATAAACGAATGATGTTTTTTATCATAAAATATTTAACTCATCATTGAACAGTGGGCGAATTTTTAAGGAAATTAATTTAGTTAATCGAATATATGGTTTTGGTTTTTAAATTAACAACGATTAAATCAAAATTAATTAGATAGAATACAATACCGAACCGTTATTAGCTCTTTACCTTCTAATCTAAATATATTCACAATAAAATTCAAACTATGTGTTTTTTAAGAATAATAAACAGCGAAGTCGTTTTTAAAATTTTATTTTATAGTTTAATTTAGGTGATAATGGCCGACAAATCTAAAATTATTCTTGAAAACCAAAGATCCAAGAAAATTAGATTTTTGATCAAATTATATCTTTCACCAGAATATAATAAAGAAAAAAATTAAAAAATGATCAATTTTCGAATTTTGAATTTCGGAAATTGAGAAATAATCTAACGAAATCATGCTTTAATACACTCATAGAAATAAACCTGTCAAAAAAAAACAGAAAAAAATACTAAACATTAGTTAAAAATGCCCTTGCAGAAAAAACTGCTGACATTAGCAAATTTTTTTGTTAAATACTTGTAAGGTAAGAACAGCAAAATTAAAACTGTTAAATTTGCGAAATTTTAGTTATATTTGAGTTAATTGAAAATGACAAATTATACTGTAAAATCTGCAAAAAATTTTGCTAAATTATTATTTATTATTATTATTTTTGCCGAACACATGAAGCAAATATCCCTGAGGAGAAAATTTGACCGGTTTAAAGTTTAAAACTTTAATTTATGTGTTCAAAATTTAAATTGTTTTTGTCCATTTTCATCCCACTGTTCCTATATTTATCATGATTTTTCACATCATGATAATGGCCAGGGCAGTGCCTTTAATGCAGTAAAAATGGAAAATATGCGCTATATAGCATTTTTACTGCATGAATGCAAAATATGCGAAAAAATCATTATATTGGGAGTATAACTTAAAAATGCGAGATTTTTGACAAATTTTGGGCGTTTATTGTGAAACACTGATACAATATAAATTTTTTCAAAGTATTGTCCATCGTTAGCTATGTCCTTTTCACATCTTTCTAGCAAAATGTGGATTCCGCGCCAAGAGAACTGCTCGTTTATGAGGCCAAGAACGAATTAAGTCAATTTCGGATACCCTGTTCTGAAGTTATGCGCATTCCAGTGAGAGTGTACTGCATCAATCGAAACAAATGGTATTTGGATGTACTTCAGCTGCACTTTTTTTTTATTATCAAATTTAAGAAGTAAAGCAAAAAAAAAATGTGGGAATATGCACATTAGAGTCGTCCAAAAAAAAAAGTTGGAATTTTCACGCTCCACAACCCTACAAATATTCCACTTTGAAAAAAATGTGGTCTGATCAAAAAAATCACCAAAAAGTTTTGTTTAGAGGTAGCACATCGCAATTGAAGTTTCGAGGTTGTACTTGTTATATTATTTTTAATTAATTAAAAATAATGGAAAAAATGAGAAAAATTAAATATAAATATTACGATCGCGACATATCAAATCTAATACATTTTTAGGTGTACATTACGAATTTGAAATCAAAATTGAAATCGGAGTCGCGGATTTCGCGAAATTTGAAAATTATATATATATATATATATATGTCCTTTATTTATTTAAATTACGTAGTAAAAAAAGAGATTACACATAACACTTAAATAAAAAGTTCACGAAGAACATAGGGCGTCAACGAATTCTCTCCATTTATTTCTGTCTCCGGCAAGTGATTTAATTTGGTTCCAGGTTTTACGAGCTGTTTCATATTCTTTTTTGGTACAGCGTATCCATGTATTACGTGGCCTTCCTTGTCTTCGTTGTCCATGGGGATTCCACTCAAGCGCCGCTCTAGCGATTTCAGTTTGTGGTCGTCTTAGGATATGACCGATCCATGTCCATTTCCTTTTACGTATATCTAATTCGATTGGACAACAGTTTGCCTTTTGCCAAAGAGCTTCGTTTTCGGCCAGTATATTTGAAGGATTTTTCTCAAACATCGATTAATAAACGTTTGGATCTTTCCCAATGTCAGTTTTGTAAAGCTCCATGTGGTACAGCCATATAGCAATACAGATTTTACACTGCAATGAAATATGCGTAATTTTGTCTTCTTCGAGATGTTGTTTGCACGCCATATTCTGTGCAATTTGAAGAAAGCAATGCGAGCTTTATTTATCCGATCACAGATATCAGTTTCAGACCCGCCATCTTTTGTAATCTTGCAACCAAGGTAGTCAAATGATTCGACATCTTCAATTAACGTGTTTTCTACTGTTAATGGGGTCGTTATATGGGTACCTATACGCATAAGTTTTGTCTTATTAAAGTTTATTCTCAATCCTACTTTTTTGGCATTTTCGGAGAGTCTCTTTATTTTGGCTTCAATATCCACATATCGATGAGCCATTAGACAAATGTCATCAGCGTAATCTATGTCGTTTAGGTACTCTGCCATATTCCAACGAATGCCAAACGGCGCCTCCTTGTTTGTATCTTCCATTACACAGTCCAAAAGCAAGAGAAATAATGTGGGGGACAATATACAGCCTTATCTAACCCCAGTTAAAGTTGTGAATGGCCGACTTTCTTTACCATTAAAACGTACCTTACACTGTGCATCTTTGTAAAGTTCGCGTATAAGGGTAACAATCTTTTCCGGTATTCCCTTGTTAATTAGTGAGGTCCACATAGAGTTTCGGGATATAGTGTCGAAAGCTCTTTCAAAATCCACAAAAAGTAGGTAAAGATGTGTGTTGTATTCTGCCGACTGCTCAATAATTATGCGAACTGTGTTTATATGGTCGGCACACGACCGTCCGCGTCTAAAACCCGCTTGCTCTTTACGTAAAATCTGATCAACCACAGGAGATATTCGATCCAATAACAGCGTCGTCATCACTTTCCCAATTGCGTTGAGCAATGTGATACCTCGCCAGTTTTTACATAGTGTAAGATCGCCTTTTTTGGGGATTGTGATAACCACACCTTCTTTCCAGTTTGTGGGGATTTGATTATTTTCCCACGCACCGCGTAGGTTTCCTGTATTTGCGGCTTGTTCAGCCTGTTCCGCTATATCATTATAATACTTTTCGCGGTCATTACGCACCATATAGGTAACTTTGCGAGCCGATTGTCTATATGCAAGTCTTGCCTGCTCTTTTAATATTGGTGTTTGAAAGATTTGAATTTGAAATTTGAAAATTACATACAAAAAATTATCAACTTCGATCATGTTTTCTTATATTTACCAATATGAAAATTTCGTTTTTGCATTAATATATATCTGTGGAATCTCCTATTATGAGAGATATGGTTTTTGGTAGCAATAAAATCATAGCAATCTAAATAAAAGCGAAATATTAAAAAATGTCAAATTTTAAGTTAATTTGCAAGGATATTTGTTATCCTTTTTAAAATTAAAATCAGTGTTATATATAATGAAGGCCCTTGGTAAGTAAATTGCAAAAGTATAACTAATTGCATTTTTCGATAACACCGTTTACAGGTAATTAGGAAAATATCACAAAAAACTTGAGTTTTTTTGAATTTTCAAAAACCGCGAATAATTCATAAACCACAAATTTTTTTTAAGTTTCGAATGCTGATTCATAATCCTCATTAAAATAAAGATCAGATTGGAGAAATTTGCGCATTCAAGGCAAAAACAAGTTGAATTTTTAATTACATCTTTTCGGAAAATTTCGAAAATTTGACTAAAATTTATATTTTTTTGCATAAATTTAAAAAAAACCGCGAATTACCTAAAAGTTACTTATTTTTTTTAAAATTTGATTTTAAATTCCTTATATTCACATTAATTAAGACCAGATTAAAAAAAAATTGTTAAATAATAGCGTACAGGTTAAGAAATAATTAAATTTAAAGTCAACCCTTCTTTTTGTATACATTACTCTAGAGATAAATTACTAATTCTTAAAAGACAACTTTTTGTGCTACCGCTAAATAAAAGCGGATTTAGCTGAAACTTGGCACAGAGAGTTTTTAGACATTAAGGAGTAGGGGCAACATTGTGGAGATCGCGAATTCCAACTTTCATGTTTTTTTGGACCACTCTAATGCACATGTTTGAATCCTACAGCCGTAGTGCTGGTAAAAATATGAGTAGTGTGCATCGAGTATTTGTATTTTTGTTTTGGTACTCGATACTCAAAACTACTACTCGATATTTTCAGAGTTGCATTTTGGATAGACAAAATATATAAAAATATGACTCCGCTAAAATATTTACCACAAAAATGTGACTCTGCTAAAATATTTATCACAAAACTCCAACTCTACTAAAAGAAAAAATCTGAAGTAAAATATTTAAAAGTATATGTTAAAAAAACTATGAAAATGGCAATGAATAGTTGGTAAAAAAGTTTAAAAATATGTTTGTAAATTTAAATATTGAATTACCATAAACATTTTCAAAGAATTTTCTAAAAAATTTAAAAAATTTCAAATTTAAAAACCGTTAACAGTATCGAATAGTATCGAGTATCCAAATCAAAAATATCGAGTATTATCGAACATTGAAAAGTAATTGAATTTACCATCACTATACAGCCGACGGGTTGTTAATAAAAAATATCATGTAGATCTGATAATAAAATATAAACAATAATACAATTTAATGGAAAAAGGCAGAAAGTACACTAATAGAAATAAATCTGCAAAAATAGTCGAAAAAGTTACTAAAAAATAGTTAAAAATGATGCCGCAAAAAAAACTACTGAAATTAGCAGATTTTTTTGCTAAATAATAGTAAAATAAGAACAGCAAAATTAAAACTATTAAATATACAGAATTTTAGTTATATTTGAGTAAATTTTTTGCGGGATAGACTGCTATTTGCATTCAACTAAATTTAACTTAAAAACAGGGTTGGCAGGCAATACCGCTAAAATACCGTTATCGATTCAAAACCCTTTCAACTGACTAACGTTACCCCTAAAATACCGTTACCGAAATAACCGACATACCGTTATCCTTAAAATACCGTTACTGAAATACCGTTATCCTTAAAATACCGATACCGAAATAAACGAAATATCGATACCCTTAAAATACCGTTACCGAAATAAATGAAATACCGTTACTCTTATTTGTAATTTTCTGCTTTTGGTAATTGCACGTGGGTATTGAGTATTTTTCGTACTTTAAGTTGGTAAATTGGTTTTCTTTTTAATCTCGTTTGTTTTTTGTAAAAAAAATTGCGGGACGCATCGAAAAAACTGATTACCGTTATCCTTACAATACCGTTACCGAAATAACTGAAATATCGCTAACCTTAAAATACCGTTACCGAAATAATCAAAATACCGTTATCCTTAAAATACCGTTACCGAAATACCAAAAAACCGTTATCCTTAAAATACCGATACCGAAATAAATGAAGTAGCGTTACCCTTAAAATACCGTTACCGAAATAATCTAAAATAGCGTTACCCTTACCGATAACCGCATCGTTTCGGTTACCATCCATGCTTAAAAATAACAAGAAATTTGTAGATCTAAAAGTTTATTTTTGCTATATTTGGTCTACAAATAATTAGCAAAATTTTCTGCAGATTCTTCAGTACAATTTGTTATTTTCAATCAACTTAAATTCTGTAAATTTAACAGTTTTAATTTTGCTGTTCTTATTTTACTAGTATTTATTGTAGGAAAAAAATCTTTTAATTCCAGCAGTTTTTTCTGCAGCATATTTTTTAGCTAATTTTTAGTAACTTTTTCTGCTATTTCTACAGATTTATTTTTATGAGTGTAGGTCTAGTCTGATTTAAAAATTAATGTGTTTATAATTTTTGGAAAAAATGTTTATTCTTCTTATTAACCTCAAACCTACTAACAAAGCAAATACTTTGTTGTTTACACTATTTCGTCCAATGACTAAGTGAGAATAAATAACAGATGTTTACCCTCCAAAATACCATATAAGTTATTAAAGACACGAACCCCATGTAAAATATACGCCATCTGTTGTGACTCCCGCATTTTTAAATTATACACCCAATACACCCAAAAAATTATGCACTTATATTAAAAATATGCACCAACAAATCGTTGAAATTTTGTTGCAAATCCAAACATGAATTTGCCTAAAAGTCGCTGCCCCGATGATGACTATTACAAAAATTCCTCTTTTGTATACTTTTTTTTATATTATTAGTTACAATATAAATTTTGTTGGACGTTTAATAAAGATAAATGAACAAAAAGAGGAAAAATTTAACTTGTAACAACAAATTTTTTCCCACCACTACTTATTGTATTAAAAAATTTAATTTTGTATTGTTGTTTATTTCATTTATTACTAAATATAATGAGTCATTATTTCAACTCATTAAGTATACTTAACTTATTATTTTTAAATGTCTATAATTTGTTTTTATAACTCATTAAAATTTAAATATTATAATGGTTTTTCAAATAACTTATAGTATGAGCTGAAACGAATGTCCTTTTCTATAGAATTATAAATGGACAATACAATTGACGCAAATACAAAAATTTCCCACAATTTTACTTCTGTTTTTTGGTTGTTCGAAATTAAAACCTCTTTTTTGTTTTTTCATTTATACATAATTAATATGAAATTATATAAATGACTGTTGGTTTTTACTCAAATATGAAAAGAATGAGTTCGATTGTGTAATTAATTATTTTAATGAAATATGTGGAATATGTACACAGAAAGCAAATTCAATATCAAGCAGAAAAAACATTAAATTAAATGGACACGACTTTGAAATAAAACTAATTTTGATTTTTATTTAATTTAATTAACACTTATTTATAAAATTGTAATTTAAACATAAAAACGTTTATTTTAACTACACCTTTTGCAACTGTAATTCAGAAAATATCAATTGAAATTCAGAATTTCCATTTGAAATTCAGAAAATATCAATTGAAATTCAGAAAATATCAATTGAAATTCAGAATTTCCATTTGAAATTCAGAAAACATCAATTGAAATTCAGATTTTCCATTTGAAATTCAGAAAATATCAATTGAAATTTAGAAAATATCATTTGAAATTCAGAAAATATCAATTGAAATTCAGAAAATATCATTTGAAATTCAGAAAATATCATTTGAAATTCAGAAAATATCAATTATTATTCAGAAAACATCAATTGAAATTCAGAAAATATCAATTGAAATTCAGAAAATATCAATTGAAATTCAGAAATCGTCATTTGAAATTCAGAAAATATCAATTGAAATTCAGAAACCGTCATTTGAAATTCAGAAAATATCAATTGAAATTCAGAAAATATCATTTGAAATTCAGAAAATGTCAATTGAAATTCAGAAAATATCATTTGAAATTCAGAAAATATCATTTGAAATTCAGAAAATGTCAATTGAAATTCAGAAAATATCAATTGATATTCAGAAAACATCAATTGAAATTCAGAAAATTTCAATTGAAATTCTATTGATATTTTCTGAATTTCAAATGCCGATTTCTGAATTTCAATTGATATTTTCTGAATTTCAATTGATGTTTTCTGAATTTCAATTGATATTTTCTGAATTTCAAATGATATTTTCTGAATTTCAAATGATGATTTCTGAATTTCAATTGACATTTTCTGAATTTCAAATGATATTTTCTGAATTTCAATTGATATTTTCTGAATTTCAAATGACGGTTTCTGAATTTCAATTGATATTTTCTGAATTTCAAATGACGATTTCTGAATTTCAATTGATATTTTCTGAATTTCAATTGATATTTTCTGAATTTCAATTGATGTTTTCTGAATAATAATTGATATTTTCTGAATTTCAAATGATATTTTCTGAATTTCAAATGATATTTTCTGAATTTCAATTGATATTTTCTGAATTTCAAATGATATTTTCTGAATTTCAATTGATATTTTCTGAATTTCAAATGGAAAATCTGAATTTCAATTGATGTTTTCTGAATTTCAAATGGAAATTCTGAATTTCAATTGATGTTTTCTGAATTTTAAATGGAAATTCTGAATTTCAATTGATATTTTCTGAATTTCAATTGATATTTTCTGAATTACAATTGCAAAAGGTGTAGATTCATATTTACCTTAATATGAATCGTACTTAATTTAAAAATGTTTGTAAAAAAATTCGATGTTAATTCATATATTGATTTTTTTTTTCAGTGTGGCCACATGGTGCAATTTGGTAAACTGAAATGTAAGGTAGTTAAGAAACATGTATGATTTCGACATTTTGTGGTTGAACGAACTAGGAATCGGACTCAGTAACCTAAAGCTGCAGAACCCTAAAGCAACTTAAGCGTTCTTGGGCAATTTTCTAACCTTTCCTTATAATGTGAGAATCTTTTTCTCATGTAGTAAAAATTCGACAAATTCTTTATCGTTTCCCAGCAAAAACTTGGTAATGACTGGTCATTACTACATGCATTACTTAGATCTCATTTCTCCTTACCCCTTGAATTACTTTTAAACTGAATGTAATAAGTTACCCATAATTATACACCACACCTTACTAATTCACAATAGCTGAAACAAATAATATATGTTATAAATCATTAGCGTAGACTAGTGATTAGCGTTCTTGCCTGACAGACATAAGATTCGCTGATCAATTCGTTTCTGCTTCTATTGTTTTGTTTTTTTTTTGGAATTTATATTAAACATCTATTTATAGAAATGTTGATGTTCATTAAGCAGTATTTAATAACAACAAGTTTTGTGAAAAATAAACATGTATAACAGCTGCCACAATAAATGTGTACATACGTTAAGCATTAAACCCATAGCGATGTCGTAGTGCAATAGTTAGAGTGTTTGCCTGACAACCGTGAGGTACGCTGATCAATACGTGTCAGCTCCTATTAGTTTTTAAATTTTTATACTTTTTTAAATTTATATTCAACATCTATTTATAGAACAGTTGATAAACTACTTACAGGTAACATCAGTGTAATGACTTTCCTCCAATGACATCACCATGTTAAAATAAGTAGTTCAGTAATTAAAAGGTAACTAGTGAACACTTAAGTTTTCAATACCTAAAACTCATTACATGGTAATGAAAGTTTTTGCTGGGTTCAGTTAAAATTCAACGTTTTTTGGAAGAATTTCTTCAAATATGAATATGGTTAGCGTGTTGGACTGTTACACATAAGATTTCGGGTTCGATCTCTAGCGACCACAACATCAATTTAGAAAAATTATATGTATGATTTTTCTATCCCTCATACATATCGCAGTGTCCACCTTCGGTGTTCCCATAGCACTTAACCCCACCCAAGTAAAATAATATAACAGGGCTAGGAAATAAACAGCTTCAACAAAGTTCGCTAACTCACCATTAGATGGCGCGCAACAACTGTTCTAAAATTCAACATCTCGCGAAATTACAGTGTTGCCATATTTGATGCCCTCCATCTTTCACCACCTTTCACCTCTTCGCTATCCCCTTTAAAAGAAAGCAACACATTAATTAATAGGAAGAATTTCGTAAGTGTTGCTTCTTGAACCTGTGAACTTTTACAAAGTTTGAGTTCTATAATCCTCATACCGATTTATTTTTCAAAATGCAATTTCTGCCATGTATTTGTCAGGAATAATAAACAATTACTGCTTTTTTAATTTAATTTCGTTGCCTACTTTAGGCGATATGGAACGAAAACTTTAATATCGAAAATTTTTGCACAAATTATTTTTTTTAGCCATAAAAAATTACAATGTGATGGTATTTTTTTATGTTATTTTTTGTCGAATTCCGATTCCGTTTAATTTGGCTGAAAACCCCGCATTTTCGGTTTCGTATATAACCGCACATGCAGTTATGGCAACAATCTTCTTTTTATAATATGTGTGTGTCTTCTTTCCATTTTCCACGAATTCATTTTCACATAATTAAAAAAACTATTTTATTTATAAAAGTATCTAGTGATGGAGAAAAATGTTATTAATTTAATTTCATTTCTATGGTTACATTTTCTTTTTTCATAATTTTTTTCTATATCCTTTTTTATTGGCTGCCATTATTACAAAAGGTCATTGTATTGGAGAGAAAATTCAACAAGTCGGATTTACAAAGACCAGAGTGTGTGTTAGTATTAAAAATGGCTGTTGGTGTGAACATTTATTGATAAATTTCTTGCAAACACATACATGCTTCTCAGTATTCCAATTTAAGTAAAAGATTTTTAAATTCTTTCAGATTTAGTGAGTTAAAAAAAATGTTGGTCACTAACCGTCAAAAACGCCTTTGGTTTATAAAACGCACTAAAAATAATTATTTTTTAAATAGAAATTAAGCTATTTTGTTAGAAACCTTAATTTCCCAGAAAAAACACACATTGCTAAATAATGTATAATGCAATAAATATTCATTTAAGGAATTAAATATGCTAAAATCCTAAAACTTATTTAACAAATTGTGAAAAATAATATGTTGAAGGCATATCCCTAACCGGATTTTATTCTTAACTAAGGAAATCGTCAGGGGACAACGTTTTTAGAATATCTAGAAATATTTGTTAGGTTAAATTATAAACTCAATCCGAATTTCTTGTTCCCTTCTAGGAGCGTTATTAAACATTTAAAATATCAAAAATAAAACAGAAAACACCAAAAAAAATTTAACACAATTTGCTTTGTCATCTTCCAAAATACTACTTTGTTGTTTTGTATTTACTTCTTATCGGGATAAACATTAATTGCATTAAAGGAATTAAATATGCTATAATCCCTAAAATTATTTAATAAATTGTGAAAAATAATCTGTTGAAGGCATGTCCCTAACCGGATTTAATTTTGCCTAAGGAATATATATTGCACACAGGGGCAGGACTTAATTTTTTTAGTCAAAATTGTCTTCCTTAGTCACATATGGCTGAAATTGTGAATCGTGAAATTTATGTTGCCGTTGATTTCAAAAGTTATATCAACAGACAAAAATTCATAATGATGTATGACAAATTTTAGTCCGATCACATTGAAACTTTGTTTTAGTTTGTTTGAAAATTTCTGACTTACGTAATATTTAAGACAAAAATCGTTCTTAGTTCTGACTATGAAACCGTCCCTCAAACTCTCAAATACTTTATCAAATATATTTTTCATTTCATATTTTAAATATGTCAACCGAAAGTATTTTTCATTAATATATTTTTTATGCATTTCATTTGTTTATTGTACACCGATACCTCACTTAACTCCCTGACTGGCCAATTTTTTTCTAACGAAATTTATTTGATGTAAATATTCCAAACCAACATAAAAAACTACACAGCAACAAATTGCTTTCAAAGTATTTGCTATGCTTCTAAAGCATAATTGCTCTAAAAGTGATCCTAAAAAGTGATTTTGATACAGTTTATTTCCAAACAAATGATCGCGGGTTCAATTTCCGGCGGGACCGACATTTTTTGTTTATTATTTATAATTTATTTGTTTAATTTTTTTAATTCTTAAATTTTTAAAAAAGAATTAAAAATTGATTTGTACGCACCTGTGAACATTTTTCAATTCTGAATTAATTCACAAAGCACCATATATTGAATGGAATTAATTCATATTTGTTTTCTTTCGATTTATTTTGTTACGAATGAATTCAATTGCTCTAGTTCTTTTTATTAAATCAAATGCATTAATTCACTGGTGAACGCGTTCAATTTTATAAATCGAATGGAAAAAGTGAATTAATTTCTTACTGAAATAATTCACCACTGAATTCGTTGAATTTCATTTTCGTTCAGTGAATTAAAAAGAAATAAAATTACGTTCAGTGAATTAAAAAAAAAATACGCTTTTTTTCGGTTCAATTTATAAAATTGAACGCGTTCATCAGTAAATTAATTCATTTGATTTAATAAAAATAACTATGGCAATTGAATTAATTCTTTGAATTTGTTGTTTGATGAGCGCGTTCAGTTGAAAAATTCAGTGAATTACTTAAGAAAAGAAATTCATTCAATTCTAGAGAAAATTTAATTCGATTGGTAGTGAATTCATTTAAAATGGAATTAATTCTTCAAAGCTCTGATTGCAGTGCACCTTTTGCACTTGTTTTCAGCCAGTGTGTTATAAACAAAATTATTTGAAATTAAAATTACAAGAACTTGACACACACACATTCAGAGAAGATGTGTTAGTAATATGTGTATCTACAAAAATACGAAAAACTGAAACAATTTCAAATAAATGAAATATTTATTTTTACCTGAATATTCATTTGTTTTTAATGATTTATCAGTTGTTTAAATAACAATTAAACATAAATAACAAAAATCATTTGATTAAAATGAAAAGTAAGTTGACCCGCTTTTTAAGTCAAGCTTCATTTATTTTAAATGGTATTTTTTTTATTTTAACTTAAAAAATGTCTTTTGACTAGGGTTTTTCTTTTCCCGGACTTTTTCATTTCCCGGGACAGCGGGATTTTTTGTGAATTTCCCGGGATCCCGGGAATTCCCGCTCGTTAGAAAATGAATATATCCGGCGTATGTTTACTTGAAAAACTCGATATCTATTACAAAAACTTTCGACAAAGTTCATCTTTTGGTTGCAGTCATGAGAAAATCTACTTAATATATTCTGAAATAAGGGCTAAATATAAAATATCCATATCTTCCACTTTTTCGAGATCAATTCGTTTAACAGTTTAAACAGCGAACTAATATGCAGGTAATATATTTGTATGGAAGGCCGTCTTAATTTTAAAACAACTCTTAGAAATACATTAATTAAATACTAATTCGCGGTTTAAACGGTTAAACAAATTGAATCATAAGTTCTTTCAGGATATAATGGAATTGTTAATGGGTGCAAATTTGTATCGGACCAGCTTTAGAATCAGAACTAAGATCGATTTTTTGATTAAATATTGAATCCAAAAATGTCTATTTCTTGATATTTTGTTTCTAAGCACACAGAAAAACAGTAGCCGGAAAAAAACAATCACATTTTCTTTTAAATTGAAATTTTATTCCCAACAATTTTTTTGTTTGAAATATTTGTAACTCGTTTGTAAATTGTTATCTTTCATATAAAATTTGTTTAAAAATAAAAATTCAAAGTTACAAAAAAAATAATTTTTTTTTTATTTACAAATTTCTTTGTTGGTGCCTTTTTAAAAAGTTTTTTTTTGTATTTACAAATTTGGTATGAGAAAGGTGTTTAAAAATTTAATTAAAATTTTGTAAATTCCTTCTGTGCAGATTTTCAGAAGTATTCGTCTATTTTAATTAAAAAGTTTAAAAGTGAGAATTTTTCACACAAATTTTTAGGTAAATCGTCTAAATCTTTTTATAAAAATAAGACACTAAAATATTATTAAATAGTTTTATAACTTTAATTGGTATTTTTTGAATAGAAATTTTTTATGGCAGAACTACTTAAAAAAAATTATTTAATTTTCATTGTTGCATTTTTTTTAAATTAACATATAAAAAATCCAAAATAATTTGAAAAAGCATCTGATGCATTATTTTAAAAATAATAGTAAGCTTTAAGTGCAGCGAGAAGTTTTCAACTCAGTCCCGTTCAAAAATATATTTTTTAAAATATTGTACTTTTTAAATATCCCAGAGAATGATTTGCGATGCAAATCGAAATATCGGATGAAAATTAAAAAATAAAATATTGAAAAATAAAATACAAATTTTTGGATTTTTATTTTTTTTAAATTTATGACCGAAAGCCAAACAATACTAAATATATAACAACGCCAAATGTCAACAATATTTAATCTAACAAAAACATAGAATTTGAAAAATACAACTGAAATAAAGGCATAGCAATTGAAACTTAAATGAAATTATTTGAAGTAGGTAATAAAAACTCAAAACACTTACATCAATAAAAATACGAAAATATAATTTTTTTTTAATTTTAATACCGATTTTTTTTGGAGATATTGGGAGTTGAAATACTGATGTTGAAATGTTGTGTATGTATATTGCTTTATTTGAACAAAGAACATCATTAAAAAATATAAAATTTCCGAGGTACGAGTATTTTTGTTGGTATTTAATCTTGATAATGTCTAATAAAATTTGTTTTCGGTTTAACTAAACCCAAAAAATTCGGCCTAAATAATATTTTTTTATATTATATATTATTTATTAAATTTTAAATCGCATTTTTTAATTTTAAAAATTTTTTAATTAAATTATTTTTAAAACAATCAATGTTTTTAATTGAAATAAAGCTTCCAAAATTTTAATTTACTAGCTACAACTTCTGTAAAAGAATAAAAAAAAATCCCGGGAAATCCCGCACTAAATTCCCGGGATTGCGGGATTGAAAAAAGGGCGGGATTCCCGGGAATTCCCGGGATATAAACCCTACTTTTGACGTTTTTTTTTATATCGGTTTTGAGCGACATTTAAGGAATATTAATGGGCGCAAATTGGAGTTTACTGGGCGGTTAAACGACGTTTCGGTGTTTATTGTCAGTTTTTTAATAGAGATTATGTAAACATAACAAAATACCGTTCTCATGTACAATTTTTATTAAATGTATCCTTTTTTTCATTTTTAAATTTTTGTTATCTGTGTTGCAACTCTATGCGAAAGATTGATAACGTTATTTACACATATCACATGTAGAGCAAAAAAAAAAAAACAAAAAAAAAGGAGAAAATAACACCAAGAATTGAAAAAAGCCATCATTACAACACAACCAGAAAAATGTATAAAAAATATTATAGAAAAAAATGACTGTTCAGGATATTACATTTTTGTTCATACAACACAGTTTTTTGTTGTCCTATTTTTTGGTGTAATTTCCAGTGTCGCACGTATACGCTTTATATATAACAAAGTAGTAGTGCGAGAGCATGTTGTTTTCATAGTAATATTCATTCAGCAAGAGCAGCATCATCAAGGGAAAGGGGTTGTTATATAGATTATTATAGCTATCAAATTGCCGTACAATATCCAAGCACGTTTGCAACTATTTGATGTCTAAAGTTATTAAAATAACATATAAAAAAAATAGATTTTTAATTTTTTTCGCGTTTAATAAATCTGTGTAAAATTTTCTTTTATTTTCATTACATTTTTCCTCTAAGATTAATTAATTTTGTTGTACGATACTTTGTGTCTTGTTTTATATTTTTAACTGACAAGGAAGATTTCTCCGGTGTCTGTCAGTAATTTTACTGAAATTTGGATACGTGTTAGAGAAAAGAAAATTAATGCACATGTATACATTTTTAGGGCCCCAATTTTTACCCTGCTGTTTTGCTTCCTAAACATGTGATTGGATTGACAAAATAATATGTGTTCATTGATTCCAAATTTTAGCGAAATCTGTGGGTGACCTCGGAATAACCTTCCTTGTGAGTTTCAATTTTCTTATTCCTTTTACTTTTAATCTTCATCCAAAGTTACCAATATTTTATGCGCAAGTTACAAACAAAAAAGAACAACTGCTTGTTTAATGGGTAAATTAAGAATATTTCATTAGGTAAATCACTTTTTAATTACGCAAATTTTATAATTTTAATAAACTTTAATAGACCTGTCAAAAATATTTAAGTTGCGAAAGTGTGTGGTTTCATTATTATTTACAAGCAGGAATGGAAAAGGTTTGCTTGCTCGGCTCAGAATGGTTTTACATGATCGAGCAAAAAAAAAAGTAATAAAAACCACAGATGTTAATTAATGGAAAAAATCGTAACAATAATGTTCCAAAGTCGATAGAAAACGATAAAAAGGTTGCTTTATTAGTCATGCCGCGAGCAATGTTGCCAGGTTAATTGGGCACAAACTCGTCAAATATTTTAGATAAAATCGTCAAAATCGTAACTGTGTTTTGGAATATCGTGAAAACGTTGTTATAAATCGTCAACACTTTAATAATCACATATTTTTATTATTATAGCCCTAAAATCATAATAGAAAAATTAAAAATCACCCGGTTTTCGGTATCATTTGTAATTCAGGAAAAATTCTAAAACTTTAGTTTTTTAATTAATTTATTAATATGTCCTGAAATAATTGTTCGAAAGAAAAAGTTCACTTTTGAAAAAAACACGTTACATTCATTAGGGATTTAGGAAAAACCCTTTTAAATAAAAATAATTACCAGATTCTGTATTAATTTTTCTACAAAAAATTTTCAGATACTAAAATGACTACCTTAAATAAAAATTTTATGATAAATATTTATGAATTACTTGAATAAATTTTCAGATTTATTGATCTAGATCAGCGGTTCCCACTAAGTTTTGCTTCACGGACCCCTTGAGGCATTTCTACTAGTTCACGGAACCCCAAACCAGTGTTGAGCGAAGGGTACTTTATAAATTATGGGGCATAATTAATAAAAGCACCTGCTTATTTTAAATTTGACCAATTTTAAGCAGGAATAAGGAAAAAAACATTTTACAAATCAATACAAAACTGGCAACATTGGCCGCGAGTTCTACTTTCCAAATCGATACGATTCCTGGATCGCTATCGGCGCCACCTGGGTATTTTAAACTGACAGAGTTAAACTTATAACTGCTAATCTGTCAAAAACTGTCAAAAAATGCATGTGTAATCGATGAAGATTAAAAATTTGAATTAACTTTAATCAAGTAGATTAATTTCTCTGCCTAAATGCACTATTATTCAACATAACCTAATCTATATTTTGTTATTGATTTTATTTTAAATGATATTCGTAGATTTCTGAAATTGTTTGTTCATCTTACTTTTAGTAGCATTTTTTGCTATTTGTACGGGTTTATATCTATGAGTGTATGCTTAAATCCTTAACAATTATTTTCTTATTTAAGTTTCTAAAACTGTTATTATTTGCTGACTGAGCTAACAAGTTAAGTACTCTGCTTACTACAAGCATAACATATTCATGGTCATAAGCTGACTGCTCAATTTTTTTTTACTATTTTGCCATTTTATCACAATTTTGGAAAAACAATTTGGATAATTGGCAAACCGAATTTAAAAAAAAACAATTGACCACAGTTGCGTCGAATGTTAATTTTATAATCAAAATTTAAGCCTTTTATATACTTCCAATTTTTTTTCCTGGGAGGTATTAATAGCAAAGTGTTTAAGCTTGAGGAATATATTCTGAAGTTTATGTGCGTTTTCGCTAAATTTCAAAAAGAGGAAATCCCCAATGGTCCTTAAGAGCACAAAACGTAAACTTTTTCTATTTAATTATATTTTAGAGCCTAAAATTTGTAGCAAAAAATGTTCCCATTTTGCGAGTTAATAGCTCTCAACTTATGCACATCAGTATTTTTTTTCTCTAAACAACACATGTTTCTTTTTTTGTGGTATTATGTTTCATTGTTAAATGAAGCTTTAAATAGTCAAAAACAGAACAAAATTGCCAGGCAATTTAAAAAATAAAACAAAATGTTTTGCAGTCATTATTATGTGCACACTAGGGTTATGACTCATTTTTAACAAAAATTTTACCTATCATCACGAGATAGGCAATACTAAATTAATAATAAAAATCGTGTTTTCGGGTCATTTCGGCAAAAAAAACCTTCCGCACCAAAGGCAATTTCTAAAAATAATTTTTGCACGGGGATTTTGTTTAATTTACATAACGAATTATTACAAAAATAATTGTAAATGACAAAAAATGTATCCAAAAGTCCCTCCAAAAAGGTTTCGTAATTTTTACCGTAAATAGCATTTAGCATGCATTGTTTGAGTCTCATTTGTTTAAAACTTCGGAGAAATATTTTAATTAAACTAAAACCATATAGACCAAATTTCAACCCTTTTGGTGCGGGAAGTTTTTTGAGAGCAGCGAAAAAGTAAGATTGAGTTTCTTAATATTTTTTTAAGACCTTTTTGGCTAGGGTATGTAAAATTTGATATTTGCAAAAAAAGTCAAAAAATCATAACCCTAGTGCACACAATATGAAGGAGTTAAATGTTACAAAATATGACAAGAAAATTGTTATAAATGCTTTTGAAGAAATTATATACACTGTCCTCGTTTAACGCGGTTAAGGCGTTGAGCAAAAAATTGCGTAAGAAACATTTAATAAAAATGAAAATGAGTAGTATATTGGAAGATGACAATGCAAATTGTGGTAAATTTTATGTTGTTATTTTTGTTTTTTCTTTGATATTTTAAATGTTTACGCTCCTAGACGAGAACAAGAAATTCTCATTGAGTTTGTAATTTAACTTAACAAATATTTCCAGAAATTCTAAAAACGTCCGCCCCTGACGATTTCCTTAGGCAAGAATGAAATCCGAATAGGGACATGCCTTCAACAGATTATGGGTGAGTTCCTAAACGTCAAAACACATTGCAGTGTTTGCAGTTTTACTACTGTTTCGATACAAAGCAAACAAGTGTGTTGCTTACTTTGTAATAAAAACATGTCAACAAAGCATCAACAACATTTGTGATGCACAGTTTGCTTTTTATATGCGCATCAATTGCGTTTACGAATGCATGATTTTGTTCAGTTGCATTGCAAATGACGTTTTGGAACTCAGCCTATTTTTCACAATTTGTTAGATAAGTTTTGGGATTTTAGCACATTTAATTTCTTTAATGCAAAATGAACTCATTTGAAAGGACATAGGGAGAACTTTGCACTACACGTGGGAAGTTTCTGTTGAAATTTTGACTAGAAAATGGCGTCATAAAGTGGGTGGATGTAATAACAAAAACGATATAGGAAACTAATTACAGGTGTACAACTCATAGTTCAAAAGAGAACTATGAGCTATTTGAAATATTGATATTTAATTTTCAACTAAATTTTTATAGTCTTTAAAATTTTTTAAATAAAATTTTAGTCAACTTCATTTAACAGCATATTATAACCGTCAAGACCGCCCCGGCGGAGTATATAAAATTGACTACAAGGGCGCTAAATAAGAATGTTATGATAAGAAATTAAAAGATAAAATTTACAACAATTTTGTAAAGAAATTTTCCATCTTCAGTGCACTGTTGGGAAGTGAAAGTTTCTAAATTAAAACATTTAAAAAAAATTTATTTTAAAACAACCACAATTTTACAAAAGTCTTAAAAACATATTTTAGCGGTATTTAGAAAAATGATATTTTTAATTTTTTTTTAAATAATATCTGTTGGTTCCCAACTACTTCTGTATGTTGTCACCAGCTGTGTTTTCGACTTAACTATATCCGTTAACTCAGAAAAAAACTAAAAGTACACGAAAACGTGTTTGAGGCGAAAACTTGCATATTACTTTTCGTATGCACGTTAACTTGCAACGTGGATAATTATCAACGTTGAATATTCAACGTTTATAGATTTTCGCATATAACATAACTTCTTCGCGTTACGTCCTAAAACGTTTTGCTGGCATACGTTTGATTATACCGAAACAATTATAAACATTAACTGTTTACATTAATCAGTTAAACGTATATTTGCTTTAAATACTTAACGTTGATAGGTATGAGCGAAAATACAGCTAGCGTATCTCAATACAGTACTCTTAAAGCGGGCCATACATTTGCAATGTTATGTCACAACTTTCCAAGTGGTGCAAGCATATTGACCTTGTATGTATTAAATTGAAGGTTGATCAATATTATGTAGTGAATCAAAACAGTTTTGATTTTTATTGGACGACTTGAAATAGTGCATAATCTATTGGCAACACTGTGCAATTTTAATTTTGCGCTGTTTATGTTTGTGTGCATTTTGAGGTTATGTTGAAATCATATATTGCATAAAATACTGAGGCGATCTTTTGTTATATACATATATGTTGTTGGTGTGTGGCAAAACGAAAAAAATAATGTGCCATTATATTGGACATAATATTGCAAATGTATGGGGGGCTTAAGGGTTCCCGATTTATCAATAAAAATTCTTAGAATTTTGAAAATTCTTCTAAAGTGGTCTAATATAATTGTTTCTGTCTATATTCTTTAATATTAAATCCGAATGAATAGTTGATATCTCACTTTCTTACCAAGGTCAATGGTGAAATTTTTGAAATGTTTTGATTTTTCCTGAAAGTATTCCAGAAAATTGTGTAGTTTCTTGCGGAATTTGGTGAAGGTTGTCCACATAACTCTGTTAATACCAATTATTTATATATAGCAATAAAAAATTAGAAATTAACCCTTATCGATTCGATTATTAACATTAAAAAGTTTCATTTAACATAAAAATCATAATATAAAGAAACGAGTAAAAAGCAAGGTTGGTTACCGAAACGAATAACGGTAAGGGTAACGGTATCAGATTTCGTTTGTTTAGGTAACGGTAAAGGTAACGGTATTTAAGACTGTTTCGGTAACGGTATACCGTTATCGAAACAGCAATACCGGTACGTACCGGTATTAAAAATTATGTGAAAAACATATAAAAACAAGTAAAAACATGGCATATTTTTAATTTTAAGTACTGAAAATACAGATTTTAAGCTATAAATTCAATACTGGTAGTTTTAATAAGTAAAATTATTATCTATAAATTTTTTGTAAAAAAAACACTCAAGATTATAAAATCAAAAATAAAAAAATTGTAATTTTTATATAAAATAACGGTATTTAGAATTTTTTAGAGGTATCGGTAATGGTATTCAATTTGAAACGGTATTTTAGCGATAACGGTATTATAACGATACCGGCAATCAACCTTGGTAAAAAGGTTAAAGTCGGGCATGCCGACTATACAATACCCTACACCAGTCTGGTTAAAAGCCAACTAATGTTTGGATCCGAAATTCGAATGGGTTAAAATGGGACTTGTGTCAAAATTTTCTATAATGTGAGTCAGCGAACCAAATTTCATTAAAATATCTTAATATTTGCGACATGCAGTTTGTAACCAAGCCAATTTCAGGGGGACCCTTATATGGGCACTAGGTAAACATGGACCGGTGTTAACCAAAATCAATAGGCTTCGTCTTTGGGCTCATATAGGTCGGTGTACCAAATTTCATCAAAATATCTTAATACTTGCGACCTGCAGCGTATAAAGAATATAATTTTGAGGGGACCCTTATATGGGCACTAGGTCTAAACATGGACCGATATTAACCAAAATCAATAGGCTTCGTCCTTGGGCCGACATAAGTCGGTGTACCAAATTTCATCAAAATATCTTAATATTTGCGACCTGCAGCGTATAAACAATAAGGGTTTTCACAAGGGGTGTACTATTTGTTGTATCGTTGTATCGTCCTAACAAAAAACAGAGTTGTTAAAAATTAAATTGAAAAAATACAACATTTGAGAATAGCACGATACAACATTTTTACGTATGTTTAGTGTCCTATGTTTGAGTGTGCTAACCGATAGAAAACTGAATAGAAAATCGTTGTTAAACACAAATAAAAATTTTAACAACTCTGTTTTTTGTTAGGATGATACAACGATACAACAGATAGCACACCCCTTATGAACAACCTAAATATTTTTTTGGTAGGACCCTTATATGGGCACTAGGTCTAAACATGGACCGATGTTCACCAAAATCAATAGCCTTCGTCCTTGGGCCAACATAGGTCTGTGTACCAAATTTCATCAAAATATCTTAATATTTGCGACCTACAGCGTATGAACAATATAATTTTGGGAGGACCCTTATATGGGCACTTGGTCTAAACATGGACCGATGTTAACCAAAATCAATAGACTTCGTCCTTGGGCCGATATAAGTCGGTGTATCAAGTTTCATCTTATCTTGATATTTGCGACCTGTAGAGTGCGCACAAGAATGCATGGACAGACAGACAGACGGACGGACAGACGGACATCGTTAAATCGAAATAAAAACAAATTCTGAGCCGATCGGTATACTATAAGGTGGGTCTAGGACCAATATTTTTTGGTGTTACAAACATCAGCACAAACTTATAATACCCTGACCACATAGTGGTGTAGGGTATAATTATAGTGGAAATAATGCAAAAAAAAATCACGAAAGAGCCGCAGTAGTATTTTAAAGTGAAATTTCCTCATTTATCCCTGACACAAATTATTAATTTTTTTACGATCAGTTAAATCTTTGCTAAAATTAAATTTTACTCATAATTAAATCCTAGCTATAAAGATATTAGAACTGTTTATTTTTATATTTGTTTTTTATTCCTTCTTTTCAGAATATTTACAGAAATTGCCATTATGCATACAAATTCAAAACAATTGTTTAAGCCAGGTGTCATGTAAAAATAATAAATTGCTTTTTTACACTTCATCTTACAAACACAAAATAGTTTAAAAAAATATTTATAACTTGTGCAGAATATAAAGCTCTTATAAAAGCATAAATGCACTCAAACGACAAATTCAAAAGATATTCTTTGTTTTTTTTGCTTTAAAATGGTAGGGAAATACAAGTTTTAATTTCATAAAAGTTTTTTCTTTGTAAAGGTATAACTTTTGTTATGAGAAAAGTGGAAGAAATAAGAATAATAAAAAAAAAATAGTGTTAAATTTAAACAAGATTTAAAAACTTTCCTACATTAAGTAAACTTAACAAAAAATAAGAAATTGTAAATTCAAATAGTATTTTTACATTCTTAAGTTGTAGTGTTACACAGAAAACAAGACGTAATAAGAATAGGTATATTGTCAAAGCGCTGTAACCCAATATTTTCCCAGTAGTACTTTTCATATATTATCGTAAATTTTGTACAACATGTATTGACAAAGCACTTTCTATAAACACTGGCAAAGCCTATTTAACCAATGTTTTGCCGATAGTATTTCCATTCATTGTATTGAAATCGCAGGTAAATTTGTGTGTGTTATACTGTTGTATGTAAATTAATAAAGTGTTAAATAAAGAAGTGTATAGGCTCAATATCAAATGAAAGAGTGTGTGGTTATTTTGATTGCAATAGAAAAGAACCCAGTTTATTTAAAGGAAATAAACCAAAGTTTTTATTTGAAAGGTAAGAACGTAAGACTATCATTTTAGATATAAATTCTGGATTAAAATAATGGAAAAAGTGCCAAAACAGTTATGGATTAAAAATGTATTTGTTCCAAGACAATCACAAATTTCAAATGTAACAAAAGTACTTAAACAATCATGGATTTTTAAAGTATTAAAAAACCCGAAACCCATGCTTGATTTTGAATGCATTAGAAAGTACCAAATAAATATATATTTGGACTAAAAAAAATGTAGCAAATTACTTGTGGGTGCTAAATGCATCAAATAGTACCAAAACAAATCGTGGATTTTAAAAATGTCTAAAACTAACAAAACAATCATAGATTGAAAAATAACAAAAGGTGCCAAACAATTGGGGATTTGAAATATATCAAAAAGTACCTAACCAATTGTAGACTTAAATTGTGGATTAAAAAATTACAAACAGTACCAGAACACTCGTTAATTAAAAATATATTTAAAAGTACCAAAACAACTGAAAATTAAAAGTGAACCGAAAAGTACCAAGACAATAGTACCAAAATAATTGTAAATTTTAACCCCTATTTGTATGAAAATTTCGTTTTGTAAACTTCCTACAACTTTACAAAGCATTTATGAATTGAGGGGTAAAAATATAAAAAAGATCAAAGCCACAGTGGAATTTAAAAATATCAAAAAGTACCAAAACAATTTAAGATTAAAAATGAACTAAAAAATACCAAGAAAATCGTACCAAAATAATTTTAAATTTTAAAAATATTAACGTTGGGTCTCATACTGAACTTTTAAGAGTTAACTAATAGTTCAATTTAAAAACGATATAAAATTCAATTTCAATTTATTTGGTTTTTTCATTATAAGGACAATAAGAATAAAATTCTTTTACAGTCCAATGAGTGTTACATAATGGGAGTCATATTTAATAATTATAAAAATAATAAATAAATTAATATGTATTGACACTTAAAAAAACTAAAGAAAAATAATAATAACAATGTAAAGTTAATCAAAAATGTTGTTGTTTTGCATAAATTATTTTGACATTTTCTTTTGTTTTATAGTTAAGTTAACCCCATAGTATGAGATAAAAAGTTGTCCATTGTGGATTTTGAAAAAAAAGTACCAAACCCGTCGTGGATTTAAGAAATAATCAGAAGTACTAAACCCAATAGTACGAGTATGTTATTAAAAAAAAGAAAAACTACTCCAACTTGAATTTTGATAACATTTTGATTTATGCCCAAAATTTAACACATATTTGAACATTTTTTTAGGTTTTTGAATTTCGAAAAAAGTATGACAACAATTTTACAAATATGTACCTTAAGCTTTCATTGAGTTTTCGATTAAATATGTAAATTTTAAAATTTCTGGCTTACCACCAAACAATATCCTGTTCTTTATTTGAGTATTTTGCATTCTATAGTTTTTGTTGTTCTATTTATCTATCAATCTATTGCTCCTTCTGTCGTTAATCCAAAGAAACTCTGAAAAATATGAAGTGTTGATGATGTCTGTGTTCTATTTTTAATGGTAACTATTATTACTCTACCAAAATCTGCAGGCTGTTACTGCTGGTTGTAAAAAACATCTAGGACAGAAACTGAAAAACAATGCTGGACAAAACTGAAATTTAAATCACACTTTGAGATGAATTTGTTTAAACAAAACTAAACACTATCCATTGGGGATGTACACAAAAACAAGGACTACACTATGCAACAAAGTTAGGTTCGAAGTCTCGGGATTGTGACGATTTTTACATAGACGGAATGTTAGTATACACTAATAGAAATAAATCTGTAAAATTAGCAGAAAATTTTACTAAAAATTAGTTAAAAATGATGCTGCAGAAAAAATAAAACCGTTAAATGTACTGAATTTTATTGATATTTGAGTTAAATTTTTGTAAATGGAAAATAGCAAATTAATTAGCTAAAATCAGCAAAAAATTTTGCAAAATAATTTGTAGTCTAAAAAATCACAAAACAATTTTCGAAGTTTTTTTCGATTGTAAATGTAAATAAAAATTGAGGCTTTCGAAAACAGCAGTTTACAATTTTTTCTACCAAATATTTCTTAATATTTCTTATAGCTTAAAAATAGAAAAATTTTGTAGATATAACAGTTTATTTGTGCTATTTTTAGTCTACTAAGAATTAGCAATATTTTCTGCAGATTCTGCAGTACAATTTGCTATTTTCAATTTGTTTGTATATCTCTTATACCGGAAACTTATCTTTTCTCCAATGTCTAAGACTCTAATTGGATTTTAGATTTAAAAGGATCTTAAACTTTTAAGGAGTAGGAAGACAGGTTCACTAAATTCAAAAAGAAGGGAAGTTATTATAGAGAGCAGGGGATGCACCTTGCTATAAACCTTTTTTTGTTTGTTAAAAAAAGAGATAATGATAGCTCAGTTTATATGACTTACATTTATTCAAATTCAGTGATGATTACAATAAGAAGTTATTAAGCGGGAATTGCTACCGTGCCGTCCAATCGTTGTAAGTAAAAAGAGACCGATTTTGGCCTGTCACTAACCAAGAAGTATCACACTTTTAATAAGAAAGAGGACGTACAAAGTAGCAATCGCTAAATGTCAATAAAAAAAATTCATTTAAAATAGTGGGAAATTTAACTCCTAGCTGGGAGCGATAAATTTTCAAAAGAATTAAACTTATTTATATATATATATGTATGTATGCAACTAATAACAAATAAGAGATACTTTTTACATATACATATGTATAATAAAAAAAATTCATGATTTAAATTTTCAAAATACGTTAATATACAAATTGATAAATCTTGTTTAAGTGACGCCTTTAGTGTTAAAGTGCATTAAACACAATTAACTAAAAGTTAACTTAAATATAACTAAAATTCTGTATCTTAAACATTTTTAAATTTGCTGTTCTTATTTTACTAGTATTTAGCAAAAAAATCTGCTAATTTCAGCAGTTTTTTCTGCTGCATAATTTTGAACTAATTTTTAGTAAATTTGTCTGCTATATTTAAAGATTTATTTCTATTAGTGTATGATATTTATCTCGCATAGGAATTTTTCTTACCCGAAAATACTGTTGCACAGTGCAATCAGTGGATAATAAAAGGTATAGAAAATGAACAGTTTTCTGATGAGAAAGCAAAAATTTTATTCAATACAAACTCGCATACTCACACAGAAATATTACATGATGTAGAAAGTGGACATTCGTTAAAATAAAGGTTGACATTCTATAGTAGTAGTATGGTCATATCTAGGCTGCAAGGATGATGTTGATGAAGGTTGGATGTTGGTTTTTATGTGTGAAAATTGTATGCATATTTAAGTTTGTGTTTTTTGTGTCAGGTTTCTTATTTATATTGTTTTAGGTTACAAGTTGTGCGGAGGAGAAAATTGTATAAAGTATTGGTGGTCATTTCATTTCTATGGAATTCTATTTTTTTTTTTTATCAAATTCTAATAGATATTCAATTCAAGTCTTTATTAATTTTTTTTTTCAAAGAAAGTATCAGATGGTTTTAATGGATTTTGTGATAGACAAACAATTGTAGATTTAAAGTAAAAAAGTACACTCGTTTAGCACCATATTAACAAAAAAAAAGCTTTTATTAAACAAGAAAAATTCAAATTTCATTCCTTGCTCTAGTTGTGTCCTTTTTATTTTACCTACATCCGTAAAAATTTTGTATATGTGTATGTTATAAAAATTAAATGTCAATTTTATCATTTTCTGTTACTAACACAAAATAAATATCATGCTGCAAAAAGAAAAAAATATATAAACAGCAATAGCAACAAAATCTTCTTATAATGTGTCAAACAAATGTCATTCTAGACATTTTCATATGTCATTCATGACATCAAAATACCATTATCTCATATGATTTAGGAATTGTTTCTGTTTCTTTTTTTCAGTTTACATATTGGCTACAAAAGAAATTATTTTATGAATTCCTTTTATGTTATGACAAGCATAATTTTAAATGCAATTGTCATTTTTAACACACACACATCGTTGAACAATTGATTAATTAACAAAATAATGATAAGCAGAAATAAATGCTAAATTCAACAGAAATGTTTGCTAAAAATAGTAAACTGCTGATTTCAGTTTATTTGCATTAAAAAAGTCGAAAAAAAGTTTAAAATTTGCAGGTTTTTTCTAACTGTTTTTAGTAACATTTTTATTTAACGCTGTATGTGTGTAATGCCATCCATATAGGCACTGTCTTTAATACTACCTTAAACAATTTAACTTATCTAAAAATTTTTACATTTTAAAGCCATACACTGGCTAAAACGACCACCTGCACAACCAATTTCATTAAAAGCATTGTTGCTTTAAAAACATTCTGATGTTTTTCTTCCTTTTTCATCTTTCTTTCTTTTTTTTACCAAAATATTTCAATATAAAAGAGAAGAATTTTTTGATGTTGTAGGGTTTTATTTAGGTTTTTTGACCTTAAAAATAAATAAAGTAAGCTGATAATGTAGAAGGTTTAAACGAATTTCAAATACCCAACATGAGGGACAATATTAAAAAAAGAATTTATCACGGATCTTCCAAGTCTTGATTGGGGTTCTACTAGGTTGTTTATAATCTACTAGGTTTTGGGTAAGATTTTTTTTTATACTCTTTGAACTAGATTAGTATTGAGTAATTAATAGAATAATAAAATCCATAAAAATAGGTTATAAAATTAATTTAGAATAGTATAAGGTTGCATTTACATTACGCTTGCATTTTTGATTAAACCAGAATTTGATCATATAATACGGCATATCATAAGATTTGATGAGATAAGATTTGATTATAATCAACTAGATTTTATTATCTGATTTTGTTTACAATTTCTTAAATAGATTATCATCGGGTAATTTAGAAAATAGTAAAATCAGCATTGCAAAAGATGAGTTAAAGGATTTTCCGTGTCTTATGTGGGTTCCACACTATTAAGAAACTTATTCCCAATAGTGTATGATTTCTGTTTCTTCTACAAGATTTGAATAGTCAATTTTGTTTGTATTTTTTTAACTAGATTATCATCAAATTATTTATACAATAATTAAATCTATACAAGTCGGCATTGGGATGGAGCTGAATTCACTGATCTTGTATATCTTATATGGGGAATACAATGATATAAAATTCATTCACAATAGTAAAACACTTGACAGTTGATTTTGGTTATACTTTTTGAACTGAATTAACTTCGAATAGTTTAAAAATTATATTGTCTCGGAAATTTTTCTGTTCCAAAGAATCGATAATAGAATAATACTTTTTTTTGTAACTCCTTCTAACACACTCACAATATATTTTCCATAACCGATTGAGGTTTATTTGAAAAGTAATATGTAAAGTTTGTTTTCAATTGAAGAATCAATTAAAATACATTGAAACATATTGTTTAACTTTTTTTATCAGTCAATAAAAAACAAACCACAAAAAAATATGTAGCGTCAGTGAGTGATATTTTAGTGAGTGATATTTAGTGAGTTAATATTTTTAGTCAAATGTTCTATTTTTAGTTTTCTATTTTTAGAAAAAATAATTTAAATAATTTCGTTGTTTTCTGTTTTAAAACAAAAAATTCAAATATATTCGGTTTTCTTTTTTGTTAAAATAGTTTCTTTATATACAAAATTATTTCAATTCAAATTACAAGAAATTCTTTACTCATACACACAAACATAGCCAATAAAAATATGAACGTGTGTGTTGTGTGTGTAGTGTTTTCAAAATTCAAACAAAAAAAAAAAAAAAAACTTTCAAATATGAAAAAATAAACCACAAAATCGTTTTTTTTTTATGTTTTGTCAGTTAAAAATTGATGATTGTTTTAACAGACTTTTCAATTATTTTTATTTCTTTTATGGATTGTTTAAACAATATGTGAAAATAAATAGCAAAATGATTTGAATATAATGAAAAATCAGTAGTCCTTTTTTAGTTGTGTTTTCAATTAATTTAATATGTATTTTAGGTTGTTTTTAATGATAAAATATTGTGAGTATATTCCTAAAAGTATCCCCTTCTATAGCTCCAAAGTCGACCCAGTTACTCTATTGAACTAGTTCTAAAACTAATTATCCACCAGTTCCATCAATTTCATGAAATTGATTCTAATGGAATCAGTGGTAGATAAAAATTTTCCTGGGCGGTATTATTTTATACTAAAGAAATATGTTTGCAACATGGTATTTAATTTTATATACTCATGTTTTTTTGGTATTTCTATTATTGCCAAAAAAAAACTGCAGAGGTTTTTTTTTGAGGCATGTATTATATTTTACCATATTTCCTGTTAACTTTGTAATCGTATAAATATTGTTAACTGTACAGACAGATTTAGTACATAAAGACAATTTAAAACAAAAAAATAACATACTAACTGACATTATTATGCATGTTTAAACAAATTTACTTTTGTGTTTTTGATATGTTGTTTTTTTTTTTGTTTGAAAGAATTTTAGATTTAACCCATTACGTTAACTGCACAAACCCACAAATGTTTGGCTGTTCTAGAATTATTCTTTTTTTTGCAAAATAATTTTAGCTGTTCTAGAAATATATAACTGATTTGAACAAAATACTCTTAAATAAGTCCCTAATTGATTTGTAAAATAACTAGTGACCGACCGAACAGTTCGGCCGGTTCCATAATACTTCAAAATACCGGCATTAGGTATTTTAAAGTATTATATATTATACTTGAAAATACCAGTATTAGGTATTTTGAAGTATTATGTACAAATGGTTGATGGTAAGCGATTTTGAGTGTCAAATTTAAAGAAAAGTCCGAAGCTAAAAAACAATTTCACTGTTGGGCCGCACAGTCAACTTTAAAGCTTAACAACGGTTTTTTCTTTAAGTTTTGCACCCAAAATCACATTAAATCGGCTAGACAAATCTTTTTCCAGCATTAGAAAATTTAAAATCATGCTTTACAAACCACTTCTTTTATTGCTTCCAAACTATCCGTTAGTATATTTTAAATGCTTTTTTAGAAGTAATTCTGAACAACATAAAAAATCACCTCTTTTATTGCTTCCCAAATATCCATTAGTGTATTTTTACTGCTTTTTTAGAAGTAATTCTGAAAAACATCGAAAAAGTCACTTAACTGTTGTTGCTTAATCCTTATTTCCCTAAAAGTGATCCTAAGAAGTGATTTGGATACAGTTTATTTCTATCGATCACGGTTCGAATCCTGGCAGCACCAATATTTTCTTATATTTATAATTGATTTGTTTTATTCAAAACCACAACTTTGTTATTGCGCAATATTATTTCTTATTCTCTTCAATCAAAATACTTACTAAAGAAAATGCAAAAGGTGTACTGCAATTCAGTATTTTTTCAGTAACTTTTTCACAATTGCACAGAAAGCAATTTTTCATCATTTTTATTAAAATTAAAAAAAAAAAAAAACAGAAACTAGATCGAGTCTGATTTGCAAATTAATGTGTTAATAATTTTTTGAGAAAATGGTTTATTCTTCTTTTTAACCTCAAACCTACTAAATTTAGTTTACTTACTTTTAAAAATTGAAAAAAAAAATCGAATTTAAACAAATTTTTATTTTAATTAAAAAATATTGCTCCCGCAGGTCTTGAACCCGCAATCATCTGTTTGGAAATAAACTGTATCCAAATCACTTCTTAGGATCACTTTTAAAGCAATAATACTTTAGAAGCAATAAATAAGTGATTTTTTTGAATTTGTTCAGAATAACTTCTAAAAGAACTGCAAAAATATACTAATGGATACTTTGGGAGCAATGAAAAAAATGTTTTTTTGAAATTCAGAATTATTTCTAAAAAAGTAGTAACATTTAAAGCAGACTTTTAAAGCAGTGAAAGAAGTGGTTTCTCAAGCATAACTTACAATTTTTTTTTACTGGGTGGTGCTAATTTTGTATTTATTAGCTAAAATTATTGCAGATTTTTTTTGGCGCCCATTTTAATTTTAAAAACTGCTATTTTTGTCCTCTCATGGGTTAATTTCAATAACGTCGACATTATTCTTATTATACAAGATGCATTACTTTTATTTTCCTTCTAATATAACAAAAGGATTTTCTTTCGTATTTTGTTTATAATGGTATTTCTTCTTAGCATTTTTTTATTATTTATTTAATCATTTTATATCCTAAAATTTTTATATATTACCAAGTATTTTAAACTCACATATTTTATCTTTGCTTTTCTTTCAGGTACGTTTAACAGTGACAGGAAACTAAAAAATAAAAATACATATACGAATTCATACTGTAAGTATTGTTTAGGAAAATTACATTTTTATGGTTGAGTTTATAGAATGTAAAACAGTTTCAAAAAGGATAACAGCCTTAACAATAATAAAATCAATTCAAATGAGAATTGTTAAAAAGATTTTTAAAAGATGTGTCAGCCTTGCCAACACAAATGCAAATCCGTTATAGTCGCCAGATTTAGAAGTTTCGACATAATTACAAAGATTTTTCGTTTATTTTCTAAAATCGTTATTTATTAATTTTATAAAAAAATTTAATTTATTTTTTACTTTCACATTAGAAATAATATTCCTGTCTTTCTTTCATTTTTATATTCACATTTCTTGTTTCCTTTATCCAATTTGCAATAAAACCTAAGAAAACACGACATTTTGTCGTTTTCAATTACCCACACAATCGAGACGCATTTATCATTTTGTAAAATACAGAACAAATAGCGACAAAAAATATCCATTATCCTTTGTGTTACATGAAGAAACAACAAGTTGTAGTAGTAGTAATACGAGTACGAGTAGTGAAATTGAACACAACGCAAATGAATAAATAACAGTATCATTTTCATATATTTTAAGATAAAAAAAGAAATACATAACCAATACTAACAGTACCTACGTGGCAGAAATTCAGGCGAATTAAAGTTATAATTTTTAAACTCTTCTATATTACAATGAGTGTTATTTTTCTTCGGTTTTGAGATCAAATATGACAAATTCCGGAATTCACAATTTATTTTACAACAAATAGAGAAAAAACTTATGAAAAAAACTTTCCTAGAACCAATGGTTGACAAATAATGCACTTCCAAGTGATACCAAGCAGTATCATCAGATTGTCTTTATTGGGTTCTCTCTACGTTATAATGTAGATTTTAGTTTTTGTATTTATGTTAATTCCAAAGTAAAAACCTTTAGAGAAGTAAACTCAAACATTTTTACTTATTTATTTCATATTACAACGAAAATCACATGTTTTTAACAAAGCTATTATTTATCTCCATGTTATAGTTGTTGCTATTACTAAAGCTCTTTTAGTAGTAAAGCAAACGTTTGTATGTTGTGTTTTAACATTAAAAAAAGTCTCTTATATTTTTAAGAAAAAAAATCAGATTTTGTTTTATAAAAAAATTTCAAACTTTTAAGTTTTCATTAATAACTTTCTAAGAATGATTAAAATCCTGTATAATTAACAGTTTTGTTTTTGCTGTTCCTATCTTACTAATATTTAGCAAAAATAATCTGCTAATGTCAACAGTTTTTTCTGCAAGGTCAATTTTAACAAATTTTTAGTATGTAGTATTAACTAAATTTTTATTTAAATATTTATATATTTATTTAGGCCCTAAGAATACATTTTTCTTAAAGTTTACTTAAGTAAGAAATTTTCAAACAAAATTTCTAAATTAAGAAATATTTAACACAAAAATACAGAATTGACTAAAATTGACAAATAAAATTTGAATTTTTTTTATTCTGTTGTTGTCTTAAAAATAGTCTTTTGACAGTCACAAGTAGGAATAGGCACAATGATCAGCATAATGTGTAAGTCTCAGACTACAGTCTTATACTCTGACTAAATTCTCATACTTAGACTACAGTCTTAAATTAAAACTACAATCTTATACTGTAGCGTGAACGGCCAAAATAAATGGGCAAAAGTAGGATCTACAGTGTGACCCGAAAGTCCTCTGTTGACCAAGATGGTAACCAGATTCCCCTGGGAGGAGGACGGCGGGAGCCATTGAGCCACTAGCTTCAGTCGGTTTGGGGGGTTCGGGTCCTCTCCCAGAAAGAATAACTTATTCACTACAAAAATTATTATAGACTCCCTATTTTGTTATCAAAACAAAAGATACTGTAACATGGCAGGATAACTACCAGACAAACAAACAAACGTTAACCCCCAGGTAGTCATCAAAATTCAACAATTAAACGAAATGGTAACAATCGATTTGCAAAGCTCTTAGATATCAGCTCCAAGATGTTGCCGGAGTAATGCGCACCATTACCCTCCCTTACCTATGTCCTAAAGGCGCTTTGACATAATATCAGGACCCCAAAGCGACTTTCAACCCTGACTCAACTAAACAACATTGTCGTAAGAAAACACTATAATTTTACTTTACCAATTCATGATCGAATAATTCAATATTTATTTAACCCATAAAGTCGTTAACATATGAAAAAAAATAAAATATCTTATGATTATATTAGAAACTATTCATTTCAGTTAGGCAAAAGTTTAAAAGAAAAGTGGATAATTTTATATGTACACAAAAAGATATAGGCTTAGAAAACCTTATCAACATATGATTCCATGGTGATGGAAAACCAAATGATATTTATGTTACAAAATTTGTAAACGTAGATAATCTAAACAAAAGAAAAAACTATCAAAATACGATAACTAAAGTCGAACGAAAGTGCATGGGTTTTGGAAAATTCATAAACTTTGCAAACGATTCTTAACAACTTTCACACCGATTGCGATTCTCTGGTAAATAATAATTCTATTTACAACAATTGATTGCATTGCACTCTTGAAGTAAATAGAATATTCAATTTTGTTATATATTATATAAAGAAAAGCAAAACTATATAATGAAATTATTACTTTATGCAAAACAAGTTTATCATGTTTATTTTCTACGACATTACATGCATCAAACTCAGATATTAAAATAATAGTTGTTGCTTTTGTTTTTGCGGTAATTTGTTTTTTTTTTTTATATATGTAACCAGAAACACACTTTATTTAGTGATGATCAAACATGTTGTAACTCACCCAAAAATCTCGACGTTTGATGAAGGCCTTCAGCAAGCTCGATGAGTTGGTGCAGTTAATGAAGTTTTTGTTGTTTTAATGATCATTAACTTCTTTCATAAATATCACAGTGGTGGACATAATTGTTTATCATAAAATTTATGTAGATAGTACGAAATTAGCTAAAATTTTGTGTTGTAAAATTTTTTAACTTTTTATAGTTGTAATTATCATGATTTTATTTATTTATAACTTTGGATCGGTAATGGTAGTTTATAAGTTTTAAATTTTTATTGTTGCATGTTAGGTATTTAGGGTTTTCAACCATTAGTTTGGCAAAATATTACGTTATAATTTCACAAATTGTATGCACTTTCATTTGAACAATACTTAAATTATTTAACCTTTAATTATATATAAATATTAATTATTCGGTATTATTTTTATATACGCTACTCTTGATTTTAAACAACTATTAACCCCTTGGGGAATAAACAAAAATATGATTAATTAACGATCCAAATGATTTTTACGAAACTCTACTATTTAATAGGGGAATCGACCCGTGTTAAGATACGTAATTGGTTTTAGGCTGTACACTTTCGTTCCCAAAATTTTAGACCGATGGTTAGCTTTAAGGGATTTAAAATTTCGTTTTTTTTTTCTTGAACACTAGCTTCACTTCTGTGATCCGGAGTTTTTTTGTTTTATTTTAAATAGGAAATTGTTGATTAAATTAAATATTTTTTTACCTGCCTCGACCGATTTCGATATATATATTTTTTTTTCTGGTTTCAGAAAATAAAATGGATTTTGAAAAAATTAATAATTTAATTTAGATTTCTTTAGTTTTTTCTGTTTTTTTTTTCACTAGACTTCCGAATTATTAAAAGTAAAACCATTTATTATTGAACGCGTGGTTTTAAGACTTTCGGTGTCTGAAATTAACTATGTTGCTTTGCTCCGATCGATACAGACAATTTTGTGTGCTTTGCTTTTACTTGTTCTATTGGTGTGTTTGCTTTCCTGCTTTCGATGAGAACCGCTCACTGACGTCACAGAACCGGTATGGTGTAGTTATACTATGTGTGGTTGTCATGTGCAAATGACGACGCTGTCTCAAATTCCCTTTCAACGCGGCTGTCTCTATTCTGGAGTTGAGAAGGGAGTGGATAATCCAATAGAGTTAACCCTTTGGACGCCGGTAACTATTTACTATACCGAAAAATTAAGTTACACAAAAGACTTTAGAAGCAAATGACAACTATTATTATTACATTGACTATACCTGAACTAGAGCGAGGTAGATTTCCAATATCAATATGGGTGATCCTTTAAGAGCGTCACGCTAGGTTACCTGGTTAAAAGATTATATGGATCTTTGAATCTTTGCAGAGTACACCAAGGTATTATCAACCACTGGGCATGACTCTTCCCGTTTGGAGTAATGGAAGCTAACCAAATGCTTTTCGGCCCCTTGGATTTCAGTAAGCTATGGATGTAGGTTAGGTATAACCAGATCAGATTTTGAAAGGGAAACTTAAAAATATCATTACTCGTACCCTTTCTAATTATTATAGTTTTTAATTTCAGTAAATTGTAACTCACTAACTGATTAATACTGTGGATTATTACAGATTTTTATTTTAATTATCACAAAATATTCACTTTCTAGTTTACTGTATACAAAAAACGTCTTTACAGCGCAACGTGTCGATGAAAAAGGAAGTATAAAGAAATTCTGTACACCAAGAAAGATCGAACCGGTTAAAACTCGGGTTTATACATAAGGGGTATACACACCATACGAAATAAACCGCTGCATCAATACCAATTATCGATAACAATATCAAGGAAGCAAAACACACAAATTGTATTGGAATTATTCAATATAATTACATAAAATTTATTAACCAAAATTTTCCCTGTTTATTTAGACACATGTATTAAAAATTATACATTGGTTTAGAAATAATTTACTACGTAGAAAAATTAGATTCGATGGTTATAAAAAGTTAACTTAGACACCAAACCCTTTTATATTGTAAAAACAGGTGTTAGCACGCCAAAATGGGTTATCTTCATAATTGAAAAATTAACCATAATTCTGGTGGACCAATAGAACAAAAAAAAGATATTTATTTTTCTAAAAAATTAAATGTTTAGGTTAAAATAGATGTTTAGCGAAGTCGTGTATTACAAAACCGAGTAATATTAACCCCGTGGGTGACAATGTTAATCGGAAAATAACGATTACGAGCGAATATCTTTTGCATGGTAGGTGCCAACAACTTTGCCATTCATATCCTCTAGTATATAATAATGGTTTCCTACTTTTTCCTTTATCTTGGATTTAATAAAAAGTGGTGACAATTTCGCATTATAGCATTTTTCCTTTGAACTTTGGGAAAAATTTCTCCGGAATACTTCTTGGCCAATGTTAAAAGAAACGGGACGGGTCCGCAGATTATATTGAGACTGATTACTGTCATAAGCAGCCGAAATATGTTTTCGAAGTTTAGAACGAAGCAGTTTTAAATTATCGTCACGTGAAATAATATGAGAGGGTTCATCTAGTAATTGCACTTTTTTCAAAAGATGATAGGATTCACCATGAGTAATCATGTCGAATCCGAAAAGAGCGTGGTACGGCGAACAATTGATAGCTTGATGGGTAGAATTTCTAAGAGCACAACTGATAAAGCTTAAGTTTTCATCCCACAATTTCTGATCACCTTTTAGAAAGGAACGAATACCACTAATAATCGAACGGTTAACCCGCTCAGAGGCATTCGATTGCGGGGAATATATTGCAGTATAAGTGTGAGAGATACCTAAAGACGTTAAGAAAGCGTTAAATTCATTAGCTCGAAATTGTGAGCCATTGTCACTTACAAGAATTTCAGGAACGCCGTAGATGTGAAATATCTGTTTCAAAAGAAAATCCTGTATAACTGATGCAGTAAACTTGCGAAGCGGACATAACCAGTGAAATTTTGACAGGTGATCAAGTACTATTAGAAGGCCTATGTTACCATTTTTACTTCGTGGGTATGGACCTAGTATATCCACGTATAACCGCTGAAAGGGGCGAATAGAAACAGCAGCCTTACCCATTTCGGGCTTCAAAATGCAGTTAGGGGATTTTGTTGTTTTACAAGTCTCACAAGCCCCAATATAATCACGAACTTCCCTAACCATACCTGGCCAAAAAAAATTTCTACGAATAAGGTCTAAAGTTTTAGCTATTCCGCCATGGCAAGCGACTTTGGAATCATGAAAGCGGGAAATCACATTATGCCGGAGCTGAAGCGGAATCCATAGCTTCCAAGTACGCTCATCTTCTTCGGAGTTCCCACTGTAGTGTTGGGTTCTGATGTATACGTAGTGGTCCACAATTTTGACATCTGGATATTTAGATTGATTTGTGATTATTTGATCTTTCAAAGTTTTGTAATCCTCATCAAAGAAATGCTGAGAATTTAGATCGATTTCGGGTTCTACCAATTCTACGGCTGATATTTCCTCACAATGAATTCTGGACAAAGCGTCGGGCACAATATGGTCTTTACCCTTACGGTGACTGACGTTAAATTTATAGGCCTGAAACTTAAAGACCCAACGAGCAAGTCTTCCGCTAAGGTCGGGCTGCTTCATAAGCCAAACCAAACTTGAATGGTCCGTGACAACCTCAAACTCTTGGAGCTCTAAATAGCACCGAAATTTTTTTATTCCCTCCAAGGCCGCTAAACATTCCCGCTCCGTCACACTGTAATTCCGTTGGGCAGAATTTAGCTTCTTAGACATATAAGCTATCGGTTTCTCTGCGCCCTCGTCGTCCAGCTGTACCAATACCGCTCCAATTCCGTAGTCACTTGCGTCACAGTGGAGGTAAAATTTTTTCGAAAAATCTGGATTAATAAGAACAGGGGCCGATGTGAGAAGTTGCTTTACCCTTTCAAATGCCTCCTGGGCTACTGGAGTCCAAGAGAATTTCTTTTTAGTCGATAAACACTCTGTAATGGGGAAAACCACAGATGAAAAATTATCAATGAAACGACGATACCATCCCGCCAAGCCCAAAAAACCACGAACCTGTTTAAGATTTTTGGGAACTGGCCAAGACAAGATAGCATCGATCTTTTCTGGGTCAGTTTTAATGCCGCCATGCCCTATCACGTAGCCTAGATATCCTACCTCAGTTACACAGAATTTGCTCTTGGAGATGTTGAGGGTTAAATTTGCGCTTTTGAATTGCTCAGCTATTCTTACGAGAACAGTTAAATGAGTAGAAAAATCCTCTGATACGATTATGAGATCATCAAGATACCCAAAAACACAATGCCTCAGGTCAGCCGGAATCAATTCGTCCATTAAACGACACATAGTTTGAGGCGCATTACACAGTCCAAATGGCATGACCACAAACTGGTATAATGGCCTACCCGGGACTGTAAACGCGGTAAGAGGTTTTGCCTCATCGGCTAAGCCGATCTGCCAATATGCATCCTTTAAATCAAGTTTTGATATTAGATTTGCCTTAGGGAGACGTGCGAAAATACCCTCTATACTTGGCAATGGATAAGCATCTTTCTTAGTCACGGAATTGACCTTCCGGGCATCCAAGCACAGCCGAACCTTGTTTGGTTTTACTACCAACCGCATGGGAGAGCTCCATGGGGAATTTGATTGCTCGATAACGCCTAATGCCAACATTCTATCTATCTCGCCAAACATCAGTTTCTCCACAGCGGGTGAAACTGGATAAAACCGCTGTTTTATCGGTTTAGCCTCGCCAACGTCGATTTCATGATGAATCATGCCGGTTCTTCCCAATCCCTGCTTTTCAAAATTGGGAAATAGGGCAACAATAGCCTCTAATTGTTGAAGTTGATATTGCGTTAAGGGAAATTTTTTGTTATCTAAATCATTGCATTGAGATTTTACATTATTATCGGACAAAACTTCGGATATATTAAAATCGGACAATACCGACAGAACATTTTTATCGTTACAGACCGACGGAGTAGACACAATGACTGACTCAAAAACGTCAGGCGCTAGCTTGAATTCTTTCCAAAAATCCAAACCCAATATCATTCTTTGAGATAAAGATGGAACGATTAATACTCTCAGCCGCTTAACCTGATTTTTAAAAGTAATATCAACATCCAAAAACCCTAAAACTTTCTGAAGCCTGCCATCGGCTGTTTTGACGCAAGTTTTAAACCGACGAAATTCACTAAACTTAGAAAAATCCCGCAATGCTAAATCGGACCCTATGCAGGTCACGTTGGCTCCCGTATCCAAAAGACCGAGTTCTATAAAATCTAAAAAAGAAACTTTCGCGTAGTATCTCTGGTCATAATAATTCGACACTATGGCAGAAATAACGTATTTTGAAGCAAATTTACGGTCTTTCAGATAACGACGGAGTCTAATGGTAGACCGTTTATGCTTCTTAGATTGAGAAAAGGACAATGCAGAAATATCAAAAATTTCATCTCTCTTAGAGAGATATTCAGACAATCGTTGATGATACGGATAAATAGGATAAATAATTTTTGGAAAAACTTTATTACAAAAAGGTTCATTATTATCTCGTTTTAAAATGGAAATTGGTTGTAAATTAGTGGTCATAATTTTTTTCGTATCGGAGTTTGATGGGGAAGGACTAGGGAGCGAATCGGAATCTAAAGGCGATCTTTTACTGGCCTCTGAAGGTAGTTTTTTGAATGATTAGATCGTTTATCTTTACATTTTTGGCAGTTAGGTTTGTAGGTATTTTTAGCTCCGCAGCCATAACAAAAGATGGTTTTATCACTCAAACAGTCTTCCCAGTGATGACCGGGTTCATCACAATTCCAACAAATAGCAACATATGGTGGATTTTGTATAGCATCGACGGAAAACTCATTATCAACTGAAGTATCAACAACCTCACTGTCAAGAAAATCGAGTTCTGCTACATTCCTACGAGGCACATTGAGACTATTGGAATTAGCCGGTAGTGAGCGACGAAACTGTTCCTCGTTAAACAAATGTTCTCTTTTCTGAACTAGTTTACGAAGGTGAGCCAGGGATAAAATGGGTACATAAAGTAACTCATGCCTAATATGGGGACGAAGATTTCTGGTTAAAATTTCTATTAATTCTGTTTCAAGCATGGGAGTACCTAATTGTTCCTGAATATTCATAACAGATTCGTAAAAAGATTCAAAACTTTCACCAGACTTTTGTTTTCTATTACGAATTTCTTCGCGAATATCATAATCGGATTTGAAGTCTTTATATTGAAACCGAAAGGCTTCACAAAAGTCTGCCCAAATAACCCTTGGAACTTTTTTGTGGTACGACCAAAACCAGTTTCTGGCTTTCCCAGCCAACAGTATATGCAAATTGTTGCAAATTATATTGAAATCGTTGTCAAAATAAGCAGCGGTTAAAGATCTAACCCTGTACAAAAATTCATCTACCCGGAGACCATTCGTGGACCCATCAAATTTCAAATTCCAATTTTGAATAATGGCCGTGATTTTATCGACTCGTAGAACAGAACTATTAATGACATTACTGGAACTCGAGTAATCATGTGAATTCGGGTGGTGGTCAAAATCATTTAACAAAGAAGGACGATATTCGGGTCGTTGTTGCAAATGGGGAAATTGTGGTGGTGGTAATGGTTGTGAGTTAGATGTATTATTTCGATCCTCCGGATTTGTATTTAAATTAATATTGCTTAATAACCTTGAAAGACTGGCCTCAATCATTTGGTTGATTCGTATATAGTCTACTCCTGGCATATTGTCAGCCCGTTGTGGCAAATTTGCCGATTCATTCGGTACATAAGGGGAATGCATTAAAGGGCTTTGACCAGTAGGTGCATTACCAATTGGAGTTGCCAGTCTTTCGGTATCTTGTCCCACATTTATTAAATTATTGACACTTGAGTTCGTCAGCTGAGATTGGTTAGGATCCTCAAATAAGGTCCGAGCGGTGGTCCTGGTTAGAGGCCGTTTAGCCAATGCACCACGGGCTCTACCACGATTTAATTTAGCTTTCTGGGCAGTTTTTTGCTGTTGTAGTGGAACCAGAGGATCATCAGGCTGATCCAAGGGTACTTGAGCACTTGGTACCTGGCTTGCCTGGAATTGGGTCTGGAAATTTATTTTACGTAGCTGATTCAACTCACAAGGATGTTGACATATTGGACATTTGGACGTTTGAGATAAATGATTTTCAATGCAGTTGCTGTGAAAAGAATGGCTGCATTGAGAAATAATAAGGCAATCCTCATTCTCACGTAAAAGTTGATTGCACAGAGTGCACGTACGAATGAAGTCATTACCCTCAGCCCCTTCAGCCATTGTACAGATTTAATAAAAAATAAAAAAAACGTGTTGAAAGTCTAACCACAATAATACTAAAATGTCAAAATTTAAATTATCTGTGGAGTTTACCCCTCCAAGTAAGTAAAAAATATATAAAGAAATAAAAGAAATAAACAAAAAAATTTTTTTTTTTTTTTTTAAAGTAGCAAATAAATGACTAATATATATATATCAAAGAAAATTCTCAAATTCGTGTTTTCCTACTAAATGCTGATTGTTGTTCAGGATTGAAAGAAATATTGCACATAAATCGATTGTCACAGGGAAACAAATCCAGGCTATGGAAACTATCATTCGAAAAAATACAAAAGTTAAAGAAATTAAACAAACCAGAGGGTGATCAATGTCCGTCCTATCACTTTGACCTTTACCGGCGATTTAAATGCCCACAGCAATTTAAATGTAATCCAAATAAAATCAAATTCTGATACCTTAGTTTAATAGCTTAGAACAATTTGCTTTCCACGAAGACATGCAAGAAAATTTAAAACATTTTTGAAAATCTAGGCTTTCATATAAAAAATCATATCAGATGATAAATTGGTCATATATCCGGACTGTAAAACCTCAGAATATCGATAATCCTAAAATAATCTGAAATGTATTGTATACAAAAGTTTCGACAATCAAAACTCTTAAATAGTCAAGCGAAATTTTTTTTTTTTTTTTAAATCTATTGAAAATTTACTATAACATTAAGAGAGAAAGAGCCGTAAAAAACACAACTAGGTTGCACTTCTCCGGGCCCCACGTTGGCGCCATTTGTAGCGTGAACGGCCAAAATAAATGGGCAAAAGTAGGATCTACAGTGTGACCCGAAAGTCCTCTGTTGACCAAGATGGTAACCAGATTCCCCTGGGAGGAGGACGGCGGGAGCCATTGAGCCACTAGCTTCAGTCGGTTTGGGGGGTTCGGGTCCTCTCCCAGAAAGAATAACTTATTCACTACAAAAATTATTATAGACTCCCTATTTTGTTATCAAAACAAAAGATACGGTAACATGGCAGGATAACTACCAGACAAACAAACAAACGTTAACCCCCAGGTAGTCATCAAAATTCAACAATTAAACGAAATGGTAACAATCGATTTGCAAAGCTCTTAGATATCAGCTCCAAGATGTTGCCGGAGTAATGCGCACCATTACCCTCCCTTACCTATGTCCTAAAGGCGCTTTGACATAATATCAGGACCCCAAAGCGACTTTCAACCCTGACTCAACTAAACAACATTGTCGTAAGAAAACACTATAATTTTACTTTACCAATTCATGATCGAATAATTCAATATTTATTTAACCCATAAAGTCGTTAACATATGAAAAAAAATAAAATATCTTATGATTATATTAGAAACTATTCATTTCAGTTAGGCAAAAGTTTAAAAGAAAAGTGGATAATTTTATATGTACACAAAAAGATATAGGCTTAGAAAACCTTATCAACATATGATTCCATGGTGATGGAAAACCAAATGATATTTATGTTACAAAATTTGTAAACGTAGATAATCTAAACAAAAGAAAAAACTATCAAAATACGATAACTAAAGTCGAACGAAAGTGCATGGGTTTTGGAAAATTCATAAACTTTGCAAACGATTCTTAACAACTTTCACACCGATTGCGATTCTCTGGTAAATAATAATTCTATTTACAACAATTGATTGCATTGCACTCTTGAAGTAAATAGAATATTCAATTTTGTTATATATTATATAAAGAAAAGCAAAACTATATAATGAAATTATTACTTTATGCAAAACAAGTTTATCATGTTTATTTTCTACGACATTACATGCATCAAACTCAGATATTAAAATAATAGTTGTTGCTTTTGTTTTTGCGGTAATTTGTTTTTTTTTTTTATATATGTAACCAGAAACACACTTTATTTAGTGATGATCAAACATGTTGTAACTCACCCAAAAATCTCGACGTTTGATGAAGGCCTTCAGCAAGCTCGATGAGTTGGTGCAGTTAATGAAGTTTTTGTTGTTTTAATGATCATTAACTTCTTTCATAAATATCACAGTGGTGGACATAATTGTTTATCATAAAGTTTATGTAGATAGTACGAAATTAGCTAAAATTTTGTGTTGTAAAATTTTTTAACTTTTTATAGTTGTAATTATCATGATTTTATTTATTTATAACTTTGGATCGGTAATGGTAGTTTATAAGTTTTAAATTTTTATTGTTGCATGTTAGGTATTTAGGGTTTTCAACCATTAGTTTGGCAAAATATTACGTTATAATTTCACAAATTGTATGCACTTTCATTTGAACAATACTTAAATTATTTAACCTTTAATTATATATAAATATTAATTATTCGGTATTATTTTTATATACGCTACTCTTGATTTTAAACAACTATTAACCCCTTGGGGAATAAACAAAAATATGATTAATTAACGATCCAAATGATTTTTACGAAACTCTACTATTTAATAGGGGAATCGACCCGTGTTAAGATACGTAATTGGTTTTAGGCTGTACACCTTCGTTCCCAAAATTTTAGACCGATGGTTAGCTTTAAGGGATTTAAAATTTCGTTTTTTTTTTTCTTGAACACTAGCTTCACTTCTGTGATCCGGAGTTTTTTTGTTTTATTTTAAATAGGAAATTGTTGATTAAATTAAATATTTTTTTACCTGCCTCGACCGATTTCGATATATATATTTTTTTTTCTGGTTTCAGAAAATAAAATGGATTTTGAAAAAATTAATAATTTAATTTAGATTTCTTTAGTTTTTTCTGTTTTTTTTTTTTTTCACTAGACTTCCGAATTATTAAAAGTAAAACCATTTATTATTGAACGCGTGGTTTTAAGACTTTCGGTGTCTGAAATTAACTATGTTGCTTTGCTCCGATCGATACAGACAATTTTGTGTGCTTTGCTTTTACTTGTTCTATTGGTGTGTTTGCTTTCCTGCTTTCGATGAGAACCGCTCACTGACGTCACAGAACCGGTATGGTGTAGTTATACTATGTGTGGTTGTCATGTGCAAATGACGACGCTGTCTCAAATTCCCTTTCAACGCGGCTGTCTCTATTCTGGAGTTGAGAAGGGAGTGGATAATCCAATAGAGTTAACCCTTTGGACGCCGGTAACTATTTACTATACCGAAAAATTAAGTTACACAAAAGACTTTAGAAGCAAATGACAACTATTATTATTACATTGACTATACCTGAACTAGAGCGAGGTAGATTTCCAATATCAATATGGGTGATCCTTTAAGAGCGTCACGCTAGGTTACCTGGTTAAAAGATTATATGGATCTTTGAATCTTTGCAGAGTACACCAAGGTATTATCAACCACTGGGCATGACTCTTCCCGTTTGGAGTAATGGAAGCTAACCAAATGCTTTTCGGCCCCTTGGATTTCAGTAAGCTATGGATGTAGGTTAGGTATAACCAGATCAGATTTTGAAAGGGAAACTTAAAAATATCATTACTCGTACCCTTTATAATTATTATAGTTTTTAATTTCAGTAAATTGTAACTCACTAACTGATTAATACTGTGGATTATTACAGATTTTTATTTTAATTATCACAAAATATTCACTTTCTAGTTTACTGTATACAAAAAACGTCTTTACAGCGCAACGTGTCGATGAAAAAGGAAGTATAAAGAAATTCTGTACACCAAGAAAGATCGAACCGGTTAAAACTCGGGTTTATACATAAGGGGTATACACACCATACGAAATAAACCGCTGCATCAATACCAATTATCGATAACAATATCAAGGAAGCAAAACACACAAATTGTATTGGAATTATTCAATATAATTACATAAAATTTATTAACCAAAATTTTCCCTGTTTATTTAGACACATGTATTAAAAATTATACATTGGTTTAGAAATAATTTACTACGTAGAAAAATTAGATTCGATGGTTATAAAAAGTTAACTTAGACACCAAACCCTTTTATATTGTAAAAACAGGTGTTAGCACGCCAAAATGGGTTATCTTCATAATTGAAAAATTAACCATAATTCTGGTGGACCAATAGAACAAAAAAAAGATATTTATTTTTCTAAAAAATTAAATGTTTAGGTTAAAATAGATGTTTAGCGAAGTCGTGTATTACAATACTTAGACTACATCCTTAAGCCTAAACCACATAAACGCAGTGTCGACCGCAGTGCGACGTTCTGTTCTGCAGTTTTTGTATCTTCTCTGTTTGTCACTGTCGAGAAATTAGAAAAGTCTCTAAATAAACAAGAGCTGTTTTTAAACAAAACGCGATAAGAAATTTTTAAAAATATCAAATCGTTTTCGCGAAATTCAAGAACAAAATTTGACAGCACTGCCAATGTCCACTGGCAGTTTCACTATGTGGTTTTTGCTTTATAATCAACTACAATCTTATGATCACACTGCAGTGTTATTATCGTACAACAGTCTTATACTCAGACTACAGTAGTATACTTTCACAATTTTATACTCAGAATTACCATCTCATGACCAGACTTTAATACGAGTATTGTATAATTAAAAACTGATTTAAGAATTTAAAATATTTATCGAAGTAATATGCGTTTTATTTCAGAAAAATAAATACGTATTAATTTAAATATGAATTAAAAAGAGTTTTACAAGGTACTCGTAATACGAGTATATATAAGTAGTAAAAATGTGCAATTATTTATTTCACTTCCTCTTGCAATAAAAAAACATGAGAAATTAAGTACAAATAGATAACTGGTTGATTTGTATGGCTGTGTAAGTGTAAATACAAATGCAGTTTCCTGTCATCTACCGCAAACACTCTTGTTTGTATACACACACTCCCGCATACTACAAACACTTTGTAAAATTCCACCCACACATTAAAACAAAAGTTGTTACAATTAAATTTATTTAAAATGCACCTCTTAATACACAAAATATGTACATGTGCAAATAATGAGATTGTTTAAGTAAGTGTGAGTTAATGTTTGTGGTGTGTAGACACATGTACGTCCTTACGTGTGTTATACATTAGGGAGAACTTATTTTATGATATTTGATGATCCTTTCTACGAATAATCGTATACTGATTTTTATCTTTTTTCGAGACAGTTGTAAATTGGGATGTCTTACCGGTAAATTTTAGACAATCAGTATAAACCCAGCAAACAAAAATTGGAAGTCGTGCTTTACAAACCACTTCCGTCATTGCTTCAAAATTATCCGTTAGTGTATTTTTACTGCTTTTTCGAAACTAATTTTGAACAACTTCAAAAAATCACTTCTTTTACTGCTTCCATAGCATCCGTTAATATAGTTTTACAATTTTCTTAGAAGTAATTCTGAACAACTTAATAAAATCGTTTTTTCCAAAGTATCCGTTAGTATATTCTCACAGCTTTTTCAGAATTAATTCTAAACAACATCCAAAAAATCACTTAAATATTGCTTCTAAAGCATTATAGCTCTAAAAGTGATCCTAAGAAGTGATTTTGATACAGTTTATTTCCAAACAGATGATTGCGGGTTCAATTCCTGGCGGGCTCAATATTTTTTCTTAATTTTTTTTTTTAGTATTTATAATTAACTTGTTTAAATTCAATATTTTGTTAATTTTTCAATTTTTAAAAATATATGAAATACAAATGATGAAAATTTACTTTTTATGCACTTGTGAAAATAATACTGAAAAAAATATTGAACTGCAGTGCACCTTTTGCACTTGCTTAATAAGTACTTCTATTGAAGAGAATAAGACAATATATAGCAATGACAAAGTGGTGACTAGCAATATTGAGGATGCAAGCTCGATACCCGGTGTCGGCAATAAAAAACATTTTTTTTAAAAAAGAATATTATTTTTTTTTGCGAAACAGTTTTTTTTTAACTTTCAATTGCTAAAAAAAATTTCCTTTGCACTCGTCCAAAAACTACTGAAAAAATGTTAAAGTGGGTGCACTCCTCCTATGACAACTCAATGTTCAAATCATTAGTGTTTCTATTAAAAAAGAAGTACATCTAGATCATTATTTGTAGTGGTTTTTCTACTTCTTTTGCATCTCTTTTTTCTTCCCGAGTTTTACTTGTTTTGAATGTGAAGAAATCGTTATTTGGCTGTATTAGAGACAGTTTTTGTATACGGTGGATTTGGGCTTCAACCATTTCCGGGGTCTATCTAGATTTAACTGTTTTGTCTTAAATGCTTACTTTAAAATCCATACAGAGCATTAAAAATCGAGATTCCCATAAATAGATTCTAGCCTAATTTAACATTCATACATTATATATGGTATTTTCAACCACAAGCATACTATGCTTAAAATTATTATCAGACATTCAGTTGAACATACTCATACATATGTGCATTAGGGTTATAACTTTTTTAATTTTTAGAAATATCAAACATTACATGACATAGCAGTCTTGGCTTTGGAAAATATAAAGAATTATGATATTACTTTTTCAGGGCCCTTAAAAAAGTTCCCGCACCAAATGCGGCAAAGTTTGGAAGACAGATTTTTTTCAATTTGATTTTTTTATGCAAAAACATTTTCAAAAGTGAGGATATACCAAAACAAAAATGTATGCTTTTCAAACCAACTCTAATCATTATGCAAAATCTGAATTTCGACAAAAAATTTTAACAAAATTTAATAGTTAAATTATGGAAATTGGGCATTTTATTATTAAATGGACATTCAGTAATCGGGGTTTAGTCTTACAATTTTCGAATAGTTTTGATATCTACATAGAGTAACCTTTCATTTGAGTATAATCATGTCAGTATTTGTTCAAGAATAGGTTGAGAATATTTTAGGAAAAATAATAAAAATGTGTTATTTTAGAAATTAGTCTCGCTGCGGCAGATTTTTTTCTTCAAAATTACCAAAAAAAAAATATAATGCATTTTTTGGCCCAAAAAATTTATACCCCTAATGTGCATATGGAAATTTGTTTTATCTTCTTTTTTTTTATCAACCAGAGTTAATTCTTTTTGTTTTTTCCCTTTTGTGTTCCTTTTGTTTTAGTATATGAAGGACATTTTTTTAATTTTGTATTTTTTTAATGAAAGTTTTAAAGTATTTGTCATATTTTTAATGAAAAATTACCCTACAAACATTTTCACTGGAATTCAAGTTGAAATTAAGTTCAATTCCAGCCCTATTTTCCAGTTTCAAGCCTTGAATTCAACTTTTATTACATTTTATTTCAATAGCCTACTCCAGCAAAAGGGAAACAAAAATTCAAGTTTGAAATATTTTTGTTAAATATACAAATGCTAGAATTTGAAATCTACTTTACTTCAAGCAAAATTTAAAGCACTTGAATTTTTAAAACCTATGGGCTTATTGGGTATAGAATATTATGAATTTGTTATTCTACCCAGCAAAAATGTAGAATCCAAAGAATTGTATACAGAACACCTTATACTGCATTATTAATTTTTGTTGTACAACCGGTTCTTTTTATATGGAGTTTGTCCTAAAGCAATAGATTCCTTTCCTCGAACCTAGAACAGGTTGCTTTGGAACAGATTCTATAACTGGTTTTAGAACTGGTACTTTAAATTTTAAGTAGGGTGAAATAATTACACTTTTTTCAACTGAAAGAAATAAACAATTTAGTAGGTTTTAGGTTAAAAAGAAATATAAAACTTTCTGTAAAAATTATAAACGTATTAATTTGCGAATCAGACTAGATCTAGTTTCTGCATTTTGCTATGGACATGCTTCATCAGTGATTTTCCATTAAATTGTATAATTGTTTATATTTTATTGTCAGATTGTATCTACATGATAATTTTTCAACAACCCGTTGGATGTAGGTATCGAACCTGTGTCTATTCCTACATTACAAACGTAACTATACTAAGGTGCGACCAACCAGTTCAACCTAAGGTGACACCGCTTAGCCATCTCACCCAAGTAAGGCCTTGAATGCAATGTAACTAATTCGTAGTTTTCTTTCCTATTCAGCTTTCTGTTATTGTTTTTACCCAGAAGTTATCAAACACAGACCCATACAAACATTCTACTTTCAGATATTTTTTTTATCTTCCAAACTCCTTTTTCGCAAATGTTGATACTATGTGTTTGAGATCTCATATTATCAACTTTTCTTTTAAATTATTTTCATTGAAATAATTTAAAAAAAATTGGTAATATGCGATCTCAAATCGAATGAACAACATTCATTTACCAATTAAAAGATCAACTATACACAAAAATTCAATATTTAACTTTGTAGTTAAAAAAGCTGATTTTGATTTTGATTGTTGAAAGTTTTGTCTGAAAGATTAAATTATTATTTGTGTAACAATCAGTACTTATTGTTTTTAACTGCAATTACAGTTGTTTTCTTATAAAAAAATAAAAAGAATTATAATAGTTGTTTAAAGCAGTTATTTTTAATATTATACACTAAAATGCCTATGCATAATAATCAAGGTTGGTTACCGTTATTGTTATAATACCGTTATCGCTAAAATACCGTTTCAAATTGAATACCGTTACCGTTATCGATACCTCTAAAAAAAATTTTAAATACCGTTATCGTTACCGATACCGTTATTTTTATGGGTAGTTACCGGTATTTTACCGGTATTTATTATTTTATATAAAAATTACAATTTTTTTATTTTTTATTTTATAATAAAACACTTTATAAAAAAAACACTCAAGTTTTTTTTTTACAAAAAATTTATAGATAATAATTTTACTTATTAAAACTACCAGTATTGAATTTATAGCTTAAAATCTGTATTTTCAGTACTTAAAATTAAAAATATGCCATGTTTTTACTTGTTTTTATATGTTTTTAACAAAATTTTTAATACCGGTACGTACCGGTATTGCTGTTTCGATAACGGTATACCGTTACTGAAACAGTCTTAAATACCGTTACCTTTACCGTTACCTAAACAAACGAAATCTGATACCGTTACCGTTACCCTTACCGTTATTCGTTTCGGTAACCAACCTTGATAATAATTTAAAACCCTTATAATACTTTTATAAAATTAATTTTGTGTGAAAAGTTTGTTTTATGAGCCATTTATAAATTTAAAAAGTGGTTATGCATATGACCTTAAGAGAAATATGGCGGTAAAATTAACTGCAATTTCAGCTAAAAAGTATAGATTACAATTGTATTGAAAATTGACTGATATTGCAGTTATTTTAACTGATCTTTTAGTAAAAAATAACTACAATTGTAGTTAATTCAACTGCAATTGAAGTTTACACTTTTTAAACTGCAATTGAAGTTATTTTTACCGACATAATTTTCTGAGTTTAGTAAACAACTACCGCAGAAACAAATTTTTATATTATTTTTATAAGAAATCCTATAATTTAATTCACTACCTAATTTCGTAAAATACTTGGGTGAAGTGAAGGGAAGGGAACTTTCAATGTAAATTGTTTTTGTAACAAAAACAATTTCTATAGAAATAACGCAACACTTCACCGAAGTGTTTTAGAAAATTATCCCCTAAGTTTATATTTGAGGAAAAAGCCCGCTGTTCTGTGAAATTAAAAAGTCCGGAAAAAGAAATACCCTACAAACGTATTATTTTAAGTGTATGAAGTATTACAGAAAAACACTATTAATATGTTTTGGCCAAAAACACTCCCATTTTTTTAGCATTATTTTTCGTAATGAACTCTTATAGTATTTCGGCCCATATCGCCTAAAGTACACAACGAAACCGAATTTTGAAAACGCACTTATTGTTTATTTTCCATACCGTACATATGGTATAAATTTCACTGCGAAAGCAAATTTTCCGGTTAGAGGGATAGTGGATCTTATAAAGGAAAATTTCTATTTTTTTTATAAAGTTTTTAAAAAACCTTTCAAATATACATATAACTTACTTGCTCTAATATCTAAAGCATTACATTTTATAAAATCGTTCCATTAAAAATATACAAAAAAAAAAATAAACATTGTCTTTTGCTGTTCATTTCCTAAAGTTTCCTCCTCCATAAAAACTGCTGTCAAAATATTGATATCAACAGGAAGTTGACGCAATACGATGTACAAACACCCACCACTTTTAAAGATTACACATAAGAATGTGGTAACAACATTTCATGATGAGACTTTTCATTCTTAAGAAAACAAACATTAAAAATGTGTAATGAAAGAAAATAAGTATTTCTTTAGAAATCTATTTTTATGACAATAATACTCGTATGCTTCAAGAAAACCCGTTAAGAAAAACATGTTTTCTCAAACGCCCTTCTTTGAATAATCCTTTTTTATATACTGAAACTCAAACGCTGTATAATGTCTATTAATAAAATTTTTATGAGATTTTTTTTTTGCTGCTTGAAAATATCGTTGTAATCAATTTATGGGTGGTTAATGACTATTAGTCAAAATATTGTTAATGGTTTTATGTTAATACTCATCTAGTTGCCAATAAGTCTCTTTTAATATTGTAGTAATCTTTTTGTGTTAATATAGTGTATGGGGGGAAACATTTAACAAATCTAAAAAGTTTAACTAACAAGTAGCTGTGTGTTATTACGTGAAAGATGTTAAAATGCTTTTTGTAATCCAAGTGCTAGTAGAGAAAAGTATGTGAAAACGAGTAAAAAGATTAAAGTCGGGCATGCCGACTATACAACATCCTACACCAGTCTGGTTAAGAGCCAACTAATGTTTGGATCCGAAATTCGAATGGGTTAAAAAGGGACTTGTGTCAAAATTTTCTATAAAATTATAAAAGAAGAGAAAATCGTAAATATAGCCTATATGGGCGATAGGTCCAAATATGGAGCGATTCTATCTAGAATCTATCGGCTTTTTTCTCTAGACCATGTGAGTCAGCAAACCAAATTTCGTTAAAATATCTTAATATTTGCAAACTACAGCGTGTAACCAAGCCAATTTTGGGGGGACGCTTATATGGGCACTAGGTCTAAATATGGACCGGTGTTAACCAAAATCAATAGGCTTCGTCCTTGGGCCGACATAAGTCGGTGTACCAAATTTCATCAAAATATGTTAATATTTGCCACCTGTAGAGTGCGCACAAGAATGCATGGACAGACAGACGGAGGGACGGACGGACGGACAGACGGACATCGTTAAATCGAAATAAAAAAAATTCTGAGCCGATCGGTATACTATAAGGTGGGTCTACGACCATTATTTTTTGGTGTTACAAACATCAGCAGAAACTTATAATACCCTCTCCACGTAGTGGTGTAGGGTATAAAAACATAAATTCTGGTAACTAGTGAAAAATTCGTTAAATCTCTTAAATTACTTCCGTTACATTAAATCCTTTGTATTTGTTTGAATCTTGGTTACGAATGTAAAAAGCTAAATGTGAGGAGGAATTTTTTTTCGTGAATGCTGTGTATAGTTAGTAAGTATAGTGCTGCCTGTTTGTGTGTTAAATTCAAAACGGAAGTGGATTTTAATAGGTTTTAAATTGGTTTCCTCTAAATTTGAAAATAAGCTCTACTTTATTGTAAGTTAACAAGAACAAGAACAACTGAACAAAATAAGAGCATATTAAATGTAGTTAGGAATAAGTCACTTGAAATTTATGAAAATAAATATGAAAATGTATTGTGGAAAATGAATAATGCTATAAAAGAAAATATATGTATAATCGCAATTTGGGGTTGGGAGCAGAAGAAAATAATGGCTAAAAATATAATGAATGATAAAAGCAAGAGTTTGTATATCTTAAACAATTCAAGGATAGCAAAATATGTTTTATTATTAAAGAATGTTTACAAAACTTCATTGTATTTTTTTTTGAACTAAGTAATTGATCAAATAATAAAACCGTTTTTCTAAAAATTTATTGTTACGTTTTTACCTTTTAAAAACTCTCTTTTAGATAAACCGGGTTCTTTTCTATTTCAATGAAAATAGCAGAGTTGGCAGGCAATACCGCTAAAATACCGTTATCGATTCAAAACCCTTTCAACTGACTACCGTTACCCCTAAATACCGTTACCCCTAAATACCGTTACCGAAATAACGAAAATACCGTTATCCTTAAAATACCGTTACCGAAATAACTGAAATTCCGTTATCCTTAAAATACCGATACCGAAATAAATGAAATATCGATACCCTTAAAATACCGTTACCGATATAAATAAGAAACCGTTACCCCTTAAATACCGTTACAGTTATTTTTAATTTTCTGTTTTTGGTAATTGCACATGATTATTTAGTATTTTTCGTACATTAAGATGTTAGATTGGTTCTGTTTTTAATCTCGTTTGTTTTTTGTAAAAAAATTGCGGGATGACTGGAAAAAACTGACTATCGTTATCCTTAAAATACCGTTACCGAAATAACTTAAATACAGTTACCGAAACAACTGAAATACCTTTAACCTTACAATACCGAAACAGAAATAATCAAAAACCATTATCTTTAAAATACCGATACCGAAATAAATGAAATAGCGTTACCCTTAAAATACCGTTACCGAAATAATCTTAAATAGCGTTACCCTTACCGATAACTGCATCGTTTCGGTTACCATCCATGGAAAATAGCCAATTCCAATTTTGATACCAATTGTTATGTTTTAGCTTCACGTACGTTTATTTGCTTTAAATAAACCTGGCTGTTGCAATTTTCAATTAAATATAATACACACTCTCTTTTTGTTTATTTTAGACTAATTTATTTAACACTTTATTACTTTACAAACAATTTTACAATGATTTACTAGAGCTCAACTGAACTGTACAAACATTACTGCGCGACTCTATACAACTAATTTAGCAGAACTTAATTCCACAAATGCTAATGCGCGACTCAATCTCAAAACCTCAAAACCTACCTGTTATTATAGAACGAGCTCGAAAATTCCAGAGACACCCAGATTATTAGCTGTGGTTCTAGAACAAACTAGAATGTCCTAGAGGCACCTAGGGTATTCATAGCCGAGACATCAACCCCTTTATTCTTAGCTGATACACCAACCACTTTACAGTATAACACATCATAGCGTGTTTAGTAAATCCCGTTTCTCGGAATATTTTTCTGGTATAATACCAGAACTAGACCAATCAAATTTTGTAGCATAATTTATATTGAGATCTTTTAATTGATTTTAAAATGATCAAATTTGAACAATTTTTTTTACGTATGAGTAATATGGAATTATTTAATAAACTATTAATCATCCGCTTCTTAAATCTGGAATGCCTGAATTTTCATGCATATTTTTAAAATCTCACATTTAATAAATTTTTTGCCGTTACCAGTTCCCGTCGACAGATTTTGATAAAAATTTATATCAAAGCTATTCCGGGCCTAATTAAGAAAATTAAGTGTGTGAATTTTCCAATTTTCCGGAAAATTAGTGGATATTGTAATCACCAGGGCAGCGACTTTCATTCACTTAAACAAACGAAACGCAAATATCCGCTTAAAATATGTAGTAAAAACATGCAAAATATGCACTTAAATATGCATTTAAATGGAAACATGCACTAAAAACCCAAAAATATGCACTAATAATCCAAAAATAAACGCTTCAAACTAGAAAATGCTCTTTAAATTTATCGATTTTTAAAAATCATATTTATTACTCGGGAGCGTTTGGTTAAAAATTAAGTCCAATATAAATGTCTAAGTAGATGACAACTTGATGTTTTCCTTCTAGTTAAGTGCTGAGTTAAGGTTTGCAAATTCTTCTTTTTGTTTATTTTTCATTATTGGGAAAAGTATTTGGTCGAAATCATTTTTGGATTAATGACTACAAACATGCATTTGCCTGAAAGTCGCTGCCCTGGTAATCACTATTGGCGGAATATTTATACACGACTGATAGTGTAAATAAAAAGCGTTTTTATACTGAGTATTTCATAAAATTAGTGGATGTTTAGGCCGGAGGAGGTTTATACACTAACAGGAAAGTCTTTAAAAATTTTTATTTGAAACTACTAAAAATTAGTTCAAAATTACTACGCAGAAAAAACTGCTTAAATTAGCAGATTATTTTTTATATTCGCTATATATTTTTAAAAATCAAACTGTTAAAGATACAGAATTTTAGTTATATTTGAGTTAAATTTTTGTTTTAATGGTTAGTAAAAACTTAACCTGCTAAAATCAGCAAAAAATTTTGCTAAATAATTAGTAGACTAAAAATTCACAAAAAAATTTATTTTCCAAATTTTTTTTTTCGAATTTTCAATAGTAGGGCGTTATGGTGTAATGGTTAGCGCGTTGAACTGTTGCACACAAGGTTGCGGGTTCGATTCCCAGCCAAGGCAACATCAATTTATGAAAAATAATATGACTGAGTTTTTTCTTTCCATCATATATATCGCGGCGTCTCCACCGAAGTAATATAATATAACTGTGCTAACAACATAACAACAGGTTATGTAATAGGAAAATTTTCTTGAGTGTTGCTTCTCTTCTTTTTTTTAAAGCAAATAAAAATCTAGCTTTACTATTTTTTTACTGTTTTTTTTTTAGCAAAAAGTCCTGCTGATTTTTGCAGGATAGGCTGCTATTTGCATTCGAATAAATTTAACTTAAAAATAACAACAGTTTTGTAAATTTAACAGTTTGTATTTGCTATTTTTAGTCTACTAATATTTAAAATTTTTTTTTCTAGATTTTATAGTTAATTTGTCATTTTCAATTAACTAAAAGCTAACTCAAATATAACTAAAATTGTCCAAATTTAACAGTTTTATTTTTGCTGTTTTTATTTTAGTAGTATTTCTGCTAATTTCAGCATTTTTACTACAAATCCATTTTTAACTAATTTTTAGTAGCCTTTTCACAGGTTTATTTCTTTGTTTATTGTGCTATGTTTAAGTGTGTTAACAAAGAGAAACCCTCACAGAAAATCGTCGTTAATGCGATATAAATAAATGTAAATATAAATTTTACAACTCTGTTTTTGATAGGACAATACAACACTAACTACACCTTGTGAACTCCTTTATTGATTTTTTTGTAAATAAAATTTTCAATTTTACTTTATCTTTCCTATTTCGTTTTCCTCTATTTGTTTCACAAAAATTGTCTTAAGTATCTTATGGTTGATTACAAGATGTCTATTTTCAACTTCGAATAGTCGTTTCTTATTTTCTTATGCACTACACCCTTTCATGGTTTGTTTAACTATCAAATAAGTAGTAACTTAAATGTTTATTCTACTATAACAAATCTTGATATAAAACATTAAAGAAACTTTAGATTTTGGAACGAAAATAACATAAAAATCTTTATATCAAAGTGGTTTTTCTTAACAAATTTTCCTCTTTAGCTTTTTTTTTCTCTTGTAAATGTTTATGTAGATTAAAAAAAAAACATTAAAACTATGTTTTAGTTTATATTTTTTTAAACAGTTCCTAGTTTTATCCTACTTACAAACTATAGTAAGCCAAAGACAAAATAATAAAGTAGATTTATATATATATTAATGGTCTCAAAATAAACTTTCCAAACTATCAAAAGAAACTGAAAATAAATATTGAAAATATATTGTATTTAAACATTAACAAACTAAAAAAACAAACAACTTTGATACAAAGATGCTATTAAAAAATATGTTGTAATCTCTGAAGATGTTATAAATTTGTCAAAAACAAAAAAAATAAAAAATCAAAGAGAAAAAATATATAAATATCTCTAGAGAAAAGGATTAAAAGATTACCTTATTTATGTAAACCTTACCACTCTTAAGGATTGACATCCAAAGAAATTACATGCCACAAAGCGATTTAGCAATCAGCAAGTTTTGTGTCGCTTTTTATCTTAGAAAAAATGTTGATGACACTTTAGCAGATAGAGCGACAAAACTACAAATGCTTAAGTAAACAGAATACTACATTTTAATTTTGTATTATTGTGGTGACAGTTCACTCAACTCTGCTACAAAACTCATTTCGTAGGACATGTTACAGAAGTAAAGTTGGATATGACACCAAAATGTTACTTTTCGAATAGTTCGGTGATAGGTCACAAGAAATAAATTTTCCCTAATATAAATTTTCATGTAAAGGGTGATATCTTCCATTTAACATATCTAAGGTGAAATATCTTTATACTTATAAATTCTTCTATAAATTAGTTTGTTGTGTAGATATTGTAGTACTTATGTTATAAATCACCATCATCAATTTAAATTAATTATTTATTCTTGTTACGAAATATAATTAACACAGCATATGTATAGAAATTATTTTCCGTAAAATTACTCGTAAAATATGTATAAATTTAGATTTTAGCTATACTACTACATAGATACTAATATTAAACATACACAGAGAGAATATTTCATAAAATTTCAGCATATTAAAAGTTTCATTAAACTAATAAAATTTTTCGTCAACTTTTTTTTTAAGAAATTAATATAAAACCTTTTTTTACCAAGATCGTCTACCGAAACAAATACATTTACGCAGGTTTTTGGAAAAAAACACGGTTGCGGTATTTGGAACGGTTACGGTTTTTAATTGGAAACGTTTTTATTATACTACGGTTTTATATCAGTAACGATTGCTATCATTGTTATAACTCTAAAATTATAAAAAACACAAGAAATTACGGTCTCAGTTATAATTAAGTTATTTGAAAAGGTAACGATTTTCAATTCGGCGTCCTTGAATTTTACGGTTACGGTACTTGAAACGGTTATGGTTTTCAATTTGAATAAGTTTTTAATTAGAATTAGATTACTGAATAACTGAATAATAAGCTGTTTACAGTACGATTCTTAAAGAAGTTAATTTAAAAATTAAATACATCAATTTACACATAAAATTCAAGTGCTTAGGTTAAACGTCTCGAATATCTGTTCTATTGTTGATCGATTTGTTCAACCAACGAACAATTTCTTGTTCACCCATGAATTTGTCTCGTGTGGACCACTCTTGTTCATGTTTTGTTCTTGTTCAGACAACGTTGTCAGCACAATTGTTCTCACAACTATGTGCAACATCAACCACGATGCCAGATCTAATTTTTACTTAGTGGCATTACTAAAAACTCAAGAAAATAAAAGGAAATGAATAAAATGTTAAGAAAAAGTAAATAATTTGTATTATTATTGAATTTAATGCAATTTACTTTTTATTATTGGAAAAGAAATTAGTGAAAACACACATTGAAAATATGAAAATAAATAGTTTCGTTTGTGACCTACTCCAACAAAAACAAAAAATAACGAATTGTCTGACATTACGTATTCTCCACCCAAAACAAATGGAAAAATTTTTTCCCGTTATTCTGCCGACGATTAGTTTTTGGGCAAACAAATCAATGTCTCGTCAAGACTCAGAGTTAACAACTGTAAAAAAACAAAAATTTAACAAAATTTCCCAAAAACGTATTTTTTCTTCGGCCGGCTACAAGTATAATTATTTTTTTTGGCATTATCTAACGTTGTTATTATCCTGAAAAATTAAATTATATTGTCCGCCCCAGTCGGAAAGAAGATTTTTTCAATTTCAAGTCACAACTTCATGGCTGTTTGTACATTTTTCTTTTACCGGAAGCAAAATTTAATTAGTTTTTGATTCGTCTATCTTTTTATTAAGAAAAGAATACCTTTTAAATGGGTTTTACTTAAATTTAATTCATTTTATTCAACTTTTTTTTAAATTTATTTTGTTTATGTTATCTTAAGTTGCAAACATGTCATTCACAATAATTGATAACATTAAACTTAATCGTATCGCACTTGTTTAGATTTTAATTATGATAATTTAAAGTGTTTAAGGGCAGAAAAATGTACTGTACTGTACCACTTTAACAGTGGTTAACGCTTAAATTCGAATTGAGGTGTTTAGTTCAATTTTAATCAGGGTTGGCAGGCAATACCGCTAAAATACCGTTATCGATTCAAAACCCTTTCGAATGACTACCTTTACCCCTAAAATACCGTTACCGAAATACCCGGAATACCGTTATCCTTAAAATACCGTTACCGAAATAACTGAAATACCGTTATCCTTAAAATACCGATACCGAAATAAATGAAATGTCAATACCCTTAAAATACCGTTACCGAAACAAATGAAATACCGTTATCCCTAAAATACCGTTACCGTTATTTTTAATTTTCTGCTTTTGGTAATTTCACGCAGTTATTGAATATTTTTTGTGCATTAAGTTGATAAATTGGTTGTTTTTAATCTTGATTGTTTTTTGTAAAAAACATTGCAGGATGCATCGAAATAACTGACTACCGTTACCCTTAAAAAACCGTTACCGATATAACTGAAATACCGTTAACCTTAAAATACCGTTACCGAAATAACCCAAATATCGTTTTCTTTAAAATACCGTTACCGAAATAACTCAAATACCGTTATCCTTAAAATACCGATACCGAAACAAATGAAATAGCGTTACCCTTAAAATACTGTTACCGAAATGTCCTAAAATATCGTTACCCTAACGATAACCGCATTCGTTTCGGTTACCATCCATGATTTGAATGTAATTCTTTATTTTTAATAAAACAGTTTATTAATATTAATGAAGTTAATTCTCTCAGTGTGAGGTATATTTCTATATACCCTTATAAGTCTTTGTCTAAACTAACCTAAAGCTTTCATTATAATATCAATAAATAAAATCTAAGGATTCATAAAAGGATTTTCAAGTTATTTAAAGTTTTGTTATTTGAAAGTGGGTGTACATTTTAAATAATTAACTCTTTATGGTAATCTAAAATCAACAAAATGTGGTCACTTTCATAAGCTAACGTACACTTCGGTTAATTAAATTTAGAGTCTATTAAAAACATTTCAGATTTTAAAGATATTTTATTTCGAAAAATCAGCATAAAATTTTGCTAAATAATTAGTAGCCTAAAAAATCACCAAAAAATTTAAAAATTTAAAGTTTTTTTTCGATTTTTTTTAAATACAAATAAAAATCGAGCCTTTTGAAAACAGCAGTGTACAATTTTTTAGCAAATATGCATTCAACTAAATTTAGCTTAAAAATAGTAAAAATTTTGTAGATATAGCAGTTTATTTTTGCTATTTTTATCCTACAAATATTTAGCAAAATTTTCTGTAGATATTACAGTACAATTTGCTATTTTCAATTAACTAAAAGTTAGCCTAAATATAACTAAAATTCTGTAAATTTAACAGTTTTAATTTTGCTGTTCTCATTTTACTAGTTTTTAGTAAAAAAAATCCGCTAATTTTAGCAATTTTTTCTGCAGCATAATTTTTAGTAACTTTTTCTGCTATTTTTACAGATTTATTACTATGAGTGTGGCTTTAAAGACCCTTTCTTATTCGATGTAGGGTTTCCTAGTACATTTTCTTGAAGAAATAATCCGTTTTTTTATATCTAACATATAATTATATATAATTATATCTCATTTATATAAAAAATTTCTAATTTCAGTTGTTCTGAAGTGGACTACGTTTTTAAAGTTGTGTGAAAAGATATTAATAACCCAGCAAAAAAGAGATGCCGAAGCAGTAGAAAAAGCACTACAATTGATGATCTAGATGTACTTATTTTTAAACATAAACATTAATGATTTTAACATTGAGTTGTCATAGGAGAGGAATACTCCCACTTCAACATTTTTCAGTACTTTTTGAACGAGTGCAAAGGAAGCTTTTTTTCACCAATTAAAAGTTAAAAAAATTCTTCAGAAAAAAATATATTTTTTTATTTTACAAAAGCTTTTTATTGCCGCCATCGGGTATCGAACTTGCGACTTCATGATTGCTAGTCTAGCTCTCTATCGCTGAGCTATTCTTTGATATGAAATTTGACTGGCATAAAAACACCACTTTGTCATTGCGAGATATTGTGCTTTATTCTCTTCAATAAAAGTACTTTTTAAACAAGAGCAAAAATATAATTTAAATAACATACATTTAAATTTAAATTTAACGGTTCGTTGTAATTCAAAAATCTGTGGTTATCATACACAAAGTTGAATAGAATCAGCTGAGATATCTTAAGAATTAAGGTTTAAAGCAAAGAAGAGTAATAATAACAAAGGATAAAAATAGCATTGTTAAATTTCGTTAATGTTAGTCTAAGTTGAGTTGTTGATAACAAATTCGATTTGCTTTCAACAGTCACTTAAGTAGACAATTATCAAATATTAACCCACTCAAGGCGAAAGACACTGATGATGGCTTTGTAGCGAAAGCCGAAAATTCGTATTCTGTCTTGCTGGTCTTATCGAATTCTTTCATAAATTTGTATTCTTTGTAATTTACTTGTAAAAATTGTATCATCTTTCTTTGATTTGAAAATAATTTAAACAGAAAGTGATATTAATTTATGATCTACAGTCAAACTAAAGAACATTCATTTACAAATTAATTGTAAATATAAAAAAATTATAAAAAAAATGAAAAAAAATAAAAAAAAATATTGGTCCCTCCAGGAATCGAACCCGTGACGTTCTTTTTGGAAATGCCAAATGATAGCGAAATCACTTTTTAGGATCACTTTTAGAGCAATTACTCTTTAGAAGGAATACTTAAGTGATTTTTTGGATGTTGTTAAAAAGTAATTCTAAAAAAGCTGTAAAAATATACTAAAGGATAATTTGGAAGCAATGAAAGAAGTGATTTTTTGAAGTTGATCAAAATAACTTCTAAAAAAGCAGTAAAAATACAATAACGGATACTTGGAAGCAATGAAAGAAGTGATTTTTTGAAGTTGATCAAAAAAACTTCTAAAAAAGCAGTAAAAATACAATAACGGATACTTGTGAAGCAGTGAAAGCAGTAGTTTGTAAAGCATTACTTCCATTTTTTGCTGGGTAGTTTCTTAATTCATTAGTTTATTAATTTATTGGTTTATTAGTTAATTATTTATTTTTTAGTTTATTAGTTTAGTATTTTATTAGTTTATTACAATAGTTTCTTCGTTTATTAGTTTCTTTGTTTATTGGTTTCTTGGCTTATTAGTTTATTAGATTATTATGTTATCAACTGCGATGTATGCTAAATTAAGTTAGTAACTTTACAATTATTCAAGATTTAAAGTTATAAAACCACAACATGTGTTACAATAATAATAATAATAATAATAATAATAATAATAACAACAAAAACAATACCAACATTTACAATAATGACATCGACCACACATATACAGAAAATACACAATAAAATAAACAGTTATTTGCTAGTATTTGTCTTCTGTACCTGTTCTTGAACAGGAAACGGAAATGCTCATTAAGTCAAACATATAAATGTATATTTGAAACAGCTTCAAGTGGTATGAAGTGTTCATTTATATAAGCTGTAAATTAAAATGTGGATAGTAGGTGTTTCCATACACGCCCTTTTATATTAATTGAATAAATTACACACATACATTGAATGTTTCTCGAAAACAAAAAGATTTGAAAATAAGAGAAAATAATTGTCAACTCAAAGATAATGTTTTGTGTAAAAGATAAGGATATTAATGTCGTAAAGAATATTTAAGGATAACAGACTAAAGGCTAAAAAGTCACTACAAATAAATATAAATTCTGTGATTCTGGCCCATTGTATTTTCTATTGAAGATATCATATTAACAATACATTCTCCTAATGATGCCCCAATGGAAAACTAACATTAAAATACCATCTACCATCTACTTGGCTTCTAACACTTACAATAATATGTATTGTGGGTGTTGTTTTATATTACAAGCAAATATCTAAAGATTTAAAAAATTTCCTAGAAATTGTTATAAACATTTCACAATTTTATTTAAATTCAAATAGGATTTCATATAGAAATTTTCCTTTTAATTTGAAAACTATAATTGCATTAGAGAAAAAACTAAAGTTCTCGCAATTATTTCATTTAAAAAGGATTAAAATTATACAATTCATTTCATTTATAAAATTTAGAAAACCAAAAAATACTTTCTTTAAATTAAATATTTTTGAAAATTGTTTTAAAAGCAATCTAAGAACTTCAACTGCACAAGGCATATAGTTTTGCTGTAGCTGTGTCTGCATCATAATTTTCTGATCATTTATAATCCGATTATGTAGGAAATTATTTTTTTTTCGTACATATAAAAAAGAAGTCTTATTGTAAGTGGAAAATTTCTATGAAAAAAGTACATAAAAAACATAGTGTAATAATTTTCTTTATTATTTTATATTAATAACATTTTCCATCAAAAAAAGAAACGCAAAAAGAATGATGATGATGATAATGCTATGGTGATGAAATGAGAATATAATACAGCTCACAGTTGGAGTTGTCAGTTATAGTTAGTGTTTCACTGCTGGCAGAGTGTTTGGAGTTTGAATGATACTTTGTAGTTTTATGTACTATCGTATTATACATTTTGCTTTTATCTCTTTACTTAGCATATTTTTGTGGTTGCCATGTGCAATTTGGTAATAAATGAAGGAAATGTTTCTTGGACTAAATTATTTACTTTGAAATTATACAGAGAGGGTTAAACAGAATTAAAACTACAGGCGTTTTAATGTTTATATTAGCATTACCATGGTAAAAACTCAAGATGGCTAATATTTATTTCTGGAAAAGCATTTTTAATTTGGAAATTACGTTTAGATTCTGTGGACTTAGTATATTTTAGGTTATACATTAGATTATAATGAAGATACATGAGTTTAAAAAACAGGGATTCTAAGAAGTTACTCTCCGCTTTGTGGTATGAGATGTTCAGCGAACGTCACCCTTGTTCTGAGATCAGAAACTTTTTAATTAGAGTGAATTTGTAAAATCATATGAAATTAAAAATTTCGAAAGTTTGACTTTATCCCTGGGCCAATATGAATCAGTGTACCAAATTTAAGTAAAATAAAATTTTTGTATTAGCGACTTATACCGTGGAAACAAATATAAAGCCAATTTTCAGGGTTATTTATATTTATCGACCTGTAGCGTGCGCGCAAAAATAAACGGACTGAAGGACATCGTTAAATAGATCCAAAAAGTGATTCTGAACCGATCGGTGTACTCCAATATTTTTTGGTGTTATAAACATCACAAACTCAATATGCCCTGTCCCCGGTACAGTGATGCATTTTAAACAACCACAACACATAATTTTACAAAAAAAAACTAAATATTTTATGTAGACTCCTCTTTCAAAACACCCCCAATAGAGCGATCCTGTTGAAATTAAAGATTTGTTAAAGAACATGAAAATCTAAGAATTTGTTTTATTTTATATCCATCAAATTCTAAGCACTTGGTATTTTAGTAACCAAACTTTCTTCCATATCAAATATATCGAAAGCTGTACAAAAATCTGCAAAAAGAATTTGATTAGTATGTGAAGTATCCATTTCAGTCATTATAGCCGTGACTACATTTAGGATTTGTTCAGTATTCCAAATATCCGAAAATAATTTATGAACCACTTTTATCAAATCATTCTGGGTAATAATACCATCCTTATCGACATCATACATATTGAACAATACTGGAGAAGGAGAAATAATATTTAAAATAAAAGTTGAATGAATTTTATAACAAAGATACAAGCCATTGTAGTGGTAGGCACTTAGCCGCCACCGGTACAAATGGGATGGATGCTGAGCCGTTCGGCATATACAGACAAGAAATCACAATCAAAAATTCTAAAGGTTTCTTGTCAAGGAGTTATAAACAGACCATATGAGTATTTGGTATTGTTGGAAAGGAGAATAACGACGTTTTTAAAAAGAATCCCATTTTGTACTATTGGTAGAACTAAAAATCCGCAAATCCTAATAGGATAGTATAATTTGCAGTTTTTGGGTAAAGTAAGCCAGCTTGTGTGTAGAGTTTGAAAGCACTCGGGGATTCTAGTAAGTACACACAAGTATCTCGGAGTACATTCAAACCCTACACACAAGCTGGCTTACTTACCACAAGCCAATATACTTCGTACACACAAGTATAGTAGCATGTAAGTTAGATAACATTTTTGAAAAATTTCAAATATTTTTAGTTTCATATACAATTGTTATACACAAGTAACCCATATCGTAAGTACGCACAATGTGAAGTACACGAAATCTATTACATTGTGTGGACTTACACGTTTTTCTAAAGGGTAATGCAATGTTTATTAATGGACATAATCAAACGATTTTTTTGAATGCAATAAATAATCCCACAGTTCCCAAAAATAAAATTAAAATTTGCAAAAATGGAATTTTTTACATTTTGTGCTGCCGCCACGTCTACATTTGAAGCAGAGATTGGAAGGGAATCATCCAATAAATTATGTATATGTAGCAGTATCTACAACCGCTTCCGCTATCTAATTGGAGGCGTGCAAATTTTGGAACGGTTGCTTTAAAAATGTGGTTGGGGGAAAAATTATAAACAAATCAAAGATTTTTTTAACACAGATCTCTTCTTCATGAAAAGACATTTCAGAATGGTATGCATATTTTATGTGCTTGCAAAGAAAATATTTATTTGGAAGTAAAAGAGTGCTGGTGCTTTTTGGGGGAAAAATCGGCAATTTTTTTTCTTAAATTTTTTATTTAAACGGATACAGTTTTTGATTGGAACAAGATATTGCATTATTTTTTCTTTTGTTTATTCGAGAAATTATTTGGTTAAATAACTTATATATAAAAAAAATTGGTTTGGTCCCGCTATTCGAGAAAAACTGGACCTGAGTAGGACCAAATTTGGAATTTTACATTTTGAAATTGGAATATCTCGGGAACAATAAAAGATAACCCACACAAGTAAGCATGTTTTTTATAGGCCTGTACTAGCAGATTACAAATATGAAAGTTTTATTAAAATCTGATAAGAAACCAAAAAATGCCGACCGCTAAAAATTTTTTATAGAAAAGCTAACCTATTTTGGGCCGTTATATTTCCGTCCCCGGATGGTCTTTGTCTAAACTTAAGTTCGATATTACCTCAGCTATGTCTGTCCTAAATTTCATTACAATCGGACCACTAAGTAAGAAATGGCCGAAATATTTGTGAAATATTCCCCTGCAAGGTTTTGACTTTAGTGACGCCTGGGCGTTCGATCGGCTTGCATTTCTGTTTTACGACATACTTACATTTCAATTTATTATTCTTAGTTTTTTCTAATTGTTCCTTTTTGGTACTTAATGTATTAGCCTGGAAAATGCTTAAATATTTGGCAAATTCCAGAAAAGTCAATAACTTTTTATCACCAAACATGGATGCTAATAATATAGATAATATGGGATTTCTTTGCAAACCGGCCACGGTTAAAAATGATTTCTTTTTTAAGTGCTTAGGGGGAAATTCATTGGAATCTTTGCCAATTGCACAAAAGCATTTATATAAATGATTAATTTGTCCTGTTTTTACTGAAAATGAAGAAAAGGAATATATTTAAGTATAAAAAGAATTACACTTTCATTTGTGTTTAAATTTACTCAATTTATAAAAGGAAATACAGTTTTCTGAAGTAGGCTTAAATCCTGGAATAGAAATTTATGCAGTTTTTAAGAAAAAATGTTCATAAGAACTGATTTTTCAACCTTGCAACGTATCAGGCCTTAAAAATCCACTTACTCAACGATGCTTTCAAACTGAAAATACTAAAGCTATGGAATGACCAGAGAATTCAGAAAAAAGCAAAATCCGATGTGTTTAAAGCAAAAATATATTGCAAAAAAAGCAAGAAAATAGCAAAAGTAAAAAAACTTGGAAAAACAACAGTTTAAAAAAAATTTTAAGTTAAGAGAAAACATTTTTTTTTGTGGGCAAAAAAAGTATTTTTGAGCAGTCTTAAAAAAAGCAATTCAAAGCTCAAAAATCTTAAGAAAAAGCTATTTTAAAGCTAAAAAACGGAAAATCCAAAAAAAGCAAAAAGAAGCAAATATGAGTAAAACAAGCAATAAAAAGTATAAAAAGCTAAAACAGCAATTTTGTCTTCTCTGGGAATGACCCATATATTTTCGGGATAAGAGCCGAAGTTAGAATACCTACGGAATTTTGTTATGTAATTGTTTTCTATAAAATCTATAGTATCAAACAGTTTTTGATCTTAAAAGGGCAGAAACTCGTGTTTGAAGACCAAAGAATGAACAAAATTTTTGGACAGTGGACAATGGAGGACGCCAAATGGAATTTTTGGTATTAATTAAAATCAGGTCGACTTTATCTAACATTAAATTATTTTATTTAATTTTTTACTCAAATGCTTTTAACTTCAAAATCCATTTTTCTGAAAGTGCGGCTATAGTTATGAAACACTAGTAAAAAGAAAATGGCGATTTAAATTAATCTACATTAAAAAATTTTTTTTTTTTTTTGTGGAAATATAAGTCTTTTAGAGGTAACTTTTAGTTGTAAGGTCTTTTATATGTCTAAATTATTTAGAACCCTACATATCAGCTGTTTTATAGTGCGGCTATAGTTATGAAATGGAGTGTATATTCAGTAAAACTCCAATAATCGCTTTAAAGATTTTTATGATTATTTCATAGCTTACCGTAATAGGGTATTTACATTGGTGACATAATCTTGTTTAAATAAGATTGTACCGTACTTACTACTGCAAATAATTCGAATATAAAAATTATAAAAATTAACGCAGAATGGTATATCTCCTCCATCACGATCTAAACATTAAAATCGTAGAGGACGTTATCTGAAATTCCAGCATGACATATCAACCGCTATACACTACATTCGAATACTGCACTAAGAACTCTACCGGAAAAAGATACATCGGTGCCCAGAAGACTTAAGCCTTATACAAGACGACCTACCTGCTTCATTTGATGTCAAAAAATTTTTTTTTGTTTCTTTCTTTATTGAATTGAAATATACTAATATTAAACATAAGTATCTTAAGTAGCGATTGAAGACATTCTAACGCCCATTAACTGTAAGACTAATTACTTATTGTCAATTTTTTAACAGCTGCAATAAAAATTGGAAAAAAATTAGATTATGGTTAAATTTGACAATAATCTTGTAAAATTCATAAGCTTACCCATACAAAATAAAAGTAATTATCTGGCATATTCTCCGATATTCTTCATTGCTGGCAAAAAACTTCTTTTCGATGTTGTGAACTATAAATAATTAGAAAACCTTACTCTCTAATGCTCTTTCTTCTGATTACAATAATATTTAAACCATGTATATGGCGTTGAAAATCTACTATGGAACAAATATTAAAATTTTAATTTATCGCTTTATTTAGGCGATATAGCACAACAAAGCTTGAAGACGTATCTTGAAACCAAGTAGTCAAATAATTTCGGGTTTTGCTGTAAATAACACTATCAATAAAATTACCTACCGAAAATTGTTGATCAATTGTTGTTATTTCAAAAGTTATGGCGATTTTCGCTTTTTGAAAATTATGAAATTTGGCGGATTTGGCACTAAACATCAATAAATTTTGACGAAATTAGTTCTGCTTACTACTACCTCTAAGTATATAATCAGGGTCATATGTATAATCACTTTTTAAATTTATAAGTTGCTTATAAAACAAATTTCTCGTACAAAATTCATTTTATAAACGTCTTATAAAGTTTTCAAATTATTATGCATAGGCACTTCAGTGTTTAATTTCAAGGAAATCTGTTGGCTAGTTTATGATATAGAGAGATATTTGTAAAACATATCGTGGCGTTATCCTGAGTCCTGGAGAACATTTTTTAACTGATTTTACAATTAAAGACTCTAAACTAGCTTTGTTGTTATCGGTAATGTACGCCAGATCGTAAATGTATTTTTGGCAATTTTTAAAAATTTTTTTTCCGTTTTAAGAAGTTAATTTTTTTAATTTTGTAAATTTTCACTTTACATGCTTCTCGCTTGAAAACCATTCCTTATACAAAAAAGTTCGAAGGGAGAAAAGTAGGCAGTTAAGTTTTCTATGGATATAATGCAACTTGTTTAATAAAATATTGTTATTTAGCCAAAAACTATTTAAAATCTGAAGACCGCCTTTTGGCGGCCTTGGGCATTAAAGGGTTAAATTTAGAGTTTGCTGTTCGGTTTTAATCGAAACCGACAAAAATAAGTCGGTTTTTAACAAATACTTTAACCAATTAAAATAATTAACTAGAGTCCGAAAAGACTCATAAAAGAGCCCTAAGACCTGAAATTATAGCTATGTATATGAGGGAGTATTTCTTCACGGATGAAGCCTCTTTCCGAGCGCTCTTTTACGAAAATTTAGAATTTTCGGAGCCATTATGAGTCATTTAAGACTAATTTTTGAGTTATTTAGGAGTAATGAAAAAATTAAAAAAAAAAATACGAGTCTATTATGTTTCATTTATGACTCGAAAAAATGAGCACTCCGAAAATTATCATATTTTCGAGTCTCTTACGAGTCATAATTTCTGAGCGCTCAGAAAAATGTTGGCTGCGATATTATTAAATATTGAATTTCCAAAAGGGCTCAGCTCCTATTTTACAAAATTTTGTATTTAATTGTAATGAACATTTTCTCCATTAAATATTAGTTTAAAGAATTTTTTGTTTTTTGTTATTACGGATAACATAAGTTAAGTTAAGTCACCAAAAAGTCAGGTAGTTTAAGAGATATTGAGTTTCATATATTCAGTTCATATTTTCACAGCGTATTTTTCAAAAAGTACTATTTCGTAGTCCGCGAAATTTATAAAAATTTAACTTTATATTGTTTTAAAGAAATTGCTAAAATTTAAAGTCTTGAAAATACAGCTTTAGTTGCCGACAAAAGAATAAAAACAATTTATTTATTACGGGTTTCCGTGTTTTTTCTTCTCTCGCAAAGGTCTAGAAACGGAGTAATTGTCTTTATTCGAGTGAGAAATTCAATCGAATTTCAATAAATATCTTGAACGTGTTAAAATATTTAATTCTTATACATATTTAATTATTCTAAAACAATTGTATTAATATCACAAGAAACCCGAAAAATAACCGAAACCGCGGTTTTTATAATTTTAGAAAACCAAATATGCACCGATTCTATTTAGAATCTATAGGCTTTGTTCTTGGGACCATGAGAGTCAGCGACCCAAATTTCATTGAAATATCTTCGTATTTGCGACCTGCAGCGTGTAAAAAAGCCAATTTTGGGGGGATCCTTATATGGGCACTAGGTCTAAACATGGACCGATTTTAACCAAAATCAACAGGCTTTGTCCTTGGGTCGACGTAGGTCGTTGTACAAAATATTTGCGACCTGCAGCGTGTAACCCAGCCAATTCTGGGGGGACCCTTATATGGGCACTTGGTCTAAACTTGGACCGATTTTAACCAAATAGGCTTCGTCCTTGGGTCGACATAGGTCGGTGTACCAAATTTCATCAAAATATCTTAATATTTGCGACCTGCAGCGTGTAACCAAGCCTATTTTTGGGGGGACCCTTATATGGGCACTAGGTCCAAATATGGACCGATCCTATGTAGAATCAATAGGCTTTGTCCTTGGGACCATGTAAGTCAGCGAACCAAATTTCATTGAAATATCTTCGTATTTGCGACCTGCAGCGTGTAAACAAGCCAATTTTGGGGGAGGACCCTTATATGGGCACTAGGTCTAAACATGCACCGATTTTAACCAAAATCAATAGGCGTCGTTCTTGGTCCGACGTTAGTCGGTGTACAAAATTTCATCAAAATATCTGCGACCTGTAGGGTGCGCACAAGAATGCATGGAGAGACAGACAGACGGACGGACAGACAGATGGACATCTTTAAATCAAAATTTAAAAAAAATCTGAACCGAACGGTATACTATAAGGTGGGTCTAGGTTCAATATTTTTTGGTGTTACAAACATCAGCACAAACTTATTATACTCTCTCCACGTAGTGGTGTAGGGTATAATAAATATTTTAGTTTTGGATTTATTAGTAAAAGGATTTGTTTATATTTTAATTCTAATTATTTTGAAAAAGGTAATTTGAGTTAAAATTTAATGTTTGATTAGTCTAATATAAAGAAAATTCTGAAATTTTAGAAGAAAAATATCCCGAGAAACAGGATTTACTAAGCCCGTCAATCTTGCAACACTACATTTAATAAACTTAAGTGTTAACTGATTGGGGGCACTGTTATGAATAACATAAATGTTACAATTTTAGTAACACTGGAATTTTCTTTTATGTTCTACAGCCACGGCCGTTAAATTATGTAAAGAACCCAGTTTATTTAGAGGAAATAAACCAACGTTTTTAAAAGGTAAAAATTATAATGAAATTAAAAAATATATTAAATATTGAAAGTTTGCTTTTTATTTGTATTAATTTAATTTTTTTTATTTAATTTTCTTGTTTTAATTATTTAGCTAAGGTAAAAATATAAAATTGTTTAAAAATAAAGGTTAATGTATGATAAATTAAAATATTAATTAATTTACAAATATTAAAATTTAATAATAAAATAAATTATAGTTTAAGTTTTCTTGTGTTTTTAAGTTATGCCCCTTTATAACTAGTTAATTAATTAATAACACTACATGACAAAATCTTGACTTCTAAAAATTAATAGAGCTCTGACCATCATTTCTATATATTTCGGACATGCTGATTACAATTGCGTACTTTATTTTTCGATCAATGGTACAGATTTTCCGCTAAATGTATTTAAAGTTTGGCGGTTGTCCATTCAGTTTTTTATATAAAAAAATTTTCAAATTCAATTAATATTAATTTTTTGTGTTAAAATGTAAGCACAGGACCTGTGGCCATATTTACGTAATAAATGCGATGTGCTAATCTTGATACCATTTAGCGAAAAATCTGTACCATTGATCGAAAAATAAAGTACGTCATTGTAATCAGCATGTCCGAAATATATAGAAATGATGGTCAGATGTCCATTAATTTTTTAAGTGTCATACAGTGTAATTATTATTTTGCTGCCTGAATGATGTTTAAAAGAAAAAGTTATAAAAATAAAATTAAAACAAAAATAAAAAATAATTTGTTGACAAAACAAGTATAAAATATGATGGAAAAAATATTTGAATTCAAAATTAATTTTCTTAAATAATGACGATAAAATGCATAATGCGGTAAGTTAATTTATTGAGGTTTTTACTTAAAACCTTTAATTTTTAGATTGTAAATGTTCTATTTCATATTAAAATTTTGTTTTCTTTTAAGTCAGAGAATCTGGGTGATTAATTTGAAAAATGTGACCCAGGACAACTACGAGTATGCAATAATTCATAAAAATTAACCTAATAACTATGAAAAATTAAAACAATCCTATTTTGAAAGAAATTATTTCAAGCTCTTTCAATTAAGCAAAGCAACTGAATACAAACTAGATAAACTAATATAATTATTTTCTTAAAGTTTGAATTTTGTAAATTATAATTTAATAATTTGGCTTCCATAACTTAGGTTGATGCAACACTAAATATAATATTCTAACAGCTCGAATCATTTCACATTTAGACATTAGAAACAACTGCTCAAGAAATATCTAAGAATTTGTTTCATATGATAGATTGACAAGAAACAGTTGAATATCTGCTTCAAATTCAACATCATACCGTTAAAAGTTGTAAGTCAGAACTAGTTGCCCGTATGTTAAATTTAAAAACAAGTTCACAACTTTTCAGGCCGTGAGTGAGTTCGAGCATTAATTTTCTTTGCAGTCTCAAAAAATTCGTTGGATCGAAATAAACATGTTTGTCTCGTTTTTAAAAAAGGATTAAACAATATATTTCCCGTGAAAAACCATTCGAAAAAAATCACCAATCACTATCTACCTCTGCCTCAGTCGAAATTTCCCAATTTACAACTTTTTAAGTCATTTTTACCTCCTAAATGTCAACTAGCCCCTATATGCTTCCAGAGCTTTGAAGAATTAATTCCTTTTTGAATTAATTCACTACCAATCGAATTGAATTTTCTCTAGAATTGAATAAATTCCTTTTCTTAAGTAATTCACTGAATTCGTTCAACTGAATGCGTTCATCAAACAACAAATTCAAAGAATTAATTCAATTGCAATAGTTCTTTTTATTAAATCAAATGAATTAATTCACCGATGAACGCGTTCAATTTTATAAATCGAACGGAAAAAAAGTGAATTAATTCCTTACTGAATTAATTCACTACTGAATTCGTTCAATTTCATTTTCGTTCAGTGAATTAAAAAAGATTAAATTACGTTCAGTGAATTGAAAAAAATAAAATTACGTTCAGTGAATTAAAAAAAAATAAGTTCACTGAATTGAAAAAAAAATAAAATAAGTTCACTGAATTAAAAAAAAAAATAAGTTCACTGAATTCAAAGCCTGTTTTCTGCCGTTCAGTAGACGAAAACAATAATGTACAAATAAGATTTTTAAATAAGCAATTTTACAGCGTGTGCTAGTAAAAATTAATAAATTAGAAACCGGATGCTGTTTATCAACCTACATGATTCAAAAATAAAGGCTTTTACTATTAAAAATAAAAACTTTACAGATATAGATAAATTTGGAAAAAAAAATATAACTATATAACTAGTTTGAAATATTAATAGTTATATTTATCTATCTATATCTGTAAAGTTTTTATTTTTAATAGTAAAAGGCTTTATTTTTGAATAAACAGCATCCGGTTTCTAATTTATTTATTTTTACTAACACACGCTGTAAAATTGCTTATTTAAAAATTTTATTTGTACATTATTGTTTTCTTCTACTGAACGGCAGAAAACATGCTTTGAATTCAGTGAACTTATTTTATTTTTTTTCAATTCAGTGAACTTATTTTATTTTTTTTTGAATTCAGTGAACTTATTATTTTTTTTTTTTAATTCACTGAACGTAATTTTATTTTTTTTAATTCACTGAACGAAAATGAAATTGAACGAATTCCGTAGTGATTTAATTCAGTAAGGAATTAATTCACTTTTTTCCGTTCGATTTATAAAATTGAACGTGTTCACCACTGAATTAATTCATTTGATTTAATAAAAAGAACTATTGCAATTGAATTAATTCGTAACAAAATAAATCGAACGAAAGCAAATATGAATTAATTCCACTCAATAATGGTGCTTAGTGAATTAATTCATCGAATTTTTAATTCAGAATTGAAAAATTGAATTAAGGAATTCATTTTTCAAAGCTCTGTATGCTTCTTACCTATTTTTTTTTAATTTTGCCCCTATCACGCATTCTCCTCTTCAATTTTCCTATTGGGTCAGTAGTTTAGAAAGCCCATAACTGTAACCATTTTTTTTATTTAGAATCTTTGTAAGTTGCTTCCTTAATCAAATGTTAAAAATTAAAAGAAAAACAATTTTTAAAATTTTAAAAAATGCAAAAAAGCCGATTTTAAAGTCTCATGACTTGAAACCTCGTAAAAAGAGAGCTGAGTGTAGTTTGCAAAAACCTAAATATATTTTACAACTGATCGGACCAAATTCAGAAGATAGTGGAGTAAGATGATTTTCAGTTTTTTCTACCAATGATCACTGTACAGCTAGCGACATCTAGTTTGTAGTTTTGATTTTAAAAAAGTACAAGATTTCAATCTGGCAACATGTTGATATAATTATGGAAAAGAATCTGGTAGCACTGGCATTTTTGAAAATGTAAAAAAATAAAGCATACTTTTAGGCGTATAGAGTTTTGGTCTGAAAATAAAAACGAGTTTTCAATCTGGCAACAATTTGATATAATTATGGAAAACAATCTGGCAACACTTACAATTTTTTTTCAAAAAATGCCAGTGCTACCAGATTGTTTTCCATAATTATATCAAATTGTTGCCAGATTGAAAACTCGTTTTTATTTTAAGATCAAAAATTATGTACGCCTAAAAGTATGCTTTAGTTTTTCTAGAGTTTCCCCAAAATTCCAGTGTTACCAGATTGTTTTCCATAATTATATCAAAATGTTGCCAGATTGAAATCTTGTACTTTTTTTTAGATCAACACTCTGCACACTAGATGTCGCTAGTTGTACAGTGATCCTTGGTAGAAAAAACTGAAAATCATCTTACATCACACTATCTTCTAAACTATTGGTCCGATCAGTTATAAAATATATTTAAAATTGAATGATTTTTTGAATTATTTAATGAACAATGTTTTCAAATGCAGTCTTTATTAGGCGGTAAAGTAAAGTTTAAAATTTTCATATATAATAATCAGAGAAGACAAATTTGCTTTTTTGCGTTTTTTACTCATATTATTTGCTTCGTTTTTTGGCTTTAAAAAAGCTTCTAAAGAAAAAGTGTTGTTTTTAGAAGTTGTTTTTTACTTTAGCTTTTTTAACATATTTGTATTTAGAATACAACTGAGTTTGCTTTTTTTGTCTTCTCTGATAATAATACACAAATAATGTAATAATAGGCATTACATTTATAAACATCTTAAGAGTATATCATTTTTTTCGTTAATAAATTTAAAATTTTATGCACAATTTTAGTAAATTTACTAACTTTTAATAGTAATAAAAATAAATACAGATTGACAATTCAAAAAATTCAAGAAATTTAAAAATGTTAAATTAAATATTCTCATAATAAACTCTTTTATTATTAAATTTTTATAAAAACTTGTTATCTGCGGTGGCTTCAGTCGGACCAGCAATTGTGGTATGTCTGTGTAAAATATACATTTGTGAGGTAACGTTAAATTATGTTTGTCTTTCAAACACTTTGTTCCATATTATTTCTTCCAGACTTTGTAATTTGGGTCCGGTGTATCAGAATGTCATATCGGTAGGGCATTGGTGCCTAATCCAAATCTATTAAGTGAGACGACCAGTTTTGTATTAAGTTGCTATAAAAAAAAATATTGCTATTTTATGATACAAAAATCCTTTTTCCCATTTACGTATAAAAAGACTTCGGCCTGAATGTTTCTAAAGAAAAAATTTTTCAGTATCTGTAGCTTTTCCTGTTGCATTTTTCCTATCGAAAAAGGCATTTGGTTTTAAAAACGTTCTACCATCAAAAGATCTAGAATCTGAGACTTTTTCTAGAGTACCTTAAATTGTGATCACTTTTTGCTGTAAAAAAACCCAAAAATCCTAAGGCGCAGGCTTTGAATTTTTATTTTTTTAATAACAATTTTAATGTTTTTTTAGTAGTTTACTGACCTTTTAGTGTACATCACAGATTACTAATGAAACTTCACAAGAAACGAATGGCTATATCTCTCTTACATAAATAATTGTGTAATAATAAATATATGTAAATTTATAAAATTGATAATTTCAATAAATTAAAAAAAAGCACGTTAATTTTCAGAAAACAGTACTGGCAAAGCACGTTTTAGGTGGTACCGGCATTTCGTAAAAAAACAGTGCTCTCCCAGTACAGTTTTCGGCAATTTCTACCTGCCCAGGTAGAAATTGCCGACGTTACAACAAAAGTTGTACTGGGAGAGCACTGTTTTTTACGAAATGCCGGTACTACTTAAAACGTGCTTGCCCAGTACTGTTTTCTGAAAATTAACGAGCTCTTTTTAATTTATTAAAATTAACAATTTTATAAATCTTACGTATTTTTACATCTATTACACAATTATTTATGTAAGAGAGACATCGCCATTCTTTTCTTGTGAAGTTTCAAAAGAATACATTAAAAATCTGTGATGTACACTAAGAGGACAGTACACGCAGAAAAAAAGCAGGTGGAACTTTATCTAAGCGCTATGTAGTTATACAACTACATAAGTTCGAAGTAAATTTTACAAATTTCTAGCAAAATATATGTAATTTTTCTGATATTTTCCACTACACATGTATATATTTTGCAAAGATTTTATATATTTTTCAAAAATATGTGGATATTTTACTAGAACTTTGTAAAACTAACTAAAAAATTATGTAGTTGTATAATTACATATCTCTTAGGTAATATTCCCCCTGTTTTTTTCTGCGTGTAAAGTTCTAGCAAACTACTAAATTTGTTATTAAATGTACTGGGATAATACCAAAAAAATAAAATCCCAAGCCTGCGCCAACGTTGGGAAATTACTACGGCCAAGCGTTTATTGGTGTTATCATTTCGACAACATGCCAGTACAGTGAACGTTAAAAATCCGACGCATTGCCAGTACATGTACTACCGCCTCCAATACCGGGCCAACATTGTGCCGTTTGTATTTTTCTACCTGGGTACCCACCCAGGCACAATGTTGGCCCGGTATTGGAGGCGGTAGTATATGTACTGGCAATGCGTCGGATTTTTAACGTTCACTGTACTGGCATGTTGTCGAAATGATAACACCAATAAACGCTTGGCCGTAGTAATTTCCCAACGTTGGCGCAGGCTTGGGATTTTATTTTTTTGGTATTATCCCAGTACATTTAATAACAAATTTAGTAGTTTGCTAGAACTTTACACGCAGAAAAAAACAGGGGGAATATTACCTAAGAGATATGTAATTATACAACTACATAATTTTTTAGTTAGTTTTACAAAGTTCTAGTAAAATATCCACATATTTTTGAAAAATATATAAAATCTTTGCAAAATATATACATGTGTAGTGGAAAATATCAGAAAAATTACATATATTTTGCTAGAAATTTGTAAAATTTACTTCGAACTTATGTAGTTGTATAACTACATAGCGCTTAGATAAAGTTCCACCTGCTTTTTTTCTGCGTGTACTGTCCTCTTAGTGTACATCACAGATTTTTAATGTATTCTTTTGAAACTTCACAAGAAAAGAATGGCGATGTCTCTCTTACATAAATAATTGTCTAATAGATGTAAAAATACGTAAGATTTATAAAATTGTTAATTTTAATAAATTAAAAAGAGCTCGTTAATTTTCAGAAAACAGTACTGGGCAAGCACGTTTTAAGTAGTACCGGCATTTCGTAAAAAACAGGGCTCTCCCAGTACAACTTTTGTTGTAACGTCGGCAATTTCTACCTGGGTAGTTTCCTACTACTATTTGGGTAAATTTCAATACAATTCAGCTGGAGTGCAATACTAGACTTTAACTTTAATCTACTTAACGAGCTATAACCGCACTTACTTTGTGTTCATATATGAACATAGTTCAACCATATATGTATGGATCCGAAAAATGATGTAAAACCTAAGTATATGTTAATATATGGAAATATATGAACATATACATTTATTAAATATATGCTCATTTATACCCATATATTTGTATATTCCGCTGAAATTAATTTCTGATCAAAAAAAAACATTAGCGGTATTCACAAACTACATAGTAAAAGAGTAATTGGCCCGATATTTTAGTATAAAATTATTTCTTATTCAGAACAAACGCAAAATACAAGTATTTTAAAATAGTTTTCTAAAAAGTACTTTTATACCACAATACCACCGATAATACTAAGCCAGTTAACTACTTTTTTACCAAGCAGATTGTGAATGCCATTAAAATTAAACCTCCAAAAGTGAAAAAATATGTATACCTTAATATCTCTCTCATTTTCGTCGAATTTATTTAATATTGATGCCCTCGTTAAGACGTATTCATGCGTCTACTGCTCAATTAAGAATTCCATTTAGTTCAAAAGTTATATTTTTTAAAACAGCGATTTTCCATAAACATAATTTTTTTCTTATAATATCGACTTAAGAATGAAATTGGTTTGATTATTCCAAAAAAAAATTTCAAAAAATTATCGTTGATAATAGTTGCGGTATGATCGAACGTACGCAGAGCTTTGAAGAATTAATTCCTTAATTCAATTTTTCAATTCTGAATTAAAAATTCGATGAATTAATTCACTAAGCACCATATATTGAATGGAATTAATTCATATTTGCTTTCGTTCGATTTATTTTGTTACGAATTAATTCAATTGCAATAGTTCTTTTTATTAAATCAAATGAATTAATTCACCGGTGAACGCGTTCAATTTTATAAATCGAACGGAAAAAAAGTGAATTAATTCCTTACTGAATTAATTCACCACTGAATTCATTCAATTTCATTTTCATTCAGTGAATTAAAAAATAAAATAAAATTACATTCAGTGAATTAAAAAATAAAGAAATAAGTTCACTGAATTGAAAAAATATAAAATAAGTTCACTGAATTAAAAAAAAATAAAATAAGTTCACTGAATGCAAAGCCTGTTTTCTGCCGTTCAGTAGAAGAAAACAATAATGTACAAATAAAAGTTTTAAATAAGCAATTTTACAGCGTGTGCTAGTAACAAATTAGAAACCGGATGCTGTTTATTTATCAACCTACATGATTCAAAAATAAAGCCTTTTACTATTAAAAATAAAAACTTTACAGATATAGATAAATTTGGAAAAAAATATAACTATTAATTTTTCAAACTAGTTATATATGGTGTTAAGGGGGCCGGGGTCCCCGGGACCCGCCAGGCCCGAAAAACGGAAACACGCCCAAAATGGCACGCTCAAATTAAAGAAAATTTTCTCACGATTCCAAATATACATTTTGTTTTAAGATCCGAAAAAAAGAATACGGGCTAGGTGCATTTTTGTCATTTTAGGTGTTAAAAAATAATGTGTACGTAAACTTTTTGGTGATAAAAGTGTGGGATTTTTTTAGGAAAAAGTGGAAATTTTATGAATTTTAGGGGGTCTTTTGTATATTATGGGACACAGCGTCGCATACGGAAAATATTTCGAAAAAATCGCGCGATTTTTGCAAAAAAACTTTCATTTTTGGTACATAGCGTACATAAGTTGGTAAAGTTTGTTAAAAAATTGTGTTTTTTTTTGGAAAAAATTTAAATTTATTGAATGTTTGGGGGTGTATTGTGGGACACAGCGCCCGATTTTTTCAAAAAATTTTTCATTTTTTGGTACGTTGTGGTCATGCTTGTATTCTTAAGAAAATTTACGTTTATTTGAGTACCCATACTTTATAATTAGTACCTACATTAAGTGGATATTTTAGACTCCCGGGGGGGTCTTAAATGGATCTAGTGGGAGCCACAATTTATGGATCATGAAACCTTTAATATTTTTTTTTTTTGGGTGTGTTTCGGTTTTTTGGACCATATAGAAAAAAAATTTTCTTTTTTAATTCCAGAGGGAGTCATAATTTTTTTTTTTTTTTGATGGTGCCCCATAAAGTATACTTCAGCCAAAAAAAACCTATTAATGCTTTGTTCCCTCTCAAAATCAGACATCTGCCTATTATAACTGTCAAATTTCATGTGACTATTGCTGTCCTTTATTATAAGGTTGTACTATAGATATAAATTTATGTATGAAATTCAAATTAGGCGCTACATATGGAGTCCTTTCACAAATATGGAAAAAAGTATTCTTTCAAATATGTTCATATACGAGTGTCCCTTTTGCATAAATGGAATAACATATACTTCAACATTTGTCCATATATGAGTGCATTTTCCATATATGAAATAACAGATGCCTCCATATATGTATGTCTGTATATGAAATCTTTTTATATATGGAATCACATATACTTCCATATATGTTCATAAAAAATCCATATTTGTTCATATGTGTCCATTAGGCCGGGTCGATTTGTGGGGAGGCAAAAAAATCGCCCATGGCTCAGGGAAAATCGTATTCTAGGGATAAAAATAAGAAACTTTGCCGAAGGAACCATACCTCTAAAACGAATTCTACTACCCCCCTACTGTTGACTTTTGTCCCGTAGGGTCAAGTTTTGAAAAATCACACTTTGACCCATTTAGATTGCCCCAATCGAGTCCAAATGTATGACCGACCCCCACTAACTTTGGAGGGCCGATCCACCCATGCCAGTGGCACACTCCCTGGAACTCCCCTGGGGGGTTCCTCATACAAACATTTTAAAAAATCACCATTTTTGGCACTTTATTTTATTATTTTTTATTTATTTTATTTATTTTTATTATTTTATTTCTTTTTTCTCTTTAGAAATTTATTTAGTCAGAACATATGTAAATGAAAAAATTAATTTAACTTAGTAATAGAAAAGAAAATAAAAAAAATTACTGTTTGAAGTCTTTTTTGCTTTCAAGTCTGGGCAATTTCGCACGGCTCTCTAATGTCGTCACCATAACAGCCTCTACATTTTCCGGTATAACTCGTTTGGAAACGCTAGCTAGCAATTGAACGTGTCGTTCTGTTTCTTGTATGTGTGATGGAATTTTTGGATCATTAAACGGTGGATCATCTTGATTTAAATATTCTTTCAAAGTATCGCTTGGAATGCTTCGCGTGAATGGTGGTTCAAATACGTCATTTATGTCATTCATATTGATCATTTCCGTGTAACTTGTGCAATAAAAGTTTATATCTGGTTTTTTATAAGCTCTAAGTCCCGTTGGGTCGTCAACATCGGTTCGATAGCGTAGAATTATCTTGATAGCACAGTCGCGCTTTTCTTTGCTATCATCAAACAACATTGGACTCGATTGGGGCACTCTAAATGGGTCAAAGTGGGATTTTTCAAAACTTGACCCTACGGGACAAAAGTCAACAGTTGGGGTAGTAGAATTCGTTTTAGAGGTATGGTTCCTTCGGCAAAGTTTCTTATTTTGATCACTAGAATACGATTTTTACTGAGCCATGGGCGATTATTAAATCGACCCGCCCTAGTGTCCATACATATGGGAAGTTCCCAGCAAAACCTTGGTAATGGGTTTGAACTTTTTCACGCATTGCCTGGCAATGGGTACCCCTTTACCCTTGGTTTTACTTAGAAACCTTAAGTAATACGTTACTAATATTGTGATACATAAATATTTATGTGGGACGTATGAAATAATGAGTTACCGATATGGATATATATCACTACTTATTTGGAGCCTTTAAAATAATATATTACCGATATTGTGTTTTATAATAACTTATTAATAAGAGTAAAAATAATAAGTTATTGGTATTGTATATTATAACTACTTATTATGCGAAAGTACGATTTAATAAAAATTTGTGTTCTAATTCATAAACTTTTACAACAGTCTTATTGCAGGATTTTAAGCTAATTTGTGAAAAGCTTAATAACGAAAAAAATAATATAGGTTTATAGTCGATACTCATTAACTTTAAACATTTTATAAAGTTTGGAGTGAGGAAGCCAACATCTAAAATATAGGACCCTCAAAATTTATGTGTAATGTATGTGTTCTTATAAATAACAAATAAACAGTTTAGCATGATAGTCTTGTATGCTACTATATAGGCCTTCAAAATATCTTTCAGTTGGTACCAAACTTGCTTTAATTTCTTTGTAGAAAACGTAAAATTTCTTTCAAAAACGAAAAACAAAACACTTTTTGATGTTCCCTTCTGCCAAACGGTCATGAGTTTGGGCCCCTAAAAATATTTGGTATGGTCATTAATTTTCTATCCTCTATCTATCACATATTTAAATTTTAGCGATATCGATAATTGACAACGGAGATACTTTCATTGTTAGTGTTGTTTTAATTTTAACCCTCTAATGCTCTTTCTTCCGATTACAATAATATTTAAACCATATATTTAGCGTTGAAAATCTACTATGAACAAATATTAAAATTTTAATTTATCGCTTTATTTTGGCGATATAGCACAGCAAAGGTTGAAGACGTATCTTGAAACCCAGTAGCCAAATAATTTCGGTTTTTGCTGTAAATAACACTATCAATAAAATAAAATTATGAACAGAAAATTGTTGATCAATTGTTGATATTTCAAAAGTTATGGCGATTTTCGCTTTTTGAAAATTACGAAATTTGGCGAATTTGGCACTAAACTTCAATAAATTTTGATGAAATTAGTCCTCTAAGTATATAATCTGTGTTTAATTTCAAGAAAATCTGTTGGCTAGTTTTTGAGTTAGAGAGATATTTGTAAAACGTATCCTGGCGTTATCCTGTGAGTCCTGGAGAAAATTTTTTAAGTGATTTTACAATTAGAGCCTCTTAACTAGTTTTATTATTATCGGTAATGTGCGCCAGATCGTAAATCTATTTTTGACAATTTTTCAAATATTTTTTTCCGTTTTAAAAAGTTAATTTTTTCAAATTTTCTAAATATTCATTTTACATCCCCGGAAAATTTTTTACAATCGGTAGCCAACCACACCCATTCTACAACTGGTTCCACTGCAACCGATTCCATGGAACTGGTTCCGGAACCAGTTTCTTGGATCCTATATGGAAGGTGTGGGTGACGTAGAATCAGTTCCAGAACTTGTTCCAGAACTGATTCTAGAGCAACCGGTTCCACTTTGGAGCTATAGAAGGGGTTGGTTTTGGGACAATTTCAAACAAAAAGAATCGGTGTTAGAATCGACAGTAGAAGGGGTTGTGAATGAAAAGTAGCTATTCTACAACAGATTCTTTGGAACAGAAAATTTTCCTGGGATGCTTCTCGCTTGAAAACCGTTCCTTATACAAAAAAGTTTGAAGGCAAAAAAAGTAGGCAGTTAAGTTTTCTGTGGATATAATACAACTTGTTTAATAAAATATTGTTATTTAGCCAAAAACTATTTAAAATCTGAAGACCGCCTTTTGGCGGCCTTGGGCATTAGAGGGTTAAATATGAACTTGACAGCGGTTTTTAAAGCAAAAAAGCCTTTCAAAAAATTACAATTTTCATAAACGTTGAAACAAACAGTGTAAACAATCAAGATTATAAAAGTAATTAAAATCATAATCTGTAAGATAATGAACTCAAAGTAAATAGCCTATAAGCTAGACTTTAAGGACTTTTACAAAACAACAAACAACTCAGTATAAAAATGTTCCAAAAAAGCTTCTAGAATGTTTGACTTCATGCCTTTACTTACAACTTGTTGTTTCTTTTAAAAACTTAATGACTTCTGCTGGACATTGTAACGGCTCTAGATGATGAAATTTTGAACGGCAAAATAAACGTCTAAAACACATTTAAGATTAAAAGCGGTTAACTTTGTTTTTATATACATCCAGTTTTTATAAAAATATACAAAAAAAATAGTTTTAAATTTTTAATAATAAAATAATTCAATAATGACAAGTTTTCCAAATGATTTTTAAAATTTTACTACAGTGCTTTGTTTCAGGGCAGGGTTGGGAAAACTGGTAGTGTAAATGCGACGCAAATTGAAATATACAGTGTGTTCGTTTACTCGAAATTCTTACTACTTTTACTACAATTGGAAAGTTTTGTTTACTTTTTGTATTGATTTTTTCCAGCTGTAGTAAAAGAAGTAACTTGTAGTAAGTAAACGAACACGCTTATAAACAGCCTTGTTGTCAGTTGCTTTTCGATCGGAATAAGATAAGATCGACTTAAATGTTCAACACAAAAATCGACTTTTCAAACTTTTAGTTCTTTAATGTGTCATTCACACCTAAATCTTAAACACGTGTTTAGCTAAAACGAGTGTAAAAGAATAAAGAACTGTTGTAATAGAATAAAGAGCTAAAATACGTGTTTTAGTTAAATACGTGTTTAAGAATTAGGTGTGAACGCAGCATTAGATTACCAGTTAAAATAAAATTTTGGTTTTCAAATTGTAATTTATATTATGTATTAATGGAATTGTATGTGCTAAAATCCCAAAACTTATTTAACAAATTGTGAAAAATAACCTGTTGAAGGCATGTCCCTATCCGGATTTCATTTTTGCCTTAAAAAATCGTCAGGGGACAACGTTTTTTAGAATTTCTAGTAATATTTGTTAAGTTAAATTACAAACTCAATGAGAATTTATTGTTCTCGTCTAAGAGCGTTATTAAACATTTAAAATATCGAAGAAAAAACAAAAACAACAACAAAAATTTACCACAATTTGCTTTGTCATTTTCTAATATACTATGTTTTTGCAATACTCGTACTAAGAAAGATATTAAAAATTTTTTAAAAATTTCCAAACAAAAATAATGCAGTCTGAAATTAAGTCGTAAATGCCGCACAAAACCAACTTATTTTCCTTTGGATATTCGTAAACATTTTAGTGCCCAAATTTGTCACACATGTGTGTGTCATGGCGGTCTCAATAAATTGATTAAAACTACCCGTTACGCTGGTTTTTATTATATACAATATCAATATCAATTCAATATCTTTAAATTATCTAGATCAAGACCATCTAAAAGTCCCAATAATTTTATTATGTCTTCTACCAACGGAATTATGGGGTTTTTTATAACATCAATTATAGCCTGTAAAGCCACTCGCAATTCTCTAAGATGAGTCACTAGATTTACCACCGGTAATACATCTAAACCCACTACATTTTTAGGGACACCTAAAATATCCAAATCAGCAGCACATTCTCTAACATCCAAAATGGATAAAAGAATAAACTAGAATATTAAGAAAAATTATGTAAATTTAGTTTGAAATTATTTTTCCAAAAAAAAAAAAAACGCACTTACATTGAATGTAAACACAGTTATAACGAATATAGCAAAAAAATTAAATATTTTAAAAAACATTTTAAATTCTTAATTTTATTTAAATAAAGGAAATTCGTTGCTAAAAAACCCTCGTGCTTTTATATAGCTACACAAATTTAAGTTCCATAAAAAATTATTTTACCACGATTTAAATTAAAAATTTTATTTCAAAATCATGTAATTGTTTAAAACCACCTTCTAAATATAATTAAACCTAAAATGAGAAAATGTAAAAAAAAACTTTTAAAACTTAAGGCAAGAATAACACGTTCAATATTATTATTGAAGCTTCCAAAAATTGACCTATCAGAACATTTTATTTTTAAATACTGAGTTCTGATTGGTTGATTTTAAAATATTAATCAATAATATTGATCGTGCAGCCTTTAAAATTAAATAAAAGAATTTTTTTGAGTGATTGATTAAGACTTTATTTAGTCAAATTTTTACCAAAAATTATTCCGATTTGGAAAATTTAATTTAAGAAAACCCATCATATTTTAATTTTTTGATATCAAAATTACTTTAAAAACTAAATAGCTTAATACAAATTGAGACCAGTAAATATTGCGATTACGCTAAATATTCCAATATGGGTTACAAAAGTGGAAATTTTTGTCTGAAAATGTATTTTATACTATTTTTTATTTTTCTTTTAGAAATTTTAGCAGACAGAGCAAAAAGTTCCTATATTTGGAATCACCAATTTTTTTTAACTAAAATTTTATTTTATATGTCGTTATACTCTCTCTGTGTGAGGGTGTAAGGCATATAAATAAGATCTCCATAAAATATATTAAGGTAGTTCACAAGGGGTGGGCTATTTGTTGTATTGTCCTTTTAGACTATATAAAAATAAATCTTATCGAAATTTTTAAAATTTTTATTCTCTGTAATTTAATTGTATGATCTCAAAACTAGCAAAAAACATTCATTTAATAAATAAATTATTTAAATTACAAAATAAAATATCTCAAAAGGACAATATAAATCAATTTTTTCGGTCTCCTTAAAACCTGTTAAAACAAAAACATAGCACTACTTGCAGGCAAGCCGACAATATATTAGTTAATTAATAATTAATAATTAATTATATTAATTTTTCATTAAATTAATATTTACTAAGCTTTTTTACTTCAAATTTTTTTTTAATTTAAAAAGTTAACATTTAAAATAATGGCCGGCTCGTAATGGGTTAATAAGTCTAGGCCTGTTGCATATAATCGGTAAGGTATTTCAAGTACCTTTTTGTTTGGAGAAATAAGCCATTGAATATTGCTGTAGATCATCTTCAGCTCCATAAATCGGGAACTATGAGCCTGCAACAAAAAAGAAGTGCATTACAATTTTATTTAAAACAAAAAAAAAGGTTAACATATATAAAAAAAAAAATTCTAAGTCCAAAGAAAATTTCCATATTTGCTAAAAAATTATCTGTGAGTAGGACCTGAAATCCTGCTGCCCTCCAATACAAAGTTTTTTTATCATTTAAATTTAATCATATCGTGTTGTATTAACTTATATCCAATTTGATCGGGACAAGAATCGGATATAAGTTTATCATTGTAAATATAATTATATCCGATTTGATACAATTTAATATAACAATTTTTCGGATGAAATTATATCCAGTTACATATTGCAAATATATCCAATCACATATACTTTTATACAAACTTTTTTACTCGGGGTTACTTGTAGGGAAGCTTCTACAGCAGCAATTGTTTCTTGCGTTCTAACTGTAGGATTTCAGTTGTAAGGCCTGCGAGTAATAGTACTACGCTCGGAAAAAGAGTTTACCAGCCTCATTATATCCAACTCTCTTTGGACGATTAGTATATACTTCCTTTCCATGCTAGCAGCGTACAAACCCAATATCGGTTTCATCATCCCAGTTATCCAGTTTTATTAAATTTAAATAACAATCTAAATAAAAAAAGTATTACTTACTTGGAATTATTACTCCTGTATCCATTTTATTTTGTATCCTTTATCCTGCTTCGAAAATTTAGAAATTACTGTATTGTATTTCTGCTTGGGTGCCAAGTTATGCTCTTGAAAAATTAAAAGAAAACACAAATTTTTACTTCAGTAAGGTTAATGTTAAGAAGAGAATAAACGTTTTTCTCTAAAAATTATAATCAGGCTAGATCTAGTTTTTGTCTATGGACAGGCTGCATCAGCATTTTTCCTTAAGGGGGTTAAATACTGTAACAACAGAATTTTAAGGGGCATATTTAAACGGTTGTCAAAAATTCAAATAACAATATTTTTACTATATTATTTTTTTCTTTAAAATATATGTTATTGTAGTATTTTTAAAAAATATTAGTTTTAAATTTCTCCAACCTATATCGCCAGGGTTACCACTTCATAATTAGCCTTTCTAAAAAAGGCAAAATCGGCTGCCACTGTACAGCCTTCATTAATTATTGGAAAATCAAAATGTTAAGTGATTCTTAATACCAGATAAATTCTCTAGTCCTTATCGTGACCCGATTTTTATTATTAAAATTTTTTTTTAACAAAGTTGCCACATAAACTTGAAAATTCCAAAAAGGCAAGAAAAAACAATTTTACTTGGGAATATAAAATTTATTTGACTGAAATTCAAAAAAAGGGCCACGATAAGGACTACAGTTTTTTGTTGACTACGATAGAAAAAAATCGGACCGAAATCGGTTAACCCACCTTGGCTGTACAGTGGCAGCCGATTTTGAACTCATGGTTGTGAGAAAAACACGTTTGAAGTCTAAAGTTAATTTTAAGCTAAGAAAACAGCAAAATTTCAAAAAATTGTGAATGAACAAAAGTTATATCTTCTAGCTTTGTAAAGCCCAAATTTGGGATGAATCGGTTAATGGGTATTTGATATATTAAACCTAATAGTCTTAAAAACGATGGTAAATAGATATATTACCATAAATAATGCTACTCATATTATTTTGGACAAATGCTAAAATTTTGTACATTTTTAAATTAATTTCGTATTGTTTTTCCCATTTTTATATATATTGATTACTTTTAAATTATATTAAGCCATCAGCACCTGCCCCATATGACGTGTCTTCAACATCCATCAAGGAATCGTCATTGGCTTTTCTTTGAAAACTGCGTGCAATTCTTACATCTTCTGATGTAGTTTTTATCTTTTTATTCTGCCCTGTTATAAGACATACGATTTCTAATAAAAACAAGTTAATAAAAATGCAAACATAAAGTCCCTACGGGAAATTTTAACAAACTGTCACCGAACTGGCCCCTTTATATGAAATAGACTGGTCACTTTTACATGGCGTTGTCATAGGAGGTGGAAATTGACCCCTTGTGACATGTCACAAGACAACTCCCAGGACAGGTCCCTGAAATTGAGAGTTCAGTAACCTGTCCTAGGATTTGTCTTGTGACATGTCACAAGGGGTCAATTTCCACCTCCTATGACAACGCCATGTAAAAGTGACCAGTCTATTTCATATAAAGGGGCCAGTTCGGTGACAGTTTGTTAAAATTTCCCGTAGGGGTGTTACACACATACCACATAGAGTATTACTTTGGGACTAAAACATATGTATTTTACATAAAAACATGTGGAAATTTAATTTCTTCGAATTTTTTATTGAAATTTTCGTAGCATATAGAGAAAAGTATGCTCCATCCAAATAAAATATAAAAAAAATCGAAAACTAAATTTTTCCTAGAGTCGATACCCTCCTTAAATTGTGTTATTTGGTAATATGTTATTGTCAGATATTCTCTACATGATCATTTTTCAACAACCCCTAGGATTCGAACATGCGCCTATTCCCACATTACAACTATACTAAGGTGAGACTAACGATCTCACTCATGCAAGGCCTTGCATGCAGACCTGTATAAAAGTTTATTTGAAATATTTTTTTTGAAATAACGACTTATTAATATTTGTATATTTGCAATAGCTATTGTTTTATTTACTAAAATTCGCACATAAGTAAGTAAGAGAATATTAATATTTCAACTTTGAAATATTAATAATCTTTTATTTACTTCAAATAATTTTAAGTAAGTAATAATTTTTTTTATTTATTTCAAATAATTTCAAGTAAGTAAATAAATATTAATATTTCAAAGCTGAAATATAAATATTTTGAAATAATTGAAATATGTAGTTAAGTAAAATACTTAGCTACATTTCTGAAATATTTTAAATGTAGCTAAATAATGTTGCTAAGTATTTTACTTAACTACATATTTTAATTATTTCAAAATATTTTTATTTCAGCTTTGAAATATTAATATTTTTGAAAATATTTATATTTATATAAATAAAAAAATATTAATATTTCAAAACTCAAATATAAATATTTGTTTACTTACTTAAAAATTCTTTTATGTATGTAATAAAATACTTTTACTTGAACTTTCAAATATAATTGCGAAAAATATTTCATATTGTTAATTTAAGTAAATATTTTTAAGTAATTATATAGCTTTGCTTGCAACTAATTGGTAGTTTTCTGTCCTATTCAACTTTCTGGTATTGTTTTTTCTCAGAAGTGATCAACACAGGTACATACAAACATTCTATTTTTATATCTTTGTTTATATTCCAATTTCCTCCAAAGCAATCAAATGTTGCAAAATTCTCGAATGGTTATTACGTTCATATTGGGACGGGTTGCCACAGGGCAAATTTTGTAATGTATTTTAGTACACTGTTGTTTAACGTCATATAGACAATTACATTTCAGTTATAAATTTTTTCAAAATATTTATCCCCTTTAAGATTTTAGCAAACATGAAAAATTATTGAAGTTGAAATAATAAAAATTTTTTGCTCAATTTTTTAACTTGATTTTATTTTAACTTGAGTTAGTAGAATTTGATCAATATTTAAAAATGGTCACTTCTGATATACTGATTTTAAAGAAAGTCTTAAATTTACACAAACACCAATGTAACAAAATTTCATTTTTACCTTGTTCTTAAAAACCAATTAAAACCCATTTGTTAAATTGCATCACTTTACAAATGATGTGGCAGCAATTAAGCTATCTCTAGGAGTTTTTAAATTATCCCATTATCCCACTTCACACAATAGACTATGTTCCCCTACATTTTTATATGAACTTAATTTTTTGAGTGTAAATACTAATTGAATTCTTTTCGCGTTTTTTTACAGGTATGTTTTTTAAATTGTGTTTACGTCAACAAATTAATCTTTCGTAAGTATTTAAACATTTAATTATTGTTTTAATTTGTACCTATATACATAAATATCTAAAAATTTAAATTTTTAAATTGAAAGTGAATATTAATAAGTCTGACTTTAATACAGTTACTTTTTTAATTAGTGATACATGTTTTAAATTATTATTGTTTTTAATTCGTCAAGTTGAGTAAAATTTGGCTTTTAGTCGTCTTTGTGAATAACCCCCTAAGGAGGGTTGATTGACAACAACTTTTATAGGCCCCCTGAAAATAAACGTCGATAGTTTTACATCTGTGCCAAAAATTATAGAAAATAGTAAGAAGTTCACTCTAATAAAATCGAAAACCATTCATCTGTATTTTACCATATTAACAGATTGGTAGGCGATTATTTTTTTTTTTTTTTTAATATTTTTATCCCTTTTTAAACATGGGTTAATGATGAAAAAAAAGTTATTATGATAAAATAAAACCACATTCAATGCAATATTGGCTGCTTTGTCCAAAAATATATTTTCAAACAAATATTTTAGCCTAAAAAGTTGCAAAAAAAACGCCATTCCTTGAAAATCGCAAAAATTAAATCGAAATACAAGCCGACTATAATATATACGCCGCCGCACTTAAAAAAATAGTGATTTTTTTATTTTTTTTCTAACAAAATGCTGCAATTTAATAAAAAAAAATATTTAAGCCGACCATTAGCCGCCGTCGATTATTACTACATACTTGGTAATGGCGGCACTATCCACGGCTCTCATCTGAAAAACTGAACTATTTTTAAGAGAGTTTCAGTGTAAAATAACAAAAAACGTGAAAAAGTGTTATTTTTAGTTAATTATTTTTATTTTTTTTAAGCAATTTTAATTAAATTGTAAAGTGCACTTGTGTTGTTTGATATGTTCTCTGCATTAGTTTTGTATAATTAGCACAAAATTTTGCTTATTAATATTAAAAAATACGCGTTAAAAAACACTAAAAACTGTTTCTCTTAAAACCAGTTTGCATATAAAATTAAAGAGACTTTTTAACAGCAGTTGAATGGTAACTAGTCGTTGGTAATGGTAACTAAGTAGTTACTTTTATTATTACATTTCTTATTATTCTTATATGGCAATGTCCCGCAAAATAATGAGTTATAGTTATACACCATCTTACGAAAAATCAAAAAAAAATATCGTTACCTTTGTGCTTACCAGTACCTATTGGTAAAAATAGTGATTCTAAAAATAGATTTTCAAAAAAATAAGTTTTGTAATAAAAAATATTTTTCAATGTAAAATTTTTTAAAATAAAATTTGCTCGTGAGGGAATTGAACCTGGGATTAAAGATTGCCAGTCAATAGCTCTACCATCTGAGCTATCTCGGCATGTATTATTTGATAGATAAAAACATAATTGACCTGCTGCGCACAAGTCAACTTACTCGCCAACATACAAAAATTAAAAAATATGTAGTTACATATGAGAAGAAGTTCCAGCCCAACTAATACAAAAATATTAAAAAACAATTTCTCAAAAAGTGCAAAAAAGTACGTTTTGTTCTTCGTCTCCTCATATATATTGGAAGATGACAAAGCAAATTGTGGTAAAATTTTTTGTTTTTTCTTTGATATCTTATATGTTAAATCACGCTCCTAGAATAGAACAAGAAATTCTCATTGAGTTTGTGATTTAACCTAATAAATATTTCTAGAAATTCTAAAACGTCTTCCCCTGACGATTACCTTAGGCAAGAATGAAATCCAGATAGGCACATGCCTCCAACAGATTGTTTTTCACAATTTGCCAGATAAGTTTTGGGATTTTAGCACATTTAATTCCTTTAACGCAATCACTGTTTGTCCCGATGAAAATAAATTTGAAATTAAATTTAACTCAATTAACTTTATATTAATTTAAATTTAACCAAATACAAAAAAAAAAAAAAAAATTAAGTTTTTTTAAATAACATTTCAAGGATAAAGAAGTTTAACTAAAATCCTGTATATTTAACAGTTTTATTTTTGCTGTTCCTATCTTATTAATATTTAGCAAAAATAATCACCTAATTTCAGCAGTTTTTTCTTCAATGTTGTTTTTAACTAATTTTTGGTAGTTTTAACCAAGATTTTTAAAGACTTCTTTCTATTTGTGAATACTTTGATATTTTGAAATCCTTTTAAAAGCACATCTGAAGCGATGAAGAAAAACCGTGTTTTCTCTTACTTTTCTTTAATATTGGCCATTTTGACGTCCTAAAATTACAAAATCTAACACTGCAATATTTTTAGATTTGAAAAATCATTCAACTTATAAGGTGATTTTTTGCTGGGATGTTTTTAAATATTTTCAATTATTTAACAAAAATATTTATTTTAAAAATATGTATTTTTTTTTTCATGCAAAACAAATTTCAATTGTTATAACTTAAATTTCATTATAATTACTTGAATCAACCACACTTTAAGCTCTATTGATTGTTGTTTTTAATGAAACCCATCATTAACTGTCATTGTCTGTCAACGACGATTGTGGTGTGTTCATGAAGTGTCATCGCAAAATAATGTTTAAATATTATTTTAAAAATCCACGGACATTTTTATCTTAAATGCATTCAGATGTTACATTTCCACGGTATAATTTATTTTAGATATCAACATATAAATAATTTTGCTATTTCACACCACTTAATGTTATATTTTCAATTAGCCGTATTTGACAGTTAAGTCTGACAGTTGAAACTTGCATTTCTAAGTGCCTTTTCTACTTTTATATAAAAATGGAATTAGTTTACTTTACTTGCTGTTTAGAACAGTATACTATGTTTAGTAATATTACTATAAAAAATTCTGTTATTTTAAAAAGAGTTTGAAGTACGTTACTGATAGAATTATTTTGTACAATATACATAGGTTTTTTTAATAAAATTTAATATTTTTTATTAAATTTATTTTCTATATTCAAAATTCTTTTAAAGGTTCGCCTATAACACTGTGCTAGTCGTAAATTTTAACACCCTATTGGTAAAGCTAATTCGAATACGCTGAATTCAATGGTGATAGCCATTTTTCAAAGTTAGCGCTCGTAAACGCGTATTCGCGATTAAAAATTTTGACGCTAAGGGACCAAACAAATTATATTTTTATGCTTTTAGGATTATTTTTAATTATAAATTTATAAAATTTAATTAAATATGTGCAACATTAAGGAAGCTGTAACTTTTTTTCGGGAATTTTTTTTTTAAAATACATTTTTTTTTTCCAAATAAAAAGTACAATGTTATGTTATTTTGTGTATATCCAATAGGGTTTAGAAAAATATTCAATAGAGTTAAGAAAAAAATTCCTGTAGAAAAAAATCGGGAAAAAAAGTTTTTCCGGAAAAAAATACCGAACAATTGTATTTAACGGAGTTGGATTGACTTAAATTCAAAAATTATCCCAAAAGTATAAAAAATATCGTTTTATGGTACTTTAGTATTGAAACTTCAAATCGCGAATACGAGCGCTACCCAGCAAAACTTTCTATTACCTGGTAATAAGGTTTGTAAGAAGAAATTAAGGTATGTAACCTCTTACTTTGCTATTCCAACAGCTATTATTTTAACAAGGGCATGTCATTGGAAGTATGTACTTTCCAAAAGTGGGCTAGGTAACAACATAAGAACATGTTACTTTAATGTTACATGTTAGGAGTTACGTAACCACTTACATAACCGATACTGAGCACAATACTACTTACATAACAGCTTAAAGTAAGGCCAAAAAAATGTGTTACAAACAGGTCTGAAATAACACATTAAAATTATGCGCTCACTTACTGTACAAAAATATATACTTCTTACAAAAAAAAATTAAAATAAGACGTTATCGTGTTGGTTTTTTATAAATGCATAAATGCTAAAACGAAGCATATTCATATTTAATTAATATTTACTCAAATTAATATAAAGTTAACAAAAAACATAAAAGATATTTCAGTCAATATAAATAAAACATATAAATTATTTGTATCAAATATTTAAAATAGAAAATAACACTCATGTATCGCATTACAAATAACTCCTTATTGTGAGGTATTTGAATACACCATCGGTAATAAGTGGATATTTCTATTAAGTGATCACGTATCACATTAAAAGTAACTCCTTATTTTACGGTTTTAAAATATCCCATCTGTAATAAGTCGCTGCTATTATTTAGAACTCATGTTGTGTATTTCAAGTAACTCTTTTCTTTGAGGTGTTTAAATATATCATTGGTAATAAGTTGCTATTACTACCCAGTAGTTATGCAGCACATTATACGTAAGACATTACATTTTAGTTATGAAATAATGCAATGGTAAGGGGTATGGTATTACCAGGTAATGTGTTCTGTAATACCAACATATTACCAAGGTTTTGCTGGGTAACTTCGAAAAATGTCTAGCACCATTGAATTCATCATAATCAAATTAGCTTTACCAGTAGTGTGCCCAGTTTGTTAAAAAAAATTGTCAAATTCAAGCATAGTGTAATTAATTAATTGAATAAATTTTTTATACATAAAAATTTTGTTTTATTGGAATATATAATGTGCAAATTATACATTCCAATTGTACATTATTCCTATTTATATCATTAAAGTAATTTTATTTGATATATTTAGTTTAAGATTTTTATTTTCTATCATACACTGAAAAACATCCATAAGAAATATTAATGGAACTTTTAGTAAATTTTACGAAACTCTATTTAGCTTATTCACGAAAAAGTTAAATGGGAATAGAAAAAAAATCAAATAAAACCCCTTAAAGAGTCAAAAAAAAGTGAAGAAGATAGCTAGTGTCATACGGACTTTATTAAAAATATTTTTATACATTTAAAATCAAAACTTTTTTAAAAAAATTATTTTAAAATATTTTAAAAGTTTTGTCGCTTGCGAAAAAAACCTAAAAAAAATTGTTAATTTCGTAAAAAAAAAGTTTTTGTTAATTTCGTAAAATTAATCAATTTTTAACTAAATTGAATTTCGAAAAATACACGAAGTTTCGTATAAAATAATAATAATAATAACCACGATAGTTTATTTTCTTAAAAAATCGATTGGATTTTTTTTTCAGTATGTCAAATTTAAATTAAAGATAAATAATATCATTATAAATATTTAAACCGCTTATATTTAGGACAATATAATAATAATAATAAATTTAGCAATTATTTTGCCATTAGTAATAAAACATTTAACAATAATGTGTATTTCATTCTGGCACAAAAAATAGAAATGTTTAAATTATACATTTTTATAAAAACATTAATAATATTATTTAAATATTATGCTAGCAAAGCAGCACATTTGAATTTCTTTAAAGTGGAATGTTCAATGTATGATAAAAACTTTGCTGCTTTTAGGGAATGTCGCCTTAAGAAATTTGGGCATCTCATAGCCATAGATATAAATGTAAAACTTATTGAACAAAATGTTAATGATATAAAGGTGAGTTTTGAATTTCGAAACTAAATTAATATTTAAAATTAATTTTATTATAATTTGTTAGGTTAATGCACAGTTATTTCGAAAAACTAATGGTTTTAAACCATTTCTATACAATGATACAATAGATTTTTGTGATTTTCTAGGAAATCATAAACGTCACATATTTTGGAATTATTTGTACAATATTATAAAAGAAGTATCAAATGTTAATCATTCTTGTCCATATAGCGTAAAAAAATTTTAAACTAAAGTTTATTAAATTAATTGAGTAATATATTTTTTTATGTTTCAGCATGATTTGATGGTAAAAAATTTGATTATTAAGGATTATATCTTAAAAATGGTACCCTTACCTAGAGATCAATATATGGTAGTTCTGAATGTGGGAGCTTATGACATTTATCGGGGTCATATAAAAGTGTATATTGAATGTAAATAATAGCTGTGCTTATTTTTAAAAATAAAATCAGTTTTAATTTAGTTAAGAAGAAGAATAAACTTTTTTCTCTAAAAATTATACACACATTCATTTTCAAATCAGACTAGATATAGATATTTTCCATTAAATTGTATTATTGTATATATTTTATTGACAGATTGTCTCTATATGATAATTTTTTAACAACCCTCACTCAAGTAAGGCCTTGAATGCAGTGTAACTAATTCATAGTTTTCTTTCCTATTCCACTTTCTGTTATTATTTTTACTCAGAAGTGATCAAACACAGACACAGCAGTTTTTTCTGCAAGATCAACTAATTTTTAGTTGCTTTTTCTGCTATTTTAAATTATTAGACTTTTAGAAACAGAAAGTGTCCTCCAGTTCTTGAATTTAATTTGTATGCCTCATATAACTTTATCTGACAAAACAACATCCTCTTAGCAAAAAAAAACTAAAATACACTAGTTCTAAACTACATTAAATTCAAAATGCAATTTTGTACTAATGAAATTAATAAGTAGTTTTCTTTCTTTTTTGTTTATTCTGTGTGTTTATTATGGAATTATAAATGCAAATTTTTACTATCTTCTGCTACTTCATAATTAACATACTTATTTGCCACTTGAGACATATAAAAGAATAATTAAAATCATGAAAGAGTTTATACACACAATGCGAGATTCCAGGTAAATTTTAAATATGAAAATCTAAAAGAAAAACAAAAATTCTAAAATTAAGGTAAACAAAAATACATTTTTAATTAAATTTAAAATTTTTCAAAAAAAAAATGTCAGTGGTTTTCAGGGGGATTTTCCAGCAATTGCTTTTAGGTATGGGAAATATAAACAAATAAATTTTCATTAGTACATTTCATATGCTTTTTCCTTGTCATTAACTTATGTGTACAACTGTTATATTCACAGTCATAGAGGAAGAGTAGATACTCGTATGACTATGAAATATTTTAGGTTGACACTTATTTGTTGAATAAAATATTTAAAAGCAAACTCAAAAAGATATATCGGTATAATCTACTGAAAATGACAGTTAAAAAAAGGTATATGTATTAAAAAAGGTGACAAAGGTATTTGAATTTAAAATAACTAAAAATGTAGTTACTTTTAAGTGTTGTAAAATAACTAACAAATGCAGTAAAAATAGCGTTGTAAATAATGTAAAAATAACTGACAAATTTTTAGCACAAAATTTTAAAATAACTGACAATATTGTTAAAAAATACTGTTTTTTTACAGTTAATTTCTCGTTTTTTTGTTTTTTGATGTGATAAAAATATATTTTAATAAAAAATGTTAAAAAACACTTTTTTTCTTGCGATTACAAAAAAAAATGCGTAACTCTTCATCATACTTAAAATTTAAATTCAAATTTCTAAACGGTTCTAAAGTTATTACTAGGACAAGGAATTTCATGCACTTAAAAATGGAAAATATGCGCCTAAAATATGCGGCTAGAGAAGAAAAAATATGCATTAAAAATACAAGAAATATGCACAATAAATTTTTATTTTTGCAAAAATAATGCACTTTAAAACTTAAAATATATTAAGTTAGTTATCTTGCAAACAGGCACAGAACTCGAAGATTTTCCATAGGTCAATAAGGTTTTTAAGAATGTTTATTTTGATTGGATCAAAATATGAAAACGTATAAAATTTTAAAATTTGTTTACAAAATAAAAAATGCTCCTTAAAATCAGAAATATGCATTAAAAACCACAAATTATGCATTAAAAAGGCACCAAATATGCATTTAACCCTTTGACACGGGAATTTTAATGGCTGGGAATTTTCCGACCAAATTTCGTGGAAACGTAGAAATATTGTTTATTACTTTTATGGCTTTGCAGCACCCCTGCCGGTCCCGAGCGGGTTAAAATTTTTTTAAAATTTTAATTTTATATTTTTTCTATTACTAATCTCTACATAAAATCCTTTGAGTTTTTGAATTTGATTCATCGCACAATTTTTGAGACTAAAATTTAGCCTTTTTTAACTTCTAATTTCCGACACATTCTCTGCAGCGTTGACGATCACAAGACAAAACGCACTCTACTGATCTCATGTTATTTTGAAATTTCACAGCATGCATAAAATTTTAATAAGAATAAAATAACGAACCGATAACCGTAAATGAATAGCGCTTTGGTTAAAATTCAAATCAGTGACGAGTTGATAAAGTCGACGTACATTATAATGTACGCCACTCGCCAAAGGGTTAAAGTCAAAATATGCAAAAACATGCATTTTTGGCAAAATATGCAATTACAAATCGATGCCATTTTGTTTTAAATTTGATGATTCGGATAAATATTTAGTCCATATTAGTTTTGGACCATCGAGAAAAAACATGCATTTGCATGGAATTCCTTGCCTTAGTTATTACAATTTTATGCATTGGAGTGCAAGTAAATTTTCTGATTCTGATTTCCAAACCAAGAGCCACGATCGAAGATTTTGATTGCAATATTGTTCTGAGGCATCCAAAATTTATAAACAAAAAAAATTAAAGTTCATTCGGACCAGGAGTGTTTATTATCATGAAGAAAATTCTTTCAGTGTTCTTTTTTTAAAGAAAGTCGTGAGTTAGCTATTAAGTAATTAACACAAAAATTTGTTTTTGTTTTTATCTATTTAATGTTTCTAAAATTTCGTTAAGTTAAAGTTAACCCTGCATTATGCGAACCACCGTTTAAAACTTTAGGCTTATATTTTAAGCAACTCAAAACTCCAATTCTAAAAATAATTGTCAACCTTATGTTAATATATACTTGTAGATACAAGCATCAACCATCTCTATCAAAACAATCGCTGGCATTATTGTGGTGTTGACAATGTTTTAAGGATAATGTTATATGTACGAGTATATTTTTGTTATTATTGTAGCCGTTGATGTTGTCATTGCTCTTTTATTCCGGCGTATTGCCAATGTTTGTTATTAGCTGTTAAGAGGACTTTATATTTAGGGTAATATGGGGTAAAGTTGGAAAACTAAACTGGCCCTCAAAGTGTAACAAAATATTTTGTTTTTAATTTTCGATAAGGGATCAATGCCATAGGGTGGTTCGTAATCGATAATAACGACGATTGGAAGATGACAAAGCAAATTGTGGCAAACAATATTTGTTGTTGTTTTTGTTTTTTATTTGATATTTTAAATGTTTAGTATCGCTCCTAGACAAGAACAAGAAATTCTCATTGAATTTGTAATTTAACTTAACAAATATTTCTAGAAATTCTGAAAACGTCGTCCCCTGATGATTTCCTTAGGCAAGAATAAACTCCGTAAAGGGACATGCCCTCAACAGATTATTTTTCACAATTTGTTAAATAAGTTTTGGGATTTTAGCACATTTAATTCCTTTTATATAATCGATTTTGTTGACATAGTTCAATTTCCCAGATTATCTCATGCTCCCCTATGACATACGGCTATGCTAGTGTTTGTAGATGCCTGAAAGTAGATACCCAACCACATTTGAATATGACATGTTTTTTTAGTGAACTCTTATATTGTGTTTGTCAAACAACATACTCGCAATGACATGTACAACTCTACAGTATATTGAGTTCAATTTGGAATTATGTTGAATAACATATTGAAATGATACATAAAGTCGTAGTAGTGCTCCTCTCGTCCATTTTGTACTTGTGGATGGTAGTTTGGGTTAGAGGTTGTCAATATTATTTTTCCACTAAAAATATTTAAAATTTTTGCATATGCATGAAATAATTACTTGGTTAATTTTCCATTATGAACAGCTAACCCATAATTTTCAAATTATGTTGAGGTTTTTCGTCAATGTGAAAGATTAATCACTACAACGACGAAAAAATACAACCACAAATATTTTTATTACAAACCAGAATTTTGGGTCGATCTAGGGCCGTAGCTAGGAATTTATTTCTCAGCAGCATTTTTAACCCTGAAACTGCATTTTTCTTAGCGATGTTAAATTTAGATAATATTGCTAAATACTGTTACGAAATTAGACAGAATTCTGGAGTTTTGGAAGAATATCCCGAAAAACGGGATTTATTAAAATCGTCTATCTGGCAGCACTTAAATTATGTAATGCATTATAATGTAACAGCAAAATAAACAAACCGTAAAATGTAAAAAAAAAATTAAAATCAAATTAAAAAAAACTTTTTTTTTTCGATTGTAAAAAATATATAATTACTTCAACATACTTGAAATTTGGATTGAAAATTGCAAACGGTTCTCCAGTTATTACCTTTATATGCATTGGAGATACAATCAAATTTTGTGAGTTTTATTTCCAAATTAAGAATATATCAATAATAACCAATATAAACTGAAAAAGAATTTTAAAAAAATCAACGAATTCTTGTAAATAAAATTGCCTTAAAGTATCCTCTTGTTGTGCTAATTTTAGCACTCGGTTTTGTAAAATTAGTACAATGTTTTGTTGAAATCAGCAAAGAAAATTGGTAAAAAAAATCCGTAATTTGTAATAAGACAATAGCAACAATCATTACTAAAAAAAATTGTACTAAAAATCAGTACAAAAATAGTAAAGTGCGATTAAAAATTGTTTACAAATTTTTTTTACTAACTTTTTTATCTGAGTGTAGAGATAATCTGACAAAAACATATAAACAATTAACAATGTAATGAAAAATCACTGATGAAGCCTGTCCATACAAAAAGGCAGAAACCAGATCTAGTCTGACTTAAAAATTAATGTTTATAATTTTTAAAGAAAAAGGTATATTCTTCTTCTTAACCTCAAATCTACTAAATTAAAATAAAAAAATGCATATTAATTAAAATATTAATTGCAGCTGTCTATATGACGTTGAAAATACTGTATTAAAAAACTTTTTTATTAAACTTATTTTTCTGAAAATCTATTTTTAGACTCAGTTTTGTCACTACTGGTAAGGATATGTATGTAGGTAACGACATAGTTTTTGATATTTCTTATGCTGATGTGTAAGCATAACTTATTATTTTGCGCGACATCTCCATATAAAGTAATAAGAAATGTAATAGAAAAAGTAATTAGTTACCATTACCAGATATGTACCCAGTCATAAAAATACAAGCGGGAAAGCGATGTCAAGGTACTTTAACAGATGGTGCAAGTACTGGCAAAAAGTGCTTTACCCAAAATGATAACATCATTAGACAAAAGGACCGGCTGTTCAAATAGCACCGGAAAAACACTGGGAAAACAAAATTTTCAACGTTGACAAAACGCTGGAAACCCCAATAAATAGATAGTCTGGAAATATATTTTGCAAAATAAAATTTAAAAGTTTAAAAAATTCAGTTGTCGTCCGCCAATTTGACGGCCTGGGTTAAAATCACGGCAGGACCAAAAAAAATACATATGAACTTTTTTTAAATTTTATTTTGGAAAATATGTTTCCAGACCACCTATTTATTGGTTTTGTCAAACGGTTGTGACAACCGAATTAGGGGTTTAATTACTAATTCGGTTGAAAAAAATCAGTGGATTAGTTATGAGAGCTTAGCAACATTTTTTAGAACCGGCTACCTCAGAATATATTCCAGAACAGATGCATTGACCACCTGTTCCCTAGAACCGGTTATGGAACTGATTCCCAAAAGTCAAAATATAAAGTTTCACTGTCCCAGAACCAGTTGTAAAACCAGTTCTAGAACTGGTTATAAAGCAGCCTGTTCTAATTTGAAAAAACCTACTGCTCCTAGGTCAAACTCCAAATACGAGTAAAAATAATAAAAAAAAAAAACATAAATTTGAACCTATTCTAATGCAAGGGTGTATATTTTACTAGGACTGTATATTTGAGCTATATTTTAGTTAATTGCAATTAACAATTTTCCCTGCTGTAGTTAGTTAAAAGAGTTTTAAATCGATAAGGGCATTTTAGCGGTATTGCCTGCCAACGCTGTGTTTGTATTAAAACTGCATTCATTAATTCTTGAAAATTTAATCCTTTTAAAATATAAATTCTTTTCAAATATTTCACTTCCTTATAATAAGTTTTCCCATAAATTAAGTGTCCTTTTTATATAAATCTTACATGTATCTGGGGCAATTCTTTGTATTCCATTTTTTATGCTGTTGACAATTTTGTCCTTTTTTCATAGTTTTTTTTTGATAAAGTGCATTTACAATTTTTGGCTCGTTGGTATGTTTATATTGTTGGACTGTGATAAATATGTTTGAGTACCTGTTGTTAAGGTGGTAAAAGTATAAATATCAAATGTTTTTCATTTTTCTTCCTATTAAAAGATACCCTAAGGAATATAGAATAGATAAAATCCTTAAGGTGTTATAGTAAGATAGACTCCTAGTACTGCAGCTGTGTTAAAGTAGGGATATGTTACAATTTATTCCATTATCATTTTATTTTCTAAAGTAACGTTAGAACGAAGTGAAGATAGAAGAAGAAGTACAAGATGAAGCAGAATGTAACGTAATGCAATGTATTATTCAATGGCAAACACTACTAAAATGTATTTATGGTGATGTTGTATAATTTATGGCATAAATTAAATTAAAAATATCCATATTGATCAAAATGGTTTGCAAAGTAAAATATGTAAAAAATGCAGGCAATAGATAAGGTTACTTTAAAAGTTTTTGATTGCTGCACTAAATAAAGCTTTTAAAATGTAAAAGTTTTTCTTTACTTTGTTTTATACAAGGTCGTATTGAAAAATCTTCACCTGCCAACAATGTAGAAAGGACTTCCAATTAAATAAACACAATAACTTTAGGTTTTAAAAAAAATTGACTGCATTGTTGCAAATATTGCAAATTAAATGAACTTTCTCTACGAACTTGAATTTAATACCCTACCATCTGTAACAACTATCAAGGTAAAAGTCGCGCTGTAATGTGTTAGATACAAAATCATTCGCTAACCTTGGCTTAAGATCTGGTAAATCTGCCACAGAATAAATATTCGCATTTAGTCTGATCATGGAGAAGACTCTGTAATATAAAATCGATCCATATCATATAAATATTATTTAGACTTTGCATTGCCGTCATGAGGGACATAAAAACACCTGTCGAAATAACGAAATAATTGACCAGAGGAACTAGTGGCAATAGTATTCAATATCTTTGATATTACCAACAAAGTAAATTTAATTTTAAATTGAGCATTTAAATTAAAAATTGAAAATCCCACAGAGAGGAAATATTTAACTTTTTTAGATTTTAGAAAAGAAACTCAATTTCTCAGTTTATGACAGAATCGCAAAACACAATAAATTAAAAAATTAAAGTCGGCATGCCGACTATATAAAACCCTGAACCACAGTACGATTTGGGTCATATTCTACACTCTAAAAAATGTTTGTAAATTTACTACTATAAAATGGGTAAAATTTTGTTTAATTTTACGAAAATTCGGTAAATATAAACAAAAAATGCGTAAACTTTTTTTGTACACACTTTCATACGCAATAATACACACACAAAGTATTTTTAGACATTATGTGCTTATAAATAAACACATTGTGCCTAAAATTACTATTGTTTTGTTAAATAAAATTTTTACGCACAAAGTTGGTAAATATACTATCCAATAATAGTAATAAATACTCTGACATTTCAAATTGGAAAAAATTGAAAAAAATTATAAATAATAAAAATAAAAGCGAAAACGGATTATTTTTTGTGAATTACAACATTTCCACAAACACATTAGAGTCTGGAAATAGCAACATAAGCATGAAATTGTTTTTGGTAATTATTATTAACGCATGTGGTAGTCTAAACCTCATTTCAAAATTGAAAACGCCGTAAGAGAGACACGGCCTACGCAGGAACTACTGGGTGCAATAAATCCTGCTCAACAAAATGCCTTCTTTGCAAGGGAGGCAGTCAACCAACAACCGTCAACAATAACGGGAGAAAACGCCGTAAGAGAGATACGGCCTAGGTAAAACAACTGGGTGCGATGACTCCTGCTCAACAAAATGCCTTCTTTGAAAGGGAGGCAGTAACCGTCAACAATAACGGGAGAAAACGCCTTAAGAGAGATATGGCCTACGCAGAAACAACTGAGTGCAATGACTCCTGCTCAACAAAATGCTTTCTTTGCAAATTAGGCAGTACTCAATGAATACTGACTTTGTTGAGCAGGAGTTCTCAGTTGTTCCTGCGTAGGCCATATCTCTCTTAAGGCGTTTTCTCCCGTTATTGTTGACGGTTACTGCCTCCCTTTCAAAGAAGGCATTTTGTTGAGCAGGAGTCATCGCACCCATTCAATAGTTATAACAAATTTTTATATGAATTTTATACAAATGCCTTAAGATCCCAAAACAACTAATTTGGACATAAACTATTATGAGGGAATGACTCGGATATTATTATTAATAAAATACGTACTAAAAAGTAATTGTTTATTTTATTTAAAAACATTTTTGGGTGGTGCTTAAAGTTAGCACACCTGTTGTAAATGTACGCTTTATATTTTATTTTTACGCACTTTCTGTGGATTTTTGCGCATTTTTTGTGGATTTTTACGCATTTTATGCGTACATTTACACGTGAAACGTGCTTTTTTACACACAAATTTAGTAAATTAACACACTAATTTCAAAATTTCATTTAATTTTTACGCACTTTCAATGTAAAATTACAATTTATTTGTGCACAAACTTAAACACAATGTGCGTATTTTTTTCAATTACGCACATAGAGTAAATTTACCCAATTTATAGTAGGAGTTCAGTTTCCTACTATAAGTTGGGTAAATTTCAACAGAATTTAATTAGAGTGTAGCAATCGGATCGAATTCCAGGAAGGGAAAATAAATCAGCAGTGCAGTGAATATAGTGAAATATAAAATTTGAGGGTGGATCAATAAGTCCGTGACTTTTCGAACTTCCCTTGTAGTTACATGAAATGCAACACTGACCCGGCCAAGTACCAACTTTTAATAGACTACTGTCATATTTTGAGCAATTTCCTTCATTAGCTCTGCGTTTAACAGGTTTTCAAAATATACAACCGAGTGGATTTTTGTTAAAATGGAAAAAAATGAATTTCGAGTGCTTATCAAATACGTCAAAAATGTGTATGAGAAAAATGCTAGCCATATTATTGCCTGTAGATATGCTTATATTGTATTTTTCTGTAAAACCTTTACTTAAAGAGTTATGCGCAAATAAACTTTGAAGTAATTTTAGTGCATTTTTAGGGCTAAAAGCCGCGGGTGACTGGCTTGTTTTAATCCGAGAGGATCAATTTTCGCGGGGATATTATTTTTTACACCCAATCTATCAGAAAATGCGTGGGGAGGTGAGAAAATATCACTTTTGCACATATGGGTGCTCTATTGAGCGCCTTCAGATTGGCACGAAATTAACTCTTAAACATATTTTAAGTTCTGACTTATTTCTGGCATTGAACCTCAATTTTAAACTTTGATGTCTTCAGAGACTTATAGTAAATTTTTATGACAAATATTTTTGCGGAACATTTTAACCCAATCCACAAGCAAAAGTAATTTCACCTTTTATTTGAAACCTTGTGGTCAATAACATTTTTTCATCACTGCAGAAAATGATAACAGCGTTGTGGGAAAATTTTTTCTTCAGTGACTAGCTATCTCATGAAATCACCGCCTGCGATGCCATCTACACTCGCAAAACAGAACGAGATAACAATCAAAAACATTTGTCCTGTTCAGAAGGAAAAGTACTCTATATGAGTTTGATCTTGCTAATTTTGGATGAGCACGCTCTTCAAGCCCGAGGTACTTTTGTGTCATGCCGGACTCCCACCTTTCCTTTAAAATTAATACTGAGGAATGTATAAAAAAAATACTTTAGATCTTTTGGAAAGTGGTAGGTATCTACTGCCTTATCTTAGTGGGTCATGCGCGCTCGGTGTTCCTCTGATGGGTAAATATATCAGAAACACACCTGTCATGGCAACTCTTAGACGAAATAAGATGCAAACGCTGAGACAACGCTCTTGGGACACAGCACCATGCTTTGTGAAGTGTGCGAAATACGACCAGACCATTATACGTACTGCATTCACCAATCTTGGCCTTCCTGCAGACTGTGCAGGTTATAAAAGTTACCAGGAGGGTTTCGGTTGCACTCTATTCTTCGAGGGAATAGAGACGGTTTCAAGCTGAGTTGGGCACAGGGTCTGGAATTTAGTCAGGGGAACTGTACATTTGGGTTTCCATGAGGCGTCTAAATAATTAGCATAATAATGAAACGGGATGTAGATCAATAATCGTGGATAGTCTTGCCGCTTTGAAAGTCTTGGAATCCAACACAGCAATATGTAAGGCACTGCATTAAATGAATTGGCCAAATCAGCAACATGCGAATAAGCTGACATGGGTACACAACTTTTTTTCGTAGAACCGATTCCAAGCGACTGGTTCCGGAACCCGTTCCATGGATCTTATATGTAAGGTATGACTGATGAAGAATCAGTTCTAGAACTAGTTCTAGAATTAGTTCCAGAACTGATTCCAGTGCAACCGGTTTCACTTTGGTGGCTAAAGAAACGGTTGTTTTTATGATAATTTCAAACAAAAATCATCAATGTTAGAATTGACAGTAGAAGGAGTTTCAAGGAAAAGTAACTATTCTATCGAATCTTTGGAAAATTTTCCTCGGTTGCTCATGTTAAGGACTAGATTCCACAGATTGTAAACTTCCTGCGGACTTTAGAAAAGTAACAAGGAGGACCGGGTCCCAATTTTTTCCGGGGGATGTGAAATCAGTTTTTGCGGTTGGTTTAAGGTTCGGATGGGGAGGGGGTCGTTCATCCACTAGTATCTTCGGAGACAGTCTTGGCGCTTTGAAAGAGTTGTAATATAATACAATAAGATATATGTGCGGTACTATATTTACTCTATCGGCCAAATCCGTCGCCATCCGGTCATATATTGGGGTCTTGAATGAAATATTAAGATTGCAGAGAATGACACTAAGTCGGTTTAGGACTCGATACGAATGGAGGAGCTATTGTTAATTAAGAGACTTATCGAATAGGTAAATGAGATGGAGGATGACGGCCTTGCCTATTTCCGAGCTATCTCAGACTTTATAGTTGGGGTCTAACCCAACGATAACGTAGACCCTTCTTGATTTTATCAAGCGAAGGGGACATTACAGCATTTACTATGTGAATGCCCTTGTTTTATTTCAATCCTGGTAGTTGGAGATCGATGTGGACGGTCTTGACTATTTGCGAGCTATGTCAGACTTTATAGCCGTTGCCTAACCCAACCATAACGGTAACTCTTCATGATTTTAGCAAGAAAAGAATACAGCACAGCATATACTGTATTAATAACCTTGCTTAAATCATAGTACAATAGTTAAAAGTTCATTTTTTGTTTTCAATCGTCGTAGTTAAAAACCTCAATATCAAAAGATCACAACCAGAACTATTACCAAAGAAAAAAAGATTGCAGGTAGAAGAACATCGAGGTTAAACTCAATTAGGAAGCCTAGGTCCTACAGTGTAATATTTCTGCTTTAGTGAACACTCAATGTTGGTACACATTTTTATCGAAATTGAATTCAATTTAGTATTTCTTTTTTATCCTACCTAACTGACAGTGAAATGTTAAGCAAAAATCACAAAACAAATAGAACAAATGCAAATAAAATGAAATTTGTAACAAAAAAGGAAAAAAAAAATGTATTCAGACTTTAAATAGAATTGTAAGATTTTCAGTTCATTTAACACATTTTGTACTTAAAATTACACAAGAGAAAGCTGGTAAAATCACTAACAATGTTGTCCCATGCCAATACTTAAGATTGAATGACCAAAAAGTAGATTAAAGTTTTTATTGTTAAGGATTTGGAATTCAAAAGAAGAACATCAAAAGATAAAATAAAGAAAAACTTAAAAGAAATTCTTAAAATATTCAGTGAAAAACTGAAATAAACAAAAATTAAATTTTGTAAGGAAAAAAATATAAAATTTCGACAATTTTTATAAAAAGAAAAACTTAAAACTTTAACATCATCTTATTATAATGATTATCGTCGTCATCATGTTGATAGTCTAGAACAGGGGTTCTTATTGGGTTTCTTTCAAGGATCCTAGTAAACTTTATGAAAATCATCAGAAAACTGATCTGTGAACCTCTGCTAAAATATATGTAATTTATTGTCGTTTTTTTTATAAAAGGAAAAAGTTTAAACTTATGCATTCATTACATTAACAAAATTGCATATTTACTCGCATTTTCATTGTTAGAGGAGACAAAAAGTTTAGTTTAGTCAGTTTTCAACAATAAATTTTAATACAAATTTTGTTTTTTCACTTTTTATTTAAGTTGTTGTGTTGCTTTTCAACAACATACAAGAAAAACTTCTGTTTCCTGTTTATTTACGCTTTACAGCAACAACAATAAATAAATAGTTCATTTATTGTTTTTAGTGCTAAGAGAAAAATAAAATTATAAATAAAATTTGCAATGCAATATTTTTGCTGGTGAATTTAATATTACTTAAAAAGTATTAAGGGGGTATGCCATATTATCCCTCTATTCCACAATTTCCGCACTTACTATTTTTAGTTTGCGTCTAGCCTATATTGTTAACCCTTTAATACGTGAAACCAGGGAGTATTTGTCGTGTTGAGAGAAAAACACAAAGAATATGTAGAAATTTAGCAGCGAATAACAGGCAGTGGTGGAAATCGGAAAAATGAAAAGTTGTTAAAATCGTTTTTAAGACCAAAAACCAAATGTTAGAACTAAAATATATATAGTATGGTTAATTACCATCTTGTGAATTATTTAGAGTCCAACTCACTTCTGGCTTCCGCAGACTTCGTTATACGGGAGACCTGTTAGCGTTCCTCTCGGAGCGTTGGAGTCGATCCATCCACCGTTTTGGCGAGAGCAAAGTGGTTGCTCTGGATATTTCAAAGGTCTTTGATCGTGTATGGCACGGGGCGCTTATTTCGAAGCTTATGGCTTTTGGTGTGGGTAATGACTTCGCTCGTTTTATTTCGAGCTTTCTCAGAGATCGCACTATTCGTGTTGTTCTGTTTTTTCTCCTTCCCTATTTCTTATCTTTCTCAATGATCTTCATGGTCAAAATTTCAACCCTATCTACTCTTTCGCAGATGACAGCACCATTTGTCATTCATTTTCCTTCGATCGCAGGCCAAGCCCTGAGGAGATTGGGGGCAAAAGGCAGATTATGACACACTGAATCGTGACCTTTCTACAATCTCAGAGTGGGGTCGTGCGAATAAGGTCGACTTTAATGCACGCAAGACCCAATGTTGTATGTGACCCATAGGGCTGTGGGGTCAACACTGTCGTCTGTACATATGGGTGATATTGATATTGAGGAATCGGATACTCTTGATGTTCTGGGCATGAAAATTCACTGTTATGTCCGTTGGAATAAACTTGTTTTTCAGGTGTCGAAAGAAGCATTCAAGTGTCTAGCTTTTTTACATCGGTGCAAGAAGTACTTCACTCCATCAGATTTACTCACTATTTATACCACCTATATCCGACCGAAGATGGAATACAACTCCCATATATGGGTAGGAGCTTCGAAGTCTATCTTGGAGCTTCTGGGTCGTGTGCAAAGGAGGGCGTCGGCGCTTATCAATGACAATAGGGTATCCAGCTCTATTGTCTCATTGGAGCATCGTCGGAATGTGGGTTGTGTGACCCTGTTCTATCGATATTACCATGGGAAGTGCTCGGCTGAGATAAGTGAACTTGTCCCCAAAGCCCAAGTTTTTATTCGTAATACTCGCTTATCAAGTAGAGCGCATCCGTTTGTAGTCGATTGTCCAGTGGATCGCACGACGAATTATAGAGAGAATTCGGTTATCAGTCGCACTAGCAGTATGTGGAATAAACTCCCCGCAGAAGTCTTCCCTGTTACTTACAATGTTGAGAAATTTAAATCAAATATTCACAAACACTACTCCCTCTTTCCTCCTCCTCATAACATATTTTCCTAACACACAATGCCACTGCGTTAATAGGGGGCATCCCCTGAGTGTTGGTCCATCAAAAAAAAAAAATTAAATTATTTTTTTTCTCAGGAAATTCTTTCTATTAATTATCGTGTTGCTTTCTTTGGAAAGATGATAGCGAAGAAGTAAATGTGGTGAAAGATAAAGGGCTTCAAATATGGCAACACTGTAATTGCGCTAGATGTTGAATTTTAGAACAGTTGTTGTGCGCCATCTGATAAAGAGTTGGCGAACTTTGTTGAAGCCTTTTAGTTCATAGCTGCTATATTATTTTACTTCAGTGGGGTTAACTGCTATGGGAACACCGAAGGAGGACGCTGTGATATGTATGAGGGATAGAAAAAACTCATACATATTATTATTTTTCATTAATTGATGTTGCCTTGGCTGGGGATCGAACCAGCAACCATAACACCACAGCGCCCACATTTCTTGAAAATTTGATTTGTTTTTCATATACAATTGTTATACACAATTATTCCATATCGTAAGTACATATGTACAATGTATGGACAGGTTTTTCTAAAACTAAAAACGTTTTTGTTATATTGGAAATATTTTACGATTTAATTAGGAATAATGAAAATAACTGGCAAGCCTGAATTCTCAAAACAATGTCTCTTTAGCTATTAGTTTTTAAAATGTTTTCCCTTAAATATTCCATATTTGCACACAAAAAAGGTTAAATACTTATTTTTTCCACTTATCTCAGATTTTCTGTTTATAATCTCATATTTTGCATGCAAAGCACATACTGAATTATAGAACTCAAAAAACTTGTGTTTGTTTGAAATCAGTTTAGCCTCCAGTAGTAGACATCAGTTGATTTCAGACATATGACAAAGCGTAAAAAAATAAATAAAAGTAAAAAAATTTAGTAAAAGTTATGAAAAGCCGGTTATATTTTGACAATAACAAGCAAAATATTGTACACAAAGAAAAATAAATACTTTACAAATATTTCATGTAAATTTATTCTAAGAATAAGTAATAAGAAAAAGTGACGTGTAAAATAAAAAAACAAGCTAAAAGTATTGACAGTAAAAATACAAATTTAATTAAATGTAAGTAAAGAGGGTTCTTATAATCAGTGTTGCCAACTCTTGAAGGCAGGAAAGCACCGTGAGCATTGTGAAAACGGGTAAAAAGGGTAAAAATTTACCAAAAATGGGATAAAAAAGCACGATAATAATTTTTTGAAAAATTTAAGTCAAGATTTTAAAAACACATTTTAGCTTTGTAAAATCGTGTAAAAAAGGTTCAAAAAATAACCAGAAAAGGGGTAAAAAAGCACCAAACAAATATTTCAAAATTTTGAAGTTTAAATATAACGAAGTTGCTATTTAAACTTGTACTACAAACATTGTGAAAAAATGTATTTTTTGTATATTTCGTATTATTTTTTCAACTTTGACAGAAAATTCAAGAAAAATTGAATAAAAGGAGAACAAATACCAAAAATATAAACTGTACAAAAAGCACTAAAAGCACTGCCAGAAATCTGAAAAAGCACTGTAAATACCCGCTTTTTATAAACGGGTATTTGTAAAAAATCACCGGGTACGGGAAGGAAAAAAGCACCAAAAAATACCCGAAAAGCACTGAAATGGCAACAGTGCTTATAATATATGTTTGATCTTATGAGCAGTGTTGCCAACTCCTGAAGGCAGGAAAGCACCGTGAGCATTATGAAAACGCGTAAAAAGGGTAAAAATTTACCAAAAATGGGGTAAAAAAGCACGATATTAATTTTTTGAAAAATTTAAATCAAGAATTTAAAAACACATTTTAACTTTGAAAAATCGTGTAAAAAAGGTTCAGAAAATTACCTAAAAAGGGGTAAAAAAGCACCGAACTAATATTTCAATATTTTTAAGTTTATATGTAACGAAGTTGCTATTATAAATTGTACTACAAATATTGTGCGAAAATGTAGTTCTTGTATAGTTCGTATTATTTTTTAAATTTTGACAGAAAATTCAAGAAAAATTTTAAAAAATGAGAACAAATACCAAAAATAGAAACTGTAAAAAAGCACTAAAAGCACTGCCAGAAATCTGAAAAAGCACCGTAAATACCCGCTTTTTTAAAACGGGTATTTGTAAAAAATCACCGGGTACGGGAAGGAAAAAAGCACCAAAAAATACCCGAAAAGCACTGAAATGGCAACAGTGCTTATGAGAATGCGGTATCAAATAATTTTAATGATCAGCTCTCACACTCTCTTTGGCTCGTATTTTTTATTTATTGTTAGTGATGCCACAAGAAAAATTTTAATTAACCGACAGTTGTAGGAAAAAATACCTCAACACAATGGACTTTAACACTACACTAAAAACAAAAGTCTGCAATTAAACAGAAATTTAAAATATAAAAATTACTAAACCTACAAATTTTCAACTGACTTTTAGTTAAATTATGTTGAACATGTTTTATTTTTTTGTTTCTTATTATTTTTAACCGAAAAACTTTTTAACTGATTGTATTGTAACCCCAAAGTTAAAAGCATTTTTCTTAAATTACGGAAAATCGCTTTATTGGAGAAAATGATATCATTAGAATGAACATTTTAAAAGGTTTGAATTTATGTTTACTTGATTTTACCACTAAAAAAAAATCAAAATAAACATATATTTTAGAAATTTTTGAAATTTTAATTTTTTTTATATCATTTTCAGAAATGTTGATGTAAGATCTTTGGTCTAAAAAGTTGTAAAAAAATTTTAAGTATCTTTTTCGCTTTCTAAAAAAAATTTCGCTTATCTATAAAAAATTAATATAATTTCTTAAAATGCACAAAAATTATTAAAGTTTTTATTATTTGCAATCTTTTTTTTTAATTTTTTTATTTCAAATTATTTATTTATGCAACACAATCTGCTTTTTAATTTCCAAAATTCAATATTTTTACCCAAATCAAACACCTACTCGCCAATAAAATATGAAAGAAAAAACCTAAATTCTGCTAAAATCTAATTTCTGGAATTAAATTAAGCTAAATTCAAAATGGATTTATTTATTTTATAAATCCGTTTTGGATTTAGCCCAATTAAATTCCTGTGTTCACATTTTTACAAAATTCAATCATTTTCCACCACATCATACTATCGATACAATGCCAACACTAATATTTCTTCATTTAAAGTTTTATCGTATCTATCTTAATCTTAGAGATATTTGTTAAGGAAAAGGTTAAAATTTCCAATATTTAAAAAATCACAATGATTTTAATGAATTATGAAGTTAATACTAAATTGCTTCAAACAAGCCCATTATATAAAATATTTGTTTTTTTGCTGTACACTGGCTCTAAAAATATAAAATTGCAACAAAAAATTTTATTAATTTTCTGCAGTTTTACAGTATCATTTTAAATTCACTAAAATTTAACTCAAATATAACTAAAATTCTGTATATTTAACAGTTTTATTTTTGCTGTTCCTCTCTTACTAATATTTGGCAAAAATAGTCTTCTAATTTCAGCAATTTTTTCTGCAAGGTTATTATTAACTAAAATTTCTAGACATTTTTCTATTAGTGTAGCGATATTTTAGATCTAAAGCAGAGAATACACGTGAAAACATTCGTGAAAAATTCCCATTTCTCTGTGAATGTGTGTATGTGTGCGTGTTGACATCGTGTTTACAAAATTTTTTGATATTTTTGGTTCCCTACTCAATGTTCCTTCGTGTATTCTCCGCTTAATACACAGGGGCGTCAGAAAGCCGTCTTCATATTTTAAGCCTTCCCGGCTTCAAAGTGAATTCTTATTATTCCCAATCTTACAATCTGGCAACTCTAAACTAAAAAAATATTTTAGAAGTTGAGCTTGTTGCTTCTTTTTAATTTTTCCTCAAAATTGAAGTTATTGCTGTTACTCTTTATGGTTGTTTGTACACAGAAAATGTTTCAAATTAATTGTAGTGTATTTTTTAATTTGTTTTCTTTTTATTGTATCTGAGAGATACAAGATCGTCGTTGTTAGCATAACTTCACGATCAATGTCTGTTGTTTAGTTTTTTTACATTCATATATTTATGGCTTGTCTCTTTCCAATATCAAACAGTTTGATTTTATAACGCTGGTTAAAATGTTCGTGTAAAATTTCGATTAAACTGCAACGCGGTGTAAAAGTTTAAACAGAGAAAAAAAAAAAATCAAGTGAAATCATAAAATGTTACTAATTTAAAACATTTGATATGCAAAAATACATCAATTGAATAATTTATAAAAGTACTAAAAATATGTAAAAAATAGTAAAAACTTTCAGTTAATTTCTCTTTAAAATCTCATTTCACTCGAAATTTCTAAAAATTTGTAAGATTTTTTATAAACAAATACAATATCGATTTTTTTTATTCACTTTTAAAATGCCACGTTTTCGTCTATATTTTTTTTTTAATATTTGTTGTATGTAATTCAACGTGTTTTGTTCTATTTACACTGTTTTGTTTTAGTGAAAATATATAACAGCAATAATAACAAAAGCATAATTGCAATACAGTAGTTTCCGCTTAAATGGCGCTACGCTTAAATGAGCTCCTCGTTGAAATGAGCTAAAATTATGTACTGGCAAAAGTGCTTTTCATACAAAATGCATGAGAACGAGTGTTGCCATTTCAGTGCTTTTCGGGTATTTTGTGGTGCTTTTTTCCTTCCCATACCCGGTGATTTTTTACAAATACCCGTTTATAAAAAGCGGGTATTTACAGTGCTTTTTCAGATTTCTGGCAGTGCTTTTAGTGCTTTTTGTACAGTTTATATTTTTGGTATTTGTTCTCCTTTTTTCAATTTTTCTTGAATTTTCTGTCAAAATTGAAAAAATAATACGAAATATACAAAAAATACATTTTTTCACAATGTTTGTAGTACAATTTTAAATAACAACTTCGTTATATTTAAACTTCAAAATTTTGAAATATTAGTTTGGTGCTTTTTTACCCCTTTTTTGGTAATTTTTTGAACCTTTTTACACGATTTTACAAAGCTAAAATGTGTTTTTAAAATCTTGACTTAAATTTTAAAAAAAATTATTATCGTGCTTTTTTACCCCATTTTGGATAAATTTTTACCCTTTTTACCCGTTTTCAAAATGCTCACGGTGCTTTCCTGCCTTCAAGAGTTGGCAACACTGATGAGAACAATTCCGTATAAGTATAGGCTTAGAATAAGAGCGCAACGATTTTTTCCATACATTTGGACATTTAAAAATCGCTGAGCGGTGCTGTCGTGAGATAGAATCTATTTTATTTTAATGGCGGTTTTTGTTATTCTCCCATTTTTTCTTTCTCATATTCTCACCAATGTTGTCAACTCTATTGTTATTTTTGCTGGTGTTCACTACATTTTGTAATATCAAAGAGTATAGCTAACAAAGGCAGTCAATGGATCTTCTGAGGCATTGACTGCTTCTTTTTCTATAAAAAATTTTTTAATTATTGAACTTTTTTTTCTTTATTCAACTTAGATATTGAACATTATTAGCAGCTCGTTAGTTCATCGTTTAGTATTGATATTAGAAGTAAACTCAGACACATTTCGGGTGCTTTTTTTCTCAAAGCGACAATAGCTGGCATCTGCGCTGTTATTCTGGGCCGACATTAAATGTGTCCCGGTTAAAACGTTCTCCGCTTAAATGGTTCTCTTAGGCTGAGTTAAATTAGTAAGATAAGAACGAAATGTATCGCTTAAATACCTTTCTAAATGTAGCTACGGATTTTTTGGCTACAGAAATCAATCTTTAAATTAAAAAATTATTAAACATTTTTTTTTATGAATGTTATTTTAGTTTGACTCTAGATCATAAATTAATATCACTTTCTGTTTAAATTATTTTCAAATCAAAGAAAGATCCCAATAAGCACATAGGTCTTAAAAATTCAAGTGCTTTAAATTTTACTTGAAGTAAAGTATATTTCAAATTCTAGCATTTGTATATTTAACAAAAATATTTCAAACTTGAATTTTTGTTTCCCTTTTGCTGGAGTATGCTATTGAAATAAAATGTAATAAAAGTTGTATTCAAGCCTTGAAACTGGAAAACAGGGATGATACAATTTTTACAAGTAAATTACAAAGAATAAAAATTTTTGAAAGAATTCGATAAGACCAGCAAGGCAGAATGCGCATTTTCGGCTTTCGCTACAAAGCCATCATCAGTACCTTTCGCTTTTGAGTGGGTTAATATTTTGATAATCGTCTACTTATGTGACTGTTGAAAGCAAATCGAATTTGTTATCAACAACTCAACTTAGACTAACATCAACGAAATTTAACAATGCTATTTATCCTTTGTTATTATTACTCTTTTTTTTTCTTTCTTCTTTCAAAATTTTTTATTCTTTGCAATTTACTTGTAAAAATTGTATCATCTTTCTTTGATTTGAAAATAATTTAAACAGAAAGTGATATTAATTTATGATCTAGAGTCAAACTAAAATAACATTCATTTACTTTAGTAACAGATCAACTAAAACATTTCCCCCATTCATTTTTTTTATAAATCACAAAATTGTGTTGAAAACTTAAATTATTTTTAACTGAAATTAAATTAAAATTTTACGGTAACGTTTCCTTTAAAGGAATGAAATCACTGTTTTGTAAGCAAAATGTAAAAAATGAAAACCGCATGCTTTCACTAAAAGCAGGCGGTTTTCACCTTGCTCTTTCGAAGACTGGCATTTTGTTCCGAAAAATGTTACCTTTGTAATGCTTATGGCAACATTTTTCGATACAAATTAAGAAGAGAATAATTTACCAGATGTTGGAAGAGTTGGTACCTCTTTTAACTGTATAATTTCGTTTAATGCGTTTTTACGCATTTGTGCAATATTTCCTTAAATGGACTGTTGCTCATTTATCCGAATTTTTGGATAAATGATTACGCGTTTAAATCACCAGAAAACTCGGCATTTAAGGAGGCGCATTTAGGCGGGCACTACTGTAATACATTTTATGACTTGATATGTGTGTGCTTCGAAAGAATATCGTATATTTTTTTTTTTGTTCGCTCTAGTGTTTTTGCTCTTGACACTGTTTTTTGTTGAAATAAAAACTCTCTTTTTTAAATAAAGTGTAGGGATGCCATAAAATATATATTTCTGTAATCTTTTGAGTGATGACGATGATACCCAAAGCTATCTGTTTTCGGATTTTATTTTTTTAGTGTACAATCAAAGAAATAAATCTATAAAAATAGCAGAAAAAGCAAATAAAAATTAGTTAAAAATTACACTGTAGGAAAATCTGCTTTACTAAATTTTTTTTTAATAACTATTGGGGATTAAGGGGATAAAGCTGTTTTTTAATGTGGTTATTATGGCAACCCTTCTTCAAAAGATAATTTTGCTCTTATCTCTCTTTATAATGATAAATTTTAAAAGAGTTATTCTCTTAAATATTTTTATAAGAGAACAATTCTTAATGTGTATATACAGCGCTGCCGACTTTGACGATTTGTCTCCATTTTGACGACTATTGAAATAAAATTTATGAAATGACGGTTGACGATTTTGCAAAAATTTCATATATTAGAAATGACAAAAAATGTTTAAAAATAAAATAGTTTTTATGGTTTATTGCTAAAAATGGATTGAAAATTAATTTTTGGGAGAGAATTCCCGTTTCATTTTTAAACTAATTGATAGTTTCCAATTCCAGGGCTATGGTATCATTAAAAAATCTATAACGACATCGTTATCACTAGGTGGCACTTTGTTCATTAAACTGACATTTTTTTTATTATTCAAAATTTAAATAAAAACAAAGAAAAAATTAAAAAAAAAGGAAAGCATATCTCAAATTTTGTTAATCGAACATATTAAGCGCTTGTTTCTTTTCAGTTTGCGCAGTTTTAAATAATTTTTGTGTTCTCAAATATAAGCTCAGCTAATACTAAGCCGGTACTAAATAATTGCTCAGGTAATATTAAATTTTAGATCCCACTACCGGCGAGTATCTATTTGAATTCTACTAAATCAATGTTTTTCTTGAAAGAATTGAAACGAACCATAAATTTAAAACATTTCGTCATGGAATTGATTTTTCGTATTTAAAAATTTTTGGGTCCGCGGAATTACTGTTTTTAATTCCGGTTAATTAGTAGAATATAGTGTAATGTGAGAAGTTATTTCGCTATCACAGTACATTTTGAAGCAAAATCAGTTTTCCACTTTATCTCAACAAATAGCCAGTAATAAAGAAACAATTATTGAGACACATTTTTACATACAAATGTCAAATTGTTACAAATAAAGTAATATTAACAGATTTTTAAGTAAACCTTTTCCATCTTTCATTCAAATATAAGTCGTTTTTTGATTGACGATTTCTCATTTAAGCTCGTATGACACTAGCTTGATTTTGTATTGATAAATTTTTTGGGAAGAGTGCAAATCTATAGTCGTAGGAAAATTACATAAGTGCAAAAAGTACAACCATACTTACATTAATATCAGAGAAATCAATCACTGTCAAAAAATTTATAAAAAATTTCATCCTTAAAATGATTGATTGTCTAGAGTTTGTAAATTTCCTCAGTTTTTCTCTGTTTCTAGCGTTTTTTCTGTATTTGTGACGATTTTTAGCAAATTTTAGCGATTTTCCTTTGCAACAAAGTGTGGATTACTGTTTATTTGTTTAGAGATTGCATTTTTTACTCTCTCTAATATTTTCTGTTTCATTTCATCAATCCAATATCAAGTCAATACAAAATTAGGCAAGTGTCATACGGGCTTAAGAAAATTACTATTTTGACGATTTTTCACCAAAATGGGTTGGCAGCACTGCGTATGTATGTGAACAAATATTTAAGCAAAATTTAAGTAGCGATTAAATTTTCTAAATCAATTTGTATTGATAAATAACTCCACACTTGAAATCAAATAAAAGTTAAACAATACCAAATATCATAAATTAATTAAAATCACAAATAATAATAATTTGTTGTAAAACATCTTTGGAACTATCACTTGGATATCGGAACAAAAATATCGCCTAAAACATGGCCATAAACAATTTTTTTTTTAAGAAAAGCATAACAAAAATAATTAATTGTGAAAACAATGATCTATTTAAGGTGTTTGAAAGTGATAAAAAATGCAGTTAAAAGAAATTAATTAAACATTTTCTTACATTGTAAATCATGAATAATTTATAAATCATTCACTAAACAACAAAGATTGAATTTTTTTTTATAAATCATCTGACTTACTATATATTTAGAAAAAAACTTACAATTTTCAATATCGTGTGTGTTGGTTTTTTTTTTTATAAATTAGTGTTATTTAAAAAATTTTAAATTAAATTTTTTATCGTTGTTGTAATTTTATTTATACAAAAAAATCTTTGTTCCGGCGTCATTATTTTATTTAAAAATAATCACTTTGAATCACTTAACATTTTTATATTGATAACAGTGGAATCAGTTAATCTTACAAATAAAATTCACACACGTCATAAACGTCATAACCATACATCTTTCAAATATTAAAAAAAGGTTAATTTAACTAAATTATATCAGTGCTGAGGATTACTAATTATATTAAAATATCACCTATCAAACAACTATGATTATTATCGAAGCTCATGTAAGTTTTATAGTTTTACTATACGTGATCAAAACTTATTGTTTTTTTAATCATTTTATAGAGTCTATTTATCAATTTTATAGAATGTATACACTGAGAGAATTATCTGCATGATATTAATGAATTTGCATAACACCAATTAAGTTTCACTGGAACTCGTCCATTGAAACTTTTCATTGAATTAATGGAATTTTTCATAAAATGTTGTGCAAAATTTTATTTTATATATTAAAAATTTCATACATTCAATGGAAAAGATTTATGAAATATATGATGCTTTTTCATCAAATTTAAGAAGTTTTTCATTTACTTTGTGAAGAAAACTTCATTACTTTACTGAAAATTTTCATTAAAACTCGCCCAGCAAAATTCTCTCTATGTAGATCATAAGGTTTTGATTGATTTGAAATAAATACACACTCACAATGTTTTTTCCTTAAAATGTACTGAATATGTGCATCGAAACTATTGAAGATCAGTAAAAAGGGGTGGGCTACCACACTAAACTGCACTCAAAATAATATTACTTTACTGAATTTATTCCTGTTTTTTGGCTTAAAATAAAACCTTTTGATTTGAAAACATTTTTTTGTTAAATTTAACATCCCAGCAAACAAAGATGATCATTAATGACTCAGAAATGAGCTCCGAAAACATAAACTTTTTCCTATGAAAGTGGTCCGTCCAAAAGAGCCCCCTGTGTAATCAGAAATGACTCAAAAAAAAGAACGTATAAAATCGAAATTTTCCTCACAAATTTAAATAATTTTGGAATCTTTTTTGAGTCCGAAAAATGAACACTCATTTTGAGACAGCTTTTTAGATTGTAGAGATAACTTTTTGGATTGTTTTTTGAGGGTTCATATATTCTGCCAAAAAAAGAGTGTTTTCAAAAAAACAATAATCAATTCTACGAGCCATTTAAGAATCTTATTTATGAGCGCTCCGAACTTGCTGGCTGGGATATCTAAATTTAAGTAAAAAAAAATAGTTAAACTACAGTTTTATTTGTTATTATATTGAGTCGTAAAATCTTTCGAAGTTAGGGTCTCGGGACCCTCCCCTGGGCATAGCCCATATCATCTAAATGCATGTACGGGCACTCCGACCCAGCAAAAATTATGACACGATTTTAGAAGCAATGCAAAAAATGCACTAAAAGAAGGCAGAGTTTTTGATGTTGATATATTTATTTTTGTTGTAATTTATTGCCTCTAAGTGGGACATCGCGAATGAAAATCATGTCACATACCCGCAATAAAAGAAAGTGCTACTTTTTACAGCATTTTTGAAGCAGTTTCTTTCCATTTTTACAAAAATCCACGTGGTTGTATGCTTTAAATATGTATTAAACGCAAAGTTAATGACGGAACTTGTTCAAAATTTGACTGTAGTCTATTAACAGATGGTACTTGACCGGAGCAGTGTTATATTTTATGTAACTGTGAGGGAAGTTTGATAAGTCACGGAGTTATTGATCCGCCTCGTAAATAGTTACCTTCGTACGTTTGTTAAGTTTCAACAAACAAGTTTAATTGGGAGTAAAAATCAAAATTTTGTCATATCAACAAAATAGTTTTTTCTGCAAGGTAATTTTTAACTAATTTTTAGTAGTTTTACTAAATATTTTACACACTTTTTCTATTAGTGTACTTTTTAAGAAAAGCTTAGAAAAGTTTCATAAAAATCTATAAAATTCTTTCATAGTTCAAATATTTATAAACCTTTGCTTAAGTGTTCTACAAATACTTGAATTTTATCAATCAAATTCTTTAATTATCATAATTTTAAAATTGTTGTTAAAAAATAATTTAAATTCTTTACCTTTAAAAGCAAGTTTCTTTGATATGTTGAAATATTAAAGTTTTTCCTTCTTTAACAAAATGTTGTAAGTTTTTTCTTAGAGCATGAATTTCCCATCTCTATTCATTCCAGGATAGTATACCAAAATATGCATAAATTCCTTTAGGGTATTGACAGGGCTATAAAGAGAAGTTAAATTTTTATGATGTTTTATATGTTTGTTCATGCAACATAGTATGAAGTAGAGTATGTTGTATGTGGTTATTATATAAGAGCAATTAATTTAATTTATGGTAATGTTATCATAAACTAATATTTTACACAACTAAACCTCGATTTATGCGATTTAATAAGACTTTGATTTATTTGTACCATTTTTTGTATGTTCTTGGGAAAAATAATATTTTTTTTTTTAATTTACACTATTTTTTTGTTTTTATTGTTGGAATAAATTAGCGTAGTCAAAACAATTTATTCGTTTAAAATTTTTCTAAAAGACTACTGATTTTCGTTTTAAATTAAAATGAATTAAAATTGATTGATTTATTAAAAAAAAGTAGTAATTGAACAGAAATTTAATAAAATTTTAGTAAAATTTAGTTAAATTTTTGTTGATTTACTAATTTTTACTGAAAGTCAAAAATCAGTTCCTTTCTGTTTAACTACATATATATAAAAATTAATTTAAGCGTATATCGAGTCTTACCCGTAAATGTTATTTGTTTACAGGGCATTAAAAACATTTAATAGAATCATATTTAAATCATTTAATATCTTTATGAAATAAATGATAAATACATACAATAAATTTTAATAATATGTATTGCATATAAACTTTTGCTGAAATTATAACTAATTAACGGAAATGCTTTTATGAAATATGAGAGTTTAAATTAAAAAAAAAACCTCAAAATACAATCACTTTTATTTGACAATCACTCAACAAAAACAAATAATATTAAACACGAAACATGGTTATTTGCCCAGGCTCTATGCAAGTCGCTCCACTACTGTTAACCGCTCTCTAACCGGCTCTGTCTGACATTTCCAGTAATTGGATTACAGTTAATGGGTTTAGTTTTTTAAATATATTTGTTCATAGTTTGTACATTTATTGCAACAATTTTTTATATTTACTAGAATTTTACCATAAAATCTAACCTATCAACTTCTATTAAAAATTCTTGTAATGTCGGCCAGAGCCAGTGAATTAAGAATGAGATGTATGCCTACGATCTTAATGAGATTTGGATATTTAATACAGGAGAAAAAAATAATTTACAAGTATTTTTTAAGGACCCAATTTCTTGTTTAAGGCCGTTATTTTGTTCATACTTTTGCGAAAAAAGCTGTCAAACTCCATATAAAAAAATGATTTTTCACTTGAGTGGAATTGTTGCGAAATTGGGGTGGCATTTAGCTACGTTATGATTGTAGCTTTCTATAGGTTGGAAAAAATTTGTGGATTTTAAAGTTTTTGTTACAGTTTTTGCCTACAAACATAGACCGAAATTTTTTCGCTCTTGTGAACAAAATACTGGGCTTTAAGCACCGTAATTTGTTCCAGTTTCACGTGAAAATACTGTTATACTCCATATAAAAAAAATGATTTTTCACGACAATCAGTTTCACGTGAAAATTGTGTAGAGTTTGTTTTCACGCAAATTTAATGTACAAGACTATTATTTTTCTTGGGAAAAAGTGACATTTTGTGTTTATTTTGATTGTGTCTTTGTTATAAAATTAAAAAATTGTTCATTTGTTTAAATTAAATTGCAATTTGAGGCATTTAAAGTTTGAGTGAAATTTTTCCACGTGAAAAACAACTTACGGTGTTTTAGGGGTTAGAAAGTGGGGTGAAAAATTACTCAATACTTTTTAATTTATTTCCTATAATTTCAAAGAGAAATAGACAAATTAGGTATCAAATGAAAGCTTTTTTTTAGACGCATCTACCGGTTTACAAAACATGTCCAACTTTTTTCTTATTCAGTTATTATTTTTTCGAATATCTCATTTGTATGGGAAATTGTTGTTGATTTGAGTTCACTTTTTTTTTTAACGAGGGCTTGTCTGAATTTTTTTTCGATATTCATTGTCGTTCGGCTTAAAGACGACTTTTCCCATAGAGACTTTTTCAACAATATTTGAAATATTTCAATTAAGTGTCTACAACATCGGAAATTTGGGTTTCAAAATTATTATTTTCTCGAATACTTTAACGCTGCTTACAAATAAATCAAAACTTTGTAAATTTCAAAAATTTTTTCATAGAAAAATTGGTTAGTTTTTGATCCCATTTTTTAACCCGTGAGATTCGGCCGCCAAAAAATACATATCTCTTATTTTTTCTTCTTTATCACATATCAAAATTTCATTAAAATCGGTTAAGAATTATAGCTTAAAATATTATTTGCTCAAAAAAAGTTATTTTTCACACACTGTGCAACGCAAAAATAAAGTATATCGTATGAATGTCAAATTTAAAGTATTTAGGCCGTGTGCGAACTGGCTAAATAAAATCTAAACTAAATTCAGGTTTCCAAATTTCTATGAAATTTGAAAAAGTTTTCAAAAAATTTCTAAAGAAATTTTAACCCCTTTTGTAAATTTGTATTTAGTTTAGCCACCTCTCAGAGGGCCTTATTGTCCGATATGATACTAACTAAAATTGCAGATTACTTTGTGTCTGTTGATTTTTTCAATAAAAAAGTTTTCTTCTTCTTCCTGTAAATGAGTTTTGGAAAAAATGCTAACAACTTTTTAAAATTTCCCAAGTAGTGGGCGAAGTAGACGTGGTTAAATATTGACCAATTTAGAGATGATTTTAAATACTTATATACCCAGCCAGCAATTTCGGAGGGCTCATAAATAAGTTTCTTAAATAGCTCATAGAAATGATCATTGTTTTTTTGAAAACACTCTTTTTTTGGTCGAAAATATGAACCCTCAACAAACAATCCAAAAAGTTGTCTTTACAATCTAAAAACTTTCTTAAAATGAGGTTTCATTTTTCGGACTCAAAGAAGATTCCAAAATTATTTAAATTTATGAGGAAAATTTCGATTTTATACGTTCTTTTTTCTGAGTCATTTGTGAGTACACAGGGGGATCTTTTGGACGGACCACTTTCATAGGAAAAAGTGGAAAAATGTTTTTGATTTTGGAGCTCATTTCTGAGTCATTAATGATCATCTTTGTTTGCTGGGTTGCTTATTATATATTAATAAAATTTTAAAAGTTATAGAAATTTGACAACGCAATAAAAAAATTTTTTTTATAAATTTTAGTATAATAGATAATTCAGTTTATCCAAAAGGCTCCCAATTTTTTTTTATTTCTAAAAAAAAGTACGAGTAGATTCAGAAAGCCTCAGCTTGGAGAAAATAAAATACTATAAGTTTGACATATAGAAAGCCTTATATATGCCCTAGTAAAAATGATTTTTATATATTCATATATGATTTTTATACAATCATTTATGATTTTATGAAATTATAACTTGTCGAGTATCGTGAAACATATATTTTTATATGATTATATCAAAAGATATTTAATTATATAAAATTATATTAACCAGATCCACCATTTTTCGGATCAAATAATATATTTTTTATATAATTATATTAACCCATACATGATTTGATCCGGAAAATGGTGGATCTGGTTAATACAATTTTATATAATTAAATATCTTTTGATATAATCATATAAAAATATATATTTCACAATACTCGACAAGTTATAATTGTATAAAATCATAAATGATTATATAAAAATCGTATCTGATTATATAAAAATCATTTTTACTAGGGTGGTCAAAAAAATAAGTACACTTGCTTATTATTTCTTTATGCTTAATTTTAGTCAATTTAACTGAAAGTAAACATGACAATTCTTTTTATTTAAATAATTTTAATACGGCAATGCCTTTACAATTAAAAAAGAAACTAGGGCTTCCCCGTTGTTTTTACTGTGTATTAGTTTTGTATAAGAGTGCTTTCAGTACTTTGGTAAAATAATAAATACATTGTTGAATTCTTTAGTATTTTAGCAGTCTGCTTTGTTTTTTTTGGCAAGGCTAGTTATTTTATTGTTGTTCCTATTTATTCATAACGAAATAAAAAAAAAAAATAAAAAAATTGATGAATCGAAAAATTCACTGCTCTTTGGATGAGAAAAAATTGCTTCGAGGCTAAGAGAAAATGCCCAAAATGTTCGTTCTATTGCTAAAACTATGGATCGGTCGCTATTTTTTGTTCAAAATGCTTCAAAGCCTAAAAGCCATTTGAAACTCGCACAAGACCAACAAATACATCACAAACAATAGATACTTATTCGTATTTTTACTCTTCCAAAGAAGGACCTATTTCTAAATTCAAGAGCCATTTCAGCAGTTATTGGAAATGTAATCTCTTCCCTCACGGTATTGGTGGATATACCGGCTACTAACGAAACTCAACAAAAACCAATAAATTTTTCCGATAAAATTTGGATTATATACTGTTTTGCTTATTGTTGTTACAGTATTATTACAGTATATTATTTTATCCATGGATTTTTTATTGATTTCTTACTTCTTAACCAATATTGAACTTAAAGTTTTTTTTTCTTGTTGCTTTTGTGTTTATTTTATTTCCTGTGTTGATAGAGAGAACACCCTTCTCTCATGCCTTGTATGTTCTTTTCATTTAAATAAATATCTGGTTGCGAGCTATTAAAAACAAAAGGCTGTACTTATTATTTTGACCATATGTGTATATTATTTCTTTAAATAATAACATTACTTAGAACCTGTCAACTTCACAATGTTGCCAACTCTTGAAGGCAGAAAAGCACCGTGAGCATTTTGAAAACGGGTAAAAAGGGTAAAAATTTATCCAAAATGGGGTAAAAAGCACGATAATAATTTTTTGAAAAATTTAAGTCAAGATTTTAAAAACACATTTTAGCTTTGTAAAATCGTGTAAAAAAGGTTCAAAAAATTACCAAAAAAGGGGTAAAAAAGCACCAAACTAATATTTCAAAATATTGAAGTTTAAATATAACGAAGTTGTTATTTAAAATTGTACTACAAACATTGTGAAAAAATGTATTTTTTGTATATTTCGTATTATTTTTTCAACTTTGACAGAAAATTAAAAAAAAATTGAAAAAAGGAGAACAAATACCAAAAATATAAACCGTACAAAAAGCACTAAAAGCACTGCCAGAAATCTGAAAAAGCACTGTAAATAACCGCTTTTTATAAACGGGTATTTGTAAAAAATCACCGGATACGGGAAGGAAAAAAGCACTAAAAAATACCCGAAAAGCACTGAAATGGCAACACTGCAACTTCAGTAACCCAATTTACTTAATATTATTTACTTATATTCAAAACCATCTTTTGTCGATCTATCTATGTAAATACGTTTTTTGTTTATATAATTTTTATATTCGTAGCAAATGATGTTTAAAAAATTTTATTCAAGTGGTTTTTGTATTATTAATATGCAAATTTTTGTTATTTAGGACACTTGACAAATAATTGTACGACAATATTTAGTATTCTAAAAGGTTTTTAAATTTAAAACAAGAATTATCAATATATAAAACAACAAGTTTAAGACTTATACTGTTGAATAACTGAAATCATTAACCCATTTTCTGCCACTAATCGAGCCCGTGGGAGGTTGTTGACGAAATTTGAAAAAAAAAATATCTACTGGCTTCACAATAAGCCACATTCACAATGAAAGAGTACTCCACACTGCAGAGTGGATTTTGGTCCTTTCTTTTTCGTACTTACATATTTTTTATATTATGCCATCTCTATTTTAGTATACTCCACTCTGTAGAGTGGAGTACTATGTGAAAAGTTTCTCACATCGAAAATGCAACTCTACCATATTTAACACAGGGCGAGTCACATAATTTTAAATTTATATATATGTATATAATTTATAATTTGCAAATTGTTATCACACATTACATTTTTAGGGCATTTCCAAAATAAGAAAAACAAAAGATTAATTAAAACTAAATAATTTCATGAACCATTAGTATATTAAAACTAAAGGGAAATTAAAGCTTCTACACAAAATCTAACCTTACTTTTCTTCTTCTTTTATTTTAATTAGTTTCATACAAAAACATTTCATTATCTTTCATTTTTAGTAACATTAAATACAAAACTACAATAAAGTTTATTTTTCCAGAAAAAAACTAATTTTATGGTAACCCAGCAAATATTAAAGCGATTTATTTTCTTAGTATCTGTGCTTAACTTTATCTAGAATTCTATAATTGGTACCAGTAAAAGCAATTTCATGAAACTAGTTTCGTAACCGATTCCACTGAAGTTAAATGTAAGGTATAACTGGGGGAGCATTAATTTAAGAACCCATTCTAGAATTCTTTTAACAGCTGTTTCTACTTTGAAGTAAAAGAACCGATTAACTTTGAAACAATTTCAAACAAAAATCAGCTGATGTTAGAACCGATACTAGAAAAGTTGTTCTACAATAATTTCTCAGAGTATTTAGCTGCACTTGATCTAAAAAAACTATTGCTGGGTATCTTTAAAATTTGTAAATAATATATATTGTAGGTTTTTACGTCTATAGCCCTGATGTTGTTGAAGAGGTAGGTAAGTTAGATTTTACATAGTGGTAATGAAAATGATTACTCTTGGTTTGGCAGTCAAGTCAAATTTTCCTTGGCATGACGTCCATCTTGTATCTCCTAACAGTGGGTGGTGCATTTAAATTTTTTGTTCGGTAACTTTTGAGTGTTTAGTCTAAATGATGATGCTGGTCATGTTCTCTACCAACATCATAATGTTGTTAATGGTGATGGTGGTTGTCTTGGCTAATTTACAATTGTCATCACAATGTGTTGGCTACAAAATGTTAATGGTATTTTGTAAAGCTGTCATTTACAGCATTTACGTTATAACAATTGCTAATGTTTTACTTTTACTTTAATTTGTCTGGTTTCCTTTGAAAATTCAAGTTTTCTAGGAATTCATAAAAATGTTTATATTTTTTTTACTGCACAAATAAAGTTTTTGTAAAAAAAATGAAGCCTGATTATGGTTGATCATTTTTATAAATTTTTATTTGGTTTCTTAAAATGTAATTTGAACTAAAAATTATTGAAGAATTTATTATATTAAAAAAAAAAAAACAAAAAATAATAGAACTACAAAAAAACATTAACTTAATTTTTCTACATACAAAATTTTTGAAAAATCACGTTTGCAATTGGTGTACCACATATTATGTGGCTAAAGAAAAGTTTTAACACATATTTAGAGGATTCCAAAAAAAAATGTATAGCATATTTTAAGGGGATTTGCAACACATATTCCACGTTTTCTGCCAACAATATCAACATAATAAACTATAAAATATAACGATTCAGGGGCGTTTTATATGTTGAAGCCAAAATTTATGAAGACAGTAAAAACTTGTAAGAACTCTGACAGTAACCCAAATTAAAATTTCAAGAAAGAAAATTACACAGAAAAAAATATTGCCCAAAGATTTTCAATTGAATATTTATTTAAAAAAAAGGTTTCAAACAAATGTTTATTTTTTTTAAATAAATCTTCAATTGAAAATCTTTGGGCATTATTCTTTTCTGTGTAAGTAACATTCAGGAAATTCGTCCTATTATTTAATGTATTGCTTTCTTTAGAAAGGGGATAGAAGGGAGATGAAAGGTGGTGAAAGTTGAAACGCTTTCAATATGGCAACACTCTAATTGTGCAAGATGTTAAATCTTAGAACAATTGTTGGGCGCCATTTATTGGAAAGTTTGCAAATTTGTTGAATCTTTTTATTTCATAGCCGTGTTATAGGTTAATCACAACTGGGTCGATTTTCGACCGACGACAGCAAAAGTCGTCACGATTAATTTAAATTCAGCGACAATAGACCGTCGACATTTGTTGACGTTTAGAAAAAAAGGAAAGCAAAACAAAAAGGAAAGAAATTTCAATTATATTTCTTCTGTCAAAAAAATAAATATTTTGTAAAGTACGAATTTTTGCAGCTCTAACACGAATTTCTAACAACTCTGTTCTAATGGCAATCTTTAATTAGTTAAAAATATGGCAACAATTTGACAAATATTTTAAGTGTGTATTAGTGTGTCGTCACGAAAATAGAATAGATTCTATTCCGACTACAAATCGCCGGACGACATGACGACATTTTGATTCCCATACAAAATATATGAAAAAGCAACGCTCGTTGTCGTTGTCGACCCAGTTCTTATTAATCTCTTATGTTATTTTATTTTGGTGAGGTTAAGTGCAACGAGTACAGCGAAGAAAAGCACTGCGATAAGTAAACACATTTTTTATGATACAAATTTAATACAGTTAAAATTCGAATACCTCTTACATATCGCATCCCATCGTATGACCCAGAAATTCTTTGCCGCCATCACTGTCCGTTATTAGTAGATTTCACTATATCAGGAATTGTAAAATTATCTTACATTAGTGTTAAGCATTTTGTAGTAAGTCTAAAGCAAATTTGAAATTTCTTTCAAAAATGTATGGCCAATTTTTAGGCTTTAAAAATAATCATAAAGCATTACTAAATTTCTCTCCTTTTTTTTTGTTACATCTCTTTTTAGACGGGTTCAACATTAACCCCTGAAATGTTATTAACTACAGCTGAATCCTCAACATATAGTGCCTCTGAAGTGGCTGGCCGTTTACAAGTCGATATACGCTCAGGTCTTAAATGGACCGAGGCAAAATACAGAGCCAAAATTATAGGCCATAATGAACTTAATGTTATAGAAGAAGAACCTACATGGAAAAAATATGCCGAACAATTTAAAAATCCTCTTATTCTACTGTTACTTGGCTCTGCGGCGGTGTCAATATGTATGAAACAGTTTGATGATGCCGTTAGTATAACAATAGCCATAATAATAGTTGTAACAGTAGCTTTTATACAAGAATATAGATCGGAGAAAAGTTTAGAAGAATTAAAGAAATTAGTACCACCCGAATGTCATTGTCTGCGAGAAGGTAGGCTAGATACATTTCTTGCCCGAGAGCTGGTACCAGGCGATGTGGTGTATCTTAATGTGGGAGATCGCGTGCCTGCCGATATACGACTATTTGAGGCTATCGATTTGTCCATAGATGAATCAAGTTTTACCGGTGAAACAGAACCGGGTAGAAAATGTACCGATTTATTGCTAAACAACACAGGCAATAAAGATCATACAAACATGAAAAATATTGCCTTTATGGGTACTTTAGTACGATGTGGAAATGGTAAGGGTATTGTTGTAAGCACCGGAGAGCGTAGTGAATTTGGCGAGGTGTTTAAAATGATGCAGGCTGAAGAAGCGCCTAAGACTCCCTTGCAGAAATCGATGGATATATTAGGAGCTCAATTAAGTTTTTACTCTTTCATCATTATCGGTGTTATAATGCTGCTGGGATGGTTACAAGGAAAACCTTTAACAGAAATGTTTAATATATCAGTTTCCTTAGCGGTGGCTGCCATACCAGAGGGATTACCTATCGTTGTTACCGTAACCCTGGCATTGGGCGTCATGAGAATGGCTAAACGTAATGCTATAGTTAAAAAATTACCCACTGTTGAGACATTGGGTTGTGTAAATGTTATATGTTCGGATAAAACAGGTACTCTGACTAAAAATGAAATGACCGTTACAGTTATCATAACATCAGATGGTTATATGGCTGATGTTACCGGAGCTGGTTACAATGATCAAGGTGAAATCCATATAAGAAATTGTAATAATATTGAAATGGCCAAATCTAATATTAGCAATTTATTAGAAGTTGGTTCTGTTTGCAATAATGCCTATATACAAAATGGCACCTTACTGGGCCAACCCACAGAAGGTGCACTTATTGCGGCGGCCATGAAAAATGGCATGTATGCTACTGCTGAAAATTATGTACGCATTCAAGAATACCCATTTTCATCGGATCAAAAAATGATGGCCGTTAAATGTATTCATAAGTATAATAATAATAAAGAGGAAATATACTTTGCAAAAGGCGCTTTGGATTATCTATTGCCGCAATGTACGAAATATCAATTTGGTTCTCAAACTATGCCGTTGACCAAACAAAATGAGGCGGAATTTTTAGCCGAGGCTTATGAAATTGGCCGCAAGGGTCTGCGTGTGTTGGCTTTGGCTAAAGGTAAAAATTTACAAGATTTAATTTATTGTGGTCTAGTGGGTATCACAGATCCTCCACGACCTTTGGTAAGAGAATCAATTGAATTGCTGATGCAAAGTGGTGTACGAGTGAAAATGGTTACTGGTGATGCTCAGGAAACAGCTATGGCAATTGGTAAGTCTCAACTGCTTTTAATTAAATATATTTTTACGTGTTAAAACAAATCAACACTTGGGTAAAATGATTATGGCAAGTTTTTAGTGTAAAATTGTGGAAATTTATATTATTGTGAAACATTATATATTTTTTTTTTGATATACATAAATAATATCAAAGAATTGCAAAGTTTGTTAAGAAATTTAAAAAAAGATACTTTCGAATAGCTTTCAAAAATCCCTTTCCAACAATATTTCATCTTTATATATAAAAGAATAACGTGACTGACTAAATCATTCACTCACTAACTGACACAACATTGGCCAGCCTACACCGCTGGAACCACTAACTTTAAAGCATGCAAGTTCCTTCTAATTACAGACCCTCCTTTTTCGAAATTTCCATCTGTAGGGTTACAAAGGAAAAAGTCTCCCCCTTGAAGGCCTCTCAACATAAGTTTGGAGTACCACGGGGATGAACCCTGTTTAGCCATAGAAATGTCCTATCATAGTTTGAATGTAGTGAGCTTAAATATTATTACCAACCAAAGCTATTTTATTCATTAATCCGTAGTGTTCATTCTGGCTAAAAACCCCGAGTCAAACATTGACTCAGTTCCTCCCGGTTCTTTTCTACAGCACGTTGAAGGCCGAAAAGTTCGGCAGGAAAATGTTATCGCCCTTTCGAGTTTTTTTTTAATGTTTTCATATAAAATGATTGAATCAATCGCACCAATTCAAGTAATAGTGTAACATTTGGGCACCTGACCCGACTGGAAAGCAAACATTTTGACGCTTAAATTTTCAAAACCCCAAAAAAAACTCAGAAAAACCTAAAAATTGACTATCTGACCTAACAGACAGCATATAGTTCGGAGATCCGATTCGATCCGATATTGGAAAAATCGGTATTTATAAAATTATAATACCGTTAATTGAAATTCTCTTCCCGGAATCTAATCCGCATTCCGAAATATGGCCAAAATGGTACTGTGGTTTAGGGTATATCAGAATTCAGTCGGGCAAAGGCCTGGTGTTTGGGCGCCATTTTAAATTTATCAGTCCTCGAATTCATCTTAAATTTACTTTTCTCTATCAGGAAAAAACAAAAATATGCTAAATTTACTAAAATTTTTAATCTCATCCTGATAATATACTTTCAATTTGCGTTTAATCTTTATTTGTTCTATTGTAATGCTTGATTTCCTATCATCTTTTCTCCCCTATAACATAATTACAATTACACAAAAAAAAATTGAATGAAAGAGGAGCGACCCCTACGTTTTTCCAATTCATTGAACTTGTACATATTGTGTGCTATCATCATTTACCAAGCTTATATGTATGGTTGAAATTTTTTTATCCTGTCCAGTTTTAATATTGCTATTATAGTACATTTATTACCTTGGTTGCAATACAACAATCATTAAATTGTATTTTCTGTATGGTTTTTTATTCATTTTGTGTGTTCATGATAAGAAAGATAGACAAGCAAATGGAAACTGATGTTTTTTTTTGTTTGGGAAAGGGAAAATATTTTTATCTGATGTCCTGGGAAAAAATCATAATTCTACTCTTTTATACCACCCGTTTTGTGTTTAATGGATAAGAAGAAGAGTTGAAGTAACTTGAAATGCTTGGGTTCGCTGAAATAATTAACCACAGTCAGTTCACTCGGTGTGTTTGGTTGTGTCTGTCTTTTATTCCTTCCATCTATCTGTCTGTCTGTCTTTGTGTGTGTGTTTTGTGTAAAAGTGCATATCCTGTTACTGTTCTATCCCTAACATATATTGACTTGCTTACTTGTATTTCCTTATCCTCTTTTTGTTGTTACTTTTGCTGGTTTTATACCAAAAATCATTGGGAAGCTTTGTACAGCAAACACTTAGTTTGCTAGACAAAATGAATTATATCCTTTAACATTCAACTTTAGCCTGTAGGAGTTACACATATATAGGAAGAGAGCCAGTGTCAGTTTACACGATTCATTTAGAGTGCACCAACCGTAGCAGCAACAGCCGCACCAGCATTACCATCAGGAGCATATCAAATAGATATTTCTACAATTTCAGTTGGTTTTGCATTTATAGTTAGATGTCTTTTTTTTTTGTTCATTTTCATTCTGATGTTTGCCTGTCGTCCTTTTAGCATGTATTTTATTTTTTTTAAATATGTAGTTCGTACATATAACTTGAAATTTCCAGGGAGTAATAAATCTTTGTGGTGGAATAAAATAGTAACCACACACTCACAAAAATATTCGCAAATAAGTTCAGTTTTCCCCATTACAAAAAAAAAAAAAAAAAAAAACTGGTGGTAGTAGTGGTACGAAAAACAATCTGATGTTCATTACACAAAAGATAGAATTTTTAGTTTTTTTTTTGGCTTGAATTGAAATTTAAAAATGTTTTCTAAAATGTTTGGCATTCACATACATGTAGTTGATGTTTGCATAGTTTCAACCAACATCAGTACAATCTTTAACAATTAAGTAACATGACATTGTTACATAGTTTAAAAATCCTAAATTTTCTTCATCTAAATACTTTAAGTCATGATACATTTAAAAGATGGCCAACAGCAGACAGAATTTATATAAGGATAACAAAGCTCTATTATAAAGAAGATTTTAAATTCATAAATTTGACTACATATTTTTAAAATACATTAGGGATCCTGCAAACATAGCAATACGAAAATGTTTCGAAATTCGATGGTCTGGAAGAGAAATATCACAATATTACGGTAATAACAATCTGGAAGAACGTCAAATCAAATCGGTAGAAAATTTTATTTAAAACAGTTCAAAATGCATCAAACGTATTTATCTTTAAAACCACTAAAATGTAGTTATAAAGCAACCAAAAAATGCAGTAAAGATAACTGACAATGCCGTAAAAATAACTGACAAATTTTTACTGCGAAAATTTTAAAACAAAAGCAACAAACATTACATAGAATATGGTTATTTTTCTCCACAATAACTCAGACAGAAAATATCAATTATTTTCCTCAGGCCAAAAATGTCCGAAAAAGTAAATGAAATTAAAATTTAATAAAGTGCTCGTTTTAAAATGTTCATTCATAATTGCTCATCTTAAAAAAATCAACTACAAAATCGTTAACCCTTGTGGATTGAAGGCCATAAAGTGATTTTGGCTTATAGCCAAATAGGGTTAAAAAATGTTTTTGTTCGTAGCGAAGTGTAATACATGAAAAAAGTGCCCCACTCACAGTAAAATTACAGATGTAAAATTTTTTAATTCAAATGATGGTGTTCTCTGAGCAATTTTGCTTCAAACTTTTGAAATTTCGACCGAAAACATAGTTTAATGGCCAAACATTTTATTGCTCATATAAGTATCTATAAATAAATTAATTACAATCAAGATTTGGAAGATATTAATTTAATTGAATTTTAATTTTAAACTTGAAATTACGACAGTGGAAATATAATACTAAAATTTAAGAATAAAATTCGTAGAAGTTCCAAATTGATGGCCTATTGAACTCGATAACATCAGTCTAAACTTTTATAATTTCCTCACAGCTTTTCTTTTATTACGCATTGGAGCACGTACTCAATAGTGGGCGTAATTTTATTTCACATTGAAAAGAATTATGATGCTTTCCATAAAATTCTCTTCTAAATGGAGGGCGGATCAACAAGTACGTGACTTTTTGAATTAAGCACAGTTTTTTTTTTAGCAAAAAGAGTTTTTATTTTCCAACATAGTCTTCTTTTAGCTCAATGTCAATGCACTTAGTTAAACTTTTCTCCAATGTTTTTGTTCCTTCCAAAAAATAGGTCTCAAGGTCCCTTTCCACCGAGCAATTTCTTTAGGTTTGCAAATAGAAAATAGTCACTGGGCGCTAAATCCGGAGAATATGGCGGATGAGCCGTAGCCTACACCTACAAAAAATTTTTTTGTCCCAACAGAATTTGGTTCCAACCGAATCGTTCGGTTGCTGCAACCGAAAATTCAGTTGTTTCAACCCTATTTCGGTTGTCACAACCCTAATTCGGTTGCAACAACCCTATTTCAGTTGGAACAACAGAAATAGGGTTGGCCAAATGGGGTCGTTTTGTTTTTAATCGTTGTGAAGTTGGTTCAATAAGTCACACTATTGCGTGTATTGTCAGTTGAGAGCAAACGCGGCACCCATCTTGCGAATAGCTTTCTAAAACCCAACTGATCATTTAAAATCGAAACAATCCTACACACTCTCCATCTTGAATATTTTTGACATTTTCGGGTGTATTGACCTCAATTGGCCGTCCACAACGTTAAGCGTCATTAAAGTTGATGGTGCAGAGTCCCCATAGTACTCATCAAGCTTTTTCTTGGTTTGAGTGACGTTTTTTTTTTCCCAAATAATAATACTCTAAATAAGTACGAGATTAACCCTTAAACACATTTTAAGTTATGGCTTTTTTCTGGCATTGAAGTTAAATTTTCATCTTTGATGTCTTCATAGACTTATAATAGAATTTCATGACACATATTTTTGCGGAACAATTTAACCTTCTTACTCTTCAATTAAAGGGACTTTTTTGACCCCTTTTTAGACAGGGACAAAAAAGCTGAAGCCACCAAATCAGTAATCGCCAGTGGAACATACCACTGGGACTAGCATACCATGTTGTTAAAAATAAATGACTGGGACAACACTCATTTGGGATGCTTTGCCACCGCTTTCCCGTTTGTATTTTTCTGACTGGGTAATTTTAGCTTGAAAATAACAAAAATTTTGTGGATATAACAGTATAATTTCTCATTTTCAATTAACTAAAAATTAACTCAAATATAACTCAAATTCTGTAAATTTAGCAGTTTTATTTTTGCTGTTCTTATTTTACTACACCCAAAAAATTCCATAGTAGGATAGTCAACAAAATTCATAGTTGATATAAAATAAATTTAAAATTACTATATGGAATTAAAAATAACTATGTTTTTAGATAAAAATGTTAATGTTATAATCACCATGTGTATACAAATTCAAATATAAACTGTCAGAAATATTTTTATTACATTAGTTTGTCAAACTAAAATTATTAATTATTAATATTTTTTAATTCCTCAAATAGCCCCTATCAATTGATTAAGTTTGTTTATTATTTTTTCAATTACATTCATAATTTTTAATATAATAAATAAACTTCAAGCTATTTTATTGTGCTGATCTAAAATTAAAGGTAAAGCTGTAGATAATTTGAAATATTGAGTTAATTCCTAATCTAAATTTTTTCCTCCAGGCCATAATAACGTATCACCCAATTTATCAAAAAAAATTTTCAAGGGAGAAAAAGGAATTTATGGAGCCGAGTTATCTTCTACCATTTCAAACCCACCATGACATAGTGAGGGTTATTTCACCTATGGAATAGTTGAAAAAGTAGTGATCAGCAACTAAGTATTTTTTAGGGTGTAGTATTTAGGAAAAAAATCTGCTAATTTCAGCAAGGGCATTTTAACTAAGTTTTAGGATCTTTTTTTTCTATTGCATTTTTACAGGTTTATTTCTATGAGTGCATAGAAAATATAAAACAATTTTAGAACAACACATCTTTTATTAAGGAAAATTTACTGCAAACTAAAGAATTTTGTGTAGTAAAAATGGTTTAAAAAATTTGAACTCCTTTTATTAAACGTTTTAAATGTTTGTGAAATTTTCTATTAAAAAATCCATCAGAACTTAAAGAAGTTTTTATATGAAAAAAACCTATAAATCTGATAACTCTTCTGCAGCAATATAACTTCGATGAGAGAATTTTTCTGTTGAAAGAATAATCCAAAATGCAAGGGAAATGTATAGAAGTATTATAAATTTTTTCCTATGGCTATTAGGTTCAAAAAGGGTTTTGAGATTTAATACTCAGAAAATATCCGATATTTTATATTTACTAATTTTTTCCGCATAGATATATTACCGTAAAAATTTTTTAGATGTCCTAACTTTTCTTTTCCTGCTCATATAAACAATACGCATAATGACCATCCGACGGAAATGGGTTAAAACATGGAGAACTCCCTCAATGTAATCCAAAATAAATACATTAATACTTTTGAGTATGAAGGCAAAAAATATTGCTGCATAATTATAGGTTAAAACTAGTATAATTCGAGTTAAAATGTAGAGCATACTTTTAGTTGCATTTACTAATAGAAAATAATGGAAAATTGAAAATGGCAAAATAAAACGGTATGCTATTAATAACACTGAATAAATCTTTATAATGACTAAAAATGCTTTTAAATCACATTAGCTTAAATAAAACCAAAGTAAAGTGTACAAATGGGTCATAAAAATAGAACACACGATTTAGAAAATTTGTAAATAAATAAACCAAACAATTAAGGGCTAAATAAATCCATTTTAAAATTAGCACAACTGCTATTTCTTAAAGTATACTTTTGGAAACTGTAGAAAATTTTAAAACAATAGGAAATGTAATATTGTTTAATGCACGTTTAAAATTAACAGCATACATTAAGGAGTGCCAATATTTTATGTATTTTGTAGTGCATACTTTTCTGGTTGACTAAAATTTCCTTTTTTTAAAGCCAATTTTTTTATATAAAATTTAACTTAAGTTTACAACATTTTGTTTGCAGCAAATACATAAATATTCAACATTTTTCAAATAAAAAACTTAAAACCATCTACAAGTATTGTTTGGATTGTTTGTCATGTTCAAACTGAAAAATCCCTGAAAGTTGTGTTTTTTATGACTTTTAACATTTGTTTTTAATTAAAATTTATGTACATTTTCTGCTGTAATTGTAATCTCATCCAGTCATTAACATACACTTACCGAATCTAAATGCAAAAAAAAATAGAAAATGAAATGAAATCCTTTTACACATTTACTTGTTTAGTTAAACTTAAACAAAACTAAAGTAGTTTAACATAAATTTGCCAACATTCTGACTTTTCTATAGTTAATTTGAAAATTTTTCAAGTGTAGGAAGTTTTTCAAAGTGCCATATCAGAGGAAGAAAGGTATATGATGTTGAGATATTTCGTTGGTAACAATTAAAAAAAAATTTTATAAGATAATTTTACTTTTAGTTCTCCATTTTGTGTATCAAACATGACTTTTTTAGTAACGGAGTGCTTTCGGTGTACTTGAACCACCAACAATATTATTGATTTTGATTCGTAGATTCACTTCTAAATGAAATTTTATTAGTGAAATCTGCAGCCGAGCATATTCGATAAAGAAAAGTTTAAAAAGGCGTCCCTACGTTCGGCAACAAAAAAAATATAATAAAAAAATTGTATGCTGGAATTATCGAAAAACTTCCTTAGCATAAGTTTAATGATTTTTTGCGAGGGTTGTAGTTTAGGGCTGTAGGAACTGAAATCCGGTGGGTAAATAGTAGAACGGGATACTTGAGGTCAATGGCCCTTTGAGCAAAACATTGGCCCCCTCGTTACAAAAACAACGATATATCATACTTTAAGATCTGACTGTAAATGCCAGAGATATAACAACAAATTTAAAAAGGCGAACCCTACGCTCGGCAAAAAAATATAATTTTTTTAAACCTCCTTGCAAAAATAATTTAGATTGTCAGATTATCTCTATATGATAATTTTTCCACATGTGCTTATTCCTAATTTACAACCGTAACTATACTTAGGAGGGACCGCTTAGCCATTTCACCTAAGTAAGGCCTTGAATGCAATGATTGATTTATAGTTTTCTTTGCTATTCAGCTTTCTGTTATTGTTTTTAGTTAGAAGTAATCAACACCAACACACACAAATATTCTCTTTTTTAAATTTTTGTTTATCTTCCAATCTCCTCCGTGTCTCCTTTTTCGCAAATCGTCTGCTCATTATTGGTTTAACTATTTTTGAAAAAATTGAGTTATGAATGGATTACATTTAATGTAAATATCCTCTTTTTAATTCCGAAATTCGTTTCTCGATATATCGTATCATATCAGAGATATACAGTAACGAATCTACCTGCCCATTTTACATACAAAAATCACAAAACGTAAATTTTCTTTATCATTTTTCTCGATAACAAGTTTTTCGCGTATGGGTCAAACCAATAATAAGCCGATGAAATGTTGCCAAATTGACATATAGTTTTTAAGTTCAAGGAGCAGGCAGCTTGCGTATATATTGGAGACGGGGTGCCACAGGGCAAATTTCATAATGTATTTTAGTACAGTGTTGTTTAATGTCATTTAGACAGTTGCAATTAATATTGTAATTAATATGCATTTTTATCAATTTTAATTTATCAGGTTTGAGATTAGGAAGAAAAATAAATCTTTTTCTCTAAAAATCAGACTAAGGTGCCTTAGTTTTGACTGTATTTCCCATGTATTTGTTGTTGTAAAGTCACAATAAATTATATTTATTAAAATTTTTGTTTGAAAACTTCAAAAAAATGAAGACCTGGGATCGACACAATCATAACATCCCAGCAAAAACAGTCATTACCGAGTAATTAAGCGAGTAAGTAGCACATAAAGGGTTTCACTACTTACCAGGCTATTTACTCGCAACATTACTTTTGTTCGCGATGTCCAAAAATTCATGGGTGGTCATTACCCTCTCCCTTACAAAAAAAGTGCGAATAACGAGTTACTTATAGTTAAAGAATATGTGGTTACTCACAAAGATATAATAAGTGGTTACTTAGAAGTTAGGAAATAAGTGGTTACCCCACATTGCGAAATAGTTGGTCATATTGGAAATATAACTTTTTATCTCGGAAAATTTTCTATTCAATTGAAAAAATGTTCGAAAAAAATGTAATAAAAAAAATAATATAAAAAAAGACTAAATCAGTACTTATTTAATTAATTACCTGTAAGTGATTACTTTGCAAGAATATATAAGTACTTCTATAACTTATTATCAATAAGTCATTATTTTGTATTTTAAAGTAATGCAAAAGGTAATAACCTATCATTACTTGGTAATCCGTATGGTAATGACCTGTCATTACCATGTTTTTGCTGGGATTGACAAATAAAATTTGAATTTTTTGAATTTTATTGTTGTTTTGTATGAAAAGTTATGACTCTCAGTCTTACAAATAGTCTTTTGACGGTAACAATCGGACACAAGTAGGAATAGGCACTTAAATCAAGTTTGCGCATTTTTCTATGGTCAGGCTTCATCTGTCCATTAAATTGTATTATTAATTTTGGTACTATTTTCCAACAATTGTATTATTATATAAATACCAATTTTTATCAATTTTTAAAAATAATACATTAAGGGTCATATGCATAATCACTTTTAAAAATTATAAGTGACTTATAAAACAAATTTTTCATACAAAATTAGTTTTATAAACGTCTTATAAGGTTTTCAAATTATTATGCATAAGCACTTAATTCTGCACTCTTAATAGGTTATATATAATTCGCCTTTGTCTCTATTTCGTTCTTAAAACTACTGAAATTTTGTTTCGTAAACATTCTCCAACAACTTACATAAAAATACATGCATCTTTCTAATGCAGTAAAAGTAGACCATAAAAATGGTTTTAATTTAACCCTATTGTTTGGCCAAAAAGTTGGTAACATTTTTTTAGGGTAGAAAAGAGAAAAACTTTCTCTAATAGTTTTTACTTCTTCACTGCACTTTTATGCTTAATTAATTCTGCTGCGTAATTGTTGTTGATGCTCCTTAGGAAAATGTTCACCTTTCAGTATTATTCAATTGAAAATATATATATTTTTTATAGATTAACTCAAAAGTTTTAAGCAACATATTTAAAATATTTACTAAAGATATTTATCTTCACAATTTTGTATATTTCTCTTTGCAATATATAGGATAAATTGTTTGAAAAACTATATTTTGTAGCTTTCGAAACTTACTCCTAAAAATATACTATGAAAACTAAATTTGTTGTGTCTTTTCCTGTTTGGACTTTATGTCAAATTGTGGTATATAATTAAATCTTAAGGCTATAATATAATGATGTCCACATCACTTAAGATTTTTTGGTTAGTCATCAATTTAAGTCATTGCGCTCAAATCTTAATTTTCGTTTATTAATTTGTCAAAGTTTATGGTATACCTTTAGGCTTTTCAAATTACTTTGTTATTAGAGTGTGTTAAATTATTTGTCTAGCTGGCAAAATGTCTCTGTGTAACAAGTTTTTCTTCTAATGCCTGACAGAATCTTACCTTAAATACACTTTATAACTTTTAGATATTGTTTTGCATTTAGTTTTGTGTTTGAAGCATTTAAAACCTTAAAATCGATTTGATAAACACTTTTGTAAATTGGTTTACAGAATTTATAAATTTCAACAGACTAAACAAATAAATGATAAAAAAGGTTTGGTTAGCTTTTTTTAACTAGCAATTAAATTAAAATTTTATATGGAAAACAACAAAACAATAACAAATGTGTCGGTTAAAGCCCTAGTTAGCTAACTGGACATTGTGAAAATAAGGCTAATTGGAAATGTAGTAGTACTTTCTACTCCAAAGACCTAGTTTTCGGTTAAAAAATTAATAAATTTCAAATTCTTTTTAATCGGGATAAACATTAATTGCATTAATCCCAACAATTATTTAACAAATTGTCAAAAATAATTTATTGTAGGCTTCTCCCTATCCCAATTTATGTTATAATGAAATTTTTCATTCTTTTTATAAAGAAAAATTATGTTTATTTAATGTCCTTAAGAAGACTCTCAGTTTTGATCTTAAATTTAAAGCTTTTTCTTTCAAAAAATTTTTTAAAGTTTAAACACCTCAAATTTAAATCTCTTCTGAAAAAACTACACATCATTATGGTTATTAATAACTTTTTTTTTTATACAATATCACCCTCCCTCCCATCATCATCTGCCATTAAGTTAGAGGATAAAAAACAGGATTTCCAGAAAATGCATTTGTTGTTTAAAGTATCTATACAAGTACATAAGGTTAAAATCACGAACAACAAGACATTTTTATTTCATACCATACATTTTCAGAAAAAATAATACTCAACAAACCCCCCTATACAAGGGTTGTTGTAAGGTAAATGTCATGGCAACACTATTGCTACAACTACAGTTACACTCTATTCACCTTGAAGACTTCTCTTGTATAGAATTTCAAGCAGTAAATCGCCAGGAATTGTAAGATGAGTAAGACAAAACAACAGGAATAACCAACAACAATGAAAGTATGCGTATATCCTGTATTTGCGAAATTTTTACCATTTTTGTTTGCTTCTTATCTTTTGTCGCTGTAGTTTGTTAACAATGGCATTTCAAAAACTATTTCATTGGTTTCCATTTGTTGAAGGTGCACAATGATACATTGAGAGAAAATTTTTCATGTCATTAATAAAATGTTTTATTAAATTGATGGAGTTTTTTGTTTTTAGAATTAAGATAATATAACTAACTTTTAATTGATTTAACAAAATTTATATAAAATTTTATTAAAACCAAATTTTATTTATAAAAATTAATGGAAAATTCATGGAAATTCATGCATTTAATGGAAAAGTTCCAGTAAAAAATTCGATTTATAAATATAAATATAAATATTTTATTCATTTTGAGCTTGAAACTTTGATTAATTTAATGAAAATATCATTGAAAAAAGCTTCATTATATTCATGAAAACGTTTATCAACTTTTGATTAATATGAATATTAATGAATTTTTGCATAAAGTTGACGAAACTTCGCTCAAATTAAGATAATTAAAATTTTTATTAAACTAATAAAATTTGATAAAAAATTTTTATATTGTTATAAAAATTTAATTAATTAAATTAAAATTTTATTGGCAAAAAAAGCTTTATTAAACTCATGAAAAGCTTAAATTTTTTTGGCTAATATGATGAAACGTACTATTGGATAAAAAGTGATAAAGTTTTTTAAATTATTTAAAAAACTTTTTCTAACAGTGCATGCTGGAGAAAATACTTCTAAGTTTATTTTCTTACTTTATGATTTTTTATGGTTGTTACGATATTTTATAATAGATTTTTTATATGTACATAAATATAATCAGTTGTGCAGAGAAATGTATATGGAAAATTCTTATTTTTCTGATATTTGTTATTTGTTAAATATGTATGAATTCATAGAAAAATGCCTGATCATACGGATAAAACAGTATCATTAAACAAAAACTGATAAGAAAATTTAAATATTTTATAATATTTATGAAATTTTTATAGTTATGATGTATTTTTTCTTGAAAAATTGTCCCAACATTTGAGAGAAACACATAGAAAATTTTAGGTAAATTCATCCAGTGAAACTTTTTGTAAAATTACTGAAAAAAGTTCTTAACATTACACTCATACAAATAAGTCCGTAAAAATAGCAGAAAAAGTTACTAAAAATTAGTGAAAAATGATGCTGCAGAAAAAACTGCTAATATTAGCAGAATCAGTTTGCTTAATATTAATAAAATGAAAACAGCAAAAAAAACTGTTAAATTTACAGAATTTTAGTAATATTTGAGCTAAATTTTTGTTAATTGCAAATCACAATATAACTTGCTGAAATCAGCAAAAAAATTGCTAAATAATAGTAGAATGAAAATAGCAAAAAAAAAAACTGTTAAATCTACAAAATTTTTGCTAAAATATTCTGAAATCAACAAAACTTTTGCAGATTACTAGTGGACTGGGAAAAGGTAAAAAAGGAGCAAATGAAATGAAAATTAATAAATAAAAAATAAATGTGTATTTAAAAACATACTTGGGACCAGTTTATTGAATGTGTCAATTTTGAAATTTTTTCAATTGGCATTGTTCAATGCCTAAATGCCCATTTATAATTGATGAAAGAAGTATGTTTTCATGTATTAATAAAAGAAAAAATTAAGAAAAAAAATTAAAAATTCGCGTATTTCTTATATTTTTTTTATATTACAATGCTTTTTCTTCAATTATGTGTACATTTCATTACCATTGTTTTCATCAATGCAAATTGAAAAAAATTTCATTGGCATTGAATGGTAATGAAATTTGTTGGCATTGACATTGAGATAAAGTAATGCCAATTATATTTCAATGCCAATGAAAATTTCCCAAGAATGATTTTTTGTAAAAGTGGTAATATTTATATACAATAATATTTTAACCATAACAAAATGTATTTCAGAGACCCTTCTTTTGATTTTCATTGTTTGCTGATCGGATATGTACTTCCGAATTTATTTGAGTTCCCATTTTCACCTCTAAAGCTCCACCCACAGGAAAGGTGTGGTCGATTAAAAATATCGTATTCTTTAAATAAGCTTAAAAAGTACAATATTGGGGGAAACAATTAGGGTCATCCCCGTAAACTCAACTTGCTCCGCAGAGATACTTTTAATCACAATTTTCATATTAAAATGGTTTGTTCAAAATAAACCTTGATCTTTGAAAATTAATGTATTACGATAAATTGAAACTTTTCTCATAAATTTTAATAATTTAGATATTTTATGAGTAGGACAAATTTTCAACCATTTCAATTAGCTTTATTTAAAAACTTTTTGCATTATTTTTGGCGAGTTAAAAATATGCAGTAATTTTTATGAGTCATTTAACATTCTGTTTATAAGCGCTCCAAAATTGGTGGTTTAGTTTACAAAAAATTTGTAAAATTAGCAAATCTTCTGTTGAAAATTTGTAACTAAAATTCAACAAAATACTGTAAAGTTAGCAAATTTATTGTTAAAAATTAGTAACTAAATTCAGCAAAAAAAAAATAGCAAAAAAATTTGTAAGTTAGTAATGTGGAGGTAACAAAAAAATTAACTAAAAATTAAATTTTAACTAAAAATTAGTTAAAAATTTGTTAAGTTGAAGTACCAACAGTTTTACTAACTTTTCTACAAACTTTTTTCTATGAGTGTAATAAAAAGCTTTGTAATTTTTATAAAACCGAGATTTTTAATGAAATTTTTTTTATTAAATGTATAAATTTTTTCTATATCAAATGAAAATTTCCATAAAAATACGCTAAAAAAGTTTGTCATTAGAAATTACAAAAAATAACATTTACAACAAAGGTATGCACCTTTTTTAACTGATAAAAACAAACAGACAGATGCAGTGAAAATAACGCACAGCGCCTTATAAATAACTGACAAATTTTTACTACAAAAATTTGTAAACAACTGACAAAATTAATAAAAACTACTGTCTTTTTGCAGTTAATTTTTTGGTCATTACTAGGGCAAGGAATTTCATGCACTTAAAAATGAAAAATATGCGCCTAGAATATGCGGCTAAAAAAGAAAAATATGCATTAAAAATATAAGAAATATGCACTAAAAACTATTATTTTTGCAAAAATAATGCACTTTAAAACCTAAAAATATATTTAAGTTAGTTATTTTGCAAACAGACACTGAACTCGAAGATTTCCCATAGGTCAATAAGGTTTTTAAGAATGTTTATTTTGATTGAATCAAAATATGAAATCGTATCAATTTTTTATATTTTTTTACAAAATAAAAAATGCTCCTAAAAATGAAAAATATGCACAAATATGCATTAAAAAGGCACCAAATTATTATTAATTAATTTTGGACTATCGATAAAAACATGCATTTGCATGAAATTCCTTGCCCTAGTCATTACAAATAAAATATATTACAATAAAAAAAATTCACAGCAAAATACGGGTTTAACTACCCTGTGCGAAAAATGAAAAGGACCTGAAACTTTTACATGAGCTTGTCCTAGGAGGGGGTAAATTTTGCCATTGTGAAGTGTTACAAGGCCGACGCAGAAGAACCATTCGCAGGACTGAAGCAAACGAATCTGTCACTGGACTCTGACACAAACGAACCAATCAGAAAACTAACGCCAATGAACCTATCGCAGGACTAGACCAAAAGAACCTGTCACAGAACTAACGCAAAATAATCTGTCAGAGAACTGATGTAAAAGACCTGGTTCTGAAAAAGTTCTTAAAACAAAAAGTTTTGTTTATTAATATTATGACTTTTTTTTTATATTAAAATTACGAATAAAACGAATAGAATTAAAAAATCGTATTTAAAAATTTATTAGCACAAAAAAACAGCAAAAAATTGTTTTAAGTATCTATAAAATTTTCGTAATTTTAAAGTTAAATTTAGTTGAATGCAAATAATAATCCATCCTGCTTAAACCAAGAGAAAGAAGTATTTGCAGAAAATAGGTTGACTGCTGATTTCATAAGGAAAAATTATTATTCTCATTAAAAAAATCTGAGAAACACTTTGAAAATAAAATATTTTTTGTGATATTTTTAGTTTACTAATATTTAAGATTAAAATTAACTAAAGTATATTTAAAATTTCGTAAATTTAACAGATTTTTCTTATCGTTTCCAACCAACTAGTGTTTAACACTAGTTTTCCTGTAGGGCCTTCTTGAACTAAATTTTAGTATTTTTAGCAAAGATTTTTACCGACTTTTTTCTATTAGTGTATAAGAGGGGAACCTATGTAAATATCATTTAAAAATTACAATTTCAATATATTTGTTTGTTTCTAACTCTAATTAATATTAAGGAATCAATATATTTAGTCAGCCTTGACCATAATTGTAAGTACTTTATTGACAGTACGTAGTTATTAAAATTTCCATAAATCATACGTTAGTAATTATTCCCACAGTTGTTTTTTTTGTGTGTTTGAAAAAAATTCTGAAATTATCAACCATAATTATTGCTATTGTTTGATGATGCTGATGACGATGAACCATCAGTTGTCATAAAGTCAATTTATTTACTGCGCAGTAGTATCTTTTTCCCCATTTGTTCATTTTACAAACAACAACGAAAAAAAAATACAACCTCCATACTACAATTCAATTACAATGTATTGTTGATGCAACATGTCAATCGCCGAAAAAAAACACAATCAAGTGCCAACAAATGGCGCTAAATCAAGGACGTAGCTAAAGCATATCATTTTATTTACACTTCATGATTGTAATGATTTTTTCGATGAAGTTACATTGGAGTTTTATTTGAGCAAAATTTTTATTTAAATAATAAAATATAAAAAATTCATGAAAAATTTCGTGATATTTATGAAAAGTTTCATAAATTTATTTGATAAAAAAAAGTTTCAGTAAAAACCAGTTTTAAAAAAGTTTGTCGGTATAATCAACTGAAAATGATAGTTAAAATAATGGTATACACACTAATAGAAAAAAGTCTGTTAACATTTTAGCTAAAACTACTTGAAATTAGTTAAAAATTACCTTGCAGAAAAGCTGCCGAAATTAACAGATTTTTTTTTTTTTTTGCTGAATTTTAGTAACATAGCAACATCAAAAATAAAACTTTTAAATATACAGAATTTGAGTTATATTTGAGTTAAATTTTAGTTAATAGAAAATAACAACTTAACTTGCTTAAATCAGCAAAAATTTTTGTTAAATAATTACAAGACTAAAAAATCACAAAAAATGTAAAATTTTCAAAGATTTTTTAAGATTTTTCTTAATGCAAATAAAATTTTGTCTTCTGAAATCAACATTTTACTATTGTTTTTAGCAAATATTTCTATTGATTTTAGCAGGATAGACTGCTGGTTGTGTTCAACTAAATTTAACTTGAAAATAACAAAAAATTTTGTAGATACTTATAACAATTGTTTTCCTATATTTCTGCCAATATTTGGCAAAATTTTCTGCAGATTTTAGGGTACTAAAAGCTAACTCAAATATAACTAAAATTCTGTAAATTTAATAGTGTGTGTAAACTTCATTCTACTTAAAATTTAATGCCAAAATTTCAAAACTTTCTCCAGTTATTACGTTTTTATGCACGCAGAAAAAAAAAACAGGGGGAATATTACCTAAGAGATATATAATTATACAACTATAATTTTCAAGTTAGTTTTACAAAGTTCTAGTAAAATATGCATATTTTTTTTTAAACATACAATCCTTGCAAAATATATACATGTGTAGTGGCAAATATCCGAAAAATTACATATATTTTGCTAGAAAATTGTAAAACTTACTTCGAACTTATGTAGTTGTATAATTACATAGCACTTAGATAAAGTTCCACCTGTTTTTTTTCTGCGTGTGCAATGCAGATAAAATAAAATATATGATTTTCAAATTAACTGTTTACTGCAAAAATACTGTTTTGGTAGTTGTTTATTTATAATAAAAAATTAAAAATAACTGCTTTAAAAAACTGCTACGAAATACAGTACTTTCGTAAGTTTTAAATAACTGTAATAATAGATTTTTTTTCCGTAGAAAAGTAACTATAATTACAGTTAAAACAACATTTTTTAGTGCATAAAAACAATTTTCTCAACGTAACCTTTTCAAAAACGTCAGATAAACCATAATTCGTGTTTAGATTTTGAAATAATGATTCCTCAACCATTTATATTTCATTGCAATTCCAAAATTTCAATCATAAAGATAATTTTATCACTTCAGCATTTTTGATATTTGGTATAAATTGCATACCGCTCCCCAAATTTGCTTTTGCTACGTCTTTATTTCATCATAGTGGTAATGAAATAACAATTAATTTATGAGGTTTTTGAGGTTAAGGGAAAATTAAACAGTATTATTTATATTTTGTTAAAAAAAACTACACATAAATTTAAAATATTTATTACAAAATAATTTAATTCGATTTTTCACTAAACATATAACACAGTTCAACAGGAAAAAAAATTACGGTGCTCTGACAATGGATTCTGCTAGTGGAGACAAAAAAATATGTGTGTCGGCATTTTGAAAGATTACATCGGAATTTTATTTTAAGGCAGGTTAAAACTTCTTCCCTTTTTCAAATGTTTATTGTGAATCGGCATAGGAAACCATGTGAATCTTCCATTTTAGGTGAAGGATGTGTTCAGAAAACTTATGTAAAATAATACGAGAAACATTTTTGTGAAACATTTTAAACCTCTAACTCTTCAATTACACTCAGATAAAAAAGTTTGTAAAAAAATTTGTAAACAGTTTTCAATCGCACTATACTATTTTTATACTGATTATTAGTACAATTTTTATTTTTAGTAATCATTTTTGCTATTCTCTTATTACAAATTACGGATTTTTTTACTAATTTTCGCTGCTGATTTTAGAAAAACATTTTACTAATTTTTCAAAACCGAGTGCTAAATTTAGCAGAAAAATATACTAATTTAAAAATATTTTTTTTTTGATTTTTTACAATTCTTGTTTAGTTTATATTTGTTACTATTGATATATTCTTAGTTTAGAAATAACACCCAGAAAATTTTATTGCATCTCCAATGCATAAAACGGCAATAACTGGAGAACCGTTTGCAATTTTGACTTCAAATTTCAAGTACGATGAAGTAATTATACGCTTGTTACAATCAAAAGGAAAAAAATTTTTTTTTTAGATTCTACAGTTTTTTTATTTTTTAGTACAATTTTTTGCTAATTCAGCAGATCGATTTTAAATTACAGTTTACAGCAATTTACTGAAATCTAGTTGCTGCAACTAATTATTTATACTAATTTCATTGTACTAAAAGTATGATATTTAGTAAGTTTTTTAATTTATTTTAGCAAATCGATTTTGAATTGCATTTTACATAAATTTTACTAAAATTTAGTAGCGGCTACTAATTTTTTCTACTAATTTTATTGTACTACAGATCAGCAGACATGTGTTGCTAAAATTAGCAAAAAATACCGCTGGCCTCAAAACAGTTAAATTTCCCGTAATAACAGCAAAATTTTCAGTAGCCATTACAGACTTTTTTGGTTGAGTGTAGAAGGGATAAAAAAAGACCCTTAATTAAAGGGATTTTTTGGCCCCTTTTTAAAAACGGACAAAAAATACCCTTAAGTTGAAGAGTTAACTAACCCTCTAACTTTGGGGATCTGACAATGGATTCTGGTAGAGGAGACCAAAAAAGATCGTTTTGAGAGATCTCATCGGAATTTTATTTTAGGGGGGTTAAAGTTTCCCCCCTTTTTCAAATGTTTATTGTGAATCGGCATAGGAAACCATAGTTGAAGAGTTAGAGTGTTTAAATGTTCCAAAAAAATGTTCTGTGTGGTGTTTTACATAAGTTTTCTGAACACATCCTATACCTAAAATGGAAAACTCACATGGTCTCACCCAAAATCCAAGCTTTTTGGACATTTGGGCGCCCATTTTGAATAAGTACGAGATTAACCACATTGAAGTTAAATTTTCAACTTTGATGTATTCAAAATACAGCAAAAATAAAACCGTTAAATATACAGAATTTTAGTTATATTTAAGTTTATTTTTAGTTAATTGAAAATAACAAATTATACTATAAAATCTGCAGTAAATTTTACTAAATATTAGTAGTCCAAAAATAGCAAGGTTTTTTATTTTTAAGTTAAATTTAGTTAAATGCAAATAGCAGTCTATCCTGCTAAAATCAACAGAAATATTTGTTAAAAAATTAGCAAACTGCATTAAAAAAAATCTCAAAAGAAAACTTTTATTATTTTTTAGTCTACTAATTATTAAGCAAAGTTTTTTGCTATTTTCTACTAACTAAAATTTAACTCAAATATAACAAAAATTGTGTATATTAACAGTGCCATTCCTATCTTACTAAGATCACTTTTAACTAATTTTTAGTATTTTTTACTGACATTTTTTCTATTAGTTTATGCAAATTTTTGCTAGATTTAAGCTAGATATATACTCTAATGGCTGAAAATTTTCCTTAACAAAGTTATTTGGAAAAATCATCTACTGTTTTCCAGCTTAAAATAAAAATTTTAAATTAAATGATTTGGCAGTTAAATATTATAAAAAATTATTGTGTTAACCCAGTTTGTTGTTTTTACAGTTAAAAATAACTGTATTTTGTAGCTAGTTTAAATAAAATTGTAGTCTATCCTTTTTGAATATAAATTACAGTTATTTTGCCTGAATTTTTCAGTTCATTTCACACATATAGTTCTCTGAGTGGGTTTGTGAAAAATTTCTTAAGTAAAACTTAAACTACCCATCAAAAACAGACATTGCCAAGTAATTAAGTAAGGAAGTGACACACAAAGGGTTTCAGTATTTACCAGCCTAATTACTAGCCGAAATACTTTTGTTCGTGATGTCCCAAATTTCAGAGTTGGTCAAAATTTACATACTCGCTTACAAAAACAAAAATTAGAATAATCAAATGCCAGATTGGTTACTCATAGTGAAAGAATAAGTGGTTACTCACAAAGATAGATATGGATAACCAGAAGTTAAGAAATAAGTCGTTACCCCACATTGTGAAATAACTGGCCATATTAGCAAATAGCTTTTTACCTCGGAAAATGTTCTATTTAGTTGTAAACCCAGTGTAGAAAATCGTTACCAGATATGTGGTTATGTAACTACATACTTGGTAATGGTAACTAGTTACTTTTGTTATTACATTTCTTATTACCTTTATATGGCGATGTCGCGAAAAATAATGAGTTGTCGTTACACACCATCATACGAAAAATCAAAAAATATATCGTTACCTATGTGCTTACCAGTACTGACAAAAATAATGAGTCTAAAAATAGATTTTCTAAAAAATAAATTATATGAAAAAAAATATTTTTTATTGTATTTTTTTTTTTTTAATAAAATTTGCTGGTGCGGGAATCGAACCTGGGTCTATAGATTGCCAGTCAACAGCTCTACCATCTGAGCTATATCGACATGTAATATTTAATAGATAAAAACACAGTTGACCTGCTGCACACAAGTAAGCTTACTCGCCAACATACAAAAAATCAAAAAATATGTGGTTACATATATCCTTACCAGTGTTTAAAAAATATTGAGTTTAAAAATAGATTTCAAAAAATTTAAAAAAAATCTAAAAAATTATTTTCTATTTGAAATAATGATAAAAATAAGTCATTATCAGTAATTCATTATTATATGTTTTAAAATAATACAGAAGGTAAGTTGGTGTCATTACTGGTAGTCCAAAAAATAATGATATGTCATTACCGTTTCTACACTGGGAAGTTGTAAAACAATAATATAAAAAAAATAAAATTTGTACTTATTTAATCAACTACCAGTGAGTGATATATAAGTAGGTACTTATGTAACTTATTATCAGTAAGTAGTGTCCGACCGAACAGTTCAGTTCGTTTAACCGATTTAATTCGATTTTGAGTGTCAAATTTAAGGAAAACTTCATCGTTTAGCCGTAAGTTAACTGTTCGGCCGTCGAACTTTTTTCGATTTGGACGAACTTTCGGCGGCTGAACAGTGAATTTATTGCTTAACTTCGGACTTTTTCTTAAGTTTGACCCTCAAAATGAATTCTAATCGACCCAACAAACATTTTTAAATAAGCAAAATTTGTCTAGAATGATTCAACATACCAAATACCGACAATATACATTTTCTGGCCGAACTGTTCGGTCGGACACTGTCAGTATAAGTACTTCGATAACTTATTATCAGTAACTCATTATTTTGTATTTTAAAGTAATACAAATAAATTGTAATCTATAAGGTAATGATCTGTCATTGCTGGTTAGCTAAATAACTATAATTTACTTTGATGTTTCCTACTTTAAAACAAATTTCTTTAATTTTATTCAGTTCATTTTTCTTTTCATCCCTTTCCTATTTTAACTTTGATGATAAACATTACTTTCTTATTGTTTAATGACATATTTTTCTACACAATTAAATTATACACACAAAACAAATTTATTAAAAAAAATTATTTGAATACATTCATTTAAGTCATTCAAAGCAACTTTTCATCATTTTATTCTATAATAAAGAAAGAGATTTAATCAACATCTGCATTTTGCTTTTCGCGAAATAAAAACTAAAACTCCTACACCATTTTTCAAAACTCTTTTGTTGAAAGTTCTTTCTCTTGTGCATACATTTTTTGTATATATTGTTTTTTTTTTTTTGTCTTATAGAGAAACCATTTAAATAGTTGTTTATCCCTTTAAGTTTTGACAAGAAATGCACAAACAAAGGACAATTGTTAATTCGCCAACAATAACCACTCATTTCGTTTTGTATAACACGTACCATGTACTGGATCTCGTACCCGCACTTCTCTACTACTTCGCATATTTTGCTTACAAAAAAACAATACTAAAGTAGTAAAAATTATGTGAACAAAAACAAAAAGTTTTCTTTAAATCTTTGTAAAATACTGCTTTTTACAGCGCTTTCACAAATTATACTTTACAAAAAAGTTCACTAGGATTTTTTTTTTTTTTTCATTGCACTTTATTGCAAGATACAAACCCAGTTTTTTACTAGTGCTCCTGCTACTCCTGCATATAATTCTTGTTGCTTTCTGCAGCTGTCATAAGTACCTAAATGTGATGGTTGTTAGAACAACATCAACACCAGAACAACATGCGATATTGAAAATATTGTATACTTATAAGCAGTGGAAACAAAAAAGGATATCTTTTGTATATTTATAAAGTGTTAAAAATGAGCTGCATGTTGTTTAGTTTTTCCATTTTTCTTTCTGATGATGCTGCTTATGCTGCACTTCTAAACTTTTTATACTTCCGATAAAAAACATAAACACCATCTCAGCAAATGAGCGGGATGTAATGTTATTTAATATTTTAGGACTTTAAAAGGGTGGCCAGGCCTTTGTTTAGTGTTACTGTATTCAAAATTTATGTTAAGTTTTAAATACTTCGCTAATATAAGCTTTTATTAGTTCATGCTTAACTTACACTCATAGAAATAAACCAGTAAAAATAACAGAAAAAGCTACTAAAAATTAGCTAAAAATAAACTTGCACAAAAAATGAGCTAAATACTAGTAAAATAAGAACATCAAAAATGAAACTGTTAAATTTAGAGAATTTTACAATAGTTATGAGTTATTCAAAATGAAAAATTATACTGTAAAATCTGCAAAAAGAATTTGCTAAATATTAGTATGCTAAAAATAGAAAAAATAAACTGTTACATCTACAAATTTTTTTATTATTTCTCTTCTGCTAAAATCAACACAAATATTTGCTACAAAAATAGTAAACTTCTGATTTTAGAAAGCTGAATTTGTATTTGCATTGAAAAAAATTTAAAAAAAACTTTGAACATTTGAAATTTTTTGTGATTTTTTGGTCTATTAATTATTTAACAAAATTTTTTACTGATTTTAGTTGATTAATTTGTTATTTCATATTAACCAAAATTTTTTCTCAAATATAACTTAAATTCTGTATATTTAACATTTTTATTTTTGATGTTGCTATTTTACTAATATTTCGTTAAAATAATCTCCTAATTTCAGCAGTTTTTTCTTCAAGCTAATGTTTAACTAATTTTTAGTAGTTTTAACTAAAATATTTACAGTTTTTTCTATTAGTGTATGTGTTGATTTAAGCTAGATTTATAAAATGTGATCGTATATGATCACATATGGGCTCTTATATGATCATACATTGATAAAGCTGATCATATATGCCTATATTTAGTTCCATATCAGGTAGGAAATTTGAGTGTATATGGCCGTATATGGTCATATATAAGCATATACGACCATATACTCTCAAATTTCGGAACAGAATATTTATATTGTATACATATATGGACATATATGATCAACTATAGCCATATATAATAATATACGAACCTATATATCAGGTGTGGGCACGTAAATGGCTTGAAGGGCCAAATTTTGGATTTCACAAACATACGGTGGGCCGCACCAAATAACATGTTACTCAACAAAAATGAATTTTTGGTATAGCTTACTGCTAAAACCTTTTTTTGAGTATTTTGGTTTCCTAAGCCCGGATCTAAGGTCAAAAAAGGTCCATTGAATAGACTTCGAGCTGTGGGGTTCCTCTTTTTATCCCCTCACCTAAGCAAATACTCTATGAGTCAATATTGCGGAGAAGTACATCAAAATCTTTTATATTTTTATATTTTTGATGCAAATACATTTAAAAATATAGGCACAGCCTCAATAAATGTTTTTAAAATATTTTCCTCTCCTTAAAGCCAGTCGAATTAATCTTCAAAAATATAGTTTGCGTTATTTCAAAAAATTTGGTTTAAGGTTTTCAGCAGTTTTTCAAATATTTGCAAATTTATTTAATTGATTTTGATCCCTTGTTTTATTTATTGAAATGTGTAACATTAAATACGTGACGAACGGAATTTTGATACAAAAGGTGGAAAATATAATTTTTATAGAAAATCTGAATGTAAATGAAATTTAAAACTCATAAGTCCACAACATTTTCGTAAAGAAAATTTATAACAAATGTCAAACCTCTCAGGCTCTGATTGCATTAAATTAATTCTTAAATTTTAAAAATTCAATCACAAGACTGATAACCCAGCCAGAAAATTCGAATACTTTTAGGGGAGTTCTTTTTCAGAAAGTCAAAAATTATTCAAACAAGCACATATTTTTAAATGTTTAAACCTATTTGTCAAAAATTGCTCATGGACGAAAGTAATAGTTTAAGTAAAATGAATCATAAAAGGCACAAACATTTAAAGAAAATTTTTAAATCCAAAGATGATTTAGAAACAACTCGAAAAAGTAAATAAATTTTAATATTTTACGAACAATTCAAAAATAACTCAAAAAAAGTGGATGCTCAAAGTGGATTCACCACTTTCATACAAGTGAAAGTTTAATAATATATTTTGAGCATTTTTCTGATTCATGTTTAGGCTCGTTTGCTAGCTGGGAACTCTAGAAAAAATAAATTATGAAAACTTTATTCAAGAGTTGAATATCATATTAAAAATTCGGGATAAGGCGGAATTGTTTGTTCTAAAAACGGTATAAAAATTCAAGGCGACACAAGCGGTATAATACCGTCAAAATCGAGATAATTGGTCAAGCTAAGTAGGTACACAGAAAAAAGCTAGAATCAGCAACAAATCTTGCTTAATATTAGTAGAATAAAAAAGTTTTTAAATTGTTTTAAGAGAATAAATATCTATTTTTGTAAAATTAGCAGTCTAATAATTTTCATCATATATTTCTGTTGATTTTAGCAGGATGACTATTATTATATTTAACAGTTTATTTTTGATCTTCTAATCTTAGCAATATTCAAAAAAAAAATTCAAACTCATACAAAATAAAAAACTCTTAAGGACTTCTCCGTCATATTGAGACAAAGTATTTTTCCCAGGCCTAAGGTTTAAATAAAGAAGGAATTTTTGACTTAATATTCGTATGTAGGAGGCTTTAAAATGTTTTAGAGGAAGTCTGTGGTAAAAAGTCGATATTTGTTGATCGTTGTAATTTTTTGAGGCTCCATTGGATGTTTTTTTGGTTATCGCTGTTTTTTATATTATTTTATGTATATTTTTAAATTTTGACTTTATTTTTTTGTTTTGAATTTAATTAAATTTTTTTTAAATTAAAAAAATTTTTTTGATTGTTTTAAAATTAATGAAGGGCCGCACGAAATTGGTTTAAGGGCCGCATGCGGCCCGTGGGGCCGCATTTGCCCGTGTATGCTATATATGATCGTATACGGTCTCATTTTCACTAGTGTTTTCCAGTAAAAATAAAATTATTTTAAATTATATGATTAGAAGAAAATTGGGAAACAGTGCACTTTACCGGTCATTCCTCAAAACAAAACAAAAATTACCCCCTCTTAAATTAGAAAATAATTTTTTTCTCCATCTTAGGTTAAGGGGTCTTCTGAGACCCTCCAGACCCAAAAAGTTGATAAGCATAGTAACATAAAATTGTGGGTAGTCTTATGAAGGGAAACTTCCTCAGGATTGCAAAAATTATTTTTTTTTATCCATAAAACCATTTTAAATATATTTTGGTTCCAAACATTGGGGAAAGGCTGAAAATTGTACGAAATTCATAATTAATCTCACAATATTTGAGATTAATTAATTAAAGTCACCCCACACCGTTCGTTTTTAAACGATTTTTTAGAAAAAATTTCTGTTTGTGCAAAAAAAATTAAAATTTATATGTGTATTCGAAAACCGCCGCAGATAAAAAAAATAATTTTTTTTTTGAAAAAAAATTGTAAGTTAAATTTAATGAAATGTTAGTTTTCCTGTTTTCAAGTGAAATTTCATTTGTTTTTAAATACAATAAGAATAAGAAATAAATTAGTTAAAATAGGTTTACAAAAATGTTACAGGTTAATTTGATCGACTGATAATTTTCTGCATATATGCAAGATGGGGTTTAAAAGACCTCTCCGAATCGAGCTTTCCTACCAAAACTTTTTATTGCTTAATTGCAAATAACTCTCCCTACCTTTTTTTTATTCAAAAACTTTCTTATAATTCCAGCATTCCTTATTCTACAGTACTCCCACATCTGGTCACCTCAACTATATATTTTTCAAGTACCCTTCTGGCATGTTTGTAAATATAATACTCTTAAAATCAAAGAATGTTGAGCGCATTTGCTTCTTATTATTTTTCAATATTTTGTTTTCTTTTTTCATAAAAATTATTGGTTGATTGCAAAAATAATTACAATTTTTTATGTGTTAGAAGTGTATCATCTGCGTATTGCTGTTTTTAACATTTCATGAGTATATTCCCACTTTATTATAGAACCATTAAAGAAAGTATCATGTTGTGTACCGTAAACATAAACATAAATGTTGAAACTTCAAACTAGTTTACAGCCAGTTTGGGTCACTAAATTCCACTATATTTACATATTTCCCTAAGCACTAAGTATTCAAGATATGAATTTGACTATAACCCACTTTTTAGTACACATATCGACTCAGAATAACAATTTTAGTCGATTTTGCGATATCTGTCCTTATTTCAAAATTTTAAATTTGTTTAAGTGTTAATTTCGTACTTATTCAGAATTGGCAAAGCTGTATTTTAGGAGGAAACCATGTGAATCTTCCATTTTAGGTATAGAATGTGTTCAGCGAACTTCTGTAAAACACTACGGGGAACATTTCTGTGGACAATTTTAATCCTCCAACACTACAATTTACGAGTCTTTTTTGTCCCTTTTTAAAACGGGGCCAAAAAAGTTCCAATCTGATTCTATAACTCAGAATCAGTTTTTGGCATTTCTGTCATGGAATGGACGAAATATTTAAAAAAAGCTTATTTTGCTTTTAATCTTTCCTAAATTTCCTATTATGTGATAAAGAGTATACGTTTTTACAGATCTCTTAAATTAAATGAGAGACATTCAAAGTTTGGTTTTGACACATATTTTGATGTCTACCGCTTAAAACACCACTAACGGTCATAAGAGGATTAAAAGTTTGTATAATGAAAATGTTTGCCTTTTCATTGTGTAAACAACAGCCCAGCAAAATATTGGTAATGACACCTCATTACTATCTGCATTACCAAAAATGATATATCATTACCTTTTGCATTATTTTATAATATAAAATAATGACTTCCTAATAACGGGCTATCACGCACTAGAAAAACTTAAATTTTTGTGAATGTATTTCTTTAAACTAATAATATTTGTGTAACTCCTTATTTTAAAGAATCAAGTAAGCAATCAGATAACCACTTATAATTCAACTTTTTGTAAGCAGGTGTGTAACCACTTATTATTCAAAATCTCATAACTACTTACTCCTCATTTTTTCGTAAGCGAGTTTAGACGCCAAAAAATAAGTTGCTGGGAGCTATGTAACTTAATCACCAGAAGTTTCTCGTTTAAGAGTTATAGATGGATAAATCCGTGAACCTTTTTTAGGTTAATTTTGAGGACATAAACGTACCCGGTTTACACCGCAGAAACCTAATTTTTGCACAGATCTTATTTTTTACTCTCAACCTATCCGAAAATGTGAGGGCAGCTGGAAAAATAACACTTTTGCACATATGGGGACTCTAATTTATACACTTACCCCTAAATTCATAAACGCTTTGTAAAGTTATAGCAGGTTTACAAAACGTCATTTTCATACAAAATTTGTTCAATAAACCTCCTATAATTTTACAAAGCGTTTATGAATTTAGGGGTTATTTTTTAATTAAAATAATTTTTTTAAACAATTTATGACCAAAAACTAAAATTTACTTTAAGCACTAATCAAATGATATTTTAGGTTGGACCATTTGCAGCAAGTCCAACACTTGGCCCGCCTGAATATAAGGTTAAACATTTAAGGAGGCCAATGTTTGGCCTTAAGTTTATTTAAAAACCATTTTACAGATACGTTTTATGTACTTTACATTTTCAGTGTATTCGTAGTTTTTTACAATTTCTCTTTAATTATTGTTGCCAATTGAATAGTTCAGTTGCATCAAATGAATTTTTCGGTTGCAACTACCGCATTTTTCTTGATACAACTGAAATTCCGCTGTCACAGTTAAATTAGTTTTATCTCAATAAGTTTTCTATTGTCACAACTGAAAAACTCGATTGACTACAAATGCGGTTGTCAGCACCGAATCTGTTTTCTGGGTGTAATAAGGAAAAACTTATAACTGTAATCGATTTCATTCGTTAAGGTTACATGGATTACGCGTATCTACCTCCAATGTTGACAGAAGGGAAAACAATTCAACATTATAATGTAAACAAAGACATTACAGACAGTCGGGAAAAAAAGAATGTCAAAAAATATACATCTAAAACACTATGAAAAAAAAATGCTTTGAATAACAAACAGAAAATACCTGGAAGAATTGACATCAAAAGTTATTTCAAGACATAGTAAAAAACAGTACTGTATATGACATTTACAGACATCAAAAAATAACAACAGCGGCAACAAGAACTAATGATGACAACTTTAATTTAAAATGTAAAACAGCATGGTAAAAGGATAACGAGGTTTTAAAGGATCATAAAGGTATAAGCCAGAAATTAAAAAAAAAAAAAAATTAATCTACATATATTTATATGTAAGATGTAAAACAATGATCATAGAATGACACTTGACAATTGAATTTTTTAGAACTGGTGTTAAGAATGTAAAGTTTGGTCTAAACTCTAAACAATAATTCCAGTTTTGCTACTACTGTAAAATGGGAACATTTTTATGTAATATCGCATTGGATTAGTAAATATAAACACCAAATGCGTAAAATTACTTTCTAATTAAATTTATTTTGGTTACCAAAATTAGTGTTTTTGAGAAAAATTCAAATTTTAACCACAGAGTTTGTAAATATATTAACACATCCTATGTAAATTTACTAATTTTGTATCTAAAACTCAACATACATTCAATTGTTTAGTTTACACACAAAGAGGAAATTTACACAATTTATAGTTGAAAAATGTTTTCCTATAATAAATTGGCTAAATTTTATGAAAATTAATTTTAGGGCCAGTTTTATAATCTGAACTAAGAACTAATTTTGATTTAAATATCTCCTAAGTTAGAAATTTTGTTTCAAAATTTTAGAAAAAAACCTTTCTAAACTCTGACTATAAAACTGGTTCTTAGTGTATTCAAGTATGATGAAGACTTCGTTAAGCGTACTTAACCAAAATTTTATAAAAATTACTAGTTAAGAGTTATCAATTTATGAACATGGTTATGGTTAAAAAATACCGATTTTGTTGTTTCCTCATCCATTTTCTAAGGTTGGGTTTTTAGTCATAATTTTTTTATATAGTTAGTTTTCATTTTATATCTTTTTTTTAAGGATTTTAATTATTACATCCGTATCCTTTGGTGTTTCTTTTCAATACAATTTAAATATTATACTGTTATAAACTTTATTAAGTTTATGTTTCATATTCTTCTCACTATACTATTCTCTATCCCATCAAAGAATCAAATAAAACTCCCATTAGCCTTCAGCTAATGGGTGTGGTTAGGTGATGCTTCATATTGTGTGTATCGTAGAGTGGGGTTTTTGATATCAAACTTCAATTCCGCTCTAATTAAATGTTACAAATTTATGTGTACATTTATGTGCTTTTATCATTGTTTATATTTAATGTTGTTTATATTTACCCATGATGATTATTATTTGTTGTGTCAATACCAGTATCTATCTATCTATGAGTATTTACAAAAAAATAATATTGACAATAAAAAGTAAATAATTAAAATAGTGATGTAAATTTAGGAGAAAAACTATGGCAACTTCAACTAAATTTAATGAAAAAAAAGTTGAAGCAAAGGGCGTGCCGAATATATGAAACACTACCAACAGTCCGACTTGGGTCATATTCCGCGAAGCAGATTTTATTGAGGGACCGGAATAATAATAACGGTACAATAAATATCGTCGTTGCGACTAAGAACATGTATGTTTAGAAAAAAAAAAATTAGTGAGAAGATTTACAAACAGCTATACTTCAGTCTTTTACGATATTTTTTAGAACCCGACGAAAGAAGTTTACATACATTAGTTCAAAGCTTCTTTGTGATAAAACTCTTAAAGTAAAGGATTTACAGAAACACAAATGTTGACTTCAACCACTTAAATCACCATGACGCATCATTGATACATCAAAAGTGTGTATAGGAAAAATGCTGCCCATTTATAATTTTTGTGTAAACCCTTTACTTTAAGAGTTATAGCGCAAAGATGCTTTGAACTAATTTTATCCATTTTGAGTGTAAAATTCAAGGAAAAATCCGAAGTTAAGCAAAAAGTTCGACCTTATTGGAAAAAGTTTGGCGGTCGATCAGTTAAATTTACAGAAAAACTATGGGATTTTTCTAAAATTAAACACTCAAAATCGCATTAAATCAGCTGAAAAAATATTTTTCCGGTATCAAAATTTCTCCACAATGCCTCCAAATACCAAAAATCTAACAAAATGCCACTTTTTGACCGAACTGTTCGGTCGGACACTAATAATTACTATATCCCAAGACTACACTGGAAGAATGTTTCGTTTAAAATTCTGCCAATAAAACTTTTATTTAATAAATAAAATTTCTTTATAAATTTAGTTGGCAACAAAAACAAATTTAAACTGCTGTAATATTTCTTGTTAAATTACTCAATTTTTATCATATTTTAACTGGCGTGTTATATTAAAAGCATGTTGTAAGGAGAACTTATGAAATTTATTGCAACAATAGTGGCGCCCACGAAACCAATTATTCTTATCTTAAATTAATTTACCCTACCTCACTACATGGACAGGGTGTAATAAGTTTGTGATGATGTTTGTAACACCAAAACTTATTGGACTTAGAGCACCCTTTCAGTTTACCAATTGACTCAGAATCACGTTTTGATTCAATTTAATTATGTCTATCCGTCCGTCCGTCTTTCTGTCTATCTGTCCATGCACTCTACAGTTTGCAAATATTAAGATGTTGTAGTGAAATTTGGTACACCGAGTAATATCGAAGAAATTTGGACATTTCATTTCCATTCGAATTTCGTATCAAAATATTGGTTGGCTTTCAAACAGACTAGTGTAGGGTACACTCATAGAAATAAACCTGTAAAAATATCAGCAAAAGCTAAATTTGTAAAAAATTACCTTGCAGAAAAAACCGCACGAAGCTTGCAATATTCGGAAACTTTTTTACCCAGAGTTAAATTTAACGTAAGTAAGTTGTTGCTAAAAATTAGCAAAACTTCTTTGTGTTACATTTTTTAATAGCAAAGGGTATATAATCGCATTACTGATAATACACGCACTGGTAAAAATCTATTACCAAGGTTTTCCTGTTCACGTCTTCACATTTCAATCAATTTCAAAAAGATAGAACTATCTTAAAAATCACGTTATTTTCTATGGTAGTAGTAAACTATTTCTTTTACAAAAATAAAATGTGTATTTTCTTAAATTTTAAACAAAACATGAAAAAACATACAAGCAGAAACCCCCGAGTGCCAACAAAACAGGAAATATGTATTACATCCGATTGCATGGCATGTTGTGGAGCAAGGACACAACAGCCAACATAATACGCGAATAAATGCAGAAACCCCAGAAAAACAACACGTAGAAAATTTCATGTAAATATAGTAGATTTTTTGTAACAAAATGCGTTGAAATAGTTATAGTGAGTGTATTATGGCAGTACCTCTACTATTGTACGTTCACCTTTTCACAAAGAGGAAAATAAATATGAATGAAAACTAAAAGACAATCGACTTGCAGTGAAGTAGATGGTTAAAATAACAGTCATGGGAACAAATTACATGAAAATATTTTGTTTAACAAGACCTTAAGCTAACGAAAAAACAAAACAATTTGAATGTATTTATTTAACCACAAAATTGAGAATTAAATTTAAGACAGAATTTGTGCGAATGGCGACAATTATATCTTTGACAACTATTAACTAACAGACAATTTTAAAATATGAGAACTTTTCAAAAAGAACAATTTTTTAATTAAATATTTCTTAAGTTTGCAATTTTATTTGAAATTTTTTAACTTCAGTAAAATTTTAGAAAAAATTCTTCTGTAAATTGATTTCGAAAAATCTTTAGAATTTGTAGCAAAGTACTTTAGAATGGTGATTTATTTAAGATGGTATTTTTAGAAGATATTTTTAAAAGCTGAATTTGAAAATGACCTATAATAAGTTAATTCTTTTCTTATCTTATCTTTCCAGCTAGTCTTATTGGTATTGATACCATACATCATCAGACATTATCCGGACAAGAAATGGATCAAATGAATGAACATCAATTGGATAAAGTAGCCAATAATGTTAGTGTTTTCTATCGTGTTAGTCCACGTCATAAATTGGACATTGTTAAGTCCTTGCAACGTACCGGCAATATAGTGGGTATGACTGGAGATGGAGTCAACGATGGTGTGGCTTTGAAAAAAGCTGACATTGGTATAGCCATGGGTAAAAATGGTACAGATGTGTGTAAAGAAGCGGCTGATATGATACTGGTTAATGACGATTTCCATACAATAATGTAAGTAAAAGGGAAAAGGGATATGAAGGAAGATTAATGATTTTTTATATTTTCTTCTTCTTCTAGAGCTGCTATTGAAGAAGGCAAAGCTATATTCTATAATATACGCAATTTTGTAAGATTCCAATTATCTACATCTATAGCTGCTTTATCCCTAATAGCTTTGGCCACCTTAATGGGCATAGCTAATCCTCTAAATGCCATGCAGATATTATGGATCAATATTATTATGGATGGACCACCGGCACAAAGTTTAGGTGTGGAACCTGTAGATCATGATGTTTTAAAACAAAAACCCCGTAATGTTAAACAACCTATGATTACAAAATCGGTAATTGTAAATGTTTTGTTAAGTGCTAGTATTATTATCTTGGGCACATTGTGGGTATTTCAACGTGAAATGATCGATGGTTCATTGGGTAAAACGAAACGTGATACAACTATGACTTTTACCTGTTTTGTATTCTTCGATATGTTTAATGCTCTCTCCTGCCGTTCACAAACTAAAAGTGTCTTCACTATTGGTCTGACATCAAATAAAATGTTCCTATTGGCTGTAGGCTTCTCCCTAATCGGTCAAATGTTGGTCATCTATTTTCCACCATTACAAATGGTCTTTCAAACCGAAGCACTCTCGGCATATGATATACTCTTTTTGCTCTCTTTGACTTCGTCGGTTTTAATAGTGGCCGAGATCAAGAAATGGTTTGAACGAACCATGGAACGTAAAATGTATAAAACACGTTCAGAATTAGATTTTGTATGACAAAACGAAAGCGCTGGAAGATTGTTGAATAAGAAATCTAATTAAATTTAGTATAAACTAAAATATAAAACATATTTAAATAAAATTTAAAACATAATTGAATTTTGAGTTATTGAGTAAAAAGGTTTTAAGAGGAAAGAAAAGAAAATTTAATTTTTTTTATATTTGTAAAGCAAGCCGCGAGAGAGAGAGAGAGAGAGAGAGAAAGATAGTGATAGTATATGAGAGAGTCAGTATAGCATTAAAAAGAGATACAGGAAGAATAATTAATAAAAGTCATTAAGTCATTAATATACAAGAGAGAAATTTAAAAGAGATAGAACAAAAACTCAGAGAAAATTATTTACAATAAAAAAACTTTGGGAAAAGTTTTTTAAATTTATTTATGCATTAATTCATATTTTAGTAAAATATTTCATTCATTACTAACAACTGTTAATAGTACTGACGAGAGAAAAATATGAGAAATCCAAATAAAGTATAAAACGTCGTGAAAAAATTTTAAAGTAGTTTAAGGATGATAAATGAGAATTTTATATTGAATTAATATATTAGACTTTAATTTTAAGGCCGGTTTTAAAGTCAAAACTAAGATCAATTTTGTTTTATTTTCAAACAAAATTTTTTACTTGGGAAATATTTGAGAAAGAAGTCGTGCTTAGTTTTCACTAAAAACTGACCCTAAAGAACAGATTTTTTTTTCCAAAATATTACTTAAGTCACAAATTCTTGAACAAAGAAGAAGTATTTAAAACAAAAATCATTCTTAGTTCTGACTATAAAACTGGCCCTTAATTTCTTTTAATCTAAGGAAAATATATTACACTATTTCTAAAAATAACTAATAAACGACTCGAATTTGACAAACCGAAAATGTTTTGATCAAGAAAAATTATTTTTATTAAAGGTGGAAGAAGTTATTAAGAAAAATATGTGTTACTGTTTTTAATGGCGCACTTCTTACATATTCCTATGTAATTCTCTAAATATTCAGTCGTTATATTCTTTTGTAGTTTTGGAATATAATACACGTACGTCTGTAATTTAATAGACTTATTAAGTTTCAGATTCAAATTAAATTAATTAAAAACTTGTAAATCTACTAAATTTTAGCAGAATTTAACTAGAAATTTGTTAATTTTCTCAAAATCTGTTAAAATTTTGTAAATTTACTAAATTTTAACCTTTTCTACCATAGCAATCCTTTACCGTTCTATCTCTTTATTTATTCTCTCCTGTTTATTTAACCGTTCAGAGCAACAGCATAACAAGAGAGTGAAAAGAGTAAAAAATACTCGTAGCATTTATAAATTTTTCTATTGACTTGATTTATTTTTTTAAAAAAGACCAAAAACAAAGAGAGCATAATTAATGTTTGTTTAAAAAACTCTATTGATTTAAAATTTTGTTAGTAAAACCAATTGATAAAAAGTCTAGCTAGAGAGAGCAATGCTATTTTAGTTTTTGTTTCTAATTTATTTAAGATTATTATTTATTGGCTTCTTTAATATTTGTTTAATTTTAAGTTTTTATGTATTAAGTTTAATTTGTAAGTAGAAAATTTTTGCTTAATTTAATTTCATGTAAAAATAAATTCAAAATGTTAGAAAACAGTGACAAAAAATTACCGTCATTTCATTTTGGGCTTTGAATGAAAATTGTTTTTGTCAGATCATTTGCATAAGAGATTAATCACAACTGGGTCAGCTTTTTCATACAATTTGTATGGAAAGCAAAATATCGACATGTCATCCAGCGATTCGCCGTGTTTTCTATTTACTTGTCACTGCCGAGAAATTGAAAAATTTTCTAAATAAAGAAGAGCTGTCTTTAAATAAAATGCAATAAGAAATTCTGAAAAATATTGAATGGTTTTCGCGAAATTCAAGAATAAAGTTTAACAGCACTGACACAGTTCACTTGCACTTTCACTATCTACACTATTTTGACTTGGTTTGCAGAAGTTCTCAATTGTTTTTCAGTTTTATCAATTGTATTTCACAAATTATCAATTGTTTTTCAGTTTTATCGATTGTGTTTCACAAATTATCAATTGATATTCATATTTTTCATTTGTGTTTCAGAAATCGTCAGGGTTACTAAAATTCGTATCAGAGTTGCAACAATTGTTTTTGACAGAAGAAAAATAAAATTTACATCCAAAAAGCAAAAGTAAATACACTAAATTTGAAAACAATAAAAATTAATAAAAAAAAAAATTAATTGTTAAAAAAGTATGACAAAACATTTACAACAAAATTCTTGTTTTGCTTTCTTTTTTTTAAATGTCAAAAATATCTCGACGGACTACTGTCACTTAATTGCGATTAATCTCTAATATGCAAAATAATATGTAGCCTGATCCATCATTATCCCACTCTCATGGTATTCACATAATAAATACAAAATTATTCGTGGAGGGTAGTAAAAATTGCAGAGAAATGTCCAAATTACAGAAAACAGTCAGGATCTGAGGGTTTGTAATAGAAAAAGAGCATTTTTCTACAAGAAAAAACTCCAAATCAAAATCTTTTAAGTCCAAGCTAGTAGATATTCTATACGAAAAACTTCTAGAATTTTATTAATATTCTAGTAGATCATTTCTCATTTGCATTACCATTACATATACGTAATTGTAAGGAAAAAGGTCATTACTATTGTTTTCATTATTTATAATTAAAAAAATTTTTTTTTCATTTCTTTTACAAAATTAGACAAATAACAAATAAGCTTCAATTTTGAAGTCTGAAGCTATAAAATGCCCCGTAAGTGCTTCTCAACCACAATATTTTATATGAAAATAATTAATAACGACTATAAAAATAAAATAGAAATTATTTCGCTTTTAGTAAAGTAATGATGTTTTTTTTTTCAAAAAAGTATTGAAAATAATTACATAAAGTAACGGTAACGAAAATGGACTATTAATGATTTTGGCCCAGCTCTGATTACAACTCTTTATAAAGGCAGAGATACAATATTATTGATCAAGTTTTCAAAAATCAACCAATCAGAACATTTTATTTTTAAATACTTTTTTCTGGTGGATGTTAAAAACACTGATCAATAATATTGAACGTGTATGGCTGCCTTGAGCTGAATTTACAGATTTTGTTCCTTTCTTTTTCGCACTTATATATTTTTTGTATCATGCAATCTCTATTTTAGTACACTGCAATCTGCAGAGTGTAGTGCTGCAGCATTGTGAAATCAGCTTTAAGCCCAAATTACTTGAACGTAAATGTAACGTGACGAATCAGCTGATTCAACCTGCTTAATTAGAATCACATAGTGCTGAGTACTAGACGTAAACGAGTCGTAACGTGCCGGACATTTCTGTTGAAAACAGAATTTTTTCTCCGTTTTTACGTGAGAGTGGCAAACAGCTGTTTTTAGTTGCATATCAGTGATGGGTTTTGTGGCACAATTGTACCATGTTTGGCACACTCAAAGTTTGATTGTAGTACACTTGCACATTTTGGTTATTTCCAAAAATTCTATCCGGTTTATTTAAAAAAGAAATTTATTGGCAAAAACAATTAAAATTTTTTTATAATTTTTATACAAAAACTTGTGTTTGAAAAGTAAACAAATTAAGTAAATAAAAATCAATTGAATTCACAAATAAATTAAATTTGGCATAAACTAATTGACTACAAATTATTTTCGATTTAAAATAAAATTGAATCCGATTTTCAGGGATAAACTATAATCCACAATGAATTTTTATGAAAGTTCTTGCTTTTATTTTATATAAAAAAAAATGTAAGCTTTGGTAATATAGGGGTCGAAAATAAAATTTATCATTCCTTAATAGCACGTTACATATTTTGAGTAACTTATCAAAAATAAAATACCACGTTACGACTCGTTCTCGTTACATTTACGTTCTAGTAACAAGCCCTTAAGTGTTGGCCGAGAACAACAACGCAGAGGCTAGCGATTGTCGCTCTGAGAAAAAACGCGCCCGAAATAAAAATTTAATAATTTGAAAATTTTATAAATATTTTTTGCAAAAAAATAGATAAAGAGTCAAAAGAGCCATATTACAAAATGTAGTGAACACCAGCAAAAATAACAACCTTGACAACATTGGTGAGAGTATGAGGAAGAAAAAAACGGGAGAATAACAAAAACCGCCATTAAAATAAAACAGATTCTATCCAGTAGGCATCTATCTATCCACCTCATCTCGCTCAACCCTCGCTCTATTTATTTGGTCGCATTTTTTATAAATAGTTTTTCTTTTGCATTTTTCTCTTTGCCCGAGTTTGGCCTGAGAGAACCGTTTGTAGCATAGTTAATCTATAAAATATATAATCTCTGTTCTATCTCACGACAACACCGCTCAGTGATTTTTAAATGACAAAATGTGTGGAAAAAATCGCTGCGCTCTTATTCTGGGCCTACACTAATGGCTAGTAAAAGAAATATGCTTTCTTAATTTTCGCAATCATACCCTAACAATAGAAATATTATGAAAATTGTTTCTGCAATTTTGTAAGTCAATTGTCCATTAGGGACTTTTTAAGTTTTTAACAAATTTTTAGGTAAAATTGAGATTTTAGTTAAACAAGTTTCTATTCTGACTTGACAAAATACAATTTCTCTAGCCATTTTATTTTTTATATTTTTATTGTCAACATTTGGTAAACGCGAAAAAATGTTAAAAATACTGTTATAAATATGCAATTATGTATTTATAATATTGCATATTTATAACAGTGTTTTGACAAAAAAATTTAAACCTCAAAAATATGCGCCGCTTCAATTAAATCCTTTTCAACTTTCTTAAAAGCCAAGAATTTCGAAGTTTGTCATGAATCATAATTTACATATTTTTTCTTTTAAAATAGGCTTTTGTTTAAATTAAAATGCATTGAGGACAAAATTGAAACGTTAGAGCGGATTTTTGGGGATATCGGTTTTCGATATGGGGATATGAGCTAAAATTTTTCTGGCAACACTGATGTCCATATACAAAATAGAAGATTTTCTTTGACAATTATGTACATCATCCCAGTGTAGAAACGGTAATGACATATCATTATTTTTTGGACTACCAGTAATGACACCCACATACCTTGTGCATTATTTTAAAACATATAATAATGAGTTACTGATAATGACTTATTTTTATCATTATTTCAAATAGAAAATAATTTTCTAGATTTTTTTGAAAATTTTTTGAAATCTATTTTTAGACTCAATATTTTCTAAACACTGGTAAGGATATATGTAACCACATATTTTTTGATTTTTTGTATGTTGGCGAGTAAGCTTACTTGTGTGCAGGAGGTCAAGTATGTTTTTATCTATTACATATTACATGTCGATATAGCTCAGATGGTAGAGCTATTGACTGGCAATCTGTAGACCCAGGTTCGATTCCCGCACCAGCACATTTTATTTTATTTTTTATATAATTAATTTTTTTGAAAATCTATTTTTAGACTCATTATTTTTGTCACTACTGGTAAGCACATAGGTAGCGATATATTTTTTGATTTTTCGTATGCTGGCGTGTAACCATAACTCATTATTTTTAGCGACATCGCCATATAAAGGTAATAAGAAATGTAATAACAAAAGAAAGTAGTTACCATTACCAAGTATGTAGTTACATAACAACATATCTGGTAATGATTTTCTACACTGGGATTTCGTAGGATTTTAAATTTGGTTTGTCGGACGTAAAATCAGATAAAAACCCAGATAATGTAAACACCGATTGGGCCTGTATCAGAGCTTTGAAGAATTAATTCCTTAATTCAATTTTTCAATTCTGAATTAAAAATTCGATTAACTAATTCACTAAGCACCATATATTGAATGGAATTAATTCATAATTGTTTTCGTTCGATTTATTTTGTTCCGAATTAATTCAATTGCTATAGTTCTTTTTATTAAATCAAATGAATTAATTCGCTGGTGAACGCGTTCAATTTTATAAATCGAACGGAAAAAAGTGAATTAATTCCTACTGAAATAATTCACCACTGAATTCGTTCAATTTCATTTTCCTTCAGTGAATTAAAAAAAACATTACGTTCACTGAATTGAAAAAAAAAATAAATACGTTCACTGAATTCAAAGCCTTAATTCTTAATTAATTCTTCAAAGCTCTGGCCTGTTTGACACTTGCTTAATTTTGTATGGAATTGATATAGAATTGACGAAATAAAACAACAAATATTAGAAAGATTAAGAAATAAAATTTGTAAACAAATAAATATTGATGCACACTTTGTAGGAACGGAAAATCGCTAAAAATTATTGAAAAACGCTAGAAACAGAAAAAAGCCTAGGAAACTGACAACATTCTCGACAACCAACTACTAACATGGGTTTTCTAGAAGACGTTCGTTGTCATATGTATTTTGTTTTTGCAATTTAGAAACAAAACGTCATCTAGGAACACCACCTAAATGTCATTTTAAAATTGAAATATTTTACATTTTTTTAAAAGTTTGTTATTAATTTTCCTGATATGTAAGTATGTACTTTTTGCACCTGTGTAGTTTAGAACTGTCAGCCAGTCAACATTTAAACTTTGGTTGAATATATCGCCGCTAGAGATTGTGGTAGGATAATTAATCCATAATAAAACCCTTCTATGACGATAGCCTGCACCTAGACTATCGTCATAGAAATTCTTGGTGAAAAATTCAAGCGGTAACTTGATTCAGGAGAATATGGAACATTATTAAGTTTTTCGTTAATGTTCTTAAATATTTTGTGTGAAAAATAATTTCATAAATTCTATAAAAGTTTTATTGGCTTAAAATTCTTTCAGTGTACTTCTATATATTAAATTTTACTATCAAAGATGAGCATTTAAAGATAAGTCCTGTATTTAAAATTATTTACCCTGAGGAAACTATATGTACAAAATTAGTTGTTTGAAAAAATTGACGAAATTTTGCAGGGATTTAATGAAATTTTGCATAAAATTTTCATTTGATTAATGAAAAGTTTCATACAGTTAAAGAAAATAATTCATGAAAATTATTAATATTACAAAAGCATTGTAATCATCTTAAGAATTTTTTCATTAAATTTACGAAGAAAAATAATTCATGAAAATTATTAATATTACAAAAGCATTGTAATCATCTTAAGAATTTTTTCATTAAATTTACGAAGAAAAATTCTATTAATTTAATGAAAATTGCATTAGCTAAAATCCTATGAAAATTCTCTCTGTGTACAATTAACGCCACAAATAATGAATATATTGAAATACACATTTTAAAACATAAAATATATAATCATATTCATAAAGATTGTTTCAATATTTATTCCAGTTAAATTAAACAAATTTTGTTAAAACAAAGAAGTAATGAAAATTTTGTTATGAATATGGTTATAAAAAAAATTTAATACTTTAATAAGGTTTATACATTTAATTTAAATTTAAATAGATCTGTATATATATTTGTGTAAATTTTATTTCATTATTAATTTGTGATACTAATTTAAGTAAATTAAAAACACTACATACATACAAACATAATAAAATAACTACCATACATATTAACCATATTTTATGATTTTAATTTATAATAAAGTTTAATTTTTCAATTATCAACTATAAGAGCACTTTAAATCTGTCGTTTTATTTATTATATTTAAGTTGCTATTTTATTATGATTTTTTTTTAATTTTTAATATACAATACATGGTTTTATTAGCAATTGTTTATTTTGGTTATTGAAAATAAAAAGTAATTAATTTGATTTTATAAAAAATATTCAATAGGGTTTAAAGCAAGAGTATAGGCAGTGTTTTATTTTATTTTTTAAAAGACTTTTATTCAATCTTTGTTTTTCCAAATTTTTTTATAATTTTTGGAACCTCAAAATGTGAAGGTTTTGGTATGAGACTCAAAATAATATGTTAAAAAAATTTTGTTTAATAATTTAGAACAGAAATCAACAATTAAAATCTTCTAGCGCTAAAATGGTAAGAATTTTGTGAAAAAATTATAAAAAAAATAATTTTTTAAAATTAATTTGAAAAAAAAAATATTTTTTTAGTAGAACAAAATTAACAACTACTTTTTTTGAAGAAAAAAAAAACAATATTTATTTATAAAAATTTTTTTAAAAATTATTAAAAACATTTTTAAGAACTTTCATTAAGCACCCTTCGAATTTAAATTCCACGTTAAAGCACTTGAAAAAATTAAAACTAATAAAAAAATTAATGAATTAAAATTTCAAATAAATTACGAAGCACAGTAATCATTTGAATTGAGTGAATTAAAAATAAATAAAATAAGCACAATAAGAGCATTATAAGAAACACCAATTTACACATTAATTGTAAAAGAAAAATAACGAACGCAAAATGGTTTTCAAAAAATAAAAATTTCAATATTTAACTTCAACAATAATCTTAAAAATCTGAAATCTTAAAAATTACGAAAATGTGCTTAAATTTTAATAAATTTCCAATTTCTTAATAAAAAAATTTTAAATAAACTGGGTCCCTTAAGATATTTTTAAAAATCAACTAATCTGGGTTTCATACTGAAGGTTCTTGAATTAAATATTAGTTAACTTTATAAGTTGTTGTTGTTTATAAGTCAAAGTTAACCCTACAGCTTGAGACCCGGTGTTAGTTCTAATTGGTTGATTTTTCAAAATATTGTCAATAATATTGATTATCTATTAGACCCACTTTAGAATAAGTTTGTAAAATTGTCTAAACCTCTCATTAAACTCTTTTCAAACACTTCAAAGAAACCCATACTAAATAAACCAATAAAAATGCCATCCCTCTTTAGACTTAACACTTGCAACTTTTGACTTTTTAAATGTTAGTTTTAAAATAAAAATTAAAAAAAGAAACCATGAAATTCAAATGGATTATAGAAAAAAATCAATACCTAACTATAGTTTGAAAAGATTTATTAAATTAAAATTGTAATAAAAAATAGAACAAAAAATGAAAACTTAATTCAAATTATGTTTAAAAATAAAATGTTATTAGTCACTTCAAACTAAGAGCTTTAATATTGAGAATCACTCATAAAAAATAAAAACCATTCATATTGGTCAATAAATATTTGGTAAGATTTTAGAAATAATTCAAATCATTCATATTGTTGCCCATAATTAAATTTCACAAAATTTCATAGAATTTCACAAAATCATTGAGAACAATCATTAATTAACTAGAGATAAAAAATAATAGTTTGCCGGCGACAATTTTTAAGCGATATGTGCTTATTTCAAAGGCTACTTTAAATGTCATTGAGTTTTAGCAAGTTTTTTTTTAACTCGTACATGTAAAAAACAAAAAGTGTATAATTATCGAAGTAACTGGGTAAAACACAACTAAAAGCTTTTTGCTAAGTTACACAAATTTTTTCTAAAGTAAGTTACAAAAAACAAACTTAGGTACCTTAATATATTTTGAAGTGCCTCGAATTGGAATAGGGCAAAAACTACGGCAAGTTGATAAAATTTGAAAATTGATAAATCTACATATATGCTTTTACTAACTTACACAAAATACTTTTGAAGTTGTATTTTACCTAAGTATTTATACACTTTTTATTTTTTCGTGTACTAAAACTATAAAAAAAAACAAAAATTGCCAAAAGATAAGTAAAATATGCTCTACCCATATATTTTATGAACTTTATAAAAAACTGTTAATATTTACCAAGTATTTTTCTTTATTCACTTAAAAACTTAGTAAATTTACCATAGTTTTTGCATAACCTATAAAAAAAATTTGTGAAGAGCGTATTTTATTTACATCTTTATAGGAACATTTTTTTAAGTTGGGCGCCATTTTGTTTCACTGAAATTGTGTCTGATTTTTGCGACAAAATAAAACCGCTTAAAATTAAAAAAAATTGACAGTTATAATTGTTAAACAATTTTACTTTGAAAACATTTACTATTTTTAATAAGAAAGTAGTGTGAACTCTCACACACAGAAATACAAAAATTTAAATCAAGCCGAAGCAACATTAAATTAAATAGAAAACAGCTTTGGAATCAAACCGATCTTGTTTTCCTCAATAGAAAAATATGTTTTATATATAAATATAAACTAGTGCTTATTTTAACTAGAATCATATTTTTGTTAATAAGAATCATACTAAATATAGTATAAATGTTTTAGTATACTACTTTTCGGTATACCGATGGACTCAGTCACTTTTTAAGTCGATTTAGCGATGTCCGTTCGTCTGTTGCGACATCTTTCATGCTCGACTTTACCTTTTTTGTTCGTTTAATATTAGAAAAGTCTCAGGACTTAAAATCGTCAGACTTGGCAACCAGAACGATACTTGACAACCAGAGTTGATACTTTTAAGATAAAAATTTGTGCCAACTATATTAGAGACAGTGTTGCCAACTCTTCAAGGCAAGAAAGCACCGTGAGCATTGTGAAAACGGGTAAAAAGGGTAAAAATTTACAAAAAATGGGGTAAAAAAGCACGATAATAATTTTTTGAAAAATTTAAGTCGAGAATTTAAAAACACATTTTAGCTTTGTAAAATCGTATAAAATAGGTTCAAAAAATAACCAAAAAAAGGGTAAAAAAGCACCAAACTAACATTTCAAAATTTTGAAGATTAAATATAACGAAGTTGCTATTTTAAATTGTACTACAAACATTGTAAAAAATGTACTTTTTTTATGGTTCGTATTATTTTTTCAACTTTGACAGAAAATTCAAGAAAAATTAAAAAAACGAGAACAAATACCAAAAATATAAACTGTACAGAAAGCACTAAAAGCACTGCCAGAAATCGGAAAAAGCACTGTAAATACCCGCTTTTTTTAAAAGGGTATTTGTAAAAAAATGGCAACACTGATTAGAGACGACAAATTTAGCGTAAACTCTACGAGGTTTCTATCCCGTCTAGATGTGCCTTAATATAGTTGGCACTAATTTTTATCGTAAAAGTTGTCAAGTATTTGTTTTTTTTGTATTAAAATTTTTGTATTTTAAACAATAATTTTTTCAACAATTGTTTTAATTTTTGCATTAAAAAATACAAAAATTGTTTTTTCGGACTTTCTATATTTTCATATATTTAGTTAAAATATTCTTCTACCTCAAGTCCAAATTCTAATATGATATTGTCATATTAGATGTTATTTGTTGTTTCAAAAAGGGTTGATCATTTTCATGATAGACAATACAATTGTTTCGTAGGCATCACTCTACTCTTCAGTTGTCCGCAATAAGAAAATGATAACTTTATTACTCAAACCGAGACATTACATAAGGTACAAAAAATCAACGTAGTGGTGTAGGGTATAAAAATCTGGTATTCACAGTATATGAACTTAAAAACCAATCCGACTCTTAAAAAATATCGTTTCTAAAAATAATGTATTTCGGAAAAGTTGTGCAGATTGCGCAAAACAGACGAGTGCTGGCAGCTGAATTTATTGCATATCGAATGGGTCGGGTACAGCAAGCGAACTAACGAATTAAGGTTATGCTGTTTCAACTGTTTTACTGTTATTATAAACGAAAAATTCTGTTGTCAACACGAATCTGTAGAACCGACAACAACAAAACTGTACTAAAGCTATTAAAATGTTACCTTTTTTAAAATTTTTTCAAAAAGTTTTATTTGATAATTAAAAAATTGTTTGTGTTTTTCAAAATATTCCATAAAAACCCATGAAAAATTTCTTGAGAAAGGATAATATCATGTAGACTTGGGCATTCTAGTTCATTTTGGTGAGCGCTCTTTCAAGTTCAATTTGTTGTAAGGAACTTACTCGCTTTTCTAGTTCAATCTTTCTTTGAAAATGTTGTTCAATTGTTCATATAATGTTATGAAAAATGTCATAATATTAATTATATATTATATATATTCAATTTCATTGGTTCTACGAATAGAATTCTATGAAATTATATCATTAATATCATGAAGGATAATTCTTTCAGTGTAAATAGCTTTATTGTGAATGATTTAAGGTATTTAGGGTTGAGTTTTGCTCTATTTCTAGCAGTTTTCTCTCATGTGTACATGTGCCTTAAAGGCAAATCTAGACGGCTTATTAAATTCACCTTTTGGTATTTTGAGAAAAAATTATTCTTTGAAATACAACAATTTTAATAAAAAACAACTAGAGATTGAACTTTTACGATAAAAATTAATGCCAACAATATTAGAGACGACAAATTTAGCGCAAACTCTACGAGATTTCTATACCGTATACATGTGCCTTAACGGCAATCGATAATCGATATGTTCACATTGCTCGTGTTTTTCATTGCCTTTAATTAACAAAAATATGAAATATTAGAAAAATAACAAACATTAACAAAAATGAAAAATGTTTTGGTGAAAAAAATATGTTTTTATAAAATTAATTAAAAATAAAATTCTCCACATCCAAAGGTAATAAAATGAACGATTGAACTAAAAAAGCGATTAGTTTTGAACTAGGTATATTGTCAATTGAGTAAATAGATGAATTGAACCAGTTCGTTCATGAGTGTGTGCAGTACATACTGAGTGTGCAGAGAAAAAGAAAGGAACAAAATCCAATCTGCAGAGTGAAGTACTGCAGCATTGTGAATCCAGCTGAAGGGAACAAAATCCACTCTGTAGAGTGGAGTACCCCACCATTGTGAATCCAGCTTTAATTCCAAAAATGACATAAATTAAAATGAAATTTACTATTTAAATCCAATAAATTTCAGGACCTGGTTGTATTGTATCACATACTGTGAACCACAACATTATTTTTAACCGAATTTAATTTCTATTAATTATTTATGTAACAAAGAAAAAATATTGCTGTAGTGCAAAATATAAAAACCACACATTTATTAAACATTTTCAATTTCAGATTAAATTTTTTTCTCTAAAAAAAATGCTCTCATTAAAATATTACACCAAAAATTGCAAAAAAAAGAAAATATCATTAAAAATATATCATGCATAAATACAAATACTTAAACATATTTTTATTACAAAAATGAAATAATATTAAATTATAAATAACCGGCATATTTTTAGTAATTAAAACTCTTTATGGATATGAAAAAAAAAAAATAAAAAAAAAATAACTCGAATTCATATCAAAATCAAATCATCACCAATTTAACCCACACGCATTACAACAAATATTCATTATTACATTTTATACCACACATCTCATCCACAAAGGTAACAATAATTAGTAATTTAAGAACATTTACATACTAATAATAATATTAAAATTAATACAAAAAAAAAACTTATAAATATTTAAATAAATACATGTGAAATATAATTTAAAAATTAACACAGTGAAATCTATTTAAAATTTTCTTTTTAATTTGAAGGGTTTTTGGATTACACAAGAATGTCATAAGCTAAACGCATTTGAAATTCACTGCGAAATATGCTATTTACGCTACACGTGAATGTAAGTACTTTAAGCAATCTAATCAGTAAAATCTTTCAATTGTAATAGAAATGTTTACTGGATTTTTACAATACAACAGAAATAAAACCCAAAAAATAAACAGAATTTAGAATTTAATTGCTATAAAGGCCAATGTTATATAGTCAGAACTAAGAACGATTTTTGTCTTAATTATTTCTAAAATTAGAAATTTTGTTTTTCGAATTTTAGAAACTAATGTTCTTAGTTCCGACTATAAAACTGACCCAAAATCAATTTTACTTTGTTTGCCAAAATTATAATTTAAATAATATATATTTCGTTTAACTCCACGACTTAAACGTGTATTAAAATAAATTACTTAATTTTTCAGTTCATTTACATATTTAAATTGTTAAACTGATTGAATTTCCTTCATGTCATCTTCTTAAACGTCATGAAGAATTGATGAAACTTCTGTCGTACACAAATTGTGTAAACAAAATTTGTTTGTAAATACAATCAATTTGTTTGTTAACATAACAAAAAACAATTGATTAATTTAATTTAAATAAAAAGGTTCAAAAAACTTACAAATATATTAAAATTCAAAACTTTTAACAGCAGTTTTTGAAAAATAAAAAAATCGGACGAATTCCTTTAATAATCTCCAGGGGAATTAAGGCACATTTACATGAGATAGAAATCTTATGGAGTTTGAGCTAAATTTGGCACTAATTTGTATCGTAAAAGTATCAACTCTAGTTGTCAAGTATTTTATTTTATTAAAATTGTTGTATTTTAAAGAATAATCTTTTTCTCCAAATGCTAAAAGGTGCATTTAATAAACTGAAATGTTCAATAATTTTACAAGACATCTTAAAAATTGTTACTACATTCAACAAAAAAAGTCAGTAAAGTCAGCAAAAAATGTTGCTGTGTCAGCAAATTTTTAGTCAGCAGCGTGCTTTCAAAAAAGTTGGTTATTTCAGCAAAAGTGTTTGCTGAAAGTCAGCGAGCTGATTTTTACCACAAAAAATAGTAATCTCAGCAAAAGTTTTGCTAACACTTAGTCGATTGATTGCAAATGAAAAAATCCTTGCTAAAATCACTAAACTTTTTGCTGAATATTAGTAGACTGAAAAAAACTCAAAAAATTTGTAGAGAAATTTTACTTTAGTTAATTTATTTGCTGAAAATTTAAATATATAAATTGTGTAAAGTTGGTATTTTAATTATCATTTCCGTTATACTATATCCAGACAAGCTGCGATATCTACATCTTGTCTATCCGGTTGTCGTCCACGCTATAATTGCGGTTATCAGCACAATTTTTGTAGCAAAATAAATTAGTAAAACATTAGTTCAAAATTAGTTTAGTGCTAAAAAAAATATAACTAAAACTTTTGCTGAAAACGGAATTTCAGCAAAAAAATTGCTGAAAACTAGTAAAATTTTACAAATTTTTCTACTAACTTATTTTTTTGAGTGTAATTAAATAAATTATGTATGACAGCAATTGTCAATGGCCTAGAGATTACATTTCGTAGATATATACAGAGCTGCATTTTCATAAAGTCTAGCGAGTTTCTATCCCGTGTAGATGTGCCTTTATAAATAACAAATTTTTGAGAAATTTAAATTCTAAATGATAAAAGTTTCATTGACTGAATTCGAAAAAGAAAAATATTCATTGTATTTGGTAGGCTGATTGGTTTAAGTGGCAGTTCACGCCCTCGTCAACATCAAGTAGAGTCAAGAGTGACTCTATTTTGAAAGGACTACTCCATCCGTTAGGAGCTAATATCCAGAGAACTAGACCCAACCCGTACGTTTAAGATAACTGATAACATATAATCTTAATCCCGACATCACCGACAGATCGTTAAGTATATATATCGCCCAAAGTTTATAGTACTACCTACTCTAGTTTTTGTTCTCAAAGCCATGTATTTTATTTTTGTCGTGAAATAATTTCTCTTTTAAGCCTAAACCTAAATCACATAAACGCAGTGTCGATCGCAGTGGAACGTTTGGTCGATAAAGCAGTTTTTTGTATCTTCTCTATTTGTCACTGGCGAGAAATTAGAAAAGTTTCTAAATAAACAAGAGCTGTTTTTAAACAAAACGCAATAAGAAATTTTTAAAAATATTAAATCGTTTTCTCGAAATTTAAGAACAAAGTTTGACAGCACTGCCACTGTCCACTGGCACTTTAGCCTAAACCAGCTGTTTTTAAACAAAACGCAATAAGAAATTTAAAAAAATATTAAATCGTTTTCGCGAAATTCAAGAACAAAGTCTGACAGCACTGTCAATGTTCACTATGTGGTTTGGGCTTTAGAGATGGTACTTTTGCGATAAAAATTAGTGCCAACCATATTAGAAATGACAAATTCAACTCAAATACTATTAGATTTCTATCCCGTGTAGAAAAGTTTTGTTAATTTAACTAAAATGTTCATTAATTTTACTGGGCGGAATAGAGAACCTACCAACAAATAAATAGTTCCGTTTACGTACCGTTTTCGGTCCGTCATAAACGGAATCCAACTCCGTGGATCCGTATACGGACCAGAAAACGGATTTTAAGGCACATCGAAACTGATTTGAATCCGTTGAAAGTCCGTCAATGACGGACCGTTTACGGACCGTTATGTCGTGTAAAAAACTTACAAGTCCGTTGAAAGTCCGTCATTGACGGACCGTTTACGGACCGTTGTGTCGTGTAAAAAGCGGACAAGTCCGTTGAAAGTCCGTCAATGACGAACCATTTACGGACCGTTATGTCGTGTATAACCGGAATGACTCCGGACCAAGAACGGACTTGTATATCTATCTAAATTGACTAATTTTGAGTAAATTTTTTATTTTTTTTTATTTTTAATAGATTTATTTGTAACGATATTATTTACATTTACACTATATTTAGTACCTCAGTTTGCCTCTTTATCTAGCGCATCAATTCACGACAGTCACCCATAATAGAATCGATCATCTACATGCAAAAGAAAAAATAAATTAGTTATGGTTTATGGATTGTATTTACGATGGCGTTTTACTCGAAACAACAACAATTTACACACAATTTGGGAAAAATTGCGTAGCCGCGTTAACGTACGTGGAACAGAGCTTTTGTTATAAAAACAAAGGATCTTACATAAACCACAAACCATTGTAAAACACGCACTAAATTTTATTAATCTTACCATCTAATATATGTATGCGACTTGATGTGTTCATTGTGTTGTGTTGGATATATTCTAGCTACCGCCACCAATTTATCGCCACAAAAAGTTTTTAAAAGAATTTAACTGTTTTTATTTTGAACACAAATTAAAATCCATTAAGTCCGTATTTTTACGGAAACGTAGTTAAAACGTATTATGTTCGAAAATCCGATTACACAGTCCGTTAATGTTCCGTATACGTACAAGCTTTGACGGATACGTGTATTACGGACCGTTTATGTGCCGTAAAATTGAAGAGATTTAGTTATCTTGTTCATTTAAATGGCCTATAAAAGGAGTATGACAATTTTGTTCATTTTCTTTAAAGCCTCATTCATACTGAATCAAAACTAGAAATTTTCGTTTTTTTTAAGTTTTCGATTTGAAATTTGTATATATATATTCCTCTAACTCCCACTGGAGCATAGGGCGCCAAATAAAGGAAATTTGTATGGGATTTGACAATCGAAAACTAAATAAATTTGAAAACTACTAGTTTTGGGTTCAGTATGAATGAGGTATAACCCGTTTAAATCTATAGATATAGGACTTCCATTTCATTTGATTTTACTGAGATATATGTAATACCCTCTATTTAAATATCGTAAAGTTTTATTATTTTCTGTTTCCTCTAATCTAATTTATTTACATTCATATTTTTATTTAATATTAAAAGTGTTTTAATTTAGCCAATTATTTTAAAAACTAATTACTACAATGTACTAAAAACTTTAAAAAAAATCTGTGCTATTATCATATAAGCTTTCTAAATATACTATATATATTTTTATTATTATTATATTTCATTCAGTTATATATATATTTTTGCAGTTTTTGATCTAAATTATAAAAAAATTGCTACATATACATATGTATATTATTTAACTACTCGTATACTAATTGTTTATTAGACTAAAAGCAAATGCTATACTCAATAATGTACAATTATTATTTCATTTATTTTATTCTGAATTAAAAAAAAATGAAATCATAAATTAAAAAAAAAGTAATTAAATGAATAAAACTTCTATAATATAAATGTCTCTAATATTATACACGTACACTGGCAAACAAAATAAAAAACTTTATAGAATATGTACTATTTATACAATTAATTAAATAAAAATATATTTCAATTGATTGATGTAATATTAAACAAATATATAATAAATAAAAACCAAACGACAACAATACTTACATGCATAAATAAAGTGAAATTTTATGTAGTAATAGAAAAGAAAAATAATTGTGTTTTATTTAAAAGGTTGAACTATATTTACATGGGGTGTCAAAATACTCCAAATGTTGTGAAACCCTCGAAATCCCTCCTATGGAAAATATTTTAACAAGCGGAAGTTGAAATCTCCAACATGTGGCCACATAACCAGTATCTGGTAGCAATGGCAAACATCGACGACTAAATTATAAATTTTCCGCCATTTTTAATACATTTTGATAATTTGTATTCCTATTTTTTTGTTATTTGCTTTAAAGAATTTATATTAGGGGTTTTCATATAAACTCCTATTCTACTCGTAAACGATGTAAACCTGGTATGTTTATGAGTTTAATGTCAAACTCCGTACATAAAAAATATGGTTTGTATTTATACAAGGTTTACAAGGAATTTGCGAGTTTATATGAAAACCCTTATTATTTATTACTTTTAAAATTTTATTTTTACAAACAAAATAAATTAATTATGCACTATAAATTATTAAATTAACTTGACAACAACGAACCGTACAACAGATACGGGTGAAAGTTACCAGTGTTGTCAGATAAAGGGATTTGACCCCAAATTGGGTATTTCCCCTTTGGTTTGGGCACAGATTTTTGTAGGGGAGAGATTTGGCGATTTTACAAAATAGTGAGGATTTTACTGCCACTTTTAGGTATTTTTGGGGATTTGAAATGTTTTTTTAATTTTTTTATTATTACCAGGGTAAATTCTTTTTGGTATTTGTTATTAAATTGTATTTTTCCAATTATTTTGTAAATTTTTGCCAATTTTATGGATCATTGCCAAAAACAAAAGGCATTTTGGCGATTTTTTAGACTTCATTACAAAAATTCTATATAAAATAAATACTCCACTTTTGTAGATAAATTCGAAAAAAAAGATAAAACGAAATTCCGGGATTTTTTACAGCAACGGAAATTTCAAACTTTAAAAGTTAAACTGTGAATTCTTTCTTTCATTACTATTTTTTCTTACATTTAAAAAACACACACGTCAGTATTTTTTTAAATTTTTGGAATAAGCATGTCATTTTTTCTGGTTTTTCGAGCCACTGTGCGTGCCCAAATTTATTTTGTGCAATTTTAAACTTGCCGTGATAATTACTAGCTGATAATTTCATAATTTTAAACAACTAATGGCTTCATTATTGAGGCCATACTCTCTTCAGCTATTTTGGAAAATTTTTGTATTATTTTTGTTTTCAAACAAATTTGTATGAAAAAGTAAATTTTGTAAATCACTAGAATGTTATTTGAATCACTTGAATTGTCAAATCTACCCAGCTGGAAATGTCATCAGCGACTTATTATATAGAAGTCATCAGTTAAAGACATTTTACTTAAAACGTCTTAAAGACATGTCAGCATTTTGTTTTCTGTTTGATATTAAGCTGCGGTCATGTCAGCAATAGTACTATTTTTTATATCAATAAATTCTTAAAAATTAAAAATTTGTTTTACTAAGGAATATTTTTGGGATTTTTGTATTTTTTACGACAAAATGCTGCCATGTCAAACAGACGTTTAAAGGAAATATCCTAATGATGTCTTAGTGAGATATTATGAATAAGTCACTACTTGTGACGGACTGCTGAATAGACATGACGTGTCATCCGCTTTTTGTGGAAACAATACCTCCAGACGTCTTAAGGATATGTCATCATTTAATCCGCGTAAAGACCACTTGATGATTTGTCGTTATGACAATTTTACATTTGAATGAGTTGACATTATCTACGATAAGGAAATATGGCCGTTGTTACATGTATTAAATTGTTGTCAGCAGTGTTGCTAGAAGTTTTACCTCATGTTTACCCGCAAGTTGAAATGCCCAAAAATCTGAAAATTAATTTTGATGTACCGAATCTGTTCCCAGCTCAGTTTTAAACAAATTTTACGCTGCCTGCACCCCGTTCCAGTACTTCTCTTATCGAAAAAGTTTTCGCAAAAATCAAAGAAAATGCAACCCTACTTTATTATACATAGGATGAGTCGCAAACAATAAAATATATTTAAAAACAAGTATTGCATTAAGCACTGTATGCGTCGTATTCCTCTATCTAATCATTGTACATCTCTATATAATTACATTCATAGTTACAAAATTTACAAAACCTTAAAGATTAACTACTAAAATTGTAGTCAACTTTTTCATCTCATAACTCACCCTGTATAAAGCAGGGTGACCATGCATTTCTCGATGCGGAGATTTCTCTCATTAGATACAGGAACGGGGTGCTGCTTCTAAAACCGCTTGGGTGAAGTAAACTTTCCATGATTTTTTTTCTGTAACTAAAATATAATGTATTAAAATAACGCAAGACTTATCGAAGTGTTTTAGAACGTAATGCATTTAATTAAAATTTAATTTTGAAAAGAAAAACTGTGAAATTTTTTTTTTTCATCAAATTATATTAGGGCATATTTACACGCGAAAAAAATGCTAGATATAGAGCAAAAAACAGCTTAAATCATTTACAATAGAGCGACTCAGATATTTTTTCTCTACCCCTAGTAGTTTTCTCTCGCGTGTAAATGTGCCTTTACGTCAATTGAACGTGACTTTTATATATTTGTTTCCTGTAATTTAATTAAAAATTTATATTTCCAAAAAAAATGCTTAAAAATAAAGGCGGAATTCCTGAAACTTAGTTAAATTGCTCCCCTCGAGAATCTGTCCTTAAATAAAAATTTTAATGCACGATTAAGCATTTAAAATTTGATTTTCGTTTGAAATAAAAATCCTTAAAATATGTGTGTTTTAAATTTTGAAAATAAATCTTTCAAAATTTAGAGAGTTTTAGTCTTAACAAATGTTTGAATAACTCTTTGAATCGCGCAATTTTTACAAAAAAAAAAAAAAAAATCCTGCAGCGCAATTAAACTACATCAGTTCTGAAATTGTATTTTTCATAAATTAAAAGTTGATTCCTTTTGTGATTTCCATTTTCAACTGCCTTTTATGTTCCAAATTTTCAAAATAAACAAAAAAAATGGACATTTACAGGGTTTTAACGAAACTAGAATAACGTGATTTTAGACTTTTTTAATTTTTCGAAGGTCTAAAATTTAAAAAAAATACCTCTATTTCGATTTAGGTTCAACGGATTAGTAAAAAACCTCATTTTTGAAATCGTGAGAAAATTTCTTTTTGTTTGAGTACAATTTTCATTCATATTAATTTTTACTTTTTCCGACCCCCCTATTGGTCGACAAATGGCTCTAGTTAGGGCTACGTTTTATGGATATAAAAAAAATAACATCTTTGGAATCATTAAAAATTATCCGTTATTAAATAGCAAAAATTAATACAATTATTTACAAATAAACGTGAATAAATTCAGCGTGAAGTAAATGAATAAAAAATTAATTTATTAGAAGCATTTCCATATTTTGAAACAAATATTCTTTTAATCTTTTCTTAAAAGTAGAAATTGTAACACATTCCCTTAAATATTGAGGTAGGTTAATGAATTCAAGACTACCTATGTATTCAATTCTTTGTTTAGTGGTTTCCAGACGACATCGTACCGTCCATAATTTGCTACTGCAGCGGGTATTGAATAAATTTTGGTTTCTAGAAAAACTTATCGTATGATGGCCAATACAATGCAAAACTTTAAAAACGTAAATCAATAATTGCTTTAAACAATCCTTGTATTGGTAATACATTTTTAGCAACATTTTTATACAGCAACAATGTTGAATACAATTGTGGGAGATTATAAACGGCTTTCAAGGACTTATTTTGAAGTATTTGCAGGGATTTTAATTCTGCACCTTTTCTGGACCCATATACCAGTACTAAGTAATTTAGGTGGCTTTGAATTAAGGCTTGAAAAATTATATATTTTCTTTTCTCATCCAGTTAGTTTTTCAGTTTGAATAAAATTCCAATAGCAGGCGATATTTTTGATCTAAGTTGTTCTATATGATGATGCCACGATAAATTGTTTTGAAGAATAACTCCCAAATATTTTATAGACTGCACTTCTGATATTTCTTTGCCTTCAACAAAAATAACTATGTTGCTATTTCGATTTGGCTGTGGTCTAAATCTAGTGAACTTTGTTTTGGTTACATTTAGTACAAGTTTATTTAACCTTGCATACTCTGAAATATGAGCTGCATCACGTTCTACAAAAGTTTTTAACACTAAGTTTTCCTTAAATGGGTAAAACATACAAATATCATCTGCATACAAAAACATTTTGCCATGAAGTCCTAAATTATTTATATCATTCAGATATAACATAAACATAATGAACCCAAGACACTTCCTTGTGGAACTCCATAATCAACATTTTCAATTGAACTTTGGCTAGCATTAATTTGAACAAATTGCTTTCGGTTTGCTTAATAGCTTTTCAGTAAAGCTAAAGATCTGCCCCTTACTCCATAATATTGCAATTTTTCGGCCAAAATTGAGTGATCAACAAGATCAAACGCTTTGGTAAAATCGTAAAACATACCACCAACACCCGAGAAACCTTTATCCAAACTATCACATATAAAATTAACAACATTTATTTCAGCCTCATCGATCCCGCATCCCTTTCTAAACCCATATTGGTTATTGCCCAGATTTTTATTTTTAAAACTCATTACTGAATTAAAAACATTAAAGAGTTTTATTTGAAAGTTGTGAAGTGTTTTTTTTTTTAATTTTTCAATAGTTTTGAATTAAAAATTTTCAATAGTTTTGCATACCTAATTTCTTGTTATTTGCTTTAAAGATTTTAGAGAAAAACTTTTTAATTTTATTTATTATAAAATTATATTTTCCACCAAAAGTATATATTGTATAATAATTATGGACTTTAAACTTTTTAATTAAATATGTATATACTTGACAAAAACTAACCGTACATCCGGGGGCAATCGGGCCGAACGAAATTTACCATAAAACTAAAATTAGCTAATGGTGAATTCATCATTTCTATTCTCATGATTTTCTGTGCAAATAGCCAAAACACAAACCAGCTAGCATGTCGCTTACAATTACCGACAAGGGAGCTTTTGTGAAGCCATCAGGGATGTTAAAGTTGGTACTATAGTACCTCTTGTGGTACTATTGGAACCTAAAATGTTCCATGGTACTCCTCTAACTCATTTAGTACTATTTACATATTTTCCTGTTTTTAAATTTTTTGTGTTTTTTTTAAATTTTACATAAATTATTGTTGTTATAGCGAACACATCATAAATAAAAATTACCTATGTTAAAAATATTTCAAATATTAGATGTTACTCTTGAAAACTCAAGTTAAAGATATAAAAAATGCGAAAGTTAATTAATGAATATACAAAAAAATTTATGTTTTTTAGTTTGACTCTATATGATAAATTAATATCACTTTTTGCAAGATGATACAATTTTCACAAGTAAATTGCAAAGAATAAAAATATTAAAAATTAGGGGAATTAAAAAAAATTTGTGTTTTTGTAAAGCACCTTAAGTTGTTTTTCAAGTGGAAATATTTCACTCAAACTTTAAAGGCCTTAAGCACAGTAAATGGTTCAGATTTCACGTTTCGCGATAATGAGTTTCACGTGAAATATAACAGGCTCAGTGTAGAAACGGTAATGACATATCATTATTTTTTGGACTACCAGTAATGACACCCATTTACTTTCTGCATTATTTTAAAACATATAATAATGAGTTACTGATAATGACTTATTTTTATCATTATTTCGAATAGAAAATAATTTTCTAGATTTTTTTTAAAAATTTTTGAAATCTATTTTTAGACTCAATATTTTTTAAACACTGGTAAGGATATATGTAACCACATATTTTTTGATTTTTTGTATATTGGCGAGTAAGCTTACTTGTGTGCAGCAGGTCAATTATGTTTTTATCTATTAAATATTACATGTCGAGATGGCTCAGATGGTAGAGCTGGCAATCTGTAGACCCATGTTCGATTCCCGCACCAGGAAATTTTATTTAAAAAAAAATACAATAAAAAAGAATTTTATTATATAATTTATTTTTTTGAAAATCTATTTTTAGACTCATTATTTTTGTCAGTACTGGTAAGCACATAGGTAACGATATATTTTTTGATTTTTCGTATGCTGGTGTGTAACCATAACTCATTATTTTTCGCGACATCGCCATATAAAGGTAACAAGAAATATAATAACAAAAGTAACAGTTACCATTATCAAGTATGTAGTTACTTAACCACATATCTGGTAATGATTTTCTGCACTGGGGGGCTATGAACTAAAAAGCTTCAAAAAAGTTCGCCAACTCTTCATGGCGCGCAACAACTGTTCTAAGATTCAACATCTCGCACAATTACAGTGTTGCCATATTTGAAGTCCTTTATCTTTCACCGCCTTTCACTTCTTCTATATCCCCTTTCCAAAGAAAGCAACATGTTAATTAATAGGAAAAATTTCCTGGGTGTTGCTTCTCTTTAAAAAAAATAAAATAAAAAAATTATTCATTTCTAGAACTTAAAGCCTCATTCATACTGAACCCGAAACTATAAGTTTTCGTTTTTTTTTAATTTTCGATTTGAAATTTGTATGGGATTTGACAATCAAAAACACAATAAATTTGAAAACTACTAGTTTTGGGTTCAGTTTGAATGAGGCATAAAGTAACTTTTGAGGCATTTTAAGTCGAGTGAAAATTTTCCACATGAAAAACAGCTTACGGTGTTTTAAATTGTAATTTAAATTCTAAAAACGAACAATGTTCTTAGGTTAGAAAGCTCAATCACAATAAACACAAAAGGTAATTTTTTCATAAGAAAAATAATAGTCTTGTGTATTAAATTTGCGTGAAAACAAAGTTACGCAATTTACCGTGAAACTCGTTGTCATGAAAAATTATGTTTTTAATATGGAGTATAACAGTTTTTTTACACTCACAGAAATAAATCTTTAAAAATAGCAGAAAAAACCATTAAAATAAGTAAAAATTACCTTACAATAGAAGCTGCTGAGATTAGCAGATTTTATTTTGCTAAATACTAGTAAGATAAGAACGGCAAAAATAAAAATGTAAAACTTACAAAATTTCGGTTATATTTGAGTTAATCTTTAGTTCATTGAAAAAAAAAAACAAATTTTTAGGTTAACTACATTTAACCATGCAAATTGCTATCCTGTAGACTGCTGATTTCAGAAGAATAGATTTTTATTAGCATTAAAAAATCGAAAAAAAATCTTAAAATTTTTTTAACTTTTTGTGATTTTTTAGTCTGTTATTTATTAAGATATATTTGTTGCTGATTTTAGCCGATTAAGTTATTTTCTGTTAACTCAAATTTAACTCGAATATAACTAAAATTTTGTATATGTATTTAACATTTTGGGGTTTCTTGTTCCCATCATACTAATATTTTGCAAAAATAATCTAATAGCAGTTTTCTTCAGGGTAATTTTTAACTAATTTTAGTAGTTTTAACCAACATTTTTTCATTGGTGTGTGAGTTAGATATAACAGAACTGTTTATTCTTTAAGAGTTTTTATTTGTTAATTTATATAATGATAAATAATGAAATGAAAAAAAATTTTGGTACTAAAGAGGTTGAAAAAGTATTGTTTTTTAGCTAGTTGCTACTATTTTAAAAATCCCATTAAAAGCTTTATTAAATAAATCTACACCGATAAAATTTCTCAGTTCCTCAGTTGAACAATTCCTCAGTTAAAACTGGAAATTTTCAAAGTTACTGAAACAATTTTTATCAACTATAGTTTCCGTTACATTTTTACATTGCCCTGTATATTCAAAAATGAAAATTTTTAATTGTCAAAGTGTTTTCAAAAAATAAATAAAATAAAAATTTTTCTTTACCCGATTTTTACACATGAACGCAAATTTGGAGCAAAATAATGTTTAAAAAAAAACGCCGTTAATAATTTGCATAAAACAAAAATATTTGAAGATAAGCTTGAATTTTTAATGATACATTAAATTCTTAAAAATTTTTTATTATAGAAAGCAAGAACGTTCACCATGTTTTTAATCTATCTGCACTCAAATGAGAGATTTTTGGTACTGAAAGGTAAAGAAATGTTGTTGCAAATAAATTTTGCATGCTAAGCTGGATCGAGCCAAAAAAGTTTTATTCTTTTAAATAATTTTAATGTCTTACATTTGTATGATTTAATTTGTAATAATAAAATGCGTAAGAAATGTAGAAAAATGATTATTGCCAGGATCGCCAAAAAATTTAATTCCGTAAAATTTTAAATTAAATTTATTGGTTAATTATAACTAATGTGCGAATTTCTCTAATTTTGACTAAAGGCTAGTTCATTGTAACTGTTGTATAAGTTATATTTTCATATCAGAACAATTAGCTAAAGGTAATTGTCCACTCAGTTATCTACAATTGATTTTATTAACTGAGCCTCAGTAAGGGGTATTTTACCTGAGGCTCAGTTAGAAATGTAGTAGCGAGTAACTGAGAAATTTTTTCGGTGTATTAGTTAATAAATTTTCACCTCCGTCTGTTTTATTTAATATAAATTTAAAAAACCTATCCGTTTCCTTTTATACTTTTTCTTTCTTTTTATTTTATACATCCCCTTCCGTTCTTTTTTATTTTAAATTCGATATATAGTTACTCTCTTCATATTGAAAACAATAAATAATTTGTATTTGATTATAAATCTACTCACCTTTACACTACATAATAACTGCAGCCATATACATTCCTAAGTAGATCGGCGAACACACTTATGGTATATACAGACATTATTTTTTTATTTCTTTGTTACTATATTCTTATTAAAGCTTTTTACATTGCGCTGGATTTTTCTTAATAATGAGCATTATGTTCTTATAGTCTTGACTAGCCATGAATACAATAACAAAAAAAACAAATAAAATTTGTTATTTCACATGTAATTTGTTTCATGTTCACACAGTTCCGTGGCTAGTCAGCTCCATTAAGCCCAAATTGTTTGGTAGTAAAGTGAGGTGAAATGAGGTATCGTAAAGTAGAAATCTATTTTCAATAGATTTTCTTACGTCAAACTAAGTAGTTGTGTATACTATCACTAGTTGAAAGTAAACAGCTGACACGATACTACCAGACTAATGGAGCCTTTAGTCTGTTTACTTTCAACTAGTGATATTATACACAACTACTTAGTTTGGAAGTAGATTTGACGTAAGAAAATCTATTGAAAATAGATTTCTACTTTACGCTACCTCATTTCACCTCACTTTACTCCCAAACTAATTTGGGCTTAAGAAACACAACAACAATAGTAAAGAAAACACAACAAATTTATCGCATTTTTGCGTACATTTTACACACACTTTTTCCTAATTTACTTAAAGATTTTTAATAAAAACTTTTTTCTATTTCACTTAGCAATCACTAAATAATATTTTTCACTTAGAACATTTAATAATTATACACTACAAACTATTAAATTAATTAATAAAACTGAACTTAACTTACTCCACAACCGCACCATATGAAAGCTACAACAAAACTAAATAAATTCGTTAGTGGTGAACAGTGGTGCCAGATGTGACGATTTTACGTCATTTTGACGATCTTTTTAGTCAAAATTTTACAAATAACGATTAACGATTTTTGAAGAAAAACTGTATATGTATATGTTGACAATTTAGAAAAATTACTGACTTTTTAACAAGGTTGGCAACCAATACCCTTATAATACCGTTATGCGTTTCAAAACCCTTTCAAATTGATAACCGATACCAATACCGTAACTCTTAATTAAAAAAAAAATACCGGTATTCCAAAACTTTTTCCCTTAATTCCGGTATCGTACCGGTATTGAATCAGTTTCTAATAAAATATTTTTTTTTACGTTTTTCACAAAAAAAATTCAAATTTTTTTATACAAAATATACAAAATTTAAAATTCATTGAACTCTATCTGTGTTTTTAATAAAAAATCTTATTACTATTATTTTTTTAATTTGGTTTAGCAACATTGTGTTTTTTACAACAGCACATAATTTATTGTGAAAACACAATTCTTCAATAATACCGGTACGTACCGGTATTGATGTTTCGGTATTTGTAATACCAATATCGATGCAAATAAAATACCGTTACCGATACCAATACCGAAACAAGGAAAAAATCGATACCAATACCGTTATTCGTTTCGGTTGCCAACCATGCTTTTTAATTAATTTTAAGCAAAGCTGGAAAGAAAAGCGTTTAAAGAAACTACAAAGTGTTCTTTTCGAATCATGTTTTTGGAATTCTAAATATTCGTCGCGTCTGAGTGGAAAAATATATTCGTGGTTGAAAACAATTAACAAACAAAAGTTAGAGCTAGGTTAATTTTTAATTTCCACAGCTTTACAATATGAATTATTTTTGCGACGATTTAAACTTTGGTACAAAATTTTTGTAGATTTAGACAAGCTGATCCTAAATGTGTTTTTCAAATGTCTCAATCAAGTCAGATTTTTTAGAAAATCGCGGTTAAAATTGCCCAAATACGCTGTGTTTGGCTTATTTGTAAATTAAGCCACATTCACAATGATGGAGTACTCCACTCTACAGATTGGATTTTGTTCCTTTCTTTTTCGTAGTTACATTTTTTTGTATGATGCCATCTCTATTTTAGTACACTCCAGGACACTGATGGAGTACTCCATCATTGTGAATGTGGCTTTATAGAGCAATTATGACGTGACTGAAATTTTTAAAAATAGATTTTGTAATCACGAAATAGATTTTGTAATCACGATGAGAATTTAAACCTCATACCGTATGATGAGGTGTCGTATCTGTAACTAATCGTAGCATGAATACAGATGAAAAATAACACCTAGTTATATATAATTCGAATTTAATAAAGCTGTGAATTATCTTAATTGCGATAATATAGGCAAGCAGTTAAAATGAATTGAATTTCGATTAAAAAAGTGATGAAACTAGTATTTTTATGATAAGTATTTAACGAGTGTTTCCAATTATACGACCTATGCGGTTAATCGGTTAATGCATTATTCGAAAAAGACTTTAAATTTATTAACCGGTTATTCGGGTCGCTTAACCGACAAAATTGGCGATTAATCGATTAACCGTAATTAATGTATTTCCTTGGCTTTTATAAATACAAACACAAAGAACTGCTTTTTTTGTTAAATTTCTATTTAAGTCGACTGTATTGGTTTATAAAGTGAGATTTCTGAGACTTTTTAAGAATTATGCCTTATAATATGGGGCGTGCTTTATATTAAAGACTATTAGGAATCTACAAATGTTTCTATTTTTAAAACAAGAGAGTTAGACTTCTGCATAAAAAGTAGTTATTAGCACGAATACTAAATATTCAAATAAAAATCAAATAGCTTCAGTAAGTATTGCTAGTTGAAACTTTCAAGATTATTGGATTAAAAATTATAAAAAAATAATTTATAATTTATGTCTCTAGCAGGATCCTGGGGATTCAAAATAAATCTAACGATTTCCCGAAAAATTTAAAAATGCGGTATTCTGCATTCCCTATATACACCTTACAATAAGATGTACACAAATCTTGCACTAGATATGTCACAACTGTTTTCTTCCATACCAAAATGGCACAATATGACCTAAATATTACAAAATATTTTTTCACTTTTCATGCTTGTGCAATAAGAAATCAAATCCGTTTTTAAGGCACATGTACAAGCGAGAGAAATCTTCTAGAGATAGAGCAAAAAGCAACTCTAAATAGCCTAAATCATTCACAATAGAGCTATTTAGAGGTGTTTTTTGCTCTATCTCTAGCAGTTTTCTCTCGCGTGTAAATGTGCCTTTATATTTTCCAATATATTGTGCAACCCTTCAAAACCTTCTATTACCCAGTGTAGACTATCATCACCAGATATGTGGTTATGTAACTACATACTTGGTAATGGTAACTAGTTACTTTTGTTATTACATTTCTTATTACCTTTATATGGCGATGTCGCGAAAAATAATGAGTTGTCGTTACACACCAGCATACGAAAAATCAAAAAATATATCGTTACCTATGTGCTTACCAGTATGTACTGACAAAAATAATGAGTCTAAAAATAGATTTTCTAAAAAATAAATTATATAAAAAAAAATATTTTTTATTGTATTTTCTTTTTTTTTAATAAAATTTGCTGGTGCGGGAATCGAAACTGGGTCTACAGATTGCCAGTCAACAGCTCTACCATCTGAGCTATATCGACATGTAATATTTAATAGATAAAAACACAATTGACTTGCTGCACACAAGTAAGCTTACTCGCCAACATACAAAAAATTAAAAAATATGTGGTTACATATATCCTTACCAGTGTTTAAAAAATATTGAGTCTAAAAATAGATTTCAAAAAATTTTCAAAAAAATCTAAAAAATTATTTTCTATTTGAAATAATGATAAAAATAAGTCATTATCAGTAACTCATTATTATATGTTTTAAAATAATACAGAAGGTAAGTGGGTGTCATTACTGGTAGTCCAAAAATAATGATATGTCATTACCGTTTCTACACTGGGTACCAGGTAAATTGAAATGGAATAAGAAACCAAAAACTGTAAGTACTTACACTTTGGTCAAATAATACATCATTTTAAGGTGGAGGTGTCATTGGAGGTAAGTAGCTGCCTAAAGCTTAACGGTATAGACTCAAATAATTAATAATTAATAAACGGAGAAAGTACTTTTACTTGTTATATTAAATTCACTATTAATCGAATAACTGAATTGGAAACACTATAATTAACTGATGACGATTTCTTGACGACTTTTCATGAAATTGCTGACGATTTTAACGATTTATTTTTACATCTTCAGCGATTTTTGATCAAGAAGGTCTGTCACCACTGGTGGTGAAGCAATAATGAGACAACAGCCTTGCCAGAACGTTTTTTGCGTTATCCCCTAACGAATCTAAAAATATTCCAGACACTAGAAAAAATATTAAAAAAGGTAAACGGTTTATTTGCTCAAATTAATAATATACGCATAATAACTGTACAATTAAATAGGTATAAAAATAGCCCTAGCAATAAGAACTGATGATTAAGATTCAAAGATGTTTTCCCTAAATCTTTTGAATTCAGGTACTTTCACGTATAAACCCTCCGATTTTTGTTACCTTATTTAAAAAACCAATAAAAATTTAATATTTGATTTGAAATTTTAAAGATTTTAAGAAATTATTTCAAATAATTCTCTTATTAGAATTTCCAATTTTGTCTATTTAATACAATATACTTTTATTCACAATCAACATGATGTTTCTTTTATAAACAATATTTTAGAACCTGGGACATTAATCACATAAAAATCCCAGGCACAATGGATATATACGCTTCAAAATGCCCTGAATAGTTACGCAAAACGCGTAAAAAAAGGCAACAATGCTAACTCCATTAAAAAAGTGGATTTAGTAGCGTTAAGAACGGGTGCGTCGATATAAGAAAAGAACCTTAGAGTTTGAGAATTTTTCTTTAAAAAAAATTTAAGAAATCTTTAAAAATAATAGAAAAATATACTAAAACTTAGTTCAAAATTTCCTTGCAGAAAAAATTGCTGAAACTAGCAGATTTTTTTCCTAAATACTAGTAGAATAAGACTGTTAAATTTGCAGAATTTAAGTTTAAATTAATTTAAATTTAAGTTAATTGCAAATGTTAAATTATGCTGCAAAATCTACAGAAAATTTGCTGAATATTAGTAGAATAAAAATAGCAAAAACAAACTGTTATATCTAAAATTAACAGAAATATTTGCTAAAGAAAAATAGTAAATTGCGGATTTTAAAAAGCTTACTTTTTATTTGCATTAAAATAAAATCTAAAAAAAATTTGAAAATTTAAAATTTGTTTTGAGATTTTTTAGTCTACTAATTATGTTATTTAGCTAAATTTTCTGCTGATTTTAGAAAGTTAAGTTGTTATATTCTGTTAACTAAAATCTAAATCAAATAAAACTAAAATTCTATATATTTAAAAGTTTTGTTTTTACTGTTGCTATCTTGATAAAATTTAGCAAAAATAGTCTGCTGATTTTAGCAGTTTTTCCTGCAAGTTTATTTTTTACTAATTTTTAATAGTTTTAACTAAAATTTTTACAGACTGTTTTTCTATTAGTGTAGGAAAACAAAACGTTTTAGCAAAAGATTTTGGCAATTTCAGGAATACGCTAAGGTCTGAAGAAATCTAATTGCAGTAGTCTAATATTTAATGGTGTGGCTAATTTATCCCAACTTAATCACAATTCAGGACAAATTTGTGTTTTACCAATTATCGCATTTTTTACAAAATAGAGTCATGTGCGCCTTTTTAACTAATTGATATGCATAATAAAAGCTTCCATGTATCTAAATTTGTATAAATTTTCTGACGTGTCTTTAAAAACAAAACAAATTTCAAAAGAGTTTTTCGAAACAGTCTTATCAGAAACGATAACATTAGCTTACTAGATTATAATATCGTTTCCGGAAGTAAATGGTGAAGCGTTTTCCATAACACATCGTTCTTTGGTTTATTGGGATTTAGCAAAAAATCTCCCAATTTCAGCAGTTTTTCTGCAAAGTAATATTTAACTAGTTTTTAGTAGCTTTTTCTACTATTTTTACAGATTTATTTGTATGAGTGTATAAATAAATATACACGTTTATTAATTTTGTTAGTACAAATTTATCCCTAAATTCATAAACGCTTTGTAAAATTGTAGGAGGTTTATTGTACAAATTTTGTATGAAAATGACGTTTTGTAAACCTGCTATAAGTTTACAAAGCATTTATGAATTGAGGGGTTACTCTTTAATGCGTTTTGTGTTATAATTCGTAGCGTTTTGAATCGTATAAATCCACTGTGCCTGAGATATTTATGTGACAAATGTCACAGGTCCTAAAATATTATTTATAAAAGAAACATCATATTGTTTGTGGATAAAAGTATATTGTATTAAGTAGAGAAAATTGGAAATTTTAATATAAAGGCACATCTACACGGGATATAAATCTCGTAGAGTTTGCGTTAAATTTGTGATTTCTAATATTGTTGGCACTAATCTTTATCGTAAAAGTACCATCTCTAGTTGCCAAGAATTTGTTTTTGTTCAAATTTTGGTATTTCAAAGAATTTTTTTTTCCAAATACCAAAAAGTGCATTTAGTCAACTGAAATGTTCAATAATGTTACAGGACATTTTAAAAATTGTTACTAATTAAAAGAACTTGTGTATGACAGCAATTGTCAATGGTCTAGAGATTACATTTCGTAGACTTATACAGAGCTGCATTTTCATAAAATCTCGCGAGTTTTCTATCCCGTGTAGATATGCCTTAAGAATTATTTGAAATAATTTCTTAAAAGCTTTAAAATTTCATATTAAATCTTTAAGTTTTGATTGGTTTTTTATACAAGGTAATATTTTTAGACTTGTTAGGAGATAACGCAAAAAAGGATCTGGCAAGGCTGATCCCATCACTGCTTCACCACCAGTGGTGACAGACCTTCTTGGTCAAAAATCGCTAAAGATATAAAAATAAATCGTCAAAATCGTCAGCAATTTTATGGAAAGTCGTCAAGAAATCGGCATCAGTTAAATATAGTGTTTCAAATTCGGTTAATCGATTAATAGTGAATTTAATATAACAAGTAACAGTACTTTCTCCGTAATGACTTATTTGAGTCTATACCGGTAAGCTTTAGGCATTACTTACCTCCAATGACACCCCACGTTGAAATGATGTATTTTTTGACCAAAGTGTAAGTACTTACAATTTTTGGTTTCTTATTCCATTTCACTTTACCTGGTAATAGAAGGTTTTGCAGGGTTGCACAATATATTGGAAAATATAAAAAGGATTTGATTTTTTATTGCGCAAGCATGAAAAGTGAAAAAAATATTTTATAATGTGTAGATCATATTGTGCCATTTTGGTATGGAAGAAAACAGTTGTGTCATATCTAGTGCAAGAGTTGTGTACATCTTATTGTAAGGTATATTTAGGGAATGCAAAATACCGCATTTTAAAATTTTTCGGGATATCGTTAGATTTGTTTTGAATCTCCGGGATCCCGCTAAAGAAATAAATTATAAATTTTTTAAAATCAGTTTTAATCTAATAATAATTATTTTATTTTTATTTGAATATTTATAATTCGTGCTAAAGGCATGTACATTAGGGTTATGACTCATTTTGAACAAAAATTTTACCTATCACCACGTGATAGGCAATACTAAATTAATAATTAAAATCGTGTTTGCGGGTCATTTTGTCAAAAAAAACCTTCCGCACCAAATGCAGTTTCTAAAAAAATTTTTGCTCGGGGATTTTGCATAGTTTACATAACGCATTACTACAAGAATTATTGTAAACGACAAAAAATGTATCCAAAAGTCCCTCCAAAAAGGTTTCGTAATATTTACCGTAAATAGCTTTTAATACGCATCGTTTGAATTTCATTTGTTTAAAACTTCGGAGGAATATTTTAATTAAACTAAAACAATATAAACCAAATTTCAACCCTATTGGTGCGGTAACTTTTTTGACAGCAGCGAAAAAGTAAGATTGCGTTTCTTAATATTTTTTTATGGCCTTTGTGGCTAGGGCATGTAAAATTTGATATTTGCAAAAAAAAATCAAAAAGTCATAACACTAATGTACATGTACACGAGATATAAAACTGCTAGAGATAGAGCAAAAAGCAGCCCTAAATAGCTTAAATCATTCACAATAGAGCTATCTAGAGATGTTTTTTGCCATATCTATAGCAGTTTTATATCTCGTGTACATGTGCCTTTAAATATTCACATAAAAATAAAATAATTATTATTAGATTAAAAAAATTTCAATTTGTTTGACAATTAAAAAAAAAACATCAATCAAAGAAGAAAAGAATTTTAACAAATAAAACAACATAACAGCAACTGATTTTAAAAAAATTTACAATTTATTTTCTCTCGCGTTTAAATGTGCCTTAATAACAATTTTCTCTCGCGTGTAAATGTGCCTTAATAACTACTTTTTATGCAGAAGTCTAACTCTCATGTTTTAAAAAAAGAAACACTGGTAGATTCCTAAAAGTCCTCATTATAAGGCACGCACTATATTATAAGGCATGATTCTTACAAAATCTCAGAAATCTCACTTTATAAACAAATTTAACAAAAAAAAAAACAAAGAAGCTCTTTGTGTTTTTATTTATAAAAGCCAAGGAAATACATTAATTTTACATTAAACGATTAATCGATTAATCGACAATTTTGTCAATTAGCTGACACCAATAATCGGTTAATAAATTTAAGGTATTTTACGAATAATGCATTAACCGATTAAACGCATAGATCGAATAATCGGAAATACTCGTTAAATATCATTAAAACACTAGTTTCATATATTCTTTTATTCGAAATTTAATTCATTTTAACTGTTTGCCTTTATTGTCGCTGTTAAGATAATTCACAGCTTTTATAAATTCGAATTATATATAACTGGATGTTATTTTTTACTTCATCTGTACTTATGCTACGATTAGTTACAGATAAAATACCTCATCATGCGTTATGCGGTTTAAATTCTCATAGATAATTTATATAGACTTCAAGTTTGTGATTCCGAACTCTGTTTTTAAAACTTTCAGTCACGTCATAATTGTTCTATAATTTACAAGTAAGCTAAACACAGCGCATTTGGGCAATTTTAACCGCGATTTTCCAAAAAATCTGACGTGATGGAGATCAGCTTGTCTAAATCTATAAAAAAGTTGTACCAAAGTTTAAAATCTTGCAAAAAATTTATATTGTAAAGCTGTGTAAATTAAAAAATAACTTTGCTCCAAATTTTGTTTGTTAATTGTTTTTAACCACGAACATATTTTTCAACTCAAACGCGACGAGTATTTCGAATTCCTAAAACATGATTCGAAAAGAACAATTTGCAGTTTTTTTAAACACTTTTCTTTACAGCTTTGCTTAAAATTCATTAAAAAAGTCAGTAATTTTCCTAATTTATCAAAACATATGGAGTTTTTATTAAAAAATCGTCAATCTCCATTTGTAAAATTTTGACTAAAAAGATCGTCAAAATGACGTAAAATTGTCACATCTGGCACCACAGTTCACCACTAACAAATTTACATGGGGTTTCTAGAAGACGTTCGTTGTCACACGAATGAGTCACTACATGTATTTTTTTTTTGTATTGCATGTATTTTGTTATTGTATTTTCGTTCGTGTGGAGCAAAACGTCATCTAGAAACACCACCTTAGTTTCGTGGTAGTTTTCATATGGTACGGTTGTGCAGTAAGTTAAATTCAGTTTTATTAATTAATTTAATAGTTTGTAGTGTATAATTATTAAATTTTCTCAGTGAAAAATATTATTTAGTGATTGCTAAGTGAAATAGAAAAAAAGTTTTATTAAAAAACTTTAAGTAAATAGGAAAAAAGTGTGTGTAAAATGTATGCAAAAATGCCATAAATTTGTTGCGTTTTCTTTACGTCTATTGTTGTTGTGTTTCTTTTAGTAACTTAAAATTCTTGACTAGCGATGGATCTGTGTGAACATGAAACAAATCACACGTGAAACAACAAATTGTATTTGTTTATATTCTTATTGTATCATGGCTAGTCAAGACTATAAGTAAGAGCATAATGCTCACTAGTAATAAAAATCCAGCGCAATGTAAAAAGCTTAAATAATAAGAATAAAGTAACAAAGAAGTAAAAAATAATGTCTGTATATACCATAAGTGTGTTCGCCGATCGATACGTACACATGTATGTGGCTGCAGTTATTATGTAGTGTAAAGGTGAGTAGATTTATAATAAAATACATTCTCCTTAACTAATTTAAATTAAAAAATAAACAATTTTTTATTGTTTTCAATATGAAGAGAGTAGGTAGGTAACTTTATATCGAATTTAAAATAAAAAAGAACGGAAAGGGATATATACATATAAAATAAATAAAAAGAAAGAAAATGTATAAAAGGAAACGGATAGGTTTTTTAAATTTATATAAAATAAAAATAGAGTGAGGTGAAAATTTATTTACTTTTTCGACCTCTAAGAACCGAATTTTTTTTTCATTTAATTTTTTTATAATTATAAATTAACAAATAAACAGTTATGTTATATCTTACTCACACACCAATGGAAAAAATTTTAGTTAAAATTACTAAAATTAGTTAAAAATTACTATGCAGAAAACTGCTATTAGATTATTTTTGCAAAATACTAGTAAAATGGGAAGAATAAATTTTGTAAATTTTACATTTTTATTTTTGCCGTTCTCGTTTTACAAAATTCCAAATATATTTCAAAATTGTCTAAAAATGTTTTAAAATTATACAAAAATGTTTTAAAATTGTCCAAATATATTTTAAAATTGTATAAAAATGTTTCAAAATTGTCTAAAATGTTTAAAAATTATCCAAAAATGTTTTAAAATTTTCTAAAAATCATTCAAAATTGTCCAAATATGTTTTAGAAGTATTTCAAAATTATTCATTTGTAAAATTATCCAAATGCATTTCAAATAATTCCATTTGTATTTCAAAATCCTCCAAATGTATTTGAGAAAATTCCAAATGTATTTAAAAAAACTCTATTCTGGAATACAAATATAAAAACATATTGAAAATATATTTGGACAATTTAAAAAAAAATTTTTTGGACAATTTTAAAACATTTTTGGATAATTTTAAAACATTTTTGGATAATTTTAAAATATATTTGAATTTTCTGAAATAAAACTGAAAATGGTGTAGTATTTACAAAGACTTCGCCGGAACGCGAAATGGAGCAATTATCCAGTGTGCCCTGCTATACCTTTACTAACAAACTCATATTTTATTTGTTAGCCTTTGTTGTTTTTAATATTTTTTGAAATAAAGAATACAAAATTTTCAAATATTTCTATGACAAATATTTTTGTTTACATTTGAAAATGAAAAGCCAAGAATTTTTAAGGCTTGGTAGCATTTTTATAACTACTTAATTTTTTAGAAGCTAAATTTATACCTACTTAAAAATTTTATAAATGCTTAAATTTGAATGGAATATTTATACAAAATTCGAAAAAACAGACCTTAGATTTTTTTATATTTATATCTATAACTACTTGTAAAAAAACGACTATCCGTACTTACATGACTTGTTTTTATTTTTTGTAAACAAATAAAATTTAAGGATTTGGGCCTCCTTTGGACGAAATCTGTTTTCGTATATAGGTTTGCCCGGAACGCGAATTAGAGCAATTACCTTGAGTGGCATGCTCTCCCTTTACTAGCAACCACATAATTCATTTCTTAGCATTTGTTGTTTTTCATATTTTATCAATTTTAAAATACTAAAATTTCAAAAAATTCTATGACAAATATTTTTGTGTAAGCACAGTAAGTTGTTTTTCACGTAGAAAAATTTCACTTGAACTTTAAAGGCCTCAAATAACAATTTAATTTATAAAAAAATAATATATAAAAAATTAACAATTATAACAAATTTTTTTTTAACAAATACATAATCACAATAAACACAAAATGTCACTTTTTCCCATGAAAAAGAATAGTCTTGTACATTAAGTTTGCGTGAAAACAAACTCTACACAATTTTCACGTGAAATTCATTATCGTGAAAAATCATTTTTTTTATATGGAGTATAACAGTTTTTTCACGTGAAATCGAAACAACTTACGGTGCTTTATATATAAAAGAGGAAATCCAAGAATTTTCAAGACTAGGCAGCATTTTAATAATTAATTAATTTTTAAAAAGCTAAATTTATACGTACTTAAAATTTTTATAAATGCTTAAACGCGTTAAATTGAACTAATTTTGCTGTTATTTTCTCTAAAAAAGTCCTTACAAATAGGTCAAAATTCTGTTAAAATAACAGGAAATAGTACATGTATTTGCGCCAGTCGAAAAAAACAAACCTCTTATATTGTATAAATTAGACAGACTTGGAAATTCTAATAAAAGAATTATTTGAAATAATTTCTTAAAATCTTCAAAATTTCAAAAGATTAAAAAATTTATTAAATATTGATCAGTTTTATACATAAAGTAACAAAAATTGGAGGGTTTACCTGTAAAAGTATGTGAATTCAGACAATTTTTCTAGACTTTTATACGAAAACAATCTTAGAATCTTTATCATCAGTTCTTATGCCCAATCCAGATACTTGCAGCATCAGTGAACTGCAGCAGTGCTGTCAAATTTGTTTCTTAAATTACGCGAAAACTATTCACTCTTTATACAAATATATTATAGAATTTTTTTGAAGGCAGCTCTTATTTATTTAGATTCCACTACAATTTTTTGTGGCATTGCAAGCATGTGTTTTGGGTTTTATATTAGTGCTATATATGACTAAGTGCAATTTAGGGGCATAATTCCGATCACTCTAAAATTTGTGTTATACATAAGTAGATATTTTTATTGTGTACTGGAAAACAAAATGCTTTTTTGTCGGACAAGTCCCCTTTCGAGTGGAGCTAAGGTTTCATGTGATACCTCAAATAAAAGCTTAATGTGTTGGCTATCTATTTTAGTATCAACTATTTACCGATATATAGGTTGAATTTTGAATAGACATTTTGCAAAAAAAAATCTCGAAGAAAAATGGAAAAATCTTTAACTGCTCCTCAATGGGTTAATATATTGGAAATCAATAAAAAGATATTTCAAAGACCTTTCTTTTAGTGTCAGATTTTTACTGATCGCATAAATACTTCGGAACTTATTTTAGTTTTAATTTCCAACTTTAAAGCCCCGCCCACTTAAAACGGCTGACATTCAAAAATTACATTGGAAAAATTAAAAAAAAATCGGGAATAAATCGAGTTGAAGGTTTTCGGGAATATTTTTAAATTTTTTGGGGATAACGCAAAAAACTATCTGGCAAGCCTGATCTCATTCATCACTGCTTCACCACTAACAAATTTAGTTTCGTGGTAGCTTTCATATGGTGCGGTCGTAAAGTGAGTTAAGTTCAGTTTTATTAATTAATTTTATAGTTTGTAGTGTATAATTATTAAATATTTGAAGTGAAAAATATTATTTTGTTACTGCTAAGTGAAATAGAAAAAAGTTTTTATTAAAAATCTTTAAATAAATAGGAGAAAAATGTGTAAAATGTATGCAAAAATGCGACAAATTTGTTGCGTTTTCTTTCCTCCATTTTTAAGTTGTTGGTGTATGCGCTAAAGTTTGTGTGTGTAAATGTTTATTCTTAAAAAGAGCATAATGCTCATTACTAAAAAAAAAGCCAGCGCAATATAGAAGCTTTAAATAATAAGAATAAACTATTAAAGAAATAAAGTGTGTTCGCCGATCTGCATATATACATACGTATGTTATACTGCAGTTATTGTGTAGTGTAAAGGTGAGTAGTTTTAATAAATAAAAAAATTTTTGTTTTCAATATGAAGAGAGTAACTGTTGTTGTTATTAACAGCTATCACTTTCTTATACCGGCTTTAAAATAAAAAGAGAACGGAAAGGGATATATAAAGTAAAAAGAACGAAAGAGTACAAAAGGAAACGGATTACATTTTTAATTTTATGTTAAATAAAACAGGCAGAGGTGAAAATTCATTAATAGATTTATTTAGTAAAGCTTTTAATTTGGTTAGTTTCACAAAATCGCCCCTGTCGATAATATTTACCGACATACAAACTGGTTTGTGTTTTAGCTACAATATTTCCACAGAAAATCATGGCAACAGAAATGATGAATTCACCATTAGCTAATTTTAGTTTTGTGGTAAATTTCATCCGGTCCGATTATACCATATTGTATTGTTATAGTTGTTGTCAAGTATATTATTTAGTTAAAAGTTCAACTGGTTCAAAGTTCAAAGTCGATAATTCATACATATAAAGTTTTAAAATATCATTTTATAAGTAATAAATAGGGCAACCAAAAAAAAAAGCCCTAAAAGCAATGTTTTAAGCTCTTAAAAAAAGCTCGGAAAAACAGTAAAATAAGCAGTTAAAATGTAAAAATAAGCCCTTAAACTTCATTATTTCTTCATTAAAATCTTCACAAAAGTAAAATTTTTTATTTAATACAATGCTACTTCCTTTGGAACTTCAGGAATCAGACAAAGTTGGAACATTCTTAAATTTCAACAAATTGTGAAAAATAATCTGTTGAAGGCATGGCCCAATCCGGATTTCATTCTTGCCTAAGGAAATCGTCATTGTCATATTTGTACTAAATATTAGAATTCAAGTTGGAAAAATAAAAAGTTTATTTTAACAAAAGAAATTTTTCAATTTAAAATAAATTACAAAAAAAAAAAATTTAAAGAAAAAAATTTATATCGACTTAAAATAATGTTTAAAACTACTGATTTTAAGAAAAAAAGCAAAATTGTGCTCTATTTTCACATAAAAAAGCTAAAATAAGCTTATTTAAAAAAAAAAGCAAAATTAAGCCAATATTTACAAAATAAGCAAAAGCAAGCAAAATTAGATAAAATAAGCATAAAAAAGCTCTAACAAATATAGCTTCAAATTCTTATATTTTTAAGATCAGAATTTGTATTTAATCTAAATTGTTCTATCTTTTCATCTGGCTTCTTTTTGGTTGGCCTAGTAATAAATAAATGTTAACAGCTTTTTCTCTAAAATCTTTAAAGCAAATAAAAATAACAATTAGAAATGCAAATTACCGAAAAGTAATAAAAATTTCGAAATTTAACAGTGTTACCACATATAGGAATTTGGCTCCAAATTGTGAATTTCAACTATGGGTTAGGGCAGACAAAGTACAATATACTCAGAGTTTTAAACTCTATGGGAAAACTCTAAAAGAATATTTTTTCAAAAAAAAATATACTTGACAACTTTTAAATAAAACCCTTTACGAGTTTTTTTTTAAATTCAGTACACCCTAAAAATTCCTTAGTTGATTATAACGAAAATTTCAACTATCTTATAGGTGAAATACCCCTAACTAATATATGGTTGAATTGATTCAGTTGGCATCAACTAAGTTTTTTCAAATATCAGCAATTCAACTAGGAATGTAGCTACTTACAACGATGTGCTAAACTAAATTGGCGTTTGGTAAATATCAACTATTTGCATTCAGAGATGGTTAAGAGAAACTATAGATTTTGATGTTTTATCTCAATTTTCAAATAAATCAATAACAACTTTTTTTTAACGATTTTATTTTAAAACGCTTTTCCCACACGTACACATTTTCATTTCTTCCTTTTTTACGTTGGTTCTTGTCCACTCACATATATCTTCTTGGAGTCCACAAATTTATTGAATTTGGAAATCTGCAGATTATTAAAATTTATAAATATTTAGAAAAATAAGGAAAATTACAAATGGTTACCATTGACCAATTTGCTGTAAAACTTGAAATAAAAAAAATATTTATTAAAAAATCTTTTTTAAATAACTCGTCTTTTTTGTTTTGTTAATGCTTGACAATTTCATATTATTAGTAGTATTCACTTCAACTCACAAATAAAACCGTAGTTGCTTGCGATTATTATAGTTGTTCGATATTTTTTTTAAATCAACTAAGGAATTTTTTAACTATGGAACTATGGATGGATTTACTATTTCGGTGTAGTTTTAAAAATAAAACTCTGTTGAAAAAAACTGTAATGAATACACTCAGATAGAAAAGTTAGTAAAACAAATTTTTAAACAGTTTTCAATCCACTTTACGATTTTTGTACAGACTTCTTTTAGTACAATTTTATATTTAGTAATATTCTTTTGCTATTCTCTTATTTACAAACTACAGGTTTGTTTTTACTAATTTTCGCTGCTAAGTTTTTAAAAACCGAGTGCTAATCTTAGCAAAAAAATATACTAATTTAACAAAAAGTGGATACTTAAGAAAATTTTATTTACAAGAATTCATTGGTTTTTTAGAATTTTTGTTTAGTTTATATTTGTTATTATTAATATATTCCTAGTTTGGAAATAAACCTCATAAAATTTTATTTTTACTAATTTCATTGTACTAAAATTATTAATATTTAGTGAATTTTTTAACTGATTTTAGCAAATCGGTTTCGAATTGCAGTTTACAACAATTTTGCTAAACTTAAGTAGTGGCTACTAATTTTTTCTACTAATTTTATTGTACTATAAATCAGTAGACAAGTGTTGTTAAAATTAACAAAAAATACCACTAGGCTCAAAACAATTAAATATCCCGTAATAACAGCAACATTTTCAGTAACCATTAGAGACTTTTTTGGTTGAGTATTTACAAAAAATATTTGAATGTGTATTAAAAAATGTTTTTGTTGACAAAAGAAGAAGAAGAGTAAGATATCTATGTAATCTATGCTGTTAACTTAAGTGATGCACTCACACACAAATGTTAGTAGAAAAATCTATAAATGGTTTTCAATTTCACTTTACTATTTTTATAAAAGTGAAAATTTTGTAGAATTCATTTTATGCAAATTAAATATGCAAAACTATTGTTTTTCTGGTGAAAAAGTAATAATTTGTATTTATTTGTTATGGTTGTATTATTCTTATAAAATAAACTTTTCACATACAGTTTAAATTACGATTTTAGGGGGCGATTCTCAAATTATGATAAAATCAGGTGATCAAAAAATTTATAATATTCACTTCGCTGCAATTTATTACTTCAAATTTTCATTTAGAGCTACTCAATAGAGCTACAATATATATAATAATATTTGAATGTCTAAAATTATATATATTTGCATCTATCGGGATCAAGTTTTTACAAAAGGGTCAAATCGCCGATCCAATTATATAAAATTTTGTAAAAAAATTTATATTTTATACAATTTTCGGATATAATCCGATTAAATTTTTTTTAGTATGGAATTAATTATTTTCAAACAAAATAATTTAGAAAATTTTCGAAAAAAAATATTATCATATACTAAAATTTTGACAGATAGTTTTCAGAAAAATGCAAACAAGAATCGGATTTTCTGTGAAGCGTTGCAAATTCTTTACATTTTTCCTCTTTGCAGAATGAGAATTACAGGCCTGGCATGCTCTTCTAAATGAAACACCCATTTTTTATATTACAAGATTCACTTTATTTTGTAATTTCACTTTTTTTCTTGTATAATAATATAATTTTTACTTTTTTCATGAAGTTGGCAATAATATGCCGTATTTTTGTTTTGTTTTTGGAGATTTCAAAAATGTAATATTTTATATTTTTTTTGGAATTTGCGTATGTATTTTAATAATATACCACGGTACAATATTTTTTTGGGTGTGATTTTATATTTTTTTTTTCTTTTTTTAATTTTTTATATTTATATCAATAATTATTACAAAAAAAAAGATAAAAATTTTTACGACATTAAACTAGATGCATATGATTTTGTTTCTTTTTTTTTAAATATTAATATTATAATAAGTGTTTAATTTTCTTTTGGTTATTATAAAATTTCGGTATCTGAAATTTGGACAAAATATTTTTTTGTTAATTTTTGTTATGTTTAACAAAATGATGCTTAAAATCTAAACCAATGAAAAATGTATTACATTTTTATATGTAAGATTTTATTTTTGAAAATTTTTGTATATTTTTTGGAGAGTATGTAAAACAGAATTTAAAATTATGGAAGTTCTTTTTTTGGAGTGGAATTTTTGTTTCCTTGTTAATGCGATTTTATTACAACAAATATTAATTTTGAATTTTGGTTATATATTTGTTTAATGTAATTGTAAAGATTTTTTTTTTATTATTTTAGATTTTAAGACCTAAAGTATTTTAAATTTTTTTGTATTTTTAAATATTTTTTTTTTATAAAATGATGCTTATGTTTATGGTTATTTCTAAATATTTTGTTTTTGATATAATAAAATTAATTTTGTTTTTTATATTTTAGCTCCAAAAATGTTTAATTATTAAGAATTTTGAATATCCAGGTATAATTTTAAATTTCTTGTGAATTTTTATTTTGACTAAGCCGAGACATGGAATTTTGAGTTGACACAATTTTGTTCAACCTTTTATCACTGTGTATATAGCAGGGTCTGAAAAAAATATTTTTTTTTTTATAATCAAACTGCATTCATTTTGGTAAATTTTTTTTTATTATTGTTATATTATTTATTATTGAATAATTTATAAATACTTTCGCTACTAACTGGATTTTCAATTGACGAATTTGAATTTCACTGTTAAATTTTATCTGGACATTCAGTAGCCGGGCATTAGTATAACCCCCCTTTAAGAAATCATATCCATAGCACCAGTCTTATAGCCAGCCTTTTTTGCTACTTTTTTTTAACAACTTGGCAAGCCTGTGCAAAAATATAGTCCATATGTGTATCAAACTTTTTCTTCTGCCGAATACTTAAATTTTATGGCAATTTTTTTCGCATTTCAAAAATTTTCGACCTGCTAAACAATGGAATTTTTACCCCCTAAGCACCGGAGATGACACTATAAATATGGAAGTTCAAGTTTGAATTTGGATTGTCTTTTACATATCCAAATTTCATCCACGAATTAGTGGACATTTTTATTTAAATTTTCTTAACGGTCCAATCTGACTCCACCCAGCAAAATTGTCGAATGCAAAGAACGGGTTGTAGAACAACTTGTACTTGCATGCAACCTATTCTAATTTATGTTCTATCATCGGTGATTTTTGTTTGAGTTTGTCCCAAAAGCAACAGGTTATGTTCCTCCAAACTAGAACTGGTTGATTTGGAACCGGTTCTAGAACCAGTTATAGAACCGGTTCAGCGGCAGTGAAGCCTTCCATTTTGACTTCTAGGAATCAGTTCTAGAACCTGTTTCACGGAACCGGTGGTAAAAACACCTGTTCTAGAACAGGTTCAAAGGCAACCAGTTCAAAAAAATTTTGCTGGGCATAGATTAAAATATTTTTTAAATACAATTAAACTTTTTATATATAGAATTAAAATTTTAATTGAAATTCAGCCTAAAATTGATATTGTAAATACAAACAACATGTTTGTTAATTAATTGTTGAATTTATTTTAAGCCAACAAATAGATTTGGGGAAATTCAAACGAGTTTGATGAATTTTAAAGCATACACACAGGAAAAAAAATTACCGACCGAATTGCTAAGCCTATTTTGGTTGCTAGAACCAATAAATTCGGTTGGTGAAACCATATTGGAATGTGATTCGTAAATATTTTGGTTATTGCAACTAAAATTCAGTTGTATAAACCAAATTTTATTGTGATAACCAATATTCATTTGTATCAACCTATTTTAGTAGATGCAACCGAATTTCAGTTGGAAAATGGCATATTTTTTCTCTGTGTGTAATTTAGCAATAGAATTCGTTGGTTTTTATTTATTTTTTAATAAAAATTAAAAATTTCAATCATAAAAAACCAAAAATTTCAATCATTATTTAAGTAAAATCATATGAATTTAATTTATATTTTTTTCTAAACATGCCAAACACTTTTTGTTTAACATTTTCTTATTTTATATATAATTTCAGCACATTTAGTATTTTTTGTAAGTTTTCACGCGTGCGTATAATAGAGTTATGTAGTTTATGAACAAACTAGTTCAATTGAACGATTCACTCTTTTGAATGATATGAACTAGAACAACATTATTCGGTCTTGAAACAGTTCACGACTCGCATTTCAGTCACAGCTGGAAACAAAAAAGAACGATTTGAAAGAACTAGGTCGTTGACTCGAATGGACGATAATGACCGAGTCAGCAAAAAATTTGTTGAGTTTCAACAAACTTGAAAATTTGTCACTTCAACAAAATATTTAATTGATTTAATTAAAAATATTGTTGAAATAGAAATTGAATTTTAACAATTATTATTGTCACATAAAATTTGTTGATATTTTTATCTGTGATTCTAGTGGTTAAAAAGTAGAATCATATTTCTTATCTTTGTTCCAAATAGGGTTTATAATTTCTTAAAACTTTTCCATTCCTGCGATATCGGAATAGAAATCACCAATTACAGAGAATTTCACTAAAATATCACTAAAATATTAAACTTTTTAGTTTAAGCTTAGTAAGTTGTTTCGATTTTATATAAAACTATTAGTTTTCTTGTGAAAAAGTAAAGTTTTGTATTCACTGTAATTGTGTCTTTCTAAAAAAACTGCTGGAGATAAAGCAAGACACACCTCTAAATTGCTCTATTGTGAATGATTTAAGCTATTTAGAGGTGTTTTTGAATTGTTAATTTTCAGAATTTAAATTGAGGCTTTCAAAGTTCAAGTGAAAATTTTCCACTTGAAAAACAACTTACGGTGCTTTAATATTAACATCGTTTTTTAGTAAAATAAACATGTTTCGAATCTAAAAGCAAATTCATTTTGCAGTCATAAATGCAACTTAGAAGACTTTAAATTGCAGCACAAAAGTCTTTTCTTGTCTTTTCTGAAACATAAAAGAAGGCTCAGAAAGAGAGAACAATAAAATAAATATACTTGTTTCATTCGTAAACGAACTAGTTCAATTGAAAAGACCTAGTTCACTCCTAATCGCTCTCTTAGTTCAATCGTTCACTTTATTACCTTTGGTTGGAGATGATTTTATTTCTTTTAAATTAATTTAAAAAAAATTAAACAAAACATTTTTCTTTTTTCTTAAAATTCTTAATTTTTTTATTATTTTATAATTTTTATTAACTGAAAGAAGAGCAATATGAAGCGCCAAGTGTACGATTAGAAAAATTGTTTTGTTTTATGAACGAACGAATAAGAGCGAACTATTTCTTCACAACAAATTGAACTAGAAAAAGCGGCCACTAAAACGAACTAGAATGTCCAAAATTAGAGAAAATGTTCTGTCTAATATGTTCTCAGAATGAGTTTGGGGACTAAATAATATGGCAGACTTAAAAATGCAATAAATACGTAATTGGAAAATGTAGAAATTTTCTTTTAAGATTGTATCGAAACAAAAAGACACGATCAGAAAGAGGGGACATTAAAAAAATCTTTTATTTGATATGTTTTCAGAGTGATTTTAGGGGACTTATAACTTAAAAAAAAATAGCCAGGAAACCCGTTCCATAAAACTTAAATGTAAGGTTTAGCTGACAAATATTTATTTATAAAACTGCCTAGTAAAATTTTCTGTTCCAAAGAATCCGTTGTAGCGGTACTTACTTTTCCTTTACAACCCCTTTGACTGTCGATTCTAACACCGATGATTTTTGTTTGCAATTGATCCAAAAGCAACCGCTTCTATAGCTCCAAAGTGCAACCGGTTGTTCTAGAATCAGTCCTAGAACTAGTTCTAGAACCAATTATCGGTCAGTCATATCTTCCATAAAGCAGTCTATCCTGCTAAAATCAACAGAAATAAAGCCATATTTGCATGCGATAGAAAACTGAGGTAAAACAAAAATCACCTCTGAATAGCTCCATTGTGAATGATTGAAGCTGTTTATGGGTATTTTTTGCTCTTTTTCTAGCAGTTTGCTGCCAAGTGTAAATGTGCCTTAATAAAAAACTAAAAGTGTTAAAAAAAATAGTGAAAAAATTTTTTTTTTATCGATTTTAAATTATTAGTTTTTTCCCTCTACTACATTTTAAACTTTCATAAAATTCTGAGAGCTCACCCTAAATTTTGAATTAAATGCAAAACAAATTGTCTCATAAAATCAAAGAATGATTCAAACTTAATATTTTTATATTTGAAAAATTTAACTGAATTCAGTTTTATAAAACTCAGTAAAATTTTTAAATCATTCCAATTAATTTCAAACTAAATTTGACCCCTACTTCACAGTGGTAAAAGGTATATAATAGTCGATATTGATCGATTTAATATTTTCTTTCAAAGTTTCTTATTCATATTTTTTTTTATAGACATAAGTCATCATTTTGTTTATGATTTTGGTAACCTAAATGTTATAAATATTTTTTCATGACATTTTTTAATACCAAAAGTTTTGAAATTTAGTATGCTTAAATTGTAATTTTTATTTATTCCATTATTTTTTTTTTTTTGGATTTTAATTTCTAATAAGTATAAATCTTAAATATTTAAATAAGAATTATAATTTTTATTTTGGTTTAAGGGTGGTTAAAATTTTAATATTTTATTAATATAATTTTTGAAAGTTGTTGTTTTTGTTTGCCTTAAATATTTATTTTTGAATATCTATGCCAGAGTTATATTTTTTGTATGAAATTTTGTTTGAGATTTTTTTTTCATATGCCTTGAATTTGTTAAATTTTTGCTTGGTTTTTGTTGATGATTTTTTTTGAATTTGTTGTTGTAACATTTGAAAATAGAAAAATTATATATTTCAAAGTTTATTTCAAAAAACTGAAAATTGGTTTAGATTTGTAAAACATAAAAAAATATTAAAAACTAAAATAAAATTAATATTCAAAAAAAATTTTCAGCCTGAACTATTGTTGAGTTTTGATTTTAGACCAGAAAGCATTAAATGATTTTATGGTTATTTCAGAAAAATTTGTTTACCAGTAAAGTGAGATTTTGGTTTGTATTTGTTTGATTTTCAATATAAATTTATTTCAGTTTTTCTATAGAGTTATACTGTAATTCTTGTAATATAAAATTTTATTGTTTTTTTATATTGTTTTATTTTTATTGTTGTATATTTTCAATAGAAAATAAAAAATTAAGAGGCATTTGTATGATAAATGATTTGATATTGAAAAATGTATTAAGATTCAAAAGAAATATTTCCAACATGCTTTCAATTTGTTGTTGATTTAATAAAACTATTAAATATTTTAATATTTTGAGTTGAAACCCAATACATTTTCAGCTTGTTTATGGTCTATTTTTTTTCTCTGTAAAAAATCTATTGTTTGTATATGGTTTGTCGTATTTTGCATTTCTGTAAAAAAATATATTGTAAAAAATTCCTTGCAATATTTTGTTAATTTTTAGTAGCTTGGCTATTGTTTTTTTTTGTTGTTGTATGTAGTAAAAAATAATTTATATTTTAAATAAAAATCAGTTTTTTGTATTTTCAATTATTGTACTATTATTTGCGGTTTTCATTATTATGCTATTGGAAAATTAAAAAAAAAAAAATTAAACAAAATAAGTTACAAAAACTATATGCATACTTTTTCCTTGAGTGTAGGTAGCACTGCACATTGGGAGTTAGAAAGAGCTGTCAACTGACAAGGAAAGTCGGAAATTAACTCCTTCACTAATAGAAAAAAGTCTGTAAAAATTTTATTTAAAACTGTTAAGAATTAGATAAATATGACCTTGTAGAAAAAACTGCTGAAATTAGCAAATTATTTGTGCTAAATATTTGTAAAGGTACATTTACACGCGAGAGAAAACAAAATACATCTCTCACAAGCTCTATTGTGAATGATTTAAGCAAATTAGGGATGTTTTTTGATTATCTCTAGCAGTTTTATCTCGCGGGTGAATCTGCCTTAAGATAGGAATAGCAAAAAATGAAACTGTTAAATATACAGAATCTTAATTATATTTGAGTTAAATTTTAGTTAACAGAAAATTAGAACTTAACCTGCTAAAATCAGCCAACAGTTTTGCTAAATAATTAGTAATAAAATCATCGAAACTTTTAAAAATTTTCAAAATAGTTTTTGCGATTTTTTTTAATGAAAATAAAAATCTAGCCTTCTGCGATCAGCAGTTTATTTTTTTTAGTAAAAATTTCCGTTCGTTTTAGCAGAATAGACTGCTATTTAATTGAACTAAATTCAGCTTAAAAATAACAAAATTTTTGTAGATATAACAGTTTATTTTTGTTATTTTTATTCTACTAATATTTAGCTAAATGTTCTGCAGATTTAACAGCATAATTTATCATTTTCAATTAACTAGATGTTAACTCAAATATAACTAAAATTCTGTATATTTAACAGTTTTATTTTTGCTGTTCTTATCTTACCAGTATTTATCAAAAAAAAAAAACCAAAAATTTGCAGTTTTTTGTGCAAGGTCATTTTTAACTAATTTGTACTAGCCTTTTCGGTGTTGCCATTTTGGTGATTTTTGGTGTTAAAAATCTCTTGGAGAATTCTTTTATTTATAACAATTAAACAATTCAACGCGAATTCGTCTACTTCTGAACCAGTTTTTATAAATATTATTAAATTTAAAGAGTTATTTTTGGAAGAGCTATATATGTACTTGCATCGTTAGCGAAATAGTTACTCAATTGACCGAAAGACCTAGTTCACTACTAATCGCACAGATACGCGCGCACATTGGTTTTAAAGTGTTTTATCAAACACAATTCCTTTTGCCTATGTGTAGCTTTTATTTACCTAAGTACTAAGTTTTCTGTTAAAAGTAAAAGTTTTCTATTGAAAGTAAAAGAAAATTAATATTAAAAACCAGGTACGTAACAGTTATAACTTTTATTCAAAAAACTTATTGTTTTACAATTATTTCTTGTTTGAATATTTTTAATTTTCTGTTTATTTGCTCTGTTTGATTTTTATTTTTAATTCAAACAAAAACAATCCAAACGCGATTTTAATTTTTTCAAAAATAATAAAAGTTATTTTGTGATTTTTTTTTCTTTATCACAAAATAAAAATTAAGAATATAAATCAAAAGCCAAAGAACCAATGACTTCAACAATTATAATACCCTGATGATGTCAACTAGTGTTAATAAAAGATTGAACAGTGATTTAAAGTGAGTAAACATGTATATTCCAACAACTTCCGGCATTCAATTTAGATCAATTTTTAATTTTTATTTTATTATCAAATAAAAAAGTTAGTGCTTAACTTTTTAAAAAAAATCATTCTGTAACTTTTATAAAAATTTTTAAAATAAAAATCAAAAAACAACAGAAATTTATAGAGTAAAATATAAAAATTGAAAAAATTAAAATCTTTGCCAAACTTTGTGATTTTTTTGTGCAATATGATTTATAAAATATAGTGCATTATTGAAATATTATAATTAAATAAATTTGGGTAGGGACTTTTTAAGAAATGTAACAGTTATTTTGGGTCTCTGTTAAAAACTATAGCACTTCTAACACTTAAAGCTGAAGTGAAATACTTACAAAATGGTTTTAAGTACATCGATTTACGATTTCTCATATACAATTTTAAGTTTTTATAAAGGTTTATATGCTTTTAAGGGTTTAGAAATGAGGCATATAAAATATATATTTTTATTTTAAATATATATTCCTCTAACTCCCACTGGAACATAGAGCGCCTTTTATTTTAGTAATATCATAATTATTTATCTTAACTTTTATAAAACGTATACAGAAGAAGAGATAATTTGAAAAAATAAAAGGTATGGGGTCATATGTAGAAAAAATCACTGATTTTTTAAAATTCACCGTTTCGAAGATTAAATTTCTGTCAAGGATCATACTCATCTGCCCCAACGTGCAGTGCTTTTCTGCCTTCAGGAGTTCGTAACACTGGCAAAAACTGACTGTACTATTGTGAATGGTTGTTGACTTTGCTAAATACAGTGTTCAACCAAATCTAAACATCTCTTTAACAAAAAAAACAAAATATTTTTTTTTTTTTTGATAAAAACAAATTAAAATTATGTATCTTCAATTATTCTCACTTTCTGATAAAAAATTAAAAAACTTGCATTTTAAAACAAATTAACAAAATATTTTAAATATATTGATATTATGGTATATTTGAGGGATATGTAAGAAATATAAATTTTTTTTATATGTATTTCAATATTGTTAAAATAAAAACAAAACAAAAAATATACATATTATAATTTATTCCCTTTTAAGGCTGAATTCATAAAAATAAAACAATTATTTTATATATATAATCATGGTACTATTTGCTTGTGTTTGCTTTGCGTTTTTAAATTTAATTTTTTTGCATATTATTTTTTTTATACAATTAATAAATTACTTTGATTTTCTGGTTTGTGAGAGAAGGTTGAGGTTGATTAAATTAATTATAAATATATGATTTTTACTATAAAAAAATTATATATACACTTAAAAAAGTTTTGACTAAATAATTCAAAATTTAAAAAAAAATTGTTTTCGAAGTTTTGAAATTATATAGGGTTTTTTGCATCATTTCTTATTAGTAACAATTTCACATAATATAATGGCTAATTTTAAAATAAGCTTCAATTGCTTTCAATACAAAATGCATGTTGAAAATGTTGCTTACAAATTAAGGTATGGAGATAAGATTTTAAAATTAAAACCGATTAAATATGTATAATGATATCTTTTGCTATTTTTTATGTTTTTATAATTTTCTTAAAATAAATTAAAAACAAAAAAATATAATATTTTAATTTGTAACTATTGTTTAGAGTTATTTTACTGTCTTTATATTTTCATATAATCCCTGTCAATTGATATTGTTTTTAAAAAACAAAAATATAACAAATTCACTGTTTTATTTCTTATTTTATTCTATGGTTTATTTTTCATCTCTGTATTGCATTCTGTAAAAGTTTTCATTCCAGTTGAAACTTTTTTTATTAAATTATATTATTTAATATTAAGTGAGTTTTTTTTCTCAATTATGTATAATTTATATTAAATTAAATTCCATTTATATAAAATCTTAAATTGAAATAAAATTGAAATTATTTGTATTTGATTTATTTTGCAATATAACTAAAGAAAATCATTACTATTTTAGTATTACACTAATAGGAAAAAATCTGTAAAAATTTTAGTTAAATCTACTGAAAATTAGTTTAAAATCAATTTGCTGAAAAAAGTGCTGAACTTAGCAGATTAGCTTTGCTAAATATTCGTAAGAAAGGAACAGCAAAAATAAAACAGTTAAATATACACTCTTTTAGTTGAATTTGAGTTAAATTTTAGTTAATAGAAAATATCCACTTAACCTGTTAAAAGCAAAAAAATTTTTTTAAATTTTTTTTAATGCAAATAAAATACTATTATTCTCTACTATTTTTTTAGTAAATATTTTTCTTAAAGGCTTCTATTTGCATTCAACCAAATTTAACTTAAAAATAACAAAAATTTAGTAGATATAACAGTTTATTTTTGTTATTTTTAGTTTACTAATATTTAGCAAAATTTTCTGCAGATTTTTAGTATAATTTGTCATTTTCAATTAACTTGAAGTTTAACTACAATATTTAAATTCTGTAAATTTAAAAGTTTTATTTCTACTGTTCTTATTTTACTGGTACTTAGTAAAAAAAGAAATCATCTAATTTCAGCAGTTATTTCTACAAGATAAATTTTAACTAATTTTTAGTATCTTTTTATGCTATTTTTACAGATTTATTTCTATGAGTGTAATATTTTATTTTATTGAAATTTATCTGTAAATTTTTTGGTGAGTTTTTGTTAATTTTTCATAAATTTTACTATTTTTTTGCTTTGTTTTGTATTAGTTTTTCTTCTTCTTCTTTAACTATTTTCTTATTTTTATTTAACTATGGTTTATTTTCATTTCATTTATTTTAATTTTCCATATTTTGATTGTAAAACATATTCTTTCTGTTTGCTTTTACTTTCATATGTATATTGTAAATATTTTTATGGCAATAAAAAAATCTGTAAAAAAATTGGTATTTCAACAGAAAATTTGTTTTCATTTCTATTTTTTTTGTTGTTGTTTGTTTATGGTTCTATGGGCACATTGTTGATTTGAAAATTTGTCAGTATATGAAACAAAAAAATATAATTCTTAAGAAGTTTTCTGCAAATTAATACATTACTAGGAACAACCAATTTAAAAATATTATTTTTAAGTGATATAATATGGGGAGAGAAAAACATAAATTAATTTTTAACTAAAAAACTAAATAACAATGAAAAAATTATTATTTTTAATGCAATTATACTCCACTGTATTATTGAGTACTGCCAGATTTTTTAAACGCATTTATTAAACATAAGATCAAGATTGCAAAGCAAACTTTTGAACTATTTAAGCCCCGTATTTTGTTCACAAGAGTGAAAAATTTTCCATGGTAGATATGTATGGATAGCGTTTTAATCAATCACTTACAAAGCGTCAAAATTTAAATTTGAACTGTGTATACCACCACTAGCGGGCCAGATAAAATAGTAAAATAACAGAAAACTACATCTCTCTACCATATTTTGTCAAAAAATTCCCACGGGATCGACTATCGGTATGAAATGGGTATCGGTATGAAATTGTAAATTTTAGAAATGTTTCTATATACAAAATTACGTTTTTACTCCTCCTAAATATGAGATTTGGCTACGAATTCGAGCTCATTAATTTTATCTTCCCTACACTCATAGAAATAAATCTGTAAAATTAACAAAAAAAAAGTTTCTAAAAATTACTTAAAAATGCTGCTCCACAAAAAACTGCTAAAATTAGCAGATTTTTTTTTACTAAATATTAGTAAAATAAGAACAACAAAAGTAAAACTGTTAAATTTACAGAATTTTAGTTATATTTAAGTTAACTTTTAGTTAATTGAAAATAGCAAATTGAAATTCTGTATATTTAACAGTTTTATTTTGCTGTTCCTATATTACTTATATATAGCAAAAATAATCTGCTAATTAGCAGTTTTTTTCTGCAGCATAATTTTTAACTAATTTTTAGTAGTTTTAACTAAATTTTTTACGGACTTTTTTCTATTAGTGTATTACATATTCAAATTTCAACGGAATCTTTGGGAAAACCCCGGATGTATCTTCCTTATTAGTATAATTTTTGTTGTGGATCTATTGTACATTTATTTTGGTATCGCTGTTTATCTAAATTAAATTTTTAAATTCTAATATTGTTTTCATTTCATTTGTTTTTTTTTTTTAATTAAAAATTTTTGTTTTGAATTTTTTAAATATTTTTTTTTATTGAAATTAAAAAACTGCAGTCTGAATTCTTTACTTAGCAGTTTCTAACTAATAAGAATGATATCCTATGAGGGCACTAATTTTGATGAAATTTGGATGGAGCATAGAGGGGAGAAAACTGAAATGTATGTCAGTAGGTGTATGTTCATATTTTTAGCTGTCCAATCTCAAATCTAGAGGGCACGAAATGGAATACATAATCGTTCGATACATTGCTGTTTTTAGAATTTTTTTCTAACGATTTCATACAGTTTAAGATTTGTCTCCCAACTACATTTTGTTTGATACCCGATTTACTCATCACTTATTTTGGGAAGTATGAGAAAAACTACAAAAACCAATATCAGGCTATTTTAATCCCTCTTTTTCCAAATTTAATATAAGATTGGGCCGCTCATAACCTGACAGGTTTGTTTATTTTGCCACTTCTAACACATGTCCAAATTCAGTGGAATCGGTGGTTGACCCCGCAAAGTATGTACCGAAATATTGCAGCAAGTCTGATTTTTATTTTTTCTGCAAAATAAAGTTGGAGATTTTATATTTGTTAAATATTTTGTATAAAAATCTGGGTTTTGGCTCTTGTAGATTTTAATTTGACAAATCGCATACAAAAAAAACAAGCAAAAACTAGGTGGTTTTTGCTCAAGTATAAATGTAGTGTAAGTGTGAGCAACAAAACTGGTGTAATATACATTTATAAAAAAATTTCCTTTAGTTTTATGAAAATTTGCATTATTTGATTTTTTTTTTTAAATATATCGCGTACTACTGGTTGAATACTCCAGGTTTACCATATTTTTCACGATCACTTTTTGGTGTTTTTGGTTGACGGTAGAGATGAGCGATATTTTCATACCGGTGATTTAATCACAGTTATTGATAAATCACTGGTAACGGCAGTGATCAAATATTTCAAGTCGCAGTTACTCGGAATGTCGTTCTTTTAATATTTTTGTACTATTCTTTCTTGCAAACTTCATTGTGCACAGTAATACATGTTTTTTTTTTCAATAACAGTGACTTGCTTTCACGCTCTTCTAAATAAAATGTCTCCTTCTATCATGTCTTTGTTACCGATCGCAACTATTCTTCTTTGAAGGCTCAGTTTTTAGGAAGTGGAATATCTTTAAACTTAGTTTAACGCAGTTTGTAACTGGAATACTGCTTTTAAAATGTGTTTTATTTCAATAAAGAGATAAATTATACTCGAGAAAAAGTTTTTACAGCAAATTTTTGTTAATAAACTTTGAAATGGTTGACAAAATGCGTTTTCGGTTTAACTAAACCAAGTTTAACTGACATCTTAAAAACTCGCCATAAATATTATTTCGTTTATTTATCAGAAAATCGCAGTCTTTTCCATAAAAAAAACCGTGATCACGATCACAGTTTAAAAGAACAACGATTTGAACATTTGACGATTTCACTGAGAACAATGTTACTGAAAAATCGCCGGATCGCACATCTCTATTACAAACCCGTGATCACGGTCACTGTTTAAAAGAACGGTGATTTGAAAATCAAGATCACTGGTAGCAGCGTTATTCAAAAATCACCGGATCGCTCATCTCTAGTTGACGGCAATCTTAAATAGCGATGGCAACCTTAAATAGGTTTGAGAATGTGCTAAACCAAAATGTGGTAATTTGGCAGCATTTTTTTAAATCGGGGATGGGAAAAGCAAATATAATAATTTAACAACATTTTTTGAGCCAGGGTATGGGAAAATATTAAACAAAAGTATGCATGTTAACACGGTTTTAAAAAAAAATTATTAAAAAAACAATTTACATTTATTATTAATAATATTTTAAATAATAGTCAAATTAACATATTAGAATTATTTTAATAAATATCGAGGTAGAAGAGCGATATTCATTATAACTTCAATATTTTTCATATTGTATTAATTTGAGTTTTTTTTAAGGTAAATTGTTTTTGTTTAACTATTTCAATATATAATAATATACAATTATGTTTTACTGATTTAACATTTTATTTAAAAACTATTTTTATGTATATATCAGATTTGTAGAATTGTTTATAAATAAAAACTAGTTTTATTTCTTTTATTTTTTAATTGTTTCTTTCTTTTTCTGTATAATAGGCGCTTGTGTTTGTTGTTTTTTTAAGACTTATAATTACGATATTTTGAAAATTAACAGAAAAAATTTATACAATCATATAATATTATTTTTAACTTTCTTTTACATATTGTTGTATATTATTTAAATACAAGGAACCTTATTTTGATTATTGATAAAATTAAATGGAAATTAAAATTGGAAAATAAAATTTATAAACTTCTTAAGAACCTTTTTTTCTGTTTCAAATTGATCAACTTTATTTGAATTTTATTATTTGTTGTATTACTATGGCTAATGAGGCTATTGTTGTTTTTGTTATTTAAAAAATAAATATGTTTTTGTGGTAATAAATAGAAACACTTAAATTTTTTGTTTTTTTTTCTATATTCATGGTTTTACATCGGTTTACAATCAGTTCTTGGTTTTTTTTTGCATTTTTCAATCATTTTACTATTTCTTTTTATTTTTAATCCTGGTTATTATTTTTTTTTATTTTATTCAATCATACAACATTTATATGGTATTTGTTTGTTTAATAATAAATAGTAGTTTATTTTTATATGTATGGTTTTTTGCCTTTATAATACATTACAAAATATTAATATAGTAGAAAATTGTTTAGAAAAAATAAGAATTAAAATCAAAAATTATATAAACAAATGTATTTCAACTAAATTTAATTGTTTCTGATATATTATGTTTTTTTACATATGTAAACAAACATTAAATTTTTTGTATTTAAATTACTTAAAATTTTAATACTGCATTTTTTTTTGTTGTTCTACTGCTATTGTTTTCCTTTTAATAATTTATTTTAATTTAAATTTATTTAACTGAATTGGCTTTTTCATATTGTTTAATTAAGTAGACTTAAAAACTATTATCACTATTGCAGAAAGCGGCTATTTTATTGGATTTTCCTTTTCTTTCGGTTGAGTTTTCTTTGATTTTTTTCAGTTAATTCATTATATTTTTTTTTAGTTTTATTGTTTGTTTTTTTTTTGTAGGCAAATTGATTTTGAAATTTGTTTTTGTATCCGGATGTGAGTTTTTTTCGGAAATAAGAGTTTAACAAAAATTAAATTTTGATTATTTAATGAGTTTCTAAACACTAAATACGTATACTTTTGTTTTTTAAAGTTATATTTTTGTTATATAAAAGAAGAAAGGATTTTTTTTATTATGAGATTTTTCATTAATATGAATTAGAAAGCTGGTTATAAATATGCTTTGAAAATTTATGTTAAATTTTACTCGAAAGAAATCCATAGATTTGGATTTTCTGTTAGGAATTGGGTTTTTTCTAAATTCTCGTTAAAATATTGAAAGTTTTATTTCTGAAAACTACAGACAAACGGTTCTAATATTTGGAAAAGTTTTTCCTTACTTTTGAATACACCTAAAATAATATGTCAGTAGAAAGATATGTTAAATGGTTTTGACTAATTTTTTTTAAATTTTAGTTGAAAATTGACTTAAACCATGTTTTTAGCTATCTTCATTTAACACATTACTAAATATTCTCAGTACTTTAACTTATTTTAAATGTTAATTTTCATAATTATTTATAACTAATTTTAATTGTTAAATTTTACACAATTTATTGTTAAAATATAGCATTTTCATGCTATATTTCTGCTACTACCCGGTAATGGCACCACCTGTGTATCGAAAGTTTTATGAAAAGGCAGCTCTGTATGTATTCGAAATGCAATATCGAGACCAATGTTAAAACACGAAATATACATGCAAAGCAACAACAATTTTTTGGTGTTGTTATTGTTTTGCATGTATTTTTCGTGTTGATGGCTCTATTAATGTTTTTAAAATTTTATAAAATTGTTAACCCATTCATTAACGTTATAGCCTTAGTTCCATATTTCTCCGATACCGGGCATAGTTAAGCGCCAAAAATAGCATAACAATAATTCTCCGCCACAGGTCTATGTTCTCAAAAAGTTTCGTTAGAATACCTATAGTGGTTCAAGTTTGGTCGTAAAAGGGTTAACAATTTTTTTTTGTAAAATTACATTTTCTTAACAATAAACAATTAAAATTATTTAATTTTTAAAAAGTGTCATATTTTTACATGATACTTTGCAAAATCGTTTATGGTCAGTTCATCAAATTCCACTTCAAAAATCATCAAAATAGAGACAAATAATGAAACTGGCAGCGCTGAAAATATGCATTTTAATTGTGATTCCTCTTGTTTTTGTTGATTATCTTCATTACAGAGTATCTTCAGTGAAGAACTTTATTAGGCAATGTGTCAAAAATCACTGAACATAACAAAAGTTTTGCTATTAACACGAACTCTTAATTTACTTTTATTGTGTTATTTTCTATGAAAATTTAATATTTTTTTTCTTTTATATTAATTAATTGTTCGTTAAAATACTGCACTCAAAAATGTTTTAAACCGTAATTACAGTTGCTTTTCTATGGAAAAATATAAAACAACTTTTACGACAGTTATTTGAAAAAACAACTAAAGAAAAGTACTGCAGTTTCGATAACAGTTATTTAAAAAAGTTATTTTTAATATCATAATAAGCAACTACCAAAACAGTTTTTTACAGTTAACAGTTTACTGTTTATCTTTGGTCACAATAACAAAATTTTCTACTGTGAGTAGGCCGGCTGCAAACTCGATCTCTTGTGGTTACAACGCTTTCATATTTTAGGGAAAACTGCGATATTATATATACATATAATACAGAGGGCCTTCCTTGTTGTTACGGGTTCGGTAATCAGGTTTGGTTTAAGATGAATGGCTGATTGGGCGATATTATAGATTTTAAAAATTAAAATGGATAAAATTTGTGAATACTTTTAACTAAATAGGCTTATTTGACGTTTAAACATCAGATCTATATATTTAAATTATTTTTTTAAATCTTTTTAAAAATCTTAAAATATCTTTTAACACTTGAACTGAAATTTTTTAATGTTATTAATTATTTTTATAGATAAGTCCCTTTATCAGAATGTCCTGTTAGCTACTAAACTGACGCATTTGTTGTTGTTTTACATATTAATTTTATATCTAACTGTTGGTTAAATTTTAACGAGATATTGTGTTTTAGTTTTCATAAACATTGCTTTCTGCAAATATATTATATTTTCCGCACCCTGAATAATAGAATTACTATTGTGAATTACCAAATGCAGAGCTGTATATTTCAAAAATAATACACCACAAAATTGGTTTTAAAAATCATTTTGTATAACCAGCTAACTATTTCAATACATTTATTTTAGTATGACCAGACATTTTATATATTTAAATTTAATTTTTTTTTTCATATATAACTTTTGTTGTTTTCGAAAACTTGTTTTTAGTTTGCCTTGTTTTTAGTACATTATTATGATTATTAGTTTTAATTATTTTTATTTCATTTTACTTTTTTCATTTTTATATTATTATTTAATATTATGGCTTTCAGACTGCAATTTTAAAATCTTGTTAAAAATTATTTGTACTTTTGGTTCAATAAATTGGGCTATTGTAGATTTGTTAGGTTTTATTTTTGTTGTTGTTGTTGTTTCAATATTGTTCATATTTAATATGTTTTTGTTCTTCTTGTTGTTGTTATGCTGTTATAAAAGTATTTTGCTTAAAAAAGTTTTGTTTTACTTATTTGGTCAATTATATACTTTAAAAAAAATTTTTTTTACAAAAAATTATAATTTAATTAAATTCATTTTTAAGAAAAAATTAACTAATTTATAACTTTTTGTTTCAGGTTATATTGTTAAATAATTTTCTTATTTCATTTTTGTAGAGTTTGGTGGTTTAAATAAAATTCTATTTGAAAATGAAAATGATGGCCAAAAGTTAGCAAAAATTTTGAATTTTGTTCAAAATTGCGGTCCGTAAATATATTTTTTGTTGTTAGCAAATATATAATATTGTTTTCAAGATTTTTTTTTAATTTGTATATTATTCTGTTTTTATGATTTTTATTATATATTTAAATTAATATTTCTTGAGTAAACCCCGGGTTTTGCTGCTATATAACAGTAAACTGTTTAATATATTTAATGGGTAAAAGTCGTAGTCAGTGTAGATTTTTCCAGTTATTCTCTGTTGAACTATTTGGAATTGTTTTTTTTTTCTATTCTTTCTCATCTCTAAATAGTATTGGTGTAAAAAATCGGTAATAACCGTTTCTTATAGTTGTTGTTTTTTTTACTTTTTGGAGCCATTTTTGATTTTTTATTAAATAAGTATGATAATTTGTTTCAATATTTGTTTATATACACACTAAAAGAAAATATTTAAAACTGAACTCAAACATTAAATTAAACAAAAACTGAACTAAAAAGTTACTTTTTTTTTTTTTTTGAAAATGGAGTAAATAATTTTGATAATTTTGTATAAAAATTTTGATATTTTAAAGTTTTCTTGTATTAATTTTTTTTTTAAATTTTGATTAATTTTTTTAGGGCCTAAAATTTGTTTTTTTTTATAATGTTATAATTTACAAAAGTTTTATATACAGGTTTGTATTTTTTTAAGAGTATCACAGTGACATTCAGTCTAAATTTTTTATGCTTTTATTAGAATTATATTTTTGCATGATTTTTTTTCTACATAAAATATTGTGTTTAAAACTAAACTAAAATTTCATTCTAATTTTCTTTAATAATTTTTAAAGCCAAAGTTAGTTTATTTTAAATTTATTATAACGCCAAACGTATGATTTTTTAGATTATTTTTTTACTAAATAAATTTTGTTAAAAATGCCTAAAATTTTTATTTATAAAAACCATGCTGATTTTAATTGCTATAATCCTAACAAAAGCTTATATTTTTAATAGGTATTCCAAATTATAGTTCTTTTATTTAAATATTTGTCCAAAAATCGTCGCCGAAACTTGAATTTTGTAGAATTATTTTTTAATTTTTTTTGTATTAAGTTTATGATATGGGCCTAAATAATAATTTCGTAATAAAATTTTGTCTAATTAAAACAACAGTTTAAAAATACCAAACAAATAATTTTGATAATTACTTTTTTTTCGTTAAATTACTTTTCCAACTATAAAACTTTTGTATTTACATTCTAATACACCAACTTTAATATATTTAAATATTTTTTTTTTTTTTTGAAAGTGCTTAAAAAAGAATACAGCGTTGTAAAAATATGGAAGAAATTGTATTTTTAATAAAACTAAAACATTTTATTTATTTTAAAAGGGTTTTCCGATTTTTGTTTTTAATTTGCAGGGATAATTAATAAAATATATTATTTATGGGTTGTTCCCCGGAATGCTACTTTATCGAAAAATTTCAAAGACATAATATACACAAAATTAAGTTCCACTTCATTCCTAAATATTTTATTTTTTTAAAAGTTTCGAATTTTAAAAATTTCTTATAGCAATTAATTTCTAAGTTAAACTTATTAGCTAACTTTGTGGATTTTTTTTAAAACAATTTTTTCAACTATCCCTCGAAAAAATTTAAAAACAATTCCCCTGATTATGAATGGCGTATGCCCGGACATTTTTATCCGTTTTTACAGTAAAATCGTTTAAACCCCAGTTTTTTCAATATTTACCATTAAGGTAAGACTTATATTTTATCAAAACTGTATTAGATTCGTTTAAAAATTTTTAGTTTTTGTTAATTTTGATTTTGAAAAATCAATTTTTGTGGAGGCGTTTTTACTAAAATATCCAACGTCTTACAAAATCATAGGAAATAAAATCCCAATTCTACAATATTTTTAAATATATAATAAATTTTTTAGAGTGCAACTTTTTTAATCTTTCTATAGGATTTTATTAAGTTCATATCAAAGTAGTCTAAATACTCTAAAAAACTGCTAGAAATAGACAAAAATCACCTCTAAATAACTATATTGTGAATGATTCAAGCTTTTCTCTTACTTAAAAAAGTGTCTCAGACTTTACAAAAGAATAAATTTTAAATTTAGGTATTAAAAACACACTTTTTTACTAGAAATTTTAGCAGATATTCTGATTTGTGGGGATACATGTATGAACTCAGCTTTGAAGGCTTTATTGTAAATTGTTAAAAGTAGAGTTAAATTTACCGTTTTCTTCAGCTGTATTCGTAATTTTATTAAATTAATTCCATTTCTTTACAACTCCGTTTTCGGATTTTTTAGCCATTTTAAAATTATTATATGCCAAAAGTTTTTGCTTTGCCAAATGATTGTAACCAAAAAGTAAGATAATACCCCATTTTTTCAGTAAAAAATAAAAATTACCAAAATAAAAATTGTAAGTTAAAATTTTAACTAATAATGAATCTTTTAACTAAAAAAGAAATAAAACATCAAATTAAAAAGTTTTAAAATTGTTTTATTTTTTTTATAAATATTCATAATGTTTGTGAAAGAACATAAGATAATTTAAATTATAACTTAATAACTATAATATATAAAAATTGGTAAATTAAAACAATAAAATCATATTTAAACAATATTAGGGAAACAATTTTTTAAACAATTAAACTTTTTAAAAGAGAACTTTAACTTAAATTTAATGAAGCATTAAACATAAATGATTTCATAAAAATGAATTAAAACTTTATATATTTTTAATTTTGAAGATGCGATAATCAAAACAATTGTTTAATTGTGCCATCTCTGTTAAGCTTAATTATTACTGTGAATTGTTTAGTGCAGAGTGGTTTAAGGGCGTATTTACACACAAGAAAAAACTGTTAGAGATAGAGAAAAAAACACTTCTAATTAGCATTATTGTGAATGATTTAAGCCTTTTTAAGAGTTTTCATTTTTCTATCTCTAGCACTTTTCTCTCGCATGTAAATGCGCCTTAACTGCATCTTCCAAAATCTTGAATTTGCAATTCTTTAAATAAAATCATTTATGCAAAAAACATGAATAAATGCCTTTTTTATTCTAAGTGTAAACATGATTTTTTATTGCAAAAAATCCACACTATGAGAAATTAGTTAAAAGATTTATTGACTTTTCTAAGTTTATATAGGAATACTTTTACTTTTTTTTTTTTGTTATATGGCACTCTGGAGTCTAGGATGAGTTTTCAAAAAACAACAAAAAATTGTGTGGATTTTTCTTAAGTAAAAAAATTATTAAAAAAAAAAAATTGGGAAGACTTTTATTAATAAATATTTTCAATAATTTACAGGAAATTGTAGAAAAAATAATCACAATTGGTAAAAAAATTGTAAAAAATCATGAGGTGTAATAAATAAAAATAATAAAATTGCCTTAAAAACTATAAAAAGGATTAGTAACAAAAAAATTTCATAATTTGCCTTAACTAAATAACGAAAACATGTAATAAAAATGAAAAATTGAATTAAAAAAAAAATCTAAAAAATATAGAAAAAGTACACTAAAGCTGCTCTTTAGAAAATATTGTATTCATGCACATGCGTTTTTATTTCACAGTGTACTTTTGTTGAAGCAACATTTGATAAGAATAACACAATCCCAACGCTGCTTAACTAGCTAGTTATTGTGAATTAATTAATTCGAATAACTTGATATTGAGAATTGTCGCAAGTAGTGTTGTTTTCAGAAAATTAATATGAATCACAGTCCACCACTAGTCTTGAAACAGAATATATGGCTACCACAGTATCAAAATGTATACAGCGTCAATTTGTTAAATGCTGAATGCCATGTATTTGACAGCACAGCATATGATGTCAGTAATACATAGAAATGGCAAAGGCAACTCTGATTCAAGACTAATGGTGGACTGTGATATAATTTCAAAGACAGTGTATAATTAAATTATTAAAACACGTCTACAAGAGAGAGAAATACTGCTATGGGTAGACAAAAAGAAAAACCACTTAAGGGAACATTTACAGGAGAGTGCAAACAGCCAGATATAGGACAAAGAATACCTCTAATTTGCTAAAATCTTTCACAACAGAGCTACTTAGAGGTGTATTTTGCTCTATATCTAGCAGTTTTCCCCTAAGGCACATCTACACGAGAGAAAACTTATAGAGATAGAGCAAAAAAAACCCCTAATTAGCTTAAATAATTCACAATAGAATGAGAGAAAACTGCCAGATATAAAGCAAAGAACACCCTTAAAGTGTTCTATTGTGAATGATTTAAGCTAGTTAGTGGTTTAAGCATATCTACCTCTATCACTAGCAATTTTCTCTAGCATTTAAATGCGCCTTAGCACCATTATCACAATGTCCCGTTAGTTTCTCACTGCGGCTGACACATTTGTTGTTGTTTCCCATCTAAAATTTTAATTTAGCTGTTGGTTAATTTTAACGGAACATTGTGTTATCGAGGCTAAGTTCCATTACCCTACGGGAAATTTTAACAAACTGTCACCGAACTGGCCCCTTTATATAAAATAGAGTGGTCACTTTTACATGGAGTTGTCATAGGAGGTGGAAATTGACCCCTTGTGACGTGTCACAAGACAAATCCTAGGACAAGTTACTGAACTCTCATAAAAAACAAAGTTCAGGGACCTGTCCTGGGATTTGTCTTGTGGTCTTAAGAATATATAGAGAAAAAACACATAATTATGTAAATTTTTAATGACACAGAAGCAACCTTAAATTAAATAGAAAGGATTTTAAAATCCAATTAAATATGTTTTCTTTTTAATTTAAATTTGATTCTACTTATTTTCAAAATTTAAAATGTTAAAATATTAATTTAAAAACGAAAAAGTTTACTTTAACTAGAATCGTAGTTACTTTAACAAGATCCATACTTTATTTAACTATATTCGTAAAATAATAAGATGTTATCAAATATGCTATAATAATTGATTTAAGAATGATTTTTTTCTGTCCTACTTTCACTGAAATTGATCTTCAAACTTAGGTACACTGTGAAATTTTTTGATGTCATATTGTTCTAAACAAAGTCTTTAAAAAAATTATAAAGAATAGTTTTTTTTTGCAAAATTTTGTTATTTTTTTTTTAGTTTACCAAGTTTAGAGTCCTTTTCTAAAAGACTAGTTGCTCTTTCTTATAAAAAACACTTGCATTTGCTTAATATACACAAGTGTTTTTCTAAATTTTTAAATTTAAATCTTATTATAAAAGGTTGCTTATTTTGTTGAGGATTTAAAATGAAATGGTAATTGGTATAACTGGTATACTTAATTGCTTTTTTTGTGTTGTGTTTTCTTCTCCTTAACAAATGCTCAAAAAGGACATTTTTCAAAAAAAGGGCTTCGATTTTTATAAAAAAAGGTTATATAAATATTTTAAAGTTTGAAAAAATCATTGTATACTTAAGTTTGTTGATATTATCATAGAGATCCGAATATTGAGTGTATATGTGGATGTATAGGTATAGCATGGGATAGTGTAGGAGGTGGTCCTGTAGGTGGTGGAGGAGGCGGTGGTGGTTGATTATGAGCGTGAGTTGTATGGCCTTGATGATGATGAGAAGATGTGGCGGCTGCTGCAGCTGCTACGGCAGCAGCTGTGGGAGGCATTCCTCCCACTGGTGGTAATGTTATTGATAATGTTACAGTCTGTGGTGCTTGTGTTTGGGATTGAGCTGCTGCGGCAGCAACTGATGCTGAATGCTGCGACGCCTGCTGTTGTTGTTGATGATGTTGATGCGCTGTTGCACTTGTTGTACCACCACCTCCCGCCGACGGCACTACTACTGTTGATCCCGCATTTGGGGGATGTCACTGAGCCACCACTGATGTTGCTGCATTTTGCTGCACTACTACACCCGGTGCTACTGAATTAGCCACACTTACCGTTACGGCCGGCTGTGCCCCACCACCATGTGCTGCTGATGGCTGACTTTGAAATGGATGCTGGAATGGTGGTCCATAACATTGCGGAAAATATAGTTCATTTTTAACCTGTGATCCTGTATTTCCACCTCCTCCCATTGATCGCGGTAATATATTGTTTTTGTTGTCTCCTGGCTGTGTGGCTGGAATATTGTTGTTTAAAAATTGTTGTGCCGCTGCTGCATTTTTGGTTTCATTCATTAAATGATTAGCAGCTGCTGCAGCCGCTGCTGTTGCCACTGCTGCTGCCGTGTGAGTGTTATTTACATTGCTATTGGTATTGTTGGCTCGCCGTGTCTTAGTGGCGCTTGGATTCATATGGTTGTCGATATGTTTGGTTACTTCGTTTTCGGTAGCAAAACGTCTTCGACAATTTGGCATGGGGCAACAGAAAGGGCGATCACCCTGTAAATAAAAGGAAAATTAAATAATTTACACTCTTTTTTTTAAGAAAGGAATGCAAATTTACTAAATATTATATAAATCTAGTTGCCAAAAATAGATATTTGCTTTTGAATAGTTTGGCCTGTACTTTAATAACCGGGGTATTTGATAGAATATTGGCTTTGTGTAATGAAGTGCCATCGTTACAAACAATAAAATCTTGAAAGGAATTAACAAAATATTTAAAAATCCTAAGACTTTTATTGCCTCCTATTTGGGCGCCATCTATTCAAAATCTGAACCTCACAGCAAAGCCTAAAGCCCAAATTAGTTTGGAAGTATCGTAAACAAAGTAACGTATCATTCTCATAATGAATAAAAAGAGTATAAAAAATAAAAATATTGTATTTTTTATCTTTTTCTTGTGCATAGAATTAAATGTCAAGTAATAAAATAGAAAATTTCTATTTTCAACAGAACTTTTTTACGATTTTACTTGACAACAGTTTCAATGCATAGAAAAAAGATAAAAATATATTTCTATATTATTTTAACACATTGAATTGATTATAGATACGTTTTTTTACTTTACGATTAGACTAATGAAGCCTTAAAGCCCAAATTTGTTTGGAAGTAACGTAGCACTCTTAAAATTATTCAAAAGATTATAAAGAATAAAAATATTGTTTTTTGTCATTTTCTTTAGCATAGAATTAAAAGTCAAGTAATAAAATAGAAAATTTCTATTTTTAGGCCCTGTGCGAGGTGGCTAAATGAATTCTAAACTAAATTAAAATTAACAAAAGGGTTTTAAATTTCTTTGAACATTTTTTGAAAACTTTTCAATATTTCATAGAAATTTAGAAACCTAAATTTAGTTTAGATTTTAGTTAGCCAGTTCGCACCCAGCCTTTTACAATTTTACTTGACAACAGTTTTAATGAACAGAAAAAAGACAAAAATATTTTCTATATTATTTTAACACATTGAATTGATTACATATACGTTTTTTTTTTACTTTACGATTAGACTAATGAAGCCTTAAACCAGGTAAACGCAGTGTAGGCAGTGTTTTCCCGCAGTGTGACATTTGTATATAAAAGTTTTTTGTTTTCATATATTTAGTTAGAATATTCTTCTACCTCAAGTCCAAATTCTAATATGATATTGTCATATTAGATTTTTATTTGTTGTTTCAAAAAGGGTTGATCATTTTCATGATAGACAATACAATTGTTTCGTAGACATCACTCTACTCTTCAGTTGTCCGCTAAGAAAATGATAACTTTCCTACTCAAAACGAGACATTACATAAGGTACAAAAAACCAACGGGATGAGAATTTTGTACTTTCGTATATGAACTGTCTGATTTGGTAAAACCAGTTATAAATCAACTCCTTTTTGAAAGCAACAATTACATAAAAGTACCCTTTGGGTACTATTTATATGTATGTCTGTTGTCAATACATTTTGTAAAAACAACTAATTTTAAACTCAAAACAAAATAAATATTTGAATGAGATTTTAGCCGTGGTGTGCTTATTTTCAACAATTATTTTAATTTTTGCATTAAAAAATACAAAAATTGTTTTTTCGGACTTTCTATATTTTCATATATTTAGTTAGAATATTCTTCTACCTCAAGTCCAAATTCTAATATGATATTGTCATATTAGATTTTTATTTGTTGTTTCAAAAAGGGTTGATCATTTTCATGATAGACAATACAATTGTTTCGTAGACATCACTCTACTCTTCAGTTGTCCGCTAAGAAAATGATAACTTTCCTACTCAAAACGAGACATTACATAAGGTACAAAAAACCAACGGGATGAGAATTTTGTACTTTCGTATATGAACTGTCTGATTTGGTAAAACCAGTTATAAATCAACTCCTTTTTGAAAGCAACAATTACATAAAAGTACCCTTTGGGTACTATTTATATGTATGTCTGTTGTCAATACATTTTGTAAAAACAACTAATTTTAAACTCAAAACAAAATAAATATTTGAATGAGATTTTAGCCGTGGTGTGCTTATTTTCAACAATTATTTTAATTTTTGCATTAAAAAATACAAAAATTGTTTTTTCGGACTTTCTATATTTTCATATATTTAGTTAGAATATTCTTCTACCTCAAGTCCAAATTCTAATATGATATTGTCATATTAGATTTTTATTTGTTGTTTCAAAAAGGGTTGATCATTTTCATGATAGACAATACAATTGTTTCGTAGACATCACTCTACTCTTCAGTTGTCCGCTAAGAAAATGATAACTTTCCTACTCAAAACGAGACATTACATAAGGTACAAAAAACCAACGGGATGAGAATTTTGTACTTTCGTATATGAACTGTCTGATTTGGTAAAACCAGTTATAAATCAACTCCTTTTTGAAAGCAACAATTACATAAAAGTACCCTTTGGGTACTATTTATATGTATGTCTGTTGTCAATACATTTTGTAAAAACAACTAATTTTAAACTCAAAACAAAATAAATATTTGAATGAGATTTTAGCCGTGGTGTGCTTATTTTCAACAATTATTTTAATTTTTGCATTAAAAAATACAAAAATTGTTTTTTCGGACTTTCTATATTTTCATATATTTAGTTAGAATATTCTTCTACCTCAAGTCCAAATTCTAATATGATATTGTCATATTAGATTTTTATTTGTTGTTTCAAAAAGGGTTGATCATTTTCATGATAGACAATACAATTGTTTCGTAGACATCACTCTACTCTTCAGTTGTCCGCTAAGAAAATGATAACTTTCCTACTCAAAACGAGACATTACATAAGGTACAAAAAACCAACGGGATGAGAATTTTGTACTTTCGTATATGAACTGTCTGATTTGGTAAAACCAGTTATAAATCAACTCCTTTTTGAAAGCAACAATTACATAAAAGTACCCTTTGGGTACTATTTATATGTATGTCTGTTGTCAATACATTTTGTAAAAACAACTAATTTTAAACTCAAAACAAAATAAATATTTGAATGAGATTTTAGCCGTGGTGTGCTTATTTTCAACAATTATTTTAATTTTTGCATTAAAAAATACAAAAATTGTTTTTTCGGACTTTCTATATTTTCATATATTTAGTTAGAATATTCTTCTACCTCAAGTCCAAATTCTAATATGATATTGTCATATTAGATTTTTATTTGTTGTTTCAAAAAGGGTTGATCATTTTCATGATAGACAATACAATTGTTTCGTAGACATCACTCTACTCTTCAGTTGTCCGCTAAGAAAATGATAACTTTCCTACTCAAAACGAGACATTACATAAGGTACAAAAAACCAACGGGATGAGAATTTTGTACTTTCGTATATGAACTGTCTGATTTGGTAAAACCAGTTATAAATCAACTCCTTTTTGAAAGCAACAATTACATAAAAGTACCCTTTGGGTACTATTTATATGTATGTCTGTTGTCAATACATTTTGTAAAAACAACTAATTTTAAACTCAAAACAAAATAAATATTTGAATGAGATTTTAGCCGTGGTGTGCTTATTTTCAACAATTATTTTAATTTTTGCATTAAAAAATACAAAAATTGTTTTTTCGGACTTTCTATATTTTCATATATTTAGTTAGAATATTCTTCTACCTCAAGTCCAAATTCTAATATGATATTGTCATATTAGATTTTTATTTGTTGTTTCAAAAAGGGTTGATCATTTTCATGATAGACAATACAATTGTTTCGTAGACATCACTCTACTCTTCAGTTGTCCGCTAAGAAAATGATAACTTTCCTACTCAAAACGAGACATTACATAAGGTACAAAAAACCAACGGGATGAGAATTTTGTACTTTCGTATATGAACTGTCTGATTTGGTAAAACCAGTTATAAATCAACTCCTTTTTGAAAGCAACAATTACATAAAAGTACCCTTTGGGTACTATTTATATGTATGTCTGTTGTCAATACATTTTGTAAAAACAACTAATTTTAAACTCAAAACAAAATAAATATTTGAATGAGATTTTAGCCGTGGTGTGCTTATTTTCAACAATTATTTTAATTTTTGCATTAAAAAATACAAAAATTGTTTTTTCGGACTTTCTATATTTTCATATATTTAGTTAGAATATTCTTCTACCTCAAGTCCAAATTCTAATATGATATTGTCATATTAGATTTTTATTTGTTGTTTCAAAAAGGGTTGATCATTTTCATGATAGACAATACAATTGTTTCGTAGACATCACTCTACTCTTCAGTTGTCCGCTAAGAAAATGATAACTTTCCTACTCAAAACGAGACATTACATAAGGTACAAAAAACCAACGGGATGAGAATTTTGTACTTTCGTATATGAACTGTCTGATTTGGTAAAACCAGTTATAAATCAACTCCTTTTTGAAAGCAACAATTACATAAAAGTACCCTTTGGGTACTATTTATATGTATGTCTGTTGTCAATACATTTTGTAAAAACAACTAATTTTAAACTCAAAACAAAATAAATATTTGAATGAGATTTTAGCCGTGGTGTGCTTATTTTCAACAATTATTTTAATTTTTGCATTAAAAAATACAAAAATTGTTTTTTCGGACTTTCTATATTTTCATATATTTAGTTAGAATATTCTTCTACCTCAAGTCCAAATTCTAATATGATATTGTCATATTAGATTTTTATTTGTTGTTTCAAAAAGGGTTGATCATTTTCATGATAGACAATACAATTGTTTCGTAGACATCACTCTACTCTTCAGTTGTCCGCTAAGAAAATGATAACTTTCCTACTCAAAACGAGACATTACATAAGGTACAAAAAACCAACGGGATGAGAATTTTGTACTTTCGTATATGAACTGTCTGATTTGGTAAAACCAGTTATAAATCAACTCCTTTTTGAAAGCAACAATTACATAAAAGTACCCTTTGGGTACTATTTATATGTATGTCTGTTGTCAATACATTTTGTAAAAACAACTAATTTTAAACTCAAAACAAAATAAATATTTGAATGAGATTTTAGCCGTGGTGTGCTTATTTTCATTGAATGATCAAACCTTTTTGAAACAACAAATAAAAATCTAATATGACAATATCATATTAGAATTTGGACTTGAGGTAGAAGAATATTCTAACTAAATATATGAAAATATAGAAAGTCCGAAAAAACAATTTTTGTATTTTTTAATGCAAAAATTAAAATAATTGTTGAAAATAAGCACACCACGGCTAAAATCTCATTCAAATATTTATTTTGTTTTGAGTTTAAAATTAGTTGTTTTTACAAAATGTATTGACAACAGACATACATATAAATAGTACCCAAAGGGTACTTTTATGTAATTGTTGCTTTCAAAAAGGAGTTGATTTATAACTGGTTTTACCAAATCAGACAGTTCATATACGAAAGTACAAAATTCTCATCCCGTTGGTTTTTTGTACCTTATGTAATGTCTCGTTTTGAGTAGGAAAGTTATCATTTTCTTAGCGGACAACTGAAGAGTAGAGTGATGTCTACGAAACAATTGTATTGTCTATCATGAAAATGATCAACCCTTTTTGAAACAACAAATAAAAATCTAATATGACAATATCATATTAGAATTTGGACTTGAGGTAGAAGAATATTCTAACTAAATATATGAAAATATAGAAAGTCCGAAAAAACAATTTTTGTATTTTTTAATGCAAAAATTAAAATAATTGTTGAAAATAAGCACACCACGGCTAAAATCTCATTCAAATATTTATTTTGTTTTGAGTTTAAAATTAGTTGTTTTTACAAAATGTATTGACAACAGACATACATATAAATAGTACCCAAAGGGTACTTTTATGTAATTGTTGCTTTCAAAAAGGAGTTGATTTATAACTGGTTTTACCAAATCAGACAGTTCATATACGAAAGTACAAAATTCTCATCCCGTTGGTTTTTTGTACCTTATGTAATGTCTCGTTTTGAGTAGGAAAGTTATCATTTTCTTAGCGGACAACTGAAGAGTAGAGTGATGTCTACGAAACAATTGTATTGTCTATCATGAAAATGATCAACCCTTTTTGAAACAACAAATAAAAATCTAATATGACAATATCATATTAGAATTTGGACTTGAGGTAGAAGAATATTCTAACTAAATATATGAAAATATAGAAAGTCCGAAAAAACAATTTTTGTATTTTTTAATGCAAAAATTAAAATAATTGTTGAGTTTTTTGTTTTCTTTATTTCTCACAGTCGAGAAATTAGAAGTTAGTAAATAAACAAGAACTGCCTTCAAACAAAATTCAATAACAGCTTTTTAAAAATAGTGAATAGTTTTCGCGAAATTCAAGAAAAATATTTTAAAGCACTGCTGCAGTTCAGTAACACTGTGAGTATCTGAATTGGGCTTAATCCCTTACAAATAAATTTATAAATTATTTTTAAACGATATTTGTCATAAATATGAAAGAAACTTCAGCCTGATTGTGAGGGAGTAAATGCCAGAAGACATCCAATCCTTCTGCAAACTCTTTTTCATAAAACGAAATTATGTAAGTAAGAGCAGATAATAATGGAATTGGATATAGATCAATCTTTCACAAATATATTTGAGGTCAATCCGTTGGAATCTGACAAGTTTGCCTGATAAACGTGCAAGAAAGAGCCCTGAATCGGCAGAAGTTGCGATACATACATATCTGGTCCGACACACATTTTTCTTAATAACTTCTTCCACCTTTAAATTAAATAATTTTTCTTGATCAAAACATCTTAGAAAAATATGTCCGATTTCAAAATGAATCGGTTTGTCAATTTCGAGTGGTTTGTTAGTTTACAGTGGAGAATTAAAGATAAGTGGACAAAAAAATTATTGAAACTATTCAAAATAATCCAATGTGGACTTATAAAAAAAATTGCAGATGTACGCGTGACCAGGCAATGTGTTTACCGGGTGGTCATAAGTTTTACAAGTACATAATAATTGAAAGAAATCCTGGAATGGCTAAAGCAAAAGGACCCAGGTTCTTTATATGAATGTAAAGAATGAATGAATTATGGGGAATTGCAACGGGATTCAGAGATCTAATCGATGTTATTGTAGCTAATATTTAAAATGTCTCCAATTCTAATATTCTGATGACTTTTGCCTTTCCGAACCCGGTTTTAATTTGAACACTTTTGTCCATTGAGCTTTGTTGCACTTTCTAGGATATGTTCCAATTGACATAGTTGTCAAATATTTATATTTTAGGGTATAGAAGCTTTTTTCTCGTTAAAAACCATCATACACAAAGAAATATTTTCTTTTAAAAACTCTAAGATTCTTAAAATTTTTTCTAATTCTTTTTAAAATTAACTTATAAATTTTACCACTACCTGGTGCGTTCGTGTATGCTGATCCAAAATGGCCTTCTGTCGGAAATCTTTACCACATTGGGCACATTTATATGGCTTCTCACCAGTATGTATGCGAACGTGCTATGAAGAGTGAGAGAAACAAATATTTTATCGTATATTCAAAATCATATTGACAAGTCAAACAAAGCCTACCTGATTCAATATAGTTCTTTGACGGAAGAAACGCGGACAGTATAAACAACCAAATGGTTTTTCATTGGTATGTATTCGTAAGTGTTGTGTGAGATGAGATTGTTGACGGAAACGTTTACCACATTCAGGGCAGGGATAAGGACGTGATTCGATATGTATACAACCATGTTGCAGCAAAGTGGTTTTCTGTTTGAATTCCTTATCACAAATGGGACAACGTACATAGAGAGGCATATTAGCCGGACGGATGCCAATGTGTGATAAAACATCGGGTAAGATTTTCTGGCCTGTAAGAAAAGGAAGCATATTGTAATGACATTTTCATTTAATCATAAATACATGTTAGGGTTTTATGCCCACCTTTACCATCTTTGAAATATGAAGGATAGTGTATACCACCATCTTGTCCACCCTGAGAATCATCATCGTGATAACCATCTCCAGCGATGCCATTTTTCGTATCAGTCTCATCTCCCGGAAAGGGTACATCTTGCGGCCACAATGTAGGATGGGGACCATTTTTAAATATAAGATGCGGTGATACATCTATAACAGTGGGAAACAAAAATTATCGATATATTATTAAAGATTTTAGATGAACTTTAGAGTTGAAAGAAAACATTCTAAGCTAAACTACTAAGTTTGTTAAGAGAGAAAGAGAACCGGCAAAGTGCTTCAGCACTCTCCAGAGAGGAAGTTAGAATTTTTTGAGAGAGTCAAACAGTTGTTAAAATTTTGAAAGTTTTTGCCAGATTTTTCTTTATAAAAAAGATTTTGCAATATAAAGACCTTAAGGACTTTTTCAAAGGGTAAGGAATACAAAATTTTGAAAAATTTATATAAAGACGAACGAGATTTTCTTATAAAGAAATTTATACTTCATTAAAGTCTTTATAATTGCAAAATCAAGCCAATTCCTTGTTAACAAAGTGCTTTTTTATGTTTATTTAAACCAAATCAAAATAATTTTGAAAAAATTTGTATAAGCCGAAAATTTGCCCTAAAACTGTAACTCTCGTTATTTATTTTGTTTGCAAATTTCTGTTCTAATTTTTTTGTTTTCAATGAATTTATTCAAGAACTGTCGCTCGCCTTGGTGGGTTCGCACATGTTGATTAAGGATGGCCTTCTGGCGAAAGTGCTTGCCGCACTCGGGACACGCAAAGGGCTTCTCACCCGAATGGATGCGAACATGTTGATTCAGTATCGCCCGCTGTCTAAAGCCTCGATTACAATAACCACATGTAAAGGGTTTTTCATTGGCGTGTATGCGTAAATGTTGCGTCAAATGTGATTGCTGACGGAAACGTTTGCCACATTCCGAACATGGATAAGGTCGGGCATCCGTATGTATACGATCATGCTGTAGCAGTGTACTTTTCTGTTTAAAATCTTTGCCACATGTTAGACATTTAAACAGTCTTAAGTCGCTATGAGGTTTAGGAGGTTTGTGACTGCCAGATGATGAATTGTTATTGGAACTAGAGGTGGGATGGCGTCCCGAAGGGCCATTACTAGATGATGTATTATGACCGGAACTATTTTGTTGATTTGTATTGTTCGCCGAACCAGGTAATAGTTCGGGTAATGCATAACCTTCCAAACCATTCGAAGGACCATTTGTTGCATTTTGATCCATGCTACCATTAATACCGGGCAATACAGGTTTGTTGAGATAATGTAGTGGGGGAAAGCCGGGAGGAGCCATTAATGCTCCCTGACCGGGATGTCGTGGAGCATAGTATCCTGACAGTTCTCCATTTTGGCTACTAGGAAAATTGCTGTGATCATTAGTTTGACCATTTTGTTGTACATGTGGATTGTTTCCCGCGGGGTTGTCACTTGCACCAGCAGCATTGCCATTTTGTTGTTGATGTTGCTGGGGATCATTTGAGCTTTGGTTTGGATTTGTTTGTTGGGTGGAATTTTGATGTTGTGATTGTAAAGAAGTTGCCTAGCAAATAGAAATGAGATGAAAAATATAAATAATTTTAAAACAAGGAAATAAAAAGCTAGAACTCCAAAATGTAGTTCGTAAACTCTCTTCTTTGTTCTGCCTCATACTCACCTGATTCATATTAACATCTTCTTCATTGCTACCATTTGCTCTCTGTTGTTGTTGTTGTTGCTGTGGCGGGTACGGACTCGTTGAAGGTGAACCTTGTTGTCTAACTCCTCCCGTCCCCGTTGTACCTCCTCCTCCACCTCCGGTATCACCACCATTTTCTCTAACATTCGGATCACCATGCGGTGATGTGGGTTGTGGTCCATTTGTGGCGGCCGTCTGACCATTAGCCGTTATTTGTGGTGTCGCATTTTGTTGTTGCTGTGCGCTTAAGTGTGTTTGAGCCTGCTGTTGTATACCCGGATACATTTCGGTACCCCACTGGGTAGCCGTTCCGCCTATGGCGGCTGCATTTCGCTCAGCTTCTTGGGAATCTTTATATAAAACATAGGGTTGACCGGTATCTTGGGTTATGCAATACATTATTTGTCGCGGCACTTTAAGTCCGGCAGCTATACAGGCCGCAAAAGAAGCGGAAAAATTTATAGCCATTGCGGTTTTTGGTTTGTGTCTAAGCTATATGTGTTGAATTTTTAATGATTTAAATATTCACTATGACTTGTTTGGTGTTATCTTTCTTTCAGACTCTAAAGAGAGTTTTATTCATTCGTTTTATTACTCATTTTCTCTCAAGTTTAGTATTTCTCTTTTTATTTACTATTTCTAGGGTTGTTGTTGGTGTTCAACCTCTTTTTTATACGGGGTTTATCTCTTTCTTTTATTATTTTATGCTGTTTTATAGTTTAAGAAATTAATATTCTTTTATTAAATTATTCCTTTCTTCTTGGTTTTTATTTATTTAGTTTTATTTATTAATGTTTATATGATTTTTGGTTAAAATATTTATTTTTTGAATTTTATTCCAAAGTTGAATGTTTGTTTTAAATTAAATTTTGAGGTTATTCTCTTACAAAATATTAATGCCAAAAATTCTATCAGTTGTTTACACAATTACAGCTTAATATAGTTGCTCACAATTTGTAATCTGCCAACTAAAATTGAAAGAGAAAAATAAAGAAAAATATAAAATACATAAATAATATTGAATATAAAATTTTCAAGTTTTTTTGCGAAGGCGAGAGTATTTATTATTTATCATACTACAAGTAGTGCCATCTCCTGCCCAAAACGTTCAATCACAAAAAAGAAAGTGATAACCAGTAGCTAATTCCTATATCTTTCGCATCGAGAAAGTTTTCGTATGAAAAGCGCGACTTGAAACAAAAATGATGATGCGAAAACTTTTCGCATAAAGTTAAAAGAATTGCCTATAGGGTTGGCAGACAATACCACTAAAATAACATTATACATTCAACTGACTACCGTTAACCTTAAAATACCGTTACTGACAGAACCGAAATGTGGTTATCCGAAATAATTGTACTACCGTTGTCCTTAAAATACCGATACCGAAATACATGAAATAGCGTTACGCTTAAAATACCGTTACAGAAATAATCTACCATAACCTTACCCTTATTAATAACCTCATCGTTTCGGTTAGCATCCACGGTTATAACTCAATCGTTATAACTACACCTTTTGCAATTGTAATTCAGAAAATATCAATTGAAATTCAGAAAATATCAATTGAAATTCAGAATTTCCATTTGAAATTCAGAAAACATCAATTGAAATTCAGAATTTCCATTTGAAATTCAGAAAACATCAATTGAAATTCAGATTTTCCATTTGAAATTCAGAAAATATCAATTGAAGTTCAGAAAATATCATTTGAAATTCAGAAAATATCAATTGAAATTCAGAAAATATCATTTAAAATTCAGAAAATATCAATTAAAATTCAGAAAATATCATTTGAAATTCAGAAAATGTCAATTGAAATTCAGAAAATATCAATTGAAATTCGGAAAATATCATTTGAAATTCAGAAAATGTCAATTGAAATTCAGAAAATATCAATTGAAATTCAGAAACCGTCATTTGAAATTCAGAAAATATCAATTGAAATTCAGAAAATATCATTTGAAATTCAGAAAATGTCAATTGAAATTCAGAAAATATCATTTGAAATTCAGAAAATATCATTTGAAATTCAGAAAATATCAATTGAAATTCAGAAAACATCAATTGAAATTCAGAAAATATCAATTGAAATTCAGAAATCGTCATTTGAAATTCAGAAAATATCAATAGAATTTCAATTGATATTTTCTGAATTTCAATTGATGTTTTCTGAATATCAATTGATATTTTCTGAATTTCAATTGACATTTTCTGAATTTCAAATGATATTTTCTGAATTTCAAATGATATTTTCTGAATTTCAATTGACATTTTCTGAATTTCAAATGATATTTTCTGAATTTCAATTGATATTTTCTGAATTTCAAATGACGGTTTCTGAATTTCAATTGATATTTTCTGAATTTCAAATGACGATTTCTGAATTTCAATTGATATTTTCTGAATTTCAATTGATATTTTCTGAATTTCAATTGATGTTTTCTGAATAATAATTGATATTTTCTGAATTTCAAATGATATTTTCTAAATTTCAAATGATATTTTCTGAATTTCAATTGATATTTTGTGAATTTCAAATGATATTTTCTGAATTTCAATTGATATTTTCTGAATATCAAATGGAAAATCTGAATTTCAATTGATGTTTTCTGAATTTCAAATGGAAATTCTGAATTTCAATTGATGTTTTCTGAATTTCAAATGGAAATTCTGAATTTCAATTGATATTTTCTGAATTTCAAATGGAAATTCTGAATTTCAATTGATATTTTCTGAATTACAGTTGCAAAAGGTGTAGTGGTGATTTGTTCACCAAACTTTTATAAAGTGTAATTTTTCGCGACCTCAAAACATTCGATTTTTTTTTTTGTAGTTAAGTGTTTGTAACTGTCGCATAGGACAATCGTAATTAATATTAGAATTAATTACTAAACAATTTTTTTACAGAGCTGAGTTATAGGAACTTTTCTATATGAAAAACTTTTTGTGTACTGCCATGACCGGGGATTGAACCGGCAGCCCTCGGCACAGGCTATGACTCGCCTCACCTCTTAACAAGATGCACCACGGTCGGCATAGCGCTGAGTGTGGCTAAGTAAAGTTTTTTTCAATCACAGTCTATATACATTCGCTGAAATTTTGTACAGATGTGGCCGTAGTCTATATACAACGATCTAGCTTTGAGGAGATAATATCGAACTATGTCCAATTTTCGCATACAATTTTGAAGCACCTTTTTCCTCATATAAATCGTAATCGGGCCTAAATAATTTTTGATTTTAAACAGCAAATTTTATAATTATCTACTAAATTAACTGATTTTTGAAAAATATCTGCTGAAGAATTTTTTGAGTGTACCTAAATAAGTTAATAAAAAAGTATCTTATTATTCTTTAGTACTTTATTTCATTTACATCAATCATTTAAATACTACAAAAAAAATTACTTCATATTCCTTGCAAAATATTAAACCAAATCGAAATTGTTTCAAACACAAATTAAAGTCTTTTTAAATTAACTCTTAAATTATACCGCATTTAGACTTCATCAATATTGATAAGATTTTGCGTTTTCATCTTATTTGGAATGGCAGCTAAAGCCTGCGTGACACTTGCTTAATTTTGTATTGAATTGATATAGGATTGATGAAATGAATCAACAAATATTAGAGAGAGTAAAACTACAATTTTTAAATAAACAAACTGTGATAAACACTTTTTCGAAAATCTCTAATTATTACAAATCGTTACAAACTCAGAAAAAACGTTAAAAACAGAGAAAAACTTAGGAAATTGACAACATTATCGACAATGAATAACTAAATGCCAATGAATTGGTACTATTGGTTTTAGAGATTCCCACGCTGTGCTGTCAAATACATGGAATTCAGCAAATTGATGACACGCTGTATACTTTTTGGTACCGTGGTTGCCATATTTTAAAATAACAGAAAAGCAAACCTGTTTAAAAACTAGTGGGGGACTGTGTTTTCCACATCAAAAAATGCAACCCTATCATATTTAACACAGCGCGAGTTACATAATTTAAAATTTATATATAAACATACGACATAAATCAGTAAGTCGGCTTTAGGAGTGTGTCAATTTAGACAAAAATAACATGTGAAACAACAGTTTTGTACGTTTTCGTACGATTTTCTTTAATTTTGCTAGTGGTATTAAATTTTGTACATACCTTTAGCTAAACTTAACATTACGCGAGTCGCCCTGTTTTGAATATGGTAGAGTTGCATTTTTCGATGTGAGAAACTTCTCACATATTTATAGTACACCCTTAGCTAGTGTCTTCAAATGCAATAAAAAATGCCATAAAATTTGCGAATTACAGACAAAGCAACAACAAAATTATTTTCGTTGTTGTTGCTTTGTGTGTTATTTTCAAATTTCTTCGCACATTTCATTGCATTTGTTGATACTAATTTACAGGATCAGCTATTAAATCTCTATCAATATTATATTCAAACCAAATTTTTAGTGCTGTGTAAACGCATTATAAATGATTAATAATAAAAGACCTTGATCCCGCATTAAAATCAAAAGAACTTATTGTATAAAATATTGTCATAGTGTTTTGTTATTCTCAAATTAAAGGAGTTTTAAGGCAAAGGGGTTTCCCAAAAAACACACAGCATTTGCCAGGGGAAGGCAATTATATTGAAACGTGTCTTTAGGCAATGTTGGCACTCCTTAAACAAAACAAAAAGAATACTTGGAATAACAGATGATCATGACTCTTTCTGTATGTGTACATTCTCGTGTGTCTTTTGTTTAAATCTGTATGCAGGCTGGCCAGACTTGGGGTTTTGTCCCCAAATTTAGGGATATTTTGTTGGTCTTGGGAACAAAAATTTTCATATGGGGACATGGTATTTTTTGTTTGGGGATTTAAAAAATGTTTTCGGGATTTTTTTTGGATATTTAAAACCTTTCGTAAATTTTGGAGATTATATTAATTTTGAATAATTTTCAGAAAACATTAGTCAAGTTTTTTCACGTAATTTCAACGAAAAGTACAAATTTACCCTTTTATACATTTTCCGTAACAATTCAATGCTTTATAACACGAATTATACCTGAGATTTTAATAGGAATAATGTCAAAGTTTCTAAAATACTGAAAAATATATTTTTTTGAATAAGCTGGCCTTTAAAATTTATTGATTTTATGAATTAGTAAATAATTGATTATCACTTTAAATCAATGATTTAAATTGAATAAAGTTGAGATGAGATTTATTAAAATTGAGTCAATTTTGACCCGACAAAATTTTTCGTTTTATGATATGATTCGCGAACTATAAATCAAGGCAAACATTTTCGGTTAAATTGATTTGTTAAAATTTAATCAATTAGCTCGATTCTATGAAAAGAATCAACAAAAATCAAACTGATTCTTTGAATAAGATATTGACTAATTGAAGTAGGAAATAATTCAATCAATAAAATAAATTTTGCGAATCGATTTTTTAAAAATTGATTCAGATTTAAGTCAAATTGAAGAATTATATTTTAAAGAGCCTGATTGTGAAGACAAACTTGAAAAATTCAATATAAAATATTAGTTCAAAATCTTGAAAATTTGAGCAAATTAAATAAACCTGAGTACCGTTTTCAAATTTTTTTCTGGTTGGGGATTTCTTGGGGATTTTTTGGGGTTATTTTAAGATTTGTTTGGGGATAACGAAAAAAAGTATCTGGCAAGATTGTCTGTATGTGCAGACAATATTAAAAGCTTGATCTTGCCCCTTATAATATACATACAATTTTAATGGAGAATATTTTATTTGAATGGATTTTGTTTATTCTTTGTTCGTTAAAATTCCCATTTCATTGTGTTCATATGGATGTTTTATAGACAAATTTTAGATTGAATGCAGAGCTTGAAAGAGATAATTCTTTTTTGCATCTACTCGCATAAAAACTAAGTTATTTTATGTAAATAATTTATAATCAATTTAAATCAATGATTTGATATTGTGTAAATTGCCCTTAAATCTACACTCAAAAGTTTGACAGTTACTAAATGACAGTTGTTTGTATAGTAATCAGTAGTTGTTGTTTTTAAGTGCAATTGCAGTTCTTTTTCTATGGAAAAATGCAAAACAACTGTTATGACAGTTATTTAAGAAAACAACTAACGAAAAGTACTATAATTTCGTAACAGTTGTTTAAAGCAGTTATTTTTAATATCATAGTAAACATTTACCAAAACAGTATTTTTACAGTTACAGTTAGTTTTGTTAGTTATTTAAAAAATAAAAAATTTCAATGAATTTCTGTGAATTTTAAAATTTATTGTTTATATTTGTTATTAACGATATATTCCTAGTTTTCAAATAAAAATTAGGAACTTGTTTTGGATGTCCAATGCATAAAAAAATAATAACTGGAGAACCGTTTGGAATTTTTACTTCAAATTTTAAATATGCTGAGGTAATAACTTACACATATTTTTGTAATCGAAGGAAATACATTTTTTTTATTAAAATACACTTCTATGAAACCAAAAGAACTAACTGTAAAAAAACAGTAGTTTTTTCCCATTTTGTCAGTTGTTTTAAAATTTTAATAGTGAAAGTTTTGTTAGTTAATGTTACGACATTGTTAGTTATTTTTAATGCATTTGTTAGTTATTTTTTAACAGTTAAAAATAACAACATTTTTATTTAATTTAAAGGTAAAATAATGACGCATTTATAACTGCATATACCTTTGTTTTAACTGTCATTTACAGTATTATCTACGGACAAACTTTTTTGAGTGTATTTGTTAAAATTTAATCATTCGCCTGATTCTATTAAAGGAATCAACAATAATAATCAACTTAGTTCTCTGAATAAGATACTGATTGAATAAAGTGGAATTTAATCAATCAATAAAAATTCAGATTTAAAATTCACATTAAGAAATTATATTCTTAAAGGTCTGTCTATTAAAGAGAGTACTCAAAAAAGTGGAGTGTGCTTTATCTCAATTTTGTTTTTTTTTATAAAAATTTCAACTTAACATAATTTTTGTTTAGAATTTATTAATCTAGTTTGTACCCCTTAAATCACTTAAAGGTTAAAAGCGTTATTTTTTTTTTTTTGTATCTCCACAGACATGGTTTCTGTTTTATTCTTTTATTTTCGAAATGCAGTTTGCATATTAAAATCATTTGATTTTGCTGTGAACTTGAATATTTAATAGTTCAATTCAATGCAGTCATATAAATCTATCATAAAAAATTCACTTTTCATAGGGGAAATAGAAAAAAAAAAATAGGAAAAATACAACTTAAATAAAAATGCTAAAAGGAATTTTCGTTAGAATTTTAAAATAATATTTAAAATTTTTTTAACGACCTTAAACTGTTTCTAAAAATTCATTGTTTAGCAGAGAAACTTGCTACCGCTAGCTACATTTGAGTTGTAGCGCGTTATGTTTTAATTTAGTTGAAGGCAATTAGCAAGCAGCCTATTCTGTTAAATTAGCAGAAATATTTGCTGAAAAAAATTGTAAACTGCTGTTTTCAAAAGGCTCAATTTTTATTTGCATTAAAAAAAATGGAAAAAAAACTTTGAAAATTTTAAATTTTTTGTGGTTTTTTAGGCTACTAATTATTTAGAAAATTTTTTGCTGATTTTAGCAGGTTAATTTGTTATTTGTTATTAAAAAAATTTAACCTAAATATAACTATAATTCGGTATATTTAACAGTTTTATTTTTACTGTTCCTATCTTACAAATATATAGCAAAAATAATCTGCTAATTCAGCAACTTTTTCTTCAGCAATATTTTTAACTAATTTTTAGTAAGTTTAGCTAAATTTTTTACAGATTTTTTCTAGTATTGCAATTTTGTAATCAGAACAAAGCACGATTTTTGTCTTAAATGTTTCTTAATTAATAAATTTTGTTTGAAGCCGTCTTGTTTAAATCAATTTTTAGAAAAAAAAATGATTCTAAGTTCTGACTATAAAACTGGTCCTATGTCTTCAAAATCATTAGATTCTAAAGATATTGAAAATTTCATATGCAAAGAAAAAATATCCAAGTTAAATCAATTATTGTAACATACTGGAATTAACATCTTACATTTTTGCGACCATTTTTAAATCGAATATGTATCCTATTAAAAAATATGAATTAATATGTTAACATTTCATATTTTGCTTTCGCATTTTAAAAATAATTATACTCTAAGTTTGACAGTTATTACTAACTGTATTTTCAGCTGTTTTTATATGGAAACGCACAAAACAACTGTTATGACAGTTATTTAAGGAAGCAACTAAAGAAAAGTACTGTAATTTTGTAACAAATGTTTAAAGCAGTTATTTTTAATATCATAATAATAATATTTTTAATATCAAAACAGTATTTTTATGGTCAACAGTTGGTTTTAGTAGTTATTTAAAATACAAAAAATTTCATTGAATTTTTAAAAATTCTTCTTTAGTTTATATTTGTTACACTGTGAGACAAATGGTAGGGGCCAGTGATCGGGAAGGGTTCAAACTACCGGGGAAAGTTATACCGGTAAAAAAGAAGTTATACGTGTCCCGGTGTTTCGCTGGGTCACCCCTAGGAATCGAGATATATCGATTTGACCTTTGGTGGTCTTTTTTTTGACATAACTCGAGAACCACTAGTCCGATTTTGCTCAAACAATTTTAAAAAAATTAAAAATTACAATTCCTTTAATCTGTTCATATAACGTTTTTCTATATACTCAACAGTTTTGCCGGTAAAAATAAATGTATGAAGAAAAAAATATTTTTTGCCTAAAATATTAAAAAAAAGTAATAAACAAAAGGTTATTGATTTTTATGGTAGCGGTAACAAACATTTATTTTTACCGGCAAAACTGTTGAGTATATAGAAAAACGTTATATAAATAGATTAAAGGAATTGTAATTTTTAATTTTTTTAAAATTGTTTGAGCAAAATCGGACTAGTGGTTCTCGAGTTATGTCAAAAAAAAGATATATCTCGATTCCTAGGGGTGACCCAGCGAAACGCCGGGACACGTATAACTTGTTTTTGACCGATATAACATTTCCCGTTGGTTTCATCCCATCCCGATTTTGACTGTCGCATAGTGTTATCATTGATATATTCTTCATTTACAAATAAAAATAAGAAAATTGTATATTATCTCCAATGCATAAAAATTTAATAACCGGAGAACCGTTTGGAATTTTTACTTCAAATTTCAAGTAAGATAAAGATATTAAGCCATTTCTAGTAATCGAAAGAAAAAAAAATTGGTTTTTTATATTAGTTTATTAATATACTTTAATAATACGAAAAACTTAACTGTAAAAACAGTAGGTTTTACCTTTTTGGTCCCTTCCCAGCAAAATATTGGTAATGACACCTCATTACTATCTGCATTACCAAAAATGATATATCATTACCTTCTGCATTATTTTATAATATAAAATAATGACTTCCTAATAACGGCCTATTGTGTTCATTGTTTCTAAATATAAAATAATGACTTACTCGTAATATTTTAAATAAATACTTTTTACACAGTTAAATTTTATACATTTTTATTTATTATATGTGACAGCGCATAGAGGTAAAAAAATCAATTTTTTTTTTTTGATGTAGACAACATCTGAGCATCGAATGAGACCGATCCCATGCCCTCCTGAGAAAGGGGTCCTTAGGTCCCTTTCTATTTTGCGCGTCACATATGTAAATATGTTTTATGTTTAAATTTTCCTAAAATTACACATTAAAAACGAATAAAAAGGTTAAAGTCGGGCATGCCGACTATACAATACCCTACACCAGTCTGGTGTATTGTTTGGATCCGAAATTCGAATGGGTTAAAATGGGGCTTATGTCAAAATTTTCTATAATGTGAGTCAGCGCACCAAATTTCATTAAAATATCTTAATATTTGCGACCTGCAGTTTGTAACCAAGCCAATTTTGGGGGGACCCTTATATGGGCACTAGTTCTAAACATGGACCGATGTTCACCAAAATCAATAGGCTGCGTTATTGGGCCAATGTAGGTCTGTGTACCAAATTTCATCAAAATATCTTAATATTTACGACCTGCAGCGTATAAACAGTATAATTTTGGTAGGACCCTTATATGGGCACTAGGTCTAAACATGGACCGATGTTCAAAAAAATCAAACTTGTTCGTCCTTGGGCCAACATAGGTCTGCGTACCAAATTTCATCAAAATATCTTAATAGCTGCGACCTGTAGAGTGCGCACAAGATTGCATGGACAGACAGACAGACGGACGGACGGACAGACGGACATCGTTAAATCGAAATAAAAAAAAATTCTGAACCGATCGGTATACTATAAGGTGGGTCTACGACCAATATTTTTTGGTGTTACAAACATCAGCACAAACTTATAATACCCTGACCACATAGTGGTGTAGGGTATAAAAACTTAAATTTTTCTGAATGTATTTTCTTAAGCTAATAGTATTTGCTTAACTCCTTATTTTCAAGAATCAAGTAAGCAATCGGATAACCACTTATAATTCAACTTTTTGTAAGCATGTGTGTAACCACTTATTATTCAAAATCTCATAACTACTTATTTCTCATTTTTTCGTAAGCGAGCGGGTAAGCGTGACTACTTATAAAAACGACCACGCCAAACAAAAATAATGAGCTTAGACGCTAAAAAATAAGTTGTGCGGAGCTATGAATTTCTATTATATAACCACTTATTTGGTAATGAAAGATTTTGCTGGGTTGTTTTAAAATTTTTTTAATAAAAATTTGTCAGTTAGTTTTATGACATATTTAGTTATTTTTATTGTATTTGTTAATTATTTTTCAGCAGTTAAAAATAACTACATTTTTAGTTATTTTAAAGGTAAACACCTTTGTCGCTTTTTTAACTGCATAAACCTTTGTTTTAACCGTCATTTTCCGTAGATTCTACTGACAAACAAATTTAAATTAAAAATTAAACAAATTTATCTGCTTTTAAAGCAGTTTCTATTTAAATTAATGCTGTTTCTGCTCAATTTAAATATTTTATTCTGTGTGCATATGCTTAACTCTGTACAGATTTTTATGATGGAATAAAGTGATTTTCGTAGGAAAATTTTTTCTTCAATATTTTTATCTGTAACTCTTCCATTAAGTAGGTACATCAAATTTTTTATTAACTATTTTAAAACTCCACCCACTTTTATGAAGCAAATAAGTTATCTTGTAAAATTGTTCATTATTTCTGTAAATGTATTTGTTAAATGTTCACTGTAATGTAACAAACGTTATGAAAAAAATGTGGCAACTTATAAAAACAAACAAACAAACAAACACACTTCAAAGCAACTTCATTTATACATTCATGGTAATAAGACATTAAATAAATGGCAGTTTCTTAGAAACCTTTTTTCAAAATCAACTTGTGTTTTTATTGGTTGAAATTTAATACATTTTTATATTTAATTTTTCGCTCAAAAGCATCATTTTAAACAAAATGTAGTAGTTTACAAATTATAACCATTTAATTTAATTTTAATACAATTGGTTAAGGTAATGTTTGAGTTTTAAACAAGTGTTTCGAATAATGTAACTTTCACTTAAATATTTTTATGACGACAAAACTAGATCATTTGTTGAAGAAAAAAAATTTAAAACTGCAATTTCACAAATTAACAAATAAACGTAAAAAACAGCAGTAACATGTTTAACCACAAAAAAAAAAACTAAAGGCGAAAATTTTTATTTTAAAAGAAACAGACACGAGACAAATAACTACAGTTTAATTAATATATTCAAATCAATAAAATTTTATTGATCTTCTTCTTTAAATTGGATGTATTTCTGCTACAGATTTTCTAATAAAATATTGAAATAAATTATTTGTATTATTAATGATTTGATAAAATACACAAAAAACAAACACATTAACGACTTCAAAGATCCGTCAGACATTTTTGTCCTTAAAGCTTCGTTTAGTGAAAATATTGGAAACTAATGTTGAAATTTTGGCAGGTTTTACAATATCCCAAACTGGTTAAGATATTTTAAAATTTGTAATTTTGTAATTTACTATAGAAAAATCTTTATGTTTTTTTTTTAAATTGTCATCGTGTTAATTTGTTTTGGTTCGCACCCTACGGGTCACAAATATGAAATTATTTTTAATTAAATTTGGTCCACTTGGACAAAGCCTATTGCGTTCGTTAGAATCGGTCCAAGTTTAAACCTAGTGCCCATATAAATGTCCCCCAAAAATATTTTATGGAAATTTGCTGGCATAACTCACATTGATACCATTTCATCCCATTCAAATTTCGGCTCCATACATTAGTTACCTTTTAACCAGACGGTATGCCCAACTTTAAAATTTTTACTCGTTTTAAATAGTTTTGTTAGTATAAAAAATAATGCTTACCGATATTAATTTTTAAACATTTTATCTAATATTTAATTAATCCAAAGTTTTAGAAGAAAATTTTCACTGTAAAGAAAAAAAATCATATAATGGAATTAGTTTAAATAAAAACAATCGATATAAATTAAATTTTTTAGAATTGCTTTAGATATTAGAAATAAAACTTGTGAGAGATATTCAGAGTTAACCCTTTAAAGATAGGCAATTATGTAGTTTAACTTCTTGGTGATTAACAAAATTTTTCATTATTTTAAAACATATAATAATGAATTACTAATAACCAGTTACTTTTTTCATTATTTCAAAACGAAAAATATCTATAAAATATAACATGTCGAGATAGCTTAGATAGCATATGGGCGATAGGTCCAAATATGGACCGATCCTATCTAGAATCTATAAACTTTGTCCTTGGGTGGGTATTTAGAAGTGTTTTCGGTTCTATCTCTAGAAGTTTTTCATCTCGAGTAAAAATGCCTTAAGTTTACTCAAGAAAAAATTATTTATTTTCTGTCTATTCAAATAAGGTCTCATGAATTAATTTATTCAACTTCCCAGCTAAAATACGTTGGAGGTCATGCTTTGCAAACCACTTCTTTTATTGCTACCAAAGTATCCGTTAGAGTATTTTACCGCTTTTTTAGAAGTAATTCTGAACAACATCTAAAAAATTACTTAATAATTGCTCTAAAAGTGAATCCAATAAGTGTTTGAACATAGTTTATTTATAAACAGATAATCGTTCGAATCCTGGCAAGACAAATATTTTAATTTTCTTTTATTTTTTAATATTTAAAATTTATGTAAATGAATGTTATTTTAGTTTGACTCTAGATCATAAATTAATATTACTTTCTGTTTAAATTATTTTAAATTTAAATTTATGGCAATTACTATCTAAATTTTTCAAATGTACATTTTATTTAAAGTCGACTTTAGTTAAAATATTGGATGGCAGTATGCCTTGACTTGGATTATTTTTGTAGAATTCTAATTGGTTAATTTATTTTCAACCAATCAAAATATTTCAAAATATAAATATTTTTGTAGGGTTTTCATACACAAAATGAACAAAACCGTATGATGGGGCGCTGTGGTGTAATGGTTAGCGCGTTGGACTGTTACACGTGAGGTTGCGGGTTCGAGCCCCAACCAAGGCAACATAAATTAATGAAAAATAGTAATATGTATGAGTTTTTTCTATCCCTCATACATATCGCAGCGTCCTCCTTCGGTGTTCCCATAGCACTTAACCCCACCGAAGTAAAATAATGTAACAGGGCTATGATTTAAAAGCTTCAACAAAGTTCGCCAACTTACCATCAGATGGCGCGCAACAACTGTTCTAAAATTCAACATCTCGCGCAATTACAGTGTTGCCATATTTGAAGCCCTTCATCTTTCACCACCTTTCACTTCTTCTCTATCCCACTTCCAAAGGAAGCAACACTTTAATTAGTAGGAAGAATTTCCTGAGTGTTGCTTCTCTTTAAAAAAAAAAAAAAAAAAAAAAAAAAAAAAAACCGTATGATTAAAAATAAAGTCGGCCATAAATTTAAAATACTCTTTTATTCAATATTGTTTTAATTTCTAAATTTTTAAAAATAAAAAAATTGGAAATGATGAAAAATTGCTTTTTAATCACTTGTGTGAAAAAAGTATTGAAAATATATTCGCTAGACTAGCAATCTTGAGGTCGCAGGTTCGATATCAGTTGCCGGCAATAAACAAGTTTTTAAAAATATAAAAAATTGTTAATATATATTTAATTATTGCTCTAAAAGTGATTTGGATACAGTTTATTTCCAAAACGATGATCGCTGGTTCGAATCCTGGCAAGAACAAATTTAACTTTTTTTATTTTCTTGTTATTTTTTTTAATTTTAAATTTATGTGTATAAATTCAATATGTTTTTAATTTTAAAATTTTTAAAAACAAAAAATTAAAATGATGGAAACTAGCTTCTTAATCGCTTGTGTATTGAAAATATATTTGCTAGACTAGCAATATTGAGGTCGCAAAGTTCGATACCCGGTGGCGGCAATAAACTATTTTTCAAAAATATGAAAAAGTGTGATTAATTTTTTTTACTTTCAATTGTTGAAACAGAGTTTCCTTTCCTTTGCACTCGTTTAAAAGGTACTGAAAAAATATTTAATGAGAATACAGGCCTGCTATGACAACTCAATTTTAAAATCATTAGTGTTTTTGTATAGATCATTAACTATATTAACTTTTCTACTACTTTTGCATCACAGTTTTTTTTTTTTTGCTGGGTTAATAAAGATTTTAATCTAAATACACGTTTTATTTTTTTTTTTTGTTTTTCTTAAACAGAATTTTGACCAAAAATTATTTGCATATATGCAAATAATGAAAACATTACATAATTAAATTTTTGTCGATTTTTTTTTAAACCCAAAAATAACCCATCATTTTGCAAAAAATGTGTGGTTTAAAAGTACTATATTTAGTATACAAAAAGTTCAATATAACAGATAATAATTAAAATAAAATGCAACGAAAACAAAATACAATAAAAAATAAACAAAATAACAAGGAAAACCAAAAAAATAAATTTCTCATAAAAGTTGATTGAACGTAAAGGTAGTGAAACAACTAAAAATGTAAACAGAACATGCACTCAAAGAAAACTTGTTGTTAACATAATTTTTTTTACCAATTTCTTCTAATCTTATAAGAAATATTTTCCTACCACGGTAATTCGATGAAAGTTAAACAAATTGCCTACAACAAACATCTCAAAAAAAAAATATATATAAAAAAAATGAAATAAAATATATACATAAAATAAATTAATAGCAAGTAAAAAAGTTAAAATCGGGCATGCCAACTATATGAAACCCGGGTAACCAAAGTTGAATTTTGATTACCACCTTTTTACATTTTTCGTTATATCTTTGGCACTTATAGTCGGATCTTAAAGTGTGATTTATCGATGTTTTTGGCAAGAGGGGAACAATATTTAGCTCTTAGAGCCATTGACCTCAAGTATCCCGTTCTAGTATTTACCCAACAGATCTTAGTTCCTACAACCCTAATGTACACCCTAATATCAGAAAATTGAAGCTCAAAAAATTCATTAAATTTTTGCTAATGAAGTTTTTCGATAATTCCAGTAGCAAATTTTTTTTATTTCTTTTGTTGCCCAACGTAGGGGTAGCCTTTTTAATTTTTTTTTTATTTTAATGAATTTATCCTTTAGAGAAAAACATTGGTCTCCTCGAGGCAAAAAAATCGATATATCACACTTTAAAATTCGACTGTAAATGCGGAAGTTATAACGTAAAATTAAAAAAAAGGCGACCACTACATTCGGCAAAAAAAATTTTTTTAAATTGCTTTGCAAAAATACTTTATATTTGAAGTTGTACCGCGCACTTTTTTTTTTTACTGTAAAGTGGTATGGTGTAGTATGTATACTAGGGTGGGTCGATTTAGCAATCGATATAATTTTACTTATATACTTTTACCTCTAGTTGCCACATTTTTTATCCGATTTTCATAAGTAATACCTATCTGGAAAGGTTGTAATGTTATATTGTTTACAACTTCATTATATGTTTCAAAAAGCCACCGCAAGATGGCGCTATTCTAGCATTTATTAGAAAATTTAAATTTGGGCGCCTCGAAAATGAATTTATTGATATGTCGTAGTGGAAATTTTTTTTCCTAATGCCAAAGGCTATTGAAAAATCGACGGCAAAATATCGATTGCTAAATCGACCCACCCTAATATTATTGTACTTAAAAGACGATTACAAATGCATGGACCTCCTACACCTACTTATAAACAATTGTTAACACGCGATAATTTAAAATTTAACAAATTTTTTTGATGAAAAAATCTAAGGCACAATATCAAAAAATTTTTGTTCATACAAATCGACCCACTCTAACGTATACACAGTTACTAACCCAGCAAAAAACCTGCTTCGCTGGATGCAACTTTGTAAGGGAATAAATAAAATCAATCTCTTACAAAGCTGCTTACGGAAGGCATGATTTTTCCATACAAAGCACGTTTTTTTGTGAGAAAAAGCGCATTGTTCGCTGCTGAAAAATTGCAGTAAAATCATGTTTTGAGTAAGTGCATATAACCGCGAATAGATTCATGCACTTTTTTTTTGGAAAACGTGCTTTATTTGCTGCTGAAAAAATGCAGTAAATTCATGATTTTCATTGAGCGCATTTAAACGCGACTTCTTATGAAAATAAATGCATTCATTTGCCGACTTCAAAATGCAGACTGACTCATGTTTATGCGGCGTCTATACATTAAACTCTAGGCAATCCTTTACTAAAGAAGAGTAAAACACGATTGAGATGACTCAGATTTCGTGTGCATTAATCGTTATATAACTTACATTGTTTTTACTCCCTTACAACCTGCTTCGTCGTAAGAGAATAGCGTAGCACTATAATTTTTTAAATAACTTGCTTAAGATTTGCTTCGTTTAAGGCAGTTTTGCCGGGTATAAATCAAATTGCAACATTTTTTGTGTATTGTTTACGCATAAAGTGGCGCAACTCTGTAAAGCAGAATTTGTAGCGCTTTTTTAAGCGCTTCTCGTATTTTTACTGCTTCCAAAATACTAAAATTTTTTTGCTGGGTAGAACCCCAGTATCTTTGTATAATCAATAATTTACCATATTTTCAGGGGTCCCTAATATATAGAACTTAATTTTTACTGAGTGTTGGATATAAAATATTAAAAAATTTTATTCAAAAATTGGCTGAATTTTAGATACACTCTAGTTAAATTCTGTTGAAATTTACCCAACTTATAGTAGGAAATTGCACTCCTACTATAAATTGGGTAAATTTACACTATGTGTGTAAATGAAAAATAAATGCGCACATTATGTGTAAGTTGGTGCACTAACAATGTGAAATTTTACATTGAAATTACGTAAAAATTAAATGAAATTTTGAAATTAGTGTGCTAATTTACTCAATTTGTGCTTAAAAAAGCATGTTTTACGTGTAAATGTAAAATGCGTAAAAATCAACAAAAATGCGTATATTTACCATAGCGGTGTTTAAAGGTTTAACTCAAAACATTCTTTTTTTTTAAATAAATAAAACGAATAAAATTAATTTTTAGTACGTATTTTATTAATACTCAAATATTTTGAATGAAAATAATTTTAAATAAAAATAATGCAATTAATTTAAAAATCTAAGAAAAAGAAATGAAAATTAAATTAAATGTTTGTAGTGTCATTTTCGTTTTTCAGTGAAATGAAATCAATTTTGAAAAGAGGTTTAGGCTACCACATGCCTCAACAATAATTACCAAAAACAATTTACTTCTTATATTGATATTTCCAGATAAAAATGTGTTTGTAGTAATTCACAAATAAAAATCGCTTTTAGCATTTTTCTTTTTAATTTTTAAAAATTTTAAAATTTTTTTCCAATTTAAAAATGTGGGATTATGTATTACTAATATAAGTTGGTATATTTACCAACTTTGTGCGTAAAAATTGTATTTAACAAAAGAATACTAATTTCAGGCAGAATGTGTTTATTTGTCAACACATAATGTCTAAAAATACTTCGTGTATGTATTATTGTGTATGGAAGTGTGTACAAAAAAAGTTTACGCAAGTTTTGTTTATGTTTAACAAATTTTCGTAAAATTAAACAAAACTTTACCCAAGCATTTTTTAGAGTGTAAATAAAGTTTGAATTTTTTGCAAATTTTTTTATTTCTTTTAAATGGCTCATATGAAAAGCCTCAGATACACCCGAAGCAAAATGTTTGCAAATTGTATTAATTAATTATTCAATTTGGTTTTTTTAAAGCATATTTTCCATATGTCTATAAATACTATGTAATATATATGATATATATATTTAAAGTTTTATACCTTCATATCGTATGTTGTTTTAGGTGTCTACCAAAATGATGTGTTAGCTGTCAAAATGGCATTTTTCTATTAAATTTTGTTGTTATTTTTGTTGTTTATGCACCTAAAAAACCTAAAAATTCACATAAAAATACACAAAAATTTGCCATACTAAATAATTTTTTTTTTATTTCGTTATTGTGATTTTTTTCAATTTTTGTTATTTTTTTTTTATTAATTTATATCTTTTATTTTTCTTTAGATAGTGACGCGCCAAACCATAGACATGTTTTAAAATTTTTTCACATTTTTTTACATTTTGTTTTTTTTTTAGTTATATTTTGTTATTTTTTTCGATTACGTTTTTATTTATACCGGCAAAATTACAATAACAAAATATATTGTTGTATTTTTTTTTAGTTGAATTTTTTTCTATACATACAACAATTTTTTTTATAATATTTGTATAACGATTTGTTTTGATTTTATATTTTTACTACCCCACTTGCGCGCTTTGATGACGACGTTTTTTTATTTATTTATAAAAGAAATTAAAAAAAGTGCACAGTTTTTTGTTTTTCTCATATTATACCAAAGGAAATTTTGCAAAAAAACAGAAGAAAAAATGTATTCTACCGCACGAGTAACAAACCGTTGGATGACGATTCCGTACGTACGCCAAAATATATTATTTTGCACAAAAAAAGTATCTCAATCTAAAAAGTTCACAACAAATACTAAACTATACACAACTAAGTTTTGGTACAACAACAAGAAAAAAAAGAAGAAATACATTTTTGCAAATTTATATATTTTTTTTGCACATCGTTTTAAAGAGTCATTGATTTAATTATATTTGGGTACATTTATGTGCTCCCCATTGAGTTTACAGATATCCAACACTCAGAGTAGTATTAGTTTGGTGCTAAATATATGTTTTCTCTCACATAGATACTAATATGTGTGTTTGTATTAGTTTGTAATCTCAAAAACCCAAGTGCTTTTATTTTTAAATACTCTTTTAAATACTCCCTGTTACTCAATTTTATTGAGGCGCATTTTTAAGCTTCCTCCCCCTCCCTCCCTCATATTTTTTTGAGTATTTTAGAGATAGGCTCTCTGCTAAATCTAAATCTCAAAAATTCTAAACTCGTTCTCCAATTCTCATTACAATTCCATTACTATGTAAGTATATATTTCATATATATTTGAACCTGCATTTATTGTTTCATACATAGTATTTAGTTAACCCATACCTAAGGTACTGCCCGACGCAGTAATGGTTTGTGGTGGTATTGAAAATATTTCAATAGTTATATATTTTGTTGGTCATTTACTGAAATATTTTTACATACTAAATTTATTGATTCAAAAATTCCATTTTAGGGTTTGGTATTATTTTAGCTAAACTATTGCTAAACTTAATTGAAATTACAAGATTTATATAAAAATTCAAATTTTTTAAAATAAATTCACTTAAGAAAATTAAGAACATAATTAAGTTAATTTGTTTAAATCATTTCTCAAACCCATCTATTCTAGAACTGTTGCCACTAGAATAGATTCCTGTTTCTCTGAACTAATACGTAACACGCAACTGACCGAAAACTAGTTCCAGAATTAATTTTAGTTAAACCTTTGATGAACTCTTCTTCACATCACAATACTACCCAGCAAAAAAAAAAAAGAAATAAAAAAGCACTACTCTAAAAAAAAAAATAAAACTCAATAAAGAAACCAAAAAAATTTTGCTGACTCAAAAAAATTTTAGTTAGAAGGGGGCTAGCAGAAAAATTGTTAATGCCAGCAAAATTCAGCAAAAGAAATGGCAACTATTAGTCGATTGTTAATGAAAAAATCCTTGCTAAAATCAATGACTTTTCATTAGTAGGCTGAAAAAAACTAAAAAAAATTGTAGAGAAATTTTACTTTAGGTAATTTATTTGCCGAAAATTTAAATCCAGAAATTGTGTTTTTGTGATTCGTTTGAAATTATTTAGAATACTTTCTGAAATATAAAAATCTCAACACTTTCACATTGTGGACATAATTTACATATTTAAAAATTTTAAAATATATAAAAATAATTGAAGGAATTCACAGTTTATCTCAATTACTTATATACTTATTGTTGGCATGCTGTAGATAATTCTAGAACAGAAACAAAAACGGAAATGAAAATGAAAAAGCATCGCTTTTATATCACTAAAACCTTTTTCTTTAGAAAGCGAAATGGTAGAAAACATTTCCCAATGTGTGTATCACCACATTTTTCTAGTAAAATAAATTAGTAAAACATAAGTTAAAAATTACTTTAGTGCCGAAAAAATCCAACTAAAAATTTTGCTGAAAATAAAATTTCAACAAAAAAATTGCTGAAAATTACTACACTTGATATACAAGATGTTTTACTAATTTTTCTATTAACTTATTTTTTGAGTGTACAACTAATGATCTAGATGTACTCTTTTTAACAGAAACACTAATGATTTTATAACTGAGTTAACATAGGAGGAGAGTATTCCCACTTCAACATTTAAAATACAAAAAAATTTTTGCGGCCACCGGGTATCGAACTTGTGTCCTCTTATTTGCTAGTCTAGCTCTGCCCTTGAGCTATTCTTTGATATAAATAACACTATGCGACAGTCAAAATCGGGATGGGATGAAACCAACGGGAAATGTTATATCGGTCAAAAACAAGTTATACGTGTCCCGGTGTTTCGCTGGGTCACCCCTAGGAATCGAGATATATCTTTTTTTTGACATAACTCGAGAACCACTAGTCCTATTTTGCTCAAACAATTTTTAAAAAATTAAAAATTACAATTCCTTTAATCTGTTCATATAACGTTTTTCTATATACTCAACAGTTTTGCCGGTAAAAATAAATGTTTGTTATCGCTACCATAAAAATCAATAACCTTTTGTTTATTACTTTTTTTTAATATTTTAGGCAAAAAATATTTTTTTCTTCATACATTTATTTTTACCGGCAAAACTGTTGAGTACACTCTCAAAACAATTCCGTTGTGACAACCGAATTTTTTCCAACCGAATTCGTTTGGTTGCTGCAACCTCGTAATTCGGTTGCCTCAACAGAATTCAGTAGTGACCGCCGATAATTCGGTTGCCGCAACCGAATTGAAATCGAATTCGGTTGCCACAACTGAATTCGGTTGGGTCAACCGAATTACGAGGTTGCAGCAACCGAATCAATTCGGTTGGCAAAAAATTCGGTTTCGACAACGGAATTGTTCTGAGAGTGTATATAGAAAAACGTTATATGAACAGATTAAAGGAATTGTAATTTTTAATTTTTTTAAAATTGTTTGAGCAAAGTCGGACTAGTGGTTCTCGAGTTATGTCAAAAAAAAGACCACCAAAGGTCAAATCGATATATCTCGATTCCTAGTGGTGACCCAGCGAAACGCCGGGATACGTATAACTTCGTTTTTACCGATATAACTTTCCCCGGTCGTTTGAACCCTTCCCGATCACTGACCCCTACCATTTGTCTCACAATGTAATAACTGGCATAAAAACAACAACTTATCATTGCGAGATATTGTGTATTATTTTGTTTAATAAAAATACTTATTACACTAAAAAAGTTTGACAGTTACTACAATACATTACAGCTGTTTGTATAGTAATCAGCAGGGCAACGACTTTCATGCACTTAAAAATAAAAAATATGCGCTCAATATATGCAGTAAAAAATGCAAAATATAAACTTTAATAGACATATGCACTAAAAACCCAAAACTATGCACTAATAATCCAAAAATAAATGCTTCAAACCAAAAAATGGACTTTAAATTTAACGATTTTTAAGCGGAAGCGTTTGGTTAAAAATTAGATCCAATATAAATGTCTAAGTAGATGACAACTTGATGTTTCCCTTCTAGTTAAGTGCTGCGTTAAGGTTTGCAAATTCTTCTTTTTCTTTATTTTTCATTAAATTTTACTTTTAATTTTTTAAAAAAATATGAAGAAAATATACAATTTAATGAAAAATATGCAAAAATATGCACTAAAAATCAAAAAATATGCACTTAAAAGCAAAATATGCATTTATAATAAAATATGCAAAAATATGCAACAACAAATCGATGCCATTTTGTAGCAAATTCTTTGATTCGGAAAAGTATTTGGTCAAAATCATTTTTGGATTAATGACTACAAACATGCATTTGCATGAAAGTCGCTGCTCTGGTAATCCGTATTTATTATTTTTAGCTGTAATTACAGTTGGAATTGAACTTAGGACTTTAAATTGCCAGTCGACAGATAAAAACATAATTGACGCCCGGTACATAAGTATGCTTATGCGCCAGCATAAAAAAATAAAAATATATTTGATTACTAGGGCAATGAATTCTATGGAAATGCATGTTTTTTCTCGATAGTCCAAAACTAATATGGACTAAATATTTATCCGAATCATCAAATTTAGAACAAAATGGCATCGATTTGTAGTTGCATATTTTTGCATATTTTGTCAAAAATGCATGTTTTTGCATATTTTGACTTTAAATGCATATTTGGTGCCTTTTTAATGCATATTTTGCATATGCATTAATATTTGTGCATATTTTTCATTTTTAGAAGCAGTTTTTATTTTGTAAAAAATAATAAAAAATTAATACGTTTTTATATTTTGATTCAATCAAAATAAACATTCTTAAAAACCTTATTGACCTATGGGAAATCTTCGAGTTCTGTGTCTGTTTGCAAAATAACTAACTTAAATATATTTTTAAGTATTAAAATGCATTATTTTTGCAAATATAATAGTTTTTAGTGCATATTTCTTACATCTTTAATGCATATTTTTCTTTAGCCGCATATTTTCTATTATTTTGTGCATGAAATTCCTTGCCCTAGTGGTTACATACATACATATATCCTCACCAGATTTCAAAATATTGAGTCTAAAAATAGATTTTCAACAAAATTTGCTAACAAATCTAGAAACTTACTTTATAATTGAAATAATGGTAAAAAAAGTGATTGCTGCCCAGTAAAATTGTGGGATGCACAGAACCGGTTGTAGAACAACTTGTTTTTGCATGCAATCTGTTCTAATTTTTGTTCTATCATCGGTGATTTTTGTTTGAATTTGTCCCAAAAGCAATAGGTTATGTTCCTCCAAACTAGAACAGGTTGCTTTGGAACCGGTTCTGGAACCAGTTATAGAACCGGTTCTGTGACAGTGAGGCCTACCATTTTGACTTCCAGGAATCAGTTCTAGAACCTGTTCCACGGAACCGGTGGTAAAAAAACCTATTCTAGAACAGATTCAAAGGCAACCAGTTCATAAAAATTTTGCTGGGTGGTAACGCATTATTTTTTATTTTTGTTAAAATAAAAATTAGTTTTAGTCGATGTCATTACTGGTAGTCCAAACAATGATAATATGTCATAGTCGTTTCTACACTGGGTAGTTATTTAAAGAATAAAACATTTCGTTGAGTTTTTAAAATTCTTGTTTAGTTTATATTTGTAAGTATCGGTATATTCTCCGTTTGCAAATAAAAATCAAAAAATTGTATTGTATCTCCAATGCATAAAAAGGTAATGAGAACTGTTCAGAATTTTTATTTCAAATACGATAAAGTAATTACACATTTAATAATTACACAGCAGTTTTTACCAATTTTGTCAGTTGTTTGCAAATATTTGTAGTAAAAGTTTGTCAGTTAATTTTACGACATTGTTAGTTAATTTTAATGCATTTTTTAGGAGTTGTTCTGCAGTTAAAAACAACTACATTTTTAGTTACTTTAAAGGTAAAACCTTTGTTGATTTTTTAGCTGCATGTACCTTTGTATTAACTACAATTTTCAGTAGATTCTACTGATAAACTTCTTTGAGTGTTAACAAGTGCAAAAGGTGCACTGCAATTCGATATTTTTCTCATTACGTTTTTCACAAAATGCAATTTTTCATCAATATTTACTTTATTTATTATGTTTAAAACTTTAAAAATAAAAATATATATAGAATTTAAACAAAGTAGTTATAAATATTAAAAAAAAATATTGATCCGGCCACGATTTGAACCCGCTATCATCTGTTTGGAAATAAACTGCATCAAAATCACTTCTTAGGATCACTTTTAGAGCAATAATGCTTTAGAAGCAATAACTAAGTGCTTTTTTGGATGCTTTGGATGCAATGAAAGTAGCGATTTTTTAGTATTACAACTAAAACAGTAATAAAAATACACTAACGGATATTTTTGAAGCAATAAAAGAAGTGGTTTGTAAAGCATGGCTTTCAATCTTCTTTTTGCAGGGAAGTTATAAACAATGTTTCTTCAATGAAAACTTCATAAATGTGACAATTGTTCATACATTTTCGTTCAATGTGACTTTTCATAAATACGATAAAAAAAAATGCAGCAAAACGGCAGATAAAAAATAAATGAAATAATAAATAAATAATAAATGAATAATTATTATATATATTGAAATTATTTACATTTATTAAATTATTTACAAGTTGATAAACCAAAATATGTATTTTTTATGCAATAAAATGTGCTCGTTCTGGGAATCGAACCTTGGACTTCAGCTTGCCAGCCGACAGCTATACAATCTAAGCTATCGGTTTTGTTTAGACTTGCTACACATATTTACTGTACTCAAGAAAAAACATTTAATACCTCTATTGTCTACGGTTTGAATTCAGGGTTGCCACTTATTTCAACAAAATTTAAATTAAAAATAACAAAAAATTTTGTAGATTTAACAGTTTGTTTTTGCAATTTTTAGTCCATCAATATTTAGCAAAATTTAAAAAAAAAAAAAAAATTCTTTAGATTTAACAGTTTTATTTGTGCTGTTTTTATCTTACTAGTATTTGGCAAAAACATCTGCTTTTTTCAGCAGTTTTTTCTCTAAAGTCATTTTTACCTAAACTCAAAAAAAAACTCAGTTAAGTCAGCAAAAAATGTTGCCGTGTCAGCAAATTTTTAGTGAGGAGCGTGCTTGCAAAAAGTTGGTAATTTCAGCAAACGGTTTGCTGAAAATCAACGAGCTGATTTTTACCAAAAAATAGTAATCTTCAGTAAAAGTTTTGCTAACACTTAGTCGATTGCAAATGAAAAAAATCCTTGTTAAAATCACTAAACTTTTTGCTGAAAAAAACTAAAAAACTTATAACGAAATTTTACTTTACCCAGCAAACAAAGATGATCATTAATGACTCAGAAATGAGCTCCAAAAACATAAACATTTTTTCACTTTTTCCTATGAAAGTGGTCCGACCAAAAGAGCCCCCTGTGTAATAAGAAATGACTCAGAAAAAAGAAAGTATAAAATCCAAATTTTCCTCATAAATTTAAATAATTTTGGAATCTTCTTTGACTCCGAAAAATGAACCCTCATTTTGAGACAGATTTTTAGATTGTAGAGACAACTTTTTAGATTGTTTTTTGAGGGTTCATATTTTCTGGCAAAGAAAGAGTGTTTTCAAAAAATCAATAATCATTTCTATGAAGCATTTAAGAATCTTATTTATGAGCGCTCCGAATTTGCTGGCTGGGTAGTTAATTTATTTGCTGAAAATTTAAATATAGAAATTGTATAGAGTTGTTTTTCATTTTTATTATTTCCGTTGTCTGTACTACATCCAGACAAGCTGCGACATCCACATTTGTCTATCTGGTTGTCGTCCACGCTATAAATACGGTTATCAGCACAATTTGTGTAACAAAATAAATTAGTAAAACATTAGTTCAAAATTAGTTTAGTGCTAAAAAAATATAACTAAAACTTTTGCTGATAACGGAATTTCAGCAAAAAAATTTCAGAAAACTAATACACTCGATATACAAGACGTTTTACTAATTTTTCTACTAACTTATTTTTTTAGTCTAATTTTTAGTAGCTCTTTGTAGTATTTTTACAGATTTTTTTCTATAAGTGTATACTCACATGGACCTAATGCTAAAGACTATTGATTTTAAACAGAATTGGCCACTATTTTGACCTAGCCGATTTTTTCTTAAGGCAAATGCAAAATTTGCTACTGATTTTCCAAATTTTTACCATCTTATAAAGCAATTTTCACACCTTTTTGACAACCCATTCAAAGTGCGGCTCCAAATTTTAGTTGCCTTTCAACTAGGCTGGTGTAGGGTATCATTTACTCATAGTTCCTTATAAAGAAATGTTAAAAAAATTGAGCGTCTAGTGGAAAAATTTTAATCCACAGGCACAGTACAAAATGTTCCCGTGCCAGTGAGACAAAGAAGTGTCCGTAGTGTCGAGAATATTGCTGCCGCTGAGGCTTCAGTTGAAGAAATCCCAAATGTGTCTCTCACACGTCGTTCTCAAGCGTTGGGCATCTCTGTGACGTCGTTGTGGCGAATTTTGCGAAAAGATCTTGGCCTACATCCTTACAAGATCAAATTGACGCAAGAACTGAAGCCGCTTGATCACCAGAAGCATCGTATGTTCGTGAATTGGGCTGAGCAACAACTTGAAAATGATTCGGATTTTCATCGAAAAATCATCTTCAGCGATGAGGCTCATTTCTGGCTGAATGGCTTCGTCAATAAACAAAATATGCGTTATTGGTCAGACAGCAATCCACACGTATTCCATGAGTCATCATTGCATCCCGAAAAAATTACGGTTTGGTGCGGTTTATGGGCCGGCGGTGTCATTGGGCCGCACTTCTTCCGTGATGATCAAGACCGGCACGTTACTGTGAATGGGAATCGCTACCGTTCAATGATAACCGAATATTTTTGGCCCCAATTGGATGATATGGACTTGGAGGACATGTGGTTCCAACAGGACGGCGCCACAAGCCACACAGCGAATGTCACAATTAATTTATTGCAAACCAAGTTTGGAGAACGTGTTATCTCACGAAATGGTCCAGTTGATTGGCCGCCTCGGTCGTGCGATTTGACGCCGTTGGACTATTTCCTGTGGGACTACGTCAAATATATGGTATATGCCAACAAGCCAGCGACGATTGATTAACTTCGTACGAATATCGTCCGATTTATGCTTGAAAACTGTCGAAAATTGGGTTTAGCGTCTGGACTTCTGCAAGGTAGCCATGCAAAAGAGATCGATTTCCATACATAATGGCATCGAACGTAGTTTCACAGGAATAAAGAATTTCATTGATATCCAAAACCGTTTTTGTTTTATTTAAAAAAAACTTTTGTAGCGCTCTTATTGAAAAACCCTTTACAAAATAGGTAAACCATAGATTTTGTTTCACTGTCACTTATCCAAGTTTTATTCTGTTTGGCGAGTAAGCTTGAGGTGACTTCCCTTGCTAGGCCGACTAAATGTGACATGAAAATTCAATGAAAAGTTTACAATAAACTTGGCAGATAAAATTGGAATTAGCAGCTAAAGCACCGTAAATTGTTTTTCATGTGAAAAAATTTTACTCGAACTTTAAAGGCTTCAAACTGAAATTTAAATTATCAAAATGAAAATTTTTTTAATTTTATAACAAAGACACAATCACAATATGTCACTTTTTCACCAGAAAAATAATAGTCTTGAACATTAAATTTGCGTGAAAACAAACACACATTAAACTGATTATCGTGAAAAATATATTTTTTTTTTATATGGAGTATAACAGTTTTTTCACGTGAAATCGAAACAACTTACGGTGCTTAACGGGACATTGTGAAAATTAGCATTAAGATAAAATTAGAAAATTGACCTAAATTTAAAAACTTTATAAATTTATTAATTTTTTACTAAACTCTAGAAAACTAACAAAAGATTTTTTTTTTTTAAATAGTTTGAAACACAAACTAACCTGTTATAATCTTTTTGTCTCGTCGATGTCTGTAAAAAGTTTTGTTTATTTGCCAGAATCCTAGTTTTAAGTTAAAAATAAAAAATAAATCTGAACAACCAAAAATAAATACAAAAAGTTTTTACTAACAAATAACAAAAAAAAAAGTTTACTATACGCAGCTTTTACCCCTAGATATACTAGCAAACAAAATGAAAAAAAAAATCCGAAAAAACAACCAAAAATTTAAAACTATTATTACGTGCACAAAACCCGTCTACCGGATTTTATAACTATACTAACTCTACGTATGTACGTAGTACATATTCTGTTTAAATGTATGTGTTTGTGTTTGTATATATTGGTACGATACGAGTATGTAGTAAAGAATGTGGTGTATAGAGTATAGAATATAGTATAAACATCAGTTACTATACATAACTAACTATTTCTCGTCGTCATAGTTTTGTTATTTTTTTTTGCGATTTTTCCTATACAGCTTTTCACTTTCATGCAAAATTTACCAAAAAAGTATAAAAAAATGGAAATGGTAAAATAACTAACAAAGCAAAAAATTCCTGTCTACTTCAAAAACATAAAATAACAACTAAAAAAATAAAATATAACCAAAAAAAAAAGTTTATTAAAAAAACAAACATTCATCTCAAAACTTTCCACACGTTTCGTTTTGTATAGTGTAGGTTTTTCTTTTTTTTTTTTATTCACGTTTTCTGTGTTAGCCAAAAAATATACAACATCATGAAACTAACTTGTTCTTATTTATAAGCCATTTTTTCCTGCAGACACCATCAAGGAGTTGTGCAAATTAATTTTCTTTGTTTTATTTAGTTTGAATTTTTTTTTTGCAACAAAATTTTTGTGCAAATTTCCCTTTAGGTGCATTTATGCTTTACAAGGATTAAAAAAAACGCTTAAAAAGGTTTTTATGTTACAGTTTTGAATATGGGTTAGAGTTTGTTAAAAAAAACTTTTTCTTAATTTAATAAATATTTAAATTCAATACTTGTTTATAGAATATTCAAAATTTTAAAATTCTTGTATATTTTTTCAGCTATTAAAATTCAGCACTTTACAAAGAAAAAATAAGTTTAACTAAAATTTTAGTCAAATATAACTAAAATTCTGCATATTTAATATTTTTACTTTTGCTATTACTATCTTACCAATATTTAGCAAAAATAATGTGCTAATTACAGCGGTTTTTTCTACAAGGAAATTTTAAACTAATTTTTAGTAGTTTTAACTAAAATATTACAGACATTTTTTTATTAGTGTAAACAAACATTAATGAAAGTTAAAAAGAGTAGATTTGTTTTTAAATCTACAACTTTACAGCTTTCTTTATATCATTTTTTTCTATAGAAATAATTCAATTGCTCTTATAAAAATATGATATTTGGCAAATATAAGTATTTTTACTTTAAGTTAAGAAATAGTAAAAATTTCTTCTAAAATTATCTGAGCTAAATTATTATTGAATTAGTTTTTATGTATAGGGTTACTTAGCTTTTAAATTTAATTTAAAAATCATAAAAATATTATACACGAAGGAAGTTATGAACCTTTTTAGCAAACTACTTAAAAATTAATATTAATCATGCAGAAAATTAAAATGTTAATTATTATAATTATAATGCATGGAGAAATAATAATTTTGATTAAAAATTTTTAAAATTCTTAACAGAAATAAAACACTTTCTATAGACCATAGACATAAATACTGACTTTGAGTAATTTTCTTATAACAATTAAAAAAAAAAAAAAAAACGGTTTAAGTAATTAGTTTTAATTAGAAACCACCAAGATTTCCAAAAAAAAAAAAAAATTAAATCTGCTAGTACTTTAATTAATAATATGTAAAGTAAAAAGTATAAATAATCATAAATATTTCCATTTTTATTATTCTTAATATATTTCATTTTTTTATTATGTAATTTAAAACCACTTCCATAGAATTTAACAAAAAAAAAAAAAAAAAAAAAAACATTCGAAATAAACAAGACCTATGCCCCATAATTTCTATTAAAACAACAACAAAATATATGAGTTATTTGCAAAACGAGACTAATGCAATTAACATTTACTAAACGTTTACTACACTAAATACTTAAAAATACGCGGACTATTGCAACTAATATTTACATAAGAACTTTGTGTAAAGACTACAAAGTTCTATGGTGTCACAGTTCAATGGTGCGTATAAGTAATGTAATAATAATGACAACAAACGTTTAACAAATAGTGCGAAAATCTTTACAAACAAAAGATGCCGACAAAAAAAAATACGCATATTCAATGCGTTTTGTTAACTTAACACTGTCAAAGGCGGGTGATAATTATAATTGTTGTTAAAAGGTTTATTAAACAAAAAGAAAATACTTTACACAAACACAGGTAGTTGGAAGAAAAAAGAAAAAAAAACTATGTAAAAAGGAAAAACATTAAAAAAATAAGCTACTTACAAATTTAAGTTAAGAAGAAAAATATAAAATGAGACCATATCATCTATTAACTATTTGTAACCTATCACTGAACTACAGAAACCTTTAGTGATTTAAAGCTGTTTAAACATTATGGGTCATTTGACAGGTGAAAATATATTCAAAATTAAGCAGAAGGAACATTCAATTAAATAGAAATAGCTTGAAAATCAAACTACTTTTGTGAAAATTTAAATATATTTGTGATATATGTAAACATGCAGAAAAAAGATATGGTTGCCGTTTAATCAGAGATACAAAACTATTTTCCCATACATTGTTGTTGCAATCAAATTATTAATGTATTAATTATACTATACAAATGATATAGTTGCCTACAATCATGTTATTGTTAAAATCTCTCTTTTTCGGTTTTCATATTATTCTCTCGCCTACAATCATATATTATTTATCTACTCGTAGTCAATCAGATTCCTCTCTACGAATATAAAAATTTTAGTTAAAACTACAATACTAAAAATTGGTTAGAAATAGTCTTGCAGAAAATACTGCTGAAATCAGCAGATTATTTTCGCTAAATTTCACTAAGATAGAAACAGCAGAATTTTAGTTATATTTGAGTTAAATTTTTGTTAATAGAAAATAACAACTTAACCTGCTAAAATCAGCAAAGAATTAATATGATATCTATGATTTTTTCTCCGGGTTTTACAAATCAAGTCAGTATGAGACTTGAAGTATGAAGTACTCATAACTTAACAAACGAAGATGTCAACAAATTCTATACAAAACAATAAAAAAAATTTATTTTAGCAAGTTACCCAAAATAAAAATTAAAAAATATATTACAAATAAAAATTCATATCTTGATTAGTAGCGTAATAAATGATTCTAATTTTTTAACTAACCCCCTGTTTTTATAAAGCGAAAAGAAATATACCTCCAGAGGAATGTGTGTATTTTGTTTTTGTTGCAATAACAAAATACACACATACCTCAGGCGGAATTATTTCACTCGCTTTATAAAAACGGGGTAAATACTGGCTTGCGAGATACTTTTTTTTCGTTATCCCAAACAAAGCTTAAAATATCCCCAAAAAATTCCCAACTAGAAAAAATGTTAGAAAAAAGTTACTCAAATTTATTTAATTTGCTCAAAATTTTGAGATTTTGAACTAATTTTTTTAAAGAATTCGTAAATTTGAATTTACCAAGTTTGTCTCCACAATCAGACCTTTAAAAATATAATTCTTTAATTTGAGTTTTAAATCAGAATCAGTTTTTTACAAATCGATTCGCAAAACTCATTTTAATAATTGAATTATTTCCTACTTCAATTAGTCAATATCTTATTCAAAGAAACAGTTTGATTTTTGTTGATTCTTTGCAAATTAATCTAACCAAAAATATTTGCCTTGATTTATAGTTCGCGCATCATGAAATAATAAAATCTTCAAAATTTACGAAAGCTTGTAAATATCCCCAAAAAATTCCCAAAACATTTTTTTAAATCCTCAAAAAAAAAATCCAATGTCCCCAAATAAAAATTTATGTTCCCAAGACCAACAAAATATCCCCAAATTTGGGGACAAAACCCCAAGTCTGGCCAGCCTGACTAGATATAACATTTCTTCAGATGTTGTTACTTTAGTCATACATATATTTTATTTATTTTTAGATAATAAGCGCATTTTTTATTCACCTGGACTTAGATTTTTCATACAAAAAGTGGATTTATTAAATCCAAAAAAAGTTGAATTTATTTATTTGTGTTTTCACATACCCAGCAAAAAAACTTTGAAGTAATGCTTTACAAACTACTTCTTTCACTGCTTCACAAGTATCTGCTAGTGTATTTTTACTGCTTTTTTAGAAGTTAGTCTGACCAACTTAAAAAAAATCACTTCTTTCATTGCTTTCAAAGTATCCGTTAGTATATTTTTACAGCTTTTTTAGAATTACTTTTGAAGAACATCCAAAAATTCACTTAAGTAAAGAGTAAAGAGTAATTGCTCTAAAAGTGATCATAAAAAGTGATTTTGGTATCATTTGGCATTTCCAAACAGAGGGTCCCGGGTTCGATTCCCGGCGGGACCAATATTTTTTTATTTTCTGTTTTTTTATTCTTTTAATTTTTTTGTAATATTTATAAATTATTTGTTTAAATTCAATATTTTTTGTTTTTTTAAAAATATGTTTATATAAAAAAATGGTGAGAAATTGCTTTTTATGCACCTGTAAAAATAGTACTGAAAACAATATTGAATTGGAGTGTATCTTTTACACTTATTTAATAAGTACTTTTATTGAAGAGAATAAGGAACAATATCTCACATTAACAAAGTGGTGTTTTTATGCCCGTTAACTTTCATATCAAGGAATATAATAGGAATAGCGGTAGAGCGATAGACTAGCAATAGTGAGGTCGCAAGTTCGATACCCGGTGGCAGCAATAAAAAACTTTTTTAAAATAAAAAAAATATAATTTTTTTGTGTACAATTTTTTTTTAACTTTTAATTGGTGAAAACGAGCTTCCTTTGCACTGGTTCAAAAAGTACTGAAAAAATGTTGAAGTGGGAGTACTCCTCTCCTATGACAACTCAATGTAAAAATCATTAGTGTTTATGTTAAAAAAGAAGTATATCTAGATCATCAATTGTAGTGATTTTTCTACTGCTTCGGCATCGCTTTTTTTGTTGTGATAACAATAAAAACACAAATATATGAAACATCCTCTTAATTTAATGTTAGCAAAAAAGTATGAATGAAAGCTAAAAAAGAAAAGGGAATTAGACATTTATTAAATTTAGATGGATTTATTAAATCCAAGGGATTAAAAAATGCGGTTAATATTATATTTTTATTTCATTATATATTTCACTGTTATTGCATTTGTTTTTATTGCAAAATCATAAAAAGATATTGTATGTGTCATTAAGTATGCAGAAAAATGTTGAAATGGTAATTAATTGCTGATTTTGTGCTAATTTTTTGGGTGTGCTGATTTGTGGGACATACCATAAAGTAGTGTATGAATCAAAACAAATTGTTATTAAGGAAAAAGTCCTTAGAGTCTGAGAGGTTTGTAGGGGATAAAATCATCAAAATTTAGCCCTTGTCTTTAAAAAAAGCTTTAAGAATACAGAGTTTTCCTATGGAAAAACTCTGTGTTATTTTTAAGTGATTTGTATCTTTATCTCACAAAAAATTCGTTAGTTTCTGATCACTTTTTCCTATTGAAAAAGCCCCAGATTCTGACTACATGTTCCCATATTAAAAGTTTTACATTCCAGACCTTTTGAAGAAAACATGTTCAAGAACCAGAGGCTTTTTCGATAGGAAAATTCGAGTATGAAAATCGACACTTATAAACCGCTTTATGTTATTGAAAAACCTTGAAGTCTAAGCACTTAAAAATACGTTGGATTATGAACACGTTCCCTTAAACTGCAAGTATCACTTTAAAGGTTTCAATGTCACTTCCTGATTCGCCCGAGTAAAATTCCAAATTCCATTTCCTTGAAAGAAAAACTAATATGAATCGAAATTTTTTAAAGCCTATTGTTATATTAAGTACTCGTATATGTGTATTATTGTATAAGAAAGTGTGTATAAAATAATTTTATGCATTTTGTGTTTATATTTACTCACTATGCACAGATGGAATTTTGCTGGACGAGTTTTAACGAAATTTTTCAGTAAACTAATGAAGTTTTCTTCACAAACTAAATGAAAAATTTCTTAAATTTAATGAAAAAGCTTCATATCGTCGACCGGCCTGCAAAATGTCACATGTGTATTTTATTAGATTTCAGTGTGTAAACAAAAACTTACTTATTTTAGATAATCCCAATTGGTACCACTAAAGAGTAATAAAATTTTCATAATTTTTCTTCAAAACGATGTAAAATAAAAAATAACCGGGAAGAACTTATCCAAAGTTGGATCAGGGGTTTGTTTGCTAGGAATACGCATTATGTGAATAATAAATAAAATAGGTCCGGTGAAAGAAATCCTTTAAGAGCAGAGATGTGGATAACAGTGCATGCGCCTTCAAAAGAGCTTTCATTTAATACCCAATTTGTCTATTTTTCTTTGAAATTATAAGAAGTAAATTAATAAATGAAAATATTGGTTTTGAGATTTGGTCGCCAAAAAAATACGTGTATAATTATTTTTTCTTCTATTTATTTTTTTCTTCTTTATCTTATTAGCAGAGCAGCGACTTTCATGCACTTAAAAATCGAAAATATGCGCTTAAAATATGCAGTATAATATGCAAAATATGCATTTAAATATGCACTTAAATGGAAATATGCACTAAAATCCCAAAAATATGCACTTAAAATCCAAAAATAAACGCTTAAAACCAAAAATATGCATTTTAAATGTATCGATTTTTAAAAATCATATTTATTATTCGAGCGCGTTTGGTTAAAAATTAAATCCAAGTTAAATGTCTAAGTAGATGACAACTTGATATTTTCCTTCTAGTTAAGTGCTCTGTTAAGGTTTACAAATTCTTCTTTTTCTTTATTTTTCATTAAATCTTACTCTTAGTTAATAAAAAAAAATATGCAGAAAATATGCAATTTAATGAATATTATGCAACAAAAATCATAAAATATGCAAAAATATGCACTTAAAAGCAAAATATGCTTTTATAACAAAATATGCAACAACAAATCGATGCCATTTTGTAGCAAATTCTTTGATTCGGAAAAGTATTTGCTTTAAATCATTTTTGGATTAATGACATGCATGAAAGTCGTGCCCTGCTTATTAAGATCGGAGAGATCCCATTGGGATACCTTTCTGGTCAGCAAGTGCACCACTCTACACCAATTATTTTTGATAGTTACAAACTCAATATACCCTGTTTTATACCCAACACCATGTTGTCTAAAATTATAAGAACTGGCATGTAGCCTACCACAACTTCAATTTTCTCTTCGATTTTTCAGGCTTTAATATAAAGGACCCTGCATAAGCTACAAATTCTCCCATCTCATCTCTAGTGCATTAAACTTACAATAACATTGTGTCAGTTTTATAAATATTTTATATTTTTCATACATAAAATACATATAAAAACACAAGAAGGAATACATATATAAAATGTTTTCGGGCTTAAGGGTGGATCGATTTATGAATATAATGAATAAACACTGCACTTAAAAAAGTTTTTTGGAATAATCTACTGAAAATGGCAGTTTGAAAAAAGGGTTTATGCAGTTAGAAAAGCAACAAAAAAATTTTAACTTTAAAATGACTAAAAATTTAGTAACTGCGCTAAAAATTACTGACAAATTTTTGCTATAAAAACTTAAACTATTTGGCAAAATTTATAAAAAGTATTGGTTTTTTTAAAATTAATAAAAAAAATTTTTATTCTTTGTAATTTACTTGTAAAAATTGTATCATCTTTCTTTGATTTGAAAATTATTTAAACAGAAAGTGATATTAATTTATGATCTTGAGTCAAACTAAAATAACATTCATTTACTTAAATAACAGATCAACTAAAACATTTCCCCCATTCAAATTAATTTATTTAATATTTTAAAAATTTAATAAAAAATATTTAAAAAAAAATTTTTTTTTTTTCAATTACAAAGAAATGTCTTACTAACAGTGAAGACAAAATTGCTATTTTTACTTATTTTGCTTTTTTTACTCATATTTGCTACTTCTCGCTTATTTGAATTTTCCGTTTCTTAGCTTTAAAATAGTTATTTCTTAAGGTTTTTAAGCTTTAAATAGCTTTTTTAAGATTTATTGCCCAAAAATACGTTTTTTGCTCACAAACATTTTTTTTGTCTTAAGTTTGAACTTTTTTTTAAATGTTGCTTTTCCAAATTTTTTTTACTTTTGCTTTTTTTACAATATTGTTTTGCTTTCAACACATCGGATTTAACTTTTTTGTCTTCTCTTCTAATTAATACATACCCAATAAAGTTTACAGTCCAAATTCGAAACGGTTTTCGGTTATTACGTTTTTATGAATTGGAAATGCAATAGATATTTCTGATTTTTATTTAAAAACTAAAATATACCAATAATAACAAATAGAAACTAAATAGTGATTTTCAAAAACTTATTGAAATTTAAAATTTTTAAAGTAACTAACAAAAATTAACTGTTTACTGCAAAAATAATGTTTTAGTAGTTGTTTATTATGATATACAATATAACTGCTATAAACCAGTTATTGCGAATTACAGTACTCTTCTGAAGTTGTTTTTATGGTAAATAATTGTGATTATGGCTCTTTTGTATTTTTAGACACAAAAGCAACTGTAGTTACAGTTAAAAACAACAACTACTGCTTACTACACAAACAACTGTCATGCAATAACTGTCAAACTTGAATTGAATGTATGTACATATTTTGGTAAAGTTGTACAATTAGTCAAATCAGAGGTTGTCATCAGGTTGTGGTTTTTATTGGCAAATAAGAATTTGTTTTAAACAAATTTCATTAATATCGAACATGATGTGGACATTTTTTTTACTTTGTATAAATAAACTACTTTTTTCAATCCACCCTAATATATTCTACATATTACTAAAACAAGGAAGCTTTACAATATAGAAACAACAAAAAAAGGACCCCATACAAACTTTTGTGAATTGCAATACACTGCACTTAAAATGTAGCCAAACAAACAAACAATATAACTGCTGTACTGGTATGTTAAAATATTTCATTTTAGTTAAAATAACATTCTAGTATTTTCTTATTTTAACAGAAATGAAATTGTATATTTTATTATATAAAGATAAATAATATATGATGATGTTGAATTACGAACAATAAGGATGAATGTGAATGGATATTTTATTTTTTTTGTGAAAAAAGAGATTTATATTCTATAAGAATAAATTATATAAAAATTATTTTGTTTTACTGAAATTAAAAAGAAATTGTGGTGTTTTCTCTATTATATTATTATTTTATTTAATAACAATTTTTTTACGAAATTTTTTAATTTAATTTTATTTAACGAAATGTTATTAAAAAATGCTATAAATGCACTTGACTAATGGGCTAGTTCACCCTAAATTTTCTCATCATATATTGTAAATACAACCATGTTTTTAACGCTTTTAATTTATTTTGTGAAAAATTATACTACATACATAGTTTACATAATAAGTAAAAATTATAATTTTGATCAGAGTAGCAAAATATACTGTACCCAAAATGTACGGTAGGTCCAAGGAACACATATCCTATCTATCGTTTTAGCGGTTGTGTATATGTTATACAGTGCCTGCTTGCAGTCTTCTCATTAGAGGATTTAAGTTAAAATCTGAATTAACTTGTTACTGTAAAAATAACTTAAACTTTCGTTAAATGAAATGAATAAATAAAACAAATTATTTAAACAGCCAAGTAGAAAGTAAAATTTTGTCAACAATAATATTCTAAAAAAAAATTTACTTGCATACTACTAACAATAACTAAGCCAATTGTTCATATAAGATTTGTGTGTTGCCAAAAAATATTGTATTTTTAGAATAAAAGAAAAAAACGACAATTGTAAACAACGCAAAACTATATCCCAAAATTAAAGGTTAGTGAACCGTACTAAAAAAAATTTAAAACACAGATAATGTACACAAAATATATTTTAAATCTTTTTGAAAATAAAAGAAAAACAGGGGGCCGATTCCGTAAGAAGAACGATAGATTATGGTCAAAACGACACCTAAATTGCTATCGTTTTGACAATGATACATACCTATAAAAATGCTGAACTAAACTATGGAAAATTTTTGTTTTTAAGCAAAACTGTTTACAATATCCAAAATTTGTATGTAAAGCACCGTAAGTTGTTTTTCACGTGGAAAAATTTCACTCGAACTTTAAATGCTTCAAATTGCAATTTAATTTAAACAAATGAACAATTTTTTAATTTTATAAAAAAGACACAATCAAAATAAACACAAAATGTCACTTTTTCCCAAGAATAATAATAGTCTTGTACATTAAAATTGCGTGAAAACAAACTCTACACAATTTTCAGGTAAAACTGATTGTCATGAAAAATCTTTTTTTTTTTTATATGGATTATAACTGTTTTTTCACGTGAACCTGGAACAACTTACGGTGCTTAATATGGTAATAATTAAACTTTGAAAAGTGAACGATAATCGTCAATTGTCCTTCAGAATTCATAGCCAGGATTTTAATGAATAAAATTTATTTGTTAGCATAATGTTTAAATTTAAAATTCCGCCGATGATCGCAGTCAGAAGAAACTTAAAGTCATCATAAATTAAATTTTCTTTAGTTTTTCGAAAAACTAAATAACAAAAATTATAGAATTAATCATGAATAAAAATTTTTTCCGGAATATGACCAAAAAATATGTAATGTTAAACAAAATCTTGGATTTATTTACATATTTATCTCTTTGAACATTTACCTAAGTATATTTATAAGCTTGAAGAAGAAAACCCTTTTTTGAATCAATTTTATGAATCAGTAAATAATTTATAATATTAAATCAATGATTTGATACTGAATAAAGTGAGATAATGATTTGGTCTAATTTATATTGATTCATTTAATTTATATTGATTCTAATTTATATTGATAATTAAAAAATCTGAATACGCGAATCAAATAAATATTAAGATAATTTGCAGGAAATATTTTTATATTTTTTTAATTCGCCAATTTAAGTCAATTTTTTAATTCGTTTGTAGGAGTCTATATCAATTTAAAACATTGATTTATTAGGAGAAAATTTAATTTAGTATTTAAAATTATTATTAAATCAATAGCCTCTTTTTCTAATCACTTGGATTTAATAAATCCAAAAAGTAGTTCAAAAAGTGCTCAACAGATGGGGGTTAGATTCTCCCTATTTTAAAAAGAATTTTCTGTCCGACACTTCTTTTTAATACCGACTTCGATGATGAAGGATTTTACTTTAACTTTTAATTTTTAATTACATTTTATCTGCCGTTTCAGTTTTATCACTTCAATTTATATTTTTACACAATTGAAATATTCCACTGCAATATTTAATATTCACTAATTGGATTTAATTAAATTACTTATAGTAGAGTGAAAAATTGCCATTTCTATTTCAGCTATTTCTCCATGCCCAAGATCGAAAATATGTATTTACTGAGGTGTAGTTTTTTTTCTAAACATATTTCATACAAAAAATTTGAAGAAAATTTATTTGTTAGTTTTACAATTTTTTTGTTTCTCTTTTAATTTTCATTCGTATTTTTTTCTGACACATTAACAGAGTGTTTCACATATTTTTTATTTTATTGTTATACTTGTGCTTTCATTGTTATATGTAAACCCAGACAAATAAATACAGTTTTTTTTTTGGATTTAATAAATCCACTTTTTATATGAAAAATTCTAAATCCAGGTGATTGAAAAAACGCTTAATATATTCCATGGAAGTTTATTTCTTATAGACATGTTATTGACTAAAAGTAATACGCAAATCATAAGACTCAAAAAAATCAACATATAATTCGTGAATAAAAATGTTTTTTTTTCTTTTCCAGAAATTGAATTATTACTGATGATTGAATTATTTTCTGAATCATTTTTAGTTGAAATGAAATGAAATCAATCAATTTGTTTGATTCTATGAAAAGAATCAACAAAAATCAAATTGATTCTTTGAATAAGATATTGATTGAATTAAGTAGTCAATAATTTAATCAGATTTATAAATCGAATTAAAGAATTATTAAAGAAATTACATGTGCTAAAATCCCAAATCATATTTAAATAAATTGTGAAAAATTATCTGTTGAAGGCATGTCCCTATCCGGATTTCATTTTTGCCTAACGAAATTATGTTTTTAAAGGTCTGCCTAAGTGTTTTGACAAATATGTATTAAATTTTATGTAGTTGTAATATTACACTCAACCAAAAAAGTCTGTAATGGCTACTGAAAATTTTGCTGTTATTATGGGAAATTTAACTGCTTTGAGGCCAGCGGTATTTTTTGCTAATTTTAGCAACACATGTCTGCTGATCTGTAGTACAATAAAATTAGTAGAAAAAATTAGTAGCCGCTACTAAAGTTTAGTAAATTTATGTAAAATGCAATTCAAAATCGATTTGCTAAAATCAGTTAAAAAAACTTACTAAGGGCGAGTAACTTATTTCCAACATAACCATGGTTAAATTTTAACCACAGATATTTTCATATAAATTTGACATTCATAACCATGGTTAAGCACTAAACTCAGTTTAGTTTCAGATAAGTTAACAGCTCTAAATATCATAATTTTAGTACAATGAAATTAGTATAAATAATTAGTTGCAGCTACTAAATTTCAGTAATTGTAAACTGTAATTTAAAATCAATCTGCTGAAATTAGCAAAAAATTGTACTAAAAAATAAAAAAAACTGTAAAATCTAAAAAAAAATTTTTTTTCTTTCGATTGTAAGAAGCGTGTAATTACTTCATCGTACATGAAATTTGGAGTCAAAATTGCAAACGGTTCTCCAGTTATTGCCGTTTTATGCATTGGAGATGCAACAAAATTTCCTGGGTGTTATTTCTAAACTAAGAATATATCAATAGTAACAAATATAAACTAAACAAGAATTGTAAAAAATCAAAAAAAAAAATATTTTTAAATTATTATATTTTTCTGCTAAATTTAGCACTCGGTTTTGAAAAATTAGTAAAAATTTTTGCTGAAATCGAAAATTAGTAAAAAAATCCGTAATTTGTAATAAGAGAATAGCAAAAATGATTGCTAAAAATAAAAATTGTACTACTAATCAGTATAAAAATAGTATAGTGCGATTGGAAACGGTTTACAAATTTTTTTACAAACTATTTTATCTGAGTGTACCAATAAACTTTGGCAACTTTTACACTAACTCTTGCAAATGATACACATATTTTTCTCTGTGAATGAAATGAACAATTGAACTAAAACAGTTATTAGTAGTGAACTAGTTCTTTTATTGAATTGAGTGAATAGTTCAATTGAACTAGTTGAACACAGCTGATTATATAACAGCTGATAAAAGCAATTAACCCAAATTTACAAGTCTTGATTTCTGCGTGCAAGAAGAAGAAGAAGATTACTCTCTCATAACAGTTCTCATTTACCCAATTTTCGAGTATGGGAACGCTTTTTGATATAATTGGGTTCTCTCGGGCTACAATTTTCTTAACATAAATTTCAAAAGTTAAAATAACTTAAACAATTTAAAATTTACATCAATTTTTAATAAAAAGAAAAAAAAAACATGTGAAACAAATAAAAATATGGAAATAAATTCCTATACATAATTAAAAATGCATACTTATTTTTTACAAATAAATTTAACTGCACTCACAAAAGTTTGTCGGTAGAATCTACTGAAAATGACAGTTAAAACAAAGGTATATGCAGTTAAAAAGGCGACAAAGGTATTTACCTTTAAAATAAATAAAACTTTTGTTATTTTTAACTGTTGAAAGACAACTAACAAATGCATTAAAAATAACTACCAATATCGTAAAATTACCTGATAAATTTTTACTACAAAAATTTCAAAACAACTGACAAAATCGGTAAGATCTACTGTTTTTCACAGTCAATTCTTTTAGTTTATCAAAGTATATTTTAATAAAAAAAATAATTTTTTTCTCTCGATTACAAAAATGTGTGTTATTACTGCAGCCTATTTAAAATGCGAAGTAAAAATTCCAAACCGTTCTCCAGTTATTATGCTTTTATGCATTGGAGATACAATACAAGTTTCTGATTTTTATTTTCAAACTAGAAATATCTCAATAATAACAAATATAAACTAAACAAAAATTTTTTAAATTCAAAAAAAATTCAACGAAATTTTTTATTTTTTAAATAACTAACAAAAACTACTGTTTGCTGTAAAAATACTGTTTTGGTAGTTGTTTATTATGATATTAAAAATAACTGATTAAACATTGCAGTAGTTTTCGTTAGTTGATTTCTTAAATAACCGTCATAAAAGTTGATTTGCTTTTTTCTATAGAAAAAGAACTGTAAATACTGTTAAAAACAACAACTACTGATTACTATACAAACAACTGTCATGTAGTAACTGTCAAACTTTTTTGAGGGAGTATTTGGTAATGAATTTGGTCATTATATTTCAAAACAAATAAAATATTTGTTTTCAAATCAAAAAAACCGGAAAAAAATGATTCTGTAAAAAAATAATTTTTTATTTTATTACCGTTTAATATAAATTGTATTTATTTATAAATTTGTCTTCGATTTTTTTTTGTTTATTTATAAATAAATTTTGTAAATAAGTATCAGCTGCGGATGAAAGCAAAACTGAAAATATGTACATTAGGGTGGCAACTATTTTTTGAAATGTCATAATTCGAGATATTAACGCTCCATTTCTTTAAATTTAATATAAAAAGCTTAACATTAAACGCTCGATAACCCGAATAATGTTAATTTGAATTTCTATAATTTGAATTAATTGCACTTCGGTTATCGGGATTCTTAATTTCGGTATTAAAATGCATTGATATTTAAAATCAGTGAAATTTGTTGTAATGTAGGGTTAGGAAGGGAACTTTTGCAGTTATAATTTTGTCATTTAACATAGTTTTTGAGCGTAACGGTAATATGAACAAACCTATTGAGTAAATGCTCGAAATAACAAAGAAAATACATACAATTTTTTCAATACTTTACGAACGATATCTTTAATTAAGTGAAATTATAGTAATCTTAATATTTCGATATTCTGAATCGGGTCTAAAATGTGTAATACGGGTTATCGAGAACTTACTGCAGCAGCAATTTTAGTCAAATTAAGCCATTTTGTTACGCGGCATACGAATTGAGGTTTTTTTTTGGAAATTTTCCAAAAAAAAATTAATTTTACTTTCTAAACACGTTTTTTCCTGAATGTGTAAAAATATGTGAAATTTAGTGAAAACCAAGTTGCTATTGCTTCAAAACAAATCGACCGATTTAAAAAATTTAACCGCATACGTATTCGGCAGCATAAAATTAATTAGAAGTGATCGCTCGACAGACAAGTCGATTTTTTTTTAATTTTATGAAAGTCAAGAATATTTTACATCAAATATCAAATAAGGGATGAGTACTTCTCGAAATTTTTGAAATAGCTGCCACCCTAATGCACATAATTGAGTTTGTTTTATTATCAGGAACTTCCTTATCATTTTAGAAAAATGAGAAAACAATATAAACAATATTGATACAAAGAAAATAAAACAGAAAGTAGAATAACTGAAAAAATGTTGTGATGAAAAATTTTACCGACACTCAAAATAATACTTTCTTTAATTTAACAAAAACAGAAAAAAAATTTTGAATTAAAGGAATTAAATGTGCAAAAATCCCAAAACTTATTTCGCAAATTGTGAACAACTATCTGTTGAAGGTATGTCCCTATCCGGATTTCATTCTTGCCTAAGGAAATCGTCAGAGGACGACGTTTTAGAATTTTTAGAAATATTTATTAGGTTAAATCACAAACTCAATGAGAATTTCTTGTTCTCGTCTAGGAGCGCCATTTAACATTTAAGATATCAAAGAAAAAACAAAAAATTTGACCACAATTTGCTTTGTCATCTTCCAAAATACTACTCTGTTGTTTTGACAGATGTAGCAATGTAGTGACATCTATTTATGTATAAACAATAAATCAAAATCGTATGTTTTCTATAATTGGCAGTTACGTTTAAATTTGCACAAGCACAAGCACTTGCGTATTCGTTATTTCAAATTTACTTTTAAAAATTAATAAAAAAACTTTTTCTTTCGATTGTAACAAGCGTATAATTACTTCATCATACTTGATATTTGGAGTCAAAATTGCAAACGGTTCTCCAGTTATTAGCATTGTATGCATTGGAGATACAATAAAATTATCTGACTGTTATTTCCAAACTAAGAATATATCAATAGTAACAAATATAAACTAAACAAGAATTGTAAAAATCAACGAATTCTTGTAAATAAAATTTTTTAAATTAGTATATTTTTCTGCTAAATTTAGCACTCGGTTTTGAAAAATTTGTAAAGTTTTTGTTGAAATCAGCAGCGAAAATTAATAAAAAAAATCCGTAATTTGCAATAAGAGAATAGCAAAAGTGGGATCCGTTCAGATTGTCTTCTCTATAACATATTCGAATTTCGAACTTGAAAGTATTAACTTCCAAAAGATTTGTTACCCACTATTCAATACTTTCGCAACACTATCATAATTGATAATGACAGTTGAAGTAAATAAGTATTATTTTGTTTATTTTTAATTCTTGTTGACATTTACTTACTGGTTGCTATTATTGATAAGAATTTTTTTACGATTTTTATACCCTACACCACTATGTGGTCAGGGTATTATAAGTTTGTGCTGATGTTTGTAACACCAAAAAATATTGGTCGTAGACCCACCTTATAGTATACCGATCGGTTCAGAATTTTTTTTTATTTCGATTTAACGATGTCCGTCTGTCCGTCCGTCCGTCCGTCCGTCCCTCCGTCCGTCCGTCTGTCTGTCTGTCCATGCAATCTTGTACGCACTCTACAGGTCGCACCTATTAAGATATTTCGATGAAATTTGGTACATAGACCTATGTTGGCCCAAGGACGAACAAGTTTGATTTTTTTGAACATCGGTCCATGTTTAGACCTAGTGCCCATATAAGGGTCCTACCAAAATTATATTGTTTATACGCTGCAGGTCGTAAATATTAAGATATTTTGATGAAATTTGGTACACAGACCTATATTGGCCCAATAACGCAGACTATTGATTTTGGTGAACATCGGTCCATGTTTAGACCTAGTGCCCATATAAGGGTCCTACCAAAATTATACTGTTTATACGCTGCAGGTCGTAAATATTAAGATATTTTGATGAAATTTGGTACACAGACCTATATTGCCCCAATAACGCAGCCTATTGATTTTGGTGAACATCGGTCCATGTTTAGACCTAGTGCCCATATAAGGGTCCTACCAAAATTATACTGTTTATATGCTGCAGGTCGTAAATATTAAGATATTTTGATGAAATTTGGTACACAGACCTATATTGGCCCAATAATGCAGCCTATTGATTTTGGTGAACATCGGTCCATGGTTAGACCTAGTGCCCATATAAGGGTCCTACCAAAATTATACTGTTTATACGCTGCAGGTCGTAAATATTAAGATATTTTGACGAAATTTGGTACACAGACCTATATTGGTCCAATAATGCAGCCTATTGATGTTGGTGAACATCGGTCCATGTTTAGACCTAGTGCCCATATAAGGGTCCTATCAAAATTATACTGTTTATACGCTGCAGGTCGTAAATATTAAGATATTTTGATGAAATTTGGTACACAGACCTACATTGGGCCAATAACGCAGCCTATTGATTTTGGTAAACATCGGTCCATGTTTAGACCTAGTGCCCATATAAGGGTCCTACCAAAATTATAATGTTTATACGCTGCAGGTCGCAAATATTAAGATATTTTGATGAAATTTGGTACATAGACCTATGTTGGCCCAAGGACGAAGCCTATTGATTTTGGTGAACATCGGTCCATGTTTAGAACTAGTGCCCATATAAGGGTCCCCCCAAAATTGGCTTGGTTACAAACTGCAGGTCGCAAATATTAAGATATTTTAATGAAATTTGGTGCGCTGACTCACATTATAGAAAATTTTGACACAAGCCCCATTTTAACCCATTCGAATTTCGGATCCAAACAATACACCAGAGTGGTGTAGGGTATTGTATAGTCGGCATGCCCGACTTTAACCTTTTTACTCGTTATTACTATTTTACTAGTAGTAGAATTTCATAAACGATAACACTTTTAGCAATAACACTATGCAACACTATTTCCGGGTATAGTTAGTATAGTAAAACCCCAAAAGGATTGGTGCCTATTTGGGTACAAATAAGATGTATAGTCAAATTAGCAATTTTTGGTATATTTGAGTTAACTTTTAGTTAACTGAAAATGACCATTTAACTGTAAAGTCTGCAGAAAATTTTGCTAAATATTAGTAGACTAAAAAATATCAAAAAACTGTTATATCTAATAAATTTTTGTTATTTTAAGTTATCTTTAATTGAATGTAAATAGCAGCCTATCTTGCTGAAATCAACAGAAATATTTGCAAAAAAAATCTTAAACTGCTGATTCAGATTCCTAGATTGTTATTTTCATTAAAGAAAATCGAAAAAAAAACTTTGAAAATATTAAAGTTTTCTGTGGTGTTTTATTCTACTAATTATTTACCAAAACTTTTTGCTGATTTTAGCAGGCTAAGTTGTTATTTTCTATTAACTAATATTAAACTAAAATAAAGTAAATTCTATACATTTAACAGTTTTATTTTTGCTATTCTTAGCTTACTAATATTTAGCAAAAATAATCTGCTAATTTCAGCAGTTTTTCTGCAAGGTAATTTTTAACTTACTTTTAGTAGTTTTAACTAAAATTTTTACAGACCCTTTCAATTAGTATAGTTTCACTTTTAGTTTGATTTCAAAGCTGTTACTGTTTAATTGAATGTCGTTACTGCTTGATTTTAAAATTTTCATATTCTTATATTCTAACCCCTAAATTCATAAACGCTTTGTAAAATTATAGGAGGTTTATTGAACAAATTTTGTATGAAAATGACGTTTTGTAAACCTGCTATAACTTTACAAAGCATTTATGAATTGAGGGGTTAGAAATTATATTTATCTAAAAATTCTAAAGTTTTCAAGACCATTTTTTAAAAGATAAGATCTTAAAGACCAAGAAATCTTTCGCTTTGAAACATACATTTTATAAAATGTATTTGAAGAAGTATGCATTTTAAATTGATTTCATATAATTAAGTGCATAATAAAATATGTCCTTAAGTATATCCTCAACTTTCAAATAAAGAGATTTTTTTTGTACTACAGTTGCACACATTTGCACTCGTTCATATACACAAATATTGAGCAGCGTTAACTCCCCTTTATTTTCCCAATAAATAACAGCCTCTTTTCACATACGCATTTTGTTTAAAAAAAAGAAAACCTTGAAAACTAAAAGGAAAAAATTCCTGGCCAATACCAAGCCAAGATATGTACATAAATATATAGAATATCCTGAAAATTGCAAAATATATATATAAAAAAGTTTAAATATAAAAAGAATTAAACAGTTTTATTTTAAAACATTCACATACAATGCAAAATAATAAATAAAAGTCCTGCAGGAGGCACATACGTATTTTATAAAAGCGGCAAAAATATATATACATATATAAAAAAATAACCTAGAAAAAGAAAAATATTAACAAGAAGACAAAATAACAAACGCATTTTTTTCTTTTTTTTTCAGCTTGGTCTATGATAAAATGGAAAATCAATCTATGAAAAAAGGTAAACATAAATATGAATGGACTTAAGCATTGATTATTTATACGATATACACGAAATTTTGTTTTTCTCTGAATAACAGAAAAAAGAAAAATTAAAGTAGAACATTTTTACTAACCCATGTGAAAATCGAAATATATATGAACATACATGATCATACATTGACTTGTATATGATCATGCATGGGCATACATGGTCATATACGTCCATGCATAATTCAATGTATGACCATATATGACATCATATATTTTCATATATCTTCGGATCCGAAATTTGAGGGTATATGACCGAACATGTTCATATATGACCATATATGCTCATATATAACTCATATACGATCATATATGATTATATATGGCCATATACCACCATATACCCTCAAATTTCGGATCCAAAGTTATATGGAAATATATGAGATCATGTATGGTCATACATTGAATTATGCATGGACATACAGTAGTGGACTAAAGTGGATACATTAATTCAACATTTTTCGAAATTTGTTATAATTTATATTTTATTATAGAAACTTAAATGATTTTTTTTAAGCATAAAATTAAAACATTCTTCTTCAATAAAAACCTAAATACAGTAGACAATATCACTAAGAAGTTAATAAATTGCAAATTGTGACCGCTTTTATCCAGTATTGTTCATATTTGAAATTTTCGGCAAGTTCTTTCTTTAATATTTTGTCCAAAGTCCTTTGTGCTTTAAAACAGATTTTATGCGAGAAGGCATGTTTTACACGAGATTTTTAATAGTTTGAGGTGGAATATTAGTCCATTCCGCTGAAACTCCTGACCAAATATCATCTAAGTTGGTCGGTGCTCGTTCGCTTTGGGAGAGTCTTCTTTTGACAATTGCCCACCAATCCTCGATGGGATTCAAATCGGGGCTCTGACCTGGCCACTTCAAAAACTGGAAAAACTTTACTTGGATATCACAAATTGAACAAAAGTTATTAATACAGATTTAAAAATATTCAAATATGTATCCACTTTAGTCCACTACTGTATATGACCATGTATGCCAATGCAATTGGGGACAAATTTTAGGACTAATTAAATCTAGGCAGATCTGGCGCAGCATATACAATCATATGCTATTTGATGTGGACTTATAAAATCTCTCGATAAAACAAAAACTTTAAACTGAAATTAAAAAAATTATATCTACATCATCTTTTGAGCAGATATCACAATATTCTTTCCTTAAAATCTACCAAATAAGTACACTGAAAGAAATGAAAATAATTTAAAACGAGTAAAAAGGTTAAAGTCGGGCATGCCGACTATACAATACCCTACACCAGTCTGGTGTATTGTTTGGATCCGAAATTCGAATGGGTTAAAATGGGGCTTGTGTCAAAACTTTCTATAATGTGAGTCAGCGCACCAAATTTCATTAAAATATCTTAATATTTGCGACCTGCAGTTTGTAACCAAGCCAATTTAGGGGGGACCCTTATATGGGCACTAGTTCTAAACATGGACCGATGTTCACCAAATCAATAGGCTTCGTCCTTGGGCCAACATAGGTCTACGTACCAAATTTCATCAAAATATCTTAATATTTGCGACCTGCAGCGTATAAACAGTATAATTTTCGTAGGACCCTTATATGGGCACTAGGTCTAAACATGGACCGATGTTCACCAAAATCAATAGGCTGCGTTATTGGGCCAATATAGGTCCGTGTACCAAATTTCATCAAAATATCTTAATATTTGCGACCTGCAGCGTATAAACAGTATAATTTTGGTAGGACCCTTATATGGGCACTAGGTCTAAACATGGAGCGATGTTCACCAAAATCAATAGGCTGCGTTATTGGGCCAATGTAGGTCTGTGTACCAAATTTCATCAAAATATCTTAATATTTACGACCTGCAGCGTATAAACAGTATAATTTTGGTAGGACCCTTATATGGGCACTAGGTCTAAACATGGACCGATGTTCACCAAAATCAATAGGCTAACATAGGTCTGTGTACCAAATTTCGTCAAAATATCTTAATATTTACGACCTGCGTATAAACAATATAATTTTGGTAGGACCCTTATATGGGCACTAGGTCTAAACATGGACCGATGTTCACCAAAATCAAACTTGTTCGTCCTTGGGCCAACATAGGTCTGCGTACCAAATTTCATCAAAATATCTTAATATTTGCGACCTGTAGAGTGCGCACAAGATTGCATGGACAGACAGACAGACGGACGGACGGACGGAAAATAAAAAATCGAATCGAAATAAAAAAAAATTCTGAACCGATCGGTATACTATAAGGTGAGTCTACGACCACTATTTTTTGGTGTTACAAACATCAGCACAAACTTATAATACCCTGACCACATAGTGGTGTAGGGTATAAAAAGGACTACCCACTTCTCGTCTAAAACAATTGTATTTTGTGGTTTATATTTAATTGCTAATTAATAAACTGGCAAAGTCGAGTTTTTGAAAATTTTATTATTTTACCCAAATTTAATACGCTATCGTTTGGGAACCACTGGGCCTAGTTATACAAGTTACAACTACCATACCTATTTTAGTCCAATTCAGATAGGGTGCAGAAATTTCAAAGCCCAGGAAAATTTTCTGTTTTAATCCAGGAAAATTTTGTGTTTTAAAGAATCGGTTGTAGAATAACTACTTTTACTTTACAACCCCTTCAACTGCCAGTTCCAAGAGCAATTATTTTTAGTTGAAATTGTCGCAAAAGCAACCGCTTCTATAGCTCCAAAGTGGAACCGGTTGCCCTAGAATCAGTTCCGGAACTAGTTCTAGAATTGATTCTCCGTCAGTCATACCTTCCATATAAAATCTGTGGAACTGTTTATTGAACCAGTTCCATGGAATCGGCTACAGTGGAACCAGTTGTAGAATTGATTGACAACCGATTGTAAACAAATTTCCTGGGAAGTTTTAAAACATTTTAAACCAACCATTTCTTTACTCTCAGTCACTCGATCAAACAAATTTATATGACGATCCCTACCCCGCCAGCTTACCGTACCTAATGGAGGAAACTTGTCATAACAATGTATTAGCGACCTTTCTCCTTTTAAGTGATCTCGATTTTTGCGTTGGGGCCGATATTAACTATTTTTTAATTTGGTCGACTTTGAAGTGAAATTTTTTGATAGACTTTAGTTATTTTCATTGACATTAGTAGTTTCACTAATTTTAGCGGTTTTTTCTTAACCGATTTTAGAGGTTTTATCGATTTTGATGATTTTAATCGATTCTGATGCATTTTAACATCTTTTAACATTTTTGCATTATACTTTTATAAATTATAAATTACTATGAATTTTATATTTATTTTATGTTTATAGATATTTTATTTTGTCAGCGATTTCCCCAAGCCCCAACCAAAGTAAATAATTATTTTTTTGCATGGGAAATATTAGTTTTACTAACAAAGTGTAACAAACGTTTAAACATATTAGCATATACTTTACCTTAGATAGCGTATAAGGGCATATTATATTTTCTATCTGCGGGTGGGTGGTTTAAAAATCTTTTTTTCAACTCGCTAAACATGATTGCAAATTTTCTGTATACTTGGTATGAAAAGCATCCTTTTCTGTTAGTTTCTCCTAACGCAAAAACTATTTGTATGCAACACAAACGCATAATATTTCATGTACATTTTTATAGTTTGGGTTTTAACGAAAAATATTCCAAATATTATCAAGGCCATCGTACTCATGCCGCAGGTAATGGTATTAGATCTACAGTGTGATAATTTTAGCATTTTTCATGACAAAATTAGGTATATTAATTGTTTCATTATGGCGCCCAACGCAAGTTTTTGGTGTGAAATATAAATATACCCTTTAGTATTAAAACCGTCTAATTGGCATTTAAATGCAACCAAGGCCCGATTTTTAACCATTTTGGTATAGTTTTAAATTAGAAAGCTTGTCTTTTTGAAAAGGGTAACATCGGGATTTTTTCTCACTATTTCATTGGTGCCAGTAACTGTACTGCAACTGTATCGTATTTGTTCTTTCGAATAAATTGTCAATTAATTATTCGATTAAATGAATGGGTCTCTTCAAATTATTCGGTTTTTGTGGCAACATTGTATATTTTTTTTCAAACAACCCAACATTCCATCACACACAGCTCAAACAATTTACTCCTCTATATTTTAATCTCTAGAAAAATGTTAAAAATTGTAAAGCAAGTCATAGGGTTTTAAATGTTTGTTACCAGTCAAACCATGCATACGTGTGGGTGGTAGTTTGATTTTACGTGTTCGTTTGTACGCTGTTACAATCATGTGCGTTTTTGTGTTTTTTATTGTGTGCTGCAAAATATAGACTGAAAAACATTCAACTCATTTTGTCTATGACTGACTAAACATCGTATTGTTTGTAACAACTTTACATTTTGCTTTAGTATTTAGTATTTTGGAAAAAAAAGAAATGCGAAAAAAACTAAATTGAAAAGACAAAAAATTTATAAAACATTGTTGCAAGCAAGTGTTACAGTTAGTTTGTTGCAATACATATTTTGTATCCGTTTTGTTATCAAAATGTATTGCGATTTTATTTTTCATATGACTTTCACTTTAAACTAAAAGCAATAGATAAAATACTTTTCAAGGTAACTAGTTTCAGTACATAGATAGTTTGTCTATATTTGTTTAGAAAATATTTTTATTTGTGAGTGCATTTAATATTTGAAATACTTTTTAGGAAATTAGTTGCATATCAGCTGAAAAGATCTTTAATCATTGTTTTTCGGAAATAACTGTAAATAAAAATGTTAAGTGGCAAGTAACAATAAATATCTTAGGTGTTCAACTTAAATAGAATTTGTTGTTACAATTTTGAGGCAATTTGTCATAAAATTAGTCGATAAAATCAGGTTTTCAGTCTAACAATAAATGGCGCCCAATACGAAATCCATTTTTTTGCTCGGCATAAATAGTTTCAACTCTTGTTAGTTATTTTACGTGTTTTGGATCGGATACTCGTATCGTATAAATCTGTAAAATTAGCACAAATGACTACTAAAAATTAGTTAAAAATTGGCAGATTTTTTTGCCAAATACTGGTAAGATAGGAAAAGCAAAAATAAAACTTGTTAAATTTACAAAGTATAAATTATATTTGAGTTAACTTTTAGTTAATTAGTAAATATTACTGGACTAAAAATAGTTCTGTTGCTTTTAGCAGGATAGGCTGTCTTTTGCATTCAACTAAATTTAGCTTAAAAATAAAAATTAAAAAAAATCGAATAAATAACAGTTTAATTTCGCTGTTTTTAATCTCCTAATATTTAACAAAACTTTCAGCAGATTTTACATTATAATTTGTCATTTTCAATTAACTAAAAGTTAACTCAAATATAAATTTAACAGTTTTATTTTTGCTGCTCTTATTTTACAAGTATTTAGCAAATAATTCTGGCAATTTTAGCTGCTTTTCCTGCCATATAATTTTTAACCTATTTTTAGTAACTTTTTTGTTATTTCTGCAGGTTTATTTCTATGAGCCTAATGAATAATATTAAGGAAAACGTGCTTAAATTCTGAGGGGTTTTTTATAGGAAAATGTGCTCAGAAATGGAGGTTTTCTGTAGGGAAAAGTCCATAGAATCTGGGGGCTTTTCTATAGGAAGAATTGTAAAGAAATGTATCCGGTTGTCAAATTCCAGACAAATTGTTAGCAAAAAACTAAAATCAACTAGTTTTTGTTTATAATAGAAATTGGATTTTACAAATCTTGTTTGTTGATTTTGGAGATTTATTTTCATATTTATATTGGAATTATTCAGATTTTTTCTATCAATTTAATTTCCGAAACCTGTTTAAAATCCCTGAATAAATATCTTCCTTAATAAAAACTGCTAATTTGAATTAATCATAAGCTCCGCCCAAATTCAGGGGGTGATTAATTTTGACAAAATAAGTAAATACATGTTAATTTATAATGCATATAAATATAATAAATTAACGCCACCTATAATTTATATAATGCATTAATTTAACTACATTAAAAATGCGAGTTAATAAAAAATAAAAAAAGGTGAAAAAAAAAATTATAATTATAAAGTCAACAAAAAATCTATATAAACATTGAACTTATGTAAAAAGTATACAAACACCCATAGGCTCATTATTCCAAAAAAAGGGTTTCAGATGACAATACAATTGAAATGAAATCGAATAGCAAATATTCATATACCCAAAAAAAAACATGAAGTATATAAATGAAATTATAAAAAAGTTTATGTGTTTGCCTATATACTTTATACTTATGTATTGTATTGCTTTTTTTTTTTTGTGGAATATATATGTTGAGAATGTATAATATAACAATTGTTTTAACATTTTTTAAAAAGTACAGTTGTGTCTGTTTATTTTCATTTATTTTTAATAAGGCAATATACACAACTTCAACAAAAAACTTCAATTGCATGTGTATTTTGTATTGTACAATGAATGTTTCCTGTTGTACATACAGGCAATGTCATCCAACATCATTTCCAAATGGTTAAAATAAGTACAAAAAAATACATAAATACCAACATTGACCATTAAACAACACCCAGACCATTAACCCTCAGAAGAGAAAGCTTAACAAAATAGTTAACATCAAACAGTTTGTGTCAGCATAGACAAGAACTACTTTTACACAGAGAAAAAATCTCAGTTAAATCAACTATTATATTATATGTGAATTAACATCGCATAGTTTTATGAACATTTGTAAATTAAATATGAATCTTATTAAAGTAAATTAACTTAAAAAGTTTGACAAGTTACTATATGACAATTGCTTGTGTAGTAATCAGTAGTTGTTATTTTTAACTGGAATTACAGTTGTTTTTCTATTGAAAAAATACAAAACAACTATTATGACAGTTATTTAAGAAACTAACTAACGAAAAGTACTGTAATTTCGTAACAGTTGTTTAAAGCAGTTTTTTTTAAATATTGTTATGACAACTACGAAAACAGTATTTTTACAGTAAAGAGTTATTTTCGTTAGTTATTTAAAAAATAAAAAAGTTCGTTGATCATATTTATTATTATTTATATATTCCTAGTTTGCAAATAAAAATCAGAAACTTGTATGTCCAAAGCATAATAACCGGAGAACCGTTTGGAATTTTAACTTAAATCAGCTTGAGTAATTTTTGTAATCCAAATAAAAAAATTTTCTATTAAAATGTATTGTAGTTATACAATACCAAAAGAGTTAAGTTTAAAAAAACAGTAGTTTTTATCCATTTTCTTAGTTGTTTTTAAACATTTTTCGACATTGTTACTTATTTTTAATGCAAAACCTCAAACCTACTTAATTAAAATTAATAAAAATGCACATTAATTGCATTTGGTCTATATATGACGCGCTTGAAAAAACAACACTTTGCTAGAAAAATAAAAATGCCCTGCTGGCAGTTCTTCTCCGATATACACAAATTGCCTGCACTTGAACGTGAAACCATACGTCAGTGTGGCAACATTTGCGAAAACGGTAACAAGGAGGAGATAAGAGGATAAACAAAAAATCTGAAGTAGAAGGTTTGTGTGTCTGTTTGATCACTTCTGAGAGTAAAAACAATAACAGAAAGCTGAATAGGCAAGAAAGCTATGAATTAGCCACACTATGAATAAGGCCTTACGTGGGTGAGTTGGCTAAACTGTCGAACTCTAGTATAGTTACGTTTGTAATGTAGCAGTGCATGGGTTCGATTCCTACAGCCGACAGGTTGTTGAAAAAATTATCATATAGAGACAATATGACAATAAAATATAAACAATAATACAATTTAATGGAAAATCACTGATGAAGCCTGTCCATAAAAAAGGCAGAAACTAGACCTAGTCTGATTTGCAAAATAATAATGTGTTTATAACTTTGAAAAAAAGTTTATTCTTCTTCTTAACCTCAAACCTACTTAATTAAAATTATTAAAAATGCATATTAATTACAATATTAATTGCATTTGGTATATTATGACGCGTTTGAAAAAACAACACTTTACTACGAAAATTTGGTTAATTTTTGACCCCATTTTTTAACTTCTAAAATGAGTTTGGGCCACTAGAAACAATACTTGTACATTATTTTTTTCTCCTCTATCACATATCCAAATTTCATTACGATCCGAGATAATCCATTGGGATACCTTCCTTGCTAGGCTGATTTCAAAGATGTTTCCATTTAAATTAATGTTGTTTTGATTTAAAAAAAAAATTTCTGTGTGTATTGAGAGTTTTTCTATGGCCTACACTTAACAAAAAAAAGTCTGTCAAATATCTTTTATACTGCTGTAAACTTAATTTAACTACTGTGTTTTAAATTTTCAGCTTTTACTGATTTTATCGTCTGTTTATGAACATTTTTTATTCGTAATTTTATTTTCATAAAATTATCTGAAAGATTTCGCTACTTACAAAACAGTGATTTTAATTTATATTACTCGTAAATTATCTTATTTTAGAATGGAAAACACTTGAATTTTCTGTTAAATTAACAGCATTTTCAGTTATTTTTACTGACTTTTTAATTTGAGGGTGATGATATTATTTTATTAAAAATAAAATTATTAAAAAAAGTATCACTCTGTAGCTGATTTATAAAATGGATCCCTCGGAATCCCTTCCGGACCTACTTCATCTGCATACTGGTATAGATATCATTACCGAGCTTGCAGAAATTGTGTCCGTTTTTCGCTATCTCGCTTAGTTTTCGAGATACAGGACGTTTTGTAAAATGGCCATTTTAAAAAATGGCCAGTATCTCAAAAACTAAGTGAGATAGTCAAAGTGCACAAAATTTTGTTCCAATAAAGTATTAATATAGTCTGATAATACAAGTAGGCGAGGTCCTGCAGAGCTTCCAATGGATGCATTTTTCTATACAACAGTCACAGGGTGACATTTTTAATTTTTGTTATTTTAACAATTTACGGGATAATACAAATTAACACAGTGTAGAAAATCATTACCAGATATGTGGTTATCTAACTACATACCTGGTAATGGTAACTAGTTACTGTTATTGTTACATTTCTTATTACCTTTGTATGGCGATGTTGCGAAAAATATTGACAGATGTGCTTACCAGTATTGACTAAAATAATTATTCTAAAAATAGATTTTCAAAAAGTTTTGTAAAAAAAATATTTTTTTATGTACAAATTTTTTTTAATAAAATTTTCTCGTGCGGGAATCGAACCTGGGACTCCAGACTGCCAGTCTATAGCTGTACCATCTGAGCTATCTCGATATGTAATATTTGATAGATAAACACATAATTGACTTGCTGCGCACAAGTCAGCTTACTCGCCAACAAACAAAAAATCAAAAACTATGTCGTTACATATATCATTACCAGTGTTGAAAAAATATTGAGTCTAAAAATAGATTTTAAAAAATTTACAAAAAAATCTAGAACATTTCTTTATTTTTGAAATAATGATAAAAATAAGTCATTATTGGTAATACATTATTTTTTATTTTGAAATAATGAAAATAGTAAGTATTTATTAGTTACTCATTATTATATCTTTTAAAATCATGCAGAAAGTAAGTCGGTGTCATTACTGGTAGTCCAAAAAATAATGATATGTCATTACCGTTTCTACACTGGGACGATAATGGATTGGATCATTGAATCCGAACGAATAACATAGTATAAAAATATCCGTTTCTATTTTCACATAAATTGAAAAATATGGGTCACACTGTGGCTGTTTTATAAAAATTGATTCCTCGGGATCTCGCTCGGACCTGAATAAAAATAGCCATTTTATAAAATGGCCTACATCTCGAAAACTAAGCCAGATAGAACAAAACGGACAACATTTTTTAAAGTTCGGACAAAATTTTTTTGAAGCTCCGCAAAGTTTTCGTTCCTACACGGAAAAAATAAAAAGTGTATAATTATCGAAGTACTTAGGTAAAATACAACTTCAAAAGTATATTTTGTAAGTCAGTAAAAAAATACATGTAGATTTATCAATTTTTGGTTTTTGTCAACTTGCCTTAGTTTTTGACCTATTCCATTTCCACGCACTTCAAAATATGTTAAGTTACCTAAGTTTTTTATTTTATAAATTCCCTACGGGAAATTTTAACAAACTGCCACCGAACTGGCCCCCTTATATGAAATAGACTGGTCACTTTTACATGGCTTTGTCATAGGAGGTGGAAATTGACCCCTTGTGACATGTCACAATACAAATCCTAGGACAGGTTACTGAACTCTCATAAAAAACAAAGTTCAGGGACCTGTCCTGCGATTTGTCTTGTGACATGTCACAAGGGGTCAATTTCCACCTCCTATGACAACGCCATGTAAAAGTGACCAGTCTACTTCATATAAAGGGGCCAGTTCGGTGACAGTTTGTTAAAATTTCCCGTAGGGTTGCCTTAGAAAATATTATATTTTATATAAAGAATTGTGTAGCTTAGCAGAAAACTTTTGAAGTTGTATTTTACCGAAGTACTTCGGCAATTATCCACTTTTTATTTTTTGCGTGTAGTATGTTTATGAAACATAAAAATAAATTTTAATACAATCTTTTAATTTTAATACAAAATTTAATGGGTGTATTAACACACTCCGGTAATACAAATAATCCAGGTCCAGGAGATATCCCGTGGGATCCATTTTTATAAAACAGCCAACATAAATAACATCCAATTTTTTTTGTAAACAAATGCTTTTTTTGTTCCATTGTAATTAGTTTTTAATGCGATTTTATTTGCATTAGTACGACAAATTCGAATGCCAGAATATTTCAGTAGCATTAAATGGTAATAACCTTTTTTGGCATTAGTAATAGTCAACTAATGCTAATGAAAGATGGAATACAACTCCCATACATGAGCAAGAGCTTTAAAATCTATTTTGGAGATTCTGGACTGTTAACGGGAGGGCGTTGGCGCTTATTAATGACAGTAGGATATCATCATCAGAATGTGGGATGTGTAACACTGCTCTTTTGATATAACCAACTGCTGACTTAAGTAAACTTATTCCTGGACCGACCTTTAACCCTTTCGGTAAAGATTTTGATTGGCTAAATAGTTTTTGACCAAAGTTTGTGGAAATATAAACCTTTTGTTTTGTTTTTATAGCCTTATCGCGCCTCCAAGCGGAGATATTTTGCCTAAAAATTCAAATTTTAACACGCTGCTGGTCCCAAACGGGTTAGGATTTTTTCTAATTTTAAATTTTGTATTATTTTCACGACAAAACTCTATACAAAATAAAATGAACTTTTCGAAAACCTTTAATGCGCGAATTTTAAGAACTTTTGGAAAAAATCCCAATTTTGGACCGCTTCTTAAAATTTTTATATGGCAACCCTGGTATAAATATTTTTAGTAAATTGAGTTATTTTTAGAGCATAAATGTCAAATTTCATACCAAAATTAAAAAAAAACAGACAAATATCTGTAAATTTTTCATTTTATATAGACGCAATCTTCATGTAACGATCGGTCAAATTTTGAAAAAAGATATTGTTGGACAAACAATTTGTGAATATTCCTATAAACCCTGAAGCTCTCCTAATAAAACCAGACAAAGAAATTTCGAAAATGGGCATTTCATGTATTTTGTAATAACTAAAGATCAAAAATTGCAACAAAAAACCTAAAAAAATGCTTTTTTCAGAAGGAAATATGGCAACCATGTCCCGATAATTATTTTGAATTTTTATTGCAAATGATCTGCAAGACATTAAAAAACAATTATTAATTAAAATCCAAATCGTTTCTCTAATATGGAGGTTGCCAGATACACCCTAAGTTTATGATGCCATATGGCAACAATTAGTGTGTTTTTTAATCACCTGGATTTAGAATTTTTCATACAAAAAATGGATTTATTAAATCCAAAAAAAAAGCCAGATTTAATAAATCCACAATAAAAGCACAAATATATGAAACAGCCTATTAATTTAATATCAGAAAAAAATACGAATGAAAATTAAAAGAGAAACAAAAAAATTTAAAAACTAAAAAATAAAAGGTTTTTCTTAAATTTTTTTTCATGAAATATGTTTAGAAAAAAAACTACACCTCACCAAATACATATTTTTCATCTTGGACGTGGAGAAATAGCTCAAATAGAAATGACAATTTTTCACTCTACAGTAAGTAATTTAATTAAATCCAATTAGTGAATATTAAATATTGCAATGGAATTTTTCAATTGTGTAAAAATATAAATTGAAGTGATAAAACTGAAAAGGCAGACTGTTTATCGCTGTTTTATGTAAAATATAATTATAAATTAAAAGTTAAAGTAGAATCCTTCATCATCGAATTCGGTATTAAAAATTAGGGTGAAAGAAGTGTCGGACAGAAAATTTTTTTTAAATAGGAAGAATCTAACCCCATCTGTTGAGCACTTTTAGAAATACTTTTTGGATTTATTAAATCCAAGTGATTAGAAAAAACGGCTAATATAGCGAAAGGGTTAATATTCCAATTATTATCATTTTGATTTTTGTTTATCATTAAAGGGTTAACAATGTCCAGACATTAAAAACAATTTTTTGGGTACTAATAGTCATTACCACCCATACCGAAAATGAGTCTCTAGAAGCATCAACAGCAGCAGCAACATCATCATTATTTTTTCAAAAAAAAAGGGGAGACTTAAAACAAAAGTTCAGTTCGAATTAAAAAAAACATAAACAACAAACAAATGTAGCCACCATACATTCGCATATATCATAAAAAAACAACGTATCTGGTCATATACATCCTTTTAATTTTGAAAAAAATATACGACCACTTATGCCACCCACTATAAACATGCGAAAAGGAGTATAGGGAAAATGCTAATGGATGAGTAGTGGTGGTTAACAATGATGCTCTTACTTAAACGTTAACAACAACAGCAGGGCAATAACAATATACTCACTCATACAGAAACCAAACAATTGGGCGCCGGTTGCAATATGCAGCAACGTCGGCAAAAGTTAAAAATTAAATAAAAAAAAATAAGAATAATAAAAAAGATAACGAAAACATGACAACAAATGCATCCTTTTTGCATCATAGTAAATGCAGCCAAATACATGTAGCAGCAGTAGGCTCAGCTTGATGGCATATTACCAATACTACATACACACTAGGGATGCCGATCCCGAAATCCCGATCCCGAAAATCCCGGGATTTTCGGGATTTAGAAATCCCGAAATCCCGGGATTGGACTTGAAAAAATCCCGGGATTTCCGATTTCATTATTTGGCATATTTTACCTCTTTTTGTATTTGTTTTTATTGTTATATTCGACCAAAATCACATAAATCTAATATCTTATTAAATGTTATTAAAAAACTAATTTTTCCTATTCATACACTTATAAAAAAAATTAGTACAAAAGTCAAACGCTAAACGCGTTCTGATTAAATTGAACTAATTTTTCTGTTATTTTCTCTAAAAAAGTCCGTAGAAATAGGTCAAAATTCTGCTAAAATAACAGGAAATAGTACATGTATTTGCGCCAGCACAATTTTGACCTATGCATTTGTACGTAATTTTTTTATGAGTGTAAGTAATAGATTCAAATAGATTACAGATTGAATAAATGTGAATAAAAACCTTAATAATTTAAAAACTTTTATTCAGCTGTGAAACTTTTTAAAATCATAATTCAGCTTTATTTATTCTTTAAACGGATATGGTTTTATTTATTTTATTGATGATTTGCTAAAATCATAACTTCATTCAAAATAATTTTGCCGACTAAAAACAGCAAGTTTTTATTAAATTATAAAAATCTCACAAACTGCCTTTCTGAAATCAGCAGAGGTATGTGTTTAATATAGTATGTAATGTTAGTTGATTTAAAAAAACTAATAGTCACTAAATATTTCTGATGATTTCGGCAGAGTAGTTTGTATTTGCATTCAATAAATTTTTTACAAATATAACTAAAAATTTGTAGATAAGCAGTGTTTCGGCTAGTTAAAAAGTTTCTTCAGAAGTAAATTGTAATTTGAAATTTACTTAAATTTAACTCATAAGTATATTACTTATATGTCGGAAATTTAACAATTGTTTAGCAAACAAGTTCTGCTGATTTCAGTATATTTAATCGCGGAACCTTTTTTACTAATTTTAAGTAGCTTTCTCTGCTATATTTACATACTTATTTCTATGAATGGAGTTTCTGTTTAAAGCCAGATTCACAATGCTGTAGTACTCCATATTTGTTGTATCATGCTATCTCTATTTTATATACTCCACTATGCAGCGAGGAGTACTCCAGCATTGTGAATCCGGCTTAATTTGTTTATTTCTTCATACTACAAAAAATAATAAGTAGATTTATAATGAATTATTTTAATTTGTAGGATTTATTTGAGCTATTTGGTTTTAAAATTAAAAATATGATGAAACAAGAAAATCCCGAAACCCCGAAAAATCCCGAAATCCCGAAAAATCCCGGGATCCCGATAAATCCCGGGATCCCGAAAAATCCCGGGATCCCGGGATTTCAATTTTCAAAATCCCGAATCCCGGGATTTGTAAAAACCAGTCCCGTTCGGCATCCCTAATACACACTACACACATACATACATGTATTCCTTCAACCCTTCTTTTCTGATAAAATATATGTTTGTATAAAAAAATCTATATATAAACATTAATATACAACTTTATATATGTACCTTTAACGTTATAATGCATATAGTTTGTGTATGCACAATTGCATATATGCACTTTTATATACACAAATGCATTTTCTGTATATATATTCACATATACATAGATGCAACATTTCGTTTTTTCATAGCTATTTGGTAGTTATTTTTGGTTTGTATTGAATCATTAATGACAAAAATTCTTTTTAATTTACATTTTTAATTTCCGTTCGCATCTGATTTCATCAAGTTTTATGCATATTTTTATACAAAATTCGTATTTATATATAAACATTGACATATGTACTTTATTTATATATTAATACCTACATATGTTAAGTGTCTGTTAGTACAGTTTATTCACATTTTTTTTACAGTTATACTTTTTGCCACGCCCTTTAATACTAATTAATGAATTGTCAATGATTTTCTAATTAAATTTAATTGTCATGTTAATATTTAAATATGATAACCACAATTAGAAATTTATGATAAATCCTTTTATTAATTTATTTGTGTTTGTTGGTAGCTAAAGGAAACTAAAATTGAGTAGGTACTATGCCAAATAGTTCCAATTGCACACTGCGCTATGGGCCAGAAACATTTTTTTTTTTGGACAAAAATAAAACACTTAGTTTACGTGACTAAAAAGTATCACAGGTGGGTTATAGAGGTTGCTAATATCGAATCTCTATTTAAAATTACAAAATTCAAAATGGCGGATACATTATGGCAAACATAATTTTTGAAAAATAAGCTGATTTGATTTAGAATTATCAGGAAAAAAAAGTTAATGCACTAAAATTGTATTTTGTATATACTATAAAATATGTATTCAAATTCGAAAATTAAAATTTAAAAAATTTGCATTTATCATTCATTAGACCGACTCACGAAAAAAAGTAAAAAAGTACCTCCGTCAAAATAACTCTTGGTTTGTTTTATGATGATTCCCTAAATATTTCGGGGCTAGCAATGGGATCTCACGCGCTGGACCATTTTTAAAAAAGGTATTTTTCTAGAGTTGATTTATAGTAAGAAGAAGAAGAAAACATTTTTATTGAAAAATTTAACAGACACAAGGGAATCACGAGACTGCCGCAGTTTCGTCTCACCCAAAGACTCGTCAGTGGTGAGTTTATGTGTCAACTGATCAAAGTAATTTTTAATTGTTAATTTGTCTCTATATGAAAACTTTTTGTGTATTGCCATGACCGGGGATTGAACCGGCAGCCCTCTGCATCACCTCTTAACAAGTTACACCACGGTCGGCATAGCGCTGAGTGTGGCTAATTGAAGTTTTTTTTAGAATTTTGAATTTTAGCTGAAGACAACATACTCAATACATACTCAAAAATTTTATCAAAATTTGGTTCAGAGCACTGTGAAAAATGTATTAAATTTGCAAAAGTCTAAACTATATCGCTTTAGATTTGTTAGATTTATCAAAAAATGTTTTAAAACCAACAAATTTTATAAAATTTAAGCCAAAAAACAGGAATACATTTTTTTAATGTAACAAATTTTACTGTTCAGCCAACAGACTTTTTATTTTGAGTTTAATATATAAAAGTATATGGCCAGAAATAAGAAATTTTCTTTCAAAATTCTGTTTTAAGAAATATTTAAGCAGAAAATCTATTTTTAATTGTGACTATATTATAACTGGCCCATACATTTTTAAGAAATTTAAGAAAATAATTCATGTTTTTGCCAGTCTAAAGGCTTCATTAGTGTAATCGTAAAGTAAAAAAAAACGTATCTGTAATCAATTCAATATGTTAAAATTATATAGAAATATATTTTTGTCTTTTTTCTATGTATTGAAACTGTTGTCAAGTAAAATCGTAAAAAAAGTTCTATTGAAAATAGAAATTTTAAATCTTTTTACTTGACAATTAATTCTATGCACAAGAAAAAAAAACGATATTTTTATACTCTTTTTATTCATTGTAACAGTGCTACGTTACTTTTTTTACGATACTACCAAACTAATTTGGGCTTAAAGAATATTTTTCTACGATTTTTATATTAAAAAACTGAAAGTGTTAAAACTGGAAAAATGCTGGAAAAAATGTTAAATTCTCGATGCATTTTTCTCCTGCTAAAATGTTTGTGGCGTTGTGGTGTAATAGTTAGCACGTTGGACTGTTACACATAAGGTTGCCGGTTCGATCCCCAGCGATTGCAACATCAAATTAGAAAAATAATATATATGAGTTTTCTATTCCTCATACATGTCACAGCGTCCAACTTCGGTGTTCCCATAGGAGTTAACCCCACCGAAATAAAATAACATAACGGAGCTGTGAACTAGAAAAGCTAAAACAAATTTCACCAACTCTACATCAAATAGAGCAGAACAACTGTTCTAAAATGCTGCAACTCGCGCAATTACAGTGTTGCCATATTTGAAGCCCTTCTTTCTTTCACCACCTTACATTTTTTCTCTATCCCCTTTTCAAAGAAATCAACACGTTTATGAATAGGAACAATTTCCTGAATGTTGCTTCTATTTACAAAGAAAAACGAAAAAGTAAATTGTTTAAAAAAATGCTAGATCTAGCATTAAATATACTAAATTGGCAACACTGAGTACAATACACTATTGTGGTAATTCAGTAAAAACTTCCCGGCAAAAAAAGAGATGCCGAAGAAGTAGAAAAAGCACTACAATTCATGTTCCAGATGTACTTCTTTTTTAGCCTTAGCACTAACAAGGGAAGTACTTCATCCTAAACACTCCGATTTTGATGAAATTTGGATATGTGATAGAGAAAAAAATCTGAATTTTAAGGGTTCAAAAATGAGTCCTTTTTTGGTTTTTTTTGCTTTTTAAGATAAAGGAACTATATGCAAATGTGATATTGCTGGAAAGGGATTTTTGAGGGCTTTTCACCTTTTTTGGTACTTTTTTTGCTCTTTCGAATTTGCTACTTTAAAAATTTACAAAATTTTGAGTACTTTATATGGCTGCTAAATTCATATATATTATTCCTTGTTAAATTTAAGCGGACACGTGTTTTTGCGTTTTTCGATATTCGCACTACATACAGGTTTGGCAAAATTTTTCCCGAAACACCATTTTCAAAGAATTTAAGCCGTTTTCTGTGCTAAACATAGGAAATATGTACATCAAACTTCATATTTTGACGGATGCATTAATTCTGTGATATACTCTTTTTTATTTTGTAAATGTCAAATGTGCTCCCATACAAAAAGTTTAAAAAAGTGCGTTTTTTATATCATCCGTCTTTTTATATGAAATGTTATACTTATTTCTATATTGAATGATGTATTTTTTTATAAGATTTCCCTTGTAAGATTTTAACATTGAGTTGTCATAAGAGAGGAGTACTTCAACTTCAACATTTTTTCAGTACTTTTTGAACGAGTGCAAAGGAAGCTCTTTTTCACATATTAAAAGTTTAAAAAAATGCTTCTTTTTTTTATTTTACCAAAGTTTTTTTATTGCCGCCACCGGGTATCGAACTTGAGACCTCATGATTGCTAGTCTAGCTCTCTACCGCTGAGCTATTCTTTGATATGAAAATTTACCTTTTTGTCATTGCGATATATTGTGCTTTATTCTCTTCAATAAAAGTAGTTATTAGATTAGACAAGTGTAAAAGGTGCACTCCAATTCAATATTGTTTTCAGCACTATTTTCATAGGTGCATAAAAAGCAATTTCTCATAAATTTTGTTTATATATGGGTGATATCAAAAAATGTGATAAAAACCGTGTAACCACCTAATTTCTAATGCATGGATTACATTTCAGTTACATATTTCGATATATATCAGCGCATTGTCATCTGTTTTACAAAATTTATAACAATCTGACCAATTTTTGTTTAATACATAAAATTTGTGACCAATTTTATAGGCTAAATGTAAACTCCGTAACAAGTAACTCATAAGGTTTTTTAACTTTAATATCTTATATTTTAATAACCAATAAAGCTAAACACTAACTGTAAGAATTTTTGTGAAGAGGAAAAGTGCCGTTTTTAATAAAAATTAATACATTTTACAAACTTTTTCGTATATCTTAGCTATCACGACTTCAACTCTGTAACGATTTTTCGTCATAATTTTTGATAAAAATGCATATACCAGAATTTTGGAGTTATCTATTATTTATATTCCGAAAAGTATAATGTTATTTATACTCAAATGATCATTGGACTGTAAGTAATCATCCAGTATAACAGACTTGAAGCTTATCTGCAGCATGTAACATTCTAGAGATGAAAAAGGATTTATGCGTCAAAAGACGATTCAACTAATAATTTTGCCTCAAATCAAAAAAATTTATCAGTTTTTACCCTAAGCTGCTGGAGCGAAAAACGATTGATTGCATTTTATTGGTTTTGAATCGATATTTCGAGTCATTACTGACATTAGTTTGACAAATTAAATTTGTTTCACACAATTTAAGAATTTTTTGAGCGCGAAATGTTATGTTTTTAATATATTATTTTGTAACTGCGCAACCGCTGTTTGGATTTTAAAAAATTTTATATTTTTGAAAAGCATTTAAAAGGACCAAAAATACAAAATTAAAAAAAAAAATTTTTTTCGCGGAATGAATTGTATTTTTATTCGCGAAACCGCCAATTTGATAAACTTAAATTATATATCATTGGAAAGCAAGTTGAAAACCCAAATACGAAAAATTAATAAATTGAAGAAAATTCGTACGCATTTTTTTTTTGTTATATCTTTTGCTTGCAGAAATATAAACTCCGTTACAACAAAAAAAATTAAAATTGTGCAAAAAAAAGTTATTGCGACAACTTGTAGAAGAGATTTTTTGCAATTAGGTTTATAATGACTAAACTTACTGATTCCATTAAGAAAAAAGCGAAAAATTAACACTTTTTGTTTCTCAAAAATTTGGCCCAAAAATTTTTTTGATTTCACACATATATATTTTTAAAAATTGAAAAATTAAAAAATATTGAATTTGAACAAATTACTAATTATAAATATTAAAAAAAAAATTAATAAAATAAAAAAAAAATTAAAAAAATATTGGTCCCACCGGGACCTGTTTGGAAATACCAAATGTTACCAAAATCACTTTTTAGGATCACTTTTAGAGCAATTATGCTGTGATTTTTTGGAAGTTCTTCAGAAGTAATTCTAAAAACGCTGTAAAAATATACTAATGAATACTTTGGAAGCAATCAAAGAAGTGATTTTTTGAAGTTGTTCAGAATTGCTTCTAAAAAATCAGTAAAAATACACTAACGGATACTTGTTAGGTGGTGAAAGAAGTAGTTTTCAAAGCATTACTTCTATTTTTTTCCCTGGGTTCCTATATACAATTGGCTGTAACTTCAAAGTTTATCCATGGATTTTCTTAATATATACCTTGATTTCTTCTTTGTAGTTGGGATCCACGCTTTTTTACGATTTCTTAGAAATTCTATTTTATGTCAAATTGAAATTTATTTTTTAATATATTTTTGTGCATTGTACAATTGAACTACCCGGTTTAGAAAATCGTTACCAGATATGTGGTTATGTAACTACATACTTGGCAATGGTAACTAGAAACTTTTATTATTACTTTTCTTATTACCTTTGTATGGCGATGTCGAGCAAAATAATCAGTTATAGTTACACACCAGCATACGAAAACCCAAAAAATAGATCGTTACCTATGTGCTTACCCATATTGACAAAAATAATGAGTATAAAAACTGATTTTTTAAAAAATTAATTTTATAAAAAAAATTTTTTTTATACAAAATTTGCTCGCGCGGGAATCGAACCTGGGGCTCTAGATTGCCAGTCAATAACTTTACCATATGAGCTATATCGGCATGTAATATTTGATAGATAAAAACATAATTAACCTGCTGCGCACAAGTCAGCTTACTGGCTAACATACAAAAAATCTAAAAAATATGTGGTTACACATATCCTTACCAGTGTTGAAAAAATATAGTGTTTAAAAATAGATTTTTAAAAAATTTACAAAAAAAATCTTAAACAATAGTTATGTTTAAAAAATTGATAAAAATAAGCCAATATTGTAACGCATTATTTTTTATTTTGAAATAATGGACCAAGTAACTAACTATTATATGTTTTAAAAAAATAATGATATGTCATTACCGTTTCTACACTGGGTAATTAAAGAAATAAAAATTTTTAAAAGTAAATAAAAAAAATTTAATTAGGAATTTTATTAGTTTGGATTGGTTAGTTTGGATATCCAGGGGTATAAACACATTTGTCGCAAAATGCGAATTAAATCCAATTCCTTTTGGCCTTTGGCACTCAAAAATACAGGATTTTGAAAAATAACTACTCACCATTTTCTTGTTTCCAAAATGTATCGATAATTTAGATGATCCAAAAGAAGAAGATTTCAGTGATATCCAAAAGTTATATGAGTTTTAAGTTTTTTTTTTTTTAATTTTCAACAATATTTCAGTAACCTTTTTTAATTTGTTCAAGTATTTGTGTTAATTTAATGCAGTAAAATGTTTTATTAATGACATTTATGTTTTATTTTTCTTTAATAATTTTTATACCTTAGAATTATAATTTTTTTTTCACACACACATATAAATGTTTTTCTTTTTATAAATTTTTTGCTTACCAAAACAATATTAATTAAATATTGCCACAATGAAATTGTTTTTTAACCTTTTTTTTTAACTTTTTTATACCAAAAAGCTGTAAATTTTGTTAAATATTTTTTTGTTCATATAGTTTTTTTATGCTTTCTTTTTGAAATAAATGTTATTTAAACTTGGAGTTTTCTTTCAAACTTTTTTCAAAATTGTTTTGCTAAAATGGTGGAATTTTGGTGCTTTTCCTTTAGCTTTTTTAAGGTTTTATCCTTTTTTCTATATAAGTGTTCAAAACGGTTTTATGTTTTTCTTTTGACTTTCGAGTGTTCAGAACGTTGTTTTTTTTTTCTTTTTTGGGGAGGGGAAACAGAATTTTTGTCTTTTTTTAAATTACGAACTTATATAAAAATTATAACTCAATTTTTTTGGAAAATTTTGCTTTTAAATTATTTTTCAAAATTTAATTTTTTGTTTTGGCAAAATTTTGATCTTATTATCGTTTCTCTTTAAAAATTTAACAAATTTTGTCTATTTTTTTGTGAATATTTTTTTTTAGTTTTGCAGAATTTGGTTTATGAAGAGGAGTTTTTCAGACTATTTTCTTGGTATTATTGCTGTTATTTTGTTTTATTTATATTTTACTGCATAAATTTTGAGTCGATTCTTATTTTTGGCCGAAATTTTTTGTTTTATTTTTTTGTTATGGAAATTTTACTATTTTTTTTTTCTGAGAGTATTATTTTTGTAATTGTAGCGGTTGGTTTTTGTTATGATTTATTTGATTTTAAGTTGCTTTGATTATTTTTTTTTTGTTTTGTTAATTATCTTTGTGTTTTTATTTTTAAGTTGCTTTAGGTTTTATTTTTGTTGTATTATGTTTTAATTAATTCGTTTTATTATTGTTACGGTTTATTGTTGTATTTTTGTTGTTGTTGTAATTGTGGGTTCTTGTAGTTGTAGTTGCTTCTTCCTTTTTGTTGTGTTTGTTTATCTTATTGTTGCTTTGGGGGTTTCTTGTTGAATTTTTGTAGTTATTTGTTTGCCGAAAATTTGTTGTTTGTTAATTTTTTGTTTGTTATTTTTTTTGGATTGAAATTTTGTTTGTTAAATTTTGAGAAATTAAACTAAAAATTCTTTTTTGTTTATTTTCGTTTTTTAAGTAAATTATATTTGTAATTAAGTAACTTAAATTCAAAACTTAAATTGAAATAAAAAATTGCTTTTATTATAAGTTATGTGTAGTTTTATTATTGCAATGATGAGGGCTGGATCGGGGGCGGGTTGGTTGTTGTAGGTGTTTTTTTTTTTCTTTTATAGAATTAAATTAAAAAAACAAAACAAATTTTTATAAGTTTCAACAACGTTTTAACGTAAGTTTATAAAAATGTTCCAAACAGTCAAAAAGCACCTGGAAATATAGAAAAAATATTGAGATATTATTAACAATTTTCCTGGAGTGTAAAGAATTTTCTATAAAAAAATCTATATATTTTCATCAAAATTTCTTTGGCTGTATAGGCGGGTAAAAGTAAAGTTTTCGGTTTTTCCCTGAGTATATACATTTTAACAAATAAACTGACAAATATTTTGATATCAAGGCCAGAAAGCACAATCAATATTATTGATCAATCTTTTTAAAATCGATCAATCAGAATAAAGTATTTAAAATTAAAATGTTCCGATTGGCATTTTAAAGGCGGGAATATACGTTCAATATTATTGATCAAGTTTTCAAAAATCCTCCAATCAGAACATTTTATTTTCAAATACTGTGTTCTGATTGGATGATTTGAAAAACATTGATCAATAATATTGAACGTTTATGGCTGCCTTAAGGCAAGAATATACGATCAATATTATTGATTAATCTTTTTAAAATCAATCAATCAATCAACACTGCAACTATTGAATGGGAATAAAGTGTATCATAATGTGATAATTATTTGTGAAAAGGAGATAGCAATAGGATTAAAAGGAGGAAACATTCTAATCGATAAATAATTTGCTCATGTATTATTATATTCTGGCTGTTTTGATTACAAATTTACATTGTGTAGGCTGTGATTGACAAAACTTCAGTTTGCCACACCCATCGCTGTGTCGACCGTGGTGTATCTCGTTAAGAGATGATGCTACGACTCATACCTTATGTAGAGGGTTGCCGGTTCAATTCCCGGCCGCAAAAAGTTTTTCATATAGAGACAATTTAACCTTAAAAAATATTTGGATCAATTGATAGATAAACTGACCACTGGCGTGTCTTTGGGTGAGACGAAACCGCGGCAGTCTAGTCATTCCCTCATATTTGTTAAATTTTTCAATAAAAATGTTTTCTTCTTCTTCCCGTATTACTGTATTTAAAAATAAAAGGCAAGAATACGCGATCAGTATTATTAATCAATTTTTTTAAAATCAGGCAATCAGAATGAAGTATCTAAAAGTACACTGGAAGAATCACCTGCATAATATTAATGCCTTTTTATATTAATACAATGAAGTTTATGAAAAACTGTCATAATTTTAATGAACCTTTTTCATTGATTGTATGGAATTTTAGATAAATAATAACAAGTTTTCATATTTCATTTTCTCTTTAGCAGAGGGGACCAAAGAAAAATATACGTGTATGGGTGTTTTAAATATTTTACGTCTGGCCCTATATTTTTTTGGTGGTTAAAATTTCCCCCCTTTTGCAAATGTTTATTATGAATCGGCATAGAAAACCATGTGAGTCTTCCATTTTATGTATAGGATGTGTTCAGTAAACTTATGTAAAACTCTACGACGAAAATTTTTGTGGAACATTTTAACCCTCTTTCTCTTCAATTAAGGGGACTTTTTTGGTCCATTTTTAATTTTCTATAATTTTTTTGTTAACAGATATTATATCTATGTAAAGGGACTTTTTTGGTCCATTTTTTAATTTTCTATAATTTTTTTGTTAACAGATATTATATCCATGTATAGCTTTCTTTTGTGAGGTAACTTATAGTGAAATTTTATATAAAACATTTTTCTTCTATAAACTAAGCCCCTATAATCCAGGTTTGTGGGACATTTGAGCGCCAATTGTGAATAAGTACGAAATTAACCCTTAAACACATTTTAAGTTTTGAGTTATTTCTGGCGTTGAAGTTAAATTTTCAACTTTGATATCTTCAGAGGTTTATAGTAGAATTTTATGACAAATATTTTTGCGGAACATTTTAAGACTCTAGCTCTTCAACTTACTGGTCATTTTTGTCCTTTTTTAAAAAAGGGCCAAAAAAGATAGGGCCAGACGTAAACTTTTAAAACTCCGATATACGTATATATTTATTTTTGTTCCCTCTGCCAGAATCAGTTGTCATAAACTTGTTATTTTGTAAAAAAATAGATTTTGTTGTACAGTGTTATCAATTCAATAGTCAATCAGGTTCTTATTAACTTCTAAAAAAATTTTATTTTTAGCATATTTATTCCTGAGCATATAAATTAGCTACCATTCTATCAATAAATTCATTAAATATTTATCAAATTTAAAGAATCACCAACAAAACCCATTATTGTATATTTTTTGTATACAATTAATCAAAAAGTCTGTTAAACAATCTATGCAATTTTAAAATTCGTTTTAAATGCGAACAGATTTTTTTTTTTTTATTCATAAACAAAAAGTTATATCTCACTGTAAATTCTGTTTAGAACAGGGGTGAACAAACTGTGAATCAATTCTCTAGAATATGGAAATATAAATTCCTTAATTGAATTTTTTAAACATATATTAACTAATTTTAAAAACAGCATTATAAAAAAATTATTTAGTAATTATAGAATTTTAATTATATTCCCAGTATAGGTCTACACTATTTTCAGTTTTATTTCAGAAAATTTCAAATATACAAAAATATCCAAAAATGTTGTTTTAAAATTGTCCAAAAATGTTTTAAAATTTTCGAAATATATTTTAAAATTGTCTAAAAGTGTTTCAAAATTGTGTAAAATGTTTCAAAATTATCCAAAAATGTTTTAAATATTTCCAAAAATGTTTTAAAATTGTCCAAAAATTATTCAAATGTTTTAAAATTGTCCAAAAATTATTCAAAATTGTCCAAAAATCATTCAAAATTGTCCAAGTATTGTTTAAAATTGTCTTAAAACTTTTCGCATTTGTCCAATTGCATTTTAAAATTGTCAAAAACGTATTTTAAACTTTTCAAAATGTATTTCAAAATTATACAAATATATTTTAAAATATTACAAATATATTTTAAAATATTTTATTTGTATTTAAAAAAATTTCATTAGTATTTTAAAAACCCATTATTAGGTAAAAACCCATTATTTTCCTCTGAATCTCCATAAAAAAGTAATGAGAAAAGTAAATAGTTAACATTATCTTGTAATTGGTTATATAATTCATTAATTTGGTAATGATTTTCCACACTGGGTTATGAAGTTTTATTTTTTTATTCACAAATTAAAATAATAAAAAACGGTGTGTATCATTTTTGACAAATTGTCTAACTTAGTGCCTTCACGTAACATAAATCAATTAACATGGCCACTAACATGATGTTGATGATAAATGTGAACCACTAATGTTAATGTTCTAACTTGAGTTTAACATCGTTGTTAAAACAGATGTTAACAAAAGTGTTTTATAATATCTCAGATGATGCCATATTTTTTTTTTACTGTTTAATGGCATCACCAACAAACAAAGCTAAAAAAAGAAACGTAGAAAATAACTAAAAATAGTGTAATTGTGAAAATAATTTGCATTATTAAAACCTAAAATGTAGTTTTCTTTTTATTAATCAAAGATAAAATATACAACTAATTAATTTTTATAAAATAAAAAACATTCATTTGCGACTGACTCCGGTAGGAAAAAAATAATAATGAAATTTCTTAACATTAGTGTTCTGCACCACTAAATTATTAGACTTTATTTCTGGTAGACTCAGACTAAGGAAATTAATTCAAAGTTAATGATTCTGCTTGGCACTATTAAATACAATTTTTTTTTTTTTTTAATTTTTAAATCCCTAGACGTGCTCCTGTTTGTTCACTACTGTTCTAAATAAAAGTTTGAATTTTTTTTTCCCAAAAGAAATCAAACAACATGAAACAATAACAGCAACAAAGTGTATTCGTATATAAAATTACAAACAAAAAAGTTTTCAAGTTCAAAACGCCGCTAGACATAAAATAGAATATATTGCAAGGAAAAATAGCAGAATTATAAATAACAAAAAGAATATAGAATGATAACGTCAAAAAAATATATGGATGCATATACTCGTATTTGCAACCATACACGTGAGGGCGAATTAGATTTATTAGATACGGTAATACATGCATACACTCAAAATAATAGGTCAGTAAAAATATCTGTACAACTAATGTAAACTCATTTGAATGGAAACCTGCTAACAACTTATATCAAAATAACTTAAGTTTAGTGCCGAAAATTATATAGAGATATCTGTGGTTAACGTTTAACACTAAGGGCAATAAACAAATTAACCTAAATTTTGAGCTAACTTAGAGTTACAGATATCAAATTCCATACAAATTTGAATTTTTTAACTTTCAGTTTGTGTTAACTTTAGGTTATTTGTTTATTGTTAATTGGGGTTAGTCTTATAATCATTCGCCCTGAAGACATTATTAATTTAACTGAGATTTAACTCAATTTAACTATTTTTGGTGTATAAAAATGCGGATTCTCACAACGATTTAAATTAACTTCTTCTAATACAATACTTAATACCCTAGTTTTTTCACCAATTTTTTTGGTAAATTAGAAAACAGTTCCTTCAGGGTTTATTACAAGATATCTCAAAAACTTAGCGATGTAAACAAATCAGTATGGTTTGATTCTTCGAAACACTAAAACAATTCCTTCACAAAAATAAACCATGAAGGGACTAGGTCTCTAGAAAATAAGATTTAATGATATTGATACTATAAATTCATCTATAAAGTTTAACTTATTTGCTAAGTTATTTTATTAAATTTTAAATGTTACACTTAAAATATCTTGTATGTAAAGACCGCTTTAAATGTATTTGAAAACAAATGAAATTTCCCTTGAAAACAGGATAATTAACATTTCATTAAATTTAACTTACTTTTACTTTTGTTTTTGACCGTTAAAAAAAAATGAACCACAAATTAGTTAAAACAACTAACAAAAATTACATTAATTTTTTTTGATATTTTTTAAAAGCATAAAAATAATTTTATTTATTTCTTCTACAAATGAATGTTATTTTCACTTAAAACAACAAAACTGAAATACTATTCAAACAACTAAAAAATTCTGACTGCAGGAAGTCCTTTATAATTTTTTGGAATGAATATTTAAAATATTTTCTGCAAAATTCACAGATTTTTTGAAATTATTTTACAGACATATTATTTTGAGTGTAACAATATTTAAAATACATATGGGTATGATTTAACATAAGGAGATTTATTTTGATAAATAGTTTTTCTATACTGGAAATTATAAATGATTACCAGGTTAATAAATTAATTATAATACTACACAGTCAGAAACAGCCACAAGAACAAAAAAAAACATAAAAAATCAAGCACTGTTACTCTACTGGGTATTAAAAATAAATGGCTTGCCGATCACTTATTTGACACTCTTTCAAAAACGCATTCTGCCAGTATTTATTTTACAAAAATTTCAGTAGTTTGTAAAAAAAGCACTGGCAAAAATGGTCTTAGACCGCTTTTTCAACGTTTGCAGCAGTGTTTTTCCACACAAGTTAATGCACTCATAGAGCATTGATTTTATAAAAATTATGAAGATTTGTAAGAAAAGATAAGTAGTCGAAAGGTTTCAAGTTTAGGTCCGGTTACGGGCATAATTTTTTTATTTTTTTCTTTCGGCTTTTAAGCCGGGCCAGGTCACTACAAGTTAGCTCATTAAGTATTAGGCATTATCAGAGAATTAAGTCTGTAAAATTAAATTAATTTCAAGTTAAAAAAGTGTACACTGAAATTGCATTTTAATTAACTAAAATTGTAGCATTTAAAATAACTTCAATATCAGTTAATTTTAAATGCATTTTTAGTGTACAATTTTCTAACTGCAATTGCAGTTAATTTTAACAACATAATTCTCTTAGTGTAGATCTTGAGTTCTAATTTTCGAATTGGTATACTTCATTCGGCAATTTTATAAAAAATCAGTTAGTATCTGAAATTTGAATGGGTTGAAAGGGACTTGCGTCAAAATTCGTCTATAAAATGATAGACAATTGGAAAAACGGCAAATAATTTTTATTTTACCTAATGTTAGGTGTCGTTAATAGAAAATCTGGAATATAGTCCGTATGGGCGATTGTTTGAAATATTGAACGATCCTACCTAGACTCAATAGGCTTTGACCTTGAGCCCATGTAAGTCAGCGTACCAAATTTCATTAAAAAAATCTCGGTATTTGCGACCTTTATGGTGCAAACAGGGCAATTTTGGGGGGACCTTTTTATGGTGCCTAGATCTAATCATGGAGCAATTTTAACTAAAATCTACAGGCTTCGTCCTTGGGCCGATATAAGTTGGCGTACCAAATTTCATCAAAATATTTTAATATTTCCAACCTATAGCGTACGAAAATTTTAATTTTTGGGGGACCTTTACATGGTCACTGGGGGTTGGCAAAGCACTTATTTTATCACTTTATTTATGTTTTACCAATGCTTTGCCAGCGTTTTAAAATTATAATTTTGGTACTGGAGAAGCACTCATTTTATTATTTTAAAAGCACTTTATTGATTATTTAGATAGTGCTTTGCCAACGTTACTTGTGAAAATTGTATCATCTTTCTTTAATTTGAAAAATAATTTAAAACAGAAAGTGATATTATTTAATGATTTAAAATCAAACTAAAAACATTCATTTACCAAATAAAAGATCAACTATACATACCCCGCATTCATCTTAAATTTTTTTTATATTTTTCAATAAAGATGTGCCCATAAAAATATACAAAATTCAAATTTTTCATCTGTGTTTCCTAACACATTTTTAAGTTTTGCTTGCCAATATTTCCACTAGAGGGTGCTGCAAGGCAAAACCAATTGCTAAATTTGTTTAATGACGCATTGACATAGCGTGAGCTTATTATTTGTTTGATCTACACTGAGAGAATTATCATCACTTCAGTAATGAATTTCTTCATAGTTTCAATGAAAATTGTCACTGGAACTCGTCCATTGAAACTTTTCATAGAATCCATGAAACAGGTTTCATTAAAGTCAATGTTTATGAAAAGTTTATAAAATTAATGAAAATCTTCATAAAATTAATAGGCCACTCGTCCAATGACTAAATCATTCAGCCAATGAAGAGCTTCAAAAAACCTATGAAGCAATTGCATTTACTATTATTTATTATAGTTGGTTGTTGTCGTTGCTAAGCTGGAGTGGATAAATAAAAAGTATTTAGCAAATGAAAAAAGCTTAATAAACTTGTAGCATATTTTGCGAATGTACAAAATATATCTAATGAGAGAATTCATTAAATTAAAAAGTTTCATAAAAAAAGTTTAGAAAAAATTAATATGTTTTATAAAAAAATTTCATAGTCCAAAATTAATAATAAAAAATTAATTTAAAAAAAAAATGAAAATTATAAAAGATTATTCTCTCAGGAAATGACAATATTTTATTAAAAAAAGTAAATACTATTGAACAATTTCATATATATAAAGAACATTTTCATTAAATTTATGGAGATCTAATTTATGAAATTCAATGAAATTTTTTTTAACGAAATTATGAAATTTTATGAAAGAAAAGTTATGAAAAATTTCATAATATTAAAAAAATATTATATACCTAATTAAATTCTTCTTGATTCTACGAAAAAAATTCTATGAAATTATATCATTAATATCATGAAGGATAATTCTTTCAGTGTAACGACCATTTTTTAAATATTTAGTTCGGAGTGAACTATCATCATAATTTATGATTATAATTATATCTTGCATCATATCCGAGATATTTAGTATCGACTTGAATCGTCCTGCCAATTTTGCATACAAAATTTGAGAAAATATAAACCTTCTTAATTATTTTTCTAGATATTTATCTGCAAAGTTTGGTTGGAAAATTTCCACCGGATCTATGATGTGTCCCTAATAAGTTAAATAATGTTGAACAATATCGCCATTAGGCTGCCCAGAAAAATATGTTTCTTTTGGTAAATTAAGAAAAAAAAACTTTGAAAATTTCAAAATTTTTTTGTAATGTTTTAGTCTACTAATTATTTTGCAAAATTTTTGCTGATTTTAGCAAGTTACTTTGTTATTTTCTATTAACTAAAATTTGACTCAAATATAACCAAAATTATGTTCAATGTACTTAACAGTTTTATTTTTGCTGTACCTATAATACTAATATATAGCAAAAATAATCTGCTAATTTCAGCAATTTTTTCTTCAAGGTTATTTTTAGTTAATTTTTAGTAGTTTTAACTAAAAGTTTTACAGATTTATTTCTATTAGTGTATACAGGGTGTTAAAATATTAGTGACGGTTTAATTTAACGCTTTAAAAGTATATTAAATATTATATAATAAAATGATTTCTTTTTGGCTAAAAATTTCCAATTTAGTTATAATAAATCATTTAATTTTGAACGAAATTGTTGAACATTATTTAAGTTCTCGCTAAAAAAAGCTATTGAAAACTATTTACATTACTCTAAGCTTTGATGACGTGAAATAAATTTAAAATTTTAATCATATTTGGCAAAATCACGGCCAGTTAAAAATGACTAAATGACTAAAAATGGACCATGCGAAATTGAGTTTAATTTGAAGAAGCTGATGACAAATTTTGGATTATTTTTTTTTATTTTATATCGAACAACACTTAGATTTTCACTTTGTAAATTTTACCATTTTTTTTAAATTTTAAAAAATATGCAATTTCTATTTAAAATTTGTTTTTATGTCTTTTCCACTTAAATTTATGGATTTTATTAAAGAATTTATGGATTTTATTTTTAATATGTCTTGGTACTAAAATAATTTTTCTCAAAAAAAAAAAACGGCGACTTAACAATTTTCGAACTTAGCTTTAGTTGAATTTTATTGAAAATATTTTCAAACTAATTTTTATATATTTTTCATACATTTTTTTTTATTGGCTTTGATAATAAAATTAAAAGAAAATTTATATTTAATTTAAAAATTTACTAGTAATTAACTCGTGGACAGAAATTTTTTTATATATTCGATTCAGTTCTTAAATTTTGTTTGTCTTTTCGAAAGTATTTAAACACCTATTTAATTTTTTTTTTTAATTTTATTTCAGTTATTATTTTGTACACTTTGAACACCATTTTTATTGTTTTTTTTCATAATATTTTATAGTTATTTATTAAAAAAATTGGCTTTAAACTTTACATAATTGTAAATGTATTTGAAAAATATTTGTATTTAAATATTTATTTTTTTTCTAAACATTTTTATCTTGTTTTTTTTTTTTTTTCATTGTAGTAGTTTTTTTACTATTATTTTTTATTACATCTGTTTTTTTTTAGAAATTTGTTGAAATTTCTAACACAATAACACTTGATATATATTTTTCTAATTCAGAAAAAAAAAATTACTTTGCACGCCAAAACTACGTCACGAATATTTGCATTTTGCCGGTTAAAAAGAATAAAAAATAACACGATACAAAACAACAATAATGTTTGTATACACAAAAACAAATCATAAAATTTAACAACACACATTCTAGATACTTTTTAGAATTTTTTTTTTTTTTTTCTTAACCAAATATTGCTTTTTCTTCAAAGACGAAAAAGAAAAAAAATATTCTCCTCAAAAAGATAAAAATCGCCAAAAAGGTAAAAAAAAACTTTGTATAGAATAATAGTATACACTCAAAAACCGAAAACTTAGGTTGTTTTGCTTTAATTTTTTTTCTTCTGTTATCATACAAGAAAAAGAAAAAAATCTTATAAGTAAAATTTTGTATGGTGAAAAGAAGTAGAAAAAAAATCTTAAAAGCTTTTTGGAAAAAAAATAATAAAACCAAGAAAATATATTGCTATAACAAGCGCCACGAAACGCACCGAAAACGGCCAAAAAGATGAATATGTGCAAAAATCTTTTGCAAATGTTCAAGAACCAAAACAGCATACAATATGGAGACAACGTTTACGGCAGGCAGGCAAGGATAGGTGGACGGACGAAAGTAAAAAATACATAAAAATGGACAGACATATGGAACAGAAAGACAGACTGACTGACAAACCATAAATGTATACTCCAACACACACACACACCCTCATTTCCGAGACAAATACACAGAAACACCAAAATATAAAGGGAGATGATAATGACGATTTTTTTTGGGTTGTTGGTTAACACATACACATAAAAGAAAACTAAAACAGAGTACTGGGAGTATAAAGAGTTTACAAAAAATAAAGAAAAAACCTTAGCCCCTTCCCTCACTTCCTTCCGTTTGCCAAAAAACGAAAAGTTAAAATAGGAACATCATCAAACCCTCCAAAAAATGTATACAATGTTGCCAAACATACACTCTTTTATAGCCAACCGACCGGCCTACTCTCTCTATTTTAAAATATTTGTTAAAACAAAGCGAATAAAAAATTTTTATTTAAAAAATTTTTCTTTTTATTTAAATTTTAATATCAAATGTTTGTTTCCCTATACCAAAAAAAAAAAACAAATTCGGATAACAACTTTTTCTATAAAATCTTAAAAAAAATACATATTGCGTTTAAAAAATATATATCGCAACGTAACGCAAAAAAAATTTCAGCCCTACCGAACAGTTGAAATGTGAGCGACGTACTAATGTGTTTAACAACGAAAGTAAGCAAAAAACTTTTTCATAGCCCGCGCAAACCTGTGCAAAAAAAAAACAGAAAAGAAACAAAATCAACAACATTACAAATTAATTTTCAGCGTCATCGTCATCATTTTTATCTTGAGCCATGCCATGGCTTTCCATTGCATTGCTCATCCTTAACGAATGTACGAACGAACTCATCAGCATAATATTAATGTTAAAATACTGCTGCACATTTGTACTTAAATTAACTCTTGGTATTGTGTGGTACTCCCATTATAATGTTTTTCCCCTCCCGAACCAAACAGTGAAATATATAATAAAAAAAAGATGCAGACAGACTCCCAGAAATGTTTACAGTGATGCAAATTTGATTTTTTTTTTTGGGAAAAAGCTCTTAAAGAAAACATTTAAAGTTTAATGGGCTAATGAATGGACACATATTTGTTATTTTTACGATACTTTGGATTTTATCGAATTTTTACCGAATCCCTGTTTTGCTATTTTTTTAAACACTTTGGCAACGCTGTACAGTGGCTCACAATCGTTTTTCGTTGACCAAAACTCTGTAACTTTTGAATCGATTGAGATAATTTAGTAAACTTTTTTTAATGGACAGATCTACAGTTTCAGTTTCATTGAAATCGATTGAGTTGTATTTAAGGAATTCAAAGTTAAAATTGAACTTCGCAGCCAGCAATTTCGGAGCGTTCATAAATAAAATTTTTAAATGATTAATAAAAATAATTATTTCGGGTGGGTGCAAATTGGCTAAACTAAATCTAAACTAAACTCAGGTTTACAAATTTCTTTGTTAACCTGAATCGTTGTTAATTATTAAGAGATTTCACTTTTTAAGACCTAATTATGGTCAGCTATTTCAAATGTAGATGTAAATAAAAATAAAAATTTAAGTACAGTGTTGTTTTAACGTCATTTAGACCTGCTGCAATTAATATTGTAATTAATATGCAATTTATCAATTTTAATTTAGTAGGTTTGAAGTTAAGAAGAAGAATAAACCTTTTTTTTACAAAAATTATAAACACATTTATTTTCAAATCAGACTAGATCTAGTTTCTGCCTTTTTTTCTATGGACAGGCTTCATCAGTGATTTTCCATTAAATTGTATTATTGTTTATATTTTATTGTCAGATTGTCACTATATGATAACTTTTCAGCAACCTGTCGGCTGTATGAATCGAACCTGTGCCTATTCATACACTACAAACGTAACTATACTAAAGTGCGACAGCTTAGCCATCTCACCCAAGTAAGGCCTTGAATGTAATGTAGCTAATTCATAGTTTTCTTTCCTATTCAGATTTTTGTTATTGTTTTTTTTCTCAGAAGTGATCAAACACAGACACATACAAACATTCTACTTTTAGATTTTTGTTTATCTTCCAATCTCCTCCGTGTCTCCTTTTTCGCAAATGTTGCCACACTGATGTATGGTTTTTACGTTCAAGAGCAGGAAATTTGTGTGGAATTTTCATCTAATTTTAATTTAAATATAATTATTGAATAACTTAAGCAGCTCACTACAAAAACATATTTTAAATACTTAAAAAAATGGAATAATTATTTTTTTTTCATAGGAAAATTAAAAAAAAATTGGAAATAAAAAAAGGAAGTAAGAACAGATATTATCATACAGTTTTTTATTAGCAGCGGTATTGTGTTCCGTTTTCGTGTAACTGAAATTAAAAATCCAGTACTATCCACAGGCCACAGTGGGGCTAAAAGGCATAATTTAACGCCCCTTCGAACTAGTCTGGGGTGGTTCACTCAAAAGTTTCTGTAACATTCAATTTTCCATCCATGATTGTATACTCGTATGATTTCTGCAAACGTTGCTACTTTGGAAAAATACTTTCATTTGTTCTAAAATCGCTAAATTAGCATTCCTGCTCCCAGAAATATTTAGCAGCCACGAAAAAAGTGCATACTTGAGATGCAACAGAGGAGCTTTAATGCATTAATACCATAATAAAAGAAAAAGACAACAAATTTTTGGAGGAAAAAAACCAAATTGTAACTCTCATTTAAGTTTATGACTCACTCTCATTGCTTATGTTTATTTGTAAAATTTCGCTCTTTCTCATACACCCTCTTTTATTGTTAAACATAGAGACACATAGAAAGCAAATGAACTCTCACCATCTCACTTATACTTTCTTGTATTTAAAATGATATATTTAGTTGTTGTATGTATAAGTATTGATTGCAACTTTTTACCGGTAAAAAAAAAGAATCATCTAAAGAGGAGACTTTTCATTTACTTCCAACTCTTTACTTTTAAAACAATTTTTTTCCTGATGAATACCTTAAAAAATAGCGCACGCGCTTAAATTGTGGAAATTGCTTTTTTTTAATACCAATAGATAATGCATCTTTTGTTCCCTTACCCTTTCCATGTTTTGCCAAAAAAAAAAAAAAAATATGTATTACTTCTTTCGTGTCATCTTCATCATTGTCATGCTTGAACTAAAGGCATTTCCAAAAAAAATTTCGCTATAGTTTTTTGTTATTTTTATATTAACTTTGTATTGTGAAGGTGTTTGTTTTTCATCTTATTCTTCTTTTATACTCATTTACCTCCCATGTATAATTATATATTGTATGTACTCTAGTATATGTATTTATATAAATGTTTTTGTATATTGAGTCTTCCTTTTATACGTTAAATACATAGCACATTTACTTATATATAGTTTGGTTCCCTTTATGGGTGTTTTTTTTTTGTGTTTTGTGCAAAATCTATAAATATTTTATTTTTTGCATCTCGTATTCGGCATATTCAGGTTCTTTTGTTTTTATAAGTTTCATTGTATTGTTTTCAGTTCAAAGTAAAATATGCACTTGTTATTTGTGGAACAAAAGAAAATAGATTTAGCCAACACTTGAGGGAACTAGTTTGAAAAAAAAACTATTACTTTAGGACTAGTTCTATGACCGAATTGCTCTAGCCTAAACCAGTCTTTGAAAGAGGGTATATTGAGTTTGTGCTGATGTTTGTAACTACTAAAAATAATGGGTGTAGATCCACCTTATTATAGTATTCCGAATGCTGAGTGGATGTAGCGATGTCCGTCGATCTTTCGCAATTCTAAAGAAAAGTGTACAAAATATGTAAAATATATAATACATAAGTTTGTATTAGTTTAAGGACCAACTCTTTTAAAAATGGTAGCAATCGGTATATGTTTTGACGTAGTCGCCATAAAAAGTTCATATCTGAGCTTAAATTTATTGAGTTTAAATGAGAGAGATGAGACCTATATAACTTTATTCATGAATCGGCTAGGTTGCATTCCGGATAACAAACCTCGGGTCCAACTTTGTTTCAGTTCGTCTGGGTTTTTTACAGCGCTTTGAATGTCGAAATGTTCGAAAAGTTACTCCTTTTTTTTGCTTGTCTGCAGGTTTTTCATTCTTTGTAACAATTCAGGAAGTAGAACTCAAGGCCTAACTGATAGACCATCTTTTGGGCGGCTGAACGGGCCCAAAGTTTGCCATGGGTAATTTTAAGACCCAAAAAGAAATAAAATCGAACAATTTACAATCATTATTTTCGATTTGGGATAATCGGATAATTTGGGATAATTCCTCTCCCAAATTCCTCCCCCCTATTTCCCCGCCTTATGTTTGTTACTACCAAATACATTTGTACCAGACCCACTTTTGGATACATCTATTATTATAAATTTCACTATATTTGACTATTTAAGTTTGATTAGGTTTACAGGTTGACAAGTGTGTCCACAAGACCAGAGTTGGCTTCAAATTGATTCCTCGGGGAAACTTGGGTGGTGATCTCAGGGTTTCTTCTCCACAGGCTCACGAGTATTTTCTTAATCGAGTTCATTACAATCCTTTAATTTGGTCATATTGATGTACTTTAACATTCTCCATAAGCTAATATCGTCTAGTTCCTCTAGTTCCTGTAAAAATATGAACCAAAGCATTTGAAACGACTTCTGGATTGCGCTGAACAATAACAAAGATAGTGTTAAGCTTCTTCCAACACTTTCTCATCCAAAAACCATCGACATAAGTCATCAGTCGTTCTACCAATTTTCCCACTATAAGATCTTAAATTTACAATATGTGACATGTTATTATACCTATATACTTCCTGAGTTCTGCTTTTCCCATAAGCGGTAGCGTTATTAGAGCGTTTTTCTTATAAGGTCTCCAAAGGACCTTCGTTTGCTTGCAACCCATATTTGCATTCCCTTTTTGCTTTCCAGATAATCAAAATGCTCCCTTGTATTCCAGTATATTCGATCCAGATCTGGGTGTATATAATTTGCCGCAGTGTTGATTGGCAATTCGCTGCCTTCCTCGGCAACTCGTCTATTTTCTCATTTCCTGGAATATTATTATGACCTGGTACCAGCACAGTTTCAGTGAGTGTTGCTGGATGAGAACCTGTAGCTCTCGGCGACAAAGGCTGACCAAGTTTGTTGATCTTATATTCCTGTTCTCTAGCGCCTTTAAAGCTAGACAAACAATTAGGGGATACGTCCTACTAATGCGAGTGCATTGTGTAAGAATTAGGAAAATATGTGAGGGAGGAAAGAGGGAGTAGTCTTTGTAAGCATTTGACTTGAATTTCTCTATTTTTGAAGTGACTGGGAAGACTTCTGCGGGGAGTTTATCCCACATCCATCTAGTACGACTGATAAACGAATTTCCCCTGTAATGCGTTATGCTATCCAAGGGACAGTCGACTACAAACGGATGTGCTCTGCTAGACGGCCGAGTATTCTGAACAAAAACTGTGGGCCTAGGCATCAGTTCACTAATCTCGGCAGAACACCTCCCATGGCAATATTGATAGAACAGTGATGCATAACCTACATTCCGACAATGCCTCTACATTCCGACAAATAGAGCTAAATAGCCTACTGTCATTGATGAGCACCAACGCTCTCCCTTGAACACGATCTAAAATCTCCAAAATAGACTTTGAAGCTCCTGCCCATATAAGGGATTTGTTTTCCATCTTCGGTCGGATATAGGTGCTATAAATAGTAAGAAGATCGAAAAACCAAGACCATTGAAGATTAAGGTAAAGGTAACCCTGCAGTATGTTATTTTATACTTGCTTATTATCTGATTAAAGCCCACAGAAGAGGACATATGAGCACATTATGGGTGACTGCAGTGACAGCTCTGGTTAGAGAGCCAGATATCTCGATGGTTGCGTCAAAGGTAGTTACAGAGGATAGAGTAATTATACCTTTGCAGCTTTTGTAGTTTAACCTAAATCCGCAAATCTAGGATAAACCCGCTCAGAACATTAACCCAACGAAAACCGAACTTGTACATTTAACAAAGAATACGAAAAATAATTTTGGCCTTCTGAAAATTATTGGAATTTCTTTAAGACCATCAAAGACTACAAAATTGCTAGGAGTCATACTGGATAGTAAATTGGAATGGATTGAGAACTTAAAGGAAAGAGTGAAAGTTCATATGCTTGACTGTATTCATGCTAAAAGCTCATTGGAAACAGATCGGGCATGAAACCTAGTCTTGTTCACTGACTGTGCAAAGCTGTGGTTTGTCTTGTGATCACATATGGCTGCCTTGTTTTGTGGCCAGTATTGAATTGGAACGTAAATATTGGAAAGTTAACTGGGGTAAATAAAACTGCACTTCTTAGCCTCACAGGATCATTGAGCACCACAAAATCTTCATCGCACAAAAACATAATACTGGATGTTACCAAACTTGATCTTTGCGTAAGAGAGGTCAGAAACATTACTCTCATAAGATTGCAGCATGCAGGGTGTTTGAAGAAAGAATGGGTTCGTCATATGGAACTAATTGGGAGTTTAGCAAACAATCTAAGGACAGATTTCGTGATACCTTTTAACATAATCGATGGCAAACTGAATGTTATATTTCTTTCCCTAGATGACTGGATTAATTAATGATGGTTCTAACACATTAAAGGGCACAGAAAGGGTTTTCCACTGCATATAATTAAATATTGAAGAGTAATATCGACTAACTGATGACTGTAGTATTTCTCAAGCCGAACTTTATGCGATAGCCAAAGCAGTTGAACTTATTTTGATGATGCCGATATACCGTAGCGATATCAGTTTTTATGTTGATAGTAAAGCAGCTTTAAAGGATCTGATAAATGACAATGGCTTGTATGAATAAAAAATATATATTACTAATAGGGGGAAATATTGGGTTTTTAAGCAATTACTTCACATTTAAGTCTATTTGCGGGTAGACTAAATATTTTAGTTTTCAATTTTCGTTTAGTGTTAAAAGTCATTCCTAAGCCAAAAGTAATTACTTCGAAGTAATTGCTATATATGATATGACCCAATATCCAATCCGAATTTTTTCCAACCGAAAATTCGATTTCCCCAACGGAATTGCTTTGAGAGTGTAATACCTTAAGTAAGCACATGATAAGAATTGGTAAAAATAGTGATGATAGTTACAGTTGGTACGGAGAAGCTGTCGAGGACAGCATTAACTTTTTGCGTGAATGTCCAGGGCTGTCGCAAAGACGTTTTAAATTTTTTGGTTATTATTTCCTTCAGACGCACTAAGAATCCGATTGCATTTATTAAGGCTCTACGTAAGCGGTTGTTTGGTTACTTATTGAATCGGGAAGGAAGACAAGTGAAAAGCAATCAGAATGGGACACATCTGGGACTCTATGGCAGTTATTCCTTATTTGGAAAAATGGAATCTACACTAGATATTGCAATACAGTACCCCATGTTTGTGAAGCCTATATATAATAGGACACCCTGTATTTCGGTGGGAAATTTAGTATAGATAATAAATAGAGAAAACTCATAATCCTTCAGACGCACTAAGAATCCGATTGCATTTATTAAGGCTCTACGTAAGCGGTTGTTTGGTTACTTATTGAATCGGGAAGGAAGACAAGTGAAAAGCAATCAGAATGGGACACATCTGGGACTCTATGGCAGTTATTCCTTATTTGGAAAAATGGAATCTGCAATAGATATTGCAATACAGTACCCCATGTTTGTGAATCCTATATATAATAGGACACCCTGTATTTCGGTGGGAAATTTAGTATAGATAATAAATAGAGAAAACTCATAGATCTGGTACTCTTATCAGTATAACTTTTTTTGGTACATACTTGGCAATTTTTTATTGGCACTGAAATTTAATTGGCATTACTTGATCTCAATGCTAAAAAATTTCATTACCATTCGATGTCAATTTTTTTCAATTGGCATTGATTGAAACAATGGTAATGAAATGTACACCCAATGGTAATGAAATGTACATATAATTGAAGAAAAAAGCATTGTATACAAAAAAATTTGTTTTATAAAAAGGAAATTAAGACAAGAATGTAAAATTTTAAAGCTTAAAAATATTCACTATTTTATCAAGTTGTATCAAGTATACTGTTGTTCACTCTTCTTTAACACTGGTTAGCCTAGATGGAGCAGCCTCTAGTAATGTAAACTTGACGAAATAGCGAATATGAGATAAGAAATTTTAATTTTTTTTCTTAATTTGTTCTTTTATCAAAACATGAGAACAAATGCTTTTTTGTCAATTATAATTGAGCATTTTTGTAATGCCGAAAAATTTCATTGGCATTGGTCAATTGTAAAGCCAATGAAATTATCAATTAATTGGTCCATTCAATTAACTAGTCCCAAGTAGGGTTTGGTATGTTAATGAGTTTTCTAAACTGAAATACAAATCTGCTATTTCCAATCTAGAAAACTTATAAAAATAGAACCTATTTTGCTTAAAGTTGTTGAAATTTATTTCAAAAATAGTATTTAAAACTTAATGAACTGTTCTCTGCAGAAAAAAAAACCAAATCTAATCACACAGATATTTCATAACATAGTTTACCTACCCAAATAATAAATTGAATGAGTACAAACTAATTTAAATATACACACACTGACCACCACAATACCCTCTCCAGAACCCCACCTAACCCAAAAAAAAATATATTGTACAAAAACGCCAAACGTAAGATAAAACCCGCATAATATTTTAAGTAAATATGGTAGAGATACGAACGAAAAAAAAACAAATCACACAAACAGATGATATAGATGAATACGGTGTTCTCATACAATATGAAAATACACAATTTTTATAAAATGGGTAGTTTGTTCTTAACCTATACCACACAAAACATATTGAACAGAAAATGCTTTCAAAATTACAAAACACCTACTCACATACACACCGGCACAAAAATATGATTGCAAAAAACTCACTAATAACAAAATGTTTTTACTTTTTGAATGCCGAGGCCAAAAGGTAATCGTACTGAAAAACTCTCTATAATACAATAATAATAACAACAACTTTTCAGAAATTCATGCACACTACACTTACTTATCTCGTAACATACACGAGTAATAATAGCAAAACAATAGAGAATAGAAGAATGACGAGAAAAAATGAAAAAGAATACAATCAATAAAGCACTGTATACTTTACTTTGTATAAATATAATAAAGTAATCATACACAGGCATGGAAATATCAGTGCTTTTGGTACTTTCTTCAACAAAATCTAAAAACTCATTTTCCATCCCTGGCTTGAATACTTGCACACAAACACTAACTATTCTACCCAAAATGTTTACAATAGATAAATTGCACACTTAAAATACCAACAACAATGTATGTATTGCCAAATTGAATTAATATCACTCATACTCTCAGCTACAAGATTGTTGTAATTTAGCAATAACAAAATTTTTTTGGCGCGTTATAGTATGCGTGGGAGCTTAAACAGCTCCGCTACTCTCTAAACAAAGTAATACTCTCTGTCTCTAAACATAGTAATTTAGCTCTAAGCAAGTAATACCCTCTAAATTTAACGAAAAACTTAAAAACATAAACCTATTAACTTGTCACTCTCTTGCACTCTTACTCACTCTCTCTGCACTCTAAAATTATTTCTTTGCTCTAAATTTCTTTTCTTGTGTATGTTTGTTTGTTTTATACTTTTGCTATATTGCCAATTCTCATTGTGTTTGAGCTTTCTTAAAGTTCAATAAAATTTTTGTTGTAGTTTTTGCTAAACATTTTTGTAAATTGTTGTTTTTAGTGTATTTATATGTTTGTTTGATATTTTAATGGTGTTTAAGTGTTTTTGTGGCCATTCTAATGTATTTCACATCACATTTAGAGTGTGTGTGTTTGTTGTACAATTTTATTATTCTTGGTGTAGTTTCTGTATTTATCTGCTGCTATGTTGTCAAATTTCTTTGTATTTATTTGTTACTGCTGCTGCTGCTGCTGCTGATAGTTTTTTATTGGGTTGACTTGTGGGTGTCAGATTTGTAATGTATTTATCTAAGCTTGCCTGGGTGTATGTGATGTCAAAGGGTGATTTGATAAAAGTTAATCAGATATTTGATGTTTTCTTGTTTCATTGTCATTAGGATGATAAAAAGTAAAATTATATTTATTAGAATTAGATTTCTTAAATTTGATTGATTTTCTTAGAGATAACAGTTTATTAGTTGAGAGAACAGAAATTTTACTGTGGATATTATAAAAAATTTTGACACAAAAATCATCGGTTTTAGAAAAGTAGTACACACAAAGTAGTAGCAGTGAAAAGCCCTTAAAATCTCCATTTTAATGTTGGCACATTTGCAAATGGTTTCTATTATATACCCATATTTATGAAATGATAGCTTCCCATGTATTTATAACGAAAGTACTTGTCGATATCGATTGTTTCGTAATAGATTTTATTTACTATTATTTTTATAATTATTATATACATATATGTTTATATATTTGTTCCTTTTACTCCTGCAAGGAGCATAGGGCCGCTTATAATTATTATGAAAAGACAAAAATCCTTTAATATCCCTTTTTGAAATTAGTAATATATTTTTCTAATTTCACCAACATGGTTTTCAAAATTTGTAAATTCTTTTTTCGAAATCTGCAACGAAAATTAGTTCAAAATTCAGTACCTAATTTAGAAAATGAAATTAGCAAAAATGTTTTACTAAACTATATACTTTTACTAACTATTATGAAAAAAATGGTAAAATGTACTTGAAAACCATTTGCAAATTTATCTACTAACATTTTTTCTGAGTGTAAACATTTTTATTAATGAACAGATTTTCGTTTAGTTATTTTAACTTAAGTGTTTTTAAGGTGAGGTGCAGTTTTAGGCACTATGGGCTAGTATTATAGTCAGCACTCAAGAAAGTTTGCCAGTAGAATCTATTGAAAATGTCAGTTAAAACAATGGTATATGCAGGTATATGCAGTTAAAAGACGACAAACAACAAAAACTTCAGTTATTTTTATCTCTTGAAAAATAATTAACAAATGTATTAAAAATAACTAACGATGTCGTAAAACTAATTGAGAAATTTTTAGTAAAAAAATTTCAAAACAACTGTCAGTAGTATAGGTAAAAATTACTGCTTTTTACAGTTAATTTTGTTAATGTTAAAAAAAATCAAATTGTTTTCTTTCGATTACAAAAATATTTAAAATTTGAGGTAAAAATTCCAAATGGTTCTCCAGTTATTATAATTTTATGCATTAGAAATACAACTTTCTGATTTTTATTCGCAAACTAGGAATATATCAATAATAATAAATATAAACTAAACAAGAATTTTTCGTATTCAGTGAAATTCAACGAATTTTTTGTTTTTTAGATAACTAACAACAATAACTGTTTACCGTAAAAATACTGTTTTGGTAGTTGTTTATTATAATATTAAAAATAACTGCTTTAAACAACTTTTAGGAAATTATAGTAAATACTTTGCGTTGGTTGTTTTCTTAAATAACTGTCATAATAATTGTTTCGTATTTTTTCCATAGAAAAACAACTGTAATTACAGTTGAAAAGAACAACTACTGATTACTACATGAACAACTGTTATGTAGTAACTGTCAAACTTTTTTTAAGTATACACATCCTAAGACCCTTCGGCTTAAAAATAGTTTACACATTAAATTTTGTCTAATGGTATACTTAAGTTAAAAAAAAACGTAATCGGTGAGTTCCTTGGGTATACTTTTCTTTTAAATACTGACTATAATATTGGCCCTATGATGTTAAATTTTTTAAGTGCCCTTTAAGAGATTTTGTTTTAATATTTTGAAAATGTTGTCTGAAGTTGCTATTTTTTTATCATAATTTTTATTTCATTTATTTTAAAGGAAATCAAAAATACTAGATTTCCTCAACAATTTTTTAAAAAAATATTGAAATGAAGTGTACGTTCTCCGTAAATAAAGTGATGTTATACAATATATAATCTACATATTTCAGATTATTATCAACTCTTTTGAATAATCAATTTTATAACGGTAAACATATATCAAAGAAATATGAAAACTGCGAACACAACATCATTATTATCATGTCAATTTATAAAAAGTAACATCAAAGGAAATGAATTTTCATTAATCATAGGAATATGCAACAAAAAAAAACTGTGAATATATGTTTGACTACACGCAGAAAAAAGACATTGTTTAACATATTTACAGGCAATTATATATATGTTTATAAAATACTATATAATATATGTTTTAAGTATACTTCCAAGGTAAGGTAAATATTATCAATTTTTTATACGAGTCACATTTTGGCGCCTAAATAAAAATTAGATTTGTGGGATGCAAATACATATAATAATGATGAATATATATATATTTGCAGCCAATTATATATATTATTTCATTTGATTCAAACATATATATATTTACAGGTGAACATATTATATTTGCAAGCAAACATATTATAGTAGAATCACTACGAATATATTTGTACATTTTCTTTTTTTCAAACATATATACATTACTAGCAAATATATTATCAGCAGGGCGTTTTATATTTTTCAAAGTGTAGATATACAACTAGAGAAGAATTATATAAAATCAGTCAAATATATACTATACATTTATAAATATAACAACTACATACATATAAACGGAAATGATATGGAATAAATAAAAACTGCACCTGTCGTTTGGAGTATTTCCATATATAAAGCAAACATATGAGCCCTGCCTCCCACTGCAGCCGCTTAACCCTACTCTGGCCATTGATTTAACATAGTAACTACTTAATTTGTATACGACTATCAAACAAAAAAGAAAGGGTGATATACTGAGACAACATAATACATTTATTTGCATGTGTATATGGGAAAAATCTAAAGAGATTAATAATAATAATATGTTGCTGCTGCTTGGTGCTTGGTGCTGCAACACAAAAACAGTTTCCACTTGACATGTGCAGTGAGTGAGTATTGCATATATACACACACACATACATATATTGTGTACGCAAATTATTACCAAAAGTTTTTCATCGCCCTGTTCCTCGTCATTTTTCGTTTATATAAATTTTTGTTTTTGTGTGTATATGATGAGGCGTACATTCACCCTGGACCACCTTGTCTAGCCGCATACCCCTTTCACAAAAACTCAAACACATGTCCTGTTCCCATTATATACCCTGGACAGAAAAAAAAAGAATACACTCACACACACTCAATTTGTATCCTTTTGGAATTTCCATATCCACATGTATTACGTTTGCAGTGTTTTACCGATTGTTATTTAATTGGCCGAAGCTAGATGAAACGCACAATTCAAAGTTGTTTTATAAACGGCTAGAATAGTTTAATGAAGCTTTATATGAGAATTAATTTCTAATTATAATTTGTGGGTTTCAAAGTCACTTTGGAGTTACCTGTTCCTCCTGCTTTACAGGAAGTAGAGGATAATATACATTTTTATTGACGAACTTAACAGGCACCAGGAAATTATGAGACTTCTGCAGTGTCGTTCCTTCAATGGGCTTGTCAGTGGTTAGTTTATGTGACAATTGATCAAACGATTTTAAATTGTTAAGTTGTCTCTATACAAGAATTTTTAAGCAGTTGCAATTGGGTGATTTTAACACCCTGTATGGCACTCATTGCTGAAACATGCTGTCCCATTGAACAATATACAAAAAGCTTGTCTTCCTACACTAATAGAAATAAATCTAAAAAACTAGCAGAAGAAGTTACTAAAAATTAGTTAAAAATGATGCTGCAGAAAATCTTTTGAAATTAGCAAATTTTTTTGCTAAATACTAGTAAAATAAGAACAGCGAAATTAAAAATGTTAAATATACAGAATTTAAGTTATATTTGAGTAAAATTTTTGTTAATGGAAAATAGCAAATTAACCTGCTAAAATCAGCAAAAAAAAATTTCTAAATAATTTGTACCCGAGTAAAAAAAGTTATATAGGAAATTATATAATTTAATATGGACTAATATGTTTATATATAGTCAAGTGTGACACTGTATCTTTGTGGATATAATTATGTATAGCTTTGAGTTTTTCAAAAATTTCTTATATGATGTCATATATAGATCAGTATAAATATATATGTCCCCATATATATTAATATGTACCATATCTAGTTACATATGCTATGACAATTTTAATACAGCGTCATATATAATTAAAAATGGCTTTATCGGAAAACATATAAAGTTTTATATAGCTCAATGTTAAATTTTTTTCTAAGTTGTTTTAGATATGTTTAAATATAGCTCAATGTTAAAAAAAAATTCTATGCTTTTTTGAGATATATTTATGTATGATTTCAAAATATAAAAGGCGTACTCATTATAACTCCTAAATTCCTTGTAAACTTCGTATAAATATTGTACAAGCCATATTTTTTATGTGTGGAATTTGACATTAAACTCATAAACATACCAGGTTTATACAGTTTACGGGTAGAATACAAGTTTATATGAAAAGGCTTAAAATGCTTCGTTACAATTAAGTACAACTTCTTCTAAATACTTAAATTTTTATTTAAATTTTGAATTCTTAACTTAAGGGTGTTATTTTTTATTACTTTTTAATAGCTTTTGTTTTGAACCTGAAATATAAAGCGTTATATAATTATGTCTTTTTACATCAAATTAGATATAATTATATCGGGTCAAAATCCGGATAAGATTCTATATGATTCAATATATTTAGATCTTATCCGATATAATTTTATCCACCATTTTTCGGATCATAGTATATCTCCAATTATATTAAATAAGATATCGTTACATATGACATCATATTATTTTTTTTACCCGGGTAGCCTAAAAAGTCACAAACAAATTTTAAATTTTAAAAAAATTTTTTTTTAAATGCAAATAAAAATTAAGCCTTTCGAAAACAGCAAATATTTCTGTTGATTTTAGCAGGATAAACTGCTATTTGCATTCAACTAAATTTAGCTTAAAAATAGCAAAAAATTTTTAGATATAATAGTTTATTTTTGCTATTTTTAGTCTACTAATATTTAGTAAAATTTTCTTCAGATTCTACAGTACAATTTGTTATTTTCAATTAACTAAAAGTTAACTTAAATATAACTTAAATTCTATAAATTTAACAGTTTAATTTTGCTGTTGTTATTTTACTAGTATTTATAAAAAAAATCTGCTAATTTCAGCATTTTTTTCTGCAGCATTATGTTTTATTTATTTTTTAGTAACTTTTTCTGCTATTTTTACAGATTTATTTCTATGAGTGTATACATTCGACATAAACATTTTTAGGCGATCAGACCAGTAGTTTATAGTTCTGCACTTGTAATTTTTCCAAAATAACCCACGGTGCGTATGAGTTTGTTTTATTACGTATACGCAGTGGTGCCAGGCGTGACGATTTTACATCATTTTGACGATTTTTTTAGTCAAACTTTTACAAATGATGATTGACGATTTTTGAATAAAAACTCCATATGTTTTGACGATTTAGGAAAATTGCTATAAAAAAAAGCTTTAAAAAAAACGTAAATTATTGTTTTTAAATCGTGTTTTTCGAATTAGCAATACTTGTCGGGCCTGGGTAGAAAAAGATGTGCGTGGTTGAAAACAATTAACAAGCAAAAGTTAGAACAAGGTTAATTTTTAATTTACACAGCTTTAGGGACTACTAAAGCTGTGTAAATTAAACCAGATCTCAGTTTCTACAACCCTAATATACCACCCTAATGTCAGAAAATTAAAGCTCGCAAAAAATCATTAAACTTTTGCTAAGGAAGCTTTTCGATAAACCCAGTAGAAATTTTTTTTATATTTTGCTTGCCGAACATAGGGGTAGTCTTTTTAATTTTTTTTCATTGGATTTTACCTTTATAGCAAAACACTGGTCCCCTCGAGGCAAAAAAAAATGATACATCACACTTTAAAATCTGACTTTAAATGCCGAAGCTATAGCGAAAAATTAAAAAAGGCGACCCCTACATTCGGCAAAAAAAAATTTTTTTTTTTGAAATTGCCTTGCAAAAATCCTTCATATTGGAGGGTGTACGGCGAACTTTTTTCTGCGGTACGGTCTACTTAGCACCCTACTGGTAAAGCTATTTTGAGTACGCTGAATTTAATGGTGCTAGTCTTTTTTCGAAGTTAGCGCTCGTATTCGCGATATTCGCGATTTAAAATTTCAATACTTAAGTGCCAAAAACGATATTTTTATACTTTTAGGATAATTTTCGAATTTAAATCAATCCAACCCTGTTAAATACAATTTTTCGGTATTTTTTATTCGGGTAAACATTTTTTATCCCGATTTTTTTTCAACTCGAATATTTTCTTAAACCCTATCAAAATAACAACACTGTACTTTTTATTTGCAGAAAAAAATGTTTTAGCGAAAAAAAAGTTCAAAATCGGTATTAGTCTAAAATCGGTATTTCGAATTTGCAAAAATGGCTCGAATTTTGACAATTTCGGTATTGGAAACCCTATAATGCAGTCAGTCGCACATTAGAGTTTGTATAGTGTATTGCGCATTAGCATTTATATAGTTCAGTCGAGCTTGAGTAAATCATTGGTAAACGTGTGTGTGTTATACTGTTGTATGTAAAGTAATAGCGTTAAATAAATAAGTGTATAAGAAACAAGAGTGTGTGGATATATTGATTGAAATAGAAAAGAACGCGGTTTACAAGTATTTAAAGGAAATAAACCAACGTTTTTAAAAGGTAAAAAAACAATATTTTTATTTTATATTAACAAGAAATATTAGGGGGTTTCATATAAACTCGTATTCTATCCGTAAACTGTGTAACCTTGGTACGTTTATGAGTTTAATCAGAGATATATAATATAGAGATGTGACATCGATAACTTTTTAAACAAACTGTAGATGTCGCTAACATGTAGGAAATTTTGGGAAATTTGTCAAAGGAGTATTTTTTTTTTTTTGGGAAGTTTTGTCAAGGGAGGTAAGAGGATTTTCGCCCACATTAGGGATTTCGACTACGGTTTGGGGAGAGATTAAAAATTTGTAAATTTTAAAAGATTTCTCGAAAATATTTGAATTTTTGAAGAAATGTCTAAATATTTATAAATATTGAAAAGCAACCAATCTCAATAAATAATCAAAAAATCTTCTATTTTCAAAATACTGAAATTGCTACGTGCAAAGGGCTCAGACAAAATAATTTTTGTGTAGGTTCGAAAAGTACCAGGGGTTTTCATATAACCTCTTATGTGCCTTCTGAATCGTGTGAACTCGACTTATGCAAACTTAATGTTCAAAATAGTTTACAAGCCCTAGAATTTACACCTACTAGATTTACACTTAACCAAAAAATATTAGTTTTTTAAAGCTATTGTCAAATTTTATACAAATTTTGGAAAAAAAAAGATTTTTCACCATAATGAGTTTTGTGGGAAAATTGTGTGGAACTTTTTCTCTCAAAAATTTAATGTACGATTTTTTTTTTTTTTTGAAAAAGTGACATTTCAACTTAATTGTCATTGAGTCCTTCTTATAATAAAAAAAATTTACTTTCACAATTTTAGCAAAGATTTCAGGCCTTTAAACTTCTAGTGAAAAAGTAAATATTTCTTCGTAAAATATTCAATTTTATTTACTTTGCTGAGTAATTTCTTAATAATTTTTTGGACTTAAGAGCGTTGCTAACTTAGCTTCTATTTTTTTTTTATTTTGAATTGGGTTTTTGTTTAAATTAAAATGAATTGGGTATAACATTGGCGATTTAAACTTTCAAAATGGGAATGAGCTAAAACTTTTCCGGCTACACAGAAAAAAAACAAAACAGCAGTCAGTGCCATCTGTTGCATTAAAAACCGGTATTGCCCCAATTAAGGAGCATGTCAGAAAAATATGGCTTGTACGTATACAATGTTTCCAAGGAATTTTCGAGTTATAATTAGTACCCCTATTGTGCTTTATTTTCATCAAAATATTTATGTTTTATACAACATAAATTACATTTCAAACTTTAAGGCACGCTAACAACGTAAAGGGTTTTACCCGCTAGTATAATAACATATAGAACAGAAAAGACTTTATAGCCGAATCCATATTAACATCAGCCTATTCGGTACAACACTTAAATATTTTCATGTAGATACATACGATTTTTTTTCTTCATTTTTTTTTTTTTTTTTTTTTTTTATGCACAAAAATAACATGTCGTTGGCGCTGCACTAACTAACGGTGTGGCAACTTATCAAAGTTGCTTATTTTTTTAGACTTATTGACTCTACATTTCTACCACCATCGTCGGTCGGTTGTTGTAGTTAGTTGTGTATGTTAAATTCTATACTAGATACTCGTACTATTCTGGTAGTTATGTATAAATATCATCTATGAATTGCCTTTTGTTTATTTTACATTTTCACGTTTTGTTGTAGGATGTTTTTTTTAATTTTTTTTTATTTTTATATAAATTTTTTTTTTATATTTTTGTTATGTTTTGTTTGAAGTTTAGCTTTTTACTTTGACTTTCATTCAAGACACTCTAGTGCCGACATGGAAATATGGCGCAAATATCAAAACAACTGCAAGTAGTAGAATATAAAAAAAAAACAAGAAAAAAATAAAATAAAAACATAAATAAAATAAAACTATGGTAACATAGAAAATAACAACAACAAAAAACATCATTTAATGAAAATTATGAAGAAAATCCTGTTAAAAGGAAAATTCCCGCCAAAACATAGCTGAACTTATTAGAATTGATTTTTTATTTTTACTTTCTTGGAAATTGGAAATTGTAAGATTTTCTTTAAGGATGTTTAAGAAAATTGTTAAGAATTATTTTAGTAATTCAAAATGCAGTAAAATTGAATAATAACACCATAATACAGTTTCTAACTTTTAATCTCACCCATGGAAAAATTGAAAAATACACTAAAATCTAGTTTTTCTTCAACACGTCCGATGTCCTTTTTAAAGTACTTCAAAAAATTAAAGTATACTATAATGACAAAATATTTGTTATGTCTTGTATGAAAAATGAAAATCAAATAAATGGGAAGAATCTCAATAGAGTCAATAGTCATTTGATAATGGTAATAGAATTTCTATTTCGGCAACAATAATTCGGTAGTCGTAATTGAAAAATTTCTGTTTTCAGAACCGAAGCATTCGATTGGCAACAAATTCGGTTGTAAGCACGAATCTGTTTTCTCGCTGTACGGTACTTATTATTCAAAAGAGTCCGAATGAGTCTATTTAGCGATGTCTGTCTGTCTGTCCAATTAAAATGAACGATATCACTGTGAGACAAATGGTAGGGGTCAGTGATCGGGAAGGGTTCAAACTACCGGGGAAAGTTATATCGGTAAAAAAGAAGTTATACGTGTCCCGGCGTTTTGCTGGGTCAACTCTAGGAATCGAGATATATCGATTTGACCTTTGGTGGTCTCTTTTTTGAAATAACTCGAGAACCACTAGTCCGATTTTGCTCAAACAATTTAAAAAAAATTAAAAATTACAATTCCTTTAATCTGTTCATATAACGTTTTTCTCTATACTCAACAGTTTTGCCGGTAAAAATAAATGTATGAAGAAAAAAATATTTTTTGCCTAAAATATTAAAAAAAAGTAATAAACAAAAGGTTATTGATTTTTATGGTTACGGTAGCGACCCTCTGTTTGGAAATGCCAAATGATACCAAAATTACTTTTAGAGCAATTACTCTTTAGAAGCAATACGTATGTGATTTTTTGGATGTTGTTCAGAAGTAATTCTAAAAAAGCTGTAAATATATAATAACGAATACTTTGGAAGCAATGAAAGAAGTGATTTTTTGAGGTTGTTCAGAATAACTTCCAACAAAGCAGTAAAAATACACTAACGGATACTTTTGAAGCAGTGAAAGAAGTAGTTTGTAAAGCATTACTTCCAATTTCTTTTTGCTGGGTAGTTATTTTCATCACATTTGCCAGTAGAATTTTAACAGTTACATATAACTACAACTTGGAGTTGATTTAAATTCTAATGTAGTGTACACCTGTTCAAATGCAAATGCAAATATTTTAGCTGTCATTTGCAGTTGATTTTACCTAATAATTTCCTGAGTATGGCAGAAGATATCAACCGATTTAAGAAAAAAAATTAATAGTTCTGTAATGTCTATGGCGGTCAACTACTTTTGCCCAGTATTGCTTCTTGCTCCAAAAGAAAGCCGACAAAACGAGGAAACCTATTATTTTTTTTTAGAGTTAAATTAAATAATTAGAAACTTAAGTCATTTATTTTGTATAGGGAACGATAAAAAACTTTTTATTTCCTAGCTTGAATTAGCGATATAAGATATTCTTGCAATATTGGCGATTTATCCTCCATAAGTGTTGTAGTAAGGAGTATCGCTCATAAACGGACATTTACTACCGTAACAATTATTTCCAGCAATATTTATATATTTTCCTTAGGCGTTAAGACTTTAAATCATTTTCGTATTGCAATATTTGCAGAATTATTTTCAAAAGTATTAAATGGTTGAAAAATCGGCAATAAGTTTTGAACTAATCCACCAGTATCGACAAATTTCAGGAGGTATTATTAATTTTCGTACCGAATAAAAATCAGTGAGAATAAAATTTTAATTTTTAGGTTTAGATTCTTAGACACATACCTTTTTAATATCTGATACACTCGAAAAAATATATTCGTAGACTTTATCACAAATACTTATGTCTACATTTTTTTTTATAAATTTTTTTTGTTAGTTTTATTAATTAAAACAAATTAATGTTGCAACACTAACGGATATTTCTAAACTAAATTTGAGTTAATCAAATGGCTAACACATACAACAAAAAAAAATAAAATAAAACAAAGTGACCAACAATATTAACACGTTTAAAAACACGCATGAATAGAAAATAAAAATGCCGAACACAAAAAAAAACAAGTAGAAATAGGAGCATCATCCGCATCAGCAGCAGCCACATCAATATTATTATAGATATTATAGCTATTATTAACAAATAATTAAGGTTTGTATTGTGTTTATGACAGTGATAGGTGATAGGGTGGTTAAAATAGTGATGACATTTTTATATATAAACATAGAGATACTCTCATTTAGTTGTTATATCAACTATTTATGTATGTATGCAAAATATTTGCATAAATATTTATTATATTTGCAATTAATTCATTTATATACTCTATGAACTTGCATAAGCAAGCATAGTTTTGGTTATTAATTTATGCACATTACATAAACACAACATATGCGGTTTATGTATCAAACCACTAAAATAATCAAGGTTTGAAAATAATTGTTTTTTTTAATTGTGATTGAAGCTAAAACAAACAATGTGGCATAATATTTAGCAGAGCATAACTGTTGCCAATTGGATTTTTTTTTTTCTTTTTTTAAACAGAGAAAACAAATTAGCGCAATAATTTAATTCCGAATATACACTTGCTGCTATCCACCGATTTATATTAGAAATACGACATTAAGTATTTTCTATACCAGAAAAAAAAGAGATATCAGCACACTACAATTACTGTTTTAACATAAACACTAATGATTTTAGCATTGAGTTGTCATAGGAGCGGAATACTCCCACTTCAACATTTTTTCAGTAATAAAAAATTTTTTTCCCAAAAAAAATTATATTTTTTTTTATATTTTACAAAAGTTTTTTATTGCCGCCACCGAGTATCGAACTTGCGACCTTATAATTGCTAATCAAGCTCTCTACCGCTAAGCTATTACTGGATATGAAAGTTGACTGGCATAAAAACACCACTTTGTCATTGCGAGATATTGTGTCTTATTCTCTGCAATAAAAGTACTTGTTAAACAAGTTCAAAAGAAGCACTGCAATTCAATATTGTTTTCAGTACTATTTTTATAAGCGTATAAAAGGCAATTTTTCATAATTTTTATTTTATATATTTTTAAAAATTCAAAAATTAAAAAAATAATGAATTTCAACAAATTAATTATAAATATTAAAAACAAAAAAAAAAATTAAATAAAAATAGATTGGTCCCTTTAGGAATTGAACCCTCGATCATCTGTTTAGAAATACCAAATGATACCAAAATCACTTTTTAGAAACACTTTTAGAGCAATCCCAGCAAAATTAAATGGAATGACTTCTAAATGAATCACTTCCTTCATTATATCACAAAGAATTACTCCCTTAGGAATGGGTTTTAAACAGCATCTAATGCTACAATAAATATATGCTAGTCAGAAGTTCTTTTTGATGGGTGATAATAAGTTAATATTTTGTATTGGGGTTGCATAGGAACATGCTGGCACAGAAATCAGAGGGTTGTGGGTTCGAATCCCACCAGGTCGAAAAAAAATTTTTGGAACTTTTTTACACAATCAATAATTTTTTGTTAAGTAGGTTTGAGGTTAAGAAGAAGAATTAACATTTTTTCAAAGTTATAGACACATTATTAATTTGAAAATCAGACTAGATCTAGTTTCTGCCTTTTTTTATGGACAGGCTTCATCAGTGATTTTCCATTAAATTGTATTATTGTTTATATTTTATTATCAGATTGTCTCTATATGATAATTTACTCTCAGAAGTGATCAAACAGACATAAAAACATTCCACCTTAGGTTTGTTGTTTATTTTCTTATCTCCTCTTTGTCACCTTTTTCACAAATGTTGCCACGCTGACGTATGGTTTTTACGTACAAGTGCAGGCAATTTGTGTATATCGGAAACGGACTGCCAGCTGGGCATTTTTATTTTTCTAGTAAAGTGTTGTTTTTTCAAACGCGTCATATAGACCAAATGCAATTAATATTGTAATTAATATGCATTTTTATTAATTTTAATTAAGTAGGTTTGAGGTTAAGAAGAAAAATAAACATTTTTTCAAAGTTATAGACACATTATTAATTTGCAGATCAGACTTGATCTAGTTTCTGCCTTTTTTTATGTACAGGCTTCATCAGTGTAGTTTTCACTGTAAAATTTTTATTTTTTTATTTGTTTTGTACACTCAAAAATTAATTTTTGAAACGATTTAAAATTTTTTTTTAGTTTTCTATTAATTTTTAATGAAATTTTATGGAAATATAAAAATTCTAAATAAATATGTAATTCCTCAAATATTTTTTGTTAAAATACCAAAAAGGTGAATATTACAATTTTGTTTGTATTTAAAAAATTTTAATTTCAAAAATCCATTTTGATGAAATTTTTACTAAATATATTAAATATAACAGAAAAAGAAATATCCTGTAAACATTTTAGTTAGAACTAGTAAAAATAAGTTAAAAATTCTGTAAATTTCCTAGTGGGTCTTTTTTGTGAAAAATGAGAACATTAACCCTATATGGGTCAAGTTACTCAAAATAATAATTTTTATCAAGTGGAAAAAGCATTTTTTTTTATTCATTCAAAGTGATATTTTTCCGAAAATTATGAAAGGTGTTATTCTGTAAATTTCCTCATCTGGATCACGTTATATAAAAGAATTATTTTTATCCAGTTGATATATTTTTTTATCAATTTAATGGCTTTACAATCTCGTAGTCATAATTAATATTAAATTTCATGGGGTGTTTCTGACCCCAGGCCACTAAGGGTTAAATATTTTTTAAACAAATGTAAAGATACCCTACGGGAAATTTTAACAAACTGTCACCGAACTGGCCCCTTTACATGAAATAGACTGGTCACTTTTACATGGCGTTGTCATAGGAGGGGGAAATTGACACCTTGTGACATGTCACAAGACAAACCCTAGGACAGGTTACTGAACTCTCATAAAAAACAAAGTTCAGGGACCTGTCCTGGGATTTGTCTTGTGACATGTCACAAGGGGTTAATTTCCCCCTCCTATGACAACGCCATGTAAAAGTGACCAGTCTATTTCATTTAAAGGGGCCAGTTCGGTGACAGTTTGTTAAAATTTCCCGTAGGGTAATTATAGTCTAACCAAGTTTAAGTGTTGTTTTTCCGAAAACTGTGTAAAATTTGATGGAAACATTCAAATTTTGTTTAATTTTTGACAAAATGAGCAATTTTTGTAAAATGTCCTGGAAAGCATTCATTTTTCCAATTTATTTTTTTTTTTTTTCTTTAATATCAACTATTATGTTGATATTAAAGATCGACATCTCCAAATTAGACATTTTAAAAAATCTTTAAAATTAATTTAAAAAAACACGTTTTTGCATTTTTATCAAATTCGTGGGTCATTTTGGATTCCAGGCTAAAGTGGGTTAATGATATCCGATGAAGTCAAAATTTCATGTCTGAATCATTTTGACTATATTAAATGAATAAATGGAATAAAAAATATTTTTTTTTCCAAATTTCGAATTTTGGGAATTTTTAATAATAATACACATTTTTCCAAAATGGGCCATTTTCGTCCAACTTTCGGCACGGGTTAACGTTTTCCAAAAAAAAAAACAAAAATCGATTTCTTCCATTTGGGACCATTTCCAATAAAACTGGGGGGTGTAATGACAAATCTATTTTTAAGGGATACTCTAGTATACATACTTTAGCTGTATTTTGTCTCATGCCTATCAACGTTAAGTATTTAAAGCAAATCTACGTTAAAGCGATTGTAGCATAAACAAATTTTAAATAGGTTATGTTCATAATTGTTCCGTTATAATCGAACGTATGTCAGCAAAAGTTTTTAGAAAGTAACGCGAATAAGTTACGTTAGATGTGAAAATGTATAAACGTTGAGTTTTCAACGTCGATAATTGTCCGTGTTGAAAGTTAACGTGCATACGAAAAGTAGTATGTTAGTTTTCGTCTTAAACGCGTTTTTATGCACTTTGAGTTTTTCATGAGTTAACGGATATAGTTAAGTCGAAAACACAGCATTTGTTTTAAAAACGAACAACTTCCTTCCTATGAAAAGCCAATGTCAAATTCATCGGTGAAAAACTCGAAAAAGAACAGCTTCCTATTCAACAGTTGCAGTGCTTTAACTACTTCTTTTTCCTCACTCTTTTTCCTGGGATTATGCTTTAAAAGCAATACTAAATTGATTTTTTGGATGTTGTTCAGAAGTACTTCTAAAAAAGCTATCGGCAAAACGTCGCACTGCGGTAAAACAATGCCGACACTACATTTATCTGGTTTGGGCTTTTATTGTAAAAACACGCCAATAAAATTTGAAAATAAAAAGCACTAAATATAAATTTTCAGAACTTGTTTTCTCAAAAAAATGTAGCCGAAAACAACTCTTCCGAAAAAACTTTTTACAAAAGAAATTTTTTATAAACGATTAATTTTATTCTCATTTCTTTCCAGCGTTATTAAAAAAAAAACATTAAGAGTCATATGCATAATCAGTTATTAAATTTAAAAATGGCATATAAAACAATTTTTTCATTAAAAAATTCATTTTATAAATGTGTTGTAAAGTTTTCAAATTATTATGCATAAGCACTTAAATATTTTCCCCTCAATTCATAAATGCATTGTAAAGTTATAGGAGGTTTAAAAAACGAAGTTTTCATACAAGATTTGTTCAATAAACCTCCTAATTTTATAAAGCGTTTATGAATTTAGGGGTTTGTAGCTTGGAAATTGCAGAGTCTTTAATTCCATTTACTGTCGTCTTATTTTGTTAATTCTCATTTTAAGGCAAAGACAAGAAAATATTGAGAATTTCAAAGAATCAACCAGTTAAAATATTGGCAACACTGCTGTAACTTAAACACTCACACTGTAATTCAAATGCTGCACTTTGTCTCTACAATATCCCCACACTTTTTAAATAAAAGTTGATGATATCAATTTCAAATCCATATTTAGAATTCTGTTTTTTTTTTACAAAAATCAAATTTTACTCACTTGTTGTTGTTGTTGTCAACCGTTTCATAGAATTTTTTATTTCTTTTCCACATATTTTTGTTGTTGTTGTTGCAATTTTTTCCATTAGATGAAACTAACTAAAAAAAAACTTAGCTTTTTTGTATGAAACCATAATGATGACTAAATGAATATTGAAAAAAATTTTACATATCAAGTTGCATATGGTTGTTATATTTGTTATACACACTTATTATGTTTTTTTTAGTTATTGTTTAACATAAAAAAATATATTAATAATCCAAAAAAAAAACCGAAATTATATACAATTTTTGTTAGTGGAATGTGTGTGTTGCAGTTGACAATGCATTATCGTAACTGTGCAACATTTTGTTGCATTAACAAAAAACTGTTTTAATATTATTTTTTTTGTTTGTACGTCCTATAACTCAAAATGTGTGTGTTGTTTGGGGCTGCTGCATGCCACACTCAACATTATTATCATCATCATTATTATTATTGCTGTCATGTTTTCCACAAAAGCCACCTCAACTTCATCATCATCACTAGCACCAGCACCAGCACTACTGATGTTGTTGTTGCAGCTAAAGTTGCTAATTATCAATAAGGGAAATTATTTAAAAATGTGAGGATTTTTTTTTATTATTTTGTTGTAAAATGTTGACTTTTTTGTTTTGTTTTTATTGAACTCAACTTAATTTATTTTTTTTTTATGTGAGTACCCTACAATCCAACATTTTTGAAATTGTTTTAAAGGACGGTTAAATAACTTCCACCGGATGACATGGCGACATATTGCTTCCCATACAAGATATATGAAAAAGCAACATTCCAACGTATTGTTGTTGTTAAATCCTTTGAGGTTACTAATGCATGTGCATGACGAAATCAACAATGTAGTCGTACTATGCTTGTACTGTGATTGAAATTGTGTGAATATCTGGCAACATTAGTAAAATATTCTGAGAGTAAAAACAGGAGAATAAGAAATTCCGTTGAGAAAATAAAATAAGTTTTATCTCTCACGGAAATCGTTGCACGATTTTAATCAGTGTTGCCATTTCAGTGCTTTTCGGGTATTTTTTGGTGCTTTTTTCCTTCCCGTACCCGGTGATTTTTTACAAATACCCGTTTAAAAAAAGCGGGTATTTACAGTGCTTTTTCAGATTTCTGGCAGTGCTTTTAGTGCTTTTTGTACATTTTATATTTTTGGTATTTGTTCTCGTTTTTTTAAATTTTTCTTAAATTTTCTGTCAAAGTTGAAAAAATTATACGAACTATACAAAAAATACAGTTTTTCATAATGTTTGTAGTACAATTTTAAATAGCAACATCGTTATATTTAAACTTGAAAATTTTGAAATATTAATGTGGTGCTTTTTTACCCCTTTTTGGTTATTTTTTGAACACTTTTTACACAATTTTACAAAGCTAAAATGTGTTTTTAAATTCTTGACTTAAATTTTTCAAAAAATTAATATCGTGCTTTTTTACCCCATTTTTGCTAAGTTTTTACCCTTTTTAACCGTTTTCACAATACTCACGGTGCTTTCCTGCCTTCAAGAGTTGGCAACACTGATTTTAATTGTTAAATTTTATGGAAAAAAACGGGGACCTTTGCATTGTGCTTATACTCTAAAGGAGCGGTTAGACATTAGGGTAGCCAGACAAAAAAAAAAAAAAAACAAAAGAATAAGTGATGCCACCTAAACAATGGGCTAAATGTGGGGGAAATAAATATAACATTTTTGGAGGGGATTTATGGTTCCCTATCAGCATATTGGTGATGTTGAGTTTAAAAACATAAACCTGAAATTCATCTGCATTTGCAAATGGTGTTCGTTTAAATTACTTCTAGATAGTTTAATTTAATATATTTAAGTTTATTTAAGCGAATAGTCTGTAAGGATCATATGTAATCCATAGACTTTATAAATAAAAATGAAATGAAAAAAAAAATGAAATGAAAAGTAATAGCTGCTAACACTGCAATTGTCAGATGTTCGAAGATGCACCACCAAAGCAGATATTGTCCAAACTAATACCAAACACGCATCGCAAAGGTATCAGCTGATTTGAAAATTTTAATAATTTTATTAAAATTCACCAAAAAGGTGCACAAATGACACATTTGTATGTATATTTTTCAAGCACTGTATGAATTTGTTTGGTTGTAAACTTCAACTGTTTATTAAAAAAAAAATATATATGAGAATTATGTGTTGAAAAAATATTTACTGAAATATCTAAAAGGCAATTAAAATAATAATTAATAAAAGCTGTGTTTTCGATTTAACTACATCCGTTAGCTCATAAAGAAACTCAAAGTTTACGCGTTTAACATGAAAACTAACAAATTACTTTTCGTATACGCGTTAACTTTCAACGTGGATAATTATTAATGCTGAAAACTCAACGTTTATACATTTTCACATCTAAAAAAAACTTAAAAACAACAAATTATAAACAACGCGAATGAAACCAGAAAAAATTTGAACATATTGAGAAATTTATATGACCGATCATAGTTTTCTTAGAGTGTTTCATTATTATTTAAAATTGATAGTAACCCAGCAAAAAAAAGAGAAGCCGAAGCATTAGAAAAAGCACTATATTTGATGATCTAGATGTACTTCTTTTTTAACATAAACACCAAAGATTTTAACATTGAGTTGTCATAGGAGAGTAGTACTGCCACTTCAACATTTTTTCAATGCTAAAAAAAATTCTTCCCCAAAAAATATATTTTTTTTTTTATTTTACAAAAGTTTTTTTATTGCCGCCACCGGGTATCGAACTTGCCACCTCATGATTGCTAGACTAGCGCTCTAGCGCTGAGCTATTCTTTGACTGGCATAAAACACCACTTTGTTATTACCTGATATTGTTCCTTTTTCTCTTCAATAAAAGTACTTATTAAACAAGTGTAAAAGGTGCACTGTAATTCAATATTGTTTTCAGTACTATTTTCACAGGTGCATATTTTTAAAAATTGAAAAATTGAAAAATTAAAAAAAATATTGAATTTAAACAAATAAATTATAAATATTTAAAAAAATTAATAAAATAAAAAAAAATAAATAAAATAAATTAAAAAATATATTGGTCCCCCCGGGAATCGAACCCGCGACCCTCTGTTTGAAAATGCCAAATGATACCAAAATCACTTTTAGAGCAATTACTCTTTAGAAGCAATACTTAGGTAATTCTTTGGATGTTGTTCAGAAGTAATTCTAAAAAAGCTGTAAAAATATAATAAAATAAGTGATTTTTTGAAGTGGTATTGAAAAACTTCGAAAAAAGCAGTAAAAACACACTAACGGATACTTGTGAGCAGTGAAAGAAGTAGTTTGTAAAGCATTACTTCCAATTTTTTTTTTTGCTGGGAAAGTATTGTTTTTCACCATGTTTTACCACCCTAAAAAGGTTAATCAATACAACTCAAATGAACGACCATATTTACGATGATGTTTTCTGTGGTTGTCCATTATCTTTTTTTCATTTTGGTCTATTTGTTTTTTTACTTATTTTAATTTATTTTATTTTTTATTTTACCTCTGCTGCACTTTTTTTTATAAATTATAGCAGGATTTTGTTAAGGGTCATAGGGTGACATATATATTAAAATACTAATAACGAAATTTTAGTTAATAAAAATAATTGAAAACCGAGTTGTGTTTAATTTTAATCTAAGATTATAGTAAACGTTCATATCAAGATTAATGAATAAATATTGGTTTAAATTATTTTTTTAGCATAGTTGTATGCTAAAAAAAATTTAAACCAATTCACCAACTTTTTATAGACTTTTTTTCTTGTGGGATAAATTTTATCATTATTAGGGCTTATTTGTGAATATCCTTATGGATTTTTTTATATTATGTTTGCATTATGCATTTTTGGGCGTATATTTGGTTATTGCTTTATGTTGTCTATTTTTTATTTATTTATTTTTTTTTTTTTAATTAACCACTAACAACATTTTTAATAATTTTTATTTATTGCTATACATTAAAATAAAACATGGATTTAAACATTGTTTTGGTTGGCTTTAATATACATATACAGTAGTGGACTAAAGTGGATACATATTTGAATATTTTTAAATCTGTATTAATAAATTTTGTTCAATTTGTGATATCCAAGTGTAGTTTTTCCAGTTTTTGAAGTGACCAGGTCAAAGCCCCGATTTGAATCCCATCGAGAATTGGTGGGCAATTGTCACAAGAATACTCTCCCAATGCGAACGAGCACCGACCAACTTAGGTGATCTGTGGTCAGTAATTTCAGCGGAATGGCCTAATATTCCACCTCAAACTATTAAAAATCTCGTGGAAAGTATTCCTTCTCGCATAAAATCTGTTTTAAAGAACAAAGGACTTTCGACAAAATATTAAAGAAAGAGCTTGCCGAAAATTTCAAATATGAACAATACTGGATAAAAGCGGTCACAATTTGCAATTATTTTTTTCATTAACTTCTTAATGATATAGTGTACTGTATTTAGGTTTTTATTGAAGAAGAATGTTTTAGTTTTATGTTTTAAAAAACATCATTTAAGTTTCTATAATAAAATAAAAATTATAACAAATTTCGAAAAATGTTGAATTAATGTATCCACTTTAGTCCACTACTGTATACGACAATATTTCATTCAACGCAGTAGAGAGTAAAATTAACGAAGAGACAACTAATATTTACAAAAGGTTTCATCAGAAGAAAAGCTTCAAAAATTCTAACGAATTTTTTTTTTGTTTCAAAATTATATTAGAATCTACTAAAAACTTTAGTGCCTATGCATAATAATTTCAAAATCTTATAACACATTTATAAAATGAATTTTGTATGAAAAATTTGTTTTATAAGTCACTTATAAATTTTAAAAGTGATTATGCATATGACCCTTTGTCTATGACCGATTAAACAAATAAAATATGTTTAGTTTAGAATTTTTTTCTTGTCAAGTTTTTAAATTATCCCTTTGATGAACTGACGTAATATCTAACCTTATTCCGCAAAAATAATTTTAGAAAAAAGGTCTAATAACATTAAAACTGTGGAATAGGAAGTAATTAAAATTTTGGGGTTTCATCGAGAATTTTTAAATTGGATTGCCATAGATGGGATGTTATTTTTTTAACCAGATATGATGTACATTTTATGAATGACTTTTTTACTTCTTGTAATTTAAAGTCATTTAATAAAAAATATATATATTCTGGCGCGGGTGGGATTCGAACCCAGACTTGTTTGTATTTTATGCGAATGCTCGACCCAGTTATGTTTCCAAGATAACTGACTTAAAGTTTTCTTGTTCAATAAAAAGTTGTCTTTACTTTTTTGATTAAAAAAATATTAATATTTTCACAAAAAAAAAAAAAATTTGCAGTAAAATGGAAAAAATGTATTAAAAAATGCTATATATCTGATCAAACTCACATTTGTCCTTTAATCCACTATTTGAAATTTGTTTGAAGAAACAAAAATTTGTGTAGTGTGATCACAAAATAAACTCTATATTGCTTTGACAAAATTTTTGAGCAAATATGTTCAAACATATTAGCCCAAAGCTGGCCACACACTACACGATATACTTGTGCAACTTTTGGTATTGTGCAAAAAATTGCCAGTGTGTATGTCATATTATAAGGTTGTACAATACATTGGATAAAAACAAAACGGATTTGAATCATGAAAAATATTTTGTAATGTGTAATATTGTGCCATTTTTATATAGAAGAAAAGAGTGGTGCCATATCTTGTGCAAGAGTATTGTACATCTTACTGTGTGGTGTAGGGCAAAACGACGATAATATTGGCAATAATATTTGCAATGATATTGCGTACACTCATAGAAATAAATCCGTAAAAATAGCAGAAAAAACTACTAAAAATTAGTTAAAAATAATGCTGCAGAAAAAACTGCTGAAATTAGCAGATTTTTTTTGTTAAATACTAGTAAAAGAAGAACAGCAAAATTAAAACTGATAAATTTACAGAATTTTAGTTATATTTAAGTTAACTTTTAGTTAATTGAAAATAACAAATTGTACAATAAAATGTGCAGACAATTTTGCTAAATATTAGTAGACTAAAAATATCAAAAAGAAACTGAAACTGTTGTATCTACAAAATGTTTGCAGAAATATATGCTAAAAAAGTTGTAAAATTTGCATTTAAAAAAAAATCTAAAAAAAACTTTGAAAATTTAAACTTTTTTTTTTGATTCTTTGGGTTACTAATTTTACAGATTTTAGCAGGTTAATTTGCTATTTTCCATTTACAAAAATTTAGCTCAAATATAACTAAAATACTGTAGTACAGTTAACAGTTTTATTTTTGCAGTTCCTATATTAATAATATATAGCAAAAATAATCTGTTAATTTTAGCAGTTTTTTCTGCAGCATAATTTTTAACTAATTTTTAGTAGTTTTAACTAAATTTTTTACGGACTTTTTTCTATTAGTGTAGCGTATTGCTAGCTTAATGTGACCGTAGCTTTAGGACATCAGTGCGTATAATTAATATAATAAATACCATATTGATTATACGTACCATGGCCTAACTGATTCTCAGAGAGGACAAAATTGCTATTTTTGCTTTTTTTGTCTTTTTTTTCTTACTTATTTTTGCTTTTTTACTTACACTTATTTATTTTACTTTACTTTTTTTGCTTTATTTTCACTTTTCGGTTTTTTTTCCTTTAAAAAAATATCTTTTTCCTTAGATTTTCGAGCTTTAAATTGCTTTTTTGAAGAATAAATATTTTTTCTTTTAATTTTGATTTTTTTAACTGTTATTTTTCTAATTTATTAAAAATATAAAAAATTTTAAATATATTTAAATTTTGGTTAATAGAAAATAGCAAATTAATCTGCTAAAATCATTAGTAGCCTCAAATATAACAAAAAATTTTAAATTAAATGCAAATAAAAATCGAGCCTTTTAAAAACAGCAGTTAACAATTTGTTTTAGCAAACATTTATGCATTCAACTAAATTTAGCTTAAAAATAACAAAAATTTTGTAGATATTACAGTTTGTTTCAGTAAAGAGACCTTTTTGGCCCCTTTTAAAAAAAAATACCCATAAGTTGAAGAGTTAGAGGGTTAATATGTTCCAAAAAAATATCCCCATAGTGTTTTACATAAGTTCACTGAACACATCCTATACCTATAATGGAAGATTCACATGGCTTTCCCCTAAAATCTAGGTTTATTGGACATTTGAGTGCCAATTCTGAATAAATACGAGATTTATACTTATACACTTTTTAAGTTTTTAACTTATTTCTGGCACTGAAGTTAAATTTTCAACTTTTATGTCTTCAGAGACATAGTAGAATTTCATGATAAATACTTTTGGGGAGCATTTTAACCCTCCTACGGGAAACCATGTGAAGCTTCCATTTTTGGTATAGGCTGTGTTCAGCGAACTTATGTAAAACACCACGAGGAATATTTTTGTGGAACATTTTAACCCTCTAACTCTTTAACTTACTGGTCTTTTTTTGTCCGTTTTTAAAAAGGGGCCAAAAAAGACCTTTTAACTGAAGAGTTATAGGGTTAAAATTATGCACAAAAATGTCTCTCGTAGTGTTTTACATACGTTTGCTGAACACATCCTATACCTAAAATGGAAGATTCACATGGTTTCGTATGCCGAATCACAATAAACATTTGAAAAAGGGGGGAAATTTTAACCCCACCTAAAATAAAATTCCATTATGATCTTTCAAAACGCCCACACACGTATATTTTTTTTTTTTTTTTTGGTTTTCTCTACCATAATCTATTGTCAGAACACCGTATTTTTTTTTGTGTTGTACTGTATAGTTATTGTACAATTTGCTTCATAGTAAAGGCCTGCATGAATGCATTTTAAACAGGCTGTGAAACATTCACTACACTTTCTGCAATTCATAAATCATCATTTGAAATTTATAAAATATCAATTAAAATTCAAAAACATAATATCTAACTTAATTCATGATTTCCATATTTCAATTGAAATTCTTTGAATTTAAGTTAAAGATTTCTTAATTGCAGAAAGTAGAATGAATGCTTCACAGCCTGATTTAAATGCATTCATGCAGGCCTTTACTCCATAGACCCTCTACTTGCTCTTCATTTCGCTTGTCAAATATTATTTTTTTTTGCAACTTAAATTAGGAGTTCTTGTTAACCAATTTCAAAGACGCCTAAAGGGTAATTGGGACCTGATAGAGATTTGTGGTCCTCTTAATTTTTTTTTTCTTGCTCCAATCCTCCTATAACCGCTGGTATACTCAGTTTTCTGAATTGAAACAATTTTTGATAGATTAAAAACAAAAATGTGTGCTACAATTATACTTAACACTGTTGCCATTAAAACTTACAGCCCAAAGCTCAAAAATGATCTAATGTATATAAAGGAAATATTAAAATAAAAATATATCGCATCGTATAACAATGAAATAATTAAAATAAACATGTAAAAGGAACGGGTAACATGTCTCATTAATATCATTTTAATTATATACCCGCAAATATAAAACAGAAAAATATGGATGCCCTTCGTAGTCCAATATTTGATAAAGCATAAGTTGCATTTATAAAAAACAAAATTAATTAAAAGTAATATATTAAAAATACATTAAAGCACTATAAAAAAATAAAATATTTACATATTTTATGTTTTTTTATTTATTTTAACCACATTTGTTGACTGACAATGACACTCGCAGGATATTTCCTTGGGGAGAGAGCGGTAATTAAAATGAAAAAAAAACCTATTCGCATAACTGTACTTTACACATTTTTAAAATAAAACGCAGTTTTCGGTTACATTTAATTTTTTTATCGTTGTTTTTAAAGGATTTTTAATAGCACTCTTTTTTGATTTTAAATATTGTTCATATAAATTAGACAGAGAAAGAAATAGTTTAAATATGAAATGCTTGCAAAAAGTATTGAAAAAAAAATATAAATAAAACGCATTTTTTTGGGTGAATTTACAGTGGGCAAATAGAAAGAAAATTATTATTTTATAAGATAATGAGAAAAAATAACGAAAATTCTGTTAAAGCATTTTCAAATTAAGACAATCTATTTCTAAGGTATCCTGAGGGCAACCTGTGGGCCCTAAAACTCCGATATTGATGATATTCGGATATTTTGAAGAGAAAAGAATTCTAAGGTTGAGATGTCTGAGATTATCGGCAATCACGGAGATTCAGATGATTAAAAGTTAAGTCAGAAATTACCAATTTTTCCATACATATATTTTTCAAGTTATTTGACTTTTCTTTCATAGGAACTATACATTAGGGTGGGTCGATTTAGCAATCGATATTGTGCCATCGATTTTTCGATAGCTTTGGCTTGAGGGAAAAAAAAAGTTCCACTACGACAATCGGACAAAAAATGTGGCAACTAGAGGTAAAAGTATATAAGTAAAATTATTTTATGCTAGATGATGAAATGATGATAATGATGATGAAATGATGATGATGATGTTGATGAAAACAAGCAGAAAATAATTTTACTTTTATTCTTTTACCTCTAGTTGCCACATTTTTCATCCGATTTTGATTAATAATACCTTTCTGGAAAGGCAGTAATGTTATATTGTTTACAAATTCATTAGTTGTTTCAAAAAGCCACCGCAAGCGACAGCTAATCTCGCATTTATAAGAAAATTGTAAAAAATTGAAATTTGGGCGCCTCGAAAATGATTTTTTTGATATGCTATCGAAAAATCGATGGCACAATATCAAAAAATTTTTGTCCATACAAATCGGCCCACTCTACTATACACACATGCATAAAAATACGAAATTAACGTCAAAACAACAAAAACTTTCCTAAAAAATATATTTTACAATTTTTTTTTTTGTTGTTTTGACATTTTTCGTAATTCTATGCATGGATTATTATCAATGCACATATTTAACAGTTTTAACAGTGTTAAAAACAGCCTCGTTGATTAGAAGCCTCATTTTGAATGTGACAAGTTTTAATATATTTTACAGTTAAAATTATTCTATACCACTGTATCAATTTCCATTTAAAACAAAGGGAGAATAAAAGTGCGTATATTGTCCTTATAGGATTATGTGCATGTAAAACGGATTTTACTGATATAAATATGTATGTGTAGTTGTTGTATTTTGTTGCTGCCACAATATTGTACAGAATCGATGGAAAGCTTATAATTTGGCTTTTACTGTTTCCACTTTTTCATATGTAAATTCAATTTTTGTCTACTTTTTATTGCAAAAAGGGGGAGCACATTTAATAAATATTTGACCGGATAGAGTAAGAGAGCTGAGGACGACAACATGTTATATTGGTATGATGCTGATAATGTTAAGTCCAGTCGAAAAATGTAATCGTACTGCATATTGAATGGGTTGGTGATTTTTATGCATATATACTTTTAATGCATATTGAAAAAAAAAATTATAAAAAAAATAAATCTATGAAAAATTGTGTTTTTATGTTTTTTGGGTTTTTGTGGTTTACACAATGGACATGCGCCCTTATTTTCAAAAAACATGACAACAAAACAATAAAAAAAATTGTTTAAAATTTTTATTAACATTTATAAATTTCTTTACATGCATCGATATATGTTTTATATTTGTCGAAAAGAAACCAGGGTGACCAGAGGGGCAATTCTGTAACTTTTTAACGACAAAATTCGGTAGTTAAATTGTCAAGTTTTCATAGTAAATGACAACTTAACTACCGAATTTTGTCGTTGAAAAGTTAAAGAATCCCACTACAGAGATGAGTTTAAAAGTATGAAATCAGCAAACAGTGTTTAGGCCTAATTGTAAGCTACTACAACTGGTCACCTTAATATTTTTTTTATTATATAATATTATACTGTTAATTAAATGAAATTTTTTCCTGTTTTTTTTTTTTTTTGCTTATTTCAGTATCCCTGTGGCAGCAAGTATCTATTGTTAAGAATATTTTATGTTTGTGTTTATCATTTTATGTAAAGCACTGTACTTTTTTTCCTATTGTATGTAATGAATTGATAACTCTATTAGTAGCTTAACTTTAAATTGTTTTTTTTTTCTTCCTTTGTTATTTAAGTAATATTCAATTATTTTATTCCCTTAAATTTATGGTCACTCTGCAATATGTTTTATTGAGTTATACACCATAAATCATATCAGAATTTTAAGCCAAATATATATTTATGTTTTTATTATATTATTGGTGTAACTAAGTATGAACAAAATTTTATATTTATCCATTTTCACAAAGATTTGTCAGGGGCAAACTCTTACTTCAGAAAAGTTTGAATTTGAAAATTTTGAATTTTAGTGGGACATTGTAAAAAAAAACTTTTTCTTGATCTTCAATAGAGAAATTTTTTGATAATTTATTAATTTTTTACAAATTTGCTGAAATTAAACAGCTGCCATCTCTGAATTAAAAGAGGGATATGTGTAATATTTACAATATTTATTTGCTAAATTTCTAAATATTTGTTTAACAAAATTTTCAAAAAACTGAAACAGGAAATTTTCAAGTTTTGGCCCTACCTAGGAAGGGGTTATGGTTTTCCTGACGAGACAAAAATTCATATATGAAAAATTCTTGGGTCTAAAGAAAAAAATTGAGTATAAGAAAATTTCTGAGCAAACGAAAATATTCTCCTTGAATTTTATAGTCAAGTGGTGTTTGAGGCATTAATCGCTTGCGGAATTTTTTAATAACTTGGACCTTTTTAATTTTAGTTGCAAATTTTCTGTTCGCGTACTTTTTTGGGAAAATTGTATTTTGAGAGTAAATTGTGTCTTACTCTCTGTAAGTTCATACTGAGTAATTCTTACTGAGTAATTCTTACAACATTTCAAAGTGGAGATGGATATGTGACATGAAATGTTTGTGAGTTATGTGATGCATTTGTTATTGTAAGTAATAATTACTAAAATCATGTATTCGTGTGTCAGTACACTCATAGAAAAGAGCGTGTAAAAATTTTAGGTAACACTACCAAAAATTAGTTAAAAATTACCTTGCAGAAAAAACTATTGAAATTAGCAGCTCATTTTTGCTAAATATTAGTAAGACAGAAACAGGAAAACTAAAACTTGCAAATATGTAGAATAGAGTGGGCCGATTTGTATGGACAAAAATTTTTTGATATTGTGCCATCGATTTTTCGATAGCTTTTCGAATGAGGAAAAAAATTACACTACGACATATCAAAAAAATCATTTTCGAGGCGCCCAAATTTTTTAATAAATGCTGGATTAGCGCCATCTTGCGGTGGCTTGTTGAAACAACTAATGAAGTTGTAAACAATATAACATTACAACCTTTCCAGAAAGGTATAATTTATGAAAATCGGATAAAAAATGTGGCAACTAGAGGTAAAAGTATATAAGTAAAATTATTTTATGCTTGGCCTGCTAAAATCAACAAAAATGTTTGCTAAATAATTAGTAGACTAAAAAAATCGCAAACAAAATAAAATTTTTCAGGTTTTTTTTTATTTTTTTTTTTTTACTGGGTGCTAGAGTCAAAAATCATACACCCAACTATTTCTACGTACTTCGAAGCTGTATATGACTTCCTCTGTCAAAGTAAAATTTCTCAAAAAAAATGCAAAAACCACATTTTATCATATTTATTATATTAAAAAAAAAATGGTCAGATTTAAGTGGTTTTTCCATGCCTTCTCAAATATATTCTCTTTTTTAGCTGTCAACAACTTAACAATGGATTTCCATAATATTTGGCTGAATTTTTATTTTGGTTTGGTAAAGCAACGATAAGAATTAAAAACACAAAAATGCATTAAAATGCATTTCGGGCCAATAAAACTATAAAAACAAAATAACAACATCAATACTTATGGTTATTGTTTACATATATCTTTTTAACAAATGAAAGTAATGGAGGTGAAAGAAAAATATTGAATGTAACAAAACAGGGGGTTAAAACAAATTATATTTTACAAAAACAAAAAATCATATAATAGAAATTTGAGATATTAACAAATGGAAAAGTTCCAATGCCTACAAAAGTTAGTAACTGTTGTGTTTTCTTATTAAGGTTCCTATTCAGCAAACTTTTAATAATGAAATTCAAAAAATTCAAATTTCAGTTGTTCGTACACTTAAGTGTAAATTTAATACAAAATAAAAAGTTGTTCTTCCCCCTAAAATTAATAAGAATAAATCGAAAACTTAGAGACTGTAGAGAATTTCAATTGCAAAATCGTTTAATTATTTAAGACCTGTTAACTTGTTAAAATAATAAGCAGGTGTTAGTGTTTGATAATAGTTAATTCTGAATAACAGATTTTTATGGAATAAACTAATTTTAGTATTTAATTCTGGTATTTTTCTCATGATCATTTACTGTTTTACATTTTAAGTACTTATTTAGGATTATTCATTGCCACCCTGTATTTATAATTCCTTGTCTGTATTTATTTTCATGATAATGTCGGATTTTCGTTTATATTTTTATACTCGTTGCGGTTATTGAACAAATACATACAATACAATATTAATGTATAAATGAAGTGCATTTCCGTACCAACCAATACTATGGCAATGTTATAACATTTTGTTTCAATGAATACCAAACAATGTCCTTAATAAAATCAAAAATCAACTAAGAATACATCAAAAAGTATTCAATATACATATAAATACATATAAAATGCGTTTGAAAACATTTTCAGATCCTGGCAACCATTCTTTAGGAAAATCATATATGTTTTTATTTCATCTTTCAAAAGATAATAATTTATTTCAGATTTCGAGAATAATTTTAAATAATTTGTTGTTTAAAAGGATAATATTAATGTATGAATGTTATGAGCCATACAAGCAGATTTTCCTAAATAATTTTCAGTAAATTCATCATAATTGTAAAACTTTTTTCTAAGAAAAATCATTTTCGATTCAAAAACAAAAATATTATATTGTATTAATCAGGGTTGCTGTTTTGTTTTGTTTTATACGGCAATACTGCTTCATTTTATTGGGAAGCAGTGTTGCCCGAACAGTTTTAGCTCATTCCCATTTTAAATGTTTAAATCCCCAATGTTATACCCAATTCATTTTAATCTAAACAAAAACTCAATCTATAAGAAAAAAAAATAAGAGCTAACTTAGCATCGCTCTTAAGTCTAGAAAATTATTAAGAAATGACTCAGCAAAATATATAAAAGTGAATATTTTACGAAGAAATATTTACTTTTTCACACGAACTATTAAGGCCACAAATCTTTGTTAAAATTGTGAAAGTAAAAAAAGTTTATTATACGAAAGACAAATCACAATTAAGCTGAAATATCACTGTTTCAAACTTAAAGTCGTACATTAAATTTTCGAGAGAAAGAATTCTACACAATTTTCATACGAAACTCATTATTGTGAAAAATCTTTTTCTTCTTCTAATATTTGTATGGTATTTGCCAAGTAAATACGAGTAGTTTTCAAAAACTAATGGTTTTTTAACAAGGTTTTGTAAACTCTTTTGAACATTAAGTTTGCATAAGTTGAGTTTATACGATTCAGAAGGTACATAAGAGGTTATATGAAAACCCCTGGTACTTTTTGAACCTACACAAAATTTATTTTTTCTGAATCCTTTGCATGTAACAATTTCAGTATTTTGGAAATAGAAAATTTTATGATTAATTATTGAGTTTGGTTGCTTTTCGTTATTTCAAGATTTATAAATATTCAGAGAACTTTTCTTCAATAATTCAAATATTTTGTAGAAATTTTTGAAATACTTTATTTAACCTAATTTGATCGACTTTAAAATAATACGCATATAATTTATCCGAAAATTCTTCTTATTTTCGGCTTAAAACTAAATCTTTTAAAATTTACAATTTTTGAATCTATCCCCAAACCGAAGTCGAAATCCTTAATTTGAGCTCAAACCCCCTTACAACTGACAACTCTGTTAGAACCACAATTAACAAAATAAAATCCTCCCTTGACAAAATTTCCCAAAATAAAATCCTCCTTTGACAAAATTTCCCACATGCTAGCGACATCTACAGTTTGTTTAAAAAATTATCGATGTTGCATCTCTATATTATATGGCTCTGGTATTAATGTCTATTACTTGAATGCGTATGATTAATATTATTACGTAATATTTATATGTTACTCATACGTTGTCAGATTTTATTTTAAAACAAAGTTATAATTGGCTGATACAATGGAACAAAAAATGAGTAAAGAAGTTAAAGTCGCCAGGTTGACATGGACTTGAGCCAAATAGATTCAATATGAGCGCTAGAACAAAATATGGACCGATTCTCTGTAAAATCAATAGGATTTGTCCTTGGAGTCATAAGAGTCAGCGTATCAAATTTAATTTAAATATCTTATTATATATATTATAAGTGCCACCTTTAGCGTATGAAAAAAAAACATAAGAGCAAATTTTTGGAGTACCTTTGTATGGATAAGAGGTCTTAAGGTTGAGTTAGTGTGTATGTAACGTTCCGTGACGAATCAGCTGATTTGTTTTTGTTATATGAAAAAGTGTTTGAGTCATTAGTTTGTCTGTAACGTAACGTTCCGTGTCGGATGAACTTGCTAGAAACAGAATTTTTATACTACGTTAAGTGACAGCGTGGTGACAGCTAAGAATCAGAGATCTGCGACGAATGACTTAAACCTACAGAGCCAAGCCGCCGTCCAATTTTGATAACCTTCGCCATCGAAAAATTTTTTACACAAAAAAAATCTCAAAACTATAATTTTTTATTAAGTAAGTTTGGAGTTAAGAAGAAGAATTAACATTTTTTCAAAGTTATAAACACATTATTAAATCAGACTAGATCAGTGGTCGGCAGAAAGAGAGAATGTGAGTGGATTTGTGTATTTACACTGTGAGAAATTAGTTTAAAATTTTTAAATTTATATTTGTAATTAATTGTAATTCATTTCTTAATGAAGAAATGAATTAATGAATGAATGCATGAATATAAATAATAATGAAATGAAAATAATTCATAATAAATTTTATTACACATATTACACAGTACAACAGCCAATCTGGGGGGTGAGAAATTCCAAGTCAGGGTGATGGTACTAGGTCAGTATAGTAAAACCCTCAAAGGGTTTGGCGTTCGTATGTGTCATTTTTTTTATGACCTTTTAAATTTTTTCCTTATCTTGATGTTTTTTCGCTTAGTTGTAACTCGAGAACCACTTGTCCGATTTTGATGAAACAAATTTAGAAAAATTTAGAATTACAATTTCTTTAATCCGTTCATATAACATTTTTCTTTATAATCAACAGTTTTGCCGGTAAAAATAAATTTGTGGAGAAAAAAAAATATTTTTTTGCCTAAAAATTAAAATTTTTTATGAATTTAAAAAAAAAAAATTTTAATTTTTAGGCAAAAAAATATTTTTTTTTCTCCACAAATTTATTTTTACCGGCAAAACTGTTGATTATAAAGAAAAATGTTATATGAACGGATTAAAGAAATTGTAATTCTAAATTTTTCTAAATTTGTTTCATCAAAATCGGATAAGTGGTTCTCGAGTTACAACTAAGCGAAAAAACATCAAGATAAGGAAAAAATTTAAAAGGTCATAAAAAAAAATGACACATACGAACGCCAAACCCTTTGAGGGTTTTACTATACTGACCTAGTACCATCACCCTGACTTGGAATTTCTCACCCCCCAGACAATAATCCCAAAAATGTTCCATAGTGTTATTTAATAATAATTATTAAATAATAATTTATTCTTAAAAAAATATTCCACTAGTTAGTAAATTTAAATTTTAATGAATGAATTAAAGAAATAAAAATAATTCATAATAAATTTCCTGTTCTCGTGTTATTGTAAAATTTTAAGAGTGTAAAATTTTTCTAAAATTTCTTAAACAAAGCGACATCAACCTGCTTTGTTGAAAGCTACCATGCTACTAAATAAAATATTTTTATTTGCTATGCTCTTAGTTGAGAGTTTTGTTGCCATTCGTGTTGTGTAAATGTGAAAAGCCGGTTATGATCGGTCACTGGTGGCTATGAGTGTCGACCACTGGACTAGATCTAGTTTCTGCCTTTTTTATGGACAGGCTTCATCAGTGATTTTCCATTAAATTGTATTATTGTTTATATTTTATTATCAGATTGTCTGTATGTGATAATTTTTTCAACAACCTGTCGGCCGTAGGAATCGAACCCATGCACTCCCACATCACAAACGTAACTATACTAGAGTTCGACAGCTTAGCCATCTCAACCCACGTAAGGCCTTGCTCATTTTCTGAATAGGAAAGAAAACTTTACGGAACGCAGAGACTAATGGAGTCTTTAACGTGAACCGATTTTAACAAAAATCTGTAGAATTCGTCCTTGAGCCACTATAAGTCGGTGTACCAAGTTTCATCAAAATACAATACAAAAGAGAATATCATAAAACCCACATAGGATTTCGGGTTTGTTATTTAATTTGTTTTTTAATTTTATTGTTGTTTTATTGAAATCAGAGGTTTTTAGCTAGAAAATTCTACTTATCAGATTTTTTTTTTTTTTTGGCAAACATGGTGTCAGATTTTGATTGAAATTCATTTGCATAGCAAGTTCCTTGTCAGTTTTGTAAACAAAAAAAAAATAAAAATAATACTAATATCACTTTTTCATTTCGAATGCATTTTAATTGCCTTTAGGCACTAATTATGATATTGAGGGTGGTTGTTGATATTTAAAACAGAGTGAATGAATGCATTTATATTTATTTTTTGTGTCTTTTTGTTTTTTTTTTAATATTCTGTAAAAAACATATTGTTGAAACTTAATCGAATAATGTATGGTTAACATGATAACAACGGAATATACAAAAATATACATCCTTCCTTCCTGCCTATAGACAGAATAACATCAACAATGAACACATGTCAATTCGGGTAAACAAAAGCAACAACTGAAATATGAAAAAAACCACTTCAAAACTGAAGTACATTAATTAAAAAATATTTTTTCTTTATTTGCAAAAATCAGCAAAAACAAATATATTAAAAAGGAAAAAATTAAAAAAAAAAAAAAAATGCTCAACAGGACTAAAATATTCAGCAACAGACATTCAAACATATATATTTAATATAGACAGACACCCATTATACAATGCATATTTTTATATGTACTAGTATTTATGTAGGAAAAATATACGAATGCCTGCATAAACAAGGATTGCAGAATGCAGCAGTAAAAAGGATAATTTTTAACCACCCTTCCGTGAGTTAAAATGCATTAGTAGGCTTTTATTTTATCATTAAAAATTGGAAAAGGCGAATGGTTACGAAAGGGAGGGACAGTGAAAAGTTTATTGAAGCTTTAATTTCAATATAATTTTAAAATCCTAGAACAAAAGTTGTTGTTGTTCAAATTATTACCATAAAACATAATTATTATTTTAATTGCATTTATATTTCCACGATTTACAAGTTGTTGTTAATAATGCTGTCACTATTAGCTGCCAATAATATGGTATTATAAATGGAGGATTTCCTTTAGCAAACATCATGGTATATTCAAAGTGTTTATACACTTTATACTTCATTGATAAATTTCAATACGTCAAATTTCCATGACAATATTACAATGTTAATATGTTCTCAATTGGCTGCTTAAACAAGTTGCAGCGACAACTTCCACAAATCCTTTTTACAATTAAAGTAGTCATTAATCAATATTAATTATAACTATCTAAAGACTATTAATAAAAGAATGAAGTATGCTAATAAACTTGGTTGGTTGTAATTTAAAAATAGCTAACTGTATTTAAAAAATAAAATAATATAAAATATTTTTTATTATTTTATGTATATCAGAGATATTTCGTTATTTACTGAATGAAAACCTCAGATCATGAAAATTTTCTACAGAAAAATAATGCCACATTTTAAGAAATATTTCATTGAAAATTTGTCTCAGATTTGAGAATTATTTTAAGAGCTTTTCTAAAGAAAAATATTTTTTGCTTTGAAGAATATTTCTTTAAAAACTAGTTTCCATAAAAACAATTTTTTTAATTGTTTGTTGTTATTTTCATAAACCCTGAGCATGTCATTCAATGAATGACGAAATATTGGTGATATAGTATATAAAATAATAAAAGATATTTTATAATAAAAACTAAATGACCTCGAGCTCAATTATTTGATCAATCAATTTCGAAGGTCGAATATTACTTTAAAATTTATTTTAAAATTTTATTTTTAAAATACAGTTAGCTATTATTTATTTATTTGATAAATTCATAAAATTTTAATTTTGAATTTTTTTTATAAAAAATTAATTTTTGAGAATTTTCATATAGAAAAATAGTTTTAACTTCTAAGAATTGTGGAAGAGAAATATTCTCACGGATTCTAAAAAATTTCCTGAAGGAAAATAGCCACAGATTTTTTAAAGTTCTCTATAAAAAATATTCGGAGAATATTTCTATATAATTGAATTCTAATAGTAGTCTCCGACTATAGTCTAGATTGTGGGATTTTTTTTTTCAGAAAAATGGTCTCAAATCTTGAGAAAATTTCTTTGGAAAAATATTCTTAGAATTTTGGCAGAGTCTGCGATTTTTTTTACAGAATCTAAGAATATTTTTCTATAGAAAAATTTGCAATCTCTGGGAATAACTTTTTATTGAAAAATTTTCGGAATCTAAGCATATTTTTTTATAGAATAATTTTAAAAATCTAAGAATCTGAGAATATTATTCTGTAGAAGGATTATCAGAATCCGGGTATATTTTTCTATATAAGGATTATAGGAATTCTTATATTGTGAGAATCATATAAAAAAATATTCTCAGATTCTGTGAATTTTTCTATTAAAAGATATTCTCAGATTCTTAGAACTTTTCTATAGAAAAATATTCTCAGATTCTGTGAATTTTTCTATTAAAAGATATTCTCAGATTCTTAGAACTTTTCTATAGAAAACTATTTCTAGATTCTAAGAATTTTCCTATAGAAAAATATTTCCAGATTCTAAGAACTTTTGTATAGAAAAATAGGCATAGCTTTGAAGAATATTTCATTCAGAGAATTTTTCTATAGAAAAATAGTACAAGATCATGAACATTTTTTGCAGAAAAATAATCCCAGATTTTGAGAATTATTTCAAAGGAAAATTGTCTCTGATTGTGGCAATTATTTTAATAATTTTTCTATAGAAAAATAGGCTTAGTTTTGAAAAATATTTCTGTAGTCAAACATAGTCTAGGAATCAGAGATTTTTCTATAGAAAAATAGTCCAAGATCATGAAAATTTTTTACAGAAAAATAATCCCCAATTTTAGAAATTATTTGATAGAAAAATTGTCACAGAAAAATTTTCAGAATCAGAAAATAATTTTTTATAAAACGATTTTCGGAAACTAAGCATATTTTTCTATACAACAATTCTAAAAATCTATGAATCTGAGAATATTTTTCTATAGAAGGATTATCAGAAACAAATAATATTTTTCTATATAATTTCAAGAATCTTAGATTGTGAGAATCCTATGGAAAACTATTCTCAGATTCTGCGAATTTCTTCTATTGATATAAAATAAATATTCTCAAGTTCTGTCAATTTTTCTACTGAAAAATATTCCTACAATCTAAGAATTTTCCTATAGAAATTATTTCTAGATTGTAGGAATTATCCCAGCAAAACCTTTCATTACCATGTAATGAGTTTTAGGTATTGAAATCTTAAGTGTTCACTAGTTACCTTTTAATTACTAAACTACTTATTTTAACATGGTGATGTCATTGGAGGAAAGTCATTACACTGATGTTACCTGTAAGTAGTTTATCAGCTGTTCTATAAATAGATGTTGAATATAGATTTAAAAAAGTATAAAAATTTAAAAACCAATAGGAGCTGACACGTATTGATCAGCGTACCCCACTATTGTCAGGCAAACACTCTAACCATTAGACCACGACATCACTATGATTTTTATTGCTTTAACTTATGTACACATTTATTGTGGCAACTGTTATACATGTCTATTTTTCACAAAACTTGTTGTTATTAAATACTGCTTAATGAACATCAACATTTCTATAAATAGATGTTTAATATAAATTGCAAAAAAAAAAACAACAATGGAAGCTAACACGAGTTGAGCAGCGATCCTCATGTCTGTCAGGCAAAAACGATAACCACTAGGCTACGCCATAGTTATGGTTTTTAATGATTTAGAACATATATTATTGGTTTCAGCTATTGTGAAATAGTAATGTGTGGGGTATAATTATCGGTAACTCATTACATTTAGTTTAAAAGTAATTCAACGGGTAATGAGATATGAGATCTAAGTAATGCATGTAGTAATGACCAGTCATTACCAAGGTTTTGCTGGGATAGTATAAAAAAATATTTACAGATTTTAGGAACTTTACTATTGAAAAATAGGCTCAACTTTGAAGAACATTTCTTTTAAAAATAGTCTTTAAAATATCGTCTAGGAATGAGAGAATTTTTCTATACAAAAATAGTCCAAGATTATGAAAATTTCTTTAAAATATCGTCCAGTAACCAGAGAATATTTCTATAGAAAATTTGTCCAAGATCATGAAAATTTTCTACAGAAAAACAATGCCAGATTTTGAGAATTATTTCCTAGAAAATATTTCTTTAAAAAATAGTTTTTAAAACATTGTCCAGTAATGAAATAATTTTTCTATAGAAAAATAGTCCAAGATTATGAAAAATTTTTTGCAGAAAAATATACCCAGATTTTAAGAATATTTCATAGAAAAATTGTCTGAGATTTCGACAACTTTTTTATAGAAAATTATTCTCGGATTCTGAAAAGTTTTCTATAGAAAAATATTCTTGGATTCTCTGTTTTTCTTCATAGAGAAATGTTTTCAAAATTTTAGAATTATTCTATCGATAAATCTGAATATTCTATTAGAAAATAGTTTCAGATTCTGGAAATTATTTGATAGACAAATATACAGAGATGCTGGAAATTTTTATATAAGAAAATATTGTAGCTGTATATGTACTTAAAGAGCAAAAATTTTTATATAAAAAAATTTTTGATTAATATCCAGCAAAATAAAATTGGAACCAATGCTTCACAAACCACTTCTTTCATTACTTCAAAAGTATCCGTTAGTGTAATTTTACTGCTTTCCTACAATAGAAGTAATTCTGAACAACTTCAAAAACATCACTTTTTCATTGCATTAGTATCAGTAGCAAAAATAGATGTTATTTTAAAGCATCGCCTATGTAAAATAGGTTAGTTTTGAATTTACTATCAGATACTTATCAGAGTTTCATTGAAATCGGCGTGTCACCATTCGGATGCTTCCCTTATTAGATACTGAAATTTTTCTACTGCAAAAATAGTTATTAGTCTCGGCTTATGAGAATTGTTTAATAACAAAGTACCCCGAAATGATCTGAATTTTTCTTAATAAAACTAAAAATCCAAAAATAGTTATAGAAAAATAATCTCAAATTTTATTAGTTATAAATTTTATTTGTTATAAATTTTATTTTTCTAACGTTAAACACTTTAAATTCCTTAAATATTTATTTAGTATGTATGTATGTCAATTAATTTCTTTTAAAGCTTGATTGTAGTTGTTAGTTCACACTTATTTTTGTATCCTTGTAAAATGGCTTCTGGTCATTAAGCTGTTTGTAGGTGCTACTTGTTATTAACCCTTTAACCGGCAAGACCAACTTAAGGAGATGCTTATGAAATTGTGCACAAATGCATGCCAAATGGCTTTGCGGGTCTAGAAATAAAAAACATGTTTGAAGTCAATAAATATTTAAATTTAAAAAACAAAAATCAAATAAGTATTTTATATTTAGCATCCGATAGAAAAAAAATTACTGAGTTTATTTGAAAAAATTTTTGGTGTAATGTGCCTGATTTAAATGTGAATAAAATGATTTTTCGTAAAAATTTAACACACAATTTTTAAATAAATAATAAACATCTTTAAATCGACTCAAACCGCTAATAGTAAACACAAAGTTAAACATCTGCCAAAATCAAATTACAAAGTGTGAGGTTATGTCAAAAAAAATCTTGTAATTGTACTAATTTTATGTGAAAACTCTCTAAATACGTCGGATGTACAATTTAAAATGTTGAGTGTGAAGTTGGCTGCAACTGAACTACAGCCAACAGGGATGGGAAATAGGTTTTTCATTTCGGTATCAAAAAAATTACTCCAATAGTACTAAAATTTTTCTTCTGCGTTTCTTTTTATTATTAACTAAGAAATTAAATAAAAAATCATAAACTAATATAATAGTATAAAAAAAGAAAAACAGTATTAACTTTTTCATCCCTGATAGCTAACCCAAAAGTATTGTTTTCTTTTGTTTCGTTTTAATTATTTTTTCGGTAGTATGGACTCATAAAATAAGCCGTCACATAAAAGTCACTAATTTTTAAAGCATTAGTTTTGGAGATTCACTCTTAACCTATTTCGGAAATTGTCGCCTAAAATAGTCAAGAAAATAGAATTAGAAAACGAGCGTCTTATTTATAAATTTCATTGCAAACAAGCGTAGACCTGTTTGAAGGTTAAGCCAAAGAGAGTATAAAAAGAATATACAAATTTAAAATGTTCAGACAATTGGATGCATTTTTTTTTTTTGTGTTCTACATAATAAAACAACTACAGCAAAAAACGTAACTTTTCAAACTTAAGCTTTGAGTTCATTTCTTTTGTCAGTTATTTTTTCATTTGTTTTGCAATACACCCACGCAAAAAAAACATTAATTTAAATAACATGCCAAAGGCATGTGCAAGAATGAATGTACTATATTGTATTAACAGATGTGGCAATATAAATAGCAACGTATGTTTATTTGATCCAAAAAATTGTGAAATAAAATTTTTTTAATACTTTCTATAGGAAAGTATTGCTGAAGAAATTGAAGAAAAGCAGAGCTACACCATTTTCAGTTTTATTTCAGAAAATTCCAAATACATATATTTCAAAATTGTCCAAAAATGTTTTAAAATTATCCAAAAATGTTTTAAAAAAGTCCAAAAATATTTTAAAATTGTTCAAATATATTTTAAAATTGCCTAAAAATGTTTCAACATTGTCTAAAATGTTTCAAAATTATCCAAAAATGTTTTAAAATTTTCCAAAAATGTTTGACAATTGTCATAAAATCATTGAAAATTGTCCAAAAATGTTTTGGAATTGTCAAAAAATCTTTTAAAATTGTCAAAATATTGCTTAAAATTGTCTAAAAATATTTGGTATTTGTCTAATTGCATTTCAAAATTGTTCAAAATGTATATTAAAATTTTGAAAATGTATTTCAATATTGCAAATATATTTTAAAATATTTTATTTGTATTTAAGAAAATTCCATTTGTATTTTAAAATTGTCCAAATGTATTTCAAAATTATTCATTTGTATTTAAAAATTTTAAATCTGTATTTCAAAATTGTCCAAATGCATTTCAAATAATTCCATTTGTACTTCAAAATTCTCCAAATGTATTTGACAAAATTACAAATGTATTTAAAAAAAATATTTCGAATTTTTTCAAATACATTTGGAGAATTTTGAAATACAAATGGAATTACAATTGGATAATTTTGAAATACAGATTTAAAATTTTTAAATACAAATGAATAATTTTGAAATACATTTAGACAATTTTAAAATACAAATTGAATTTTCTTTAATACAAACAAAATATTTTAAATTATATTTGCAAAATTTTAAAATATATTTGTATAGATTTGAATAATAATAATAATAAAATATTTTAAAATATATTTGTAATATTTTAAAATATATTTGTATAATTTTGAAATACATTTTGAAAATTTTGAAATACATTTTGGACAATTTTAAATAATATTTGGACAATTTTGAAAGATTTTTGGACAATTCTAAAACATTTTTGGACAATTTTGAATGATTTGTGGACAATTTTAAAACATTTTTGGAAAATTTTAAAAAAATGTTGGATAATTTTGAAACATTTTTGGACAATTCTAAAATATATTTGGACAATTTTAAAACATTTTTGGACAATTTTAAAATATTTTTGGATAATTTTAAAACATTTTTGGACAATTTTGAAATATATTTGGAATTTTCTAAAATAAAACTGAAAACGGTGTAGAAGCGCCTTTATAAAAAATCAGTTTACAAATAAAAATCAGGAAATTGTATTGTATGAAACGGGATTTACTAAACATGTAAATCTGGCAACGTAACACTACATTTAAGTACCCATACACCTCAGCATATGCTGGAATTGAGAATTTTTACTTCAAATTTAAATAGGCTGACGTATTTACACATATTTTTGTAATCGAAAGAAAAAAAATATTTTTGTTTTATTCAAATATACTTTTATAATATCGAAAGAAATAACTGTAAAAAAACAGTGGTTTTTACTTATTTTGTCAGTTGTTTCAAAATTTTTGTGTTAAAAATTTGTCAGTTAATTTTACCACATTGTTAGTTATTTTTAATGCATTTGTTAGTTATTTTTCAACAGTTAAAAATAACGAAGTTTTTAGTTATTTTAAAGGTAAATACCTTTGTCGCCTTTTTAACCTCATATACATTTGTTTTAACTGTCGTTTTCAGTAGATTCTACCGACAAACTTTTTTAAGTATAATTTTGACCAATTTTTGCCAGTTGTTTTAAAAAATTTTGTAGTAAAAATTTGTCAGTTACTGTTACCAGATTGTTAGTTATTTTTAATGCATGTGTAAGTTATTTGCAACAGTTAAAAATAATTTTTTTTTTAATTATTTTAAAGGTAAATATCTTTGTAGCATTTTGATTTTACCGACAAATTTTTTTCAGTATATGTTAGCGATAAATTTTTTTGTTCTTAAATGTACTTTTCCTACACTCATAAAAAAATGTTAATACAAAAGTCTGTTAAACGCGTTCTGATTAAGTTGAACTAATTATTCTGTTATTTTCTCTAAAAAAGCCCGTACAAATAGTTAAAAATTCTGCTAAAATAACAGGAAATAGTACATGTATTTGCGCCAGCACAATTTTGACCTATTTGTACGGGATTTTTTTTAGTAGTAATTATAAGAAATTATATATAAACTCGCTTAAGTCCAGTCTTGCTTCGAAATACCATAGTTATTCCAGGCCAGAGAGTCACTTCAGCGAATTTCACACTACTACCAGATATAGTCCGTGTTTTTCGTCCTTAAATTTCAATTTTAATTGATGATCAGTTTATTTTAAAAATACCTAAAAAAGTCACAGTTAGTTAAGATTGTAAAGAATTTTTGAAACAAACAAATTTTTTAATAACAACATTTTAATTATTCACCAAAACTTGGATACTTTTCTGAGTGTTCCCAGTACTCTGAAATAGATTTCAATTCATACACTCCTAAAAATTCTTTATTGTTAAGGAATAATAATTATATTTTGTTATAGAAAATTATGTGCCATATTTTATTTATTGTTTAGTTGCTAAAACTTTGAGTATATACTTTTTTCCTTATTTAATTTTTTTCTTTCTTTATTTCATACAATTGTAACTGCAAGTAATATCCTTGAACGAGATCATCAATCTTTTCTTTTTTTTAATACTTTACTGCAGAAGCAGCATTTACTTTTGTTGATGTAGTTTTTTTGTATACGATTTCTTCTTTTTTCAAAACTTTTTATAGAGTTTAGTGCCTCGCCTTTTTTTGTATTCTCTTTGTCATGATTTCTGTGTTTTATTGCTCTATAGCTCCCACTACACTAACCCCTTCTATGCTTAAAATTTAAGAGCTGGTATGGAAGAAGCGAAGAAAGGAACGTAGGAAAAAAAGCAGTCAGTAAGTCAACCACTCACTCAGCTAGTCACTTAAAAATACTACTTCATTCTTGCCTCTACAATTAGTTGTCCAAGTCTTTAAGTTGCCTTTTTTTAGAACAACTCACGACGAAGTTCATCTGGTTATTTTTTGCATTTTTGTTTTGCTGTTTTCACTTTATTTTCAGTATTTTAGCAAATCGTTGGGGTTTTTTTTTAATTTTTCTCCTTTTGTTGGTTTGATTGAAAAAAAATTTTTTTTTGTATATTTTAGTTTTTTTTCCAGTCATTTTGTTATAGTACAACTGCTGTTTGCAACCACAACAAACGAACGATTTACAGCAGCCAGATTATTGCATCCAATGACCTCGAACTTGTGCCGGTTATTCATTTTTAGTTCGTGCTGCACACAAAATAACAGCAACAAAAAAAGTTAAGGGAACTAAATTGAAATAGTGTGTTGAGAGTGTGACTGATTTTCAAGATGAATTGTTTTGGCTTTGAAACTAAATGCAAAAAGAAAAAAGTTATAAATGATTTAATTTTATAGCAGAATCTGGCAGGTATAGATTTAAATTTAAAGAAATTATTTTTTTTTTTAAAGCTGAACGTATTTCTTATATCCTTCAGCTCTTAGAAATCACTTTTTGGCAAGGAGGGCATTCCTACTGTCAAAAACCGATTTCGATGAAATTTGTGGAAAAAGTAGGGATGAAACTGTAGTTTTCTTTTAAACAAAAATGTATTTACCTTTAAAATAATTTAAAATGTAGTTATTTTTGGCTGTTAGAAACCAACTAAAAAATGCAGTAAAAATAACTAACAATGTCGTAAAAATAACTAACAAATGTTACTACAAAAATTTTAGAAGAATTGACAAAGTTGATATTTTTACAGTTAATTTTTTTTTTTTTTTTTGTTATTATAAAAATATATTTTAACAAAAAATATTATAAAAATATTTTTTTTTCCTTCGATTATAAAAAAAAATATGGAATTCGTCTTCATCCTATTTAAACAATTTAAAGTCAAAATTCGAAACGTACCGAGAAACTGCACGAGTTTTAATGAAATTGTTTAGTTAACTAATGAAGTTTTCTTAAATGAAAACTTTCTTAAATTTTATGAAAAACCTTCATATATTTTATGAATGTTAATGATACATTTTTATTGAGTTTATTGAGTGTATGAAACTTTCAATAAATAAAATGAAATTTTCCACATCATTTTATGAACAATTCTATTAATTCAATGAAAAGTTTTAATGAACGAGTTCCAGTGAAACTGCATTAGTTTTATGCTAAAATTCATTAATACCATGCAGATAATTTTCTCAGTGCAGTTATCCAGTTATTACATTTTAATGCATTGGATTTAAGCTTGATTCATTCATCCCTTTCCAACCATATCTACCATTTCCCAGTATTGGGAAATACAAAATGTCATTTTCAAAAGAGAATTTACAAAAATTTTACAGTTGATATCCCAAATACTGGATAATGGTAAATAGTCGATGTGTAAATTGTCCTTTAAAATACAATTTTCTGATATTAAGCAGGGTACCCTGGTAGTGTAATTGCGACGTAAACAATCTTGTTGTCAATTGCTATCGACTTTTGAAACGCTTTTTATAAGCTTTTTATACCCTACACCACTATATGGTCAGGGTATTATAAGTTTGTGCTGATGTTTGTAACAACAAAAAATATTGGTCGTAGACCCACCTTTTTTTATTTCGATTTAACGATGTCCGTCCGTCCGTCTGTCTGTCTGTCCATGCAATCTTGTGCGCACTCTACAGGTCGCAAATATTAAGATATTTTTATGAAATTTGGTACGCAGACCTATGTTGGCCCAAGGACGAACAAGTTCGATTTTGGTGAACATCGGTCCATGTTTAGACCTAGTGCCCATATAAGGGTCCTACCAAAATTATACTGTTTATACGCTGCAGGTCGCAAATATTAAGATATTTTGATGAAATTTGGTACATAGACCTATGTTGGCCCAAGGACGAAGCCTATTGATTTTGGTGAACATCGGTCCATGTTTAGAACTAGTGCCCATATAAGGGTCCCCCCAAAATTGGCTTGGTTACAAACTGCAGGTCGCAAATATTAAGATATTTTAATGAAATTTGGTGCGCTGACTCACATTATAGAAAATTTTGACACGAGCCCCATTTTAACCCATTTGAATTTCGGATCCTTAGTTCGGAACATTAGTTGGCTTTTACCCAGACTGGTGTAGGGTATTGTATAGTCGGCATGCCCGACTTTAACCTTTTTACTCGTTATTATCTAAATTATTGGGCAAAATCACTGTTTTTTCTAAAATTTTCAAATTTAAAACGCCGTCATTGCTAAGTCAAACGAGGGATATGTGTAATTTTCAGTAGAATTATTCTCTGAGGTGCATTTAAGAAAAACCCGTATTTTGTTTATGTTTTGTTTTAAAAAACTCAAAATTAGAGTTTTGCCAATTTATAAAAAAAGCCATCTTTGGCCATACTTGGAACTAGGTTTGTATAACGCATCCAGCAAATAAGCCCAAAAATTAATCATAAAAAAGCTCTAAAAATATGAAGGAAAAGCTTCATAAGTAGTATGTGGACTCTGTACCATCAACTTCAATGGTAAAAAAGAGGTTTACTGAGTTTCGATATAGTGATGACCGATGAGAGAGTGAAAGTGCGTGAGATTTTTGATCAGTTGGGTTTTAAAAACCTGTCCGCAAAATGGGTGCCGCGTATGCTCACAATTGACCACAAACGCAAATGTGCGACAACTTCAAAGAAGTGTTTAGTATTGTTCATCCAGATAAGGCGATTTAGACCCCGGATATACTGATTTATCCCCCACTGACTATTTTCTATATCCAAACCTAAAGAAATGGCTCTGTGGAAAGAGATTTAGATTCAACGATGAAATTATTGCTCAAACAAATACCTATTTTGAAGACCTCGAGAAATCCTACTTTTTGGAAGAAATAAAAAAATTGGAGAAACGTTGGACTAAGTGTATTGAGCTAAAAGAAGACTATCCCAGCAAAAAAAGAAATGCCGAAGCAGTAGAAAAAGCACTACAATTGATGATCTAGATGTACTTCTTTTTAAACATAAACACTAATGATTTTAACATTGAGTTGTCATAGGAGAGAAATACTCCCACTTCAACATTTTTTCAGTTTTTTTTAACGAGTGCAAAGAAAGCTCTTTTTCAGCAATTAAAAGTTAAAAAAAAATTCTTCACAAAAAAAATTATATTTTTTTTTTTATTTTACAAAAGTTTTTTTATTGCCTCCACCGGTTATCGAACTTGCGACCTCACAATTGCTAGTCTAGCGCTCTACCGCTGGGCTATTCTTTGATATAAAAGTTGACTGGCATAAAAACATTACTTTGTTACTGCGAGATATTGTTCCTTATTCTCATCAATAAAAGTACTTATTAAACAAGTATTCAATATTTTTTCAGTACTATTTTTACGGGTGCATAAAAAGCTATTTCTCACAATTTTTTTTTTATATATACATATTTTTAAAATTAAAAAATATTAAATTTAAACAAATTAATTATAAATATAAAAAAAAATTAAATAGAAAAATAGAATAAAAAAAAATAAAAAAAAAATATTGATCCCGCCGGGAATCGAACCCGGGACCCTCTGTTTGGAAATGCCAAATGATACCAAAATCACTTTTTACGATCACATTTAGAGCAATTACTCTTCAGAAGCAATACTTAAGTGATTTTTTGGATGTTGTTCAGAAGTAATTCTAAAAAAGCTGTAAAAATATACTAACGGATACTTTGGCAGCTATGAAGGAAGTGATTTTTTGAAGTTGTTCAGAATAACTTCTAAAAAAGCAGTAAAAATACACTAACAGATACTTGTGAAGCATTAAAAGAAGTAGTTTGTAGAGCATTACTTGCAATTTTTTGCTGGGATGTTATGAAATATTTTTTTTATTTAAAAAGTCACGGATTTATTGATCCACCCTCGTATATGTTCAAAATATATATTACAAATTGCTATTTTCTTAGGCGCAGCAACGATATATCTTGCCAGTGTTGAAAACATATTGAGTCGAAAAGTATATTTCAAAAAAATTTACTATAAAATCTTGTAAATTACTTTATATTTGAAATAATGATAAAAATAAGGCATTATTGCTAAATCATTACTATTTGTTTTAAAATAATGCAAAAAGTAAGTCGGTGTCTGAATGTTTCTTAGTTTGACTGGAGATCATCCACTCTGTAGACTGGACTACTCCAGCATTGAGAGTCCAGCTTAAAGCTGGATTAAAAATGCACTCTACAGAGTGGATTTTATTACTTTCTGTTTCCCACTTACATATTTTTTGCATCAAGTACACTCTTAGGATCAATCTGTCTATGTATTTATTCTTCTGTCAGCCCATCTAAATGTCGGTCTCATCTACATATACATATATTATTTTCGTCTGCCTATTTTAATTCTGACACATTTGAAAATATTTGCATACATAAAATTTCAAATCCATTTTATTTATTAAAATCTATTAAAAAATCCATCCATTGCTTTTCCGTCACCAATTTGCAATGTGGCGTGCGTATTTATATGGAATAATCTGCTACTGCAATACTCATACGAGTGCTCCATGTATTGCTTATACCCATGTGTGTATGTGTGTATTTGCTCCTTTTACATATTCGTTTATTCAACCCCGTTCAAAACAAATGATGCATACGGCACGCGTCCTACTCCAAAATCATTCAATTTGGTTTGTCTCTGTGGCTGACTATGACTGTCAGACAGACGGTTTTTCATTTTTTATATTTCGCCTGTCACAGTTTATGTGCTCTGGTACTTCAAATCTAAAAAAAATTCAAGTTCGTCTGAGTTTTGTTGCATTTTTTATTCATGTATTTTGTTGTGTTTTTTTCTTTGTAATTCCATATTTTTTCATTTTTGTATTTTAGAGTATTTATTTTGATTTTATTATACCACTAAATTTTGTGAAAAACAGCAGAAAAAGTATATGGATTAAAGTTTTTTCTGTTGATTGAAAATGAAACCGGATTTTTAGAAGTGTCCAAAGTTTATTTTTTTTTTGTTTAATACTTTGCACCAGTTTACTTGTTTTAGAATTTTATTATGCAACCTTAAAATTAGGGTGAGTGTAAGGAAATATTATGGGTCTATGCTCATATAGATGGTCATATATTGATAGCTCTAATATTACAATTTTTTCCACTTGGGATAAGAATAACTAATGAACTCCTTATAAACCAGAAATCAGTGCGAGGGTTTATTTAATTTTAATTTTTTCTTAAAATTTTAAAACAATATTTAAATGCAACATAAATTTTGTTAAAATTTATCACTTAAATAAAAATTAATTAAAAGAATATGTTGCATAAACATGTCTGTATGTATACAAAAAAGAAAAAGAAAAACCCACTTTTTTACAGTGTGTAAAGAACGTTCTACTCTTATAATTTCGTATAATTTTTGCGCGCCAACCACCTGACCAAACCATGAATTTTAATTGTATTTAGACTGGGACGTCTTCACAATTGATGAATTCCCATGTAAAGTTTCAATTACAGGTTGTAACTATTAGCAACATTGTTGCTGCTGAAATGTTAGTATTTTGAGAACATCATTTTGAATAACTATATGTACACACTTCCCTCTTATAACGCGGTAATGCGTGACACAAAAAACACCGCATTGCAGATCAAGTAAAAGCATTAAAAACATTTTAGGGGTTCACAATTATTTTTGAGGTGAAACAAATTTTTAAGACGAATATAAAATCTCTTGGCTTCTGCTGAATAAATAAGACAAAGTATTTTTTTCACCAGCCACTACACCCAAAGAAATAAACCTATAAAAATAGCAGAAAAAGCTACCAAAAATTAGTTTAAAACGAGTAAAAAAGTTAAAGTCGGGCATGCCGAATATATACTATCCTACACCAGTCTGATTTAAAGCCAACTAATGTTTGGATCCGAAATTTGAATGGGTTAAAACAGACTTGTGTCAAAATTTTCTATAAACTCATAAAAAAAGAGAAAATCGAAAATATAGCCCATATGGGCAATAGGTCCAAATATGGACCGATCCTATTTAGAATCAATAAGCTTTTTCCTTGGGACCATGTGAGTGAACGAACCAAATTTCATTGAAATATCTTCGTATTTGCGACTTGCAGCATGTAAAAAAGAAAATTTTTAGGGGTACCCTTATATGGCCACTAGGTCTAAACATGGACCGATTTCAACCAAAATCAATAGGCTTCGTCCTTGGGCCGACATAGGTCTGTGTACCAAATTTTATTGAAATATCGTCGTATTTGCGACCTGCAGCGTGTAAAAACTTCAATTTTGGGGGGTACCCTTATATGGGCACCAGGTCTAAACATGGACCGATTTCAACCAAAATCAATAGGCTTCGTCCTTGGGCCGACATAAGTCGGTGTACCAAATTTCATCAAAATATCTTAATATTTGCGACAGACGGACGGACGGACAGACGGACGGACGGAATCGAAATAAAAAAAATTCTGAGCCGATCGGTATACTATAAGGTGGGTCTAGGACCAATATTTTTTGGTGTTATGAAAAACATAAAAAAAATTTAAGTAAAATCCAGTTAAATATCCTTTTTTCCTAATAAAGTGACAGACGAACCGAAAACTCATAAAATTTTGCTTTCGGCGATACAAAAATATAAAAATAGCCATGAAGTTGTCCCTCAATCAAATATTTAAAAATCTTGTTACCGACTGGCGCGGAAAATGTAATTTCGTTTTTTATAGCAATAGTAACGCTGCACAGTGGTGAATATAAAATCGCGTAATCGAACGATTTTTCTACTTTGTGCAATCATATACATATTTTTTACCCGAAACCCATTATATTTAGGGTAAAACCGCATTATAAAGACCCTGCGATGCACTAAACCTCGTTATACAAGGGATAAGTGGATTTTCTTATTTATAGAATCCCCTCTCTTATGTTGTGTATATGGAATATAGTGATATTAACTATTGCTGCAAAGATTGGTAAGCAGGAAAATAAGCCTAAAAGCATTGCTTGATTTATTAGCGATTTAGTTCAAGATACTTAAGATGTTGTATTCAAATTAAAACCGGTAATAAAGACAACAAAATAAGTTTTTCAAATTGAATAATGTCAGTGATTAATTTATCATATATGTTAATATTAATATGTAACTGTCTTTGGGAGGAGCAGCTTAAATAAGCCTGGGAAAAATAAGAATAAATAATATTGGAGAATTGTGAACTTCTAGAGCCATAAGATCGAATAAATTGACCGAGCCCATTCACTCATTTGAATGGGCTAGCAAAGAAAAAACTAAGCACTCTCATTTAAAAAAATGAGCAAGCTGAAATTTTTAATTCGCTCATTCCAATGATAAAAATAGGCCAGGTCCGGGATTTATTTATTTTTTAGCACAGGGTGACTTATTTATTTGTAAAAGGTTATGTGCCTAATACAACAACAATATAATAACACCCTACGATAATACGAATTTCGTTCCCGTTCCATTCGATTCCGTTCCCTGTGTTAAGTGTTGCAATTCCAATCTTTTACCTTAATTTTCCATATCGTTCCAATTTGGACCAATGGTTCATTTCATTGTCGGAGAGTATTATTTAAATTATTAATTATGAATGAATTAAAATTTAAAAAGATCTTCGAAAGGTTTATAGTTTGAAATTAAAAAAAAAAACAAATACTTAAATGAAAAAAACTCCCAAGAATTCGAAAAAATCGACAGAACTTGAAAAAATTAAAAAAATCGTTACTGATGTAAACTGTTTACAAAAAAAAGAAAAACTGGCTGGATCAGACACAAAATTCGAAATACATACCTTAGAAGTTAATAGCAATTTTAGAGTATTCAATCAGGCTCTATGCAAGTCGCTCACGTACTGTTACGCGCTCTCTCACTGGCTGTGGCTGAGATTTCAAGAAGTTAAACTGCAGCTAACGGGTGTAGTTTTTTTATTATATTTTTTTTTAAATGCATATTTATTGGAACAATTTTTAATATTTATTAAAATTTAACCATAAAAATTAACTTATCACCTTCTAATAAAATTTCTTCAAATGTCGGCCAGATCCAGTTAACAGAGAAAGAGACGCATGCATCCTCTTGAGATTCTATTCTCGTTGATTCAAATAAATTTTTGTGTGGAAAATTGACAATGTTTGTTGGAAGACAGTTTATAAGAAATTTCAATTTCAATTCTGAAGCTGACTAATGACCACACAAACATGTTCGTTATATACAACTATGCGCGTGGTGACACAAACATAGTTTCAAATAATAAATTAAAAAAAAAAAACAAGTTTGAAAATTATAAACCATAATTCATGTTTTCAGACCACGTGTGGTAACTAAATCAAGTTTGCCACAAATAGGTTTCATTAAATATAAAAGGCAAAATACTTTTCTTTACTTCAAACATTTTCAAGCAGTAGACCCATGCAATGTTGCTATTCATTATCACTTAACAATTGAGCGCTAATTAGCAATGCACTGTAAATTGACATTTAGGAAAACAAATGGCACATCATTGCAGCCAACAATTGCAACAAATAAGAAATAGTTGAAATGTTGTCAAGAATTATATGAATGTTGTTGGGCAACACATCATAAATATGTGGCACGGTGTTAAGAGAAAAAAATGCTGTCTAAAACCTTTTTGTAATTGGAATTTGTAATTTATGAAAAATATGTTGTATGTCGTTAAAATGGATTTTCATCTATTTTATCTTGATTGTGGCTTTTTTAATGCAATTATTTTGTTGTTATTTCTTTGCAGCAATTGACTGACATACCAAAGTCACGTGAATAGAATTGCAACTTACATTAGTTAACAAAGTACGGCACCTTAATATAGTTTTTTTTTATATAGAAAATCATACATTGTAGAAAAAATAGAAAAAAATTTATCATAAATTCAAGTTCTTTAAGTAAATAGTGGTCATTTCATACTAATAGCCCGTTCACACTATTGCTGCTTTATTGCTTAGGTAAAATTAGATTTAAGCAGTTTTAGAGTTTTGGTGAATAAACACGATTTTGTTTGTTTGTTTCAAACATTACGTTCACTTTATTAACTTGTTGTAAGGTTTTCAAATTATTATGCATAAGCACTTACAAGATATAGTTCTAGGCTGAAGATCACAAGAATTTTCAAATAAATTATAAGCGTATTAATTTAAGTATAAAATCGAATTGATCCTGTTAAATAATTTAGAAATTTTTTAAATTTCTCCAAAATACTTGAATTATTGAAAAAATGTTGTCTACTGTAAATATTTATAAAACTTGAAATAACTAAAAGCAAACGCGAAAATTACTTTCCTCGCAATTTTAATGTACAAGACTATTATTTTTCTGATGAAAAAGTGACACTTCAGGTTTTGTTGTGATTGTGTTGTTCTTGTAAAAAAATTGTTAACTTTCACAATTTACGGATTTGAGGCTTTTAAAGTTCGTATGTTTTCGTAAAATATTCAATTTTATTTACTTTTTACTATTTTTTGAACTTTGGGAGCAAATTCACTAATATATTCCGCTAAAAACACTACCAGGAAAATTTTTGTGGAACATTCTAACCCTCTAACTCTTTAATGAAAAGGAATTTGTTGGCCCCTTTTTAAAAAGGGACAAAAACGACCCGTAGTTGAAGAGTTATAGGGTTAAAATGTTCCTGGTAGTGTTCTACATAAGTTCGCTGAACACATCCTATACCTAAAATGGAAGTTTCCCATAGTTTCTCCCTAAAATCTAGGTTTGTGGGACATTTGAGCGCCAATTCTGAATAAGTACTAAATTAACCCTTAAACACATTTTAAGTTTTTACTTATTACTGGCACTGAAGTTAAATTTTCTATATTGATGTCTTGTATTTGCAGATTTTATAAAGATTTTAAGATAAAGGATATATGGCAGGAATAAGAGTCCTTGCTTCGATTTTGATAAGAAAAAGTGACACAAATGTTTCCAGTTTTATGTGTATCTTAATGGATATTTTTTATAATTTTACGTCCATTTATGTAGCTAATATAATATTTTTAAATTTCAGGACTTATAGGAGGTGGGCGGGTCCTTGGCCCGATATTTCCAAAAATTAAAATTTTTCTTAACTAGGGCGTTCTATGTCAGTGTACCAAATTTCAAAACTCTCCACTCCTTCTATTTTTGTCCAATCGTTATATGGGATCAAAGCACTGTGCGTCGGCTAGCAATCTGAAGACCCTTGGTTCGATTCCTGGCAATACCACATTCATATTCTTTAAATAGAATATTAAAAAAAATATATTTTTTATTTAAAACATCTATTTTTAGACTGATTTTTTTCTTCAATACTGTTAAGCACTTTATCATATTAAAGTAATAAAAAAAAAAAACAAATAGTTATCAGGTAATGGTTTATATAACGCATTATTTGGTAATATATTTTTAACTAGGGCCTATTACAATTTGATTACCAAACAAATCAAAATTTTATATTAAGACCATGTGAACAGGTCTAAAATATTTCAAATTTTATCGTATTGTTTACCCTTTGAAACTTTTAACTCTGGCCAATAACTACCCAGCAAAAAAAAATTGGAAGTCATGCTTTACCAACCACTTTTTCCATTGATTCAAAAGTATCCGTGAGTGTATTTTTACTGCTTTTTCAGAAATAATTCTGAACAACTTAAAAACAATAAATTCTTTCTTTGCTTCCAAAGTATCCGTTAGTATATTTTTACAGCTTTTTTAGAAGTAATTCTGAATAACATACAAAAAGTCAGTTGCTTCTAAAGCATTATCACTAAAAGTAATTCAAAAGAGTGATTTTGATATAGTTTATTTCCAAACAGATGATCGCAGATTCGATTCCTGGCGGGACCAATACTTTTTTTTTATTAATTTTTTTATATTTTTTATTTCCATTTTTTTTTTTTAATATTTATAATTAATTTGTTTAAATTTCATATTTTTTTAATTTTTGAAAATATATAAAATAAAAATGATGAAAAATAGCTTTTAATGAAATTGTGAAAATATTACTGAAACAAATACTGAATTGCAGTGTACGTATTGCACTTATTTAAAAATTACTTTTATTGAAGAGAATAAGTCAACGTTCACATCAAAGAATAGTTCAGGAGTAGAGAGCTCGACTAGCAGTATTGAGGTCATAAGTTCGACACCTAGTGTCCGCAATAAAAATTTTTTTTTTGTAAATAGAAAAATATAATTTTTTTTTGGGAATAATTTGTTTTTTAACTTACAAAAGGAAAAGAGTTTGCTTTGTACTCGTTCAAAAAGTACTGAAAAAATGTTAAAGTGCAAGTACTGCTCTCCTAAGACAACTCAGTGTTAATTGTCATTACTGTTTCTGTTAACGAAGAAGTACATCTAGATCATTAATTATAGTGTTTTTTCTGCTGCTTTAACATCTCTTTTTTTGCTGGGTACTATTGCTAATATTTTAGCACTTCATCAAAAACTTTTGTGCAATTCAACGCATTTTATGAGTAGATTCTTATGTTTATAAAATTTCAAAGGCTTAAAAGCCGGTTTTTGTTAAAGAAAAATCAATAGATTTTAGAATTTAAAACACCACACATACAATGACAGGAAAATGTTAAAACAATTTTTGTGGTTTCAATACTTTACCATCAAAAGATAGTTTGCGACTTTAAAGTTTTCTTACAACAACTCGTACTTTTACTAAATGTACACAGTTTGTTCTTTGCGGTTAATCGGTATAACATCATATAGCCAGCCCAGAAGAATATGAAGAAGAAAAAGAAAAAGACCTGTTAGTAGCTTCTACTTGTGGTTAAAAGACTCCACCTTTTGGATTTCTTCTTTGATTTTGCCTATTTATACAAAATGCCGACAATAGTTTTGATTAAAGTCTTTGATTTCAATAAAAAAAAAGAAATAAATACCTGTTAGTTTTCTTACTTTGAAACGTGCCTCTCGCTATGTGGCATAATAATATAAATACAAATCTAATTTGTTAGTTAATTAAGTAATTATTAATAAGCATTTTTCAGTTGAGTTTCTAATAAAATCTTATCTTTTTTCTAATAAGACAAAAACAAATAAAGCAAATAGTTTCATACGTTGTATTATTGGTCTGTCAATGTGCAGTAGACGATAGTGGTTATTTTCATTGCTGTGTGTGTAAGCAGTCGTGGCCGAGCGGTTAAGGCGTCTGACTAGAAATCAGATTCCCTCTGGGAGCGTAGGTTCGAATCCTACCGACTGCGAAATATTTTTTTTTTTTTAATTTTATTTAAATTATTATTTTTTTTTTTTATAAGACTTTGCAAAGTACTGATGCCACAGGTTATATTTAAGTTAAGAAATTATCCCTTAATAGCATGTTATAGTGTAAAATAAACATATTTTTAATAAGTATATTCGAACCAAAGCAATTATAGATTAAGGTACATAATCGTGTTAGGGTAGCATCTTCTAATGTGTTGCGTAATATAGAATTACCTATGCAAAATAATTATTATACTCAAGACAGAACTTTAAAAGAATGCATTTTTTTCAAATAATTTATCTTTAATTTTTTATCGGCTAGCAATCTGAAGACCGGCAAGACCATATTTTATTTAAAAAAATTAAAAAAAAAGTTAAATAAGAAACAACAGAGTAGTATATTAAAAGATGGCAAAGCAAATTGTGGAAAATTTTTTGTTGTTGTTTTTGTTTTTTCTTTGCTATTTTGTTTTTTCTTTGATATTTGACTTTCATCTTGCACCACCTTTCACTTCTTCTCTATCGCCTTTCCAAAGAAAGCAACACTTTAATAAATTGGAATGATTTTCTGAGTGTTGCTTCTCTTTATTTAAAAAAAAGGACCGGCCGTTCAAAAAGCGCCGCTAAAGCACTGGAGGAACAAACTTTTTGAACGTTGGCAAAACGCTGGCAAAACGCTGGCAAAACTGGAAATATAATTTCCAAAATAAAATTTAAAAAAAGTTCATATGTATTTTTTTTTGGTCCTGCCGTGATTTAAACCCAGACCGTCAGATTGGCAGACGATTGATCGACTGATCTAACGAGACATATAATACTTGGTAGTTAAACACATAAATAAGTGATAACAGCTGGACAACTACTGTGCTAAAATGCTGGTACTGGCAAAAAGTTTTTTGGTACTATTATACCAGCGTTGGGAGAGCAAAAAAAAATTGGTTCTAAAGGAGCTTTCCCACAAACAAAAAAATTGATTTTTATTGTAGATTTTTATATTGATTTTATAAAACAAAAAAAGATTAATTAAATAAAATCAAAAAAACAATTTTTTTGCTTTTCCAACCGGATTTGAACTCGGAACCTTCTAACTACAAACGTTTTTTAACGAAGCGTCAGCATTTTTATAAAATCATTACTTTACCAGTGAATTGATTTTTGTACCGCTGGCAATTTCTGACTAGGTTGCACTGGATAACCACTGGTTGAAAACCTTGGCATATCACTCTAAGCCCATTCTTTGCCTGTGATTTTTTGTTTTATAAACCACCGAAATTTTTGTAAAACAAATACTGGCACAACGCTTTTTGTATACGCTGGCAAAGCGTCCCAAATGAGTGTTCCCCCAGTCATTTATTTTTCACACCGTGGTTACACAGTGGTATGCCAGTGCTTGATTTTTTATACAACTGGCGATTTCTGAATAAAAAAATAAAATCGCAAATTGTGCAAAATCTAGAGCCAATTTGAATAAAGTGGTTGCAGATTCGAAATCAGCACCCGCCAGTTATTTTAAATCTACCCAGCGAAAAAAGAGATGCCGAAGCAGTAGAAAAAGCACTACAATTGATGATCTAGATGTACTTCTTTTTTAACATAAACACTAATGATTTTAACATTGAGTTGTCATAGGAGAGGAGTACTCCGACTTTAACATTTTTTCAGTACTTTTTAAACGAGTGCAAAGGAAGCTCTTTTTCAGCAATTAAAAGTTAAAAAAAAATCTTCACAAAAAAAAATTATATTTTGTTTATTTCACAAAAGTTTTTTTTATTGTCGCCACCGGGTATCGAACTTGCGACCTCACGATTGCTAGTCGCTGAGCTCTACCGCTGAGCTATTATTTGATATGAAAGTTGTTAATGCGAGATATTGTTCCTTATTCTCTTCAATAAAAGTACTTATTAAACAAGTGTAAAAGGTGCACTCCAATTCAATATTGGTTTCAGTACTATTTTTACAGGTACATAAAAATCAGTTTCTCACCATTTTTTGTTTATATATATATGTACATATTTTTAAAAATTTTGAAATTAAACAAATATTGAATTTAAACAAATTAATTATAAATATTAAAAAAAAATTAATAGAATAAAAAAAAATTTTTTTTTTTAAATAAAAAAATATTGGTCCCGCCGGTAATCGAACCGGGGATCCTCTGTTTGAAAATGCCAAATGATACCAAAATCACTTTTTACGATCACTTTTAAAGCAATTACTCTTTAGAAGCAATACTTAAGTGATTTTTTGGATGTGGTTCGGAAGTAATTCTAAAAAAGCTGTAAAAATGTAATAACGGATACTTGGGAAGCAATGAAAGAAGTGATTTTTTGAAGTTGTTCAGAATAACTTCTAAAAACGCAGTAAAAATACACTAACGGATACTTGTGAAGCATTAAAAGAAGTAGTTTGTAAAGCACTACTTGCGATTTTTTTGCTGGGTACTGCAAAGTTATGCAAAGTTTGTAGAGCTGTGTAGGTAGCTGGTAAAAAGTCACTGGCACCTCTTGAATTCCGTTTATGCAAATAACTTGATAGCCCTGTGCAATAAGAAAGCCAATCTTAACCATACATTAGTTAAGAAAGTCAAATAAAGAATTTATTCCTTGCACTCTTTGATTCTAAAATTGTCCTCTACTCTTCCACTTTCTCTCCAACTTAAATTATGTTTTACAAAATTTACGATGTGTTTATTATGTCTTAAATTATAGGTTACACTAATGCGTTTCATTAATGCAACATTTTATAAAAGAATAAAAAAAATAATCCGTTAAGACAATAGTAGAGAAGTTAACCCATCACAGTCTTAATCTGGAATAGCACAGTAACACATTATCATTATGAACACTTTATTACTGTGCTTAATCATCATAATGTGTATGATAATGTACGTGCTATTCCCCATGGCTCCCTCGGTGCAATACGGCAGCAAATATGCATCACTTTATGCATTTTCAATTGTTTTTCTTATACTTTTAATATTTTTTTACTTTTCTTATTGTATTTTTCCACTCCACACTTGGTTGGTTTCCTTACCCGGAAAGTAGTAATTAGACTGAGTAACCAACTAAATATGTGTGCACTATTTTATTTATAAATCATATTTAGCATGGTGGTAATTCTGTTAAAGTTTTTTTTTTTTGGTGTTTTAAAGAAATATTAATAATTTAATCAAACACTACAAGCGTTTTGACTGAATTTGTAATTCAAAATTTTATTATAGTTTAACATGAAAAAGAGTTATTAAATGTGAGAAGAATTATTATGTACATTACACCGTACCTCAAAAAAGAAATTCGCCGCACACCCTCCAATATGAAGTATTTTTGCAAGGCAATTTCAAAAAAAATGTTTTCTTTTGCCGAACGTAGGGGTCGCCTTTTTAAATTTTTCGTTATAGCTTCGGCATTTAAAGTTGGATTTTAAAGTGTGATATATCGATTGTTTTGCTATAAAGGAAAAATCCAACGAAAAAGAATTTAAAAAGGCGACCCCTACGTTCGGCAACCAATATATAAAAAAAATTTATACTGGGTTTATCGAAAAAATTCCTTAGCAAAAGTTTAATGATTTTTTGCGAGCTTTAATTTTCTGACATTAGGGTGGTAGATACTGAGATCTGGTGGGTAACTACTAGAACGGGATACTTGAGGTCAATGGCCCTTAGAGCAAAAGACTGGTCTCCTCGAGAGAAAAACATCGATGTATCATACTTTAAGATCCGACTGTAAATGCCAAAGATATAAGGAAAAATGTAAAATGACGACCCCTACGTTCGGCAAAAAAAAAAAAAATTTGAAACATCCTTGCAAAAATACTTCATATTGGAGGGTGTACGGCGAACTTTTTTTTTTTTTTTGCCTGTAAGGTGGTACGCTCTAATGTACATTAGGGTGGGCCGATTTGTAAAGCCAAAAATTTGTCGATATTGTGCCATCGATTTTTCGATAGCTTTTGGCATGAGGAAAAAAGTTCCACTACGACATATGAAAAAAATCATTTTAGAGGCGCCTAAATTTAAATCGTTTCGACAAAAACTCGTCTAAAATCCCAAAAAAAACATATTTTTTAGAAAAAAATGATATTGCCATCGTTTTAAGCGTACAATTTTACCCTTGATAGGATATATTTAAAAAATTTGAAATCGGCGAATTTTTTTTAACATACCTACTAAAAAAACGTTAAAAATTAACGCGTAAAAAAATATCGATTTTTCGACAAAAACTCGTCCAAACAAACCCTCAAGAAAAACATTTTTTTTTTTGGAAAAACTGTTATCGTCATCGTTTTTAGAGTACAATTTCACCTTGGAAAGGTAATATTTAAAAAAAAATTAAATCAGCCGATCAACCTTAAAAATAAAAGTTGAGAAAAAGTCAAAAAATTTAAATTTGTGCGCCTCGAAAATGAGTTTTGTGATATGTCGTAGTGGAACTTTTTTTTCCTCATGCCAAAAACTATCGAAAAATCGATGGCACAATATCGATTGCTAAATCGACCCACCCTAATGTACATAGCTCAATTCAAAATAATTAATCTACGTTTCTGGTACACTTTAGTTAAAACTACAAGAAATTAGTTAAAAATTACCTTGCAGAAAAAAACTGCTGAAATTAGCAGATTCTTTTTGCTAAATGTTAGTAACGTACGAACAGCAAACTAAAACTGTTAAATATACCGAATTTGAACATGGAAAATGTCGGCGTTAGCAACATATTTGTCGATAGCACCAAAATATTTTTGCGGCAGCGTCTTAACGTTAATGTTTATATGATTTTGTGTGTGTGTTTTGTAGGGTTGCCAACCGTCATTATAACTAAAAACGGTGTTGCAAACAATTAGTAGTATGAATATATACAGAGTTGTTTAGAAATAGTAACCACATAAAAAGTTGGCCTAACTATTAATCAAAAAGCTTAAAATAGGGTTTAACCGACTTGTCTAGTGTTAGATTCAGCGGTTAATCCGACATTTATGAGATTAAGTTTTGTGTTTAAACATTAAAGAATCTAAAAGTTTCTAATAGAATCTGGGAATTGTTCCGAAAATGGATTTTTAGCATTTAAGCAGGATTTTTTATTTACAAAAGGAATTTTATCGAAATTAATATAAAAAAGTATTAAAGAGTTTTATATTTAACATGCTCGTATTTTACAGTTCATTGAACAGTATCATTAAAATTTTAAATGCATTTTCAAAAAAAAAGGCAACGTGATTGTTTTTTTAGTTTATTTTTCTTGTTTTAATTTAACACTCATTAGCATGCAACAGTAGGTCTAGAAAAAATATCAACAACACAACAAAGTTACAACTTTTTTTAGACTGTTGAATGATGTTGATGATGATGGTTTAAAGTTGGTCTATAGGTTGGTTGGTTGGTTGTCCGTTTCATTGACAACATACGCCAAAGCACGTAAAACTTATAAAAATATTTGCTAAAGTATATTCATATTACTGTTTGTGGTCGCTAAATGCATTAAACTTGCAAATGTTGCGCATGTGCATAATGTAAATGTGTAGTGTTTGCATTTTATATTTTTGTGTTTTATTTATTTTCTTAGGCCGAGGGGAAAAACATATACAAATTGCAAATTTCATTTAAACTTTTTCAAGGTTACTTTGTATGGAGTACTTCAAGTTTTTTTTTTAACGAGCTGTCAACAACTACACATAACGTTAATTTTGAATTATTTATAGTAAATTAACGAAATTATTTTTTTAATTTCACTTTCATTTAGAAGATATTAGCACTTAATTAGTAAATAGTTTAAACTAATGAAATTATATTAAAAGAAAGCAATTATGATAAGAAAGTTAAATGCAATAATTTGTGGCCTTATGTTTAAAGCCTCTGGTGAGTCTGTATGGTTGATCTAAAACTGTATGGTTACTCTATGGTCTGGTTACTCTAAAACTGAAGCTTAAATGCACCTTTTTGTCGATTATGAGTAATTTATGTTTAAATTTTGTTCACCTTATTTCTATCATGCCCACTGTGGCTATTTATATTTAGATAAAGCAATTACTTTAGTTAATATGTTCATGACTTATTGTTAAATTAAATATTTTCCAAAAAATATATGGCAAAAATTCCATACTATTTTTCCTTTATTAATTGTAACTAACCATTCTCAATTTAAGTAAACAAAATAAAGCAATTATTTGTTTAACAATTATTGAAGCATTTCTAGACAATGACCTTAACCAATCAAGCATGCATATGCGTGCTGATAATTTTAAGTAAAGCAATAATAACAACAACGACAAAAACTACAACATTTAAATGTGGCACTTTGGTGTAATAAAAATTACACTAGTTTGCAAAATATTAAAAAAAAACTTGATGCGCAAGAGGTGGAGTTTTATGGATTTAGTTTTTTGTAATGATTTTTTTGTTTTTTTTTTTTTGAAAACTTGACTTGCCAAGCACCTATGCAGAAAAGCATCAACTTTTAACCATCGATATGCAAAATTTATTAACAATATTGTTTTCAAACCGTTTCATTACTTCAAATTACGCTTAAAAAAGTAAATAAAAAGAGATTCATTCCTATTACGAAGAAAACAGGGTACAAGCTTCTTTAAAAAAGTACCAAATTTGAGGATAGGAAAATATGGCGAATGATGAATATTATTGTATAAGAATACAAATAATATTGCTCATTCGCCCACATTGCATCACAATTTTTTCTTAACTCTTTCACTTCCCTTGTACACTACAGTGTACACATCTTTAAAAGAATATATAAAATTCGATAATGGAAAAGAATTTATACTTTTTGTAAATAAATTTATTAGGCTCTTGGCCTTCAAATAAAAATCATTATATGTATAAGCAGTTCAACATGGCAATATAGTCGCGATATTTGTTAATGTAGTCTAATACATAAATCATAATCTCCGAGACAAGGGGGTTTTGGTATTTCTCATAAACTTATGAAGATAGATAACTGAAATTTGGCATATAGCTTCGTTTATGATGAGAAGAAACCCAACCAAAGGGTTTTTGGCTATTCGAGTGCTCTACCCCTTGAATGAGGATGAGAAGTTTCAAAAAATCTATTTTCGAGCCTCACTTTTGGTGAATAGAAGGGGCCCTCCCCCTTACATATTACAATACTGCTAAAATACCATTATCGATTCAAAACCCTTTCAACTGACTAACGTTACCCCTAAAATACCGTTACCGAAATACCCAGAATACCGTTATCCTTAAAATACCATTACCGAAATAATTAAAATACAGTTATCCTTAAAATACCGATACCGAAATAAATTAAATATCGATAACCTTAAAATACCGTTACCGAAATACATGAAATAGCGTTATCTTTAAAATACCGTTACCGTTATTTATAATTCTCTGCTTTTGGTCATTTTACGTGGTTATTGAGTATTCCACATAAATTAAGTCAATTAATTCGTTTTGTTTTTTCTTTAGTGTGGTTTTTGCAACAAAAAAATGCGGTATGTACCGAAATAACTGACTACCGTTACCCTTAAATTACCGTTACCGATATAACTGAAATACTGTTAATATTAAAATGCCGTTACCGAAATAACCCAAGTATCGTTATCCTTAAAATAGCGTTACCGAAATAACTCAAATACCGTTATCCTTAAAATACCGATACCGAAATAAGTGAAATAGCTTATTTCCCTTAAAATATCGTTACCGAAATAACCTAAAATGTCGTTACCTTAACGATAACCGCATTCGTTTCGGTTACAATCCATGGTTTCAATATGTCTAAGATTACGACAGATTTAAAAAATATTTAAATGAGGAAAATAAATAAAATAAATAAAATAAATAAAATAAATAAAATAAATAAAATAAATAAAATAAATAAAATAAATAAAATAAATAAAATAAATAAAATAAATAAAATAAATAAAATAAATAAAATAAATAAAATAAATAAAATAAATAAAATAAATAAAATAAATAAAATAAATAAAATAAATAAAATAAATAAAATAAATAAAATAAATAAAATAAATAAAATAAATAAAATAAATAAAATAAATAAAATAAATAAAATAAATAAAATAAATAAAATAAATAAATAAATAAATAAATAAATAAATAAATAAATAAATAAATAAATAAATAAATAAATAAATAAATAAATAAATAAAT